>OZ035877.1:0-2400000 GCA_964034865.1 Eristalis intricaria | reverse complement strand
TTCCTTCGACGGCGGCGGCATATGCGCCCGGGTGGTTCGTCATGGGGAGCGACGGGAAGTCAATTCACAGGTTAACGAGCTATGGAACCGAAATTGTCGTTGTCCCCGACAGATGTTAACCCACAAGACAGTTCAGTTCGTTCTCTGTGTATTGGCTGATGAAACAAAGGCCGCCCGCCTCCCGCCTCTCCCTCGCCCCATTCATTGTAGTGACTTTTATGACAAATCATCACAGAGAGAGGGAGAGACAGAGAGCGAAAGAAAGCAAGCAAAAGGAAATCGAAAATTGCTGTCGAAAATTCTATCGGAATCTAACGATGCATCTGTACGGGTGGTGCGAGGGTGGGTGGTTGCTGGAAGACAAACGATGACAACTGCTGCTGGTGGTGCTGGGGTGCTGCAATGTGGAAAACAAGCAGCAAGGATTCAGGGACACAGTGTTTTGTATTTTTGTTCGATACTTCGCCGGATGAGATGGGAAGAGAAGATGACGGCGACGATGACGACGGACGACGAGGAAGAAGAAAGAAATCCAATTTCATTCTCCTCTGGTGGTGGGGAAAATTGGAAAATGATCGCAAAGGGATACCCATTGTGAAAGGATTCAATGGTTAAATGTGATGGAATGCGCTGCCAGTGTGTGGCGGTGGGTGCGGAGAGCGATGCTTCGCCTGGTTAAAGGGGTGATTGTAGTCCTAATTGAAGTTTAGAAATAATGCAATTTGAAAGGGCATCCATTCCTTTGCTTCTCGTTTCCCGATTCTCGGTGTTTTTGTTGGAGTGTTGTTCTGATGCGTGATGTCCAGTGAGGGGGGTGTTTGGCAGGCATTACTGTTTAGTCGAGAGGAAGTTAAGTGACGACTGCCGGATGAGGCTTTCGTCAAATCGGATCAAGCTAATTGATTTGTTTAACTTCGGACGAGAGGGCAGCATTCGAAGGAGGGCTGTTTGGGTTCTCTGGTCTGATTCACTGGATGCTGGGCGTCCTTCCGACCAAAGTAATCAGCATAATCATTCACCTGGGATGGAAGTCGAAGTGAATCCGGTTCCAACGTCAACAGCAACATCCCGTGTCGTGCGTGGTATTGTTGTCTATAGAGTGGAGGGGACCTACAGTTTTCTACCGTGTTCGATTGCTGAAGTTTGAGACACTTGTTCTTGACCGGTATCCTCTTCAACCCCAGTGACTCGAGAGAGGTACAAGCTTGAATTAGGGGAATAGTTCTTGTCAGGCATTCAAGGCAGAGTAGTAGGTAACCCGGCATCCTTTCAAAATAAACCACCAATTTGTCAGTGAAGTCGACTCCCTACCATGGCCACCTTCTAATCCTGATCATCCACGCACCTATCCACTAAGCTACGTTGGCTACCTTTCAGTTTCTCATTCATTCCGTCATCTTCCAAATTTGAAGACTGTTATCTGACCAAAAATAAGAAGCTTCCCCGTCGCTCCCTGCCGCTGAAGTTGTCGTCTCTGAAAGCCGTTCTCAAATCCGGGATAATTATAAAAAAAATGTCGGACCTACGTGCCTTCCCTGGGGCACTCCATATAAACCGAAATTCTTTTTGCTGAAAAATTTCTAACGTCGTCCACTCTGAATTCAAACCCAGAATAATATTGAAAAAATACAGGCCCTACATGCCTTCCCTGGAGGACCCCAGATAAAAACCGCTTCTTGCTGGTGACAACTCCCTGAAGTCGCCGTCTGTTATCAATTCCTGGACAATTTAAAAAAAATACCGTTCCTACATGGCTTCCCTGGGGGCCTGTAAGTAAACCGAGCTCCTTGCCTACATGCCTTCCCTAAGGGACCCCACATCAAATTACCTCTACGTAGCTGACAAATTTCTGTCGTGGCCTCCAAACTCCTTGCCGAGTTATTGTCAAATCAAGTGGAGTAGTAAAAAATACGGGAGCTACATGGCTTCCCTGTGGGACTCCACGTAAAAATAGCTTCCTGCAGCCGACAAGTCTCTAAAGTCGGGCGGAGCTGTACTTACATCCAGAATCATCGTAAAAAAAACTCAGGTCCTACATGTCCTCCCTGGGGCACCTCTTCAGAGCTGACAAGTTTCTAAATTCCTTGCCGACTTTTCCCCAATCCGACTATTCTCTCATTTGTCAACCCTCTCACTCCTCTCTCCGGCGACGATAACGAGTTTCTCCAAACTGTCAAGAAGTGTTCGCCTTAAGTACTTTATCGTCACAGTCTCATAATTTCAAATCGAACGATGATCCTTTCTCACGGTCGACTTGCTTTCAATGTTTCTTGTCATCAGCTGCCCAACCCACACCGCCTCTTCCCCCCCACTTCACCATTATCTTGTCTAAGTGGTGTCACTCGTTTGAAAATCACCCAACCCAGCAACCCATTCGGGAGCACATTCATAACACAACTATCGTTTCGGTTCAACACTCTTGCGATGAGAAAAAGGGACTGTGTAACAGAAAATGATAAGCTATTCATCGAAACGATTGAGGGAATTTTTCACCATACACGAAGCCCCCGAAGAGTTATCCGTTTAGGCATCCTTCACACACTCGCTCGTACGCAGCCCTTCAATCTTATCATCATCATAACCATTGGACACATAAACAACAAGCGCCACAGCCACTGCCGCCGCCACCGCCGCCGCCGTTCGGGGTGTGTGAAGGTCGATTGTGGCAAAATACGAAAACGGTCTGCATGACATGAAACATTATCCTGACAAATATTTACTTTCGTCCTTCATCGATCTCTCTTCCGCTCTTGTTGTCTTGATTTTTTTCCCCCTTCCCTCATGTGGGTGGTCGTAGTTTTTAACTAAAGTGGATCCTTTCATCTGATTGCCCAAGAGCAGAGCATATTTCTTGGAATTCCCCATCGGTGCGCGCGTGTGTGTGGGTGAGTTGAAACCGAAAAAGGGTTTCCCCAGCAAGGGTCATCAATAACCATCCATTTACCCAACAGTCTGGGCCCGGAGGGTCCTTGCCGGGCCGTTATTAGTTTGTAATTGCACCAAGATTGTGCTCAAATTGAAACACGAGTCCTTGATCTGCCACGTTTCGCTTCGACTTCAAGGTGAGCAGTTGAGCCAGGGGTGTGCTGGCGTTTTTCCACTTGACGTCCATCAAAAATTGCCTTGCATGCGGTGAGAACGTTGCATTTGACTGATTCCTCTGAGCTCTGGGGGGGAAGTGCCAATTTGACTTCTCTCCCCCGTGCCCCTCCTCTCGTGGGAGGTCGACCAGGCAGAGTGCAAGGTTGCTTGTAGAACAAAGTTCTGAAAGTTACACGACGAAGCTTGTGGAAAATTGAAATTAGACGAGAATTGAAAAAGTTACCGGCAACAGCAGAAGTTTTCATCCTAGACACGCACACACACAGAGAGAGTGGGAGAGAGGTTGCTCTGCTTCATTCGGTTAATGAAGAGGGAGGGGAGGTGGGGTGCTGGGGGGAATCAGAATCTGATTCGAACGAATCTCAATCCGACTACCGGGTTCATGTTCCAAGTTAATGACAGACTCCTGTCTCTGGCGATGACGCTGGTGTTCCTTTCGTTTCTTGTTACATCTCTGGCGCTTGTGTGTGAATGTGTGTTTCGAAAACCCCTTGTTCAGCACTCAAGCCCGGTCATTCGTTCATGTTGTCCGGATCGTTAGGCGCACGGCTCCAGTGTGCCTTCGGTGAGTCACCGACGGATAGTGTGGCACCTAGTGTTGTACAGACAGCGTACAGAGAGCACAACAAAGTCATGAGCGAGTCATCATGGGGTCCATCATTATCATGGGAGGCAGTGAGAGGGAGACAGAGAGAGAGAGAAAGTCGACTTTATCATCGTCATTATCGCTGATGTAACTGCCGCCTTCATAGACGCCGCGCCGTCATTGTTTTTATTGCCATGTGATTTCAGGATTTAATTGCCTAAGTTTTTGTGTAATGGGGTTGCAGTGTGGGATGTGGATTCTGTTTCTCTCCGTCGTTCCATCTTTCCTGTTTAATTACTTCTTCGACGCGTGAGAAGGATGAGTGCAAGCTAAAGATCGATCAGAGGAGGTTGGCTCATAAAAAATAACTCGAAAGTGTGTTCGAATTAATCTTCGAAGGAAGATCCTTAATCGAAGCAAATTACTTTTTCCCTTAGCTTTGATTTTACAATTTCCCTTTTTGAAACAAAGTCGTCCTTTCGTCGATGGGGTGGCGTTTGTCCACTTTGTTGGACAGTGTCAGCAGGTTTGCCGAATGTCGATGAATCATCAGTGTCGCTACGATTTCCTACAGATTCTCCTGCATTCCTTGGATGTCCTCGTCGTTCCCCTCAATTTCACATAAGCCGGCTGTCTGGAATATCTGTGACTGCACGCCTCCTTTCGCGTCCCCTCGCGGCGCAGAGAACTTTTCGAAAACTTTTCAAGAACCCTCAAGTCACTCTGCTCTCCCTGTTCAGCTGGCTGACATAAGCAACCCTCTTCCAAGAGGAGGACAACAACCAAATCCGCATTTCAATTAGTTGCAGAAAAATCATCTGCGTTCACCTTCTCTCGACGGAGGCAACCTGCTGCCATTAATCCGTTCAATTACACACCAAGTCGCGCTGGCTTACCATAAAACACAGCACAACCGCCGTGTGCCGTGCCACGTTCTTCGCGCACTTCACTCAAGTCGCGCGAGAGTGGGGGATGGGGGGAAGAAAAACGCGACCACAAATGCAAAGTGAATCTCCTTTTTAATTAATTTCCCTCGATGCGTACGCAAGGATTCCCCTCGAGCGAGTGCACGAATCCGGGAAGATAAGCAAACCTGCGAACTATTTATTCCTGACGAAGTGGATCTGTTTCTGAAAAATCCACATCCATCCCTCCGGAACTATGCAAGGGCGTCGATTGTGTAATCTGCATGAGCCAAACTATGCTATATCGCTGCGTTGTGCCTCGAGTGCCAAGGAAGTCGGCGGGGAATGAGAGGAGGAGGAACAGCGAAAGGATTGCCCTCGTAAGTTTGACACTGTGATGATGTATTCGTCGGAACCGGTGCGCTCTGAAGCAATTATCCTTGCGATGGATGTGCGCGCACACAACAAAAGTAATTCAATTTGAGCTCCAGGTGGCTTACTTGATGGCAGGTAATAAAGTGTCTGTCAGACATCCCTGCGGCGCGGCGACGGGGCGGGGGATTAGTTTTCGTGCGAGTCAACGCTGAGGTGAGTTTATCTCGAGCAGCAGACCAAACGGATGGATGATCCTTTGAGTGCGGTGAATTGTGCAATTGCGGCGGGGGGTTTAGTTTTACGAGACAAGTCGATGTTAAGGGTCGTCTGTGAGAGATTGAGCTCATGGGGCGACGACACAATCTCTCGGGGTTCTCGGGAGTATGATTTGTTGCCATGACGATTTGCTTGAGCTGCTGACAACTTGTCGTTGCTTGTTTTTTATGGGCCCAGGGGCAGGCAGCAGCTGTTCCTTATTAAGTCCTGTGTCCACTCCATGGCTTCGATTGGATTGCTTTTTTCTCTGACGTCAAGGGCATCTGCGCTCCGGCTGGCGAAACGAAATTTCAACCACGTCCACAATGTCTAATTATTTCAAATGGTTATTAGGTCACTCCCAAGGACTGCTCACCCCCGCCCTCTTGGTTGGTGTGAGACAAACACTTGCGAACCTTTAACGCGTCCCGCTCCGGCCCTCTCGCCCGCCACTCAACTAAGTGGTTCCGTATTGTTATGGCGCTCGTTGAAAGGAGTGTTTATATTTTGATATCCTTTGCAAATTGAAATTGTCGTCGTCCTCCTCGCATCGACCACAACTCGGGGCCATGGGCATGGTCATTGGCGTGGGCATCAACTGCCACCTCTCGGATGGCGGCATCTGCTTCACGGTTTCGCTCCCAAATGGCCCGCACCCAGTTTCGAGAGCAGGAAGAAACTGCAAATTGGGGGGCTTTGCGGCAACGGTGGTGAGGCACAAAAAATGAAGCCACATCATTGCTGCGGCGATGTGGGGGTTGGCTGGCCGTCTTAAGGAGTCCAAGAGATCTTTCGAAGTTTAGTGTTGGTGTGTGCTGTGTGTCCGTCCTTGGTCCTTGGTCCTTTGTGCAGCTGCTAATGGTGTGCTGCGGTCCGCTTTGGAGAGTCGGAACGAGCGGGTTTTGTGTCCAGGTCTTGGGAAAATTTCAAGGATGTCACTCCAAAGTCGTCGTCCACTCGTTTTATTCGTTCAACCCTCGAGCAAGCAAGGCGGGCGCTCCGTCGGTCGGTCGGTGGAAGGACACTCTGCTTGTTGTCGGTCGATTGTATGCGAACAGTTGTTACGGCATGTTCGTTGTTGGGTCCTTTGCTGATGCTGCTGCCGCTGCTATGCTTGGTTAGTTAGTTAGCACGCAGTCCTTCGAGGACGAGGTCTGCTTTGGCTTCTCGTCCTGTTTTTGCTGCTGTTGCAGATGTTCAATGTCGGCCGGAAAATTTGCTTGTCACAAAAATGCTTCCTGTCAGATTTTTGTCACTACACCCACCCTCGGTCTTGTTAGTTAGACCGACCGACTGTCCCAACAATGTCCTCTCGAAAGAGTGCTATTCTTCCTTCTCCCAACACCCCCACCCCCTCCCCAGCATTCATCGCCAGCAACAGAGGCAACAACACAGAGAAGACCGACATTTCCTTAGATCCAGCCACAGACAGTTCCTATGAGTGCAGCTCCGTTGTGTGGGCAGAGAGGGGTGCCCCAGTCGATATGGTGTTGTGGATGTCGTGTTCTGCAGGAAGTTGTTGCACAAGCGAACCAGCAGTGGAGTTTATTTACCATGCAATGCAATGTGATGTGGTGTGGTGTGGCGAGGTGGTGTGCAAGGCCGTGGCGTCGTCGTCGTCGGTCGGGTGGATGGATCGTTAATTATTCAATGTCCCAAGGAAATGTAAGAAAAAATGCAGGAAGTCCTTAAAAAATAGCATTTCCCGTTTCCACTGCTGCTCGCTGTTGTGCTGTCATTTTATTTTGTTGCCACCAGCGGCACCAACCCCCCCGATTCAGCCTTCACACCACCCAGTGGTTGTCCTTTTCATTGTTAGTTATGTTGCGCGCGGTAAAGGACATTCTTCTGTTGTCTTCTTCTGTTTTTTTTTTTGTTATTTTTTTGTTTCTAAGCCTTCGTGTCGTCTTCTTTCTCTTTGGCTGTGTATATCCGCAGAGGTTGGGTCCGTTTTGTTTCTCTGCCCTGCGCTGAGGTGGATTTAATGACTTCCGTTTGCTTGTTTGTTTGTGTTGTGCGGCTGTACACCACTGTGTACTGCTGCTGGTGGGGCTGCGGTGACAGTGATTGTGTCTGAGAGAATGCTGTTTGAGGTCGGTGGTCTGTGGTCTCGCGTTCGGTGTCTTCTCATTCTCCATTCACAGTTATTGTGATTTTATCCTTCTTTCTTTCATTTTTTTTACGACATCACAGTAAGACCGTATTGCGCGCGGATGGAGTGTCCTTGGGGGCAGTTTTAATGGGAAAAAGGATTGAAATTTAATTTTCCCTTCTTTAATCGGAGGGAATTTAATAAAATAAAAATCACTGGCAAATTGAATCCGTTTTGATGCTCCTTCTAGGTGCTCTTGGACAGTCCTCTGTTGCCTGAGTGGCGGTCTACTTGTCAGTTGATTTGCATTATTAAAGTGTCTCGCATCAATTGTTCCCCGTTCTGCAAACAAATCTTCAATTTCCCCGCTTCATTGCCCGCCCGTACATCAGATCACTCGACTTACCGATTGAGAGGCACAACAATCTAACTTGTTTTTTCAAGGAACCTCGTCGTGTATGCTTTTCGGTTGAGAGATTCGACGTGTCTGTGTGTGCCTGTGTGTGTCACTGCACATGCAAGGAGGACCAAAGTGGAACACCAGTTGTATCGGAGTAAGATCCATCGAATAATCGTACGTGTACTGTTTTTCTATGTTTTTACTCACGACAGGGAGGGCATTCTTTAGTTGGCAAGGATATATATGCACTCCCAGAGAGCATTGAGCTTGAGTGTGTCGTCTGGAGTTTACTCTGTGGAAGTTATCTTTAAGTCATGAACCGTGGGAAGTCATATGGAAATTTCCTACGAAATATGCAAATGAAGTTGATTTGGTATGTGCTTTGCTGGATATATCACATTCCTGGGAGGAAAGGATTCAGAGAGAGAGAGAGCACGTGAAAAAAGTGGGAGTTGTGAGATCAAGTGGGTTGTCATAGGGATGTGCAGCGGGACAAGGGTATTTTTTCTGGATTGAAGTTTATTGAGAATGGTTGCATTTGGAATCTTTGTGTCTGCAGGTGACAAAATGTACAAAAGAAGTGAAAAGGACAATGACATGCCAAAGGAACACCTTTCATCAATGAAGTCCCTCAGAGAAGTTGACAACAGAGGTTGAATAGCGCTTTTTCATTCGGAAAGGAACCTCTTTCATCGATTCACTTGCTCAGACTGGTGTGAGTAACCACTTACCACAGAGTGTACGTCCTCGACAGGGTTCCCATACTCGACCCTGACTTTTTACCATTCGGATATAACGCTTTCCATCAATGTACGAAGTTGATGAAAGTTGGATCAAGAACGTAACAGAATTTCTGGCTTACCACAGGGTTCTCATCCAGGACTGTGTCTTTGTTCCATATTGAAATAACGCCATCCATCATTGCAATCCGCCTAAGAATTCCATTAAAGTTGAATGTAACGACAAATGTTGCTTGTCGCAGGGTTCCCACCGACTCCCAGGACCATGGCTTTTGTGTTTGAATTTCGAAAGTGTCGCTGCATGAGACCATGTGTTTCTTGTATTCTAAAAGATTGCCGCTCAGTCCGATCCCTTAAAGGAGTTAGCAAAAAAAGCATTGGAACCATGGGGACATTAATGCCCTACCACAAGATTGTTGTATGAGGCCATTGCTTTTTGTGAATTTTGAAAGACTGCCTCCCATCAATGCATTTGCTCAAATCATTTTAAGAGTGGCTTACCACAGGGTTCCCATACTGGACCGTGACTTTTTCTCATTCTAAAATAACGCCTCCAATCAATGCACTCCGCCTAAAAAGTGGATGAAAGTTGGATCAGGAAGGTTGTGACAATTGTGGCTTGCCGCAAGATTCTCACCCAAGACCGTGACTTTCTAAAGTGTTGCTGCAAACGGCGGTGACTGTTTTTTTATTCGAAAGAAGCTCTTCAATCCGTGCACTCCAACTATGATGTTGATGAAGATTGCATCGTGATATTTTTGGCCTACCGTAGGGTTGTTGCAAAGGACCGTGATATTTTTGGCCTACCGTAGGGTTGTTGCAAAGGACCACGACTTTTTTTTTATCTTCAAGAGATGGCCTTCCATCAACACTTTGCAGCCTCATGTTCAAACCCCATCAAAAAATTCAAGAAAAATTTGTCTGCCCACCCACAAGGTGGCTCAAGTGGACCATCGCTTTTTGCATTCTCTCACCACGGACGAACATTTCACTCAAGATACGCCTTGTTTTAATTCATCCTCTCTTCTAAACTATCTGAACCCAGAATCATCCATCACCCGACCCCACAATTCCACCATTCTCACCTAAACACCACAGCTTTAGTCACTCGATTATCCGATTGCACATATCGCAGTGAGTCCATTCGAGAAATTCGTACGACAGTCACATACACACGCGGTCCAGCTATCTTCCCATCCACTCCCACTTCCGTCGTGGCCTCGCACATAATCCCGAAATAGAATTCCCTAATCTTAGCACATCACAAAAAATTACATTCGAACTCGCACACCACAGTCCGTCGCCAGACCGTATATCCTTGTCCGTTCATTACCCAATATCCTCGAAGAATATGAGTAAGCTCACGAAATTCACTTTATTTACCCGGTAATCGCTGAGTCCGAACTTCCATTACACTACAAAGCAAAGGATTGCCACACCACTGCGTCCCACACACACACACACACACCGAAGCACACATCATCACAGCTGTGTTTACCTCAATTTACAAGAGGTAACCACATTGCCACCACTCACCGTTGTCGTCCATTCTCCCAGGTGGCCAGCAATTTATTTCGTATGGATGTCAAATAATATCCTTTTTCATATTACCAATGATTGGATCGTTGTATACCGCCCTCTCTGCGGGGGGAGGTGGCTGGAGAGAAAACTCGGAGGAAATCGGATAAACGAATGCCGTGTGCAGGTGGACTCCCCCCCCCCCCCCTCCGCCCTGGGGTGGGGGGAGGGAGAAATAACCTCGAAGAAAATTCCATCAATATTGACCAAAAATTGTTATCCCTTGTGCTGCGACAACGTATGTGTATGCAATTCTTCCCTGTTGCACAATATAATCCACGGAGGGGGACGAGAGGAAGGATGTGTTTCCTCTCCTCATCTCTCTCTCTCTCACTAGCCCGAGCTAAATCGGTCCTTAGACCGTCGGGCACCGTCGAGCGAAAGTGGAGAACAAGTATTTATGTGTCCGCCTCACCCTCACCCACACACCTGTGAGTCAGAGGACATGAATTGCTTCACTCTGCAAGCTCCGTCATGTGCTGCAGCAATATTTTATTTACCCGGCAATCGGCGGGGGCGAGGCGCAGTCGTCCGAAAAGTACGAGAACAATGAGAGGCGAAATGGAAAAATGCCACCCGCCCACAGCCTCGTCTCCTTGCTGCACGGACATATTGAACTTGCATTAGGACGACGCCGCGCTATCCACCCGCCCGGGAACGTCGTGATCGTCGTCTTCGCCCTCGTCGTCGTCGTCGTCGTCGTCGTTGTGTCGTCGTCCGCGGTGGCGGCGAAGTGTGTAGACAATAGTTTTTGGTCGTAGGGCGGGTGGGTGGTGGGCAGGCAGGCGGGAAAAAAGAAATGGGAAAAGTTTATCCTTTGGAGATTTAGTAGTGACTTCTTAAAGTTCATTAGAAGTTGATTTGAGATATAACGTGGCCGAAGCCGATGCCGGCACAAGAGAAAGTGCCTTCGACGGGAAATAGGTGCACACGAGCATGAAGACGAACAAGGAAATATTCCCCCGACGACGACGAGGGCTGGAGATTGGCGGAGGGAGAGAGAGAGAGAGAGAGAGAGAGAAGAAGCTGGACATGTTCAGAAAGTGGAATGTATTAGGATTCCTTCTTTTGGATTTCTTTGTCCGTCGTTATGCGGGGCAAAATTGGTTTGCGGTTTTGCGATGCCCCGACGCAGAGTGGTACGAGTAAGTGTCTCTCGTTCCCCGGGGAGGAGCGTGCGGAGCAGTGTCCTGCGGAAAAGTAAATGAATTTTCGGTCGCATACGTGATGGATGGACCGTGGACGATGACGGGGAGACGGGGGAGAAAAGTCCATAAGCTGAAATTGGGGGTCGTTAGAGGGCATATTGCTTGCGGGCACGGGCTCTCCACTTACGAGCGGACATGGTGCGGTGGCTGTGGATCGGGAAATGGAGCTCATCAGAGAGACACCCAGGCTCGGGGACGACGTCCAATCAGCTGAAAGAATACACATTTGCACGTTCGTTTTCATGCTGGCCATTTACACGTCCATTTCAATGGGAGTCACTCTCCTTCTTGTTGACTTATGGCGACCATCTTCAGCCACCTTCGGATTTCTTGGCACTTCCTTGTGACACCAATTCGTTGAGTGTTCGTTAACAGCTTTCTTGGCGGAGCAGAGGTGAGCGGCTGACAAGTTCATTGGAATGGCGATCATCACAAGAGACCATAGCTGGACGCTGATAAGGGGTTTGTTTTGATGTCCGCTCGTTGCGCTGGCCGCTTGTTCTGTGTTTGAAGATAGCGACATTTGCGTCGTCGATGTCGATAACCTTCGTGCGACATGATAGGCGGTGGAACCGAAATAATCATTATTTGCTTAGTTGTGTGTTAGGCGGCACCGATCGCGGTTCATTTGTGGAACACATCAGCACCTCTAGCAAATCAACTCACGGTGAGTCTGTCATTTTCGTCATCACACCTCTGCCTTTGTCATAAGACTAGCGGTCAGCGAAAGTGTTTAATTTAAGGAACGTATCGTGCAGCTCTAATGGCTGCTGACTTTTCGGGCAACGATCTCTGTTCATTCGAGGAGCGTCGAGCTCAAACCAACCCACGGGCAGTCTCTCAGACCTTTGCTCAACACGCTCAGTTTGACAAGACTGCTTCGAGCTTAGTTGAAATTCATGGGACAACGATCTGGGATCATTTGAAAAATGCACTCTGCTCCCCAAGTGCCGAGCCTAGTTGTGACAACACGGACAGCGATCTCGGCTCAGGAACTCAGGAACAATCATCGATCTCAAGTGCTTCCGCAAGTCAATCCAGTAGTATTCCTTCAAACTACTGCTTGAAGCATGTCTTGGTCACAAGCTTCTTGGGCAACGAGCATGTCTAAACTGAGGAACGTAGCAGCTGTCTGATCTCTGTTCATTCCAAGAACTTATCGTCGAATCCAAGTGTTCCTCCGACTCAATCCAACGTCAGATACTCAAGTCAGCTCAGTGGTCATTTGTGACTTCTTGGACAACGATCTCGGTTCAGGTACTGAGCATCACATCTCAAGTGCTCCTTCTTTAAGGGCAGTCCCCCAAACCTCTGCCTCAACCATCTGGTCCTTGCTGACACTCTCATTTCGACAAGAGAGGCTCGTGCTCAGTTGTGGCTTCACGTGCAACGATCGCGCCAGACGTTACAGCTCAATGGTCAGTTGTGGCTTGTGGAACCGCGATCTGGTCTCATTCGAGGAACTAAGTGAGTGCTCCTCCAACTCAATCCACGGTCAATTTTCCAAACCTCTGCCTGAAGCATCTCTTCGTTGCTGGCACGCAAGATAGCTTCGTGGTAAGTCGCGACTTCTCAGGCAACGATCAACAACCTCACACGTCAGCTCCTCTGTCGATCCTGACTTCTCAGCCAGCGATCTCGATTCAAGTCGATCTCAAGTGCTCCTCCTAGTCAACCCACCGTCAGTCCTTCAAGCCTTTCCTTGGAGAATCTGCTGACATTTAAATCAAATTTCGTGCTCAGTTCGGACAGTGATCTCAATTTAGGAACTAAGAGTCGATCTGAAGTGCTGCTCCAAGTCAAACCACGGTCAGTCCATCAAGCCGTCACCTGAGGCACCCCCATCGACCCCTCAACCAGTTAAGGTCCCATTCCCCACAATTGCTTCAGTCTGCGAAATTCCTCCGCCACCAGTCGAAGACACCACCCAAAGCAGCAGTTATCAAATCCCTTCCAGCTCATACCCACATGCACATTAAAAACCTCGCCCCACTGTAAGGGCAATTAAGTCCAAATGCTGTGCGCCGTAAATGCTCCCAGTGCACCGGGGCGTATGCGTAACATTTCCCATGCGAACTTAATCTGGGACAGCGTTTATGTGCGCGCCACGTTTTATATGCGCCGCGATCGTCAAACGCGATCCATAAAATGGAATAATGTCATACTAGCTAGTCGTAAAATTAGTAATCACCTCGCTCTCTCTCTCTGTATCTCGTAAACGTAAAGGTTAACCCATTCACTATCTTTTCATTGCAGGTACCAAACGCCACCATCAGGCAGCAGCCAGCAGCACTGCGACTAACCTCAAAAGCACTTTGCTAACACAATTCCAGACAAATTGAACACCAGGAGAGCATAACAACAACCACCAGACAACACCATTTATCTCTGCAGCGGATGCAACCGCACGTTTGTATCCTGACTGAATGCACCGACATTTTCCCATCAATCCCCGTGTATTGTGACCGCGCCCAGCCAGCAGCAGGAGGAGGAGGAGCAGCACCAGAGAACGAAAAGATTTATCCATGTGCAAAATTCAATCAATTATGATTTGATTCCAGGACACACTAACGCGGCAACGATTCAACACGGCACAGTAACCCAAGAGTCTACGGACGGACGAAGAACGCACGCAGTGGACACTGGGCACTGGACACAACAGCGAGCTGATCTCCGGCGAGAGTGTCGACCGCAATAATTTGACTGCTGAGGCCGGGGAATTGTGCATCTGATGCGAGGATAAATATTGCCGATCTGGACAAGGCATCATATCGGCGCATCCCCACGCCAGCTCCTTTTTGCCGGTCAAGTGAGCAATTTACGGAAGATTCCATCTGAAGCACCTGCTGTTCGCAGGTGTGAGTGCAAAACCTAAGCCGAAAAAGTGTTTCCGTTGGGCGAGGTTTTTTTCGCTCGTCTTGTCGTGGGGTGAGGACAGGAGAAGGAAATTTCTCATTCGCTTGAAATTTTTTCGGTTGAGTGCTGTTTTTGATACGGTCGCGTCGCGCTGAAAGGAACAACGAACCGTCGGAGCGAGTGTTCTTCAAAACGACAAAAAAAATAAATAAATCCAAAGGGGATACATCCTCCTAGACCGTGTGTTCGTTCTGTGTGCCGTCGTCGGTGTGTGTGTGAGAGTTTTGTGAAAAGTGGCAAAAATACCATTAGTCGCCCGCCCCCGTGAAACCGAAGAGGCAAAGATAAGGCGAATCAAGTCCACGGAGGTGCCCGCCTGCCTGCATGTTGTTCAAGTAGCAGGAGCAAGGATATACACGTACGCCACACATACGGGGGATAAAATGTTGCACACTCGGGTCGTCTATTTACGATCAGCAGCAATTCTTTGCCTGCTGATAGTCGCTGCAATCCCAGGTGAGTGCATATGGAAATTTATATGAACACTGGTGTGTGGTGTGTCTCCTCTCGTTTTTTTTTTTTCCAGTGTTCCTTGGTTTGAGCCATTTTGGAGTTCTTATCTTCTGCCTCTCTGGGGTACGCTCTTGAGAGGAGTAGTTCACGAGAGTTGGTGTTCTGTTGCCGGGTCTGGTCCTTCGAAGGATATGTGGGAATTTGTGGAGGAGCTTCTTTTTTTTCGTGCTCGTTTTCAGCATCGAGTGGGGAATTTGCTGTTTTGCCTGATTTCAATTTCGCTGAGTTGGACAGTTTATTTTTTCTCGTCTGTGTGAGTGTGTCCTTTTTGGGATGCACTTGAGGTGGGGGGAGGATATAAATTATTTCCATGCGGGGAGCGGTCTCACAGATATATGGGGAAAGATTAAGAAAATTATTGGAAAGCGAATTTACGAAGGAAGCGAATGAAATGTCCTTCGGGGGGCAGGGCAGGCGTGTGTATAAATCAGATTCCCAAATTAAATTGCGGTTCCAGCGATCGGTGGTGTGGAGCGAGATTAGCGAGGATTGTCTTGAGTTATTTTCGACGGTTGACATTTGGAGGTCTTGGAACTGGCGCATCAAGATTGTCGACTTCTGCAGTAGCTGCAGAGGCAAGGACGATGAGGAGGAGACTATTGCGCTTCTATGTGATGGCAGGGCTCTCTCTTCATGAAGGAGATGTAACTTCTTAGAAAACCCGGTGTCAGTCATCTGCACCATCTTATCACAAGCACGAACCGATCGACTTGGTCCGTCTACTCTGATATACAGCCATCACCCTAACCTAACCTCTCATCGCATCGCATGATCGACTAGAGAAGTCCCAGGGGGAAAGCACACACGATGGATAAAGGTCCCTTGAACCTCCACCATCGACTCTATCTCATCAGGAGCTGTGCCCAAGAGGAACTAGGCGAGTTTTTTTACTTGATCCTGTTCTTCTACCCCGCATTGTGTCTGGATTCGCATTCAAGGCACGCCTCGGATGTCCTGATGATGGGGACAAACTTGCCACGTGACCTTTCCGTTCGACCACTGCAACTCAAGGATTTCTTTTTTTGGTTTCACAAGTAATTTTTATTTTCAATCAATTTCAGCTCTCTTCGCTGTTTTCGTTGGCACCACTCGAAATACCTTCTTTCCCACATCACCTACCTCCACTTGTTCATGTTAGTCGATGGCCTCCTCAATAGCCGATGACCCTTCTCCAGTCACTCTTCTGACAGTCTCCACTGTTCTAGTGATGATTTTCAACACTGCGTCATCCTGGCGACGGTTTGCTTGTCAGAGTCACTCTAGTTGCCAACCTCTCATCATCGGCCCATTCCTTATTGATTTCTCATTACTCTCCACAGTCATTAACCCCCTTCCCGCCCTCCTCCCCTCATCACGACGATCTCTGATCTAAAGATTGTAATTTGCTTTGATATCCTCGAAACCCTTTCTAAATGATTCATGACGTTGCCTCTCTCAGCGACGTCTCTCCATCAACGACATAAATTATTCCCAAACGAATATCTCCTTCCGTCCACCCCCTCCACACCACTCTGCCCTATTTTGCGTGCGGAAAAAACTGTCAGAAACTTTGTAACTTTTTGCGTCGAACTTTCCACTTTTCACTTTCGAACGACGAACGAAACTCTCTCGATTGGCTCCTTCCCTCCCTCCTCCTACTCCTCCTCCCCTGTACCTTATAAATCATTTTCGAAAGTTAATTCCATCCCACCTTTGAAAGCCAATAAAATCGCTCTCTCGCTGTATACCGCCCGCGCGCGCTCTCTATTCCGATCCACCATCTGCTCCTTGCTAATCCTGCCCTTTAACAATCTCCACGAAATTGATTTTGCATTCATAGAAGTCGAGCGTTGTGGATGGGTGTGTGTGTGTGCCAAACTAGGCATACCCAAACTAGGACGACGTCAATATTTGACAGAATTCCATGTCCTTAAATACCAGGAAAATATATTTTTATATCCATCACTCTCATAAATAATTCAGGGACATCTACGACGGTGAAAATTTCCATCTCTCTAGTCTCTACTCTACCCTTTATCCTTTGGCAGGCATTGAATTTGATTTCTCTCCCTCTGTCTGTCTGTCTCTTTCTCTCCTTTCGCTTTTGGAAAGTCTCGAAAACAGCTTTTGAGACTCTTGAAACGTGTCCTGAATGATCACATAATTCTCAAGGAAACTCATAATTTTTCATTGGTCCCAACCCTCGGGCTCACTCGGCTCACCCACTTACACAGATCCCCAACCTCTGTTCCGTTCGCTATTCGCTCGTCGTCGGCAGACGCTTGTGTGTCCTTATTGAAGGGAAGTGTCACTTCAGTCAATTGGGAGCGTTAAGGAGATTAAACTGAAACACAGAAGACTGACTGACTGACGGACTGAGAGAGAGAGACAGAGAGAGCGAGATTGATGAGAGGGGGTGATTTTCATTCACACACTTTTATTGGCTCAACGCATCCTCGATGATCCTTTTCAGTCTTTTCGTCCCAGCGTGCGTGTGTGTCGCCCTGTGCATCCGGTACAGTGACACTTAACATGTTACCCTTAAGCCGCTTTCTCTCATCTCTCATCTCTCTCCCTGTGTGTGTCTGTCTATCACCATTTACCCGTCAAGATGCTAAACGGTTTATTTAATCAGTTGTGACACTTTGAACATACCCCTCCCACCGCTCATCCGCCTCCGCACACACATGTGAGTTGTATAGTGCTTACGGACCCTTGAGCGGTTTTTGTCGCCCCATGTCGCCGCGTCGTCCTCCGAAATGCATGTCAAAATATCGCCCCAACATCGAAAAGGACATCCACCATACACACACACACACACACACAGACACCCTCTGCCGCGCGTATACACAAATCCAGCGAGCTGACTAAAAGGACCTCGTATATAAATAAAATTCTAATTAGTATTCTGTTGACAGGATAATCGTGCTGGTTCGGGTGAAGATTCCGTGGGTTGGGCAGGGGAGACCGGGGATTGGACGTGTTTGCGGAGCGATAGTAGTGACATATTTGACACACACAGCAGCCAGCAGAATGGAAAAATCAGAGAGCAAGGCTCATAGGGGTTACCAGGATAACGTGTGTTGATGGGTGGGTAGGGTAGGGGTGGGTGATGCTGCCTCCTGCCAAAGTTCACGCATGAAGCTGTTTGCTTCGATTTTGAGGTTATCGACTGTGTGTGTGTGTGTCTGATGACAGTGTGGCTGGAAAGTGGAGGTCAGTTTTTCATGAAAAATGGTCCTCTGTGGGCTTTGTTCAGTAAAGATGATGACAGAAGCCTTTTCGGCGTGACCAGGAATGAGCTTTTTCTCGGAAATGGGAGGACGATCATCAAGTGTAAAGGGGATCATGATTCGTCGAATGACCAGACGATAAAGTCTGTGATCTCTGAGATCTGAGAATGTACATGATCTTCTCCGACGTCAAGGCCGCCTTCATCTCCTCAGTCTGATCTCCTTTCCAACCTCTACACGTCTTCTTCTTCCAAGGGCACTACAGTTCGGGGTGGACCTGGGCCTCAGACAATCAGCCTCCTCAGCTGACACGATCTCTGGCCAGCTGGGTCCAATTCTGCACGCCAAGGTGGACCTTCCCCACTTGTGTGTGCCATCGATGCAGTGCGCGTCTTGTAAGGCCCTTCCGCTCCACATCTTCCTCTTATGCACAGTCCGAGGCGAACCTGGGCTTCAGCCAACCAGCCGCTCCAGCTGGCATGACCTCCAGCCAGGATATGGGACCAGGATGATGAGCTTCTCCACTTCTGTTCGCCGTCGGTTCCGTGTGCATCCTCTCTTGCATTATCCCACTGGTCCTGACTCGAGGACTCTTCCGCTCCGCATGCATCATCTAAAGTCATCAGCTCTTCGATCATCTCATAGGCAGACTGGACCTCCCGGTCGCGTCATTTCTCGAACGATCACTTTCCCCCACAATCCCGCCAAGCCCCTGTTCTTAGCGACGGCTGTGAGTCTCTCTTCACCCTCAGTGAAGACAAATGGCAACGCACTGGTCTTAGATCAGCTTTGATTCGCAAATCCTTGACTAAGTCCTTCCCACGTCGCATTCAATCGAAAAATTCCCATCGAACGCCTTCCCATTCGCAACACACTGTTCGGCGGCAATCTGGCGTGCCATAAATTCGCGCCCCACCACTTCACCGCCTCGCGCTGTTCACGCACTCCACAGCGAACAAGTGAACACCTTCAGCACTACTCACCAACAGCAGCACCACCATCAGCAGCGCCGATCCCGACGGTGGACTCATTCGATTTTAGCCTACGAGTTAATCCTTATTGTCTGCCCCGATAAATTATGCTTTCAATTTGGTCACCAGGACGATCCCCGGTCCTGGGTTGGATGATTTCGCGTTCGCATTCACATTCACATTCCCGTTCTTTCCACCAACCTCCGCCACTACCCCCCTAAGCCATCACATGTTCCGTAAATGTCGTCATGATTCTCTGGCCTGGACTGTGTACGAGTGTATGTGTCAAATCGAAGGCTAATCAAATTAACAGGGATTTCCACTGAAGCATAATCCTTTGTCAAGTTACACAGCAGTTCGCTCTTGACGCAATACAACGAGACACGCACACACACAAACGGGGGGAGCAGTTCCGTTGTCAACTGTTTTGACAGTTGTATTAACTTGGATTTGGGAATTGATCTAACACACACACACACATCCGAGCAGAGAGTTGGCCGAAGGACCCCCCACACGAAGGACTCGTGGATGGATTTTAATTTAACGTTCGCTGGCTGAGTGTATGTGCTGTCGCGTGGAAAATTCAAACAGTGATTAACGTCTCTGGCGAAATGTTCGTCGTCCTTTCGCTCCCGCACTGCCTCTCGGTGCGGACGTGTCCTAATGGATGGATCTGTGGGTGGGGATGGGCACTCGTCCTCGTCCCGAGAAAGGGTTGATAACAGCAGCCGTGGCAGCAGCACCCGAAGAAGAGCTGGCTGTGAGTTCGTTTCGGTTTTCGGATTGCGAGGTAATTCTAATTGGTTGTTTGAGGGGCTTTTCAAGATCACATCATGTGGAAATTGTTTTGGCCTGGAGGGGATTTCTTTATGGGTTCCGTGTGCAAGTGTGTAGCCTTTTCCATCCCGAGATGAAGCACCATTCGCGGGCAGAAGGTTCAAATGAGTAGCGATAAATCTGAATTTGGCGGTATTTGAATGTGTTTGAAAGGTGGCCTCTCTTAGACTTTG
Organism: Eristalis intricaria; assembly: GCA_964034865.1. Taxonomy (NCBI): domain Eukaryota; kingdom Metazoa; phylum Arthropoda; class Insecta; order Diptera; family Syrphidae; genus Eristalis; species Eristalis intricaria. The sequence continues at coordinate 2,380,137 of OZ035877.1, read as the reverse complement.
CTTGGTTCGCGGGGTATTCGCTCGCTCGCTTTGTGTATTTAGTTGCGGTTCCAATGGATGGAGCCGTCAGTCTGTGACGACTGAGGGTTCGTTCAGTTCGCAGAGCAGCGTAGAGGTTTGACTAATTAATCGCCACAGACTGACCGGTGTTGCGGCTGTGCTGTGTTGACTTTTTTGCACGGTTCTCTGGAGGGACCGAATGCAGACTCGTTAATTGAGTAAATGTTGTTACAGACTGTGTGTGTATGTGTGTGTGTGTCTGCGGCTGAGGACTATTAGCAGAACTCGTAATGTCATGAAATTTAATTTTTCAAAGCGTTGAAATACCCCAAAATGCAGCAGAGAATGTTGTAAAATGCCTACAATCTCAAAAATTCCCTTCTCTAAAATGTCCACAGTGGAAATCCCAAAAATATCCCCTTCTCAAAAAGTCCCATCAACATTCACCCACATGGGGAACACGCTCAATCATGTCGCGCACATGCTCCCGCTCTCTGCACGAAGTCAAGATCGAGCACGAATTCGTGTTCGACTCTCAGCCGATCATCGAATTCGGCATAACGTGTGCATGACAGATCGTGTCAGTCAGTGTCAGCGAGTGTGGTGCGCGGTTGAAAATTCGACTCTCGGGGCGTATTTTTTTCTTGTTTCACGCGATAAATGTTCAGTTCGATCATTTTTCACGCGTTTCATTGTGCGGGGAGATTTCGTGGACGTTTGCTGGGGATTTTGTGCAGAATTTGAGGTGAAATCGTTGGAGAGGTAAGGTCGATGGTAAGTACGAGGTAAGTTTTTTGCGGAGTCTTTTGAAGACTCCGCGTGGTATTGTTGATTGAAAACGTTTATTTGTTTAAATTGAATTTATTTCTCTGGGCGATGGGTTGGGGATTGGTTTTGTGTTTAATAATATTTGGCAATGGGACTTTTTTGATCAAATTCTTTGTGTGTATGTGGCTTCACTTGCAGAACATGTTTTCTTCTCATCGAAAATCAACGAGGATGTTTCAAAGGTAAAGGGATTTTTTATTGCAACCACAGTAAGGGCCTCGGTGTCATTCTGGACAATTTAATTCTCTCGTGTTGAGTAGGGATTTCTGTGTCCGATCACGATTTTTATTGTGTCTTCGATGTGGTTTGAGTCTTTGTACTGCAGATTTGATTGAGAGTTCGAGGGGAACTCAATGAGAATGTTTCACAGAAGGAATTTTATGCGGAAAGAGGGTGATTTCGTCAAGCGTGATCCGTGTCAAGAGATGGCCCAGGGTGAGGGACTTATTTTGAATGTTGCTTGGAAGGTATCATCTGCTCTTGTGGTTTGGGGAATTGGTGAGGATTAACTTGTTTTCATAGGGAAGAGCTGATATGTGGGATTTTTTAGAGACTTTTCTTCCGATTTGGATTGAGCTTGACATGAACAGACACGATTACCCTTGATGTGCCCTGAGAGAGGAAAACGAACCAATTTGCTTGGATGTCCCTTGTTTGTGCAGAAATTGCTTATATATGCCTGCAAACGTGCTGTTTGCAGGTGTAGTCCCGAGTTGCGTCTTTCAAAGCCTCTTGGTGTTCAGTCCTTATCCACCGTCAGTTCTGTTTATCGTCAATAGAAACATGCATTGGAGGGCATGCCGCTCATCCCGTCAAGCAGGCGGGACATGACCTGTGATTCCTTGGGCGAGCCCTTTACCCGATGACTGGATCAATCAAAAGATGGCTTCTGTTGTCATTCTAGGGGTCTCTCTTAATAGCATGCCTTCGATTCCCCATGCCAAATTACCTTCGGTTCTTTGTGTATAGCATGCTTTCTCTTGTCTCAACCCGAGCTTCTGCTTCATGACTTCCCTTGGTTCCTCGAGTCTTCCACATTTAGGGGGCGCTACAGTCGAGGTTGGATTTGAACCTCAACTAATAAGCCTCATAAGCAAGCGTGGCGTCTGCCTAGCCGCCTTCAGTTGCCACACAAAGTTTTTCTCCACTCCACTAGGCGCCCCCTTAGACGTGGTCGTCTTCATCTCCGTCGCGACGGACCACGTGTCGTCCCACATGTTCCGAGTCGAAGAACCTCCTTCCGAGTCGGTGCCCGGCCGAAATTGATTTCAAACACCTCCGCGTTGATTTACGCGTACTGCCACGCCCACGCGATCTAAAGGGAAATTCAGAGAATTCACAAAAACCCAGTTACCATTCCGTGCTCTGTCTCCTCGGCTAAGCCAGGCAGCCTTCACCAATTCCTTCCTGTCATTCATTACGGCGATTCTCATTTTGATGGCAAGCGAGCGACGCGCTGCTCACTTTGAAGTTTAAAGCAGATTGACTTCAATTACTCCGCAGCAAGCAGGAATGTGCCTGTCATTCTCGAAATGAAAACGAACTCCCTCCTGCCTCGGAGAGCAGCACAAAACACGTGTCTCTAATCTCCGACAACGATTGATGGTCGATCCCCGAACTGAGACTGATCCCCCCCTGGGGACTGTGCCGCTGTATAGAGTACCTGTTGACAAGGGCCGCAAGTAGAAACGCACTCCTCCTGTCCCCAAAGATCACAATCTCAATTGTCAATGGAAATTCCATTGAAATCGATCTTAAAATCCAACAGACGACCCACTGCCGCCCCCCATCGCCTCGCCGTCATTCGACTGACCTCCGGTTGGAGCCTTCAATCCACAGCTGGATTATCCCTGCTTGCGGGCGGGCGTAAACACCACCACTACCACCACGCAGTGCCGAGCCATCTCCGATGATAAATGATCATCCTTCTCACGCGTCTCCAATGGGGATTATATCACCAGTTCCGCCGTCCTTGTCGCCTGGGTCGCTTGGTTGCTCGTTGTTCGTCCGCATCATCGTCATCATCATTGGCAGCAGGAAGTGGCAGAGTGAGGAGGGAACAAATGAACTTTCGATTTGTCGATGAGGATGCGATGAGCTGTGCTCCATCCGGCACAGCACGGGTAGTTTCGTCCGGGGGCCTGGAAAATCTTTGATAATTATTCCACAGAGGATTAACACGCTGTCTCATAGTTTTGTGCTCTTTTTTCTGCCTATCTTCTGTCTTTGCTCACGATGAGCGGTGGGGGGCGGTGGGGGTCGGCCGTAAGTACATTTGTTTTGGCAAGCGGGAAAAGTTTCTTGCCACCAATCATTCCTCTTGTGATTCTTCAAAAACACATTATCGCTGAGTTTGCTCTCTTTTTTTGCTTTTGCGCCGCTCTGGCCAAGCGAATTCATCATTTTGGCTTTCGGTTCCTCTGAGGGTTCTGATTCCTGGGGCTTGTGAGCGGGCAGGGCGGTGGAGTCATGCTTGTGTTCCCTTGAGAGGGGATTATTGCTGTTAAGTTTTTGCAAAGTTCGGGATGTAAGACGAGAAGTTTCCCATTTGCTGAATTAGTGATTCGCAAGACAATTTTATCTCAATTTGTTCGGGATGTTTGCTGAATAGGTGGGGGGGGGGGGCTTTCCTTCCATTCAACAAGCTGCCATCGACTACAGCCGTCTTCGCCCGTTTCTCGGATCGGGCTCCTTGACCCCTGAACCCTCGTCGGAGGCTCCATTGTGCGCTCGTGACTGGCTGCTTAGCTGCATTCAGTCCAGATTTAACTGCTCACGCAAACCAATGATTTTTTAATAAACCCCTCCTCAACCATCCATCTCCATCCGTGTTCATTTCTGTTGTTTTCGTAAATCCACTTGGATTTTAATGAAATCCATCCCGAGGAGGTGCCCCACCCCCTTCTGACTTTATGATGCACACTCCGTCGAGCGAAGGCCCACCCGGTCCGCTTTTGTTCCTCAATTGCATGCACCTTTGTGTGTGATGGGCTCGGGGTGGGTTTGTTGTATTTGCAAAAATTACTTCGTTTTTTGGATACTCCCTCTGGAGTGCTTACAGCATCGTTAGCCCTTTCGCAATGCAGCCGCGGGGAAGGGGTGGCGGGTAGTTTTACTTCATCGTCGCAGCCTTGCAGGCAAGCCGCTTTTAAAGCGAAATTCTCCATGCGCCCCCCCTTCAATCCGACCGAGCGTTATGCATTGTAATGAAAAATAATTCCGAACAACAACCATGGATTTACACGCGCAAGGCGAGGCGAGCATCAGTCAGGCACGAGGCAGGGTTTGCCTTCAAACCGCCAAACAGAAGCACAGAAAAAAATCACAAGAAACCAGTGAAAAGTCCTTTTTCTTAAAAAATAAAACCAAAACGGTTGGGCGGGGTTGGGGCGGACTTCAAGGACCAAAGAGTTGCCAACTGATGTAATAATAACTGCAGTCGGTGCTCTGGCCCTCGGGCAAGGACCAGAAGCCCCAGCGGCGGCGGGGTACCACCCTCCAATCTCGCATTGTTCTTACACGGATGTCGAGGGAGAGAGGGAGAGAGAGCGTGTTGGAGACTAGGAAGAAGGTCCTTTTTTTACTGATTTTTTTGTATTATTTTTTAATGTTGTTTTATGGTTTTCGTAATGAAAAATTATTTCGCTTTTATTTTTATAATTTCGTTGCGCCTTTACCTCTGGCTCGCTGCTGTAGCGGTGCACGCTTCTATGTGTGTGTGAGTGGGTGTTGTTGTTGTTTTGACATTTCTGCACTACGTTCGCGTAATGAAAACTTGATGAATTTTAATATTCCCCCCGCCTCCGGGAAGGATGAATGGCGTTTCGGTGGAATCACGAATGAAGGGTTCTCCTCTTCTTGTTCTTCGCTGTATCTCCTCAGGAATGCATCGTCAAGGAAGCACTGTTCGAGGGTGCGTTACATTCATTATTCGGGTCCGAGTTGAATTGTTATCGTCATCTTTTCGGCGTTCTCACGGCGGGAATTTTTGATGGAGTAGCTTCTGGTTTAGGGTTCAGGAGGAGGAGGGGTGTAAACTTATTTGTTTGCACTGGAGGCAATAGAGGAGGGCCAGGCAAGATGTGGCGAAATTGAAGGATTTTATGTGGTCGTCTTGGATTGCTTGTAAATTTGTCGGCGGAAATGTGGCGGGCGTTTAATTAAAAATCTGAGACGGGGAATGGGGGTCAGTGGTCAGTAAATTCAGTCCGAGCCAAATTCAGTCCCGGCTCGGTGATGGAACAGGAACTCAAAACTTGAAGACTTCGTCCTGGAGGATTTCAAAAAAGACTTGGTCTGGATTTTTCAAGATTTCTGTGACCAGTCCACGATCAGTCTTGTAGGTCTTCAAATGATCCATGCCCCGTCCCAGTTCCCGGACCTAGCCCCATCCCTATGTTACGGATCTGGCCTGAAGCCAGTCTGGGTCTATGCCAGCAGTTCTTACGGGGGACTTTTTCCGCGATCAGTCCAGTCTAAGGATCTTCTAAATTTGAGTCTAAAAGCAGTTCCTGTCCCTTGATATTGTCTCTGTCTTTTTTGACGAAGCGCTAGAACCCCAGCCTTTCTCTGAGACTGGTTTGCAGAAGTGTGGGTTTGGGTCGGTGGACGTTAGCTTTTCTGTCCACGATGGAACCTCGTTTCGGAAGCGGCTGTATGTCGTATGTCTCATTGCGAAAGCGTCATCTGAATCTCAGTATTTTTCTGTGATCAGTCCACGATCTTGTCCCGATTCCTCAACCACAAGAATGAGGGTAGCGATTTGATGGATTTTCTTCACTCTAGTATCGGCTATCTTAAGAGGATGTCCACGGTGAAGAAACTAAGCCTTGCAGAGTTCGGCTCCTTTTATAAGTCGATCATGCGAAATGGGTTTTCTTTTTTTATTTGCAACCTTTTCTGGCTTTGACAGTCGTTGAGTAAATGAAGATGTCTCGGTCGGTGGGAGAGGGACAACATTCTTATTCTGTGACCAGTTCAGAGGAGGTACGACTTAAGAATCTTGATGGCTCCCGGAGGCTCTTGAATATCTGTTGCTTCAACTCAGTGAATTCGAATTAGTGATCCAATCGTTGACAACGGCGATTCTCTTGTATGCTTCATCTTTGCAGGCGATGGAACCGTGGTCAACATTACTTGTGCTGTCCTCAACCGTGTTGATCAAAGCCAGGGATTAGACTCTGTTCGCCTCCTGATCGAAGTGTCGATGATGTTGTACTTTTTCTTCTTATTCTTATGCTTCTTCTTCTCCTTCCGCTTCTTCTGCTTCTTCTTCTGTTTCATCTTACTCTTCTTGTTCTTCTTATGGCACTACAGTCCGTGGTAGAACTGGGCCACAGCCAACATTCCTCAGCCGGCCCGATACCTCGCCAGCTGTCTCCTATTTTAGCACACCAAGCCAGCTGAGGTCCCCTCGACTAGTATGCGACCCCCTTGTCTTCTGTTGCGTTGTCCCACAGGCATAGAGTCGACGATTCTTTGATGTTGTACTTGGTGTCAGGCTACTGTTTGTAGCGCGCCCGTCACTAGTGGGGAACGAACTTGAATCGGGAGAGAGGTAGACAGATATCCCCCTAGCTCTAGCTGGAGATGGTTCGATGGCTGATGTCTAGGACGTCAGTGAATCTCAAAGTAGGAACTAGGTCGTTCCCCAATAAACCTCAAGCTCATCAGGAAACACCTTAAACAGAAGTCGGATACTTTTCTTCGAACTTACTATTTCTGTGCAACGCTTGAGCACCTCGTCTCAAACACTTCACCATTCCGTCGCTCCCTTCGAGCACCCACGGCACTTCCTTCAGCCTCACAAAAAAAAACATTCATCTCCCTCCCTCCCACACACGTTCCACCGAACAAAAATGATCACATTGAATTGAATATCCAGAGCAATTAGTCGCTAAACCCCCCATCGCCACCCCCTCAGCTGGGGGGTTGTGTCCAGAACTAAGTGAAGAGGATCCCCCAATCCAACCATTCGATTATGTTACATTTTTTTTTTCAATTTTCCCATGCACGCGAACAGCAATATCAATTCAAATCATAACGAGCTCCTTTTTCATCGAGCTCCATCCACATCCCCCCCACCGCTGTCGACTCTTGCTGTTAGTTTATCGTAAAATTCAATATTCCAACCAAATAGAATTTCCAGAGCGAGAGAGAGGCAGAACGAGCCAACGAGAGAGTCCCCAATCCGCCAATAAAATTCTATGTTTCATCGGCAGAAAAAAAAAACAAGGAATTCTATTTCACCAAATCCATTCAACAACACACAGAAAAAAAAATAGAAAGAAAATGATACCAAAACAAAATACTGAGAGCCAGAGATACACATGGAAATAAACGGAGCATTTCCAAATTGTTACTAATCCCTTTCAAACGAGCCATGGTTGTGTGCACACACAGCGAGATGGAGCCGAAACCAGAGTAAAAATACATGTAAACCTTGTCCCCGCCTCTCGGCAGAGGGTAAATGAATAAAAATTCGAGAGGAAAAAAAAAAAACAACGGCGTGGAGGAAAGGTCGTTAGGGTTTTCATCTTCACGAGGGTGGGGGGGGGGGGTTACAACCCCACCATCACGGCCCTGCTGCGCGCTCACACGTCAACCGTTATTTCCCTTGATTAATGGAAAACACGATGCAAATTTGATAGCTTTAAATGTTCCTCGAATGTTTCACTCATTCTCTGTCTGTCTCCTCTCTGTCACTGTCACCCACCATGCCCCCACCCACCATTCAACGGAGGGCAATAACATCGACATAGACACGAGTACAGAAAGGAAAGAGAATGCGGAGATGTGGAAGGAAGCAGCACAAATGAAAGGGTATTCCGTAGCGAGTCACATCCTGAATCGTGAATCCTTCATTTGAATTTGAGAGCTCTTCAATTTAATTGGCATTTCGTTGCAAGTTGCAACTATTGTGCAGGCAGACAGACCACCCCAGCCACCATCCTGGCTAGCCAAAGATGACGCGCTCGCTCTGTTGAGAGAGAGCCTTCCATCGCATCGTCATAAACTCCCCTCTAATTTGCTCCTGCAAAAAAAAAAAACACCACCCAACCACCCAAACCATCGCTTTAATGTTGATTGATGAGGATTGCAAAACTTATGACACCATCGTAGTAATAAATTATTTTGCATCCATTCAGTCAGCCAGCTCCAGCCAGGCAGCCAGCCAGCTCCCGCGCCAGCCCATGCGTTGAATCTAGATGTGATTTGATCTTTTCCTGTTCGAAATGCCGTGAAGCGAGAAAATGATTTGTTACCCTATTGTTGTGGCGCTTGTCTGCCAGAACTATTAGCAATTCTTCTTCTGTCTCTCGTCGTGCTATCTTCCCTATCTGGATGCGTCTTGCGCCACCCAACCCCACCCCAGCCCACTCCATCCTACCAGTGATGAGTTGTGTACGCGTTTTGTGTTTGCAAACAAAAGAGAGAGGACGCACCAACTGAACAGGAAAAAAAAATATGAAAATTCCTCATAAATGGCGAGGGAATGGAATTTTTATGACTTCAATTTGGAGTGTTTATGATCTTGACTAAGGCGGGGTTACTGTCAGAGAATTTGTTTCACAATGTATCTCGTTGGATTGGGGACGACGGGGGGGCGGTGGGTGGGAGCTCTGTAGGGAGGTCTACTTCCAGTTGGTGGCGTGGCGACTAAAAGGAGTGGATTTGCGTTTTATTTCCCATCGATATCGATCAATTGACTGATGCTGGCTGGCACTCCCCCGTTCGTTCGCAATGAATCGTCGGTGGAATTACAATTTTATTTCCCAACGCATGTTGTTAGGCGGTGGTTGCTCGGCGGCCGGTGGGGTAGATGCGGCATTGGCAAAGGGAATGGCGGATGGATAGATATTAAACGGTAGCGCGGTTTAGGCTCAGTGATGAGGTTTGCGGCTACAGCTCGGTGGCTCTGGCAAATGTATCGTGTGGTTGACCGTTTCCAATCGGTAAAACGATTTGTTTACGATTTGGTTGTGTTATACACACGCGGAGGGTGCGGTGCGAGAGGGGACGCGCGTGTGTGCGGGAAGTCACTTTTAATGGCCCCAGTTGTCGTGTGGATTTTATGATGGATTTTTTTTTCTGATCGAATTTGAATGAAAATGGCACAGGGAATGACCTTATTTGGCGATGAATGCGTCGCTGTGAGCCACAAGTTGAATGGAATCCATTTGGGCATGCCTCCCCCTCTCCCGGACTGAGCCCTGACTGATCACAGCAGTGATTCGCAAAGCCCACTTGCATCCATCTTGAATCCCATCTCGGCAATGCCTCAGCAATTAGACTAATAGACGATATACATCTCATCACAATCACCATCACCTGAGCAGATGTGGATGAAGGTCTTGAGGGTGGTCCGTCGGTCGTCGGGCTGTGAGTGAACCGGAGAGAGGATATTTTGTAGAATTCCCCAAACTGGCCGCAGGAAGGACTCATAAATTTCCGAAAGTGAATTTTTAATGTACTCTCACATTTCATTCTCACATCTGCCAGTCACACCTTCCCTCCCCGCCGTCGCCGCTTCCAGAGAGGCAAGGTAATTCATTTCTGACCATAAAATAACATTTTTGGACGTTTTGAGAGATTTTCACTTGAGCCAAACATCCCTCCCCGAAGATGCTTCTAACTTATGTTGGCGCGTTCCAAATAAGAGGGTGAGAGAGAGAGAGAGAATTTTCACACACAAAAATCCTTGAATGCTTGGTAAATACTCGTGTATCCTTAGACCAGAGCGAGGAGGGAAGGAGACCCCAAAACGAGCATCTTCAAATGATGATGTTCATTTCTCATTTGACTTGATAAATGAACCCACAGATAGCATCGCATCCAAGTCGAAAGTCTAAAACGTATCTTTTCTCGACCATAAATGCAAAACTTTTCGATACACAAACACGAACACAAACACTGGGGCCACTTTCAGAATACACTCCCACACACACAGCCAACCGCAGCCGCCGCGCGCCGCCACCTGTGCGTATACGTAATTTCTCAAGGGGGTTGCGCTTTGCCACGGATTCTCTCATAATTCTCTTCATTTCTTCACAGCGACTAGGTGCGGTTGGGGGTGGGTTTCTAACGATTTTGATTTATTTCAGTTTATTTGCTTCGAATGTTTTATGCATTTAATAAATTATATTTGCGTGGATTTCATTGCAAATAGGGCCTCCACCGCCCACCCACCCACCCACCACTCACCGACAGAGAGTGAAAAACATTTGAATATGTATGAAGCGGTGCGAGGAGGAAGTGGAGGAAGGATTTGCTTTGCCAGAGAGATGGTTTAGCTTTTTGCATCTTGACAAACGTTAAGATTAATGAAGGTGGGCATAGAAATGACAAATGGATGTTACGGGGTTGTACACATTTAGTGAGTGGAATATACATTTGAACTGACACATGAAAGAGGATGGATGTTGAATGAAATGTTGGAGCGGGCTGCAGTGGAGTGGAGTGAAGTGGAGAAGGAGCAGGTCAGTGGATGTTTTGTGGTTTCTGGAGCTACGCCTGATGGGCGCACAAAACAATTTGCAGTAAAATGGTGATGAATTGAACGACCAAAAAGAGAGGAGAATTAAATTTTATTTCACAAAAACATTAGAATGGAAGCAATTGAATGTGTAAAGCTTGTGGGTGGGACAGGGGAAGGGGTGGTGAAGGGGGGATGGATTTAATGGGGCTTGGCACTGAGATTTGTAGATTTGTGTGTAAATCAAAGCTAAGTGCATCTATTTGTTGAGGGTGCTTTAACGTGATGACTTGAGGAAGAGAGTGACGGAGGAGTGCTGGCTGAGCTCTGGTCGACAGCTGGAAGGGATTTTCTGATGTAATCAACTTTTCATTCGATGATTGAAATGGTTGTCCTTGGACAGAGGACTGGTTCTTCAGATTGAATGTGGACTGGTGCAGCAGAAGCAATGAGATTTGTGAGGAAAATCCTGGGTGGAGGTGGCGGTGCAACTGCAGCTGCCCTGGCTTGCTTTGAATTTCATTAGTCACTGACTCTTGGTTGACTTCTAAGGATTAAGAAGACCAATGCACAGTGATCCTGAGAAAGAAAGGTCATCAAATTTAGGGGCTGCATCGAAGACTTGCTCAGAGACCAACAAAATTGTAAAAATGAAGTCTCAGCGAATTAGGGACAGAGGAGTGATTCTGAGAAAGGAACATCACCAAATTTAGGACCAGAGACGAAGGTTTCACTGCTCTACTTATTCTTCTAGTGGCGTCCAGTCAAAACCCTTTTTTGTTGTTGAAGCTTTTGATGAGCTTTGTTACCGGCATTGATGGAGCAACGAGGGCCCTCCGTCGTCATCATGGACAAGCTGACGAGGATGGAATAGCAGGAATGTCAAACCTAGACATAGCACTGTAAAGCTCGTCTCTATGCACGCTGTAATATCGGTGAAAATGTGGCAGAAGTCCCTCTTGGGTTTTTCAACGATCTGCCAGAGTGTGAAGTTTTGATCGCTGGGTGACTTCCCCGGTCTGAAACAGCACGGATAAGAACCTGTCAGGGTGTTAGTCAAAACGACTGAAAAGATTTTACAAGCGATTGGGGTTGTAGGCGTCTCCATTTTTGTGAAAGTATCGCTCAGGGTCAAATAAAATATCACGGAATAAGGAACTAGCTGCGATTACCAATGGTCTTGAAAGAGGGAGAGTATCGGATTACGGTCTCTGCCAGGATCCAAAAATGTTGCGAAAAAGGACCTCCAACAGAGATCCTCAAATAGGGAGGGTGTCGGATTAGGGAAAGGTTAGGTTGGTTGCGTGGATAGTCGGGGGTAAACCATGCCTCACATACAGGACCCACTCTGCCTACTTCGTGCTTGTTCCTTGTTGGTGTTGGCATGCTGTTCAGCCATCCTGATATCTTTGCAAACCTAGATTTTTGAGGGATATTTGTTAGATCTTGGAGGTCTTGGGAGAAATGATCTCCCAGTGTGCTCTGTCTCAACCGGCGAAGACTGGGACAATGTTCATCAGTTGTTGCATTGCCGATTATATCCCTGCGACCTGGTAATGCGTGCTGACAAACTTGAGCTCTTCGCTTCAGCATGGTTTAGCTGGGACTTGACTGTTGTCGAAATCCCTTTAACTGCCTCTTGCCGGTCATGTGGTAATATCAGCCGGTGGCATTTCGAGCATTGATATCATTCTCGCCGCTTCCATGGCTGCCAGGACCTCCACTGGTGAAACACTGCCATAATCAGGGATTCTGAAGGAGCAGCGCGTGTTTGAAAATTCGGGGGGTAATGCCCGAGCCTGTGCCTTTCTCCATCCGTCCGTGTATACATGTATGGTCGCTTTGTTGATGGGTTAATTTTTGGTCCACTCCTCCCTTGTTGGTAATTAGCACCGAAAGGGAATCTAAAGTCTAAATCAAAGAACAGACGCTACTCCTCTTTGAGTTTGTCTATTTGCAGTCGATCTAGCTGGGGAGCTAGCCACTAGCTCGGCGGATTTAGGTTAAAAAAGGGTTCTAAAAAATCGCTACAAAACTAGTGCCTCGAGTAAGGGATCCTCACCAATTCCCAGTGCTCCTCCAAGGGGGAGCTCATAGTTTCTAGCCGCAGCCCCGCGACACCTTAGTCCTCTCTCGAGGGCCATGCGCCATGCACAGTCCACTCTCTAGCTTAATTTTCCACAGCCCCTCGTGTCAGCACTGTTTTTCAGATTCCACCCCCAACAGCCCCCCAGTGCCCCTCGACTTCGTATGGGGCCTGTGTGCCGGGTTAAGTTGTTTTTCGCAGTCTGCAGTCGGCGCCCACCTCTTCAATAAATCACGCACACACTCACCAAATAGCGTCGCCAAAAACTGCTGTGCCCCCGCATTCCCCTGCCACCCTCTTAATTGTTACAAAACAGCCACGAAATAGTTTTAAATCACCCATTAACAAGCCTCTGGTAGAATAATAAAATCCGGTAAAAACGAGACCCCTTAGCAGGCGCCCTGCCCTCGCCGAAGTTTCGAGTATTTTTTGGCAATTTGCGGATGTTTTCACAACACACACACACACACATCCGGCCATTTGTCGTCGCAATAATGACCCGGCGGTGGTGGCATCGTTCGTACGTTCGTATCTCTTGTGCAAAATGTGGCGCCCGCACATGAACTTGGCCACTTAATGGAGAGTAATCGAGTGCAAGCCCTGCTGCCAATCAGTCTGTGCGCGCCCAACTGCAGTAAGAGGCGAGGGATGCAAAAAAGTTTACACCATCACCGCTGCTAACCTGCTGCCAACACACACAGCGTCCATCGTCACCCCAGCTAATTCAATTCGCCAGCAAGCAAGCCTTAGGGTCGGCTGTTCGTTTTTTTTTCTTTTTTCGTTTTTCGTGTCTGTTGTCGTGCCTGACGCCCGAAATTCATCCTTCCTTGCTGCGCGTTTATCGTCCGTTTTTGGAGGCGAGTGTTTGGGCGGGTGGCCGGTCCTTCGGGGATAAATGGCCGCAGACCCTCTCGGCCTGCAGCGCCGCCGGTCGGGGTGGCTTTTTAATTAGAAAATTGTATCAAATTTGCATAAAAAATACTTCCGCGTGCAGTCTTTGTTCTCGGCCGGGTCTACTGCTGCGGGTGCTTAGGTGTCTATTGAATATTGTTGGTGGGGAGGGGTGGGGGTGGGCCCTCCCGTCGGTAATGGATGGGATGAATGGACTTCCGTGCCTAAAGGTGGATTCCAGGTTCTCTCTTCTGCCCACGCGCTTGTGGTTCTTTTTTTCGCTCGTCTCCCTCCAGGAAGTGGATGAACAAATGATGAGGAGTGGCGGCCAGAGGAGGAACGGGAGAAAAGGACGAAAATTAAATCTGTAATTTAACTCAGTTGTTATTGCCGGGATATAAATCTCTCGGGCGCTCTCGCCGCTACACCCGCCAGAGATACGGCCGACGAGGCGGCAGCGAGCGCTAGCCGAACACGAAACAATGCCAATAAATTTGTTTTTCGGTTTAATTGATTTTGAAGAAGGGATGATGTTGGTCCTCTGTTGGATGGCGGTGCCTCGGTTTTAACGTCCTCCCGGCCGTTGTTGGCGGCTGGAACCCCTTAACGGCGGTTATCGTGGCCTAGCCTGGATCTTATTAACACATGAGAGTTGTAGTTATCTCTCTTGGCGAAAACTATTGCGAAGTGACGACGACAGCTTAATGGTGTTTCTGGGTCGTCGTGGCGGGTGGAATGGTGTGTGTGTGTGAGTGTGCGGCTTCGGGAGGATAAGCCCATAAATATCGTCGAGGGGTGGGCGAGTGTGTTAGGGGTCAAGTGAAATTAGTGACAGCGATGTTAGATGGGATCTGAATGAGTGTGTTGCTTTGGAGGTTTGGCTTTGGGCTTGTAATTGAAATTCTTCTGCTAACAGAGGACACGAGCTGGATGAGCGATGAGGAAAGATGGTGTTTTATCGTGAGGGTGGCTGTTCTGAGAAGAGGACGCTGGAATGTTACGTTTGATAGGATATTTATTCTAGCCAGAGAAAACATCGGCGGCGATTAATGCATCACGACGTCTGTGAAATTGCACATTCTGATGATCTTTAAATCTATTGCGTGAAATCGGGTTAGGAGAGTGTCCAGGGGCTGGGTTCTGAAAGCGATAACAGACGCTTCCATTAAATTTTGTGGGCTTCCCGAGGAGTGTTTCCTAGTCCCGTTCTGCTGAAGGAAAACTTGCGATTTTTTCGTTGTTTCTTGAGCAGAGAGGCCCCGGATGTTTTTCAGCCTGAACTTATGCGAAATAAGATCAAGGACCGGCCACAGAAAAGCTCACTCTGCTCTGGAAATAGTCTTCGAACGAGGTAATGATCTTCGGCTTCATTCGGAATACCTTTAACATCTCAAATGGCTCACAAAAGGCAGCCCATCACATTGCTCCTACCCCGACCATCTGTTTCGCCTCAGTCCCCCTCCACTCACTCATATCACTAACTCAGATCTCATAAAGGATAACGCATAAAAACCGACCATTCCCTGTCACAGCGGTGTCATTACGAACCAACACGCGCGACCAGTCGGCGCGTGTATCAGTTGTACTTCAAACGTCATAATGACTCTAATTACCGTCACCTCTGCTACTGGCGCCGCATAAAATTCAATTTTAAACCGAAAATTATATCGCAAATCGACAGTAAACGTCATTTCAACAATTCGAAATTGAATTTCCTTCATTTTTTGCAAAACGATTTTAAATTGGAAAATATATAAAAGGCACCGCCGCGCCGCGCCAAGCCACAGTCAACGTTCATCTGGATGGCAGTTAACCCCAAAACGACAGCCAGTCGACTCCATTCAATCCCCATCGGATGAGCGGCGTTTGGGGAGGTGTTTCATTTCATTTCACACTCACCCCCGACCACCCACCACCCACTCGCCATCGTGAACGCTTAAATGCCAAGTCTATCAATCGCTCAGCGAAACGACACAAACACCATTCGACGTCAATTGCACAAAGACTCAATTCGCCATAACCTAACACACACACACACACACATACACACGAAAAATTAAAGAAAAACGAGTCAAAAATAAATAAATGCGAAAAATAGGAATTTCCCTCCAAACACACACACACACAAAGGGTGGGTATTAAATCTGTTTATTTGTCGATAAAAAGAATAACTCGCTCTTGAGAAAAATTAATCGCCGCACACAAAAATCCCAGGAACATGGTGTCCATTAAACAGCAAAAAAAGGAACAAAAATACGGACGAAAACAAAGGATTGCCAGAGGGTGGGTGGAGAGAGGAGGGAGGAGGGCTGAAGGGGTCGAGTGTTACACATGATAGGGCAGATGATGGAGCGAGATAACAGCACGTCCCATTAGGGATCATCCCCAAACTGCATCCCTCCGCCGCCCGTTCCTTGGATCCAGCTCCGCTGTGTAACCTCCCAGGTGGACAATCATTCATTCATATGTGTCGGGGGAGAGATCTTCAATTTTTTATGAAACCTTGAATGGGATGCGCTATTATTCCATTTGGTTGTTGTGTGATGATGGTGATGCTCCTCCTGCCATGGTCAAGCTTCGCACCGCTCCATGGGCAGGGCATCGTCGGTGTCGTTGTCGTCGTCATCGTCGTCGTCGACAGGAGAGACGAGTGGAGTTATATCTTCGGCCTCGGATGAATGTAAACGTTTTGTTGAGCGGAAAGGATATGATGATCATCGTTTCGGTCGGCTTTATGTCACGTTTATTGGTATTCAAATGCCGAAGCCTCACTCTGCCGGGGTGTGGGGGTGATACTGGGAGGGTTGTAAAAAGTTCAAAATTGTTCCCAAATGAGTTTTTAGCGGACGGTTTAACTTGATATCCACTTTGATGTGCCATTTCTGCGTTCGTTTGTCTCCTGACGATGGCGATGATGATTGTGAATGGGAGGGCGTGCGGACGGGCGATGGTGGGGAGGGGGGAATGGCTTAGTGCGGTATCGTGGGGGCCTTAATAAGTCAAGACATAAATGATAAATTGGATAAAACCACACCAGTAGTAGCTAGCATTGCCCGTCACATCATTCATGTTACCCTCTGCCGTACGACGAAATATATCCTTATGGCGTCATTTCTGCTTCTTCTTCTTCTTTGTTTCCCTTCTGTGGAGAAAAACACTGACAGGGAGAGAGGGTGTGAGTGTGTGTGGGAGAGTAGGTGTGGATTTTAAGAAGCTCGTCGCAGTGATGCCTGGGCGGAAGGATTTATCGTCTCAACGGCAACGTTTTCTATTAAATAAAGTGAGGGGAGCTACCTATATTTTCTGGTCACCCTTCCTCTCAACGTTCGTTCCCGCGCACATTTTTTTTTATGATTATTCCCTTCCCTTTTCTTTTTTTACGCTTTGAAATCGTAAAAAAGTTTTATAAGTTTATGTGGAGAGTTAGGCATGTCAGGGGGTGGACGGGGGAGGAGCACAGCAGCGGCGATGACTTCAATTAGGAGTACGCTCTCTTTTCACTCACTCACCCCAGCCCCATGGCCATGGTGCGACGGCGGCGGCCTGCCCTCCCTCCGACGCGACGGCTTCTCTTTGAGGAAGCGCCGAGAGGGCCTCTGTGTGTGCGTGTGAAGTATTTTGTGCCAATTTGAGAGTTACTCGGATGGATGGTCATATATTGTGCCTGTTTGTGTGAGCGCGTGTACAGCGCGGCAGCTTAATGGAACATTGCAGTAATGATGTAAAAGTCAGCTCTGGCAGTGTAATAAAACGACTGAAGACCAGAGCGAGGCACCAGGAGTAAACCGCCTGCTAGGAGCCAACAAACCTTCAAAACACATTGCCGATCTTACTCCGATGGTGGTCTAAGGAGTGGAGGGAGGGAGCAGGATTTCACTGCGGTAAATGTTTACTTTTTTTTTTGTTTTTTGAGGAAAACTTTTTCGGGTGTGCCTGTCGACAAAGTTTTTTGACATGGGGAGAGAGGGTGGGCGTTATTAAGAACATTCCTTATGAACGACGGCAGAGGATACTTTTAAGTTTGTAACTGATAAACAGATGGGACTACTGATAGACTTTGGTGCTTCTTTGGTTTAAGGCGGCTTAAGGGGTGCGCGGTGGCGGGAGAAAGAGAGAGAGAGAGAGACAGGGAGAGAGTACCCTTTTCTGGTTTTGTTCACTTGATTGGTCGGTTGTTTGGTCATCTTTTCATCATCAATTTCTTTGTTGCACCTGCGTCAGAAATTTCTGCCTCCCTGTGAAGTTTCCTCATTTCGCTTCGTCTCGGCAGATGTGGTGGGCTCGAGGATGACATGACAGACAACTCGACGGGCACCACCCACCCAGTATCTCCTGTCTAATCATTCACGTGTTCATCCGCGTGAATCAAAGCGAAGATGAACTCGTCCAACTCTTAAATAAACTCTTTCCAAGTCCTTCCTTCGCAGACAGACCGAGTCGGCGAATAATAAACGTCTACCTCGCGGCGAATTCAAACAGAACGCAGTGAACCACTCAAATCCGGCCAAACAAACGAGTTAAACCATATTTACCCAAGCGAAATCCATCGAAACACAAAACTTCAGTTGAACTCTTTTCACCTGCCGGCGCCATCCGTCAGGGGGTCTTCTCTCTTGCAACGTCTTGTGGAAAAGTTCACGATTAAAAGTTGTTAGCGTTTTCAAAATTCTTCCGCCTCCTTTACCGCGTCGCCACTTTGACTGTGACTGCTCGCGCTTTGGGTTGCTTTTGATTTTGTTTCGGCTCTTGTTGCGAATTTTCAAAGGAACTCCTTCAAATGCACAAAGGTGGCGCAAGAAAACACAGATTTTAATGAGCTCCGAGTGAAAGACGAACACCGGCGATCGCTCCTGCAGACATGTTCATCCATTAAGTGACTGCTGGCGGTACAGCCGCGGAGTTGTATCTGCCGGACACGGGACTAGTTGATGTGTATACACGTGCTTCAGTGCTTCGCTCATTAAAAAGTTCGTCAGTTTTCATTCTTTTTCCCTGCTTGCCTTCCGACGACGACACCCGAGAAGCTTAACATAAAATTTACTGAGCTCTCAACTGGATTGTGTCTGAAGGTGTCGGTGGGGGAGGGGTGGGGGATGGGGGGAAGAGAATAAATAATTAAAGAGGAGTTATTTAAAGTTCTCTGCTCGCTGGAGTGGCTGCCGGTTTCTTTTTTGTTTGAACGCGGAAGCGTTGTAAATCCTCGGCTAGGACATAATAATTACACCTCTCTCGAGGGGCCGGAGTGGCGGGCGCTAATTGGGCCAACTGGGCGGCCAGCCAAGTGCAGGTGCAACTAGAACGGCACTCGCTGTCTGTGTGATTAATTGAGTCGAGTCTTGAAAATTCGCATCGTAACAACGCGCGTGTTTTGTTTGCTTTGCCCGATGATGGTGGTGACAAGCCAAAACCCTCGGCTGTAAGTCGTTGCGAGTGGAATTTTCAATTTGGGTGGGGTTTTCCTCGAAAGTTTAAGTTCAGTCTATAATTCCCTTTTCGGGGACTGACGTTATGGCTCATTCATCCCTCAGTCGTGTCCCCCCGGGGTTGGGGGCTGTTTTTATGAAGATTTCATGGACATTCTCTTGAGGGCTTAGCCTGATGTTTTTCTCGGGGGAGTGGGCTTTATGCCCTGAAAAGCTGTCAATCCGTTTACGAGTTTGTCTTTTGTGAGAATAATTACTTTGACACTTACTGCCAGAGGAGCTGTATGGACCCATTTGCCCTAATTTGAATTACTTTTGCCATATTCTCAGGTGAGGGCGGCAGAGTTTGTGGGGAGAGGGGTTAGATGATGACATGGGAGATCGAATTCAATTAAGGTGTCCATTGTGCGGATGTTTGTCAGGTGGTCTCTGGGCTGTGAGGGGCAAGATGATAGTGAGACGATCGGCATTGGATCGTCTATAGATGGCCAGAAGGAGAGTCGGACGGCTGACCAACAGTATTCGAGAAAATGGCGACTTTTTAAACTGAAGTGCTTTAAGTCTCTATTCCTTCTTTCCTCCTTTCCTCCTTTCCTCCTTTCCTCCTTTCCTCCTTTCCTCCTTTCCTCCTTTCCTCCTTTCCTCCTTTCCTCTTTACCTCCTTTTCTCCTTTCCTCCTTTCCTCCTTTCCTCCTTTCCTCCTTTCCTCCTTTCCTCCTTTCCTCCTTTCCTCCTTTCCTCCTTTCCTCCTTTCCTCCTTTCCTCCTTTCCTCCTTTCCTCCTTTCCTCCTTTCCTCCTTTCCTCCTTTCCTCCTTTCCTCCTTTCCTCCTTTCCTCCTTTCCTCCTTTCCTCCTTTCCTCCTTTCCTCCTTTCCTCCTTTCCTCCTTTCCTCCTTTCCTCCTTTCCTCCTTTCCTCCTTTCCTCCTTTCCTCCTTTCCTCCTTTCCTCCTTTCCTCCTTTCCTCCTTTCCTCCTTTCCTCCTTTCCTCCTTTCCTCCTTTCCTCCTTTCCTCCTTCCCTTCTCCCTCTCTCCACCTCTTCGTATCTCCCTCTCTCCACCTCTTCGTATCTCCCTCTCTCCACCTCTTCGTATCTCCCTCTCTCTCTTTCTCTTTCTGTTTCACTGTCTTCCCCATCCAGCCACCCTTCTGAAGTTCATCATTTAGTCAAAACCTTCATTCACTTGTCCCTCTCTCATCCTCTCTAAAACCCCAACTCCCCACCGCCATCCTCCACAAGTCGTTAACTTTCCACTGAACCCCGCAAAAAATACCACCGAAATTGTCAAGCTACTTAGGTCCAGATTTGCAATCCTCGAAAGATGACAAATGCAGAGACACCAGCCTCCGGCAGGCTCCCCAGCACACAACCGCCATCAGGAGCTCTTCAATTTTCACTCGCCAAACTAACCGATCCCACAAAGCAGCAATCGCAAGCCGCGCCGCGCCGTCCGCGTACGTCCTCCTCTTCATTTTCATGCTTGTCTTCTCGGCCTTCTTCAGCTGTCTCTCCCTTCCCTCCCGCCCGCCCGGTCTCGAAAGTCCCGTCATTTCTTGCCTCCACATCGTCGGTTGACAGTTTTAATTTCTATCTTATCCTCAAATTTTCCTTTTATTCCCTCGACCGAGCAGGCACACGAAAAAGGACACGGACATCCTTATGCATTCACCACATCCACCAAACCACCGCCACCACCACCGATTGCCGCCGACCGCCGCTACTGGCAGGCAAGCTTTTTCATTAAATTTTTAAACGAACACCCGCTTTGGCAGCGGGTGTGGGTTGGGGTGGGTAACAATCAGAATTAGGATAAAATTTATGATCTGAAAATTTCGCAAGGACTCTTCTTCGCTCCCATCGCCCGACGCTTTGGAAAGTGAACAATCATCATGTCTCCTTTGTGCGACAAATTAAAAACGAATCATAATGATTTGACATTTCTCCTTGTCCCCGTTCTCGTCCTGGTCCTGGTCGTGGTCGTGGTCCCTTTCCATTCCCATTTGAAGCTTTCATTTAATTATCTGTCACTGGGTGTCCTGGTCTTTTCGCTATCTGATGGGAAAAATGTGATATCCTTAGTGGCAATTTTGCACCTTTATTGTTCGCCTCGTTGTCCGAGTTTCGTGGCGTTAATTATGGGGAAAGTTCTCGTATGCTACCACCGCACTGACCCCGAGGCCAGTTCTAGACACCCAATTGTTTTTGTTGTTTCCTGTAGCGCGAGGGATACGATCACATGCAACACACAAGCGAGTAGATGGAATTTTCATCAAAAACAAAAAACGGGAAAAAAATGTATAAAATTTCCCGTCTTTGCGTGGAGGGACAACTATTTTATCGCCTTACTCCTGGTGACAGGCCGTCAGCAATAGTTTCAATGGAAAAGTTATGAATGTTGTATCGGTGTGTTGGGATCGCTTGGTTGCTTGCAGTGTCCCCCCTCCCCTCTTGTCAGGAGCACAAGGACCGAGGAAACAAAATGCTCCAAAAGAAAACAAAGTCACCGCGCGGCACCGGAGAAGGGACAATCCATTTCGACTGTGAAATGTGCATTTAAAAAGTTTCACCAGAAAGAGTGCTGCTTTGGTTTGCTGCTTCTACAAAGTGTGTGCGGGTGGGTGGGTGGTTGTCGGAGAGAGAGGAAAAAAGAATGTTCGTTGATTTGCAATTAAGGTCGCCAAAGAGATGGCGGTTCATTTTGCCTGCCGTCGACGGTGGAGACCACTGGAAATGGTATTCGTTTTCATTAAAATGAAACTTTTATTTCACTTCTCCCTCCTCCCCTCTTCCAGGAAAGCACGGCACGTGGAATGGTCCAAAAGGGTGGCCTTGCGTTGGTGGGGTATTTGTTTAAAAATAATGAAAATTGCACTAGGGCTATATTTATGATGAACCGGTGAAATATTTTACAACATAATGGCAAAGGAGGAAAACAGCTGCTAGAAGAGTGAGCTTCACTCTCCCCTGTGGCACGAGTCGAGTTCTGGATCAAGCCTTGACCGAGATTGCTCTTTGGACTGGATGGCTTATTCAGCAAGTCGTGGTAAGTGGTGGTGGCGGTGCTGTTGCTGGTGGGGGTCATTACATGAAATTGGGTCAATTTGGTTTGCATTTTAAAATTACTCTCACTTCAATGAGTGGGTCGAGAAAAGCGCTCGTTTTTACTCCAGTTTCGTTGAAAAACCCCATCAGCTGTGGAACAAACGAATTTACTTGATTTTTCAGCCAACAAGTAGGCAGTAATTTTTTTTCTGCCTCAATTCACGTAAGTGTCGATCGGGTTTGTTGTGCTTCGCTAATTGTCGTGATGATGATCCTCTTGACTTTCCCCTCTCCAGGCCATCTGAGTTCCAAAAAGACTGTCTCTGCACTCGTGGTACGTCAAAACTGCCAACTGATCGTCCCAGAGTCCCACTTAGAATCAAGAGGCTGCCTCAACCCAAAGGGACAACTACCCTCTCTGTCCATGTCATACACCATCAACACACTGTCTTGTAATATAAGACATGTCGGATGTGGCAATATCTGTCTTATCCCCACTCATCTCCGCCAGATCTTGAATTTATCTCCCCTTATCCCCCCCTTCGGACCACAAGCAGTTGCGGATTTTCCATTTGATTAAAGGATTCACCAAAACCAACGAGAGCTCAGCACAATTACCAGCCGGCTGCAGGCTCTTGTCCAGTCTGAAATGCAATCGATTTGTGAATGCTGCCTATCGAGTTCCATTAATCGAGTGATTCGCCATGCAAATACCTTTCCCAGCCTTGCATCTTAAGCAACACTCGTAGTCCGAGGCATCTGGGGGAACTTTTCCAATCGATCAATGACACTTCATCCGCTCTCAATCTTCAAGGACGACCCAACCAAATCGTTACATCCCCCTTGATAGCGCACTGCGCATTGCTCAAGGGCCACCGAGATTACCTCTCGACTGTTGTTTGCGTAGTTAATGTCCTGTTCGTCGGCTATCTGGACATGTGCACAAATCGCCTTCAACCAATTATCCACTCACCATTACTGGGTAAGTGGATAATGTGTGTCTTTCACCTCACTGTGCCCCCTCCCGGCCACACTCTCTGCGAATCGATTCGGATTTATCAGTGCCGGTGTATCCGCAAACATTCGAGTGCAAATTTCCGGCATTTGTCGTGCAGTCTTTGTCTTAACCTGATGACACCCACTGACACACACACGCACGTACACAATCTAATTATAATTGAAATTTCTGCGTAGCAGTACACGAGACAACGATTAGGGGTTCCGTCACGAGTCTCGGTGCAGTGAAACAAACCAACACATCCTTGGCAGATCTGCTCGGAATGATTGATGATGGATTAATGTTGCTGAGGGCGGGGGCTATGGTTTGGCAAAATCAATAATCGGAGGTGGGTTGGCCGATGCACTTAATTAAGTCGCCTCGGTTTAGGATGACACCTACGGCAGGTGAGGCTTTCGAGAGAGTTAGTAGGTCAGCACACATTGGATTACAGGAGAGTGGCCGTTCATGGGGAAGGAGCTGTACTCGACCTCTGGGCTTGGACTGAATGCGTGTGTCCAAATTCGGTGTTGTGACGCAGTGTATGTCTAGTTTCAATCCCCAACTCGAACGACCCTCAAACTTACGGGTCCACCTCTGTGGAGTCCCTGGTAAAGCTCAGCGAGTGTGCCTGCCTGGGAAAGGTTGATCATCCACTCATACAATCCACACGCAAGCCAAGCCAACAAGTATGCAATGTCTTTTCTTCTTTCCATCGCTTTAACTGCCTGAATTCACAAATGACTCAATCAGACTACTTGTGGTTTGCTCATTGTTCGTGGCAGAATTCAAGTCGTTTCTTTAGAAGCCAACCTCAGCTTAGGTCCAACATCAACGCTAGGTTCCACACAAAACCAGATCTCCACTTGCAGAGTAAATTGCTTCAGGCCACCTACCGCCTTTCGAAAATGAGAAACTATTCAAAGTCGTTGCCCTCGATTAGTGAGGGTCGCCGTCCTAAAATTTCATACACTTCAAGTGATAAGATAGTGAAGTCTGAAAAACGGCAACGAAATGAAACCCTTTAACCTTGATGTCTCTCCAGATGTTCCACTCATTACGAGCATCCGTTCCCCATTATCTCAAACGCCCCAACAGCAAGGCCAGCTCCGGGACCCTTGTCAGTCTGAAATGAAAGTTCATCCCCCTGCCCTCGACAAAAAAAAACACACACAATTAAGTCGCCTAATAAATACACAAGTCTGCCACACTTATGTCAGTGACATTTTTCGGGTTGCCCCATCATGTCATTTGGCTGTCCCCATGCGTGTGTGTATGTGAGTGGGTTGGTGGCCGTGGGCCACTCTGCGCCCTCATCTCGTTGTAAACTATTTTCAAGCACAAGTCCTTCTCAAAGTGCTTAAAAAGCAATTTATGCTCCTTCACACCCTCGCTCGGCCTTAATCATCCCTTATGGCCTCATCTCGGAGTGCTCTCAACATTCAGAAAAAAAAGCCTCTTTAACCCCCCCTCCGCCCCACGGCCAGTTTACATATATTAGTCCTAACCCTTCTCAAATCACTGTGTTACATTTCAACCCTCGCGCAAGCAGAGTGCTGGAGGTCTCCTCTCGACAAAAGAAAAAAACACATGCAGGGGAAAAACGAATCTAATGTGTGTGAGAGGGCAGCGGGCGGGTGCGGGGCATTGGAGGACATTCGCAAAATAAAATTGTGCGTCATCTAGTTTCGCTTCGACTCACACTTGCCTCTGCTCGCTTTCACAGCCGGCTTAATTAAAAAAAAGAAAAGAGAAGAAAAACTCCCGCTTGTTGTTGAATTTTTGGGGGAAATATGAAAAAGGATACACCGCAGAGGGAGATGGGAAATTCTCAAAATTACCCAACGTATCCTTTTCAGCGTTGCCCCAAATATTTATGACGATGGAGTCGGCAGCGTAACAAAGCAGAAGAGAAAAAGGGATATCACTCCGAAAACAAACTATTGTATTTATCCTTGAGGCTGAACACACACACATATACACGCGCGAGATCCCCAAGAAATCGGAGCACAAGATGCGAAGAAGGAACGAGAACTAACAAGAAAAATCTGCTTAAATGTGCCAATGGGAATTTTTTCACTCCACCTCCCACGGGCAGGCGGCACCACCCACTTAACCAGATAAAGGACATTGACGGCATACAGTGGGTGACAAAAGAGAGAAGCTTGTGAGGAAGAGTGTGAAAGTGTCCCTTTTGACGTGACAAGGGAGAGAAGGACACATTTGCGTATGAGTCCTTTGCGATGATCACATCTGAGAGAGCTTGGTGTTGTCCTGCCGCCAAATACGAGAGTTTCCTCCTACCCTCTGCATATGGCTTTTTTATTTTGCCAGCGATCACCCTCGGACACTTCTGCTGTTGCCCGTGTCCTTAGATTAAATATCCCCCGTCTCTGTCTCTGTCTCGTGGTCTATTACATTCTCTTCTCGCAAAGCAGTCCTTTTTTTTTGGGCACGACGAGGTGGAGGCGCAGTTGTCGGGGACACGTTGTTTATTATTCCTGGGGTCAGTTAGATGTCTGTTAGTGGACATAGGATTTTAATTTGCTGTGCAGATTTTTTTTTTTGTGATTCTCTTGACATATGCTCAGGCTTGGCTTGTGATGTGGTGGTGGGTGGCGGTGGGTGGAGGAGCCTTGGATTGGACGTGTTAACATTTGTCTGCGGAGTTTTTCTGACTTGGAATTCCTTGGGAGGGTGTTCGAGACGACAATTAGGCAAACATTAGTCTGGGGATGAAGTGTGACCATTTGTGGCACCCAATTAGCACTCATTCATCGACCATTCTCCCTTCCACAAGCCCACGCTCAAAAAAACAACACGCTCCATATCCTTAATTTCCAATCACATCGCCACCGGGCACCGGACATCCCCATGTCAACAGCAACGTGTCCGCATGTTATCCAACATCAAATGCAAATTCCTCAAAACACTCTGTCCACAAACCACAATCCTGCGCGCATCAGAAGGCATTCCCGCGTCCGTGCAGCCCATCAAATCATAGAGAATTGGAACGCACGCTAAAAAAAATTCTATTATTTGCGAAAACATGTGTAATCGTTAGTGTTGATGAATTTAAAATGAATTAACTAAAAATCGTAGTTACGACGAAAAAAAAAGCGGAAGGGAACATGGAAAAAAAGCCCCCCACAGATGGGAGTTTAATTGAATGTTTTTGCCACAGTTTCCCGGTGGCCGCAGGATAACAACAACTGCCGGTTGTTTGCGAGCTGCAAGGGAGTCCGGCATATGTTCACTCTGTTGCACAATTCAATCGCCATTCCCCCAATCAGTCGGTCTCGCATTAAAACCGTCACTTTTGCATTATCTGTGGTCGATTCTATTGTTTCCAGGACTCTCGTGTGGTGTTCCAGTTGTGGCACTTTTTTTCCCCTCATTCTGTCCATTTAGGATTTCAATTGGACCGTAACGTTACACACTACGTGTGCCTGTTTGGGTCAACGAGCTTTGAGCTCTCATAATTCTGTTAAACGACCAAAAAAACGCGAAGAGGGGGAGAAGATGGTTTGGGTGGGACCTGGGGTCACAGGGAACGGTATGAGCAACGTAATAACTTGATCCTTGTTCACCGGAAATTAACCAGATACAGTGTGAAGCCG
Organism: Eristalis intricaria; assembly: GCA_964034865.1. Classification (NCBI taxonomy): domain Eukaryota; kingdom Metazoa; phylum Arthropoda; class Insecta; order Diptera; family Syrphidae; genus Eristalis; species Eristalis intricaria. Next base: position 2,353,775 of record OZ035877.1, on the reverse strand, counting down.
ACTAAATGTTAATTGCAAACATTTAATTATTAATTTGCGGATTTAATCAGACCCGTAAGCTCCTGGTTTCCAATGAAATTCTTCTGCTCAGCAAACGAAAAACTACTTTATTCTTCGTCCTGATTCATTGGAACGCATGGCCAGTCAATGAATAATTAATTTTTATTTTCATTCGTTTATTGTATGTTTTTTTTTTTATTATTTGTCACCGTGACCGACTTCATTTGGTTGCATGACGATTGAATTATGCTCTCGATTGTGATTGATGGGACTTTTCGGTGTCCCCTGAAAGTAGTCCAAGGAAATTTGAAATTTCCCTAGTCTACTCTTAAGGGGCAAATCACTTTGAATCAAACTAGATTCCCCTCGTGGTGGATTGCCATTCACGATGATTCCCCGCAACCCACCTCATCAAAGAATCACATCCATCAATCAAAGAGTAGCAATCGCCTTAACAATGAACTGCCAAGAGTGAGGCCAGCCATTCGTGTGAAAACAGAATCAGTGCTTCATTTAATTGGGAAAGGTGCTGCTGTAGCATATCAGTGAGAGCAAACAAATCTCACACATCCGTTTGCCCTTAACAACTCCCTCCCTCGCACAGATTAGGCATCCTTTAGACCTTTTATCGCACAACACACACACACACTTCTGATTATTTGCTCGATGAAGCAGAGACAAAAGCCAAGCACAACGTTCGTTTCCGATTTGAAGGATAGCAGCACGCACCGCACCACCCAACTGGAAGGCGCAAAATTGATGATCATTTTTAAGGACAATACCCTCGCCCACGCACATGAGCGCCCGCCGCTGTCGTTGCTGGTAAACAACGATAATAAGCAGGGAAACACAGAAATATGAGTTAATAAATGTGAGTCCTTAAATTGATTCTGAACTGTTTACCGGAGGCAGGGCGTCCTTGCGAACCCCCTCCCCCCGGGTGATGTACATGTCCAGGTAATGAGGGGCTGAATGGAATCCTTTCGTTTGATTGATTGACAGGACAATAAGACGGCTGACTCAGTGAGGACGGGTGGGTGGCACACTCATTGTTTTCCTCCTCGTGAAACAAACATCGACCCCCGAGGGGGCGGCGAATATCCTTTTGTTTTTTGTCCGTGAAAAGAAAGAAACTCGTATGTGGTCCGCTGGGCGGATGGATGGGGATGGGGTGTAGGAGGAGTATTGGCCTTTGTTGAGCCGCAATCAATAATAGGAAATCGTACGATTGATGATGACTGAAGGAGGAGGAGGATGGGCGTGGTACAATGACCAAACGGAATAGCAAAGGATACGTAGCTTTAATCCTTCAGATTCTTTTCGTGGTTTACCCGAGGGGAGCTACTGGGGGTGGCCTTCAGCTTCTGGTACGTCTTCGCCTTTGATAATGATGATGATGGATTGTTGAATAGAAACGGAATGAATGAATGATGAGAGCTGGTGATTCATCAATTTTAATACATTTACAGACAGGATCGATTGACCCTCCTTCCGCCGCGCCGGGGGTCCTCCCCCGTTCTCCTCCCTCTGGTTTCTCTTCATTAATTTAATGGTTCCATTTGTTTATTTGGAATAATTCGTTTTATTCGATTGAAATGAACGCTGTTTGCCGCTAATGGTTATCCAGTCTTGAATGAATGTGTTCCTCATGTGTCCGGCTGTGTGTGCGACGATGGCGGTATGTTTTGGCAGTTAGTGTCGTCGTGTTGTGCGTCATGCTCTCATTGACAGCCGCTTGACATGCATATTCATACCGGATTGATGGTTGAATCCGACGGGAAACCAATTCATCAGGCTTCCATTGTGTGGAGGAGGGGGGGGGGGGGGGGCATTGGCTGACGCCGCAGTGGTTAGTCAGTCAACTGGCGGTTCTCTGGTGTGTTTAATCAAAGCCGTTCATGATTAATTATTTTTTCTGCTAACCAAGGCAATGGCTTGTGAATGGAGAGAGAGAGAGTCTGTTCAGTCTTGGAATTCGGCTTGGATTTTGCTGGTTGTTCAGAGGCGTGGAGCTGTGGAGGCAGAAGCGGGTTTTGACATTTGTGGGACTCAGTTGGACACCGCGACGAGAGGCGGGGCTTGTGAGACATTGCTCATTAGTTGTCGTTGAGGACTAATCTCGAACAGGTCTGCCACTAGTCCCTGAATCCGCCCGAGAGTGTACATTTCTGAGCAGTCCCCGACGATAGCTGAAAAGGGAAGTGTTCCGATTGAAATTCAGCTAATTCCTAAATTAATCTGCTTGAGTCTCTGGACATTTGAATTAAGCGCCAAGACGGAAAAGGCAAGCCTTGACATTTTTGGCGTTCAGTGAGGCATTTCTTGTAAATTGTACACAACCATGGTATAGAATCGATCTCGAACAAGTCTCCAACTAAAGCCTGAATCTGCCAGCGAACCTTGAGCCTACCCGATCTTCACTCAATCTGTTCGTGTGTCTCTCTATTTTCTGATGTGATCTCGTTGAGTTTCTGACCAGTTTCGGAGGAACCACATAACACGCATCTTTCCAGTTTCCCCTGAATCCTACCGATCCGCACTCCTGACTGATTCGAGGCGAGCTTCCCAATTATCCGTCCAAGAGTCCCTGCAGTTCTGAGATTTTCCGCGGGAAGTTTCGACGGAGATTCAGCTTATTTCTTCTACGTAGTCCGCGTCATCCTAAGCTCGAGAGTCTCTGCACTTCACGTCCCTGATTGAAACTCGAAATCCCCCTCAAAGCACCTCCTCCCCACGTCAGCTGCAGAGTGCACAAAACGCTTACAATTTCTTCTCTCAATTTTAATTAGTTCCCTCATGAAGTACCCTTTATTCCCACACACAACCCCGCCATCATTCCTCAGCCAGTGTAAGAATTCCAATCAATTACAACACCTGAACTGGACACAAGAATCCATTCGAGTTACAAACCCTCGCCGACCTTTGTTCGACCACCTCACCCGTCAAAGATCTCCGAAGAAAAGGACACCGAAATTGAAAAATTAATTTCTCGTCTCCTTTCGTCCTCCCTCTCCTCCCCCTCCACTCTCTCATGTCAAGGACGAATGGAAAACAAAATATAAATCACCTCGCCAAACTAATTTATCCTCGTGCGTCCACCACTTCACCTCCAGCGTCGTCCCACTCTTCATTTGCATAGAAAGTCAGTCATTCTTCGAAGGAAGAAAAAAATTACTCCTCTTTCCAGCTCGCTCACACAATGTCCTTGCCCAAAGCAATTTCATTAAAAATTCCCGCTAATTGAAAATTTATTGAAATTAATCCTCGGGGATAACAAGGACAACAGTAATACGAAGCAAAAAAAAAAATGACGAGATGCGAGCAAGGAGAAAAAAGTGTGCAGAAATCCATTCCCGAGTGAGGCAAGGAGAACTGTAAGAAATCAAAAGGACACACAAATAATGCTTCCAGGACCTGTGTAACCCAGCGTCGACGCCACCGCCAACAGTCGACGTCAATTCAATTGATTAGCCGTGGTGATATCAATTTATTACTTTTCACTTCGGCAGGAAAGTTCTGCGGAGGAGGAAAAGTACCCAGCGACAGAGGGGGGGGGTCCTTCAGAGCATTTTCATCGTTTTCTTTCTTTCTTCGTTTTTGTTTTTTTTTTTTTTTGTACAAAACTTTTTGTTCTCCATCATTCTGTGTGAAAGGGATTCGCCTGGTCCCCCGTCGCGTCACCGTGCTTTATTTATTTCCACTTGATGGGGTCTCAATTACACCGAGAAGGGTTTCAATTAAAACAAGATTGTCCTGTTGGTGTTTTATTTAATTATGGACTTTTTTTTTCTCCCGTTCGTTGTGTCACCCAACCCTTTGGGGTATTTTTATTTGTTTGGCTAAGGACGCTGGGGCTGGTTTCATTTTTTTTTTTGCGTGCTCGCTCTCTTATCTCATGGCCGGGCGCGGGCAAAAGAATTTGAAATTCAAATTGTAAATCTGTGGTGTAATTAGTGAGAGACGACGGCACGGAATGAAGTCGTCTTTAAGGACCGTGTTGTACGTGGTACTTTCCGAGTTATCAACGATGAGTGTTGGCCAGATGAAGGGGATTAAGAGCAGTAAATCCGGGTCTGCTGGAATATGTGTTAACGGCTGCAATTTGACTCTTCATCTTGGGGGCTGACGATCGGTGGGTGGTCTTAAATCGTCGTTGAGGATGGAACCAAAGAGTCGTGGGAAATGTTGGATATCTACAGATGGACTATAATGAGTTGTCTGTTATTTAATTTTAAACAGCTCTCTGTCAATTGAAGGAGAGGCGAAGAGGGCTGGTCTTAAGGTCGAATGTGCTGTCAACCGAGAAACCTTCCGTCATACACCACATGGGACAAATTATCGCGATCGACTTCGGGACAAATGTGAACTCCACAAACAACATCACAGTGCAGATCCGATGTGGAATCGAACCAACTGGGCTCAAGACGCCCGACTCGAAGGACCAAAATCATGTCTCGCCAAAAACTGGACGGGAAGCAAAACAACTCTTGGTGCCTCCGCGAGAAAGTTCATGGGCCCGTCTGTCTTAGATTCGGAGCGTCCTGAATCGAGAAGAAGAGGAAGACCGAATCTCGCAGCTTGGTCTTGATGAGTGGAAGCAACATGTAAAGGACCATCAGCGATTGCCCAGGCTCAGACCCTTCATGGGTCGCCGCTCTGATAAGTAACCAATCCGTCTGCCAAGTGACAGTAACTCACCAAATCCTCTTGACTTCAGCTGACCGTCGCGTGTTTGGATGACATCCTGAATGCCCACGTCCACATGCATGTTATGTCTGTAAATAAATCGTCCGATTCCCCTCTGCGCGTCTATTTGACAACCCCGTGACGGCCGGAACACAATCAATGAGGAACGTAGTTACCGCCTGATTTCGATCGAAATTTGCTCCTAAAAGTAGGCTTGACATTTGTCGATTGCTTCACTCGCACTCTTCTATGGGGCTAGCCATTGAGCCGCTGAGTAGTTGACAAAAGCAAAACCCGAGTCCGTTCCCACAGGAAGCAGTGGACATTCGATTACTACTTGGAAAAAGGGGGGACCCTATCCCTCTCTCGTCCTCATCATCTAATCACGAGAGGTTGTGCCCCGAAGAGTGCACCGATCGCCGCCTAATGGCTTGCATTGAAATTTTGGTGAAATCAAACATCTTCTGGGCGCACCCGGGTCTCCAGCCAGGGACCACAACGTTCCGTAGTTGCAAAGTAGAATCGCCTGCTTTGCCTGTGGGGGCAAAAATAAGCTGCCCAAATGGAGCAGCCCGATGGTGCATCTCTGGGCTCAGGGGTTGCATTAATCAATTGAATCTGCTGCTGGGGGAGCGAGAGGGTTGAGCACAGGACTTGTGGTGCATACTTTCGAATTGGCTGGCGATTGATTTTCCACTCCCTCCCCTACAATCCTTTTTAAAGGGATTGCCAACGACCATTGGCCAGTCGACTGTGTGTGGAATGGGGTAGGTTGGGTAGGTTAAGGGAATTGTGCTAAGAATTATTCATTGGCCATCATTAGGATGCCTGCTGGATACAGCTGCACAACGTGCAGATGAAGAAAACCACGTCAGCAGGATCTGTTCGAACGAATTGCCTGCTCCGAGCACCACCCGCAGCACTGGCAGCAGCATCGTCAAAGATACGCTCAATTCATTCTCCCTCCTGCTGGTCGGTGGCATCAGCTCCTGGGAGGACCATTCCTTCGCTTGACAGAGGAGCCTCAAATGAACGGGTTTAGTTACATTCTAAGGAATGAAAACACTTATCAGCAGAAGCACAATTTACTGCTGCTGCTGCTGCTGCTCCAGGTCGTCCGTCGTCTCTCGGTCCATCGTCCCACTCCACGCGCCCTACATCAAGTGTCCAATTTCAGTGCTCTCGTCCTGTCTTCGTCGCAAAGATTAATTGAATTTCACTCGGGCTGTGTGGCTGCTTGTGTGAGTGTGTGTGTTTGGTAACAAGAGCAACTAACACCCATCTAGTGGCAAATGCAAACACTGACTGAACATTTTCCGACGAGTCACCCAGTCATCTGACGTCGTCGTGTCGCCCCGGCCCCAAAGTGGGGTCTGAAAATCCCTTGTGAAAATTTATTGCACTGAGATGTAAGGGGGCACTGAGAGAATGCGACATAAAACCTGAGGACGAGACCATGGCGAGTGCGGGAGATCTCTCTTTATGTTGAATTATATCCAAGGACACCCAGGAGGCGACGGCACCTCGGCGAAATGATGATTTATCAAAGGGCCTCTCGGGAATGAATTCGTAACTCACCAGCTCGGCGGGGCGCGCTAATTCTATTTTTATTCAGTCCCGCTCGGTCCTGTGGAATTAATTAGCTGCGAAACCCGCTTGTCTGTTGCAAAAATACGAAAATTCGTGGCGAGGCAAAAAAACGCGAGCGCAGATCTGTGAAATTCGATTACGATGAATAATTACGTTGCGACCAAGGTGGGTGCTGTGAAATGGATTCTCTATCGCTGTGTGCTTGTGCTTGTCAGGAGTTTGAAGAAAGAACTCGGTCCTTTGTGCGTCAGAAGGGGGAGCGCCAAAGGCAATAGTTTGAGTTTGAATGCAAAGCAGGTGCGCTCAAAAAAAAATTAAAATGTGAAATGTGAGTGAGGGGGTCTTTCTTCACAAAGGATTGGGCTTGAAGGACTCTGGGCAAGCGGGGGCTTTCTGTTTGAGTTGCAATTCCGGTGGATGATGGGAGGTTTGGAACTTTGTTTCGTTTTGTGGGACGGGAGTGGGTGCGGTAGAGGGTCTATAGCGGTCACTTTGGAAACGATCAGTTAAAGTTGAAGGGCATGCCGAAACACGTCTCTTGACTGCTCCTCAACTCCTGGCCTCATTTGGTGTCGAGAACACTTAGCAGGCTGTTGTGGAGTGGAACGAGATTCGGAGTGGAACGAGAATTCGAAGTGGAACGAGAATTCGAACCCACCTCAGGCAGCTTTTCAGCTGATTAAGAAAAACCCATCGAATCTCTGTAAAGTAAGAATGTTCACAGATCCACCGTCTCAATTGTTTTTTCTTCTTCATTCGCTTTCAAGTACTTTCGCATACAAATCACTGCCGATTTGCATACCAAATTTTTTTCTATCGAAACAAAAACTCTGTCCCGACACCTTTAAACGATAACAACACACACTTCCCCATGAACGCCCTCTCGAGACGGAGCTAGAGAGAGAGAGTGAGAGAGGAATCCCTTAAAGCCTCTGTCGGTTGGAAGGAAGATACACAGAATAACCACAAAAAGCAGCCACGAAGCACTTTGTTCTCCATAAAAAATTTAAAATAATTATTATCTGTCCGCACCAACAGCATCTGTGGCTGATATGAAGGAGCGCAGGCATCCAACACCACCCGCCGCCGTAGCCCGCCATAACTATGGACTGATTCTTATTAAAAATTCAAAGCTGCTCTTTTGTTTTACATTCCATTGCCATTTATCGTACACAGCCGGCTTATTTATACGCGGGTCCCGGTGTTCGGGCTGATTTGGGGGAGGTGAAGCTGAAAAGGTTATAATTTGTGTGTAGCCGTCAGAGGGCGTGAGCGTCTCTCCCTCAAGCTGACTCCCTCTCCGCGGAAGACGATCAGACAAACAAAAACGGCGAACCATCGCTCGGAGGGAGTGTAATAAAAGGCGATAGCCCTTCTTCGGTGAAAATGAACGAAAAACTCCTGCCGAGAAATAAACTTACACCAACCAGCGCGGCGCGGTGCGGCACCCACCTGCGCTGTGGAGTCGAAGTGTTCGGGGAAACTTTACATCCTTTGACTCCTGCCGTTCGACTATCATTCACCATCTTTCCGAGGACTCCTTGCCCCGCTCCATTGAACCGCCACGACCGAGGCGGCGGCGGAGGCGTCGTCGTCAGTGGCAGTGTCGATGGCTGTGTGTTGGTGGCATTTCCTTTACCGCGCTTATATTTCTTTATTATCCCTACACCGGCGAAAATTCGCGAGAGAAATTTAATTCAGTTATGCAAATTGAGCCGGTAGTGTTCTCTCAGCGAAAACATCTAAACCTTCCGTTGCCGCGCCGTCTTCAAAGAGCGCGCGAACGCAGCCACTGATATTGTTGTCGTGCTCGTTTTCGACGACGACGACAAGGTCTTCTTCCGCACTCCTCCCGTGACCGGTGGCAATGTAACAGTTCTCAGTGGCAGAGGATAAGTTTTGGGTGTTCTGCGGTGGGGAGCAACGGAGGCGATAGAGACATTGCGGGCGTGGCACACACGTGAGTGCGAGGAGGAAGTGCCTGCTGGTTGGGGTTAAGTAAGATAGTTTTCGAGGATTGGATTGTAAAACATAAGTGCACAGCAGCAGCGGATGTGCGATGTTCGATTGTTTCTTTTCCTTCCTACCTTTTTACCAAACCCCCTTGCCCCCGCTCGCTCTCTACCACTGCAGTCGACTGTGTGGCGCAGAGGGATCCCAACGACGGTAACAGAGGAAGGAAGGCGATATGCAATTAAACAGACGTCGGGGTGTGGTTGGTAAATTCGGTTTGACTCGTTTGCGTGTTGATGGCGATAAGATATTCCCTTGCACGGTGTCGGTGGGTGGATGGGTATTAAGTCACGTTGAAGACATTTCACACCGCAAACGACAGGAGTGTGTAAACTTTTGAATGCCAGTTATAACTTGGCAATTGCACAGAGCGCGAGCGAACGATAGACGAGTGGCAACAGCAACAAAAAGCACTAATGGCGGTAAGATTTGCAAGATTGCCACGGGAACTGGAAACGGATGTGCGGTTGGCTGGGTGGGTTGGGGGAGGACTTAATAGTCACTGCATTGAGACATTTGTGTTATTTCTTGTCGACATGCATGTACTCTCAAATGAGCCATAATGTGCTTTGCAGGCTTCTTTGTGATGAGAGGTGATTTGGAAAACGAGGCACAGTTGTATAAGACGGTCTTCGGTAACATTTTTCATTCAAGCAGACTCCGTTTCAGTCATCGACTCACTTGACAAGACACTCGCCCCCTCCAAATTGTCACGTCCGAGAGTCAACAGACAAACCTGTCCCCAGACACGACACAACGACACAGCTGAAACTTGTTTCTCCCCCCATCGCCAGCGCGTATCGATTTCACTTCGATAAGAAATAATCGGAGACTCCACCGGCCGACCGTCGCGACGACCACTCGCTGATCTCCATCAATCATCACAATCATTTAAAAAAAAACAATGCGATCGATATTTTCATGCGATCACCAACCAGGCGACCATGTCACACAGCAACCGGGTGTCGCTGCCGCTAAACTCGCGGCCCACACAATCATTCCGCCCCTCCCCCCATGCCCCCCCATCAAACAAACAAAAACCAAAAATCCATTAAAATTACATTCAAGCTTTCTCTCGCTCCCCATGCCAGCAGTCTACGCACGCTTCTGAGACCCCATCACAATAGGGATCTGTTTTAACTAAACTTTAAATCTTCTTAGCCTCGAGAAGACCAACAATTAAACATTTCCCCTCGACGGTGAGCTGAGCAGGCAAACTTTAACATGAACTTCCCAGTCGTTCCGGAGATTGTTTATAAATTTATAAACAATTTACCATGCCGTCGAATAGGCCACCAGAAGAGGCGTGCAGGCGCTTCCAGTCCCCCACCCCACAGCGAGAGGGAACAAAAAACCGAGTGTGGTACGCGACACGAAATGGCTGCCATCAGCGTCGCCGCGCTCGGTCATGCCAATTCGAATTCACTCTCGCTTTCAGTCTGAAAAACTTAATTTCGTACTAAACCCACCGGGCAAGCAGAAGCGCCCAGCAAGCGGAGGCGACCGCGCGGCGGCAACTCGCCGAAACGCAGAGTTCACTGACAGCCGAAAATTTCTGTGAAAACGAGTGTGTCGCGCACACCACCAGCCGCAGTCACAGTCCACTGCCCGCCGTTAATCAATTCACGAGTGTGTGTGCGTTTGCAGAGGGGAATGCGGGTGTAGCTCCGTTGTGTGTGTTTCTGTGTCTCACTCTCAACTGACTCTCAGCTACATGCGCTGGCATGCGGAGAATGTGTGGGTCCCTTGCTGCTGGCGCATGACCGCCTGGTGCTCAGAATCCGTTTGTGATCGATTTTTCGTCGCGAAGGTTGTCTGGTGGGTGGTTCGTCGGTTCGTTGGCACGTCAATTCGGAAGAGAGTGGGATCAAGCCCAAGCGATCGCTGGATGATCGCGATTCGAGATCACTTTCGGTTTCGTTTGGAAGAGAGAAGATCAGCGCCGGCCGCTGGGAGCACCACGGCGACGCGGGTTCACTTTCGATTTTAGAAAGATCGATATACTTACTCGAAGAATACCAGGCGAGCATGCGGAGAAGCGCGGAGGGATTTTTGGGAATTTTTGGATGAATTTCTGTGTTTTTGGAGATCATTGACCAGAACTGGCGGTGACCTAGAATGTGTGTTGTGTTGTGTGAGAGAGTGAGAGAGAGGAGTGGTGAGTGTTGAGTGTTTTATGTTTGAGTGTGGGAATTGCGTGCTGCGGCTGGTGGGTATTTTTTTATTTTCGTGTGTGTTGTTTGACACACCGTGTGTCACGTGGAAGTTGTTATTTCTGCTGGTCGTTGATCTTGCCAGAGATTGGTGGTGTCATTGTCGTCATGCGTCTGTTCAGTGACCTCGAATGGGATCGTGTTTGTGTGTCGATTTTTTCGGACTTTCTTGTGTAGTTCTTTTAGTGAGGGAGTCGTTCACCGGTTGATGCTGTTGCTGGCCATGTCGATTACTGATCTCTGTGGCGGCTATGAGAGCGATTATTGGCTCTTTGTTGAAAGCGAGGCAGCAGTAGGTGATCTTTAATGGAGAAAGAAAAAAGATCAGACAACAAGGGGTTTCGAGGTGTTGATGACACTGTAAATGATGGTGGCCTGATTTTCTGATCAATGGAGTGATGGAACAAAGCAAACACGGTTCAATGATGAGTGACATTTTTTTCCTCTCTCACGAGTGTCGAGTCATGTCGGCCATACCCAGGTGAAGACGTTGATCTTTCTTGTTGAGTGACCTTTAAGGAGAAAGTTGACTCTGAAGACCACCGGCTGTTGATGAGCAATGGTATAAAAGGGAGTCCATTGTCAAGTGCCGTTTTATGAGGAAATCCTCATTTATTTCTTCTCCATCGTTATTTTCGGTTGATGCAAATGGAGACAGTTTCTGCATTTTTTTAAAGTCGCATGAATCTGGACGATATTGGATGTGCATGTGTAGTGGAGTAGTTGATTAGCAGTGATTGTGAATGATTGCCTCATGATTTGGAAGTGCACTTAAGACCTTGAGTACTTATTTCCCCCCTCCCTTCGTAATGGACTGACGGAATGAAATTACGAACAAACGCCGACTGCGATCATTCAGTAAAAGTCTATATACGAGAAATTGCATACTTTAGGGTGCTTTGAAGAACAAATCAGAGCAGCAGTTAGTGAATATCAAAACCTCACCAGGGGCCATCACCTGAAGTGAGATCAGACTCAGACGCTAGCAGCTCTAGGCCCAGGGACGGGATTCCACATCTCCGAGTGCGTGGCACACCATCAAATACGACTCATTTGACGGAGTCCTTTGAGTTTTCCCAATAAGAAAGTTTTGCAATATTCGCCTCAGGATCAGACGATGAACACCAGACAGTCTCTCAATCAGACGGACAAACTACCACAGCCATCCCCTGAAAAGTCAAGGCAAAACCCTCATCCTTCTCAGGCCACAAGCTGGTCAGAGTTATTAGTCCCCAAGAATTTCCTCACACGCCGCAGACCCGCCTTTCAGCTTTTGCTTGGAATTTCCATGTTTCATATTAACTTCCCAACCGCACCCCCCATTCCGCCCCACTCCACCACAGTGAGTGGTTGTTGTCAGTAATTGGAAACGAGAAAGTGCTTGACAATTACTCCCACGACACGTTTTCGCAGTCCTTTCAAACCGGGAAAGTGGTTAATAAACCCAGCGAACCGTGAATCCATATTTTCAATTTCGCCCTTAAAAAGCATTCCGTATCCCTTTTGTCCTTCGATTGAGTGCACGCCACACCGCCAATAGCTCCCCAGCCCATGCCGCTTGTATCCTTTCTCTGTCACGTTCACCACTCATCAGCAGCAGTGTACACCACGCAACCCCCAAGTACAATCCAGGCAATTAAGAATTGCACAAAAGGCTCCCCCAGCAGCCCTCCCCCTATCCGACGAGAGAATTATGCAATTGAACTCATAAACAAATTATCCTGAATATATGTTTGCTTACACAAAACAAACAACAAGCCAACTACTTTATTATTATTTGCGCTACTTCTTTATCCGCGGAAAGGATCTCCGCGCACTCACGGATGGGTAAGCAGCTGATAAATGAAAAAGAGGAGGTGGGAGAAAAAACGCGACGACGACGACGTTCGTTCCATCGGAGTCAGTCGTGCATTTCATATTTGCACAACGCGCCGCGCGTATGTTGATGCCAACTTACCAGGATATGTGACTGCAAAAACGTTGCACGAAAGGATGTGTGCCAGACACACACACAGGATCAAAGGCAGATTCAAGCAGAAGAGCACGACCGACGAGGACCACCGCCTGAGTGCCGCCTGCCTGGAACATTTCCTTAATTTGTAGCCAGGAGTCTGTACATACGCGCAGCTGTCATGAATATCATCATTTCACCGTCATAATGTTGACGCGCGCACACACACACACACTGGCATCTCAGTGCACATCAAATTGCGGACGTAGTCAACACACAAGGACGACGACGGAGAAATGAAGTTCGCCGCAAAGTCGCTCGCTCGTGATTGAGACCAACTGAGACCGGGGCGGCGCGGAGCTACTGAGAGCGGCGACGGAGAATTTTCAATTTACAACCCGCCCCCGGGTCGCGGCCTGTCCAAAACAAGGGTTATCCTGCGGTAAGGCAAACCCAAAACCGTCGATAAAACTGCTCGTGATACGTTCCATTAAAATATCCGATAACAACATTTTTTCAAAGTATTCGATCGGCAGCCACGGCAGCTCGGGGGGTGGTAGTGGCACGACTGCCGTTGAATCGGTTCCATCGGAGGTATTTAGTGCTGCATGCACGCTGGCGGCTGCTTGCGGGCTATGAAATGTGCAATTTCGATACACAACGGCTGTGGATTCAGTCGATAACAGCACAAGCACACGCGGCATCCTCCTCCTTGCCGCCATCCGCCCATCAACCCATCATTCCGGCCGGAAGGACCCAAAAGCAACTTCAAACGGGGGGTTGAAGGAAAGAAATCGGACGCGATGTTGCTGAATAAAAATACATTTTCTGAGAATGTTGCTAGTTTTAGTCCCCTTCCCCCTTCGACGAACCGACAATGACAGCGATGGCGGTTGGGGTGGGGGGTGCCTCAGTGGCAGTTGGTCCTGACTGGCTGGTGGCAGAGTTGTTTTGTGTGTTCGATGGGCGCAAGCGAACAACGGAGGAAATATAGTTTTGACAGATTTTAATGAAACATTTTTCCAGCTTGACAGGTGGTGCTTCAAGGTCTTTGTACTCAAGTGGAACGGATTCGCCTTTCCTCCTCCTCACCCTGCATCCTTTCCTCCGATCAAGCCCATCAAACCCACCAGTCGACGGTAACAACAACAGGCGGCTGCTGCTGGAACCAACGACCAGAGTTCCTTGCAACAGGGAATGGGGGTCACTGGTGGAGCGCAGAGAGAGAGAGAGACGTAGAGACACAGTGGCTGAGGGAGGGAGCGATGCATTAAAAGTGCATTAAGAGTTGAAAGGGACGAGAGTTTTTCTCTCCACTCCCTGCAAGTGTCCTTGATGCTGTGTGGAGTGGAAAATCGGGTTCGTAAAGTTGTTTTGAAACACTGTGAATGCCGAGGAAAAAACTGTTTTCGGAGACCGACTGAAAAGCAGGCGCTGCTGGCCGGGGAGAGTACGAAGCATGGCCGTATTTTGCAAAGACACCGAAGTAGAGAGGGAGATAGAATGGAGACGACGAACTTGAAAGTCCTGGAAGCGAAGTGCGTATTTTGAGCAAAAAAAAAGAGAACGGGAAAATAATTTAGTTTAATGAGGGCGACACAGTTTTCTTAAGTTGACCGGAAGGCCATTAAATTTTTGCGCAACAGAGAGTTTGAATGTGCGCATGGGGGTGTGTAGGTAGGGCGCGTTGTTCGGTGAACCCTTCAAGGCTTCTCATTTTGTTGCACCGCCGGAATATGGATGAGATACTCTGAATGTTGTACTCTGTTTTGTTGCGACAAACGAACGGGAGTCGACGTAGTTGCCCTAATTGTAAAAATGAGGACATTGAAAATCATTCGGAATCATTGTGGCGCATACCGTGCTTTTAAAACGAGGCGTGAATTTACGATTTCAAAAGGATTCAACTGGATGTGTGAACAACTAAGCACGGAAGTTGAGTGTGACCTTCATTGAGGGACTCCGAAATTTCGGAGTGGTGTTTTTTTGTGCAAGTGACATATAGTTGATGTAGTTTAATAATTATCCGGGTGGGTGTTTGAATCTGCCAGTGATTGGGGGACTCCGAAAATTTGGAGTAGCATATTTATGTACGTATTTAACTTGAATTGGGTGCACTGAGTAACTAGACGTGTGGCTTAATATGGTTCCATCAATTTGGACAAAAAAATGTCTGAATTTGACACTCCTGGCATGAGTCCGAAAATTCCGACAAGTTTATTTTTCGCATGAATTCGACTTCAGTTGATTGTGAGCCTTAACTAGGCTTGTGGGCTCCAATCTGGATATTATTGAGTTAAAGCAAAGGACTTGAAGTTCATATATCTGCAACAGACGACAAATCTCTCTGAGAGAGATTGAGAGAGAAGGGTTACACAGGAAAGGCAGTTACTAACATTTCTTGATACATCAATACTCGGCTGCCATAAAACTCCCATTACCTGGGCTGCATTCTGATCCGCTTTTCGTGTAAAACTTTATGAACTTCCCGTGTCAAGGTGTAAGTAAACGCCCACCTCCTTCACAGGCCACCATCGCTCACCTCAGTTCTCCGTGTGAATGTGAATACTTGGATGTGTGTCGAATGAAAATTACTAACTTCCCTCTCGTTGCACGTTCTCTGTTTCTCATTTTTTTTCTTGTTTTTTGCTCTTCTTACAGATCTCATCGCAGCGCTTAAAGACGTCTACGTGACCGTACCAACCGCAGTGAAACGTGGCGATAGCGCAATGCTCGTATGCAATTACGACATCGAAAACGATACCCTGTACACGGTGAAATGGTACAAAGGCCGGCGGGAGTTCTATCGTTACACGCCGAAGGAGAATCCGGCGATGAAAATCTTCTCCTTACCCGGAATTAAAGTTGAGGTAATCGAAATTTATTTAACTGTGCTCACATATCCGTCGGCTGTTGTGATGGCAACAGCTCCGATCCGACACATAAAAATAATTTTTTTTACCGTTGTTTACTCGCTCGCTCACACACGCACACCTGCTTCTTCCAGGATAACGATGTAATGACGAACATTTATGTAGCCCAAGGAAATAATTTTAAATTTAAAAGCAAAAAAAAGAAAAAAAAACACAAAATTTACACAAGCCTTGGGGGCTTGGTAATGCAAACCTCAACTCCATGGCGCGGTCCTTGGGGGCGCATAAGTTGCGTTGAGAGCGGTTGAAAGATGCGCCTGTGGTACCGAGCGTCTGTGGCTGCGGTCGGTGGGCTGCGTCTATTTGCCCAATGCACTTGTTGTACCCGAGCTCCTCAAATACGAACGCCCCCACTCTGGCCCCGGGGGCCACGATCGGCGTCATAAATATTTAATGGACTTCGGGGGGTTGTTGAAAAATGTACAGTTAAATTCTTGCCAACGCCACAATGATCTGGAACGAATTTCCTCCTTCGTCATCTCCGTCATCCTCCTGAGCTTGCTCTGTTCAGCGCTGTTTATTCGATAATTTCATTTCGTGTTTGCACTCTGAATTATTCCTTGTAATGCAATTAATCGTAATTGAAAAACAAGCACAGAATAAGGGCACGAGACCATGCACACACACACACTCCACTCCATCCCCCGTCCCCGATGAATGGCTGATGACGATGGAGTGTGGAATGAATTCGCCCGGCCTTGAGTTCATTGAATATCTTGGGAGTGATCATTTATATTTTTGTGACGATGGAAGTGGCCTATTTATGGCTGGCTTATGACAGTTTATTGCCCGCCCGTGTGTGGGGGGAGAGAAATTTCATTTTCTCAGCAAATTTGAGATATGAAATGGGTGTGTGTGCGAATGCAGGGACAGCAGTAAAAGAAGGTGATCAAGGGCGGCTGGAGTTTAGTGGCTCATTCAATCATCATCATCGTTTAGTAGTTTATTTTTGGCACTCATCCGCCGTAACAGGGTGTTCAGCTGAAGCTTGTTAGTATGTGCCTACCCAGCCGCCCCCTCCACTAGTATCGCATCGCAAATAACCCCTCTTCTCCTCTCCCACAGCCAACGAGCTCCAATCAGAGTCATGTCCTGCTCACATCAGTGCCGATCATGATAAGCGGAAAGTTCGCCTGTGAAGTATCCGCCGATGCGCCAACATTTCACACCATGATCGCGTCCGCCGAGATGGAAGTAGTCGGTAAGTATTTCTTCAGTCTTCACACGCTGACCACCCCCTGGTGACCGTTCTCTCTCTTTTTGCAGAGCTGCCAACACAACGTCCAATTATCACGGGCATTCATTCGCGTTACCGCCTCGGAGACGTCATCAACGGCAACTGCTCGTCGGACTACTCAAAGCCAGCTGCGGAGCTCGCCTGGTGGATCAATGAGATTCCGGTAAGATGGCGCCGAGTTGTGCTTTAATTGAAAATCCCCCTCAACCACCGGTGCCGCCGCGGCCGCCCAACGAATGAAAATATCAAAGACCACCACACAGACACGCCTCTGCCGGCAGTTTTCCCCCCTCGGGCAGAAATTAGAGCTCACTTCGACGCAGGCAGAGAACTAGCAGCACACAGCAGTGCCCAGCGGTGGTGGCGGCGGCAACATGAGCAACCGGAAATGATTTATGAACAAAAATGAAATTTTTCTCAATTGCCAAGTGGCGCCGCCACTGCCTCTGCCGCCGCCATTCACCGTCCGCCTGTGCTTCAGCTGCATTCCGAGGATACCCGGTCTGGTCCGGTCCAGTTGGTTGCGAGTCGTACGTCCTAACATATGTCGAATATCGATTTCGAATTGCTACCAGCCAGCGTCCTGCAGCACACTGATGGGTGGGCGGACGACCGGGTGGCAGTCGGAACGTTCCTTAATCGTGTGTGCGATTTGCTGTGGCAATGATGGCCTGGGAAGGACCTTCTGACCATTTTGTATGTCAATAATATTTTCGCAATTTTACTCTCTTCTTTGGCCGTGCGGAGGAGTGCGGGTCTCGGGCAGCCACCGAAGATGAAGGCGACGTCGGTGGCATGGGCCACAGTGTGTGCGTGGGTGGACATTTAATTTGCCCGAACATAAATCCTCTCGTTTGCTGTAAGCTGTTAGTTGATAGCAGTAAAAGGATTTTCTATTTTTGTAGCCCCCCATCCACCCTCACATCTGTGTTCAACCGTGTTACGTCGACGACTCTGTTTCACTGGCTTCAGATGGGGGGTAGTATTAAGGTTTTCCGAAGGACACCAC
Source organism: Eristalis intricaria (assembly GCA_964034865.1). Lineage (NCBI taxonomy): Eukaryota > Metazoa > Arthropoda > Insecta > Diptera > Syrphidae > Eristalis > Eristalis intricaria. The sequence continues at coordinate 2,336,143 of OZ035877.1, read as the reverse complement.
AGTTAAACGATTTTAGAAAACAACGACAGCATCCCCAGCGGAGGACACCACCGCCAGGGAGGTCTGAACTCATGTTCAAGGGTTATCGAGGTGGATGACTGCCTGCCAACGTGGGGGATGACAATTTTCGTCGCACGAGGGTGGAACACATCGGATTGAGTGGTTTTTCAAAGGTCAATAAAGGGTTACTCCAGAATGGTATTAGGTGCGGTCGGTGGGGTTACTTAATGTATCCCAACTGACGGGGTGAAAGGTGTCCTCGAATATGTTTATAATTGGCTCGATCTCCCCCTCGCTGCTGTCCTCAACTTTTAGGTAACAATCTCTTCTCTCGTTTCAGGTCATTCCCAATTACATACGAACGTACGAGGTGCAGAAGCACTCAAAGAATCTGGAATCTTCCGTGGTGGAGATCAACTTTATCGTCACCTTTCAGCACTTCGTCAAGGGCCGTCTCAAAGTGAGTTCAAGTTGGATGGCATTTCTTGTGCAGTTTAATGGATTGTGTCTCTTTTGTTTGCAGTTGAAATGCATCGCCAAGATTCAAGGGATATACGAGCAGGAGACCGAGAAGATCATCGAGGAGGATCGTCCACGGATACTGGCTTCGGGCAGGTCACCAGACGTCAACCTCTACCCATTCGATCAGCCGGGAGATGGAGAGTTCACCGATCAGAATGAACAGTATTTGACGCATTACAATAGTAAGTTTAGATCCTGTCCAGGGAAGATGGAGGGATGGGGGCGGGGATAGATGCTGTCTTTGGTAGTCTCGAAGGGAGGAGGCTTCGAGGAGATCAGGAGTCCAGACTTTGATGGAGTGAACAGTTAGAAGGGGGAACTCGTAAGGAACCCATTGTGCATTTTTGATCAAAAGAGATTGTTAGTCTTTAGTTGACCTTACCGTGGAATGCTTGTCACGTAGAAGAGAAGTCCTTACTTCGGCCCTCGGAGCAGCTGAAGCTGGAAATTAATTCTCTTAAATCGAAGTGATGGCGATGTGGCCATCCATACAAACCGCCTAAGCCACCATTCTGTCTTTTCCGTCACCAGACGACTTCACTTGTGACAAATTCGAAGGATCCCATCCAGTAGGCAGCTCTTCCGGAGAAAATTCGATGTTTTCATATTCTGATCAAAGGAACTCCTCGTAAGGAACTGTAGGGCAACCTGTGCTTGTAGGTGCCTTTAGCTGTTATTATCTGTCTTTGGGGATGGTTTGAGTCTGTGGTAGTTGTCCCTTAGCATGGCTTGCCTTCCTCTTAGAAGATGTGCCACTATCTGCCCCTCAGAGAGCCCTAGTTGAAGCTGAGAATACACCTGCATTCCCATAATCAGTGAAGGTGTGGCCACTTATTCAACCCACAGTTCTTCTAGATCCCCCCCCTCCTTCGAAACGACATCTCTAGTCACAATTTCAAAGGATCTCCTTCGGGGGACATTCTCTTCCAATGATGAAAAATCGATGTTTTCACATGCTGGCCAAAGGAACTCCCAATATCCAGGTCACAAATTGACTCTGCCCTCGTTTTGTTTCAAAGGACAAATCGTCCGACCCGGTCGCTCCGAGCAGCTCCAGCTGACTCCCTCCGAGACAAATGAGTCAACACTCCACTTTAGATTTTCAACAGTTTTCCGCCCAATTTCGTGGTCTGGAGTCACTTACACCCTGACCCAAGACATCTCTCCCTGTCCCCCTCTCATTTGAATCCCACCACATGGCCACACATCCAGCCACAAGCACTCACGTCAAGACGGAAGCCCCAAATAAAAATCATTTTGATTAATGCCCAACTATTTAACAGTTAGGTACAAAATGGTCATATCCATTTCCAGCCACCCCCCTAGTTTGTTTTCGAAATCTCCCGAAGACTTGAGCCCGACTCGTATTCCAAGGCAGGAACCATTGATTAAGTGCTTCGCATTAAATCAATGCCTTTCCCTTCCGAAATGAATCCTTCATTGCGCTCGCACTCGCACTCGACCTCACCCTCGTTCCTTTGTTCTGTGCTTTCTTTCTATCGCTTTCATTCCCTTAATCACACGCTACATGCCCCAGATTTCGGTGATGTCTTACTCGACTCCTCTGTTGTTGTACAATTGTGTATCGGTTTGAGGCCACTCGGCTATCGCCTCCTGCTCCCCGCACAACACACAATACGAATCCTGTAACCACCACCACTGCTGGCATGTCAGGTCTGAAGAGCAAACATGCATACACACACAGACCCTCGCACGTACACACGAGCGAAAGATGAATTACTCACTCGTAAGCCATAGCAATTAATTCGGAGATTAATTTCCCTTTTGGGAGAGATTTTGATAAATCAAACCAAAGCTCTGAAGAAAGACTCATCTATCCGGGCGCCGATTGGGAGGGATGGTATGGGGGTCGCCTTCTCGAAATGAATGGCTCCGAGATTGACGGAAATGCATTTTGTTTCTCTCCTAATTGCAGACGTTCCATCATCGGCCGTTCGATTGGATGCGAGTCTCGGTGCTGCCAAGCTGGCCATCGTGCTCCTTCTCATCGGACTGGTCTTGCAGCACTCAACAACGACACACGATCCCCACGCCACCCCGCAGGACAAGAGCAACAGTGCATGGATGCACCCTGAGGAGGATCACGCACAAGCCGATCAGCACCACGCCCATGTCATCACAGAAGACGCCTTCGACGATCGGTGATAAGCGGGTCCCGGCACGGTCGAGTCAGATCCAAAAGGAAAACCCAACACGAAAATACGAAAATCAAAGAGACACAATAGACGGACAGAGGAGGAGGCGGAGAGGGAGAGATTTAATTATATACATACACATATACATAAATAAAATATACAACAAAACACATCTGTAAAACAATTTCATATGATAAACGTTAAATGATTTCTATTATTGTGAACCCTTAAATGTAAGCTACATCTACTTTGAATGAATGCGACGAGCCCCCCGGCTGGGAGCACGCCTCTCGAGGGGGGGGCGGCAAGTCGAGTCTAAATTAATACACATACGAGTACGATTTTTTTTTCTAGTTGCGGAAGGAGTGAAAAGCGCACTCTTCGAGTGAAAGAAGAGAAACACGACAAGTTTGAAAACAAAAGAGAACACATACATAAATATATAAATAAGCATGTATATGGAATTACGAGTATATAATATAATTATTGAATAACTGTTGTTTTTTGTATATAAAGAAGAAGAGGAGGAACGAAGGAGGAAGTAAATCAAATTTAGGCAAAAGCATTAAATGTGTAATTGAACATTGAACAAAGCAAAACATGAAATTGGTTATATAACGATGAATAAAATAAAATAAACTTAAGTGATGTCAAAAGGGGACGGTGTTCTTTATTGGATTGGAGGGGGGAGAGCTTTGAGGACTTCAAGGGGGTGGAGATCGGTTCGAAGGGGTTGTGGATGGGGAGGAGAGGAGCGGTAAGAGTCTAAAAAGGACATTTATGGTAAGACAAAAATACATTGTAAAGTAAATTTGAAATGTTTATGAGGTTGAAGGGATGTCTTCTTAAAGATAAGGGCTCTATTCTCCATCAACCCTAACCGACTTAAGCAAGTTTGAGATTATGGTAAAACATTACTAAATTTAACTTCTTCAGTTGTGGGTGCTGTAGAAGGTAGATCCCACTTCAGACTGTCGCGCCACCCATTTCTAGATATTTTGGGCTGGAGCTGATTTATTCTCATCATGGTTGGATCTTAACTTGTCTTCGTCGACTCAAATACAAGCCAGGCTTTCACATGTGACTGCGTTTACATATGGGTCCACTAAGCTTTGCGTAGAGTCGATATCGTATCCAAAGAGGTCCTACCGAGGTGCGATTATAGCTAGTTGCTTGCATAAGGGGACACCCCCAATCAGACACCGAGTCGGAGTATTGTGACTGTGGAACAGAACCTTCATACCTCAGGTCCGCGGTAAGTAGTAACAGGTACCTGAATGAAATTTAGAAGACCTTATGGCAGCAGCCCCCTGTTTCTTTGCTTTCAAGCGCCAACCGTGAGATGGAGTTATGCAAAACAGAGATCTGAGACATGACCAATATTGAAACCTGACGAAGAGGCCCTTAGTCTTGCCGAAAAGAAGTTCTATCGTCTCTATGCACTCATAAGCCCAAGGAAACATCACTAGACAAGGGATAGTCTGTATTCAATTCAGGCATTTGGTTCCCCGGGGGATCTCTGGCCTTGTTTACCTTGCTTGATTGCGGGAGAAGAATAAACTACCAACTGTGCAACGACATGAGCGTACCCCGGCGTCTCTGGATCCAACGGCTAGGTTGGCAAGATCATGTAGGGCTCACGGTCATTTTATTTTCCTTTCGATGAGGTTCCAGCCTTGATACAATGCAACAGAGGATCCAGATCGAGATCAAGGGCTCGCTTAAGTCGTCACACAAAAACACTGCCATTTGAAGCTCTTATTAGCCGGACTTTTTTTTTATATAATTTGCTTGTTCAAAAGGTGTTACAAATATCCTTGAGTGTAGGGAATCAAGACACAGCACGGGCTGAAGGTATAGAGAGAGGGAGAGATCATGATGTGGTACATGTGTGTTTGGAACGTCTGTGGCCTGCAAGAAGGGGCAATTAGTGTGTTGGGAACAGCATTCCATGTTTAGGGGTATGACTAAAAAATCTAGTCTCTGAACGCAACTGTGCGAAGGACGGCTTAAGCGTGAGCTGGCCTGACGAGGCAGCTATATATTGTTGATGAATGCATGTAGGAGAGAATTGCTAACTAGAGGCCGAGCCAGCTGGACAAGAGCTGTTGAAGGTACCTGCTAACTAAATGCAAAAAATGCCAGTTTCAAATAAGGCTTGTTCTGTTAGGTCCTAGTTCCCGGCCTGCAACGACGACTGTTGTTGTAAAGCCCGTCTTCGGACAAGTCTTGTCTCCCTTGTCTCCTGACTGCATCAACAACGACACGAACTCATTCCAAGTACAATTCCTATGGAAATCGAGGAAAGAGTAGAATTCCAAGACAATTTTCATTCAAACATCATCCTCCGATCCAAGACAACTTTGGCTAAGTATTCAAACTCCGATCCCTCAGAAAAAGGGAATACATTTTCTTTTCAGGTGAGTGCTTCAAGGGTGACTTTGCTTGCGACTCTACAGACTGTCCAGCATTATAATTATGAAAGTCTTAAATTTCGTCGGAAAACATCACGAAACTTTGAAGTAAACGCAATTCACATCAAGACCACCCAACCATGGGCCACCATCAAAATGAGCGAACTCAATTACGCCCACCATTACTAGCAATTCCCCCGTCGCCGGCTTACAATTTGCACTTCAAAACCAACGCCGCCACTATTAGCCACCGTAACGCGGCGGTCGCGCCTACACAGTCATTCCTCTTAATTTTCGAGCCCATAAAACTTCAAAAACACATTTAAATTAATTCCAAAGGGCCGCGACTGCAAAAGACTTTCATTCAATTAATTTAAATTTTCCCGGTTAACCATATCTCTCGGTGGGTACTTGTAGAGTGCGGGCGCGCCAGCCAGCCAGCCCCCCAAAGACCATCGCTGACGCCTCAGAACTCCGAACGCTCTGCCGCAGAAACGTCAAAAGGATAATTTATATTTCAATACCCCCGATGTCGAAAAATGATTTATTATTCCCTCTCTGACATTAACATGCTTGTAGTATAGTTTGAGGCGCAAGACGAGGGCGAAACTCTGGGCTTAATCAAAGGCCTTTGGACTAGTCCTCGTGCTGTTCGGCATTACCTTTGGATGTAGACATAGATATATCGGCACTGACGTAATTGGGCTCAAAAACAAGACGAGGGCTAATCGGTTTTTGACTGATGCCGTTGCGGCAGTGCTGCTGAGACGACGATGATGAACCGAATTGAGTCGAGCCGAGAGAGATGAGAATGAGTGTCGTGTATGCCTAATAGGCAATCGATTATCATTAGGAAGATGGGAAGGAATTTTATGATTATGTCTACCGCCTCATTAGGGAGGGGTTTGCAGGAGCAGCTGCTTGGGGGGCTGTGTATGTCCTTCTGTCGTTTCAAGGGCAGTTGCAGAAGAACCGGCGTTGTTCAAGTTCGAGTTGCTACAGGATGTGCTACTAATTATCAAGTGCGAGGGAGTGAGGTTACGCCGTGGGAAACTGTTTGGAACGTGGGACGTAGCTAGTCTGAGTGGCGGTCATGAGTGGCTACTGTTGGCATGATTTAATGGCAGGAGAGAAATGGCCAATAAATTCGGGAAATGACAGTCCCACATTCTCAGGCATCGTGGAGGCTACTTTCTAGTTTTTCCTTATTGTCTAAAAATGTCCCTGCCCTCGCCCAGAGCCAAAGCGAGGTCTAGGACCACCAGGGTAACACACAAAATGTCGAAAACACTTCCGCCTTTGGCTCTGCAGTCGAAACTCAACAACCCACCGTACCTGACACTGTCTCAAAACAGACCTCAGTTGCATCAAAGCACTGCCAACACAAAGATCCAGCCATAATCTGGACCATTTGAAGTCAAGGACAAGGACTACAGGCAAGATAATGTCAGTACAGGAAGCCACAGACTCTGTGCGGCGGGCTGTCCTCTCATCTCTATCTTCAGCCCTGTCTCCGCCACTCACCGGAGTCTTATTCTTTGCAAAACTTTGCCCCCTCCTGATCTTCACCCACATCCAGTCAAAAGGACAAATTAACAAGACCGACTCCGTTTGGCCCTGCGAAAGTATCTGCCAACGGGATAACATGTGACAGGTTGAGCTTCAAAGGGAACAATATGCAGTGATCTCTGAATGTCGGGGATTCTCTCTCTTGTAAAAGATAATCGTGTACGATGCTCAAAGCTTAAGTGAAATTCGGGGTGGATACCCTACCCTCCCCCCGTGACTCCCTTTGCCAGTGACACTGCCGCTGTTCGGGGCTTACCCATCACACCAAGCATCCAACAAAAGCCCTCAGAGCTATGAAATTAAGTTTTCTTCTTACAAAACTATCACATTCTTCGTTCCCCTCTCCGCTCGGTTCGTCTTGGCAAATAAACTATTCCTACTCGTCCTGTGGTGGCACGGAGGACTACTGTGGGAAAATCGGAATTGTGAAACATCTGATAAGAAGCCTCGTTCTCTCTCTCTCTCTCTGCCTGCCTTTGTCGCGCAGTCTCTCCGTCTATTCATTCATTTCGATGTTTTGTGTGCGAGTCTGTTGTGAATGAGGGGGAGTTTTGTGTGAGTCCTTCGCTGAGTGTTTTGCCATTTATTCAACTTGAACTCAGGAGTCTTTGTGTCGTTGTGTGGATTCATCAGCAGAACAAGAACACAATGCTATTCCAATTCGTTCCTTGCTGACCCCCACAAAGTGATTGTTTCACTCTCTCTCCATCCCCCCGAGTGTAACAAGCAAAGAGACACGACTGAGAAGATCCTAGATACACATCACTTTTGCAATTAAAGTTTCCTTCATCCATTTTGAATTGTTTAATTCATTTGCGCCTGCAGGACCTGTTCCGTGTGTGTTTGTGTGTGTGCTCGATGGTGTTGCCATTCGAAAGGGAATACATGCGGTCGCTCCTCCACTCCTCCAGCTCTTCAGAGTGCAGTTATTCACAACGCATTGGGCTGTTTCGTAATTGGGTTCGTTTCCTTGAGAGGGTTTGCAACACCAAAACTGAGAACAATGACAGATTGCATCGTCCCTTGGTATCGCACCGAAGATTCTGATCGGAGAAATTGACGCCCATTGCCCAACGAGAGGAGGGAGTGGCGTTGAAGAGTGGAGTATTCAGAAACGATTAAGGGCGGGTGGTTTTTACTTGGCCATCAAACGGAGTTGAAGATGTTCAATTAACTTTTGAACTGTTTACAAAGCAAATATTTTCGAAGAACGATTGAGATGACCACTTTCATTGCATTCAAAATTGAAGTGCAACCGATGGAGGGTCCGGAGATGATTAAGGGACGGCACTGTTGCCAGAGGCAAGGCGGCAAGGATGGACGACGAGTGAAGGAAGATATCGAAATGCAATAAACTGTGCATCGGCTCATCTGACTGGGACTTTATTGAAATTGTGGTGAGAGGTCTTAAATGAATTCTGGGAGCATCATCATTTTTGAGCCACTTGTGTAAATGCAGGCGATTTAGCGTAGTGATCAAGCCTCGCCGTTCGAAGGAGGGTCCCTTCGGAGACATCAGTGACTCACGGCTATCCTGGTGTAGGCCCTCAAGCTTCGCTGTTAGACGTCAGGTCTCTTCAGAGACCTGAGTGACTCACGGGCGTCGTGCGCTCTAACTTCGCAGTTCCAAGTCGGGTCCCTCCAGAGACATCAGTGGCTCACGGCCGCCCTTCGCTGCCCCTCCACTCGCAACAGAACAATCACACGCACCAGATCCTTTGCCCATCCCCACATCGGAATCCATCAATCTACCCGTCCTCCAGTCGCTCTTCCAACATCAGAGAAAGGCCCTCGAAAATCCAAAAACAGCCACATCCCCTCCCCTCTCCATTCATAGCTGCCGCCGACGCACCCAAGTTTCTTCAGGTTCATCCCATGGTCGCCGACGATGAGTCATTCCCATGTCTAGCCACCTCACCGCCCGTCAGAATACACCACGCGACGAGTCGAAATGTCCCATCAATCTATTTGCCATCCCCTCCATCAAGTCATCGCTGGACAGTCGCCGAAAATTGAACACAGCCCAAGACCTGCCACGGCTGCCTCCCTCTACAGTCACAGACCCCAGCGAGTGCAGTGAACCCGAGCGATACCAAAACCCAAACAAAAACCGGGAAAGCAACAGCGAGTCCTAATTGACAATGGCCACACAGTTGGATGCAGGACGAAACAAAAAAGCAACACATTCACACTCGCAACTGTAAAACCCTTAAACAGCCACCCCGTGCATGGTTGCCCTGCAACTGAGTGAGAGGCGTTCAAAAAAATGCTCCATCTCGAAACAAAAACAGAGAAAGTCTCTTTTTCTAACAAAGCCGCCTCCACGGCAGGGGGTGCTTTCGACACATTCCACACACGAGTGAAAAATTTGCTTCAATTAAAAGTGCAACCACTCTCAGGCCCGCACCGAGAGACACACAGAGCGAGGGCGGCAAGAGGTCTTGTGAAACATTGCTCATTTTTGGTTTTGCATAGCGGTAACGGTCGGCGGTGGGGAAACCAAACCAGACCAAACTAAACCAGCATTTAATACACGCCTAGCCTAACCGACCAAACGCGCCTGTCAAAGTGACAAAAACATTTTCACTTTTTCACAGAGCCCGGTCAGAGTGGAGTCCACAGGGGCGGCACGGCGCGGCGGCGGTGGCAGCGGCTGAGGATGCAAGAAGGATGCAATTGTGTCAAAACTATTGCCATTAGCATTAGCCCGAGTCGAGTCGACGAGCGGGTGGAGCTGGCTGGCAGAAAAACTGCAACAAAAAGGACGGAGAACAAAGCAGAGGCAAAAAAGGACATCCACCCCGCCACCACCGCCAGCCATCATCCTGTTGTCACAACCAGAATAGAGTAATGAGCGGAATTGCATGTAAGCAATGCCGTCGTTGAGAAGCGACGGGAGACCCATTCCCATTCCCACTCGACTCGCTTCCACCCAAGGTACGGAGGAACGACGACGGCAGAGTGTCATAGATGTTACTTACTTGCCTCTGCTGGTGGTGCTGCTTCAGATCCTCTTGGGTTTATGTTTCTGGTGGCGCTGTAATGTTAGATGTGAGAGGAGCAGCTTACATGGTTAGGTCGCACCCTCGCCGAGGAGCATACACATATGGCTGTTGCCTGAGAGGGATTCCTTCAGGGAACAACGTCCTCCGACCCCGACACAGCCCGGGAGAGCGAACGGGTGCGAGTGCGAGTGCGAGTGAATGCAAAAAGGATGTCGCCAGTGAAGACAAACATCGCTGGCAGGCACAAAAACAGGCTTCGCAAGTGGAAAGGCGCAGCACAGCGCACGGGAAAAAAGGGAGTCCTCTTCTGCCGAGACTGGGTAGTCCGAGATGCTGGGGCGATGGCAAGAAAAACACAAACAACCTACCCTCCATTCGGGGGGAATTTTTTTTTTTTTCTTGTGTTTCTTGTGCTTCCTCGTCCTGGCGTTGTCGTTGTCGTTGTCGTCATTGTTGTTGCTGTTTCGTGTTGTGTCCTGGATGCTGGGATGCAGTCCTCTTCTCGAGGAGGTTAGAAGTTGAAGAATTATTGCATTTTGTCTCTGCTCGCCGCTCATTGTTGTTATCCCTGTGACACGGCGACGGTTCTGGTGCACTCTCTCCGTCTCTCCGTGTCTCCTTTGTCCTCCCATGGAGTCAGCTTGTGGGGGAGCTGGTTGGTGTACCGACCACTGGTTAGGTAATTTAAAACAGATGAGAAATTCTGTTTACAACGTTGCACTTTAATGGGAATTTACAGTTGAAATACGGTTGGATGCTGCTGCTGCTGCAAATGAAATGAGCGTAAAAAAACGGGTTGCGCCCTGGTGCCAGGACGTTCGGAGGTCGATAATACGTGTGGGAATATGTGAATCTGTAATTGTGAGCTTTTTTGTCGCCCGTCCCACATTCCGATTGAGGGCAAACAGTTGACACTTGGGTGATTATGAGAGTTATGCGTTTGTTTTTTGTTGGACGATTTTCCTGATGAATGGTTGGGTTAGGGTGACAGGGGATCACCGCGACGACGGGGGAGGCACATTGCCCACTGGGGTACAAATCACTCTGACAGGTCGAGGGGACTTTCTTGCTGGCGGTTATTTACGGGACGTCAGTTTTTCAATTTCTGTGCAGTGGCACGGTTACTGATGATAGCCAGTGGCATCGGGGTGCGGCAATTGATGGCTGTTCTTCAGAGTCGAAGACGAGAGCACAACACTCGCTTGAGGTGTCTGATAATTCATGGCGAATTCAGACAACGGAGGAGGTGCTTTGTGGCGAATGCAAAATGTCTAACGTTTGAAAGCATTGACGTGTAGGAGAAGGTGGGAGCTTCCTGTGAGTAGAACGACTTCCTGATCCACTTTTTTTGGAGCACCTCTTGAGTGAGAGCCCTGCCTTGAGTGACATGAGCCCACCTGACCCTGGCCTTCGCCGGATCCCTTTAGAGGGACCTGAGTCGAGCTGAGCCTGGCCATCGATGGGTCCTTTTAGAGTGACTGGAGCGCTAGGGAGCCTGACTTTCGGTGGATTTCTTTGGAGGGACCTGAGCCCAGCTGAGCCTGGCCTTCGATGGATCCCTTTAGAGGGACCTGAGCCCAAGCTGATCCTGGACTTCGATGGGTCGTTTCAGAATTAGACCGCGTCCAATCCAAGCTGTCGACGGGACGCCTAAGAGCGATCTCCTGATATCTGCCTAGTGGCACTTCGGCTGGTTTTGGGCAGCCCCTAGGACGACATGACCGTCACAAAGCTCGACTTATGAAGGAGGCCTTTAGAACGACCACCTCGCTGCCCAGTTTGATGAATCCTGTGGATGGGTCAAGCAGGCAGTTTCTCATTTTAATGATTCCAACGCATCTTGGTCACAGAACCTCGTGGACTCCACCCATCTCAACGGCCAACAATTTCAAGTTTCAATTGACGCCAATTGCCACCCCCATCAGCAAAACTTCTCGTGGCATGTGCACTTGTAAGTCCCCGCCGTTCCATTGTTCTCGCAAATTTAATGCCGAAGCACTTGCCAGTTCTTGACGAAACAGAACACACCCCCGCTCACCCCCACAATGGGTTAAAATTGCATTTAAGTGAAACAAAACTCGGGCGAAAAAAAATCACCCAAAACCAGGAACACCAGCAAAGAGGAAAAAACTCTCCTTAATTGGATTCGGTTAAACAATTATGCAACAACCGAAGAAAGAAATCAGCCCGAGTGCCGAACAAAATGAAGAGGGTTCTCTAAAGTACAAAAAACAACACACAACAACAACAAAAACAGCAAGCAGGCAGGCAGCAGCAACATCAACTCAGCAACTGGCTAAAACAATGGTTTGCGGGATAATGTTTTCTGGGGAAGAGGGGACTCTTACTGCGAAGTACAAAAGCAGATGTTAAATCCCTTCCCAAGCCCCCTGCATAGAGTACCAACGCAATACCGAATTGATGCCTCCACAAGCTCTACCCCACCGTCAAGGACTTTGAACAGGAAAAAAAAGAAACGCAAAAAAACAACCGCAACACCAAACAGAAGCCAACAGCAGCGGTGTAGCGGCTGCAACAGCAGCTCCAACAAGCATCGCCCCCTTCGCGCCCCCACCACTCGACCGACATTACCACCAACCACCACCGTGCCGCCACACGCCGCCGTCGCCTCCCCCGCCGCAGGCGAATGATGATTCAATTGTCAAAGTTAAATTACTTAATTTTTGAAAAACTCCCACTTTTCGGTGGAAACGAGGACCGCAACCAAACCAAGAGGAGGGCGGGGGGTGGGAAAAAAATTAATTAACAAACACTTAGCATTTAGCCAAATAGCGGTAAAGAATGCAGAACAACACAGTTCACATTGTCTGCTGAGTATTGTCTTTTTTCTCTCTCCCGTCTGCACGGCGAACAAAGGCGGCGGTGTTCGAGTTCGAGTTCGAGCGAGATGCGGTGTCAATCTGACAGCGGCAGTGGTTCCGCTCGTTGCGTATTTGAATGCAAAGTTTCCCGTACTTTCGTACTTTAAATTGATTCCATTATTCGCAAGACCCTGCCGAAATCATTCCCAACGCCTTTGGAGACTTGGCTCGGGCTGGCATCCACACCCACACAGACGCTGTTCGCTCACTGTGGGTGGTGGCGACAGTGGAGTCGGACGAAGGGAACTTAATTTACAATTACTGAAGTGAATCCGTTTTGTTTTGGGGGATTTTCGAGAATTTCTTGTTCGTCTTGTTGCTGGACGTCGGCTTCGCCTCCTGGTTGTCTTCGTCAACAGATTTCGCCCGGTCCCCGGCGGCGGACACAAACAGACGTGATTGGGCGTAGGAGAGACCAGGGGTGTGCGCCTATTCAATCAGGAATATGGAATTATTGATGGACTCAACTGGAGGTGTGGGGTTGTTTTTACGGTTTTTCGATTCCACCGCCCTCCCAGCTCACGGCGCAGAAAGACCTGAAATGATTTACGGTTAGGTAAATATTTACAGCACCGATAAAATGCCCATCGGATGATTACTGATGGATGCTGATGCTCGTGTTGAGCGACGATGGTCTGAGTCGGGTTACATTTTGCATGCCGAGGCGAATGCCTATGACTGGGCCGATACGAGTCGGCAATTGGCAATTGATTCACTTTGATGTGGTTCACTTCACAGGCATTAGCCCTGCTGCCGCGTTTATCATTTAATTTCGTTTGTTTCTGCTCGCTGCTTTCGGGGCATGGCCTCCCGGAGGAGGTTGCTCAGCAATTTGGTGGAGTTTTAGTTTGTTTGACGAGTTGTGCAAACAAGTGCGACTTCCTTTGCCCCTCAACATCCCATTCTGGAACTCAAGGACTGGTTCGACAACGAGGGCGGGAGTTGGTAGAGTTCGGCTCTCTAGCGAATTTGTGTCGTGGCTCGAATGGTATCATCGAGGATAGTCAGACCACTGATCAGTTCAATGCACATTCCAAGCGACCCACCCCCAATGACTCTCACGGCAACCATCGTTTTCCCTGCTGTCCACTTCAGCGACTTCGAGACAACCTATTCCCTGACAAGAGACGTGTCATTGGCTCGACAGAGGCTGGGAAACGTTTCAGAAGTAGTTGGCGTATTGAAGGCCTGAAGACAGCTCTCCTTGGAGAATCATGAAACATCGCGGCGGCATTGTATGAGTTCCCCACTAATCCAGCGAAACCCTTTTCCGGGGAACTCACAAGAGGAACAATAATCTAGAAGACGTTGACTTGCGCCTTCAAAAAGGGAACCCTTATAATTTCGGTGAGTATGTCCGTCCGTCCGTCCGTCTGTCTGTCCGTCACTCCTTCAAAGCTCTCATATCTTATTAATTTCAAATAAACCCAACCCCAGTCCTCTTGATCCTTTTAAGAGGACTTTGCTAAAAACACAATAAACGGAGGCTGACCTGCCTGAGCTAGCAGCTTGAATCTGCTTGCCTCACCAGGTCTTCAGTACCCTCCAACATGTAAAGTAAACCCCCATTAAACCACACACAAAAAGTCCTTATCAGGACTCCAATAGTCCTTATCAGGACTCCAATAGTTCTTTTCAGGACTACAATCCTACATCTCGAAAGGTAAGTACGCCAAAAATCACGTCCCATCAAAATCCAACAACAACATGCACGCACCCAAAATTCTGAAATTTCAGTATAAAATTCGTCTGAAATACCAGGCCACCATAATCACAGCAAAAGCAGTAGGTATGCCCTCGATAGCAACTTGAAGTATGCAATGAATTTTGCCCATGTGCGCCACGATCACTGGCCGTACAAAAATCGTTGCATACTTCAAGTTGCTACCGAGGGGGTATACCTACTGCTTTTTCTGCATTTCTGGGAACCTGGTATTTCGGGGTGGTTTTTGCCTAAAAATTTAGATTTCGTACCGCTCTGGTTGGGCGGAGCGGGATGGTTGGCGGTATTCTGGGCGGTACACGGTGCGGCGCTTCCGATGGTACGCGTGGCGGTATGGTGAGCGGTACGGTGGGCGGTACAGAACGCGGTACATGCGGCGGTATGGAAAGCGGTACGGAAGCGGGACGGTGAGCGGTACGGGAGCGGTATGAGGTCTGGTCGGTCTGGCGGTCTGTGGAGCAGCATTTGATGCCGCCAGTGAAGCGGTATGTCGAGCGGGACGGGAGCGGTACGATGTCCAAAAATGTGAAATTTTCATACAAAATCCTGGCAAAACACCAGGCCACCATAATCCCAGCAAAAGCAGTAGGTATGCCCTCGATAGCAACTTGAAGTATGCAATGAATTTCGCTCCTGTGCGCCACGATCACTAGCCGTACAAAAATTGTTGCATACTTCAAGTTGCTACCGGGGGTATACCTACTGCTTTTTCTGCATTTCTGGTGGCCTGGTGTTTCGGGGCGGTTTTTGGCTGAAAATTTGATCTCGTACCGCTCTGGTTGGGCGGAGCGGGATGGTCGGCGGTATTCTGGGCGGTACACGGTGCGGCGCTTCCGATGGTACGCGTGGCGGTATGGTGAGCGGTACGGTGGGCGGTACAGAAGGCGGTACATGAGGCGGTATGGAAAGCGGTACGGAAGCGGTACGGTGAGCGGGACGGAGTCGGGACTCGGTCCATCGGGAGCGCCCTTCTGTGGAGCGCTGTGTGATGCGATCAGCGAGGCGCTGTGTCAAGCAAGACGGGAGCGGCATAGAGCAATAGGCCATATGACCAATTTGTTTATGATGATGGGTTTTTGTTAATTTTAGACGCATATAACGGGACTTCTTAGCGCGCGTCTACATGCGTCTTAAAGATGAAGTCATAACCTACAATCACCCATACCAACTTTTTCCCTGCGTCCCCCCGTTCCGGAGATATTCAAAGTCAAAGTTTGCAAACATGCAAAAATATACCTACTACCATTTCTGGGCGACTAGTACTTCAGAATCCCCAGCCAAGCAAATTTTACGACCAACATTTTCACAAAATCGACAACATCTCCGGAAGTTGTGTTCGGATCCAGCCACATGACCACTCATATGAAAGGATGCACTCAGACCTAGGATGACCAAGCATGTCCTTGATCGAGT
Organism: Eristalis intricaria; assembly: GCA_964034865.1. Taxonomy (NCBI): domain Eukaryota; kingdom Metazoa; phylum Arthropoda; class Insecta; order Diptera; family Syrphidae; genus Eristalis; species Eristalis intricaria. Next base: position 2,320,459 of record OZ035877.1, on the reverse strand, counting down.
TCGACTAACGGTAAAGGACTCATAAGGACCTAACTTTGTTTCATGCAGAACAATGCCATTTGTTGGCGTTTTGATGCCGCTTACCTTTTGGATCTTTCGTGGGTTTCGTTTACATTTGGGTCTAGCATCTGTCGAGTCGAGCAGAGTGAAACTGCTGACCCAGGCAGATGTGCCTGCATTTAATGTTTGGAATGGTGGAATGAAATAAAAACGATCTTGGTTGTGATTTTGTTTAACTTTGTAATTCTTTATTGAAAACATTTGTGGTACAATGGGAGGGAAGGGTTTTACAAACATAAAAAACAATTAAGGATGCTCTGACGCTATTAAGGATATCTCTGGCGATGGACAGAATGTAGTAGGTATGCCAGCTACTGTCAAGTTGCTGCTGATGCTTTTGATAAGGACGGCAGTGACGAGGTTACAAACTTCTCCCTCTTCCGCTGCTGCTGCACACGCTCACCTTGCCAGAGCCTTCCACTGCTGCTCAGTAAGACGTTGATGTGTAGGAGGGCTTTGTAACTGATCTGCAGAAGGATTAGCACAACACAATGTTCTGTTGATTAGTAACTAAGTTTGCCTTTGCAAGTAGAAATCGGTTTATTTTCAATCTGCTTCCTTGATGATGGCGTGCTGTTGTATCCCACTGATCCCGATTGGAGCACGTCTGTCTCTTCCTCGGATTGTGGCAGGCAGTGTGAGTGCAGCATGTTCTGAGGATCGCTGGAAAGGTGGATTTGCTGCAGACTACTGGTGCAGCAAATGCTACCCTCCGTGACTGACTGTGTCTGGTGTGCAAAGAGCTTGTTTCCAGGCTTCGGGGAAAACAATGCCCTTTCGTTGCTCGCAGTTAAACTACTGCTACCCGACATGTTGATCGCTGCTGTGTTGAACTCCATCGAAGCGGACTGCAGCAGGACTGCCTGTGAGTGCTTGCGAGTCTGCTTGAAAGCTGTTTATTGATTGTAGTTCACACCCGCAGCTGAAACTTCACTCCTTCACGCGGGACCATGACTTCAGTCGAGACTCTTCCGTTTGATTGCAATCTGAAATATACATTTTATTATCAATATACTTAACAATGTTGCAATTTATTTATACACACACTCAGACTCCATCAGGACGAGCTGATGTTTTATTTGTTTCCCTCGCGTCTGCACTCCGTTCACACTCCACCAATTGCGTCCGCAACGTACGTAGCTTATGCACAAAAAATACACCAGTTAAGTGCATACAGAGAAGAGCACCGTGCATCCTGGATCACATTGCGCCACCCAACGCCCGGCAGTCACCTCACGCCAACAGCATTCCTGAAATCGACTCTACGCGACTCGTCGGCGGTGCACTCGATGCTCCTTGTTTGCATTATTTTTCACATTTTCATTCGGTATGCATTTCGCAGTGCTCCCTCAGTTCGCTCATGAAGTGTGCGTGCCAAATTTGGTCTTAAAAAATGCTGCCTCCTCCCCCTCCCCCACCGTCGAAATAAAACAGCACATAAAGGACTGTGCCGCCGCCAGTGACTGGCGGGTGATGAGATGAGTAGCAGAAGCACAGCAACGTTGTCGCTCATCAGATCTTCAGATGCACCAGAAAGAACATTCAATCCACTCGTGATTCACGGGAAGGACAGCGACAAGGATGACGACGGGTGAAAACACTATCCTCGACTACCCGCAGCAGGATGGCGCGGTGGAGGAAACGATATGTTGAGTGCGCGCTCTCGAGATATTATTGTTTTAAAATAGGAAAATTACATTTCTCGTCCTTGCGAGCGGGGCGGGTGGTGCTGTGTGTTCGGCACGCAAAAAGCTGATCCTTAATTTGGTTTACTTCAAGGATAAATTAGCTGCATGCAATATTGAAGTGAATTCTGGAGTTGTCTCTGCTCCGCCCTGTGCTGCTCTGCTCTGTTCTGGTCCCAGTCCCGTGTCGTCCTGTGTCGGTGAATCAGATTATTTTTGGATTATCCTTTAAGTTGTTGCTGCTATACAAGATTGCAGCCGAGAGATTTAATGAATGGAACTTTGCTGCGACTGGATTGCAGGAGTGTTGTGTGCGTGGAAGATGGTGACTCGTTTTACAAGGAAGCCTGGCAGTTTCTGTCGTGGAATGGAACATGATATGATGGCTTGGAGAATAATTAGTCTCGTTCCAAAAGTGGCTGAAATGGGAATCGTTGGATAGGAGGTTGTGGCTCCAAGTGCGGAGAATGCTTACCGATTTATGTTGGTTGGGATGAATGGATCTTCAAGTTCAGGAAGGAAGAGGTCTGCTTCAACATGTAGTCTCTCTCATCGGGACGCGTGAGACTGCAGTTTCGATGTGGATCTAAAGTAAAAGAATGGTTAAATGGAATGGGGATGGCATTTTGTGTAATTTTTAAGGATTCTTACCTTTTCTGGTCATGATTGCGATCAGAATTCCGTCAACTAGAGATGACTTATCACCGTCGTCAACATTTGTATTCAGAATGTTTTTCCAAACACTAGGTTGATGGGAAATGCCAGCCAAAGTCATAGATGGACGACGACAGTTTTTGTGAAGGTTGCGGCTGGGAGAAGAACTGCTCCCCGGCAAATAAGGTAGCGTGAGTGGAAAATGGGGTGATAAACAGGCCAATCGCCCGGTTGAGGAGATGTCGAAAATCGTAGTTGAGTCGCGGTGGATGCTTTCGGACTAGAGCTCCATTCAGGATCCCACCACATTGCATCTGCTTCTGTAAATAAAAAGAAAACAGAAAGATCAGAGAAATTTGCTTCTTTTAGAGGTGACATTTCTACATGAAATAGACGCCTAAAAGTATACATCATTCCACTCAACTCCCAAGGGACACAGTCACCTTCCACAATCTACATCTCAAGCGGATGCTTGAATTCAGGGACAAAGTCGAAGAGGATTTGATGATCTTTTGAATGGCCTCCTCTGCAGTATCCTTCAATCAGCACTTCACTGAATTTAAGGGTTCATCACTCATCGAATCCACAACTCAAAGATCCACACTTCAGCGTTCCATAACCCCAGATATGTATTCGCACAGATGACGAGATGGATGTCTGTTAACTGCTTCACCGCCATTGAACACAAGAGGTTTCATTGCGATAAATAAGACTTTAACAGCCCACCCACTCATCGGGGGCGTTCATTAAATCCGCCCGATTGACTTCGCTCATGCAAATGACGAAGGGAGCGAAATGAAATGAAATAAAATATAAAAGAAATTATTATCCTAGACAACCTCTTAGGATGTCGTCCTTGACAACCATCCTTGGCAACCATCCACCAGCCTCCCCCAGCCATCGGTAGTCAACCCGTCAGTTGCGAGCGTTAGCAACTTTTTGTTCGTTTCGCTTGCGCGCATATAAAATGTTCAAATGTTACTTATAAAGTGTTTTCCTCAGAATCGAATCGACACTTATCTTATCCTCATCATCGCCCCCCGCACACTCCGAGGGAGGGCGATGGAAGATCCAATTTTATCGGTACCCACGTAATAATTTCCCACGTCTGCTGGTGCTGTGGAGTTTTTATCATCACCTCCTCTAACTAGTTTGGAATTGCGATCCTTTTTTTTCCGTTCCTTCGGTTTATTGCAACTCTCTCATACAGAGTCCCGTGCTCTGGGGTCTAGTGCTCTGTGAGACGTCGGAGTCACTCATGTAAGTGAATTTCCATTTTCATACATCATTTTCTTTATCAACTCGTTTCCTTTTATTTTGTAGTCCGCCCACTTAAGGTGCACCACCACCACCACCGCCGTCGTTTCGGTGAACGTTCATCGACTCTTCACACTGTACGGCGCTCATGTCGGTTGATGGAGTGATGCTGGCGCAGGATATGTGCTGTGAGCTGTGCGCGCTCGGGACGAGGTGAAACAATGCCTTTTTTTTCTGCGAAGAGGTCGTTGTTTTGTTTTTCTTCTTTTTTTTGTTCGACATTGAATACCGTCACCGTTGCTATTACTGTTGATGGCGCAATGGGTGATGGTGAATTCGATTTCGTCGTCCCACCCTCGGGGGTGGCAGTTCAAGGTGCTAAGCGAACGTATTTTTCTTCTTCTCGACGACGACGAGAGAAATTGACTTAAAGGATAACAATTTGAACACACGGGTCCCATTGTGTATCTCTGCTCCTGTTTTTTTTTTGTTTCTTTCCCAGCTACCCCAAGTCCCGCTCTCAAGGCTTGCAGCATGCACGACAGTTGGCGGATGGGGTAACTGTATAAAATTTTGCTAATGGAAAACAGTCGTTGCACTCAGGAACCGGATTACTTTGGGATTAGATTAGGAGACGGGTGCTGCCTAGAGCTAGAGACGGGCGGGGGCGGCGAATCGAAATCGAAATCGAAACCCTCTGAGAAGCTGACGCTTGCTCCGTGCTGTGCTTTGTTTTGTTTTGCCCAATGGATGGGATTCGAGGGATATAAATTTTTCAATATCATCGCAACTGTCTCTGCGAAGGTGGCGGCAAACTAGCTGCTGGGAAAGGGTAACGATTCGAAGGCTGAGAGTAAATCACCTTTTATGGGATTGCATTAGGGATGCGCGCTTCTGGGAATCCTTTCGAATCGAATGGGAGTCAAGTTCATACGTGGAAGGAGGGAGCCGCACTTGAAGAGGATTCTTGTTGTACCTTCCAAGAAGTGATGACTTTGGGTAAGCATGGTGAGACTGAGAGAATCCTGTCTCTAAGCCCTTAAGTGTGTCCTTGAATGAAGTCGCTTTACGAGCTGTCACGGGAACTAGTTCTTGTCGAGTTTGCACTTGAACCCAAAGCTCACACTGGTAACCCATTGGCTCAACCACTCACGCGGGATTGGAAGGAGCTGACGAGGTTGAGAACATGGGCCATTTTTCCACAAGTTCAGGCACAGGACACCACGGAAAACAACAAGAACTTTTATTTAAAGGTTTGTCTAAAGACATGAAGTACCTTAAAGACAGCTTTCTGGACACTTTTCTCAGCTCCTCTTGGGTTTATGGGCCCGAATTTTGCCTCAAATGAAGCATCATGAGAGATTTTGTGGAACATCCAGAACCAGCACGACATTGCATCAGCTTCTGAAAATAAAAAGAAAAGAAAAGCTTAGTCCGAAAATTCAATTTATGTGGAATTTCAGCCTAATGGTATGCCACACTACAGAGTCAGGGAACTGCAAAGGGAGACTGTCACCTTCCACATTCTACATCCCAGGCAGATGCTTGAATTCAGCGACAAGGTTGAAGAGGATTTGGATAGCTTTTGGATGGTCTTCTATCCTTCAAACATCAATTCATTGCGTTTTCGCTTGTCACCACTTTCCTCATTTTGTGTATTACTTAGCCAATCTTTCCGATCTTCTGATGGACCCTTCACCACATTCTTGTTCTCGTCATCGCATCCTGCACCAATGCCCCATAGCGTAGTCTAACCCCAGACTCACCCTTTTCGAGATAATGTCGGAGCAACATAACTCAACCGAATTTGAATTCTGATGCAGGCGACTCAAACCAGCGCGACTCAAACCATCAGCAAATCCCCCCAATTAGTCAAAAAAAGCTCCCACCGCAACGTGCCACCTCTTCAAGCCAACTCCGGTCGACCCTTGAAAGGGGTCAAAAGTCAGCCAAGACCCTCATCCGGGGTGTGTCGGGGTGTTCCAAGCCAATCTCATTTAGATTAGACAACAATAAACACACACCACGTCGCCGTCGCCGTCACCGTCACCGTCGTGGTCCTCAGGTGGAGAGGGCACACTCGACTCGCTTCTAAGGTTGCAATTAGTCTCGTTTATGATTTGCATTTTAAATTAAGTGCGCTCCCTGCCGGAAGTAAGCGTCCATTATGGAGGGCGCTTCAGTTTCCGGTGGTTGTTGCTCTCTGCCCTCCCGCCCACCCCCTCTCTCATTTTGTGTGTGTCTTATTCTCTCCACACACACACACACAATCAGCTGCACTCAGCCAAAAAAGAGAGAAGAAGAAGAAAAGGTGAAAAAGGCGAAGAAGGAGACGAGCGCCTCGCTGTTCGTGTGTTGTTTGTCAAGTTGGTTAGTTGGTTGGTTGGCTTGGCTTCTATTTAATTTTTTTTTTTTGGCGCTCGCCTCTGCTGGCGGGCGCCTTTTGTTCACTCGTGTTCCCATCCTCTTTTGTCACCTCCATCGTCACGTACCAAAGGGCAGTGAGCTTACCAGTTTTTTGCCCCCACTCTCTTTCACTCTCTCTCTCGGCTCCTCGTTGTGGTTCTCGTGTTGGTTGGCGTTTCTTTTTATTTTTGTTCGCCGTGTTGAAAGTCATTAATTTCGGTTTTGAGAAGAGGCTCTAATGAGTTTTAAGGACGTGCTGCAGTCTCTCCGGTGTCGAGTCGAGATGTATCCGTGTGTATATAACGTTTGGCTTTTGTATGCCGGAAGTCAGTCATTACCGCTTCTCGTTGACTGTGTGGGCACGGAGTGAGGGACGTGAGAGAGGAGGACGAGTGGGAAGAGACACAGCCAGCCAAAGCCGAGAGAAGCTACCGGTTGAATAGTGTTGTTTGCGGAGAGGTTTTTACCTTTTAATTAGATGTCATTGAAGTCATTACAATACACGAGTCGAGTCCTTCTCTGCCATCGTCGACGTCGTCGTCGTCATCCTGCGGAGGGTGGGTGGAGGGTGGAGTCTAAATTAACGGTGCAACAGTTTACAAAAGCCAACAATTGAAAGAGACTTTTGTGCGGCAGTCGACGAAACGGATGGATGAATGCGAAGGTGGACCCTAATTTACGATGCGATTGTCTTGTGGTCTTAATTGGGTGCATTGCTTGGTTGGTTTCGGGCTGCACTGGAATGCATCGAGTGAACGGTTGGGGTTCTGAAGGACTTGGTTATTAAAGATGAGATCGTTCTTTCGGAACTGGTTGTCGTGGCCAGCAAATCTGGGATGGCCTGAAGTTCCACGAAGGGAGTGGGTTTCTTCTTCAAATCCGACTGAGATCAACCTGCCGGCGGGATGGAATGGGTTCCATCTTCAAATTCGAGTAAACTCTGTCCGCTTCGACGAAAAATTGCCGGAATGCGACGAGTTAGATCCACCTGCTGAGGGAATTCGTTCTAGAGAGACCAACTAATGAATTCCCCCTAAGTGCAAATTGAGTGACTGCGGCAACAGACGACTTGGCCTTCAGTGCCTCGACGAGATGGGATCTCTTCCGGTCGACCCTTTGCAGGAAATTCATCAAAGGACGAATTTCATGGGATCCCTCCAAATGACATCTAACAAAACCATTCTCGGAGTTACTCAGCACACACACACGTGCCAGCAATTGGTCATAAAACAGTCCACAATGACAGCCTTCAAATGTCACTCCATTCCAACGAATTGACGACATCACGAACCCATTTACTCTTTGCCACCCCCCTTCCCCTCCCCCTCCTCAACCCACCGTGCATCGTGTGGCCATAAACAGAGCCTAATTGATCGCCCATTCCGTGCGACGACCGTCCATAAAATCCAATGTTTCCTCCCACCAGCCGCCGACCTGAAATCGGAGGCATTTTGAAGATTCCGTCTCTCCTGCCTCGACACTATACAGTGCATCTGGCGGTGAAACCACCACCCACCCGCCATAACACACTGTCCCATAATCTCGGTCATATAACCAAACCCATCCAACCGCCGTCCTCCATCACCTCAGCCGCAAGAGTGTACCCAATTCAGACCTCGCCTGCCGGTGTCCATCTGGCGATCGTTAGTTTTACTGTCGTTTCCCTCGATAAAAAGGGGTTCGTGCCCCACTCCGGCGCTGGTCACACATGCAATCCACTACCGTCACTCAATCCTTACAAAGTCAGACTGCGTGATAAAAATTAAACGTCCTTGAGTCACAATTATAATTGCGCCATCGTTATCCACTCTTCGAACGGAGTCACCTCCATCGACGCACGGTGGGGGCGACGGCGATGGCGGCGGTATTGTCTCGCTCGCGTGGTGGTCAGACGAGTGACCTGTTTTATGAACAATTTGACAGCTAATTTAGTTCTTGAGTATTGTATGAGTGACTGCTTGATACAATTTGATTTGATGTCGCAGCGCAGCACATAGTGTGCGGCAAGTAGTTACACATAAGGACATGGCGTACGACCTGCGAATGTGTATAAAAATAACGTCTTTGCGAGCGCTGCTCTTTTAGTCGATGTCTTGGTGAATGGCTGATGTCGCCTGATGACGACGATGGCGGCGTCATCATTGTCGTCGGCGTCGGGACTGAACACTGTACATGCCGAGCAATGGCCTCACGATGACTGTTATTATTATGATGATAGCTACTAGGATGACGAGGAGGACAACGACGGCCACGGCGACGGCGACGCTGACGACGACAATGACGACTCCAACCATGATGATGATGATGATGACGATGATGATGTCAAAGACGACGATCGCACTCAATTGCCCCGTGTAACATGTGAGAGTCGCCGGGAAATGAGGGGAAGGAGGTCGCCTGAACTCCATTAAAATTTTATTGTTATGCCAACACTTCGTTTTGGTTTCGCGCGGTTTCCCCGAGGGTTCCTTCGACTGCCAGTGAGTTCAGTTCACATGTTTGTTTGTCAAAGAGAGCCAGCGAGAGAGGGAGGGAGAGTTTTTCACCACGACCCCCACCAGACGTGGCAAGAGACAAGCACCAGCAAAGACAACAAAAAAACACAATTCCCACTCACAGCCTAAGGGTGGGTGCTGAACACACACACACACCACATGTGTGGGAAATTTGTGTGTGTTACCCCACCACAGTCGCGCTGTTGCTGAATCTCTGTCGGTTTGTTTTTTTTTTTTCTACATTTTTAATGCGCGATTTTTATTTTTATTTATCCCCCCACACACACACACGCCCTCTCTCCTCGCACACACTCCACACCCCGGTGGAATTTATTTGAAGCAAGCAAACCGCTTTTGGCACCAAAAGGTAATGCCACCCACTGCTACGGTCGGCGCCGCAGGCTGCTTTTTAAACGAGTTGTGGTAACTTTGCCTTTGCCCTTTACCTTGCCATCGTCGAGTCGAGTCCTCTCTATCAAAGTTTTCCCCACCACCGCCTAACACTCCACTCGAGCCACCAGTAAGGGGAGAGAGAAGAGAAAAAAACCAGGGAATTGTCGACTTGTGACGGTTATCCTTTGCGCTCATGTGCAGAGAGCACCTGGCAGAAATGATTGGCTTTTACTTGAGGTAAGCAATAAAAATTGTGGTGTTGGCAGGCAGGCAGGTAGGTGGATGTCGTGGCGCCGGTACGTGGAGGAATGTCGAGGAATTAAAAATTTAAGGACACAAGTGTTTTCGGTTGAGGAAATCTGAGGAATTTTTCTTAGCAAAGATTTTTACGTTGAAGAATGTTTCGAGGAATTCTAAGGTGGAAATCTAAGAAAAGGGCTGACTGGCGGGGCGCTGGTGGGTGTGCGGCGGGTGGGGGAGGATAGACCCGCGGCGTTGGTGACTTGGGTGTTGAATAAGAGATCGCAGCTGGAGATAGTTGCGGTAACCCATGCGAAAGATGCGAATATCGAGGTTGTTGATGTGGATGGCGAGGGTTTGGCGGCGGTCGACGACGTGGGGCAGTTGTTACTGCAAGTTGGGAATGGAACCTTTGATGTCAAATGTTCCCCAGTGCCCTAACTAAGGCGGTGCCTGCGGGCTTAGACCCAGTAGCGCGCAAAAATGACCAGGATCAACGAGGATTAAACGCGTATTTACACCCCTGCCGGTAAGTTTCTATCGCTTAAACCGATCCACGTCTGTCAAGTGAGAAGGGTCTATTCATTGGCAATGAATTTCAGAGAGAACAACTCCATCAGCGCCTTGCCCTCGTGCCACCATCAACTCCAACGACCTCAAATCGCCATGAAAGCGACAAGGTCCTCTTAAATTCCCTGCCATATGCAAACAGTCTCCATCCCCTCAGGCATTCACACGCTAATATGAACACATTCCAATGAAAAAGCAACAAAAAGAGCCGAGGGGAAGACAAAAAATCCTGCATTAGCATAATTGGCAGGATATTGTCGTTATTAGCAATAAATGCCAATAAACACCTACAACACCACCGCCACACACACACTCGCACACACAGAGGGGGAGCATATGACAAAGGTGGCACGCTAAGCACATTGCTGACTGAAATTAATTACAATTTCATCGAACTGCCAAAGAGGCATTCGCGCGCCTCCGTCGTCTCCTCCATCGAACGGAAATATTAATTAAACCGAAAACGCACACCACCACCGCCACCCCTGCCCTCCCTGCATGCAGACACATGTGCTCCGACATGACACTTACCTGTCAACGACCTTATTTCAGGGCCGGCTTCATTCAGGCCGCCGCTGGTTGTTTATTTTTTTTTCTTCCCCCTGCTCCCTCTTCTGTGCAGCTCCAGTGTGTATGCTTGTAATCGTCATTCCGCATGTAAATGACATACTTTGGCCCCGCAGTCGGCCTATACCTTTTGCGCCAGCACCCCCAGCTGCCGCCACCGCCACCCCGTGGCGACGGTATTTTCGTGAGCATGGCGCACGGAGCGCGGGGAGGCTGTGTGTGCAAGTGTGGCTCATTTAAAATTTATTACAAATTTATGAGCGGAAGTTATTTTACAACGTTGACAGTTTTACAGTGCGTCATTCATTCAGGAAAATCGCAGCCAGGATCGGACGCGTTGATGACGCGCCGGCAGTGGCGGTGGGTGGCTACGTGTATTTGCCTTCGCATTGTAACGAATAAATTTTAAATTAATTTCGCGGGACTTGCATGGCAAAGCCAGACGACAGTCATTCGATTCAGAGATTCACATCCCTCGGAGGGCCCCGGCTGCGTTGGAGTCTATGATGTACCGTCGCAGCCATCGGTCGCTCGGTCTGGTGATGATGCCCCGCCAGGAGAACTATCAGCATCAGCAATGCAATATAAAGTGAAGCATTGCGTGTGAGTTATTGTTAATCGCGATGACATGACATTTTCGGTACACACAGCCACCCCACCGCACCGTGCCTTTGCGGGCAAACCTTCAGGGAATGGTTACACATCTCTGCAGCCGTCGTCGAAAACACGGTACGATTTCAATTCGCTGGTGACGCGCACGCACCAGAGAGTGATGTGAAACGAGAGCAAGTGGATGTCTGTCGATGGATTTATTAGAACCAGGCAATGTCGCGGCAGTTTTTCGCGAACGACGACCGTTGCAAATGTCAAGTGTGCTTTGGGGCTGGCATTGCTCCTCGGTTTGAATGGCATTTGAAGTTTGTTTGACGGGTGGTATGGCTTTGCCGACAGAGCGGCTGGGATGACACCTTTTAGTCGATGCGTTCCACAATCAGTTCCCCTTTAAATGTCGGATTTGTTGTCATGGCGGGCTGGTGTGTATTTTGAAGAGAAAGCCAAAAGCCCCGCAGTGTTTTCCGCAGAAGTTCAAACAACTCCGGTCGCTTGGTTGAGAGCTCAAGACAGACAACGGACTCCCTCAGTCCTCTGCCCTCGGTGGTGGGGTAGAGGGTTTGTAATTAATATGCCCCCAAGGATTACGTAGAAAAATTAGAAACATCATCGAACGACGAACAAGCAGCAAGCCACCAACGCGGACAGCAGTACGAGCAACGAGCTCTGAAGGAAGGAGACGGAGAAGGAAATGTATCGAACGGGAAAGCTTGGCAATTTATTGAACTTCATCTCGCGTCCCCGGGCAGTCCTCAGTCCGCACTGCCTCGCCGGGGCAACTGACATTGCGACGCTTACATAACAAATCGATACCACATTGAAATACGAGAGGAGTCTCGGTCTGTGGCAGCAGTCTCTGGGAGCAGGCCCACAGGGACTAAGACTGCTAATTAGAAAAAGTTAATTAAACAATATTTTTTGAGCAGTTTTTCTCTTCTTGTGTTTTAAACGAATTCAAAGCGACCGAGGAGGTGGGTGGGGCTGGTGGCCATGATGAAGTCAGAGGCTTCGAGTGCAAAGAACTCGGAGAGTTTCAACAGGGAAGAGTGAGGCATCGAGTTCCAGTTACTCGGATAGTTTCAGCAGGGAAGTCCATGACGAAGGAAGGGGCATAGAGTGCAAGGAACTCGGAGAGTTTCAGCTGGTCGATGAGGCTTCGAGTGGAAGGATCCCCGGTTGCAGCGGGAGTGGTCTTCAGCTTTGCCCTGAAATCGAATTAAGGAGGATTGGAAATGCTTTAATGACATGCTGGGGAATGTGGCAAGAGATAAGTCGCGATCTCATTCGCCAAGAAATTCCACGTCAAGCACCTCATTTCGCGAGATCACTGCTCCCTCAAAACCTTTCAAACCTGTGGCTCCCCCTACACATCGCGCACAGTGAGAATTAAATAGGGACACTTTCAGAATGATTTCGCCCTCCTTCTTCCGACCTCATTGCCAGCCAACAACTCAACGTTCCAGCAAAAGGAAACAATTTCCAAGGAAATACATGTGTTTGCTCTTTTTCTTCTCTTTTGTTGCTGCTGTTGTTGTATTCAGCCGACCGACGAGAGATTTAATATCACCCACACTTCGCCTGAGAGTCATCATGTCGTACACTCATTATCATTAACGGAATAACATATTCCCCTCTCGACGAGATTGCCATTCGCCACACAATGATTATGACGACGACGAGGACGATGAGGACGACAACCGAGAATAGACTGAAAGAGATCCGCACAGTACCGACCCACATCCACAGTCGGTGGTGCACTCCGCCCCCTCCTTCTTCACCTTCTCAAGGATATGCGAGTGTTCTTAACAACCTCCATTTCCATAATTTCATAGCACGTTAATTAAAGCGCAATTGTATTAGTTGCATTTCCCATGCGTGCGTGTTAGCCGCTGCTGTGCTGCTTCGGCTTCTGCTGCTGTACCCCCGGTGTGTGCATTTTGTCAGTGTGTGTGTGTGGCTCATAAGGACTCGAAAGTAAACGGGATACGGCAAGGGTTAGCGCATAAAGTCTGCTCTAGTTCACACGAGATAATTAATAAAAGGCAAGCCAGGCCAAACATATAACCGCTACCACTTCTCTCCCCCTCCCAAATGCCCCTCTAACCCCTCTGACGAGCAGAGCACACACAAGCGCGGGGGGAAACATCAAGAATTACAAGAACAGCCAAGTTGAGCAAAAACAAACACGTATCCCATATAAGTTGCATAGTTTCAGGCTGCACGGGGAGACGGAAATGAACAAAAAAAAATACGAAGAATTACGAGTACGTTCCACATGTGTGTACGGGGGAAAAAGGATCTGAATTTTAACTCTGTGGAAAAATAGGGAAAACATACGCCTCCCCCTGCTCTTCATGCCTGCCTCTAAATGAGTTCCTGTCCCTCTCTCTCTCTCTCTCGGGGGGGGAATGATGGTTAAACAAGCCATTGAGAGCCACTACCATTTGTGGTTGCACTTTACTAGTCCTTGTCACCGGGAGGACTTGACTCATTCGCTCTAGCTCTGTCACGGGGGCCACGGGGTGATCTCATGCGTTCGAAGAAGGATACATTTCTGGTGGGTTAGGGGGAGGGGGAGAAATGAATATGTTGTGTGTTCACGGTAAGTAGGTACCTAGCATGACAACAATCGGTTTGTAACAAGGCTGCGCTCAGCAGCGGGAGCGGTGGCATTTGTTAGACTTTGAGCTGTTCCACCGGAGCATGCTCGCCCACCACTCGGTGCGCTTGGCTAAGTCGGTGCTGTTTGCCGAATGCCGGTGTGTGCATAAACGGATCAAGGTACACGGCTTTTAGGTGTAATTAATACGCAAGAAGTGTTTGCTGCTGTGGCGCGTCCAAGTTCTAAGTCAAAAGTTTTGTCAGAAACAAGGAGTGGGGGCCGTGAAGATGCTAGCAATTAGATGATGACTTCGGAGATGGTGGTAAAAGCCGGAAAATGGCGTCTTTTTTCCTCTGGAAACTTTTCCCCCCTTTTTGTGTTGGTGACGGAACTGAGCGACCGCCTCCACTGAGGATAGCAAAGCTCTGTCGATGTTCCAAGGAAGTCAAAAGGGATGTTTTCCTTTTCTTTCAACGAAAGGATGGCCCTTTGAGGTCGCGGTTTGTAAGGAAAAAGTTTGAAAGGGATTTTAAAAGAGGTTTGAATACAATTTAAGTCAAGGAACGACCAGTGCACCAGTGCCTTCGGAGGTGGTTAACGACTTTCGGTTGGCCGCACTGACATTGGCAAACCGAGTGAAGGCGAGTCAAATACTCAAGTGCGGACGTTTGTGCGTTGTGAACTGATGTGTACAACGGGACCTCTTGGATCTTGGTGGATGGCCGGAGCTGAACAAAGGGCATCGCGTGTGGTGGACGAGTAAGCATGCATGAGGCTGAGGGAAGTAGGGGGGTCCTGGCTGGGTAAGTAAGATGACAGCCACATCACCAATCAGTCGATGACCAGGAGCCCTAGCCATCAACCAGTAATCAGACTGAGCAGCGCCGAATTTTAAAGACTCTTAAGGCCATTAAATCTCCAATCTCACTCCAGGTCCACTCATGCTGAAGTTTTCAGTGGAAAACTGTGGAATTCCGAACGGATTAGTTGCCTCGTCGGCCAATCGACCATCATTGAAGTCTCCATCCCCACAAACCGACCCAACAGTCGTTACATTCCCTTGGTCACCCAGCCCCCATTTGCCAACTCCCCAACGCAGTCTCATATCGCGTCCTTTACAGAAATTATAATCACAGTGCTAATCCGTAAATGATCTGTTAATTGCACTCTCATCTCACCCTTAAACCTCTTTGCGCGCACTGGCCAGTGCCAGTGGCCCGGCGTGGTTCGAGTGGCCCAGCGAACAACGACCTCCCACGTTTATTTTCATCTGTTCTCCACACTCCACTCATGCCGCCGGGCAATATCCGTCCAGGAAAGCGAGAAAAAATGGGTATATTCAAAACGACCAGACGACCAACCCCATGAAGGACCATGATGACAAAGTCTCCCGCCATCTCTCCGACCCCCCGGAAAAAAAGGAGAAAAAAATAAGTAATATCCTGAATTTTACACGAGCGTGTAGGACTCTCCTCCAGCTACACGAGTGATTATTTTTAAAACATAATCGTGTGGCGTATCGTCGCACCCACTGATGATGCCCGGCCGTTCATGCGATATGGAGGTCTCTGTGCTGTGCTGTGCCCAGTCGGTGTGTGTGTGGGTGAAAGGACTCTGTGTGGGGAAACACGCTGGGAACATGATTTTCGACACCTGCGGACCAAGACAAAACGAATATGAATTGTGGGTATATTCACACGAGAGGCTGGGACTTTTCGCAAGCGTGCATGAGTTACAGAGGCCGTCTGATGATGGGTGCTCGTCCTCAGAGAGCAAGCTTGGGCAGGGCGACAGGCCGTGTTGGCTAGGATGGGCAATAAATTTGCAAAAACTTCATGTGTGTGTCTACGCATTTTTGGAGCGATCTGGAATTGGGGGATGCTCAAGGGCACTCTAGTGAATTACTTCGGTAGGTGCAGAGGTGGACTGGCAAGGTGGAGGGGTGGCGACATGTGTGACGAGTCACTCTGGAGGGATGAGAACAGAAGTGTGGGGAAAGGCCTGAATGAATGATCAGCCGACGCAATCGGCTTACCTTTGAAGATGGGATTAGATATCTGCGTGCTTCCTTTACCGGATCCTCGATCGGTTGCCGTGGTGTAGGTGGAAGGGGGGCTAAGGGCGTGATGTGGTTTGAGGGACTGGATGAATGGTGACTTCTACATATGACGAGACATGCGACTCATGGTTGCTCTGAGTACTGAGCTGGACCACTATCTGCCATCGACTTCTAATCGACGTTTCAACTGTAAGGACCCATCTCTACTCGTGACAGAGCAACACGAGGTGCTCTCCTAGAAGTATAAAGCGCCATCCATTAAATCTCAAATCGAGCTTAGAATCCAATTTTAAAGACCAACCATCGTCGATCGTCGACAGGAGCTGTCACGAGAGATTTAAGCAGATTCCTGACGACCAGGCACAGGAGGTCGCCCGCCACAGGAAGGGGGCCTAATTAGGTGTGTGGCCGGGCATACCAAAAATCCTTGACAAAGTTGTCTTCGGATGGCACAATTTCTCGCCCGAACGCCAGCATTGTTCTCCGTGAATACGGACCAGTCCAAGCGAGAAACCTAATTACTATAACCATATTTGAGATTGCACTTAACTCCCCCTCACCCGAGGGCCTTGAGCTCGTAGTCACCCGGCTCATCCGAGGACGAACAAATAAGGAGCTTCTTTTTTTGTTAATTAATCTGTTTACTCTCGTCTCCCTCTCCCTCTCTCTCTGTGCTCCTGTATGTGTTTAGCTTGAGCCTTTTGTTTTTAAATTAATTAAATTTCATTGTCGCCACGACTCACTCGAACAACACTATTAGGTGGCCTCCTCCGTTCCGTTCGGTGCTCCGTGTGCATCTGCTCTCAATCCTTTGAGGGGAGTCAGCCCACGAATGAAATAAAATAATTATTTTCTGGAGTTCATCCTTGAAAAGAAACACACAACCCAGCCCGGCCTCACCTCGGAAGGGGGACGCCTACTCCGCTTGGCTTGTTTGACCTCAATTGATGCTCGCTACGGCTACACAGCACAAAAGACCATCCACCCGGCTCAGCATCTGGAAACTAAGAGCCTGGCTGACTAGATGCAGAGCAATGCGCATAATGCACTGGCCCATCTCAGGAGCCGGCCAAAATGGGCGCATCCACACGCAAAAAAAAAAAATGCAGAGCATCCAACGAGGCGGAGGCACACTGAACGGGAGGTACACCCAGCCACCCACCCATTCCACATCCACTGTGGCGTAGGCTGGGGTCCCGTTGTTGTCGCGTTCGCGTTCATCAGCGCACAGAGCAGCCAACCGCTGACATTTTATGAGCTTTGTCCTAATTTTCTGTTACAACGTAATTACGATGATAGAAAAGTTTAAGTGGATCCTGGCATTATCTACACACGCAAAGTAGCGCCAGCGAGGTGTTGCTTCATTTCGAGATTCGAGACCGATGGGGAAAGTTTGCCTGTATCTCTTGTTGCATGACATTTGATGGTGGGGTGGACCTGGAGGACACCTTAATAAGCCATCAACTTAATGACAAGCGAAAATGAGAGGGAATATCCTGATAGAGTGCGGTACACGCATACGGGACGAGTGTGACTGTAAGTGGCTTATTATGCCTTTGCGAGGGCTGCCTTGTGGATTTTCACTTTTGTCCAAGTTTTTAAGTGCTCTCTGAGGAGTGAAGAGCGAGTCAATCTTACAAATATGTCGAGGGGACGATGAGCATGAGACGACGACTATGATGATGAAACTTAGTCAGGATGATAGTTGTTTCGCAGTGATGTGGTGCCACTGGGCAGGCACTTGGGACCACTTCTCTTAAGTTGTGTTGTGGTGTTGTGTGTTTTATGAGGACAATCGTGCAAGTGAGCAATTTTAAGTTGACGAGAATGATTCTTGTTTTGATTTGAAAAAAACTTTGATGACGTAACTTTTTAAGGACTATTTTGTGAGTTGGATGCTGGGGGAGAGAGTGGTTAGAGGGAGAGGCGAGAGGGCGTGGTGGACTAGCTTCTACTGTAGCCGCTCGTTATGTGCTCCATATTGCTCTGTCATGATTGGGGATCTACCGTTTTCTGTCGACTGAAGTTTGGGAAGCTTTTTTTGATCGAAGAGGGTTACGGGGTGAGACTGGTTACGTCCTTTAACCGCTGAGCCATCCTTTTAACAGTTCCCTGAGCAACAGAGGTCAACAGACAGTCGATTTAGACTTGAGTTGTGAGACAGCTGTAATCCCAGAGAAAAAGTCGAGTGAAGGCAGTGACCAGTTGGCTGTCCAAGCTCCAACTCCATCCTCTACACCAAGTCATGAGCTACAAAACCGCCCTACGTCACTTTGCTGTAGGACGCACGGTTTTTAAGATATGAGCGAGATAAGACCCACATTCATGATTTTTTCAATGTAGAAAAATCGACATCTGTAGGGGTTTTGGCGGTTCGTATGGAACTTTTGCCAGCTTATATCTCGAGAACGGTGCGTCCTACGACAAAATTTGCGTACATAATTTTTGTAGCTTATGACTTGATCTAGAGGATGGCATTAAAAAATTCACGAAATTCCCGTTATTTGGGCAAATTTTTGAAAAAAACAGGGAAATTTGTTTCTCTGGCGTAAATTGTATGAAATTTTACATCGGCTTTGAAGGAAGATCGATCTGAATTGTTGCTCTTGACGTGAATTTGAACTGTGCAAGTTTTCATCACCCTCCATCCTCGGCAAGTCAATAAATAAACTTATTTTACTACAAAAAGTCCCTTATTCATTAAAAATTATACCCTTATAACGGTAGATCTGTCCGTGCTCCAACTCCATCCTCTACACCAAGTCATAAGCTACAAAACCGCCCTACGTCACTTTGCTGTAGGACGCACGGTTTTTAAGATATGAGCGAGATAAGACCCACATTCATGATTTTTTCAATGTAGAAAAATCGACATCTGTAGGGGTTTTGGCGGTTCGTATGGAACTTTTGCCAGCTTATATCTCGAGAACGGTGCGTCCTACGACAAAATTTGCGTACATAATTTTTGTAGCTTATGACTTGATCTAGAGGATGGAATTAAAAAATTTACGAAATTCCCGTTTTTTGGGCAAATTTTTGAAAAAAACAGGGACATTTGTTTCTCTGGCGTAAATTGTATGAAATTTTACATCGGCTTTGAAGGAAGATCGATCTGAATTGTTGCTCTTGACGTGAATTTGAACTGTGCAAGTTTTCATCACCCTCCATCCTCGGCAAGTCAATAAATAAACTTATTTTACTACAAAAAGTCCCTTATTCATTAAAAATTATACCCTTATAACGGTAGATCTGTCCGTGCTCCAACTCCATCCTCTACACCAAGTCATAAGCTACAAAACCGCCCTACGTCACTTTGCTGTAGGACGCACGGTTTTTAAGATATGAGCGAGATAAGACCCACATTCATGATTTTTTCAATGTAGAAAAATCGACATCTGTAGGGGTTTTGGCGGTTCGTATGGAACTTTTGCCAGCTTATATCTCGAGAACGGTGCGTCCTACGACGAAATTTCCGTACATGATTTTTGTAGCTTATGACTTGATCTAGAGGATGGCATTAAAAAATTCACGAAATTCCCGTTATTTGGGCAAATTTTTGAAAAAAACAGGGAAATTTGTTTCTCTGGCGTAAATTGTATGAAATTTTACATCGGCTTTGAAGGAAGATCGATCTGAATTATTGCTCTTGACGTGAGTTTGAACTGTGCAAGTTTTCATCACCCTCCATCCTCGGCAAGTCAATAAATAAACTTATTTTACTACAAAAAGTCCCTTATTCATTAAAAATTATACCCTTATAACGGTAGAGCTGTCCGTGCTCCAACTCCATCCTCTACACCAAGTCATAAGCTACAAAACCGCCCCACGTCACTTTGCTGTAGGACGCACGGTTTTCAAGATATGAGCGAGATAAGACCCACATTCATGATTTTTTTCAATGTAGAAAAATCGACATCTGTAGGGGTTTTGGCGGTTCGTATGGAACTTTTGCCAGCTTATATCTCGAGAACGGTGCGTCCTACGACAAAATTTGCGTACATAATTTTTGTAGCTTATGACTTGATCTAGAGGATGGAATTAAAAAATTTACGAAATTCCCGTTATTTGGGCAAATTTTTGAAAAAAAACAGGGACATTTGTTTCTCTGGCGTAAATTGTATGAAATTTTACATCGGCTTTGAAGGAAGATCGATCTGAATTATTGCTCTTGACGTGAATTTGAACTGTGCAAGTTTTCATCACCCTCCATCCTCGGCAAGTCAATAAATAAACTTATTTTACTACAAAAAGTCGCTTATTCATTAAAAATTATAGCCTTATAACGGTAGATCTGTCCACGCTCCAACTCCATCCTCTACACCAAGTCATAAGCTACAAAACCGCCCTACGTCACTTTGCTGTAGGACGCACGGAATTGAACGTATTGAAAAGGGACGCTCACCAATGAGGGGGCGCCGGCCTGGCGGCATGGGGATGAGACTTGTTTTCCTCTTAGAACTTAACGTTGCTTCTGTAGACGCACACCGACAATCTGCGCACTTTTCAATAAGAGCCCATGGCAACAGCTAGTGAAAAAAACTTTCTATAAAATATTCACTTTCAGCCACCACCAATTTACATTCCCCCACTCCTAATCCAACTCCACGACAGTGGCAATAATTCAGTCAGTGCTTCGTGCGCCTCCATCTGTTCTCACCTAGCTAAGGGAATTACACTAGAAAATTGAATTCCATCGCCTGCCAATGCCGTAAAAGAAACGAACAAAAATTTGTACATCTGCCTACAGATCCATCTCCTCGTCCTCATCCTCCGCCGCCACCTGCTCCTCCTTCCTCGTCATCGTCATCATCGTTGTCGTCGTCAAAATCATTTTCTCAATATTTTGCTAATAATTTTCTCCGTATTTTCCCTTCTCCCGTTCCACGTTCTGTTTTGTTTCAATGAGAAAACATCACCTCCTCTCCAGCCAGTCGATATAATTCACACGGTTCGGGCATAAGCCCCCCGCCCCTCACACACTGCCACCACATCGCGCACAATCATCTCTCCACACACTGCCAATGTTGCCAATAATTTCATTCAATTTTTCGTCTCAACGAACTCACAGTCAATTTAAAAATAAAAATACGAAAAAAGCGAAAAATAAGAAAAAATACTCGACTCAACTCGACTCGACTGGAAGTTGTTTTTCCTTCCATCATCGATGTGTTTGTTTTGGCCCCTGCCTGCTCCTCCCCCTCCTCCTAGTCTCGCTCGCACTTTACACCAACACGACACGACACACATTGTACGAGAAGTTAAGTTCTTTATCCTCACATTTGCCTCACATACCTACAGGCACCCTCTGCCAGCGCCGCGTCGCGTCCAACGAGGGAGTGCTATACACCAAGCCATCGATCACCCCCCCATCATCGTCATCATCGTCGTCGTCATCATCGTCATTTTAATATAGAAAGTCAGTTTCTCAGGAAGACGAACACACTGGGTGGCAGAGAGAACACAGGACACCAGGCATAAAGGGAGACACTGAAAAGATGAAGACGAAGGAGGACGAGGAGAAAAAAAAAGAAGAAAAACAAATTGCAAACCGAATACCGAAGTGAATGTCATCATGGTGCGCATACTTACACTTCACTTCGTTACACCGTGTTTACACGATTTGTATGTCCCTTCCCACCGATGACTCCATCCCACCCCCAGCTGCCGTTAACCGACCCAATGACAGTCTCTCTAGGAGAAGCCGCGTCGCGACGTCTTTGAAGAAAACGTTGACAGATCGACACAGTGCCATGAGAATGCTGAACACAGACCCAGAGTCACTGGCTTTCCACCATCGATTACACACACAAACACACACCCGCCCACTCGCAGCAGCTCGACAAAAGCAAATTCCTTGCGATCGAAGGCATGGATGAGTGAATTTTTAGTAAATATTGCAAAACGATAAAAGAGAACGACGCGCGAGAGCTGCTGGGCTGCCACACACTACCCCACATTTCCACACGAACCCGGGCGAGGGGTAAATAGATTTTCAATTTTTTTTCCTCCAACCCACCCACCACCCACCCATCGCCACCCATCACCGCCCACAACTCCTGCAGCTACTGGGATTTTTTCTGCTTTTTTTTTTTGGCAAATTTTCTCTCTCTTTTGTTGTTTCGCATCGTGTGTATGTTATTATTTTTCCTTAGCGCGTCCTTGATGGGGTTTGGGGGTGGGGTGGGCGGTGGTCGATTGAAACAGGATTCCCATCTACACGCACGAGTGTCGCTGTGGGAAGGAAGAAACACACACATAACATCGATATCAACTCCAGCAGCAGCACCAGCAGCAGCAGCGGCAGCGGCGAGTGGCAAAAGAGTGGTGCGAGTGGCAAGCAACAGTCTCGACAGTTATCGAAATGAAAGGACGAACAGTGAAAAAATAGAAGGAAAAATAAAAATAGAAGAAAACAAAAGAATTCCTTTAAAGGACGACTGAGAGAGAGTGTATGAAGAAGCAAAACGGATATAAAGCATTTACCAAAGGCAATTCCTTTTCTTCGACTTTGCACAGAGAGAGGGGACCAGAGAGACACAGGGAGTCCCTTCGCGCTATGCTTCCGAGTCAATTTATTATTTTTCTGTTGTTTGTCGTTTGCAGGCACAGGATGTTACATGTTATGCGAGACGTGGTGAGTTCTCGTTCATCTTCTTCTTCTTCTCCTTCTATTTTCATCCTCAATCATACGGGAGTGTGTGTGTGCGAACGTTTGAAGATGATGCCAGCAACAAAGCGAATCAGGATATCAAAAGCCATGTTCATTGGAGGGGATGATGTGGTAAATTAAGAAAGGCGGTGGACATGGGGTCTAGTGTCTTTGAAGCCAGCCATTAATGTCATCTCCCTGTCTGATCGGTCTGATGGTGGCACGCGGAGCAGGGAGTGCAATTTTTTGAAGGATAATTAAGGGAAGCTAATGGCCTTTAATCTGGCGAGTGTGTATGTGGCCGCAACCGCGACGTGATGAGGGCTCCAATGATGCCAGACTTCGCCTTTAAACGAGCTTTAATTTCTCTGTCTCCCTCTAAGTCAGCCAGGACTCTCCACACCTCCCGGAGGAAAAAATGAGATCAGAACGACATTGTCTTCACTTCGAGGGCGCTTATGAATGAATCCCTGCGATGTGAGGGCTTTTTTCCGCCATCGTCTTCATTGATGCACTTCCAAGGAAATGGACGACGCTAAGCGAACTAATGATCAACTGAATCTCCCTCTCTCCCTTTGTCTCTCTGACGACCTTCGCCCTTGTTGTGTGTCCCCAATCCGTAGTCGGTGTTTTGATAAACAATGTCAGCGTTGTCGACCTAATTTAGAAATATTTCCAGCGCTTATCCGAGACATCAAAAGTTCATTGGGTTGGATTACACCAGAACCCACAAGGAGGGTACTGCGCGCGTCCCAGATTAGCCAGCAATTTCTCTCATTTTCATTTCTTTGTACATTGTTTCTCCCCCCCCCCCCCCCCCCACCCACCACCCGACCGGGCAATCCATCGGAGTCAGGGCAACAACTTTAATTTGAATCTCTCTCGGAACTCTGGCTGGGACGAGAGCTAATCCCAGCACAAAGCGCTTCTCGGCTCCTGCACTGCTCCCCATTCGCCCTGAAGGACCCTGGCAAGAGGGGGTGGGGGCACAAAAAAAAGTTAATTTACTCGCACGAAATTGCGTCAAACTTAATTTAATTTAATTCATTTCCATCATCGCTGCACAGCTCGCTCTGCTCTCTGAGTCCCGGTGTCGCCTCGGTGTGACTGTGTGTGTGTGTGTGACGGCGGCATGTCCTCGCAACCGTGGCAATAGCAAATAGGAAATATATTTCCCGGAAGGAACACCCCGACAAACAATGGAATACAAAAATGATGAGACGACGATGATGGCACCACGCTTGGCTTGGCTTGGCGAAGATCTTTCACCTCTTCACTGCCGCCCACCAACACCGATCTCACTGTGGTGTCACTTCGCCTCAGCGAATTGCGAAAACCGTTGAAGCGGCGAATAAATTTATGTGATGTTGTTAAATTTTTTGTAAATAATTGAAGACAGTCCCTACCTCCCCCTCGCCTTCCTTCCCGAGAAACAAAATTATTTAAATCGATTTTTTGTTCGTCTTGTGCCGGAATTCCCCGTCAATGTTGTGGAAAATGTCCATTAAAGCGGTACCGGTAATTTTTTTGGCTGCCAAGAATTCCATTTATTCGGTTGCGGCTGGAAGAAGGGAGGAGGGGATGCGAAAAAAAAACCACCCCGTCTTTGGTTCATCATGTCGTCACCGGATGCCAGGCAGGATAACAATTAGCTAAGGGGGGAGTCGAGCAGCAGCAGCCGATGGATTTTAAATATGAGTGGTCGAAGGATGGGTGGGCGAAAAATCTTAAGTGGTTTTTCCCTTGTCAGGTCCTGGTCCCTCGTCGCGCCCTGTCATCACAAGCGACAGAAGCGGAATTTCGGCGGATGAATGCCTGATGAGAGAGACGCGCCGCCGTGAGGGGGTTTCTCCTTTGAAAAATAAACCAGAGTAAATAAGGAGCTGGGTGCGGCCCACGTGCGGCATTTTGGTTTTCACAACTTCACTGGCAGCCCGGGGAAATGTAAACACGGTTAATTGGTATAATTGATATGAAGACACAGACTCGTCGGGAGAGCCAACTGACTGTGCCAACTATCGAGGGAAAAGACTCCGTCTGGGACATCTGTGACGAAGACGGTGCGTGTAAGTTCTTTGGGTGTTGTTTTGTGTGAAGGCTAGCAAGCAGGCGAGGAAGTTCACAACGCACCAGATTCTCACGCTCCGGCAGATCATGGAAAAGGACTCAATTAGTGCAGATCGACATCCATCGTCTAGGACACCCGTGCATAGAGAAGAGCTCGATACCGTCTGCAGACGATGGCGCAGTTGGTTAAGTGCCTGCCCCTGGTAAGAGGAGTCCCCGGCTTTAATCCCAGTGAAAGCAAGGTTGGAACGCTTTTATCCGGCTTCCAAATCTCAAATCAAGGTAAGTGCCCTCTAGGGTCTATTCACTAGACGCCCCATTCCCTAAGCCTAGACCCTTAACCGTCTACCAGGTGCGTAGGTGTTCGGCCACCCTTGCTGCCCACATAAACCAACCCATGTGAGCCTAGTATGCTCGCCGCGACCTTTTCAATTATATACTCCTGGCAATCTCGTCATGTTGTTTAGGGTCTCGAGGGCGTATACTTGCCCTTTTTTTTTTAAAACGCCGTCACGAACTCGCCGATAAAGGGCACTCAATGCCAGGCTCTAAAGTCAGTCTGGTGGTGAAGGGCGATTTTTACCGTGTTCAATTGGCGGTGAAGGACGACAAATTGGAGTACAACAGTAGACTCCGCCTTATTGGGACACTTTGGGGAAATTTTGGTTGTCCCAATTAGGTGGCTGTCATAATAATACGAAGTGAGGAAGGACGGAAGCGAAGTATGTGTCCAGTTAAGCGGATGTCCCGATAAAGCGGAATCCACTGTATATGCATCGATGCATCTTGGACAGGGTGGTCACAATGGGCAGCCCTTGGTGGGAGGTAGTCAGAGACTTTGTCTCCGTCGACATCACCGTGTCGGTATCGAGATTGAACGTGGAATAGCTTGTGCCGAACGGTCCTTCTCTGGGCTCAGGATGTAAGTGATTAAACGAGTCATCTCTCGAGAGACGCTAGAAGACACCGAACGTCAGAGTCCTGCTCTATGGTACAGAGTCACATCCAAAGCGCATGAAGAAGCACTGGGCTTGGTTAAGAGAAAAGTTCTGCGTGTGCTCCTGTTTACATTGAGGGCTCCTGGAGGAGAGGATTCCAGGGGCCTTTGCCGTGTGATTCTCTGAGGAGAAGATTCAACCAGGGACCAGGCAGTCGCCTTTGGCGTGTACTCTTTATAGTGTTTGTGTTGTGAAGTGCTTGGAGAGAAGATTCGATATGGAGCCAGCCGGAAGCCAGCGGGTGGAACGTCTAGGCTGGCTAAGCCAGAGCTCATGGAAAACCTGGGTCTTGGGCCAGTTTAGAGGGATAGAGGAAGACTCTGCTCAGAAGTTGACAAGGGCTTCAGCCATTCTGATGTTCGAGCCAGGATGACGGTGTCCAAGATAGCCCACATTGACATTGCTACTCGATGGAGAGGGATCTTGACTGTGGTTCAGGTCTACCATGGACAGTAGCGCCACACGAAGGAGAAGAAGGCTACGAGAACTACCAGTGGTCTCATAACTCAAAGTCAAGCCCTTTAGTTAACAGCAAAGACGTTGTGAGATTTCCTCTAGAGAATAAGAATTTCAGCTTGAGACGGCAGCTAGCCAACTGCATTCCTCCTCTCCATGAAGTCACCCGCGATTCATGTCTCGTCAGGAATCACCAGTTTAGCCTTAAATCTACCTTCGGAGGCACAGGCACTTAGACTAGAGAGATGCTCTTCCCAGGCCACAGACTACAATCTGCAAATATTTAAGATCAATGTGCACTGGTACCTCCTCTCTCGTTCTCTCGTTCTCTCGTTCTCCTCGAAGGCATTCGGCCCGTCCTGCGACTTGGCCGCGGACACGAGTCTTATAAAAAAAAGACAGAAGATGGACTTGTTCAAATGGCCGTCGTAAGCATCCTAGGACCCGTGACTTCGGTCCTTTTCTGATGCTGAACAAAAGCTTCGATTGTAGGTGCCGCTACTGCTTCGAGACCTCGCGAGATACTGAGTGTTGATGGCGATAAGTTGCTGGAGAAGAATTCACAAAGCTTACATTAGCTTAAGCTTCGGCGTATGTCCGACCTGGATGTTAACGAATCAATCACTCTAGCTACCAGCTCTTGTTCAAGAGCAAGTCGTCGCGGACGCAAAACAGCTTCGTCTGATGACACCTTCATGCCCAGACTCGTTAGTTATGGAAGGCAGTTACTGCTCTGGCTGAGACTTTCCATGGGTCGCAGTAAGCTGGCTCCAAACTTGGGCTTCAGATATACATTTTAAAATGCCGCCAATGCTCAGAAAACTTGTGGATGGAAGTCATCGTGTCTGCCGATGACAGCGGTTGACCAATGGTCATGACATACCATCCGTACTAGTGACGAAACTGTAAGCCTGGCAGGACCACCTTAACCCAAGTCTGAACCTCAATGGATGGTGAGTCGGAAAAAGTCTTCACTCTTTAAAGCACAGCCTCCCCTGTTGCTTTGCCGCACTGAGAGGTGTACCGGCGTTGCTCTCTTATCTGCGCCAGCCCAGACGCCAGCGTCCTCTGTTGTCCAATCCAATTAGTTGCCGCAAATCCCCCATACACAGTACCTGCCATTAGACTCCCACCCATTAGCATCTCGTCCCCCGTGAACATCAATTAAACCGTCCTCTCACTCAAAGCAACGCAAACAGAGATCCCTTTTTAATGCAAGTCCCTATCAAACCCGTCCCCCCTCCAGGCGGTCATAAGTTTCAGTGCTGCTTATCAAAAGGGGAATTTTACATAACGTAAAACGTCGCATAACCTCATGTTCGCCTGTGTCCAACTGCACACGAGGAGGACTGCCACTCCATAAGGGCTCCACTCCACCGATGGCAGCCAACCGGCAGTCCGTCTGCCAGCCATCTGTGTATGATGTTGGCGGTGAATAACTTATCATTTTGTCAATGCCATTATGTCACACTCATCGTTTTAACCAGAGCTGACTGCGTCCGCAGACAGCCGGCCAAAGGGACGCATAAAGGATGTCTGACTAGCTACCAAAGCTGTTGCAATGTTTACACGTTTCCCTGCATGTGTTGCAGATGAGAGACGGAGATGACTGAGGACCCCGCGGCAGGTCTACGCCATAAACGAATCAATAGACGACGTGCATATCTCCTCCACGATGTGATGTCTGGCGTTTGGCGTTTTTTTTTTCCTTCACTCTCCCTACGCCCCACCCCCCGACATGTTTTATTCAAGAGCGCCTCCTCTGACTGCCGGTCTTGTGACGTGAAGGTGGACACAGGGGCGCTCGCGTTTACATTTGACAAACCAACATGTGTCGAGATAATTATAAAACTTCTATTTGACACACACTCACCCAGGGAAAGGCAAAAAATAACCCCACCGAGCGGCGATGACTGATTCCCTACAAGGCGGTGTGGGGTGGTGTCCTTGTGGCCGTGTGTACACATCCTCCCCGTGTGTTTTTAATGTACCCGACCCCCATCCGCACTCCACCGTTCAATGGAAATGTGAGACGGTTGTGCAGATAGTCGGGATGTCCTCTCGATGTTTGTATCCTTTTTGAGTGGCATAATTGAGTGCATGTGTGCACAATGCATTAATTTATGACTTTTCGTCCTTTTTTTTTTTTGCTATCTTTCCTCCTTGCCTTGCCGGTGCCCCCTGAATGCCCTGTGTATCACAGGGGAGTGATGATGATTTGCAATGTCATCCGAGGATAACGAGTGCTTACCACACCCGCCGCCGCCGCTGCCACGGAAGGGGCATCATTTGTGTCGGAATGTAGTTCACCCAGTTTCTGCTCAGTTGAGGGATGTTCCGGCACTATTTCACTTTTAATTATTTTCGTTACAACCCACCCACCTGCACACGCTCACACATCCTCCGGGGGGTTTAGTCCTCTCCGAAGCATGTGCCAAAGAAAACCGTTTACAAATCCGAAATGACGAAGTGTACTGCAGTTGTCCCCGTGTCGTTAGTTGCTCCTCTTTCGAGGTAAGTCAGAAATATTGCTCCCCCAAGGAAATGCGTTCGACTTCCTCCTTGTGCCGGGCGCGGGGATGGAGGAGGGCACCCAAAACAAAAACTTGATGAACCCCACACTGTCCTTACTGCACCGGGGGCCGCACTTCAATGTGGTCCTTGTGTAGGAAGTTCGCTCCGAGGACCACAGTCACGATGCAGAATGGACTGACATATGGAACCCTTATCGTCTGGCTGTGTGTGTGTGTGTGTGCACTTGTGAAAGAAATTAATTAAAAATGTTTACGAGGGAGGGCGAGAGGGAGAGAGAGTTTGACTAATTCATTGAAATTAACTAAACCGGAAGTTGTTCGGGAAAGTTCATTGGAAAACTTTTGACGGGTTGCATGCGGAAAATGTTGGCAAACATTTTGACAAAAACTGACTCATGGACGAGGTCGTTCTGCGCAGTCAAAGGCTATCGAATTTTGTGGACACTTTGACGAGGATTTTTGAGAGTTCAAGGAGCTTGAAGAGGGGTCGGCTAGGAAGGTGAATCCAGACCCTTTCACTGCCATCGCGAATGTGAATCAAAACATCAGCAATGACTACAAGTCCTATCTTTTCACAGAAGTCCTTTTCACGGCAAACGAAGTCCCCTTATCTTGTCCCGTCCTTAAGCTCGGCAATCAGCTGACATTACGTCACACATACGCTTCCTGTGTGCTTCAAACCGAATCGCGTATCCTTCAAGGAAACCCAAATCAGATTGTGAATCCGGCCGGGAAAAGCCAGCATCCACGCACACACGCCACACAGAGGGTGGCACATTTAAAATGTTAATACGGGACGAGGGGGAAAGGGCAACCGAATAAGTTGTCAGCTCTGCTGAAAGACTATCGCTGCCATCATCCATCCACAAGCAAACAAAGTACCCCGTCCCGGTGAACATCTTTAAGGACGTAAGCAGCATTAAGGTGATGCTTACACCTTCGCCTTGGTCTGGTGTGTGTCGGAACGGTTTTTAATGTCGTCCCTGTTATGTTTTCCACATGAAGCAGCCGCCACTGTCGTCGTCGTCGGCATCGTCAGCAACAGCAGGGTCTAGCCCTAGCGAGTGTCCTTGTCGGCGCTGCTGTGCCACCGCAACATCCCAGACAGCCACAACGAGGTACACATGTGTGTGTGTGAACCCTCCCCCCACTCCCACCCCACCACATCTGCCATCAGAAACTTTTCCCCGGCAAAAGGCTGAACCAAGGCCTCGGCGAATGGAATAATTCTTTAAGTGGATTTTCTAAAATTATTGCCAGAGTACGCCCGCTGAAAGTGGATGCTTCTGCAGCTCCACGTACGATCCCTTCACCACCCTGCACCACCCCCCGGCAGCGCTACCGGTTCAGCGTGTGTGGTGTAAATGCTCGTTTATTTATATTCCGTGTGAGTTTACCTTTACGTCTTCAAAGCGAAACGAGGGCGCAAACGAAAAAAAAGAAAAAGAAAAGAAAGGTGGCAGGACCTGAAGAACCCAGCAGGAGCACTCCTTTCAAGAACATCATGAAAACAGGATAATTCACAGATTATTACATTATCACCTTGAATGAGCGAGCGTTCGTTGAATATGCTAAAGCCCTTCGCCTAGAGATTGGCTGGGGCGTGATGACATCGCTCTCTCTCTCTCTCTCTACTCCGTGCTCACTCGTCCTGCTGCTCTTCACCTCCTGCTGCTCCTCATTACGAAATGCCCTCGCAGGTGCGCCTCTCTTTCTCTCGCTCGACATCTCTGCGGTTGATGGTTCGGTATTGATGATGCATGCGCTCCGGCGAAAGGCGTCCAATAAACACGGTCTGAAACTTTCCACCCACTCCACCACCTCCGCCACGGAATGGGCTGTTGATGGTGGTAGCGTGCGGCTTTAGGCGGAGGAGGGAGAGAAAAACAAATGCACTCGTGCATCGCAGCACCTCGCTGCATGGCGTGCATGTCGATTGAACACGGACAAAGAGGACTCGTGGGATTTTTTTTTTTGTTTTTTTTTCTCTTCGCTGATAGATTGCTTGTTTTGACTGTCAATTTTCGTGTCAGTTCATAGTTTCGGCAACAAAAAGAAATATATTCGCTTCGCAGCGCGAAACGAAGCCCGACAGACAGACAACAAGGGGCTTTGGACGGGGCTCAATCATGATTTGATTTATTTTCGAAGGCACTAGGATCTCCGGAACGCGGCGAGGAAGTCCATGATTTATGACCGACCGGAAGGACGGTTTTTTCTTTCCCAGCACAAAGCTCATGCCCAACAGGACAGCCCTGTGGCACCCCGGGGCTCTCCTGCACGACATGACAGACCAATCCAATGCCTAGCACATCTTTAAACACTCATTTTAAATTCCACCGTCGACAGACGTATGTACATGGAAAACGATTTAGCAGCCCGTTTGTTTGTCCACCCGCACGGCCGGCCGATTGTGTGGATAGCAACCGCTGGGCCACACCAATTTTTGCGAACGTTTGGCAGGCGCAGTGTGAAGCCGCCCGCAAATATCTTTACATCCAGCTGACCAAAATCCGCTCGCCGATGTGCGCCGCGATGTGCAAACCCATTTAGAGCCCGCGTCGATGTTGCACCACCGTTGCCGTTGCCGTCGCGATGTCAACGATGCAAATCGTATTGAAATTCTGGTCAAGCAAATGACATCGAAAATTACCTCCCTGATTAGGATTTAGCAGTTTGTTTTCCGCTCGGCCGCCGTTTACATACCCTGGCGTCGTCACGGATGTCGCTCTGTGAAATGCGATGCATTTCAATAAGCCCTGCAGATACCAGATAGATAGACCGAGAGAGCGAGAGCAGGGCCAACAGTTTCCCCATAAAACCGACCGACCGCTCGACCGACCTCTGCGGTGGCGCGTTGAACAATATGTCGCTACGCACGGTATAGTGGATAATGTGTCACGGTGCTTGTTGGGGGTTCACCAAAGCAACAAAGTCCAAATATCCACACCCCTCCCCACCCAAGGGCCCGCATCCGCATGGCCGCGGCCAGCCGGACAATAGTCGCCGGCCACCGAACTTGCCCCCGTCGTCGTCGGCGCAGCGGCGATCAGGATTTTGTCATTATAACAAAGTTCCAAAGCATTCTGCGTCCACACACCGACCCGACGCGACGCGCCGGCCAGGTAAACTCTCGAAAACAGAACAGTGCAGCTTTTTTCGGGCCAATTCCGCTCCGCGAGGATTAAAGCGAAGCAATTTACTGCGCCTGTGGACAGGGAGGGGTTGGCGAGTTTCAAAAGCAATTGTCTCTCCACTGCGTGCTGTGTCGCGTCGCTCATGCGGCCGCACGAGTGTCCGCCCCGTGCGATGCGAATAATTTTAATTTGACAGTCATTAGGATGTATTAGATGGAATCGCATACGAGGCGAGGTGCGGCGCGGCGCGGTGGTCCGAATTGTTTTGACAAACAATTCTGAAAATATTTCCATGCCGGTGGCTTTAATGAAACGATGGACGGTGCGCGTCTGTGGTCCGCGGAGAGAGCATTATATTCAAAAGTTTGCTGTCGGATTGTGCAAAAATGATGCTTCAACACTGCAAGGCATTCGGGTGAACTGGCTAATCTGTGATATTTGTGGGTGGCGGTGGCGATGCTGTTTGAGTGGGTGGGTGGGTGTTGCATAGGAGACATTTTTGAACACATTGCTGGGGAGCTCTGGGTTTTGATGGAGGGGCGGGAGAATGTGGATAGTCGTCATGGAAGAGCAATTAAATACAACTTGGGCAGTGTTCGTGAGGATTCTTTGGGAAATTTAACGACAAACAGAGGAGTTCTTCGCCTTGGTGTGATGCGAATGCTAAGACAGTCAATTATTCTCGTGACATTATTCCTTGTGAAGGGAAGGACAGCCGTAAGGTGGTGATCGTGATCTCCAGACTATATTCACTGACTTCCTTTCCATCGAAACAAGATGTCGAATGATCCGTGGCGATGATCAGCCTGTACAGCCAAGATCTCTGGAAAATGTGCAGCTATGTCAAACTCGGAGTATATGGAATGTCTTGATAGCCGGATCTTCGCTTGACACGCCGGGACTTTCCTTTTCGTGGGATCAACAACTGCTCGCCAAGAAAATATCTGGAATCGGATCTCCCTCGGCAGTTGCAAGACCAACTTCCTCCAAAACAAACTCAGGTCTAGAGGTGGTGGCGATAAGGTTGTTAACTTCCGACCCTAAAGCTGTCAGTAGTCAACAAGCCTTAAACCTGAACGGATGCATCCATAGCTGCTTACTGTATAGCCACTGCGTAGAACATGTGTCCGTCAAGGTTCAAACAAGAGAGGATCTGTATTCGTTATTCTTTAGCAAGCCTCTCCAGAAAGTGGAGTCGAATCATAGACTTTGCACCAGCCTCGTTGTTTCCCCCCTGTCTCCGAAATTACGCGCTTATTTTCGAAACGCTGTTTAAACTCTTCATTAGTTCGCTTGCCACCGAATATCAACCATCATCTTGATTCACAAGTGCGTCCCACAAGAGTCATGCTGATCCCTCCTTTCACTCTCCTTCGTTGTAACACTCTCATAAGACCGAACACACCTCCCACCTCTCCTCGATCACGACAACGCCTTCGGCTCCGCGACAAGAACAGACGTGTAATCCTCTTCATTACCAACATTCATTCATTCAATTAATCTGCCAAAGGTAAGCGTATTCCGAATCAATTGCCTTAAGTCCCTCCACCATCCACGCCAAGTACCCGCCGACGCCGACGAACCGCTTAGAATTACGATGAAAATAAATCCGGCATCGATGTTCCATTGATTGATTTCTCTCTCTCTCTCTCTCTCTCTCGGTCTGTAGGCAGAGCATTTTCCAAAGAAAACCCAAAGGCTCTCACCTCCTCCTTCACCTCCCCCTCCACCGCCACCGACAGCCAGCCGCCCAGCCAAACCAAGCCAGTTAGCCTAGTTTAATATTTGATTGAAAATTCCCTTTTCGGATGTGGATAGATACTCGTGGATAGATGAAGTTCCCCTGTGGCGTGATTGTTAAATATTCGCTTTTAGACAAACCGCACCTCAGTCTCTGGCCCTCTCCATCCCCCTCCGTCGCAAGTTGACTTGAAGAACAATCAAAGTTGTGCCGGATCGGAAGGGGTCGGTTTTTAATTAATTGTGGGACGTGCCCCCAGCATATGTGCTTTATTGTTTTGCCTTCAGTTTTGTGGGCCGGAGAATTAACATAAACACCGCCGAACGTTCATCAAAATCTTGGGGCTTACACTCGTTTGGTTCTTTTCCTCCAGTGTGGGACACACCTGCGGTTCGGTGTTCGTCGCAGACCGCCGTCGTCGACGGCGAAGACGTTCCAAATTCACAAGGCAAATTCTGAGAACAAGCCTACCAGCAGTCAGCTCGTGACTGGGTTGCCACTCAAATTGGCTAATCAATGGAGTAAGTGTCTCAAATTCAGGAGAAAAATCAACACCGTCCCAAGCCAATCACGCACATGTGCTTTGCATACCTCATCACCTTCTGCCACCCTCGCCCGCACTGAGGGGGATGAAAAAACATTTTAAAATCATCTCAACGCGTTTTTCCACTCTCACTCGCTGCGGGGGATTACGGCGCCACCACCAGACGCAAGCCGACGACGACGTGCGTGTGCAGGCGCGTGGTTGTGGGGGGCGAATTAATGCGGTTCAGGTATGTTACCGCTAAATGCCAAACTCTCACACCCACTTTAATATTTGCTAATTATTGCGTTAAATTATTGCTTTCGCATGTGGGGTTGAATCTTAACTGTGAGCTGGCTCCGTTCGGTGTGTGGTGTCAGCGGTGGTGGGGGTGGTGGTGATGGTGGTTGCTGTCGGTGACAGCTGGCGAAAGCCAAAACGAGAAAGGATCGACGACGACGACGATGGTGACGACGAGGATGGCAGCAGGAATAACAGCCGTGGTGGCGGTGGCAATTATCTCGCTAAGAGAACCGTAACAATGCGATAATTTGCGTTTGCGATGAAAACAAGTGATTAGATGCCAAAATATTTCCAAGTCCGTGTGTTTTTCCGTTTCCTTCCGCATGCGTGTGTGTCGTCGGCTTGAGTCGGGGCGCCTCCTAATTAGGCTGTCGTTGGCTTGGAAAATGGTCTTGCGTTTAAAATCATTATTATCTGTGTTTTTTTTTTTGAGAGCGCGGGAATCTCTCCCCCATCCGCCTTCTCAGACTCCTTTACCTGGCCCTCTGCGGGTGGGTGATGGGGGCGGCGGCGCGCGGTTGTATTGCGTGGTTATGTCACGGGAAGTGTCATTTAATTTCAAAATGGCGGCTCGAACGAGCTTGAGGGGAGAATTGGGACAAGTCGTATGTTCTAATGACAACTGTGTGCGAGTGTGTGGGGCAAAGAGTTAGGGGGCGAGAGTGGGGGAAGGTGGAAATGGTAATTGTAATTGCTAATTGCGAAGTTGTTTCGGTTTGGTGAAGGAAGCTCCTTAATGTTATCTGTGCCAGTTGACGGTGATGCTGATGGTGATTGTGATTGCGCTAGTGACGGTGGTGGAAATGCTGGGTGAATGTGGTGAATCTAATGGTTATGATTAATCCCTGCCACGTAAGTGAAAAATTAAAAATTAAAATAACGACAATTGGTTTCTGTATTGCCATGCAAATGAGGTCACACATGGCGGTCGTAATGGCTGAGAATCGTTGGAACTTCCTGAAGGGGGCTCAATGGTGGAGATGGAGATTGAGACGATACGGTGGAAAATATGCGACTTACGTGACTCCGACAACAAGAACACAACACACAGGTCACGCCACCCAGCCAACAAGACATGAAAAAGAATCGCTCCAGAACCCCTGTGGCATCCCATGAAACACTTCCGACAAATCATCCGACTGAACACACGATCCACCCCACTGCATCATCCGACTGAACACACAGTTCAAGCCACTGTATAATTCCTAACAACGAGATATGAACAAATGTCGGACCAACAAGGTACTCCTGCGGAGCTCCATGAAAAATTATCGACTTCAAAAAATCCTGAATTAACACACAGTTCCCGCCACTATATAATCCCAACCAACGAGACATGAACAAGTATCGGGCCAACAAGGGACGCCTGTGGCACCCCATGAACATATTCCGACCTCCGAAAAAATCATTCGAATAAAGACACATTTCACGCCACTGTACAATCCTAACCCACAAGACATGAACAAATATCGGACCAACAAGGTACCCCTGCGGAGCCCCATGAACAATTTCCGACTTCAGAAAAAATCATCCGACTAAAGACACAGTTCTCGCCACTGTATCCACCAGTCATGAACTAGTATCGGACCAACAAGGGACCCCTGAGGTACCCAATGAAAAACTTCCGACCTCCGAAAAATCATCTGACTAAACACACAGTTCACGCCACTGTACAATCCTAACACACCAGTCATGAGCAAGTATCGGACCAACAAGGTACACCTGCGGTACCCCATGTACAACTTTTAACAAACGAGGTTGTCCAACTACATCTGTTCTCCATTTCCCACAGAATACTCAATCAGTCTTGTGTATCTAATTAACCTGCCTGCCATCGCACTTGAATACACAAATAAAGCCTGTCCGCCCATCACTCCAACACAGAGAGAGCGAGAGGTAGTCTTTCTCGACCTTAAAAATCAATTATCCCCAACAGAATGCCATTTACAAGTAATTCCACAAGCAATCTTACGCCCTACAAATGATAATTACACTCAAAACACTGCCCAGAAACCACACACACACAGCCAGCCAACCAGAGAGACAAAGAGAGACCAGCACCATCACCCTCCAAGAGCAAGGACACACAAAATAAAAGTGCAAACAACTCAACCAAAAACTGTTCTACAAGTGCTCAATTATTTTCTCTGCATTATTCCGCCCACCTCCATCTCCTCCTCCTCCCCCTCCTCCTCCTCTTACTTCTCTGAATCCATGTCAGCTAAGCCAAGCTGGCTCTCACAATTCCGTGTTTATGTTTGTCATTACCCAAGTTCATCCCCAGTCGTCGTGTGCGGGAAAAGTTCATCTCTTTTTCGGTTTTTTTTGTGCAACCAAAAAATTTCCATACTAAAGCTCATTTGCTGATCTCTCGTACAACACACACCTCCGCCCGAGTGGTGTCAGCATCGTCCTCCTCCCTCTGGTGGAATTGTAAAACAATAGACGACACACAGGCGGGAGGTGGGGCGGTGCAGGTTCTATGGTTTAAAACCAACACTGACAGCAATTTCCATTTGCACAAGTCAATGATTGCTTTTCACACTCAACTTCAACTCTTGCCGGTGCCAGTGAATGGCAAGGACGAACGTTGGATTCTCTCACGAAAAATTCAAATTCTCACCCGAAAACCTTTAAGACGTGTAACCCCCCACATCTCGGGCTTCTTTTGCGTGTGTGTGTGCTAATTTTATGCGGAATTCTGTAATTAAAACCGCCCTCCAATTGTGGCGTTTCTCACCGCTTCCCAACGCCGCACAGTTCTTGAGGACACATTCCATTATACGGATGCATCAAGGATGCAGGCACACACACACACAGTCTCATCGATCCAGCGTGTGGTGTGCAGAATGCTAAGTAAAAATCCGTCCAACATCTATTCACTTTTCTGTCAAGTGTGCAGAGCAGTTCTGTCAAATCGAAGACGATGTCGTCTCGTGTGGCTCTGTGTCTCAGTGGGTGGATCGAGCGCCGCCGGTGTGTGTGTGACTGTGTCAGAAACACAAAACGACGTTAAATTTTAAATTATGTGTAATTAAATGAATTACACGGGGGTTAACATTAAATTGCTGGGTCCTTAGAAGTAGAAAATAAAAGAAGGCACCAACTACCCCGAGCTTCGGTCCCAGGGTCTGTGGCAACCCCTCACTCCCCCACCCTCCTACCACGTGAATAAGGGAAACTTGATTCCTTTTGATGAAGAACGGGGTGGGTGTCCTGGAAGGACGACATGAAATGTGTCATTTGCGTTTACCCCCTTTGGATGTAATGTTATATTCACCCATCCTGCGCCTGGTCCTGTGTGAAATGAGATGGTTTGTTGCTGAAACTTGTGCTGAGCGGTTTTTCTTTCGCTCATTACTGACATTTTCCGGGGGTCGGTTGGGGGGGTGGGGTATGGATTGTGAAAAGTTTTTCACGAAAACTTTCCCAAACTATCTCTCGCTCTGTGTGGCACGGGATCCCGGGAGTGCCAGAGACTGTTGGCGACTTTGAATGGTTGGGCGGGATCCTGTCACTGCCGCCGCTGTCTCTGCCACAGCCACTCCCGTCTCTGCGACTGAAAATTTTGCATGACAAATTCGTCAAATTATTGCCATCAAGAGGCAGCCTTCTCTGAGCTGATGCCCTTAATCGCTTCAAGGTCACAATTGAACCGTAATCAAGTTTTCCCAATGAAACCAGGACCACAGCAGCGGGTACAGAATCTGACAGTTGTCCTCCAACGGGCGACGAGCTTCATAACGCCGAGACGTAGTCCCAACCATTTATTGCCTTCAATTATGTCGGACTGAAGTTTTACTCCGAATCACTCTAAGGATGTATTTAATTAACTAGGACTTGTTGGAGTTTTCTCTTTTTTTCGCTTGGTTTTGGCGTGTGATTGGACGCATGGGCTGGGATTGAAAGCTGACTTCTTCTCTTTTTTTTTTGTAATTTCATCTGACATGTGTAAATGTCAGCTCAGGGAATTAAGTCCCAACAGGAAAATGTGAAATTGAATTGGACTCGCACAAAGGACGTGTAAACAGTTAATCAGTGCGCCGGCGGTGCGTAATAGGTGAGGGACAAGGGGCGGCGGTCTCTGTGGATTGAAAGGGTTTGTCGTTTGACTCAATCAGCTACCGAATCGATAATGTTCAGAAATGTGTGCGTGCTTTTAGGCGTTTCATGTTGTGACTGAAATGAGGTGTAATCACACGAGTGGATGTTCAGACTGAAGGAGGAAGAGACAGGTGTGGCGTTATTTTGTCGAAATGAACTCCCATTCAAGCTCAATCCCGGACGAAAAAAAAACCCAAATTCAGGTCATCACCAATCGCACATCATTCCGTAAATATCACTTGAACTCACAGCGACCACTTATGATGATTCATCAAAACGGACTATCACCGCCCCACTTTGCCAAAGTCTAAGTGTGGCCCGCATGCGATAGAGGTCAAGTATCCACTTATCCAGACCCAGACCACAATGCATCGCAATTCCGCATCAAGCATTGACTTCTCTAGGAAATCATATCCACCGTGGTGTGGGCGGAGGGATGAAAAACTAAAAATAATTCAAGTGAAACGAATTTTTGTGGATTATCATCGTCATAAATTTCCCAGGATTCATCAATCAACGCGATGAGTGTGCACTGCTCGGCGGGTGAAGGACCTAGACTGGAGATCAAGAAGAACGAGAAGAACACACCAGAGGCGAACAGTTGTTCAAGTGCTATCGTCTGTCTGGCGAGGGAACGCAAAGAGCTGTGCCAGATCAAGGCTATCAGGATACCAATATCCATCCAATCGTAGTGGGTTTGATTTTATTTCTTTTTTTTTGGGTTTCTCTCTCTTCTTTGTCTCAAATTGTTTCTCGTTTATCGGATTATTAAATGATTTATGTATGCTTCGAGTGCGGCGTCGTCTGTTGGAGGATGTGTGCCAAAAGGATTCATTCTTGTCTCGATGGAGGTGTGAAGTGCTTGGAGTCTACGCGCGAGTGGGACACGTGATGCATTAGACGGAGAATGGTTCAATTTGGGTTCAGCTCTTGATGTATGGCAAAGGATCTGGGACTCGATCATGGGAGTGCACCCATTTATGGGGCATTTCTACGTTTGTTCCCGGCTTGAGGGTTCATCCAGCTCTGAGGAACTCAGACATCGCTTGATAAGAGAATGGGTCCGAAGTGCCACTCGTCCTGTACCCCATTCAATTTGATGGACTTACGGCATTATGTTTACTGCTCTGACAAAAATATACTCACGCAGAAAAACTAAAAACACGCAAAACTTGCAGGTCCAAGGCGCGTATATGACACATTTTCAGGGACTACGGGGCGTATGTGCAACATTCTCAGGGACTACGTGGCGTATGTGCAACATTCTCATGGACTGCTGGACGTATGTGAAACCCCCGCAGTGACTTAGGGACAAATGGACGACAGGGCGTATGTGCAACATTCTCAGGGACTACGGACGTATGTGAAACATTCACAATCTCTCGAGAAGAACTGGACGACGGGGCGTATGAGCAACGTTCTCATTCGCTTGAGAACATCTAGTCGACGTGGCGTATGTGCAACATTCTCAGAGGCTGTGGGACATATGTGCAACATCCCCAGTCGATTGGGAACAACTGGACGACAGGGCGTATGTGCAACAATCTCAGGGACTGCGGGACGTATGTGCAACATTCTCAGGGACTACGGGACGTATGTGCAACATCCGCAGTCGCTTGGGAACAACTGGACGACGCGGCGTATATGCAACATCCGCAGTCGTCGGGCCATCCGTCCCCACACTTCAACATAAGCGAGAATATCCATCCGCACACTCTAGTCCAGATCACCGTAGCCTCCAACCATTTGAGTGCAATTTTCAAAATTCTGAGAACTGAAATCTGTCGGTCTTTCGCAAACACACGCGTCGCTTTCCAATCGATTGCATTAAGCCAACCATTCCCCCCCGGGGGGCAAGCATACATCCCCCAACATCCAGTGAACCAACAATACGCTCGACTGTCTTAGCCAA
This sequence comes from Eristalis intricaria, assembly GCA_964034865.1. Classification (NCBI taxonomy): domain Eukaryota; kingdom Metazoa; phylum Arthropoda; class Insecta; order Diptera; family Syrphidae; genus Eristalis; species Eristalis intricaria. The sequence goes on along the minus strand of OZ035877.1, from coordinate 2,280,435 downwards.
CGCTGGCAATTATGCAGCGCAAAACCAAATCCGGACGCAATGTCAACATCAGACTCGAACCGAGCCGGTCCTCAAACACCGCAACCTCATCCTCCACTTCGCAGAATGGTCGAAAAGCGATGGCAGGACGATGTTTGCACTCCAGCATCTCACTCGAAGTTCAAGACTGCCAGACCACCTTCCCTTCGATGGACGAACCAAAAAACCTAGTGTCTACGTAGATCGCTTGTAAACATTTCATTTAGAAGCCCAAACTTGCAGCGTATCTCATCCCACCACGCACACATCCACCAGACTGACCAGAACGATATACGTGCGGTCGAGGAGGGAACACAAAGTTCCGAATGGAGTCCCCGAACATATGGTGGTGTCCTCGATTTGCTTGATGATGGGATTATAATGTTGTCTTAGTGTCCTGCGCTGGACTCGCATTCACTGAATGCGGCGTTAATCCTCACCTGTGGGCGAGGCGATTCCTTACAATCCACACTCGCACACACACACACTCCAGCATGCTCTCCGCATCGTCGGGGGACTGCTCATTCAGATAAGTGGCGGAACGAAATGCATACTTTTGTCACTCACATTCGGTGGTGGTACTCGGGGCCTTTGTTAAACACACACACACGAGAGAGGACGAAAAACAAAAAAATCAAAATATTTCCCTTACGAGTCCTCGCCTAATCCGGACTGCCAACCACCCAGCGACCCCCGCTCGGCATCCATTTACACGAATAAGGACAATGGACAAAGTATGTTCATGATATCATTACTCTGCCTTGTGTCGGTGGGCGGTGTGCGATGGAAGTGGGGGCTGCAGAGATTGAATGGAATTTGGAAGTTTTTAAATCGAGGGACCCCGCCCCTCCACCCAGCCCGGGGAGGGTCTTTCATTTGGGGATTTACTAGACTTGAACTGGTAATACTGTGTGTGCTGGTCAGTTGGATACATGGCATGTGTGTGCACGATATGATTGTGCGAGCATTCCATAAGTGTCCTTCTCCGGCTGGTGGTAACCAACAAACTAAATTCCCTCCCCCTCCCACCCCCGGCCGCACACACACATTTTCGCTCACCCCGAATGGAGCAAGCTATCTCGAATCAATTGATTTTTCAGAGAACACCACCTTGCCGGCTGGTGGCTGTAGCCAGCTGATGCGGTGGGTGGATGGGTGGGTAGACTGCTGGACTAGTGTCGTTGGTATTAAGAAAGTTTATTGCTACAACATTTTCCAGATTTCACAGGACGTCAGGCAGGGCCGGCAGAGCACGAGTAGTTTGCGGTAATATAGTTTGATTTGATTAGGAGGTATTAAGAGGTATTTGCTGGATAAATGTTGATGAAATCTGAAGAATTTCACAAGGCAAATATGTGTGATCGGTGGGTGATGGGAGATCGAATTTGAAAGGACGTGTGGATTTTGGAAGATGTTTGAAGATGTCTTCTGCCAGAGAGTGCTCAAAAACCACTGCCGGCTGAGTCGGAGAGGGGGGTGTGAAAATTTGCTCACATGTCGAGTGGAGATTGAAATCATCGAAGACCTCAGCAGTGGCGGAAGGAAAAGATAATCCTGTCCTCGTCGAACTCTGAAATTCGAAAACACCTTAGAAGTGTGCATCGGTGAGTGGACTGGGATGCTCTCGGTTCAGGGAGGGGGTGGGTTGTTGGTTTTTCATGAAGCGAAAATGGATTTTCGTGACGTGATGGTGAGTGAGTTGCAGAGGAGAGGGCTTTAAGGAACTTGAGAGAGTTTATTTGTCCCGAATTTTGTGGAAGCCTGGGGCAGGAGGGGCTTAGACTTGCGGGAGCAAATATTGTCTTGGTTGTCCCGAGGAAGATCCTCTGAGAGTTCTGAAGAAACTAGGAGAAGGAAGGAACTGGGAGGAGGTTGAGGAGTAGAACAGGAGGACAGGAGGACAGGAGGACAGGAGGACAGGAGGACAGGAGGACAGGAGGACAGGAGGACAGGAGGACAGGAGGACAGGAGGACAGGAGGACAGGAGGACAGGAGGACAGGAGGACAGGAGGACAGGAGGACACGAGGACAGGAGGACACGAGGACACGAGGACAGGAGGACACGAGGACAGGAGGACAGGAGGACAGGAGGACAGGAGGACAGGAGGAGAGGAGGACAGGAGGACAGGCGGACAGGAGGACAGGAGGAGAGGAGGACTGGAGGACTGGAGGACTGGAGAACTGGAGGACAGGAGGACAGGAGGACAGGAGGACAGGAGGACAGGAGGACACGAGGACAGGAGGACACGAGGACACGAGGACAGGAGGACACGAGGACAGGAGGACAGGAGGACAGGAGGACAGGAGGACAGGAGGAGAGGAGGACAGGAGGACAGGCGGACAGGAGGGCAGGAGGACAGGAGGACAGGAGGACAGGAGGACAGGAGGACAGGAGGACAGGAGGACAGGAGGACAGGAGGACAGGAGGACAGGAGGACAGGAGGGCAGGAGGACAGGAGGACAGGAGGAGGTAGGTACCAGTCGGAGCTTGAGCCTATGTTGTAATTTCGCAATAGCTGAGCCTGTGTCCCGGAGTTTCGGTGTCCTTCCGTGTCCCCGGAAAAGTTGACCTGGAGGACTTCAGCTTACAAAATCGCTTACTCTCGAAAAAGGTGGGGTTTTCGGCATTGTCGCATATTAAGAACATTGTACGAAATGAAAATACGCTTCTCTTGCGCCCTAAACGATGCCACTCCGATCAGTGCACGGTAGGAAAAAGTTTCGGGAAAGTAACTTCATTGACTTGACCATTGCGAAATAGCCCATCCACCGAAAACGGTCTGCCTGCCGTCGCATCTTCCTCCTGGACATCGATAGATGCTCCAATGCCGCATCCTTCCATGCCAAAATTTTAACCCCCATCAAAATTTTGCTCAGTGCCCATTTCAATTAATCATCTCACTGATCTATGACCATCCGCCACACCGTAGTCAACGAACAAGCTGTGTCACATCTAATCAAGGACACCGAACCGTATTTACCATTTACCGCCCCAGAGGTGAAACAAAACAAAAAAAAATATAACACAATCCCTTCCGCTGCTGCCAAGAGATCGTTTAAAGGGTCAAAATTCCGAATGTCTTTGATTCAATTTTTCCTGTCCATCCTTCGCAATCCGTGCTCACAAAAAACAAACCCAATCATTCTCTCCTCCGTCAGGTTGGAGGAATTTGATGGCATTTCTGTGACTGCCTGCCCTCCCTTCACTCGGGCCACAGCAAGAGTGTCCTCTAACAATATTCAAATTTATGCTAATTCTCCGTCAACACGAACCAAAAACACACACAAAAATGTGCCAAACAACAAATTTGTTGTTGTCACGAGGTAAAGGAGAACGGAACCCGACAAACTAGAAGAAATTGTATCCCACTTGTCTGCTGCTCACTCTCTCCCTCTCTCTCTTTCTCTGAGGGGAATCAATAATTCACCGTGTACCCCGAAACCACTGGTCAACCCCATCACGTGGGTGGACGCAGAGTGGTTCAATTTTCACTCCCACCGTGCGTCGGCCGGGGGGTCGCTTGGGTGGGCACAACTTTGTTTCAACTTTGAAAGTCAACTGTCAACCGAGAATACTCCCCGAGAGGTCAGGGAGGACGCCCCCAGGAGCCACGGCCAACGAGCAACGACTGAGGACCCAAAATTCCAATCACGTTTTTTATTAGATGGAATGTCATTTATTCAATTTTTCGGGGATATTACCTGATTATTATTCCCATGAAGTGCATGTTCACCTGTCTCCCTCTCTGTGTGTGTGTGTGTTTGTCCGGAGATGTACCTTTTTTGCCGTCGGCAGCGCACGGCGGCGGCAGGCCCCAGGCACCGTCCCCGAAATCCGATTCGTTCGTTTTCATTTACATTATCTTTTGACTTGATTTGGGTTTCTCTTCGCAACACCGACGGCGCGGGGAAATCTTTTCTCTTAATTTTCGAAAAATATTATTCAAACCACATTACACGATGATTTATTAAATTATATTCAAGAGGCAAGCAGGCAGCCAGCCCGCCCGGATCGGTGGACGAGTGGCTGGAGCCTGGAGGAGACTTCAAGGAAGGTGGACGAGTGGATGAGCAGGGCGAGCAAGGAAGCAAGGAAAGACCTCTTTTGTGCCGTGCAGATCGTAAGTCAAGTCAACGGGTGGGGGTAAGGGGTTCTTGGGCAGCGTTTCGCATTTGTGACAAGTTCCTCCCTCCTCCGCCGTGTAACTGAATACAGAATGAAGAGAAAGGGTGCCGAGGAGAAACGTGCGAAATTATGATTTATTTATCCGCATGCCAACCGAGGGATGCCGAACATCCTGCGATGCGATGCGATGTGATGTGAGGTGATGCCACCGCTTGCGTTGCTGATGGAGAGAAATCGTCTTGAATTTCTCCTCATTATCGGCTGATTAGCACGCTTTCTGAAGAGAATAGATTCTCCGAGGGTAGCTGCAGGGTAACCCAGGGGGTGGGGTGGTGTCCATGGACGTGGAGGTGATTCTAAGCCATTTTGTCAAATTGTGACAAAGGATAATGCGACTTGAAAGAGTTGAATTTCCTCGAGATAATGCACTGAAATTTATCCACGTCGGCTTGGCTAAGAGGAAACCGCTGTTCCATGTTCCACGGGCCATCGTTCAAAGGGGGGTGCTGTCCCAGTGGGAGTGTGGCATTTTATTGCGGAGAAACTTAAAGGCTTGCGTGTTTAAAAGGGAAACTTTAAGAGGAACTCGAAGGGGAATTGGGTCAACTGTCAATGGAACCCGAAGTTAAGGGAAATTTAAGATAACTTTTGAAGACCAGACAGGCGCAGGTATAGACAGACGTAAGGCAAGACTGGACTCCAACCGTCACAGGCCAAGATCGTCTATGGAGCCAGAAGGCACTGCTGCTACTGGCTAGTCAAGGGGAACCAAGATTCATATGAGTCCGTATGGCCCTGCTGCCACTGGAGAGGCAAAGATGATAGGACCACGGTCCACATGCTGGCACGACCACGTCTTGAGGCTCCCTGTTGAACAAGACTCCACGTCGAGCCTGGTAGCTACTAGCAAGTTAAAGACGTTGGAACCAAGGTTCATGCGTGGGCGAAAACGGCGAGACTGTTGCCACAGGAGAGTGAAGAAAGCTGAAGGAGCGGTCCACATACTCCCGCGATCCTGTCCTGAGACACCCTGTTGAACAAGAACGAGCCTGCTGCTACTTGAGAGGAAAGGAAGCTTGAACCAAGACTCCACGTCGACCGCGAAAGAGCCTGGCTGCCACTAGCGAGTCAAGGACCTTGGAACCAAGGTCCATATGCACGAGCCTGCTACCAAAGGAGAGTGAAGCAAGCTGAAGGGGCGGTCCACATGCTCCCACGATCCCGTCTTGAGAGTCTCTGTTGAACTTAATCGGGCCTGCAGCCAACCGGGAGTTAAAGAAGCTGGAACTGCGGTCTATACTTCGTCAAGAAGACCCTAAAGAACGATCCGACCGTGGTAGAGTATATTCCCCCACAAGCTGAACAACATAGTGTCATGGTACGAGGGACACAATAGGCCCAACTGGTTGATCTAAGGCTTGCGCGGTTATAAGACTTCTAGGACACTCGCCTTGCCTAATAACATGGCAGAAGATGAAGCGCTGCTGTGATGACCTGAAAGAGAGCAGAGAAAAGCAACGCCGAGGTTATCAGAGACGAAGGAAGCTCTTACTTCGGCGACGGACTCAAAACCAATACGGTCGACACGAACAGAAACGTTCTCTTCTGCGCTAGATTGGTCGAATTTGATAGCATTAAGACTCTCTCCCTTCAGAGGCCGAGAGAGAGGGACAGATGGGCAACCAGACCGATTCAGCCAAAGACCCAGTCTATCAGCGTTCGAATTGAAACTGATTCTCCATACAATACAATCACAAAAAATGCGCGACACAACACTTTTTGGAAAAGAAGGTTGCAGCCCATACATCTAGGACGAAATCTAAGGATCATCGACTTGCGAACCTCTCTTTGGTGCGCCTTGTGAGTTTGCAATCAGTTCCAGTGACCTTCAATCTCAACGTGGCCCCCCTACACCCACTTACAACCTCTTCAACTTAATGAAGCCCCGCCCACGACAACCCGAAACTTTTCCAAGCACCGCCGCTTAAGTGGTTTGACAGCGAAGACGATGTTGATGATGATGTTGCCTATGCAACGAAACCAATTTCTTAAGAAAATATTTATCAGCTTCCTCAGCACCCCCTCCACCCCTCCACGCCACCCCTTCGTCAGGCAAACAAATTGCTTTTTCATCCAGGTCATGTGTACTTAGGTAACCATTTGTCAACCATAAAATCTCTCGCAAAAGAATGTTTCTATTAATCAAACACACAGCCGCCCCCTTGCTCAGTCACCAGCTCATTCCCCCACGCGACGGAGCACCATCGCCACCACCACCACCGCCGCCGCCGTCTTTTCGAGTTTTTCATCAATTATTTCCCCAACATCCAATCATGCTAAAAGCACAGTAACGCCTTTTCCAGCCTCGGGGTCCTTCGTCGCTCTGGTGGAGGTGGCTTTTTTGCATTTTAATAGAATTTGATTGTTCTTGGTGGGAGAACACAACTCCACCTCCACCTCCACCTTTGCTCTGCGCTGCGGTATGCTCTCCTGAGCTACGTCCTGTCCCGGCGGAGTGCATCTTTCAATACACACGCCTTTCAATTTATTTACATGCATCATCGCCTGGGCTGCCATCAAGCTATGCCTCGATTCACCTCGGTGTCCTTACCTTCAAGTACCCCCCCACCCGCCCCACATTCGTTTGGAATTCTCATCGCCCGTCGTCGTTGTCGTCGTCCACTTCACAGGCCATTTACCAATTTGCATAATAAAACTGCACTCGCTTGCAAAAATCTTGTTCTCTCCCGCATGCCGTGTGTCCGAGAGGACCACCACTCCACTCTCGCCCTAAGATTGTGAAATCACCTTGAAATGTGTCCTCAAGGCATTCAACGCCTGCACTACAGCACAGCAGCCGTTTCGTGCCTCCACTGGGCTATGTGTATCGAGTTGGACTGGCCCCAGAGTCTCCCACACTCGGCAACTGAATATTTTGTATTTTTACATTCTCCCTAGGAATATGTGAGTGTGATCCTTTTTCTTGTGCAGCATCAGCATCGGCATCGGCATCGGCAACAACTGCAACATAGTTTCGTCCTTGTGTGCGCCTCTGGAATACTCATGCTGTGTGCGACTCATTCATTCATAGCGCAGTGCACACGAAAAGCCTTTTAAGACGATATGCACCCGGTGTGTGTTTGTGTGGTGCGCGTGGGGACGGCAGGGGTGCTGAATGAGATATACGAGAATGTGCATGGAATTGCATCAAGGACGACCGTTCGTCTTCCCTCGTTCTCGTTCTTGGTGTGTTTTTCCCGATGGCTTGCTGAGCGAGCACACAGGTATTTTCAATTGCAAGGCGAGCCTCGCTACAAACCCGGGGGCCTTGCTTCCTCCACTTGCCATGAAGACGATGTGTCCCGTTCCACCTAAGGATGTTCATAAATTCTCTAGACGACGAGAAAGGACTACATTCTTGCTAGAAACAGAACACCGATGCTGGGAACCGAACTAACAGCCCGGCTTTGGCTTGAAGCTCCTCCTCACACCATACACACACAGACACAGGGTCGTTTCCACTCGGCTAGCTTGGCGCATCATGTGCTGGCTGCGGTTAAGCGTAGGTGCACGATGATGTGAAGCTCTCGGGTAATTTCTTCAAGAATTGTTTAAGTGCTCGAACTTGCCACCAGCACAGTATATGCATCTCGAAGGACGTGCGTACGCGAGTGTGTGTGGCTGGGTAGGCATGAGAGATGGTTATGAGCACCGCCATCGCAGACAAATATGGCTAATAAATACTTTTAAGATTCTTCGAGAGGGCATCAGGATCTGGGAACTGGGGCGCGTGGAATAGGGAAACACCGGAGGGTGGGGGCTGGGGCGGCAATTGCTGAAACGTGCTCTGATTGTGTCAGTCCGCATCGAATGGCGGTGCATGCTGTTGCATCGGGAAAGTGATTTCAGCAATGTGGAACGCGTTTAATGGTCGAAGGGCTTTTAGACTTATTGCCGGCAGGTTAATGGAGAGGTGGAGGCGTACGTTGGGAAGAGGGGACAGGTGGTGGACGATTTGGATGGATTTTCGATTCGAAAGACCCGCGAGCGTGTGCTCGCTTCGATCAAAAGCACAGAGATCTCATGGAAGCCACGAGGTGGACGACTGTGCAAAGTAGTGTCCAATGCCTCCTCGAGTCCCAAGCGAGGGCATGACCTTCCCCTTCAGAAAACCCACAGACAGTCCACGAGTCAGAGACCATAACTCAAAAAAAAAAGCTTGCTCAGAAATTCAATTAGAACAGCAGACGAAGCCCCAGTCTGACCTGAAATCCGGAGCAGAGCACATCACAAACCGCCACCACCGAACACACACACACACACGTGACTAGTGCAGTTCCTTAGCACGAGACGCCGCCGACAAGCAGACTGAAAGAGGAGCAAAACCAAACATCCATGAAATGACCACAAGACGATGCCGGCAGAGGAGGAGCAACAAGAACGCGACAAGAGCATTTCACACAGAAAGTTAGTTCAAAAGTGCAATAATTCAACAAGGCGCAGCGTTAAAACGCATTCTTTTCACGGAAATTTAGTTCCGTTTCGCCCCCGTCGCGTTTGTCGCGGCCAAGGACTAGACTGGAGACGTGCTCTGGTCTGCACCTGCAACTAAATAAATACGCCACCTCCTTGCCACCGATGTCCTGCTGGCGGAGTAGGAAAAACCAACAGACATCCGGAAACACCGACCGGAAGGAGTAGGGAAAAAAATAAGACAAACTTTTTAAGCCATTTTAATGAAATAATTACCTTAAGTAGATGTACGTGATCTAGACGCAAACACAAACAGATTGGCTCAGCGTGGCGTGGGCGGAAGTCCTTTCTCTCGGTGTGTCTTCTGTTTATCTCCTCAATTTATTTACCGTTTTAATGGATTTTTGTTCGATCCGCCCCGGGCGGGTGGAATGCATTTTCACCCTCCTCTCCTCCATTGCTGTTTAATCCCTTCACCGTGTGTGTGTGTGTGTGTGTGTTGTCGTTGCTTTAAGGATATGACTGTTTGTGTGTGTGTGTTTTTTTTTTCGGGAGGATTTAATTCCACTCTTTGTTTCGTTTGCGAGCCACGCGGATGTCACTGAGCTCTCGAAACAGGATGAACGACGATGACACACACAAAAAAAAGCAGACACAAAAGAAAGCAAAAGAAATAAAAGGACACAACATGTACTCTCGTACATGCCCACGCTCCTCACTGAGTTCGTGACAAAGTTGAGTTTGCAAGGATTAGATGAGATTTTAAGCAACGACGCTGTTTACACACCAACACACCTAACTGAATATCCCTCCAACGAGCTGTGACATGAAAGCCCGCGCATATGCCGGCGCTGGCGGTGCGGTGGGCTGCTCGGATGTGCGACTCCCCGTGATAGGATTCGCATTGACTAGCTTGACGGGTGATTTTCACCAGTCGATTCGCAAGGGGAAAAAAAGGATACAATTAATAACGAAGCATAAATGTTTATCCGTAATGTCGGCGAAACCAAGACAAGACAAGACGGACGGGCACGCGAATCCGGAATGAGGGCTTATTCCAGCTAAAGTAGCGTATAATGCGGGGGTGATGAAATTAATTTTAGATTTCTTCGTTGTGGCAAACGAGGCAGAGCGGTGGTGGTGGGGGGGAGGGAGGCAGATAATCGAGGAGTGGCAAGTTTTGTAGTTGCAATTTGCAGCAGTTGCCGTCGTTGTCGTTATCGTTGCCGTTGCCGTTGCCGTTCGAGGTCTATTATTATTTATTGTCGAGGGGGAACAATTCGCTTTTAATTGGATTAAACTTCAGACAGGGATTGAATGCATTCAGTCTTGGGTGGGGAAGAGGGGGAAATGAGGTCTAAGACGGCTTAAGGGGCAACTATTGGGATGAGTCGTTGAGGGTCGCTTTTACTGAGATTTCCATCCATGGAGTGGATTTGTAATTGAAAAGTGAAGAGATCCTTGCGTCGAATAATTGGGTTCGACGACGCTACACCGTTGACTAGTTTTCGAATAGAGGACCTACGGTCCGTCGTTGACTAGGAAGACTTCGAAGACCTCCACTCGAATTGATGAACTATCCGTGGGCAAGTGATGAGGGGAAGACGGTCGTCCGTTGTGGGAAAGTTCTTTGCAAATTCTCCGAAAATTTGAAAAATTTAAGACCGACACTTGACACTTGTCGGACCACAAGGATCGTAGTTTGAAGGCTTACAAGGTCCAGCTTCCAAAACTTTACCAATTGTCATCCATTTCCAGTGAATGACGTCGATATCATTAAAAAAACAAACTCCCTCCCACTCAATGAGAATGTATCTCAATTGACAAAACCAACGAACTCAACTCGCCCAAGGACACACTTTCGCCTGGCTGGACTGACTTTTAATCGTCTTACGAGAGAAAAGCGGTTGGGCGAAAAAAAAACCCACAAGCTATTCCCACACAGTTGAGCAAAGAGAGAGAGAGAGAGAGAGAGAGAGAGTCGGAGACTTGTTTGTGTTGTGAACAATGAACTGACGGAACAAGCCGCATCTGCGGACGGTTACAGGGAATCAATGCGAAGTTCGTTATGCATGAACGAGCTAAGCCTTTGTTTTTCACGAAGCGATGGCATGCCATTGGCCAGCAGTTTCGCAGCTGTGGTCGAGGCCGAGGGAGGGAGTGGAATACTTAAGGACTTTTTAGGTTGTTTACACTTTTTTTTCTGCTTTCTGAAAGAAGTTTGATTGTTGTTCAAGTGGAGTGTGTTTCAATTATCTTTCAGTCAAAAGGATGCGTTCTGAGAAAGGGACCTTCTGGTAGGAATTTGACTCGAGGAGCCTCAATCAATTGACTCCAACGCTGGCGATAGAACAGCCGTCTGCCGTGTTTCCTGTAGGAAGCTTTGTTCGGGCAACGCTAAGATTACGGGTCATCGTCAGTGTACTGAGGGCAGAATTTAAGGGGTAGGTTGGCAGTTGGTTGCACAAGGCTACCTCGAGTAGCATCAACCTTTGGTATCTTGACTCCAAAAGTAGCAGACGTGGGACGTAGGTAGGCATCTGTCTGGACGTAGGCATCTGTCTGGACGTAGGTAGGCATCTGTCTCTCCTATTTTTGGAAGAATTTCAAAATTTGGTGGCATCTTCTGTCCAGTGCTTGGAACGTTTGTGCTGGTTTCGGAGTAAGTATCAAACTTGATTGGTCCCGAAGCTGAGGTGAGGCACACACGCGTGTCGATGGGTTGAGTTTAAGGAAGGGAAGCAGTAAAAATATTATGGTAACGTCGGTCTGACAACAAGGTCCCTGCAAACGGTATTCGAAACCAACGTTCGGGTGCTGATTTTCTCCAAACTCCCAAACTGGCCTCCTCGCAGCAACGATTGGACATTCTTGACGGCGAAGTTCTTGCAGATCCAGCGTTTCACACGTTTACCCCGAACTCGTACATCCTCAAATTCTTGCTAGTCTCGACCCATTAAATCCAATCGCACGAAACACTCTGCTAGGTTTGGAGATGAAAGACCTTCCCTTCAAATATCAGAATCACGTCACGACACTTACCCTCGCTCAGTTCCTCGATGGAAACCCGCTGAACCCTCAAAGGGATATCTCCGGCAACAAGATTGAACGACACAAGGAATACCGCACCCATCCGTCAGGTGTTCGTCAGAATACACCACCAGGCTCCGACAATGACCAAAGGGGCTTAAACTGGACGACAGATGGAGATCACCCACATGACGCCCTACTCTTGAAGGGAAAGGATGGGTGTGGTCATAGGTAAGATCTTGAGTTATCACATCTCAGCAAAGAAACAAGGCAATCTACAAAGAAGAACAACTGCGGGCACTAGCATTAGGTTGTTTCTTGTTGGTACCAACGATGGGGATATCACTCGCGATGTGGATGCTATTGTTCTGTTTCGTGATAAGGACATCATGCCAACTCCCTACGGAGAAGTCTGAACAGGCTGACTCTTTGTTGTCAGTCACTCGAGGGATTGGCCGTGTCAGGCATTCAACCCAGAACTTCCAGCGTCGGGGGAGGAGTCCCAAAAGCTACACAGTATACCACAGCAAAATAGCGTAGTTTCCTTATTCTCAAATCGTGCGATTCGACGTGATGTAAAGTCTCGACATTACACCAACAATCGGTGCTTCGAAAGCCAGGACATACGACCTATCGCCTCCAGGCCTACTTTAAACAGGCTCTCGGAGGTTACCCCTTGTGGTCTTCGTTATGTCCTCGCTGAGCTATGGTCTACACGATGTTCTCAGTGCTGTAAGTTGTTCAGGTGCACGTCAAAAAGCTGCCTAGGATTCCTACGGATGTGTCACAGCACTAGCTGAGGTCTTTCCGACCGAGGATGCCTTAGGTTGGGTAAGGTAAGGGGGCCGCTAGTGCATTCACCAGCACACTTAGACCATATTGGTCCATTTTATACCCCTAGTCAGACTACTAGCACTGATTGACTCCAGTGATAGTGCCGTTAATTTGATCCCAACGACAAATGGGGACTGAACCAGATTTGAAAACCAGATAAAAGCGTATTAACTTTGCTTTCACTGTGATTCGAACCGAGGAACAGGCACTATACCAACTGCGCCATCTAGTCATCTTAAAGCCTTGCATTCGTTATACAGCCCATTTTTCAGCTAATGGATGCTCATCTCAGGCTCAAGACCAGCAACGGATTGAGGCATGAGGAGGCGACTTGGAGAAAGCAGGCGTGGAGGAGAGATAATGGCTTCCTCAGAAGAAAGTGCTCGAACAGTGGTCGAAAAACAATGTCTTTCGGATGACATTAATCCAACTCCGGTCGGGATGAGATTGTAATCGAAATTGTGGCTAAGACCTCTTTGCCTCTGTCTACCACAGTCTTGAAGAAAACACTGTCACATCAGATGAAGCTGATTTCGAGATTCAAGCCCCGAATCGTTCCCCAAACATCCCACCTCACAGGACTCATCTAAACTCAACGATAAATCCAAGCGATTTCACTCGAAAAAAAGGGGCACACATTCCAATGACCAGCCGTTAAGGACTTTCAACTCATTTATCAGACAATTGCCGACGATGTCGATGTTGATGGTGATGACGATGACGATTGTTATTATTTTTTTGTTTCCTCTTGATCACCCTGTAAAGTGAGGGCCACCCATTAAATGGGAGATGCCATGAAACGCAAAACAGTATAACAGTTATTACTGGGTCATCAACACGTTTTTTCTATTTTCCAAATTTTATTTCGAACGAAAATGAGAATTCAACTTTCCGATGGAGGCGCGCCACCTCCCCCTTGTCATTGCAGGCGGCCGAGGGGCACATCACAAACAATGCGTATTGAATTGGAAATGTTATATTGGCTTTTTTTTTTGTTTGTCTTCAGTCGATATTTGGTGCCGATTTATGGATTGAGATACGCAAAAATGCGACAGACACTTACGAGCCGAGGACTGAGTGGAGGACGACTTGACTTGGCGATTGTTGGTTCGGTTGGAGGGAATTTTTGCAAATTTTCCAAATCATTAACTTTGGATTTGAATTTTTTCAATCGAAAGAAAGCACCCACCCGCCGCGCTGCGCCTCCTCACGGAATGCGACGGAATGGTGGACGCTACACTGCGCGGCAACGGCCCATTCTCGAGTGGTGTAAGTAGAAAACTTTTCAAATTACCAGGCGATAAATTTTTTGAGTTTTTCACTCTCGATCCTTGACTAGGCGGCGCGGCGATGGCTGGCGGTTTATCTTCGATTCAGAGCGGGGGAGGGGATCTAAGCGAAATGTGCGTGTACAGCGAGGGGATTTATGGACGCAATTAAAGTGTCCGTTGTGTGCTTACAACCTCGAAGGGGGGGAGGGGGGATACGAGTGGTGTACGACAAATTTTCCAGATATTTCACAATTAGGATGCACGAACAAGAAAAGTTGTAAACCATCGACGCGGACGGGGGGAAACCACTTTCACTCGCGAGTCAACGCCGCGCCTTGATGTGGGCGGGGAATGGGTTTGTGTCGTGGCTAATTTTGTGAAACAGTGGGAGGAGGAATGATTGAGAATATGGCCGGGGGATCATTCAAGGAATGCCTCCAAGGGAGCTCGCGCCTGTTTAGTGACGGTTGAGAGCTCGAGAATGTTTGGTGTTTCGATAGGTTGGCTGACCGTCACTTCAGCAAAAGGGCACAGATGCACGAGAAGTCCTTCGATGTTGTAGAGGTAGAGGTAGAGGTAGAGGTAGAGGTAGAGATAGAGATAGAGGTGGAGGTGGAGGCGGAGAGTCGAGGAAAAGGACTTACTTTCGATCCTAGTATCGTGCCCACAGCACTGCAGTCCAACTTCCACCAGCCCAGCCCATAATTCACCAAGAGTCACACTCAAGGCAGGGCCAACTATTAACTGCCGCCATAAAGAAGTGCACACTCGGGAAATGTCTCACAGTTACCAGGCAGCACCCATCGAACAAAGATGAGCTGCCCAGCCCAGCCCAGCTGAGCACCGTCCTAAGTGACCCATCATTCAGTGGCCCGTCCATCGTCCCTGTTCGCACCTACCTCGGCGAAGGTAAATCAGGCGTCTTCCACAGCCCTCCGCAGAGGACACGGCCAGAGAATGCTCACTGAGTCGGAATCACATGTTGACATGCCATCAAAGAAACATAAATTTTTCAATCGATTGGGTTTTAGTTCAAGCATGTGACGTGGTGATGTCCATACAAATACCACTGCACACACTCCCGTAGGCCGGTTGGGCCACCGTCCGCCCAGTGGTCCCATTAAGGCTGATGGTGCTTCGATTCTCTTTCGCAGTGTGTGGAGCAATGGTAAGGGAGGCACACGCGGGGGTCTGTAGCTTTGGTTGCTGTTGGACGGTTTGGCCAAATGAGGTGCCAATACTTCGTGACGGGTGAACGTGAAACGAGGAGCCTACACACAACACAGCTAGCTGTGCATCGTAGAGACCGTACGAAGCCATGTTATTGTTCGCTCATGTGGATGGTGTCAATGGTTTCGGTTTGTCTCCAGGGCACCAGGTACTACAGATACTAACTTCGTCCAACTAATTAACTGGTTATGGCTTTGAGAATCACACTTTGTGAAGTTTGCAGCACAAGCACTCGCACACAGCCTTCCAGACTCACAGACTCCTGAGCACACAGCCATGCCAGCTCCTGCTCCTGCTCCACGCATCATCCTCTCTTGGATGCAGTTGAGTTGGGGAGGGAGAGAACACTCGCATGTGTGTGTGTGTGTGTGTTGAAGAGGAGGAAAACCAACCGCCAGAGTGGAATGGCAGAAATTGAATACTCTCCAGGGGATGCGGTGCGGCTTGTATGTGTTGGCACTGATGAGAGCCAACTTGCGGGACGTTGGGACCCATCTCAAGATTTGATTATGATTTATGAACAACATTTACGCTTTGGGAATTCGAATAGTTAATAGCGATGATGTTAAAGTTCCGCCCGATTGCTGCCTGCCATTGCCGCTAATTGGTCAAGGGGTTGTGGTTGCCAGCACACCGACTGAGGGGGGTGGGATGTAAGACTGGATGTGGTATCGATTAAGGTAGCACTTCATTAAAGCGCAGAGCAGAGCAGCGGCGTTCGATGCCTGCCTTTGGGGGATATACATATGTGCGCTGGAATTGGAAGCAGTTTTTAGTTGTGTTGGATAAGCGTGTTTTCCACCTCCTTCCTGCATTCCAATCACCACCGTGGTGGTAATTATCGATAGCCAATGTCAGGCATGCGAGATTGCAGGCGGTTGTGAAAGCAATCCTCTTGAGGGGGATTATCAAAGCTTTGATGAGGTAAGGTAATGCTAATCAGCATTAGTGCCGGCACTTCTTTGACGTCACCGAGGGTGGAGGAGAGGATTAGTGAAGGTGTGGTGGAGGAGACGGGACGGGAGAGCGAAGAGGATTTGCCGCATGGATTTGTCATGGCCTTGTGGTGTAAGGCTGAGACTTCACACCGGAAAGTGCTTATTAAAGAGGAGATAAGTTGAGGTGAGGGTGACTCGAGAGACGTGATAAGTGGTGATGAAGTCGAGGAATACTTTTTTGGCGCGTAGCCGGAGGAGTGTCTTGTCAGTCCCTTTCTTCGCGACAAGAGTCTGAGGAGAGATTTGGAAAAATGCATAGGAGACCACCACTTCGTGGTCCCATTCTTTTGACTGATGATGTCGATGAGATGAGACCGGCTTCCGGGACTTGGGTGACCAGACTGAGTCGTGAAGGTTATGAGGGATGCCGCAGGGGTGTCTCTCTGGACCCATTCTTTTTTGGTTGAAGATGGTGATGTGCATTTTTTCAAAGTAAAAAAAAATTTCCCATCATCCAATGTCCAATGCGGGTGGCCGGAGGGGTACAGATTTGGTCCCATTGTTTTGACAGAAGACAAACACGTGAGGTTTCTCAGGGCCGAGAAGAGGGTCAAAAATCCAACCAAATAACATGGGATGCCGGACGGGTATCTTTTAGGTCCCATTCTATAAAAATTTCGAAATCCAAAGAGACGCACAGTGCCTTCATCCTCTTTGCGAGAACATGTCAATCACGGCGTTAAAATCTGCTCCTCAGCATCGCCTCGATATCAAGATACAATCACATATAACTCAATCCACTCCCACACAATGTTCGACAAACTGCCCACCAACACGAAACCCTGTTGAATGGCCTCCCGAGCTAAGTGGAAACGGAAATTAGTGATATTTCACCTCTTGCCAGGGAATCCCGGCGGACCAGCAGTGTGCGCCCCCCAATCGTGGATAAGGCTTCGCCAACTGCACGACCCCAGCCGCCAGATGGTTTTTCAACCACCTTCCCGATGCCGATATTAATCTGAGCACGATTTTTGCAACACCCCCACCCCTCCCACGGCGGTGCCAATTCGGACATAAATTTGACAAATTCCTATTCCCACTGCGATAACCTCAAAATTTATTTATTTCTCCCCTTCCTGGACGGAAAAGGGAAGCGAATCAAATACAAACGAATAACAGGAGCAAGCCATGGGGAAGGGAATTTTAATAATTTTGGACATTTCCCAAAAAAAATAAACACCGGGAAACACAACCTCCACCATCCACTGGCAGGGGGGGAGGAGGTTCGCAGATTTATTAATGGAGTAACTTAGAACCCCTGGAAGAGGGAGGCGAGAGGAAGGCAAACGTTGTCGCTTGCCAAAAGAAAATTCCAACGAGCAGAGTCCCACTGGATGGATGAGTATTTATGACCACCTCATTGGCTTTCAAATAACTCTCACTTCCACGCCATCGTCTCCTTCGTTCGTTCGTTCGTTCATTCGGCAGTGCCACACCGAAAGTCAATGACCCATTTTAATGGTGATACTCGTACCTTTGCTTTGCACAGTTTAGAGGGTTGTGTGCATACCAACAGACACAAGTGCCCCAGCGTGGCTCATCCTCACCTCTCTGGTTTGTTGGCCGCCAACACCGTCACCGCCACCACCACCTCCGCCAGCGACTGGCTCCTGGTATCTTATCTAATGTAGTGGAAAATTACACAAGTTAATACCTTGGCAATTGTTTAACACGTTATTGTGTATGCAGATCAGATTTCTCGTAATTTCATTCCGTGCTCTCGTGTCTCTCGTTTTTGTTCTCGTTCTCCTTCTCTCGCTTTCGAAATCATCCCTGTGGCCTGTCGTCCTCGTCGGAATCAAAACATAATATCCTTGTAATATCCCTTGGAACATTAATATCTTTGGCTTTTGGACAAGCGCTCTCGGAATACCGGATATTGGTACGTGAATGCGGTTTTATTGGGCGAGCCAGAGTGGCTTATTCACTTCTCACTCACTTACCGCCGCGCCGGCAGCCAGGTGATTTCGCATGATGGGGGGCTTTAGCTTTAAGGTTGCACATCATTAGATTTCAATTAGTCTACCGTTGAGTGCTGCGGTTTTAGAGTGAGACCCAGAGAGAGAGAGAGGGAGTACGATGAGATGAAGCTTGCGATGATGACGATAATGGCGATAATGATGGGAATCTTCTTGCGGGAGTGTAGATCGAAGATAAACAGGATTTGTTAGGCGATGCTTGAATGGTTTTTGAGTGGTTTCTAGATGAATGGAGGTGGGTGTGTTAATCGGATGAGGAGTGCGATGAGATGGGACGGCGAATGTTATCGGAACTGATTGATGTGTGCTGGGTGCTTGAGTGGGATGGACGGGGCTTAGCTGATGGTCCTCCCTTACCTCGGATTAATTTGTCTCACACATCGTCGTCCCAGGTTGAGTCCACGCCGATTAATTAGCCAATCACCCCGCAGTGCAATGGGTTCATTACCAAACAATCAAAAACTCATTACGTCCCCTGACATCGTCACCACCACACCCTCACCAGAGAAAAAAAAAACGGCAATCATCTGGATATGAGTTCACATTTGTGTTCACGATCCTTCCTAATTAGCAGCGATACCGTTCAGCAAATGAGAGAGAGAAAAAAAAATCAAATTTTGATTGTAATTTTACAATTTTCAAGGATAATGCAATCAGCGGCAGATCCTTTTTTCCCGCCACTCCGAAGCAATCAGTGCTTGCGTGAGCCCGTAATTAAGTGTCAAAATTAACACCAGTGTAAAAACAGGGTTAATAATTCTGTCATACAGGTGAAGTAAGTGTTACTCTGTGCGTGGTTTTTTTTTCCTCCTCCAAAGCCGACCATTGTGTCATCGACAAACGAACCCCTCCCTCCGCACCCGCAGTTCCGGTTGAGTGACAGTTTTATTGAATTTAAATGAACACGCAGCCTCGTGAATGACTCACATTTCCACGCCCGGCTGCACCAGAAACTCTCGCAGTGCGCCAGTGTGGGTGCGTGTGTGGTGTGTGTGTGCGAGACAGAGATTGGAATAAATTCCAATTTTAATTTAATTTCCACGGAATTCGATAAGAATTTCCGCGTCCGTCTTCTGCGTTCTGCGTCTTGTCAAAGAAGGAAATTCGCTTCTTAACTGAACTGAATTGCTGCACACGACGGGCACGACGACGACGACGTCGCACCACCACCCCATCCCAAACCGAGGAGGATGAGCGAGGAGCACGCAGCAACAAAGCAACTTATCCTCTGTTGAATTCTTGCAGTTTTCTGTGAAGTGTACTATGCCACAGAAATCTCAGCTCTCATCCGTACAACGCACCCAGCCGCCCATCCACTGTGCTGGGCTATTAATATCAACAAAACAGGAAAATGTTTAAAAATATTTTAACTAGCAAAGTTTTTCCCCCATCCCTCTCTCTCTCTCTCACTGTCTCTCTCTATCTGTGTGTGGAAAGCGTTCAGTGTTTTTGCCGAAAAAATAAAACGAACGAGAAATTCAGGAATCCTTTCACAGTTCTTGTTGCTTTGGGTTCGGCCCTGGCAAAGCGATGGGAGGAAATAGTTGACTATCTCCTGCGCGAGGCAGCGGGTATGAGAAACCACATCGCGAAAAAACGCAAGGATCCTTTCTTCAACTCACTCAGAGACAGAGCGAAGGATTTGTTTCCTTGGACTCCTTTGGCTTGCTTTCTTTTTTGTTTGAAGTTTTTCTTCACTTTGCCTCACCCTTGCGCCACACACACACACCCACCACACCACCGCACCACCACCCACAGTGGCCCCGCAACAATCAGAAGTCAACTGCAATTGGTTGAGTGAAAGGATGTAGATATCCGGTTTGTGCCTAGGAAACAATGTCATCACAAAGCACGTCGTTAATTTCATTTGTGCGGCGGCAGCGGCGGCGGCGGCGGCGGTGGTGGTGCTGGTGACACAGCCAGTTGGGAACGTGAGGGGCGTGCGAGAACGTGGGCGGCAGAGAAAAAAGGGCTGAACTTTTAGCCGAGATAAAGTTGAAAGTTCGCTCCCTGTGGTGGGGAAAAAGTTTCTTAACGCGACTTTGTGGTGTCATTAGTATGTATCAACACGGTGAACCTGCCCGCCATCCCGTCGTTGGGGAGCGGGGCAAATGGGGCAAGTCTTATTCCAGTTTTAATTGCCCTCCATTGCGGCGGAGGGAGGAGAGGGCGTTCTTGGCGTGTCATTGATGCGATTGAAAGAATTTCACCGGAATGCCAAAGTTGAGCGCAAAGGTTGGGATACGGATCGGGACTAATTAAGGACTGACTGCGGTTTCGGTGGTGATAGTGAGGCTGGTGGTAATGGGAGGTGATCGTTAGGGGCGGAGTCGTCTTCTTTCTCTCGTCCTGGCTGTTGGCAGATGGCTGATGTCCTTCTACACTTGTGTGCACCACCTTAGACTCGGACTGAGTTTAACGGAGCGGAAGATCCCTCACCTATTTTTGTTCCAGTCTACCTTTCATCGTGGACTCTATGAGCTGTACAAGGATGTGGATGTAGGCGGAGTCGTTTTATTTCCGTGTGCGGGGTGGTCCGGCACGATCGGTGGCTGGCTGTTGGCGGATGGCTGATGTCCTTCTTCACCACCTGTGCACCACCTTATACTCGGACGGCCTCTGCTGAGTTAACCGGAGTGGAAGATACCTGACCTATTTTTGTTCGAGTCTACCTCTAGTCTCTAGTCCAGAAGGCAAGATCAGTTGGCTTAACGCCTTGGCACTTAGAGTGTCTTTGAATTCAAGACTGCTGGTTCGTGGAAGAGAAGAGGACGGCCCTTCGTTAATCACAGACGCAAGAACCTAACGAATCGAAGCAGTTTGAGACGTTACTATCAAAGATAAAAACACGGTTTTAGCTCAGGAGCAGACAGTGCCTTGGTCTCACTCCACAAATAACACATAGATACAGAGCTCGCAAGGAACATAGTCAAAGCAACAAGGGACAATCCAATGATGTCACAGACCAACCTGACCCCAGCATGGTCATTAAATGATCTCCCCGGCAGTTGATGCGTTCCTCAGTTGGCTGCCTGAACAACATGATTTCGCGGTCGAAACCCCTTCCTTGACAGAGGAGTCGACTGCGAATGGTTGTGATGACTGGAGGCACGGCCAAGAATGAAAATCAGATTAAACTCCTTAGACCCCATTTCGATATTCAAGTTAATGGCAATAAAAAACATAAAATGCAAGATCTCATCTCTTTCCAATCGAGTAACGGTACACATAACGGGACTACATGGCCGTGAACATCTAAGCTTGTCTTGAAGACAAAGTCAAACCCTAAAATCCCTCATCATTACTTTTCTCCTAAGTCTCCCCGTTCCCGAGATATTCAAAGTCAAAGAATGAGTCAAAGCCAAAATATACCTACTACCATTTTTGGGCGACTAGTACTTCAGAAAGATTTGCTCTCAAGTTACGACCACTTTCTCAGACATTGTTCGAGGGAGTTGGCTTTTTGGTGGGATCTCGTTTTAAAGAGCATGCTTCGGGCTCCCCGCCTATCACGGCGCCACAAGTGTGGTCACGATTTGTCGTTTGAACGTTTTTGGTGGTGGTACAATGGGCGCAGGTTTTGTTCACTTTAGAGAGGTTTTGTTATTGTAACTTTTTTGTTTGAAGGAGTATGTGGACAAGTGAAACATCGTTTTAAAGAGCACGCTTCAATCTTTAAATTCTCTCTTGTCGAGAAAATCGCCCAAGATCCCCATTTGTGTGCTAAAAGCAGTGGAACAGCTTAATAGACACACTTTTTTTGCATTTGGTCCACGAAGTTAGGCGTAACTTTCTTGTTTGAAGGAGTAGATGAATGAGTGACCCGTGGTTTCAAAGAGCACGCTTCGTTCTTCAAATCCTTATCTAAGAAGATCATCTGAACAAGAGATTTATGAGTTAACAGTAATGGACACACAATTAGACACATTTTGTATCGGTTTAGCAAGCGAAAGTTGACTAATGCCAATGGCTGGTGATCTCAATCTCGCGCGATCGCTGGCCTGCTTCATTCAGCCATTCTTAACATGTGCGCGCCACCTTAGACGCAGGCGTACGTTGTCCCACAGACAGGAGAGAATGTCACAGACACATCACCTTCCCCAGATCGATGCTTGACACCGGCATCCTATCACAAATTCAGACGCTGTCCGTTGTCAAAAATGAGTGTTGAATCACGCCACAGAACACACACCAAAACTTCGCTCAAATTTCATTCACCCACCCCGCACCGCACAGTGGAAAACTTTAAGTGGAAAAAAAAAGAACAGAAAATAAAACCTTCGCCCATATAAATGTCACAAAAGGCTGAATGAATGACTGCACTCAGCTTGCGGGCGCGGGGGCATAGTTGGTCGGTTGTCAGCGCTGGTGGTGGGAACAAGTTTTATGGTTGTGGAATTTTAATGAACTTTGCGAACATAACCCTCGTCCTTAACCTCCATCCATCTATCCGTCCTCTCTCGCTTCACATCATTAGATCACATGGCTCGCTCTAATTAAATTTCTCTTCAAAAAAATAAGGGGGGGGGGGCAAAATAACAGAGGACCAGCAAACCAGCAGCGCGCAATGAGCACGCCAAAAGCACAGAACACGAGCAAATGCGTAAAATAATAGAAAATTGACGCCGCCCACGACGACAAATCAGGCGAAGCCATTTCCTGATGGATTCCAGGGGCAGGGGGGCTGATGATGACAGAATGCAGCGCCGAAAAATGATGGCAGCACCATGGGTTCAGTAATTTGACATTTGTTCCCGTCCCGTTTCCCTCATTATGCCACGTCACTTATTCATTCGAATGAGTTCGTGTTCATCTTTGCGACGCACGACACGGGCTGACAGACAGACACACTCTCGCTAAATTGGAAATATTCTTTTCTTCCGATAGATGCTCGGGAATTTGACAAAATGACACATTTTCAATTAATCCAAACGCGGCGCGGCGGTGGAATGCGCGAAGGCAAGAAGTCGCAACAAATTGAAAATAATTAACTGACGCGCACTTATCCCCTGGGGAATGCGAACCACCCCCTCACCGACGGAACCAAATCAGATGCGAACAAGTGAACGGAAAGAACGAATTACGCAGCACACCAGATGGCAGCACAATGATACGAGAGTGTTTATCGCATTATAATGTACCCCGCCCCACCTCAAGGTGATGTCCTTTCCAGGGCCCGTGGGTTCTGCCTCCATCCTCCCCCTCCCCCTCCCCCACCCCAATTCGGATAATAGAATTTGCAAAAAGGATATAACTCTCATTTGGCATGTCATTGTTATCCAATTTTCCCGTCTCTCAAAAGGGGTGCGGGAGGAGGACAATGCGCCCTGCTGCCTGAGATGATGAACAGAGGGATATCTCGAGGATAGGAAAAGGGATATAGAGCATTTGGGGCAAAGAAGAGACACATTGCCTGGATAGCCACACCGGGAAATGACTGCATACACACCACGCGTCCGTGTGTGTGGTGGCGGGTGGCGGGTGGCGGGTGGCGGGTGGTGCTCTCCTTGTGATGGCTATCAATTTGGGGTGCTTTTCGTATTATCAACCCCTTTTGCACTGGCGTTGCCACTGCTGCTGCTGGTCTCATCGTCTTAAGTAGGTGTAACATGTTTTCAAATGTGTTGTGTGTTGAATTTTGCCCCTCTTTGCGGCAGTTGTGATGAGAAGGGGCGGGGAGGTTGCATGGAAGAAAGGCAAAAGAATATGTCGGGAGTTATCTGATGTTTCTTTTTCCCTGCGCACAAGGGGGTGAAGGATAATGACAGAGATAGAGAGAGAGCGACAGAGAAAGCCACGTTAACTCAGAGAGTTTCTTTTCTTGTGGTTGTTATGCTGGCACCCCACCTCACCTCGTCCTCCAGAACTGAGAACGAGAGTGACTATGGAGTGAAAATTACCTGTGATGGAGATAAAGATAGTGGAGAAACACGAGTATGAAGTCATTCGGTTTTTTCTTGGTCTCTTCTTCTGACCCCATTATGGCTTAAAGGAGGCGACAAGTTGTTGGCATTTGACCGGGTCTTTGCCGGTGGGTGGGGGCTATGCCGTCGACATCGACAAATTGGCAAAAATGTGAAAGGACATCTGTTGATGGTGTCGAACTGACGGGGGGGGGGGGGGGGCTTTGGGACATGGCGAGTGGATCTTTAAGAAACAGTGCTCTGATTTTTGAAAGCCACCGACTGCGGTGCATTCTAGGTCGGTCTTAAGCAAAATGATAACGATAATTAAGACGAATAAATAAGTGATAAGGAGTCTCAACCACGAACTAGACGGGCTGTACAGCGGGCGGCGTCTACATGTCCAACGCCTTGGGTGGCTGGGGGCTAGGACAAGTTGTCTTGGAAGATCCTTTGACAGAGAACCTGTGGAGGAACGCAGCAGAGAACGGCGACAAGAGTCAGGCCTCTCGTATCCAACCCTTGGACAATTCGGAGCCCATGAACAAGTTGTCTCCTTGGCGTGTACAGGGACATGGGTCTATCCTAGCGTCTACGGGTTCAACGCCTAGGGTGCCTGGACCATATTCGGCGTATGTAGGTGGTCAGGTCTTCCAGCCTGTGGAACAAAGCGTAACAACGCCTAATGTGCCTGGATAATTAAGAGCCATTCACTGGATCTCTCTTCGGAAGAGCGACATGAGTTTAGACAGGCGCTTACATATTCAACGCCTAAGGTGGCTGGGCCGAAAAGCCTTTTGACAGGGAAAGGTCTTCGACTTGTGGGGCTTGTGGAACATGGCTGCAGAGGACGACGACATAACCTTAACCTAATCAGTCTTCAACTCCAGAGACCGCCTCTCTAAGCTGTCGCAGGCACCAGGGGACCTGAAACTATTTGGTGATCGACAGAGCAACAGGGGCGCCTTCGGAAGCCTAGACGAACATAAGAGGACTCCCGAAACCAAAACAAACACCGACACGGTGCGCGAAATCGTACTCAGCAGGATCTGGAGATCTCGCCAGCTGGTGTTAGGTCTGTTGTTTGCAGCATTGATCCATCACTGACTGCACCACATCACTACATGCAGTCGTCGAAGTCGAATAAATACATGCCACGCTGCAGGAAGCTACAGAGACAGACCTCGATAGTCCTCGAATGAGTCCCCAACGGCTGCGGGAAATTAGACAAAAGCCTAGCCATCGAATCGTCGAGTGAAACTGCATCGAAAGAGTCCCACGGTGCAGAAACTGTCCTACAAAAGCCAGCCCCTATAAGCTCTTGTATATGAGGAACGACTGAATGGAAAAAGGATCACGACCCATCGAGCTCTGAGTGCATGAAAAGGACTTATGACTGCCAAACAACATCACACACATAACCCATTAAGAAACCAATTAGCCGTCTGCTCAACCCCTCTGCTCCACCTCCCACCAATCCATTTAACTGCTCATCAACTTTAAATCGAATCAAAAGCAACCAACTTCTGCTGCGGCAGCAGTCATTCACGCTCCCTCCTCACCCACACACGCGCACATTCACACGTCCATGTACACACTCATCCTTAAGCCGCCGTCGTTTGTGGCTGATGCTGCTTCTGCTACGTCGCGACTTGCATCATGTTTCATTTGCCGACACAAACTCGAACGCAATTTAGCCGAGCCATGAATTATCATCTCTGCCCCCAGCCGCGTTACACACCCACCCGCCTCGTCCGGGTGCTGGTGTTGTCTATCGAGAATGTGCGCTAATGCGACATGCGGATGACATACGCAAATTTATGTTCGAACTAATGCAGTTTTTCGCCGTCCCATCCGTTTCGAGTGCTTGAGCTATTGTCTGACGATGACGATGACGACGACGAGCACGGCAACGACAGCGACGACGATGAAATGTGCGCACTCATTGCGGAAGGGCGAAGTGGGAGGCGCCGCGCTGTGGAGATGCGGTTCAACATGTGGCGACGCAATCATCACCCTCCCACCCACTGCCTCTGCCAACTGTCATTGCTGGCGCTGCGTTTCTAGTTGTCGTTGATTATCTCCCGCAGGTAAAGTCGGAAGGTAGACACAGGAAGAAACGAGCATGCCGCCTGCCACGCTCTGCCACGTCCCTCGCGAGTGAGTGTATTTTGCAGATATTAACTATTTATGCGTTCAGCAGCGATGCGCTGCTGCTGCGACTGCCGCTTGTTGCTTGTTAATGCATTTTGACAAAAGTATCCTGCGGAGGATGAATTATTCTGTGCGAGACGGGGCGAGTCTCTGTGCAGCGGGGTATGTATGTGCTCCTGTTCATTGGGTTTTTGCATTCGAAAGTCGGAAAGTTGACTGGAACTGGAGATGGGTGGTGTGTGGGGGTGGTGGCAGTGGATGGATGAATGTGGATGGTATTGAAAGACGACTCGGTGGGGAGTTCATGAGCTCACCTCGGGTGCTAGGCTTATCGATGATGGGCAGGGGATTGTGTGTATCTTTTTGTCTCAGTTCAAAAGGGCTGAAGAGGGCGATGGAAATGAGCATAGGTTCGGTGGGCGAGTCTGAGTGAGTCTGGATCACTTTGGAGAGAAACGCCGACATTAAAACAAGAACAGACAAAACCTGCCACCAAATCGATTGAAGCTCCCAATTCAATTTCAATTCACGTCCTTGAACATCCACTCAAGTGGCACAAACGGTAAATCCCCGCCATCAGTTGAGTCCATAAATCCAAGCCCCTCATCCAAATTTAACTCTTGTACTTTACGACATCACAGCATCGCGGCACTTGCGTCCCGATTGCGCACATCAGCACATCCCGGCACAGCACAAGGTCCTGCCAAACAATTTGCTTAGAAAACAATAAACTTATCTATTCAACTAAACAACAGCCAACGACACAACGACACAACGACACAACGACACGACACTTTTATCTTGTCGATTTCGTTGAAAGGAAGAAACTCCGCAAGCGAATTAGGTCACGCCAGATCATCGGATAGAATACCCGACTCGCAAGTGCCGTCATAAAAGCAAAGCGGCGCTATCTGGTCATGCATGCAACACGACACGAGTCGCTCGTATCGTTTGTCCGCATAGTTCCCAAAATTAACCCATGTGCATTCAATTTTTGGAAAAGAAACGAAATTCAAATGTTTTGGGGGGCCACAATAAAAATCCCATAAACAAATGCTCCCCGTCGGCGCCCCGCTCGCTCGGGGCATATGCTCCACCGAAAATGGCAACAATAAAAATATGCCCCCGAACTAATGGGCCACGAGGACACAGCAGAGAGCACACAACAGCGCACAACACCAGCAGATCCACAAATTAAAAGCGAGAGCGGTTCTTGGTCCTCTTCCAAGACGATTTCATTCGATGTCAAATACGAGCAAGCCGTTAACCCTCAATGGATGCTGGGGATGGGGCGTTCAAAACTAACCAACCGACTAAACCATAGCGCCAGAGCCATTCATGGCACACCACACACTTACTGTCAAATGAGACCGCACAGATCGGCCATACATAACTGAGCACAGCATGAAATAAAAATGAAACCCCCACACAGACGCACACACGCTAGATGGAGCCACTTCAACGACCCCAGAGAAAGAACGCCCCAACGAACGACTGCCGCCATTATAACGGCAAACAGTTACAAATGCAATTTTAATTCAAATATAATCACACAGAGGAGCACATTTGCCGCGACTGAGTGGCAAAATTGCATTTCAAGTGCAACACAGACGCAACCACCAACCCAGTCAGACAGAGAGACAAGCTGATGGCAAGAGACTCCTCGTGTCCCCCGGTTGTGTGTTATTTTGCCGTTTCGCAGTGTGTTATCCCCGCACTCAGTTAAGCCTCCACCGCGGTTGCATATCGAATCGGGGAGTGGCAGGAGCTCCTCTGGCAAAGGGATGCGCGCGTGTATTATTATTACTGTTGCTGGCTGGGTTTCGTATTTTGTTTTTGTTTTCTCACCGCCACTTCCAACTGAATAACAATGCAATAACAACCACACAACCCCCATCCCCACCCCCCGCACACACATGTAAATTGAAGCAAAAGGAGGAACAGAATTTGAATGAATAAAATAAAAAAAATAAAAAACATGAACTCTGCTGCACTGTCGAGGATGAATGCATCGCGCCATCGAGTCAGACATCCGCCTGCCCGCGATGGCGGCGCAGCCGGCCGAATGACAGCCGAGGTAACACACGAAGGATTGCACAATTTTATTACAAACTATTTGCTGGTCCTCCACCCCTACCCAGCCGAGGGTAGTTGTCAGGACGCAGATATTTACGAGTTTGTAAGCTCGTTGTTATTTTTAACAAGCGCGTAATAGCAATTTGCATCCGTATTTACTCGCCGGCCACAAATCCAAACAAAAAGCCAGAGAAACAAGAAACACACGAATTTTTTGACAACAATTTGGTGGAACGCATTGGTTTGGCTGCTTTTAGAGTTTATACCTGATGTGCGTCAGATCTTTTTTGCGCCGCAATTCGCTTTGGGTCGGTCGTTTTTTTGGTCGTTCTGTTAATTAACATGTATGCACAATGACGGCAGGTGATGAACACCGCAATTGAGTTCTTAAATTGAGGCTATTCCAACAGACAACAGAATTATGCAAGCCGCTGATTGAGTTGAGGGTTGAGGGTGGTTGTGACACCCCACAACCCAGGCCATCCAGAGCTTTACCGGGTACATATCCTCATCCAGAGAGGATGGGGGGTTGCCACAATACAACGTGGCTTTGAAGAATAATCAGGAATTTGGTCGAATGATGGGCTAGGCGATCGATTCATGACGAAGTCAGGACGTAGGAGCAGCATGGGATCTTTGAATGGACTCCGTGGCACTCCGTGGACCACAGGCTGGTCGCTGATTCAAACCTAGATGGAGCCAGATCACTTTTGATGGAACTTTAATTCACAGACGTTCATTTGGGACAGCCCTTGAACAATTGAAGTCTTCTTCGTCTTCAACTGAAACCGAGGCTATTGTCGCATAATTTGTCGGAAGATACCCTACGACTGAATTGGACGACAAACTGAGGATTTACACAGTCGGAGTACAGCCCGTCCTCAAATATGAACCATAAGTTCGATGGCTGGCTATAAAGCAAATAAGGAAAGCAGTCGATCTTGGTAAAGTAGAAGCAACATCATCAGCAGACAAGACGGGAGCTCTGTGGCCGAGACGAGGAGCATATCACATCTCCCTGTACAAAACAAGACAGCATGAACCACGATCCTATAGACAGTTCGAACAAACTCCCTGAGTATAATCAAACCCCAAAGACTACCACAAGCATGGACAACACTGCTCCAGCGCATAGAGTCTTCGACTCCGAAGTAGACAACGCAATAGAGAACTGCGGAGAAGCCGACGTCGCAGACAAGTGGAGAAAAGCCTCAACCAACTTGTAGTGGAGCCAGCTGGTTAAAGATCGTGCCAGAGAGGCTTGTTGACTCAAACCCAGGTCCATCCCGGACTATAGAGCCAATAGATGAAGAAGAAATTTGTTCCCTGGCAACCTTGTCGCCAAATGAAATCATCGACAAATATAAGACCAATGTGGAGCAGAGCTGTTTTTGCCGACGGAGATGCCATAACAATGGCCTCCTCAAGTTGAAGCTTAGTCAAGAAATGCCGTATTGAGCCAACTGCTTGAATGAAGAAATACAAGTGAACCATCAGGGGTTCCAGGCCATAGCCAAGAACCCGGTAATGAGAAAGACGATGGGTTGAACAGACACGGCTTTGTGACATGCTTTGACTTGAGCTGAGGGTATAAACTGGATGGCAACAGAAAAAATGCTCTGCTTTGGCCCAAAATAGTAATGCTCACACCACGTCATCACCATTCGCCGTCATTGTCGCTTCAGACATTCAAGGTAAGAATAACATCAGTTCTCACAAGCTGACAGACAAGGATGGTCTTGATTCACTGCCTGTGTAAAATCTAGGACGGCAGGGACTTCAGAGAGTACGTTCAGACAATGCAAGACGAATAGCAATTTAAAGAACACACTGATCGCTAGAGTAGGGGATCACCCCGCAATAATCGCTTTTAGTAGGTGTAACGAATGAATTAGTTTCTTTCTGACCAGCGCTTGCTAGAGCTTGGCCACAGAGGGCTAGAAGAACCCTTGCTTTGACAAGAACACCGAGGAGACAATCATCGACCTAGAAGGTTGCCTAAACTCAAAGAGATTCTTCCAGAGGTCTTGACCAGTATCAAGATTTCTTGTGGCTTTTCTAAGGAGCAGCCAATGACACATCACGCAACAGAAAAGAAAAGAAATCAGAACAAAACAACATACCACACGTCTAAACTAAAAAACAAAGAAATAACGTCGAGAGCAGACAAGCGCAGCTACAAACCACGACACATTGAAACCTTATGCGAAGGTGTATAGAAACCCTGGTAACAACAAAGATTTCGGGAACAATTTTGAGTAATATAGATAAGAAGAAACTAGATAATCTACACCGGAATACAATCTGAATCGATCAACCAAAACAATATATGAACTCCCCAGTAAATCGTAAAAACATGGAAAAAGAAAGAAAAAATATAAAAAAAATCCACTCACCACTCGAAGAAGCATTAACAGGAATGAACACGTCCACTCACCTCCATTTTCGCCTGAAAAGAGAAAAAAATTGAAAATTAGTAACCACTCACCAAGAGACCACATGGCGTGAGAGCATGTCCCATCATGAAATTATGAGAATCAACAAGTACGAATTAATGCAATTTGGATGAGAAGCTGCCTCTTGTATTTGAAAATATTCTTGTTTCCACATTTTAAGTCCGATCTTTAAGTGGAAAATGGAGAATTAAAGAGGAGAGAAGGGGCAAGGGGGAAATGGAACAGGAAATAGTGCTGCTTTGGGATTTTCCATGGAAAAAATTGGTTGAAAATAAGCAATCTTCATGAGAAGATACCTCTTGTACTTGAAAATATTCCAATTTACACATTTTACCTCCGATCTTTAAGCGGAAAATGGAGAAATGATGTGGAGAGAAAGGCAAAGGGGGCAATGGAACAGAGAATAGTGCTACTTTGGGATTTTTCATGGAAAAATTGGTTGAGAATAGGTAATCTTGATGAGAAGGTACGTCTTGTACTTGAAAATATTCCAGTTTGCACATTTTACGTCCGATCTTTAAGCGGAAAATGGGGAAACAAAGAGGACAGAAGGGGCAAGGAAAAAATGGATCAGGAAATAGTACCACTTTGAGATTTTTCCTGGAAAAATTGCTTGAAGGCAGGCAATCTGTACATGATTGAGGAGAAGTGTGTAGTACATCTCTGTTTCTGGAGTCGTTGTGAACGGTTACAAACTGGTCTTTCACTTTCTGCTGCAAGTGAGTTCAATGATTTTCAGAAGAAAGATATCCCAGGTGGTAGAGAGGATATTTGTGAAAGGGGCGAAAGTGTAGAGACAGGACGCGAAGACACAGTGTGGCAATATTTTTCTACAATGACTTGCATGCGAGAAGCCTGTTCCTACCATCAGATTAGATCGCCAGATCATTTGCAAATCATTGAAATTCTGCAAAAATTTAGGGGATGGAGACTGGTGTGCTTCACCCGACAATCTTCTTCGATTTGGCCATTCGCGGTATGGCATCCATGTCCCTCCAATCGAGAGGAAATCATGCGCACACGTTTCGCGAGTAGAAGTCACATATTAAGTCCTTGGGGGAAAATTCTGCCCTTATTCCCTATTAGATCTAGCATGAAATTGAATTTCCTTGTAGCGACGCACAGTTCAGGAGATGAACCCAAGGCTGTCAATGCTCTTGGATGACCCACATCAGAGAAAGTCCAGTCGCTTCGAGGGAGTCTCAAAAGCTTCACACCCTCCATACATCATCCCACACAACCCCCCTCCCACCAGAGTACAATTCGATTAATGAACCCGTTGCTGTGACAGACATCTAGCACATGGTTCGCTCGCCTTTAATCCGACAGACATTCGGTATCCGTCTTTTCATCTTAATGAAGACATAACGAAACACTCAGAGAAAAACACTTTCGTCCCCTCTATACCCATTCACGGCTGAAGAGAAATCACACTACGAACGCCAAGCAAGCCAATGCCGATGAGGAAGTATTTACAGATGTCAACACAGCCACCAAAGATGCAATACCCACCACAATACCTCTTCAAATATTGATTCAACACTGCAACTGCATTGCGAATCCATTTAGATACCAATATCCTCATCCTCGGAGCTGTCCATTTGACCAGAACACCACCACCACCTCACATGCAGCATCTCCACATCTCAGTACATCTCCAAAGCAATGGCCATGACACCATTCATTCCACAAACCAGTGCTACCCTTGAGGAGGAGCGCTCGGCAAAAAGAACAGAGCGAAAAAAAAAATGTGAAAAACGAAGGAATTGTTTGGAAAAAAAAGAAAATAAGAGAAAACCCATCGAGATCCTTGAAAACCCCAATAAAGATCCAAACATCTCATTTACAGCTGAATGGACACCAAATGGCCACACTGAACACACAAAATTGGTACTTTTCCGAGAGTTTGGAAAAAGAACACAGGACTACACAGGGACCAGAGCGTTGTGTGCTAGAGCCAGCGCTAGCTCCAGCGGAGATCCCACAGAGATTGGAGGATGGAAACGTGTCCTGGGTCCACCGCAACACACAACAGCCGTAGAAGAAATGACATTCGGTCAAATTACAATCCGCACTCAATTCAAGTGAGATACACCATTCGGCATTCGCCATTCGGCATTCGGGGTACTCTTGGTACTCTCGGAACTCTCGGAACTCTCGAAACTCTCCGAACTGGACACTTGACAATGGGTGAGTGTGTCCCCTGGTGAGCGGGGTGGCGGGGATTGGGACTCCTTCGAAATATTGAACGCAATAAACAGGGTGGCCACACTTCTCTCCGCTCGTTCCACAGCTCAGCCTCGAGTGAATGCTGTGTGTGGGTGTCGGTTGCCTCGGTTGCCATGTTGTATGCGGTATCGGTGTACAACTGTGTGCGGTGTGGTCTGTTGGTCATGTTCATCGAGCATGTATCGATGGATTTTCAAAAACCACTTAAAAATGAAATATCCCCTTGGGTTGGGGCTGGAGGTGGTCGTTGGGGGAGGCGACAGTTTTCTGTTCGATGCACTTTCGATTTGACCTCAGAATAGACACGGAATGTGTTTGTGTCGATGGGGGACGGGGATTTGAAGGGACCCTTATCTCCTTCGTGTTGTCATCATCAGCTCAGAGACACCAGTCGATTGCGTCGAACGACTGAAGACACTAAGATCGCTGCGACTCCCGTATGGCTTGGGAGTCGTTTTCCAAGACACTGCTGCATGTTTGGATCGTATTTCACAACTTCTCGTGGGGCAATGGAAACGGGGGGTATGCCTTGAGAGGAAGCAATGACTTCGGGTCCATTCTGAAGGGTGCTTGGAATGAGAAAGGATAACGTGGGGATTTATGGGGTCACTGGAAGTGAAATTCAAAGATCGGGCATTCCGCAAATCATACACAGCCTACTTCAGGTGAAATTTTCGATTGAAGCCTCTACCCAGCTTAGTGGCATTGAGCTCTGTCTGTGAGTGGGTTCAGTCGTGGCGATGGACTGGAGTGCGCCAAGTCAAATAGACGTCCATCTAGTTCAAAGCATTCCGTAACCAAGACTGGACTTCGGCCCTAACACTCAGAGAGGCAGGGTCTTGGAAAGAAGAACCACACGGCTACGCTTCCATAATAACAAGTTGGGAAGCAGATACTTTCCAACGACCCTCGCCCGGACCTTCTTACAACCCTATCAACGGTTTTCTGGCCGGGAATGAGTTGCCATAGCAGAGGGGGAGATGGTGCAACGAGCGTGTGTACAGGGGCAGGAGTCTTCTAAGCCCCTGGCACTAAGGGACGACTGCAGAGTCTTTTAAACTGAAGTGGCTGCCCTTCCGCATACAGGGAGGTATACGGAAGCGGTAACAAAAGCCCGTAGCATCAGACACTCCGACATCGAAGCTGGTAAGGCTATGCAGCCAGAGAGTCAACGAGATGTCCTTGGCGAATTCGGTGACCCCCTGCTGAGTACAGGGATACACATGAAAAGGCGGACAGTCTCTCGAAGAAAAGCTCGGAGCTGGAAGAATCTCCAACAGTCCCATATGCGTACACGCCGCGCTTAGCTACATAAAGAAGACGAAGCCCTAGACAGACAGTCCTCGCTGGCTTCAGTATTGGAGCAAGGCCTATGCTGAGCGAGAAGAAGTCGTTAATAGGAGTCCTTACAGAGCAATGTGCCATTGATGTCGAACTTACCGCACAACGGCTTTTGAAGAAGCTGCAGAGATGGGGAGGAGGCACGCTAGGAGCGCTAGCGCTAGGAAGAGAAAGGGGCATCTTCTGTGAAAGCATAGAGCTGGTGTACTTAAGTGGAAAACCTCCTAAGATTCACACATGAATCTGTCTGGTTTAAGGAATGCAATAGGTCTCCCTAGCAAGAGTTAGTTTAGTCTAACTGAGCCACCACCACAAGCCCATCAGGGCACTCAATTACCTATCTTTAGCCTGGATCTTCCTCTCGGCCCTTCAATTAAATCGGTTCAACACAATTTTCTCGATTTAGGGCACTTCTCCTGCTCTTGTCTGAGCGGAAGCACCGACTGCCCGTTCAAATGGATCACATCTTGTCAGCCGACGTCACAGGATTGGCATTCGAAATTGGCTTAGTTCTCGGCCAACCATCAGCCTTTGATCAAATTGCCAAGACCCTTCGAATAGCCTCCAATCAACTCAGTCCTTAATCCTTCAAATTTAATTAAACATCTGTCAGTCTCATTCTCGAACTTGATTACACTCCGCATTCCAGATGCATGCAAAAAGAATTACTCCAAGCCAGCCTATGGCCCAGAGTGCCTGGCATTGGGGTTCCATCGACGACAACTCTTGTGTCCTTCCCGCACAGGACGACCGAAACATTTCAATTAATCTCAATCAATTAACAAACTATTTACTGATTATAGTTGCCAATAAATCCCCCAAACAACACGCACGCATACACACGCACATGTCACGATACAGAACTCAATCCGCCCCTCTCCGCCTTCCCCCTCCTCCACATATCCACTGTTGGCTGCAAGCAGCAAATGAAATCACTGGGAAAATTATTTCAATTAATTTGCTTATGGCAATGTTTGTTTGTTTGTTGACAGCACAAGTTTGCACACAACGTGCACACAACGTGCCCCCCACCCCCCTGCTTGGCGTGCGGGTGACAAAGTATTTACCGAAATATTTCAGGTATTCGCATAATTTTTGCATGATTTCCAGTAGGCTTCATGTCGAGCGTGCAAATGCAAAGTGCGCGTTGTGTAAATAATGTTTACATGTTTAGTTCAAACAGCGGCGAGGAGGCAGCTGGCAGGCACCCTTCCCCTGCCTGCTGGTTGGCTTTTTAGTCGGCTCCAGAGCCTGCTGGATGAACTGCTTTATTAATAATTACAAAATAATGCTGTGCACCAGCAGCAGCAGCAGCAACGGCAGCGACGACCCTCTGGACGGTGCCACTGCAAATTCAATTAGCAAACACTCGGCGGCAGCAGCACTCAGCGCAGACAGTGTTGCAGAGTGGCAATCAAAATGGCTGCAAGTTAGGGCGCGCCAACCAAACCGGCAAGCCGTCAATTCAATAGAACCAAAATTATACATCAATATCCAATGAGTGCACCGGATGTGCGCTGGCGGGAGGGAGAGGGTATTGAAATATAATTTTCAGTTTCGAATTGGATAAGTGCCGATCATTGGATGGCATTCGTTTTTTGCTTGTGATTTTTGCATTCAGTGGGTGGGGAGGGGGGGTTATTGTGGGATGACATTGTGTGTGCAAACATGTGGAGTAATTAATTACAGTATCCTTCGCTTAAGTATCCTCTTCAGTTTGTTGTCTGTGTGCTTTTTTGTGTGAAAGATTGCGTATCATTTGTGTAGAGGGTGGTGGTGTTGGGGGAGCAGCTTTTAATGATGTGTTTGCATTTGAATTTCATAATTGGTTCCCCGTGAACAAATACGGGGTGAACTTTATTTGTTTTCCATCGAAAATAGCGGAAATCAAATGATTGCACTGGACAGGACTTTGTTAATAATTTGGCAAATAATAGCTGACGGGATGGAGCCGACCAATGAGCTGGATCAGTGATTTGGAATGAACGAGAGTTTGCTTGGTTGGGAATGGCAAATGGAAATTGATGTGTTCAACGTCTGGCTGGGAGGCCTGGCGGGTGGCCCCTAATCCTGTCATCATTGACGGCGCTTCCAGTCGTCATCATCATTCTCAGACCACTCGTAGGCCACCGAAGGTGGCTCGACGGCGGAATCTCCAACAACAGCCACCATCGACTGTAAGCTTTAACTCTTTAGAGCCCGCTTCGATATTCAAGTCAATGGGAATAGGAACCCATAAAAAGCTAGTTTTCTTATGGTTTTCAGCGAATAACGGTACGTGTAACGGGACTGATCTGATGATTGCATGTTATGTGTCTAGAAGACGAAGTCATAACCTAAAATCCCTCATCATTACTTTTTTCCTACGCCCTCTCGTTCCCGAGATATTCAAAGTCAAAGAATGAGTCAAAGCCAAAATATACCTACTACCACTTCTGGGCGACTAGTACTTCAGAAAGATTTGCTCTCAAGTTACGACCACTTTCTCAGACATTGTTTGAGGGAGTTGGCTTTTTGGTGGGATCTCGTTTTAAAGAGCATGCTTCGGGCTCCCCGCCTATCACGGCGCCACAAGTGTGGTCACGATTTGTGATTTGATCGCAGTAGGCCCCCACAATGGGCAGAGGATTTGTCCACTTTGGAAAGGTTTTGTTGGTGTAACTTTTTTGTTTGGAGGCGTATGTGGACAAGTGAGACATCGTTTTAAAGAGCACGCTTCGATCTTCAATTTCTCTCTTGTCAAGAAAATCGCCCAAGGTCCCACTTTGTTTGTAAAACGCAGTGGAGCTCCTTAATAGACACATATTTTGTGCATTTGGTACACGAAGTTAGGCGTATCTTTCTTGTTTGAAGGATTAGAGGGATAAGTTAGGCCTGGCCTGCAAGATCACGCTTCGTTCTTCAAACGCCTCCCGCACGAGTTCAAAGTCAAACGTAGCAGAAAGTCCATAAAAGGTACAACTTTGTTCATTTTGGATGAAAACTCTTTCTGGATCAGAGACCTCGTCTTGAGCATGGATAGTAAATGTCCACTTAGACCAACGTTTAATAGCCCCATTTGCCTGATACCCATGTAAGGACGTAGTTCCCCAGTCGTCTCAACCCACCAACGCCATCAATCATCACCAGTTCAAGCGGAATGTCTTCTTTTCCAACCTACCCCAAGTAACAAGGTTTTTTTTTGCGCTGTAGAATCTCGCCTAATTGATGCTTGTTCTGCATGTCGTCTCGCCTGGCTACGCCTCCAACAGCACAGCACATTCCAGCTGCACCTACATTTCATTCAATTAGTTCCACGAGACGCTCCAAGTCATTATGCTTCGCGCGACTGTCAGCCGCATATTCGTGGCTTCATACAAATCACACAGGCACGCCCCCTCCGCACACTCAGTGCCGAGCATTATGCAGGATAATGCAACGAATTTTTAATCAGACCCTAATTACCCACCACGTCATGTGTAGCACACACTCCCGCCTCTACCCCCACGTGCATAAATGCAAGAAATTTAATGAATGTCACTTCACAAAAAGGGAGAGATAACCCGAATCCTTGTCTAACAAGCATTTAATTGTCGGGACCAGAAGAGCGGAATTTCAATTCACCACACAGACACACATCCAGCTTAGGACAGGGTGGAGAGGGGCTGGGGGCGGAGCAGGGAAGGGATACAAATAATAATAATAATTGTAAAAAATTGTCGAATGTGTTTTTTTTTTTGTTTTTGTGCCCTCGCAGTCTGTTAGATGCCATAAATTTCCCCAGGATCAGGGAATAGACCGAAAAAAGGACACACTCGCACACACGCTTTCCAATTGAACGGGCCACGGACATAGAAAATGAGAACGAGCCAAAAGGACAGAAAAAAAGCAGAAAAAAATGCAAGAATTATTATGAATGGGAAAAAACTAAAATCGACATGACATATTGCTGTGTGCGAATCGCACGAGGAATGCATTAATCGCTCGTCCTTATTTATTTGTTCCTTTTCATTTTTAGGACACTCTCATGCATTCTGTATGCATGCACATCCGATTGGTGGGTGCAACGGAGGGTGGTGGGAGGGGGGCATTTATTTGTTTTTATCCAACTGGACTGGCAAAGTCCACAAAAGGCACAAAAAAGTGTTGTGATCAGGCGGAGAGGGTTGCGAAGCGAAAAATCACACAAAATGATGAAAATAATTGTGTACGACGGACGCGTGTGTTGTTTCGGGGCTTTTGGTGAATTTTTCGACTCGAATAAGCTCTGACTATCCGTGCTGCCAGGTCAATTATTGAGCGATCTGTTAAATACTGGGGGGGTGCACAGGGAGGAAGCGGATGCACATTAAAGAGCTGCAAAGAGCTGTCCCTCTGGACGCCTGAATTTGCTGCAAAGTCGGTTGGGAATCTGGATATCAGACGAACTCAACTGTGGCTACCGATAAACAGGGCTGAACTAGAGCTATCGAGAACCAAGCCATACCTCTGCCCAATGAGTAAGATGAAGCTGTGCCACGACTGGCGTAGGAGCCTAGGGGGTAGAGCTTAGAAGGGTAGGCCTTATTCTACTGGAGCTCTCCACCACAAGGACCTACCACTGTCCACTGACCAAGAGGGGGCCGAGACACGTCTGTGCAACTCTAACCACTGATCAGGATGGATGAAGCTGCGCCACGTACAAGATAGACTCGAGCTTGTTCCACGCCTGGGCCCAACATTGGCTCTCCAGCACCAAGCCATACCTCTGTCCACTGACCAAGATGAAGCTGTGCCACGTCTGGCGTAGGAGCCTAGGGTGTAGAGCTTAGAAGGGTAGGCCTTATTCTACTGGAGCTCTCCACCACAAGGACCTACCACTGTCCACTGACCAAGAGGGGGCCGAGACACGTCTGTGCAACTCTAACCACTGATCAGGATGGATGAAGCTGCGCCACGTACAAGATAGACTCGAGCTTGTTCCACGCCTGGGCCCAACATTGGCTCTCCAGCACCAAGCCATACCTGTGTCCACTGACCAAGAAGAAGCTGTGCCACGTCTGGCGTAGGAGCCTAGGAGGTAGAGCTTAGAAGGGTAGGCCTTATTCTACTGGAGCTCTCCACCACAAGGTCCTACCTTAGTCCAGGGACCAAGAGTGGGCTGAGACACGTCTGTCTAGTGCGCAACTCTGACCACTGTGCAGGATGAAGCTATGCCACGTCTGGAGTAATATTCAAATGGGTTCAATAGGAACTCTCCATGACCAGTGTGACTTCTAACAACTGATAAGGAGGAAGCCGTTCCACGACCGTCATAGGAGCGGAGGAGCCTAGATAAGACCGGACTTGTTCCACATTTGTATCCCACATGAGCCCTCGTCCTAATCCTTCCCTCTGTCCACTGACAAAGGCGAGCTCATGACCATACCTAGCTTCTGACCCATTGCATCTCTCTCGAGTATTCCCCCCGCCCCCGCTTGCAACATCATCCAGACCAGTGTCAATATCACAAAGAAGCCACCTCTGCTCGATTGGCATCAACTTTTGACATAAATCCACATTAATTCCCATCACCTGTCAGCCAGGAAGGGTCAAAAAGGAAACTCTAAACTGATCAGTTTGCATTGCACTCCAGCCACCACCCACCCCTCTGCCTCCCGTGCACTGGTTGGCCTCATTTCAAGGCGATTAAATTTCTTAAGCCCCAGATGTCATAACATTTCAATTTGTCTCGACTCCCCTCGATGCACTCCCCACAGGGCTGTGGTCGTTCCCAACGATCAACGAATCAATGTTCCGGGGATAAACAAAAGTTGATCCGAATGAAAACAAAGTTAATACCAAAGTCGAAGTCAAGTCGACTGGCCGGAGGGGGCCGGTCCTCTGCGTCTCACGGACACGCACATCTTTACAACGCTGACGAGGATGACAAAATCCATTTAATTTGTTTACGGTCGTAGGACGTTTTCACCTCCTTTAACATCCAATCGTCTCCCTTTGTTAAGCCCTGAATTGTGTGTGACCGTTACGTTATGGGATCTTCAGAATGCAAACATTAATATTGTTATTCCGTCTGACACTGGACACTGGACACTGGACACAGGCGGCGACCGTCCATACTGCCACTGCAGTGGTGCACAGCACACAAAGGATTCAGTCGAGGCACGCACACTGGATGCGTGCCTGTATATGCACGTGAACATCAACTGCAGGACTACACGTACGCATCCTCTTTCAAGGATGTGTCCCATGGGCAAGAACATGGTCGGTTGGCCAACAACATCCGTGGCCGAGGGACGTACCGACGAGTACGACGACGACGACGACGGACGGACGGACGGAGAAGGAGGCTGTTTGTCGCTCGGCCAAAATGTTGTTTGAACAGAATCTGTTTCGGTTTGTCAGGGTAGGACGCTTTGTCTGCTGCGTGTCCATGGCTGTGTGTGTGTGTGTCAATCAGTAGTTCATTCCATTCTGACATGCGTCCCCTGCCCCGTCCCCCTCTCCGTCCACAGGTGAGAGATACGTATTTTCCTCAAGCAAATATTATATAACTGAATGATATCCTGCGTCATTATCCTTCAAATAGTTGTCATCATTGCCTATGCAGACACTGCATGCATGCACCCAGCCGGTGAGAGGGGTGAACTGAGCCGTGTGCCTGTGTGTGAATTCAATTCAATTGTCCTTCGTGCAGATTGTGCACTGGTAAAAGCAATCGATTCGATTCAATTGCTGGGTTGTTGTGGATTCTGTTTGGAACTTTGTTCTGAGACAAATTAAACAAAAGGACAATCGGAAGAATTAGTAGGTGGTGGTGCGGCTGATGGTGATGCCTGTACTCGTAGTTACATGAACGATTCAGTTCCGTTTCGATTGATTTTTCCTTGTGGCCTGTCACAGTGCAGTCCGTTCAAGGATAATTGCTCGAGATCACATTTAATTATCTACGTTGCAAGAGGGAGACATGGTGCTTGTTGTCACTGGGTTTGAGTTTGGGGAGGGAGGCGAGTAAACAGAGTGAGGGCGGTCCGTGGGTGGTGGTCATCACTGGGCAGTTCTAAAACAGAAGGGATAGGAAATGTGACCACTTCTGGGACAGACACCGTTCTCTGAACGAAGTGGGATCACCGATCTTGTTAATATTTGGCTTGCGGGAGTGCCTTTGAAGAACCGACAGGAAATGACGATCGAGGGCATTTGAAGCGGAAACGATCACCCATCGTTTGGGGCCTTGATCTGTCTGAATTTTACTGGACTCTTTGACTGAGTGGTAGTGCCCTTCCAGAAGAAGGAGCGGAAATGAGGATCGAGGGCGTCTGAAGCGGAAGAGATCACCGATCGTTTGGGGCCTCGCTCCGTCTGCATTTTGTTGGACTCCTTGACTGAGTGGCAGTGCCCTTGCAGATGAAGACGAAGAGGATACGAGGATAGAGGGCGCCTGAAACATAAGCGATCACCGATCGTTTGGGTCGTCGGTCTGGATTTTACATGGCAGACAGCAACGAAAGGCAAGTAGAAAGAGTGCATAAATAGATAATCCGTATATCGCGCCACACTATGAACGGGTCTGTACATCTCTGTCCGTCTGCCCATATCAACTCATTCTGAACCCACTTTGTCTTCTCTTTCGACACAGACGTTTGCATACGACCTCCATGTGCATCAACAAGGCTCGAAAAAAGGATAATCCACAGCCACCATCCAACCCACAGCCCAGCTCCGAGTAATGTCATGTTAACAAGTTTTTAATATTCCTCAGATCCGTTGATTAAGCTCTACGCCCACGTCTGAGCACAGTCTACCTTAACCCATTACCAGGCATTTTCCACAATAAAAATGCAAATTAGAAAGTCCCGAAATGAATTACTTACATAATTTCCCTGACCACCTAGCCTCAGCCTCAGCCGACACCCGCCGCCCGCTGTGTAATCCACTCTCCGCAATATTATTCTAACTCATCCTGGATCCTTATACCTAATTGGTATCCTAACCATCTTGCCCCCAACCAGGGCACCCCCTTCCCCACAACCCTCATCACCCCCACCACCCAAGGAAATAGGAAAAAAAAAATCAAACCCACTTTCACCCCGAAAGATAACCATCGACCCCGACCCCAGGACCACTCAAATTTCCCTCTACGGTCCTGGATGGAGTTGTGAGCAGAAACAGGAGCAGGAGAGAAAGACTAAGTAGGACTACATCGAACATATGCCACCCGGAGAAACATCATTTGGAAGCCTCATCGTAGTCGCAGCCTCACAGGACGTCGCATGCGAGCCCCTGAGTGGCTGTGTGTGTGTGTGTGTGTCTGTGTACGTAGATTTGTTTAGCTGGAGCAGTAGCAGCAGCAGCAGCAGCAGACCACCACTCCAATGTAATATCCTGTCAATATGGACTTTAGTTTCCTTGTAAGTGGGATTTTACAAGGAATAAAAGTGATCCCCAATTGGGCAGTAAAATAACTGTATTTTCTGGATTCCAAAAGTCCTGTATGATATGAAGTGTATCCTGCCTGCCTGCCTGCCGGCCCGCTTGCCTTGGCTTATCTTCATCTTTGTGCTTTTTGTTCGAGAGCATCAGCGTACAGCGGCAATGAAGAGTGAACCTCTCCGCTCTCTTTGTCAGACTCCACCGCTCCGAACTTTTATTGCCAATTCAACACATGAACTGAGACTGGGTTGGAATGGGAAAAGGACACAACCCCTGCACTGTGAATGAGTGACTGACTGACTGTGAGAGAGACTGAACTCGGTCGGAGAGGGAGAGAGTCCTTTAATTTATTTTACGATCCAGCCGCACGGTGCGACGCTGATTTATTGAGTATAATCAATTTAGAAATGGTACACCATTGTGTGGGTGTGTGTGTGTGTGTATGTGTTGAAGATAGACTTTGAAGGAAGTCCTGGGAGTCAGTCCTCTTAAGTCGAAGAAATCGGAAACCAAACCACAAACAAGCACACACCCACCGGACGGGGGACATTTTAATG
The DNA here is from genome assembly GCA_964034865.1 of Eristalis intricaria. Lineage (NCBI taxonomy): Eukaryota > Metazoa > Arthropoda > Insecta > Diptera > Syrphidae > Eristalis > Eristalis intricaria. The sequence goes on along the minus strand of OZ035877.1, from coordinate 2,237,369 downwards.
TTGTTGGCAGTCGGCAAGTAAGCCAATTCTATGTTTCCTGTTTCCGTTTTGTATCCTTTTCATTTTTTGAACCACAATTTTGTGCCGTGCCGTCTTACATTCAAAGCTCCTCTCCCTCTCCGCTCTCCGAGACTGAATCTTTGTCGGTGCATCTGCAATTTTCCAATATTCATGAAGAGTCAACCTGGCGGCAGGAGGAAGTTGAGGTTACAGTTGCATTTGCTGCTCCGAGCCCGAGCAGGAGCAGGAAGAGGAAGAGGAAGTGGTGTGTGAGTGTGTTTAGGTGGGTCGGTCTTGGGTTAATTTAGCAAACATCGCTTCCAACATCGTTACATTCACCTTTTCAAAAGGATTTCGTAGGATTTTCTTTCTTTCTTTCTCCCTGCTCGCACGACTGCTACATGAGGAAAGCAAACCTTTTGAAAATTTTGTTTCCGCTCGGCACGCGGTGGCCGCCAACCATGCCGCATACCCCCACCACCCGCCACAGAACCAACCGATGCATGCCACTGAGGAATTAAAAACCATGAAATGAATAACGACCGACGAGGAGGGGAGGAGATGAACGAGCGGCCAGGATATTACCAACAGGATGGTTACAAAACTGAATGGGGAGAGCGAGAGCTTTCAAAGTGAAGAAAAAAACTCCTGATTCAGTGCATTGGCTGAACAATTTCTGTGAGCGAATTGAAAAGAAATCTACCGCTTTGGACTTCATTGAATAAGTTGAGTGGCGGTACAGGATGACGGGGGGGTGGGAGGATGGCTGCTTAAGTTAAATTCCCAAAAACTATTCTCTCTCCATTCGTCGTCGTCGTCGGTTGGTTTGGAAAAGAAATCTGCTTGCGTGAGCATAGCATTTGGGAATGTGTTCTCCCGTCATTTTCATCCTTGTCATCCTTGTCGTCGGAGTTGGAGTTGGACTTGTCGTCGTCGTCTTTGGGGGTGCATTGCAAGAATCTCTGGCTTGCCCTTCGACGAATGCAACGAACGTTGTGTGCACGCTCCTTGACAACGTAAATGCCATTCAATGGTGGTTTCTTCATCTTGAGTCTAATTCTTTTCATTTTCTTCAGTTTTTCGACTTTCATCTTCCGTCGCAGGCCCGCCTCGTACCCGTCGTCGATGTCCTGTGACCGGATGGCACTGTTTTAGGGATGATATACCGGCGGGAGAGGACAGTCGCTGTCGCAATATTGCCTCAAATGAAGTGGTTAAATTAAGAGAAGACTTTTGGGTTAGCTGAGGAGGATGCAGGTGTAATCGGGTGCATTCTGGCGGAACAGACGAACACTTGTCATCGATTTGGGTCAACAGAGAAGGCTGGAGAGCATCTGAGTCGGGCCTGTCCTTCTGAGACACCCAACAGACCAACCAGCCCACCACCAACGCCCACTCCCTTCGGCCACCAAATTGCGCAGACCATCCCCAAACAAAGTTCAAAATGAAATCCCATCCAATTGAATTTGATTGCCGTGTGGCGCGCGGCACAGGAGGCGCAGACTATCGCTGAGGATACCAGCTCTTTACACTCAGCGCCAAATGGGATATATGCATTTAACGCGAACACCATTTGGCAGCTGGCCCGTTCGCGAACAATCATGCATTATTTACGCAAGGTTTAGTTCACAAAGAAATATCCTTCAGTCACAATTCATCCACCACCCACTGCACACAGCACAACACCACCGCCAGCGTCCGAGTGAGCAGTGGGTGACGGCAGCACATTAATGGTGGCCACGCAAACAGGATATATGCAACTGAAAATGGTTCTGTCGAAGAGATTGCCTAATAACACCGTAATTTCATAAAAAGGATTCACGCATTTTGGGCCACCGCATTCGAACGTCGACTGCACACGCAGTGAGTGGGGGCAGCGCCGCGCCGAGAGTGAGAACGCAGAGGCGAACGAAAGTGTGTGCATATTTGCACTGGACTGAAGTTCAATTTCACTGTGACAGCTGCAATTGGCAAAAGCTGACAGGCCAGCGGGGCGGGGTGGGGTGTGTGCTTCCCCGACAGACCGATGAAACTGAATGTGGCCACCATCAAGGAAGCGAAGCGAAAGCATCAAATTTTCCCATCATGCTCGCATGTGCCTAATGTGAACAAATTTCGAGAACAATGAGAGCATTCAGTCGCGCTGTTGTTGCGCACGATAAAGCGCTGCGAGCGGCTGTGGGGAGGGAATTCAAAATTCGTCTGACAGGGCAATCATTGAACGTTCTGCGAAATGGGCCAGGATATTAGCTGTTTGATAGGATATTAGAGCGGTGATTCGCAGGCGAAGTGATGTTGAAAAACAGTTGACATGCGAAATTTGTCTCGGTGGTGGTGCTCGTCGTGGTCACGACTACGATAATGCGGAGGTCGATTGGAATGCGTGACCTGCAGAGTTCTGGTGGAAATGGGACTCGTTGATGGATCTGTAATGTTCTTCCACGAGGCAGATGAGGGCAACATGTTCGTTTGTAGGGAATTGGCAGGAGCGTGGTTTTGTTTAACCAGTCAGGAGACGTCGAAGGGTTTGTGCTAAAATTTCGAATCTGGGGGAACCTGGGGCGACAGCGGTTCCGGGGTACGCGAGAGTTTTTGGAGGAGGAGCTACATTCAGATGGCTTCGATCTTCAGTTTCAGATTTAGCGGCCAACAGTGACTCTGGCTTAGATTGGGCGTGGAGTGTGGGACCGGGTCCCTGCAGGACAAGTTCAGGATGAAAAACAGACGACAGAGCCCAACAGAGTGCTCAACAGAGATCCAGGCTTCGGCCAACGGGTCTGGAGCAGACGACGTGCTCAATAGAGACCCAGGCTTCGACCAACAGCTCTAGACCTAGTGGCATGCTCAACAGGGACCTAGGCTTCCACCAACGGGTCTAGACCTAGCGACGTGCTCAACAGAGACCCAGGCTTCGACCCTCTATTTCTGAGCTAGCGACGTGCTTAACCGAGACCCAGGCTTCGACCAACAGCTCTAGACCTAGCGGCATGCTCAACAGGGACCTAGGCTTCGACAAACGGGTCTAGACCTAGCGACGTGCTCAACAGAGACCCAGGCTTCGACCCTCTATTTCCGAGCTAGCGACGTGCTTAACCGAGACCCAGGCTTCGACCAACAGCTCTAGAACTAGCGACATGCTCAACAGAGACCTAGGCTTCGACCAACGACCAATTTCCGAGCTAGCAACATGCTTAACCGAGACCTAGGCTTCGACCAACAGCTCTCGAACTAGCGACATGCTCAACAGGGACCTAGGCTTCGACCACCAGTCTAGACCTAGCGACGTGCTCAACAGAGACCCAGGCTTCGATCCTCTATTTCCGAGCTAGCGACGTGCTTAACCGAGACCCAGGCTTCGACCAACAGCTCTAGACCTAGCGACGTGCTCAACAGAGACCCAGGCTTCGACAATCAGTTTCAAAGTTACCAGGATGGTCAGCGGAGGTCTTGACTTTGGCAATCGGCTGCCCCTGGGAACAAGTTTGGATGGAGGGACAGGCAACAGATCCCAAGGAGGAACGATCAACAGAGACTTTGACTGTGCTTCAAAGTTTTTGACAACCCCGCGAATTTTCCCTAGAATGCGCCTTCAATCGATTAAGCCATCGAACGAGACTGTCATTGTGAAACAACAAGGCTCCTCCAAGGGAAGTCCTTTCAGCCAGTCCCCTGATCACGTTGTCAACTCTCCACTTCACACGCATGCTCCATCCCAGCGTCACTCCGGCTGAATTACAGGACTGCCCAGTGTCCACCCCCTTGCTGTGACCACACACAATTAAGCACATTAAATGGGAGCCCTTCCTCAAGCCCACCCCCATCACAACTCCCGATTTTTCATTACGCCCCCAATGACAGGGTAATCATTTTTCAATTAGGACATCCGATACCCACCGGAGACAGACAATGGAACGAACACTTCTCGGCAATTTAACGGCACAGACACAAGCACAAGCACAGCCGAAGCGACGCGGTAAATCAAACCTCGAAGACTGTCATAAATTGTCATCTTCATTATGCATACCTTCGCGCGTGCTGTCAACTTCGAGCTGCTCCCCCCGCCACCGCCCACCAATTACTCTCGAATTGATGGTTAAAAATAAATTTATTGCCTCCAGGAATCCCTTGGCAGCCGAGCAAGGAGCACTCCGGCACAACACACAACAATGCAGCATAAATCAGTTAATGTCCCTGTCACCGTCACCGTCGCCATTTCGATTCAGGTTGTTGGCTGCTGACTTGTGACAGGACGACGCGCAGCGATGACTTTATGATGGCCATCGATTGTTGATAATTTAATTACATCTTCACATGGCAGCGCACCCTGCCCCTCCCGCCGACTGAATGCATTCAAAGATTTAAGCGTTCGTCCAATTTCTTCGATTCGGAACAACAGGTCGTTCCATAAGCATCGGCAAACTATCTCAATGCCACTCCTTGAGGGTCGAGGCGGATGGAAGAATAGCCCGCATCGATTCCAGAAGCACGTACCAAAATCAAATAAAACGAACAAAAATGAAAACGCTATCCGCTTCCTGAGTGCGCCCGAAGAGCGAACGCGGCAGAGGGGGAAGCACAAGAACTTAGCGAACCCAACACACACTCAAGCTCAAATACAATTCCATTACGGAATCATTGAAGCGACCCAAGACTTCGTGACAAAGACTGAGGTGGCTGAGGGATGATGAGGATCAGAAGAGGAGGGGGGTGGAGTGGAGAGGGAGAGGGAGAGAAACTGAAAATGGAAATAGGGTTAGGGTAGCAAACTTGCAAGGAGACACTTTGCATACAATCCCAGTTACGTGCTGAGATTCTTTTCGAATTCAGTTTGCGTTGTGTCCCGAAGGAATCCGAAGAGATTCGCACACCCAGTGGCCTGGGTATCGAGGGAAATGTACACCACCACCACGGCTCTCACACCCGGCCCGTGGCCGATGTATTTTATGGTTTATGGTGGTCGCGTAGGACGGGCAAAGGCAAGGTCATCAGCCCAGGCCAACGACAACGTTGGACTTTCCAATTTCGAGAGCGGCGCGCTGGCGACTAAATTACGTGGTGCGACACAGGCTGTGGTCCGGTCCCTAAGTTTAGTGCCTCGTGTGCCTCCCTATCCTTTTTACAATTTGTTTCAACCGTTACACCCAGCCCCCACCCCCCTCCCCAACCCACCATCAACACAACTCACAAAGGAGTAGGCGGCGAACACAGAATGCTCAAGGTATCTGGGCAGCCAATCTACATCTTCTTAAGGCTTAGTCAGGGCGTGTGCACCGAGATCTTGGTAGTCGCCGTCGCCGTCGTCGTTGGCCTCGTCGTCGGTGCGCTGTTATTACAAGTTGTCACCCGGCAACTAATATTCTCATAATTTAAGATTATTTTCTCGAGGATGCCTACACCGACGTCGCTAGGCAGTGTCCTGCAGTGCTCGCCGTCTGCGTGGAGACTGCAGCTTATTGGCTTTCGTGGAGTTTTTTTTTTTTCTTTGCTCTCTCATCCAACCCGTTCACGTTTCATCGCTCCGACACTGGCACAGGCACAGGCACAGTGCCGCGAGGGTGTGGAAGCAGAGCGCCTTCGAGAGGCACTGCACTGCATTGCATTCTGGTGCGGTCCTCTTGCACTTCTTCGTCTCGGACAGAGGACACGGAAAATTAAATTATGAGCGCAAGCATTGTGCAGACTGGGCGGAGGAAGCACTTGGACAAGTCTGCAGGCCTTAAGTTATGTCGTTCGGGTAGTTTTACGCTTGGGAAGTATCCCATTTTTAGGGAACTGTTGACAGAAGTGGTTTATGATGAGTAAGCCTGTGTAAATTTCCGAAAAAGCGTCACTCGAGAAATTTATATCACTGCTGGGGTAGTTCTGGCGCTCGGATGAGGTGGGAAGGTGTTGGAGAATGTGCGGGCTTACACACGGGCTGACATGGGATTTGTCAAGCGACGTTTGTTTGATGGGATTGAGTGGAGAAGCGGAGTGTGAGGAGAGAAGGTGCGAGAACATTGGCAACAGACAAGTGAAAGGAAATCAATTGCCGGGAAAGTCTTTGCAAAAGTCGAGGTGATGAGGTCAAGAAAGGGTAGGAAATTGGGAGAGATCCCTCATTGGCCTCGGCTGTGCAAGCTGCCGTCATTTTACTTGTATTCATGGTCGAATGTTGGAATCATATCTCTCATGCGCCCGTTCCAAAAATTAATCTGATCCACAACAAGCTTCGACTCGAAACTGCCAACAATCCCCATCTGTTCCCTTCTCATTCAAATGCCGAAGAAGAAAATCCACTGCCAGAAATATTGCATCCTTTTGGGACTTCCAGAAGCATTTCAATCTCGGATGCGTAAATGTAACCTCCAACGGCCTGACGTATGCTCCAACTGCGGCTTGTAGCCAAGCATTGTGTCAGAATGACGAGCAAGACAAGACTATGAGACGTAGTCCATGGCAAAAGGACACAGCAGAGCGTGGACAATCTCCAATTCATTTGAGATCATTGGAACCTACAGTCCATCTGAAGACTGCGAGCCACGACCCTGTGGAACGTATCTTGAAACTTTTGTCGAAAACTTAAACTGATTCCTGCCTGCTTGGAGGAACCGATGTCTCCTATAATCCACGCCGGTCAATCAAAACTGGAAATGGAGTGTACTCTCATACTTCAAGAGCTCTCCAGTTGGAGAAGAACATCCACCAACGTGGAGTGCGAAACGTCAGACAGCAAGCGCGCTAGTTGAAGCAGCGTGTTGGTTGAGGTCCAGGTCTACCCCTGAAGGAGCACCCGAAACCAACTGGGCGTATGTGGAAAATTAGTCCCAAACATCACACAGCCATGACATCATCAAATCAGGCGGACAACAACAGCGACAAGTTTGGAAGACATTGTTAACACAAGAAACTCACTCCGGACTGAACAAGAAGACGACGAGGTCCACAACGGGGACAGCACCTCGTCCACTTAATCACTTAAATGTGTCGACTGAAGTTGGAACTGATAGGACTCCCATGAGGAAAGTTTCTCTGAACAAAGAAGTGTTTCAAGACCGAAAAGGATTACGTGAAACTTCCTTGAACGAGCCATTAGCTAATCTGCGAGACAATTTCGCACAACATTGTCCGAGTGGACCTAAGTAAATATTTGCTCTTTAAATCGACGGATTGTCTGAGGGAGAGATTGGGATGGGAACGGATGCTGGTGGAGAGAAGAAGAGGTGTTTGCTATTGATTGGCGGATAAATGAACAAATCTGCATGAGAATGGACAGTCATTCGAAGAGGCAGAGTTTTGAGACACATGCCATGGGCAGTGAGGTGATTGTTGTACGCTCTTGATCGTAAATCAAGAGCGTTAGATCACGTAACACAGACAAGAGGCCACTAGATCGAGAGATATGGTCAAGTGAATATGTGAGAGGCAACATCGATTGGAGTTTGGCATCGCTGAGGGGAGTCAATTATAACCAAGGACCGAGTGTGTGACAATGTGTGAGATAAAGTCAGAGTTCAAGTGAATGTCTTAGGCGAAGGAGGACATGGTGAACCAGGCTTATAACTCGACACCCGTTCAAGATCAGTGCTCGAGCGTGAGATCTTTAACTCACAAGAATAAAATCCGCAATCGTTGTACTCAATCAGTCTTTGGGTGTAGCACGCATAGTTCAGTCTTAGCCTCAAATGAAAAACGTGAGTCTAGAACCTAGGTTCCAAATGAAAACGAAAATAGGCTGCACGATAGGAGTCCAGAAGCATACGAGAGCCGTGAAATAAAGTAGAATTCTTAACAATAGCAGCGCCTCGAATTAAGATAACGGACTAACATGTTCCCTTTCACAGGACTGAGAATCAATGCATAAAATACGCAACAAGAAGAGCAACATCACACAGCGTAAGGTGTACAACTGAGCGATGAAGGGCGAAGGTGGATATAAATCTTGAAGCGTAGAAAAGTAAGGAATCTGCACAAAGCTGTGAGACACCATAACAGATTAAGAGGGATAGGCACCAAGAAACTATGGATGTACTGGTTGAAGAGGCAATCAATCCCACACACGCACCTCAAGACGGGAATAATTATTCAGCTTCAACTTGCCTGATTGCAGAAAAATGTGTAACAACGACGAATGAGAACAAATTAACGACAAATGTCTAGATTCCAAATCGCCATGGAATCTAGAAAACCCAAGAATATTCATGTAACACAACGTGGACGAGAGTGAGAATCAGCAGTAAAAAATAAACACATACCGTCCAGCAATCATTTCGTTTTGAAAACTTACCAATCGAAGTACCAAAAAACACTCACCTCACGAAACCGATGAACCGTGACATTAAACATTTTAAAAAATATTGCAATTGTGCGAAGAACGAATGGAAATAGAAAAAAATCTGCAACCCATCGACAAAAAAACTTCCCACAAACCACAGCAGAATCGCCCAAAATTCAAGCAAAAAATTTAATTTTTACAACAGACGAATGAAAATATAATCAAGACAAGTAACACACAAAAAAAATCAATTAAAAAAATATAAATCATCAAGAAAAATACAAAACTTACCAACCACTTACCAAATTCCCTCCAAGAACACGCAGCCAGTGAACCGCAAACGTACCCACCTCTCTCACCGACGGACCAGACTGAACATGCACAGACTTCAGTGCAAGCACACACCCAATCAACAATCTCGATCGGCTGTGTGAGAAGCTCTCGCAGCATCGCTCGCTCGAAGAAAGCATGCTCATTCCTGTCTGCGGCACAGCGTATGGTGAGAGAGAGGGAGAGGCCATGCATGCGCATATGGGAGAGCTCTCGGCGAATGCAAGTCGACTGGGTCAGCATGATCGTTCGTGTCTGCTGACTGCTGCGCAGCGTAGGCTTAGAGGGAGAGATGATTTGTGTGCGTGCATATGGGATGGGAGAGCTTATGGTGTATGGCTGGCTGAGGGAGATGGAGAACATGTTCAATCTTGCTGAGCGTTTACAGTGTAGTGCATTTGGAAACGGAGGGGGTTTGCAAGTTTGTGTATGAAGACATGGAGTTTTGGCCTCGGGATAGAAGCTTGTTTTTGGTGCAAATATGGTACAAATTTGATGAATAGAATGGAAATTGATTTTTCGTTTTTTACCGGCTTCTTGGTGTTCTTCTTCAGCTCTGTTGTTAGTTTCCTTTTGTGGATGCCTGGTGAAGCAGTTCTCATTTCGACTTGGTTTTGAAGCTACGATGCAGGAGTTGGCTGACTAAGCGCATATGTTCTTATGTATGGATCCTCCCATCGCCTGCGACGCCCGAATTGTTGCCTCAACTGATTCTCGTGAGCTACACAACGAATTAACGCTGACGACGCGGTTTTTTAATCTTTATTCGGTCAGCTTTTACAAGATGAAAGACTGTTGCGTGAATTAGGAAAAATTGACGATATGGAGAGGAGTGTGAGATGTGCTAGAGGTAGTTAGAGGTCGCAACTCCGTAGCTTTGAGAGGAATGATAGGGACGTCTCGCTCATACTCATCACGTACGTGTGTCCCAAATCACAAATCGAGGCAGTTCAAGCGAGCGAGTCTCAGGTACATGTTTGTTCAAGTGGACATAAACTGTGAGCCACTGTTTGCCGGTTTTTGACTCTCGAGCAAGCCTGCAAATACGCTCCGTCACCGAAGGCGAATATAAAGCATGCTTCACAGATGAATATTCACGATACGACATCAGCCGACGTAATGGTGAGTGTGTTGCATCGAGTGACGATTAATGACATTATCGGACATTTCTTTGAAAGGTCTGCTACTCGCAGTCTTAGCTCAACAGTTTATGGCGCAATTCTGTAAAAAAAAACCACGATTCTAAGTCCGCATCTTCCCAGAAGAGGGAAGGCGTCTCATTTTCAGCATTCCTCTCAAAATTAAATGTAAATGCATGCAAACCTTTCAAATTTAACCTCTATCTTGGGCATCTGCTGAAGCCAACTAGACACTTCAAGAGTGCTCTTTTGCAAAATTTGTGACAAAACGTGGATATCGTCAGTAGGACATCATAAGTGCATCTTGCACTGTCGTGGTAAACACTGAATCCCACGATGTCGTGTCGTTTTGGCAGCGATCGTCGACATGTCACATCCTTGAGAACGACTTTCAATTCAAGCCCAGAGTAAGATCATTCCCCGTAAGGAAGGAAGACTGATTTTATGCGAATTCACTTCTTAGTCGACTTGTTACCCCGTCGATCGTGTCTGACTCAGGAGTTCCCGGGGGAGTGTTGGTCAGGCGGAATGTGGTATCAGGCGGAATGTGGATGACGAATGTGTGTATTCAGACCATCAGAGTGCCATTAGAAGCAGATGTCCTTATGAACACCTTGTATACATGCTTCTAGTCTTCTGAGCTACTCTGTTCTATGCCTCCGTTATCAAAGAATCTCCTCAATCCCCTCTGGAGTCATCTTAATGAATGTTGAAGTCGCATCAGTTCCCCCCAGTCACACATCACTTCAACCTCCCTCCCCCTCTTTATCTAGATTTTACACACGAGCCTGCCTTAAGTCCATTTCAATTTGATTCAATTGTCAGTGGCTTCGCGTCGATAAGCCTCCTTCGTGCGATTAACTTGTACCAATCGCACGCAGCGCCCTCGCAAAAGATCTCAATCGTTATCCTCACCGTCATCCGTCCTCCCGCAGGTCCACCATCCTTCGTTGCTCACCCTCTCCACATCCTCCATCTTCGCCTCAACTCAATTCACATGTACACAGATCGAAATCCGTTCGAAGATTGATTGCTTTGTTAGCAATCTCCGTCGTCTATCAGCAACCAACCATCTGTCGAGCTCCGTCCCCGCCGCCTAACCCAGCCGCCAGAATTGGCATTTATCCGTAACGCAGCCATGGGCCATCGGCATGGTCGAAGCGTACACCAATAAAAAGTCCTAATTTATAACATCAATTTTAATTGCCAACATTCGACCTCATCACCGGTAATAGGCCTGTTCCAGCAAATCCCCTTCACGCACACCACCGCACCCACTCGACGCACCCACACGAGCGCGCTCGCCTCGCCCCGAGATGGATGGACTTGTGGGGTAATTTAAGGAATCCTCTTAGGTTTAAAGAAAAATAGCCCCGCTGAGTGGCGGCGGGGGCAGCGGGGGCGCCTTCACCAGAACCAACTAATAAGGTAACATCGATAAATTGTCTTTGGAGGCGAATAAGAACGAAAGAAATATGTTCGTCCATATGGCCAGAAGAGGCGAAGGGGGAGGGGGGGATGGGGGCACTGTGATGACGATAATGATGATGATGATGATGCCGGGTAAGTGGAGCACATATACGCGCACGGAATTAAGCATCTGTAATTGATGGGCGAGCGTCCTAGGACGGGTGAGAGGAGGCTTGGACATGCCTTCGGCTGTTCGGCTTCGGCCGTGCGGATCGGTCGAACTGAAACTAGTTGGGAAATGATTTCGTATTAAGGCCATAATGGACCAGGAGTTGAGTTGAGTGGATGAGAACTCGGAATTCATGGGAATTCACGGCGAGCGAGTGTGTTCGGGTTATGAAACTAATTTTCTTGCGGAATCCACTTCGATCAGAGTGGAGAGAGAGGAGAGCCCGAGGAGGGTGGCAGAGATTAGCAGGTGATTTGATGAAATTTTTCGTGTCCAAGCCGTTTGTTAGATGCGAAAGTACGTTCGACGAAGACCACGTCGGCAGATGAGGCTCGCAATCCCCAGTGACTGCTATTGATGCACGACCAAAGAGTGAGGGAAGCCACTAGACGAATGAGGATGTGGTTGGAAGGGGATCGAAGTCGGTCGAGAACCATCACACATCGGGGCGTATGTGAATTATTTAAAGTCGCTCGAGAACAGCTCGGCAATGGGACGTACGTTGAACAGTCGAAGGCACACGAGATCTGCTTGGCATATGTAGGTTCTACGGACAAGTGGACTGCGGTGAGTCTGCGAAATGCTCGAACTCGTTGGGGAGGACTGTGCGACGGGGCGTATGTGCAACATTTACAGTCGCACGAGAGAGATCAGACTAAGGGGCGTATGTGCAACATTCAGAGCCGCACGAGAGAGATCAGACTACGGAGCTATGTGCAACATTTACAGTCGCACGAGAGAGATCAGACTACGAGGCGTATGTGCTTCATTCAGAGATGCACGAGAGAGATCAGACTACGGGGCGTATGTGCAATATTCTGAGCCGCACGAGAGAGATCAGACTACGGGGCGTATGTGCAACATTCAGAGCCGCACGAGAGAGATCAGACTACGGAGCTATGTGCAACATTTACAGTCACACGAGAGAGATCCGACGGCGCTTTAGGTATTGTTGAGTCTTTGGGGACAGTCTTGAAGGTGTGGGGAGCATTCAAAGTCCACTGCGAACAAGGGGCGACAGCCGAAATCGCTTGAGAAGAATTGTGTTTCGGAACTCTTGTGAAACAATCGGAGCCGCTTTACAACGATTAAATTCCAAGGCGTCTGCCGGGGATTGAATGCCTTCTGAGAAGGGCTGGCCTGTCGAACAGACTTCAATTGCGAGTCTCTGACCCCACAAAGCCGAATATTTCGTTTGACCTCACTCACAGTCCACTCCAAGGTGTCGGGACCCTTCGAACCCTCTCCAGACATGGCGCGAAACCACTCAAAGTTATTGTCACCCAAGCAAGAGGGTATTTCATTAATCGACGCCCGAGAACAATTGAAAATTTCAATACATCATCAACGACACGAACACTCCAGACAAGGCGCCTAGCGGGTATCCACTCAGCAGGATGTCGAGAGCACCGTAAACCCGATTGACAATAGCCATCAATGCACACAGTGTCGAGCCGCCTCCCGCCCAGTGTGTGCATCTTCGGAATTCAGTGCAATCGCATTGTTCACTCACCGCGCCCCCAGCCAACCGTGGCCAAAATTGTGGTCTCAAAACAATCCCACTCAACATCCATCAGCAAACAGCGAGCGACTGGATGATTACATAATCCGCTGTGTGCTCCAAAGATCAGAGCCATTCAACGAGGGCCCCATCGACACCACGACCATCAACAACGCACCGTCCCTATAATCCCGTTAATTCCCAAATCCTCCCATTCATTCATTACCATTCACACGCAGAATAAACATTTTCCAAATTCCATTGAAAACAATTGGCCATCATCATCATCGCCGTTTTGGGCGAATGTTCAACGGTCGAGGAAGGGAGCGCGCCGACAATCGGTGTCGGCGCTGAATGAGGCTTCAACTGTACTTTTAATATTTTTCCAAATTAATTAATTATAATTAAATTAATTGGTGGCTCCATTGAAATTCTGTGGCACAGCCTAAAAGCCATCCGCACCCGCACCCATGCGTCTGCCTGCTGCGTGTCTAGGATCCAGTCCAGCGCGCGTACTGATGAATTGCGTGGTGATCTCGAGGCACATCGCGTCTCACCGTCTTTGGTAGCACAGCACAGAACAGCAAGGCAAGAACAATGAAACGAAATGAATTCAATTAGTATCTGCTTCCTGGGAGAAGTCATCCTTTGAAATGCCATAATATTTCCCAGTTTAATCCCTTCTAAGGATTTCGCTTTTAATTGAATTTCCCGTCGTGTCGTTACACACCTTCTGCAGGAGCGCTCCAGCATCCCCCCCCCCCTCTCCCTCCCTCAGCCGACAGTGGAAAAGGGGGTGAATTAGGTAAATTAAGGGATAATGGGATTAAAATCAACGTTCACACAAAAGCCGAAGTAAATAGCACACAATCGAAACAGAGTCTCAGGTCATTTCATGGATCCTCCGACATCCGCCCAAGAGACTCCTGGATTCATCATTCATCTCGTGCGCCAACCAATGGAGTGTGTAGCATGCTTGCCAAACCAGAAAAAAAACCAGCAACACAGAAATCGGTTAGAAAGGAAAACGACCCAAGCCGGGGACGAGCAGAGCCGAGAGAAAGAGAAAAAGAACTACAACCGTGTCGTCGTTTCCTTTCCCGTATGAATGCTCATATCCAGGATGGGACGAGGAGGAGGGGCGTGGAGGGGGGGGGGGGAAGAAACCTTGGGGATATCCTTTACAGTGTATATCTAAATATTATCGGATTATTTACATCCTGTGGCTTTTATACCTATCCCCGTGGCCAGGACTCTTTCACCGAACAATAAAAACAAACACATACACATGCACACACGCTGAAGGAAAATAAAGAAAAGGATACGAAATTCTAATCCTGCACTCACCTTGCAGCGGTTACATTGCAAAATAGTTTCGCTTGCTACTCACTGGCATTTGCTCTCTGTGTGAGTGTGTGTTTGTGTTTGTGTGCCCCACATAGTAATCTGGGAGGAACCAACGAAAAGGGATAGGAATTTCCTCTGGCAACAACAACAGCAACAGCAGCGGCAGCACCAGCAGCTTCGAAGGGCAAAAAGAACTTTTCCAGGAAATTCTCTTGGAAAAATTCGAGTTTAAGTCGTTCGTCGTTTTTTTTTTCCCTCTCGGGGGTGGGGTGGGATGGCAGCAGGAGCTGGTTGAGTGTAATTCAGGAAACTACGGAAACAGATAAGGTTGTGTATTTATTTGTGAATCCTTTCTGTTCTGGCTGGTGGTCGTTGCCAGAAGACGAATTTTTTCGTTTGTTTGTTGATGTGATACAGGAATTGGCAGGTAGGGCGCAAAACAATGGCTGTGAGGGGGGGAGGCGAGGAGCCGAAGGATTTGGCGCAAAAGGACGACGAGAGGGACGCCGACTTGACGGTTGAGCAGAGTGCATTGAGGTGTGCTTCGTGCATGAGCAGGTGATGGAAGAATGCTTAGGAGCGTCGTTGTCCCATGTGATCGATGCTCAACTGAGCGCATGAGATCGGATGCGATTCTCGATCGGAAGGAGGGTTGTGATCTGATGTAGCGGCCCACAAAGCTAATGGTCAGACAAGAGCATTGTTACGAGGCTCTGCGTCGTATGTATGTGGAACATTTTGAATTGACGCGCGGACATAGAGGATTACACTGAAGCGACGCACGGGCAGAGGCCAGCAGTATGAGGCCATGCGGCGTATTTTTTTTTTGACTGAACGCGTGGACTTTGACCAGCTCTAGGAGGCCATGGGGCGTATGTGGAAAATTCTGAGCCAATGCGCGGACGTAGCCAGCACTATGAGGCCATGGGGCGTATGTGGAACATTCAGATCTGAAGAGTGGACGTAGACCAGCTCTAGGAGACCATGGGGCGTATGTGGAACATTTTGATTCAACGCGCGGACGTAGACCAGCACTAGGAGGCCATGGGGCGTATGTGGAACATTTTGATTCAACGCGCGGACGTAGACCAGCACTAGGAGGCCATGGGGCGTATGTGGAACATTCAGAACCACCAAGCGGACGTAGACCAGCACTAGGAGGCCATGGGGCGTATGTGGAACATTCTGAGCCAATGCGCGGACGTAGCCAGCACTATGAGGCCATGGGGCGTATGTGGAACATTCAGACCCGAAGAGTGGACGTAGACCAGCACTAGGAGACCATGGGGCGTATGTGGAACATTTTGACTCAACGCGCGGACGTAGACCAGCACTAGGCGGCCATGGGGCGTATGTGGAACATTCAGAACCACCGAGCGGACGTAGACCAGCACTAGGAGGCCATGGGGCGTATGTGGAACATTCTGAGCCGACGCTTGGATGTAGACCAACACGAGCAGGTTGTGGGGCGGTTGTGGAACGAAATGTCTACCCTTCCACAGTGCC
Organism: Eristalis intricaria; assembly: GCA_964034865.1. Lineage (NCBI taxonomy): Eukaryota > Metazoa > Arthropoda > Insecta > Diptera > Syrphidae > Eristalis > Eristalis intricaria. The sequence goes on along the minus strand of OZ035877.1, from coordinate 2,221,653 downwards.
CTCGATCAGCAGAACATTTTTCCTTTCTTGGAAAGAAGCCACCATACACTCCATACCGCAGACGAATATCACTCTCTCCAGGCTCTCTCGCCACGGTTGCAGAATGCGTAGATTTCCCCTAGAAATGCCGCCAATCCAATTCAAACCGCACAGTAAACAATATTTTCAATTGCTTCGCAATCGCTTCCATCTCCTGTTGTGTATCCACGTCGAATTCAATCTCAATCTTCTCGATAAACTCTCAACAAAATTGATTGATTCACAAATCAGCCGTCAGTGCCACCGCACAAAAGGCAACTTCATCGCGTCACGCACAGCGCAGCACAACATCAGACTTTGCTTTCGGGGCGCTTTTCCAACTAATCCACACAAATATGAGAGGAAACACGGCGTCGCCAGTGGCACGGCGCGGCTATGGCGGTGCACAGCTATCAGCACATAGTCATATCCTTCGTTGTTCCTTGTTGCGACTGAGATGGAGCTGGAGGGAGTATGGTGGTTGGAGGGTGGAGGATGGAGAAGGACATGCACAGAATTAATGCTCTAAATTCATCAATTAAAATGCAACCGACATAGCAGATTGTCGAAGCTCGCATCAGTGCACATTCGCCCCGAACCGTGGCAGCCTGTTTGAAAAGGATAATCGAACACACACACGCCAACAGACAAATCTGGGCTCAGGGCACACCTTCCTTTTGCTGGAGAGTCCCACGAAAGGATTACGTTAACGTATTCAATTACTGGGTGTAATGAAAGTGGCAGCAGGTGTGTGATACGATAGACTCTTGGTGTCCTTTCACACACACACACACAGCCCTATGTGCACACAAGCCCGCCTAGCTATTGAGTTCGGCATAAGCTGGTAATGAATTGTTGCATAATTTTCAGCGCTTAACTTTTCGCATCCTCCAATGAGCAGCGTTGTCCCTCGTCAGAGGACGAGACGACGATAAACGATGAACGCCAACGTACGGCGAAAAAATAGTGACACATTCCCGGTTATAGCTGTGTGTGCTGTGGCGGCGGCGTGGCGATGGTTTGGATGGTCGGCAGAGTGGTCTGCGGATGAATGCCGAAACGCTTTAAATCCCTGCAGCGATGCCCGGAGGTATTCTGCCGAAACTGCAAACATCACAGGATCTAGAAGGATGATGGGGGAGATGGAGGAGATGGAGGAGCTTCCATTGACGCATGGGAATCGGAAATAATTGCGTTCGTGGCGGGACATGAATTGCAGTTCTGTTGGGAATAACATCTTGTAGGTGAAAGCCGACTGATGCTTGATTGCCGGGGAGAGCTTGGAATGCGAAGTGGTTTCGAATTAACCGCTCACGAGTTGTGGGAAGCTTCTGTACCTTCAGTGGATGGAGTAGTGACTTCCAATCGGTTTCGAGGAATACGCAAAAAAACTGCCTGTCCTTCGAAAATGAGCCTTAGTTACGCAAACAAACCTACCATACACAACACACTCACTGATCTGGATACATAAATCATTGTCAGTTGGTTTTTTGGACGGCTGCCATGGCGCAGACAACACATTTCTGGCATCATCATGCTCGGTATGACCCTGGGTCAGTAGCAGGACACCATTTTTTCTCCAGTCTTGTTTACGAAAAAATAGATACAATTTTTCCAGATAAGGATACAAAAACAAACCAGATATATATGCAAAATATTGAGGGGGGAGGGGGGCAAAACCAACCCCAACATCAATGCCTACGTGATCCTTTTCGCCGTGGCCAGCCATCATCCATTTGCGTTTCACTCGATAAATAATAAACAACCTCTCAAGGAGCACCACCAGTCAGCCATCACCCAGTAGTTGCTATTGTTATTCTTCTCTCACCACTCCGCATCCCATCCCCCTCAGCCTGCTCGATCTGGTTCCCTCCCCGGAATGAATGTGTGTCACTGTGTGTCCTTATAAATATTTATTTCGCATTTTTAGTTTTTATTGTGACTACCGTGGGGGGAGGGAGGAAGGGGAGACGGCACAGTTTCACTATCTGTGTAGGTCAATCATAATTCTGAGAGGGTGGTGGCGGTTGGTAGTGGAGCGGGGGATAATTCGAAATAAACACATTCTTTAAAAGCGAAACGAAACAACAACAAACGCCTGAACACTCCCCCAGCATCATCCCCATCTAGCTCCCGTTCCGGAATAAATGAATGAGAATTCGGTGGTTTTTGGAGGAGAATCCCTGATGTTAATTTGATTCCCATCTAGAGCTGATTTATTCTGCACCGCAAATCAATAGAGCCAAAGGACAACACCATCCGGCCACATTGCGTGCCGTTCTTAAGTCTTTCAGCGACTGCTGCTGCTGCTGGTGGCGGAGGGTTTTTTTCTTTCTGGGACAGCGACAACGACGATGAGGACGAGGACAATGTCGGCAGAGGATGGCGACAAAGACGCACGTGGTGTGGAACATCTCTATTTACGGGTTCCGCTACGTCATTATTGTGCGGAGTTATTATTATTTTTACGGTTATAATGGGAAAAGTTGTTTTCCCTATCCAACCCCGATGGTGGGGTGAGTCCTTCAAGGACAGCACAAAATTCCAATAATAATATCGATAATTTGCTATATTTTCGGCCGCCAATTGTCTGCGAGGAGACCAATCATTTTCTTTTCCTATCTCTCCCTCCCGTTCGTCCCCAAGGATCACCCTACCATCGCCAGGGAGACCATGTTTCGATTCGATTTTCATCGCGAAATGGTGAGAATTTGAGCGAATTTTTCCGTCCATTCTTTCTGCCTTGCGAATGATGAAGTGTATGGTGGCATGTGTGTGAGTGGGCGGATGGGCGGGAGGTGATTAGATGGAGGAGGGGGACATCTGAGATGTGTCATCGGACCTTTTCGAGTGGAAATTGATTGAAAAAGTTTTCACTTTTATGGGATTAACTTTGCCATTGGCGGAGGGAGGGGCGGGGTTAGGGTGGCGGAAATATTATCGATGACATGAAACATAGTCTGGGAGCACCTTTCAGCTTCATGGTCAACAGCTGAGGTGTTAGATGAATGATGACATGCTGCCACTGAAAGTGGCTTGATGTTGGACACGACCTTTTCGCAAGTTAATGTGTGGGATGGAAATTTGCAGATGGGACGAGAAGCTTAACGTGATTGGGTTGGATGCCAGATTCTGTTGAAGAAGTCCTTCTAACGCCTCTAGTGCCTAACCTCACGAACGTAGGCGTTTTCAACGGAATCCCCTGCCGTTCATGACATTTCCCGAGTCTAGCCTCAAAGCGATCTCTCGTGACCATTTCATCAAAGATTGACACAAAATTCAATTGATTTGCCAACGCATAGTCACCCACAGCACGACAATCCCCGGCTCACAGCGCAGATCAATTGATGGGCAAATCCCTGCTGCGTCGGCGGCGGCGAAAACATAATTTATTTACAGATCCATTAACCCTCCCCGAAAGTCAAGTAAATAACCTTCCACAAGCCCAATCAATTAGTGAATTAAACTCAAAACAACCCGCCTTCGCAGCAGCCGAATGCCTTGTCTGACAGCATTAATAACTAAACAATAATCACACTTCCATGCAATACAGCCGCGTCTCAGTCTCTGCCGCGATGGGTTTCTCACAGCATTGAAATGAAATTTTCATTAATCTCTTCAATCTCCTTATGGCGGGGATACAGAACAAAGCACAAAGAAAAAAAAATGAAAACAAACCACCCTCGCGCGAGAGTAATTGTATAGCCTCCACCGACAAAACAAATAAACCTATCAACCCCTGGCAGGAAATACAAAACAAGTTGCTTGCCTTGCCGCTGCAACAGGACACAGAGAGAACAATGAACCTCGGCACCAATCTGACAGAGGACCTGATCAAGGGGGGTGAGGTGGGACTGGGACTGGTGTACGGTGGCGAGTTCACGACGTTGTCGTTGTTTTTAATAAAATATCGCCAGTGTCGTCTTTGTTAGCATAAAAGTTTAAGCGCTAAATAAGCTTTCAAGGATTAAAACTAAATTATAAAATATTCCCCTTAGTTAACAAAAACAACAACAACCAGACAGCAGCAGCACAACCAGTGAACAGAAGGAAAAGACGAAGCAATAGCAACAGCATCAGACGGGCTACAAGGACAAAGCATCAACAATTCTTATCCATTCCGTCCGCCAATGATGACGGAGACTGACTGACATTTTTGCACCCCTTGTTCGCGTGTCCTTGTTGGCCTGCTGTCATTGTTGTTCCGCAGCCCTGTCACTTGTTCCAGCTAAGCAGCGAGAAAAAAATAAGAATGAGAGCGATTTACAAAATATTGCACCAACAGTGAACGGGGAGGGATGTCAATGAAGCCACTAGTTGCGCCTGTGATAAGGACGAGAGGGCAGTCTCTGAAGTCTGAAGCCCTTCGCCGGCACTGACATCAACAACGGCGACAACGGCGAGAGGATAGCCGAGGAGACCGGCGGCGTTGGCGGCGGCGGCGACTGTTTGCGGTTTTTCATGTCACCGACGTTATTAGACATGAAAGACAGGCGTTTTTGTTGCCGCCTTACCACTGTCTGTGTGTGTGTGTGTGTGTACTGAGGAAGGAAATTTCAATTTTCGCTTGAGAGGAACGACTTATTTGACAGAAGACTCGGTGCGGTTGGTTCGTTGAGCGCTCTTGACTTGAGGGGGAGTGACACGCGGCCACGACTTTGTTTTGGAATGGTTTAGCTTGGCTGACAGGGCAAATTAAGTAGGCTAAGCATTTGTTCAGGCGCTTGGAGGTGGATGGTGGCTGTGACGAAAGATGGAAACTGATTGATGACAGAGCGACAATCGCTGGGTACACTGTGTGAAGTCTTGAAGAATGCGAAGCAAAGAAACTGCCCATTACTTGGAATTCAATTAGTCTCCGATTAGAAGTCAGAAATGAAGTCTTACTCCGAAAACAGTCTCTGTCTGCTCCAAAAATAAAGACCACGCATCCCATCGCCAGACAACACCCGTCCATCGACAAAAGAGAGCGCATCAGCTAGCCGAAGTGGGGCGACTAACTCTCACACACCACGTATCTCGTCCGCCGATGTGAAGCAATCCACCCACCCACCACCCCCATATCCATAAAACGTTATTAAAAAGTTTCGCCACCCTCCTCCTCCACAAAAAAAAATTAGATCCAATTCTCGGAACTTTTTGGTATCAAAATTAATCATAATTACGACAAACTGAACATTTTTAGCATAAACCAGTCGACTCACTCCCAGTCGCCAGTACCCCACCTGCACCCACCAACACCGAACGACATTCATAAATCTCGCTGCAATTCCCCGAAATCCACAAGTCGTGCAAATCGTACACACGCACTGCCACAACTCCCGCTGGGAGGGAGTGCCTTGCCTTTTTTGTTGGTTACCCAGCCAGACTTATGCCGCGTCAGAAGTCACATCTCTAAGTCCTTGTAATATTTCATTGAATTACGTGGAAACGCTTCTGCTAAGCAGGAGTGTGCCGTGCATGCAGCAGGAGCAGTGCCAGTGGCAGTGTCAGCAGCAGCAGGGAGCGAAGGTTAGGTTTATCAAGATGAAAATAAAATTCTTACCCGAAAACGAATTTCCCCCGAAGGCACCTTGACAATTCAATCCGAGAGTAAGCTGCTTACATGATTACTCGCCTGGTGACAGAATAACGCATGCCCTCAGAGAGACGCCGCCGCCGTTGCATGCACACTCAGCAGGGATGGGTGGAGATGGGATAAGATCAGATCAGATTTGACTCAGAAAATCTGTCAAACGACGAAGGAGGGCGGGGGGAAGGGATGCATTCATTCGTCCTTTCAGTCGTCGTTCATCTCTGAAGTGAACTGCGCACTCAATCAGCTGCAGCTCCCAGGCATCGAGATAAAGCTGCGAATTCGATTGTGAACAACATCAGGTATCACGATTCATCTCGTCTGAGACGGAAAAAGCTCCAGGAATTGACCTCAAAGTGGATAACGACATCTGGGCACTTTGTTATGCTTGTTTACCACTAAACTATTTCTTTGGTGGAAAAACAAACACAAGTGCTGGAATGTCCTTTTGAGTAAAGATAATTTCCTCCCTCCCCCCACTGACCACTCAGCTCAGCAGCTCTCCGGTTTGGAACGAGTGCTGGCAGTTTTTGTGTGCAGAAGAATTTCTTGCATCGTTGGTATGTTGTCTTGGCCAAGGAATTGCGGTCACTGATGCCAAACACAATCGACAATCGAAAATTCCCTTCTTCGACTTCTTCGTCGATGCACAATGTTGTTGCATTCATTATTTTGCAATTTTGTGGCAATGTCCTGTGATGATTAGGGCTGGTCAAGGGGACTCGTAGGGAATCAGCACTTTGTGGGTATTGTGGCGGATGTTCTGTTATGAATTGGGGGAGATTAGGGCTGCTCCACACGATGCAAGGAAATGGCCTGCTCTACACATTTTCCAAGACACAGCGACACAGTTGCAAGAAGACCCTTTGGGTGGATCGTGGAGCTTGAGGCTTGAATTGATGCGCCTAAGACTATGCAAACAGAAAACTGGGAACTGGGTTGTGACCCCAGCTTCAAGCAGATCGATCGCAAATAAATCACGTCTCGCAACAGACAACTGTTCAAAGTTCCCTCCATCCCCCCGGTTGGGGAGTTTGAAAAATTGTCTACTCATTCATTACGCATTCGATCTGACCGACTTATTGTTTCTTGAAACTTCAAAACTGGAACACATGCGAGTGTATCGATAAGAACTGAACTGAAACTCTCCAAACTCATTAATTGCTCCTGCTGAAAGAACCGATAGTTTCGACAACTTCAACCGCCACCCCAAGGACGACACACAGCCACACACAGTCGGAGCCACACACACAGAGAAATGGTAGCCATTCAACCGTTTCGTTTGACTTTTTGGCAAATTTTATGGTCGTCTTGCCAATAATTTTGGAATTTTTAAACGAAACAAACTCTCCGAAGTTTTGCCATCTTCAAACTACTGAACACATACCGACGAGCAAGGAGAGAACCATACCATGACCTCATCATCGTCAGCCATTCCCAGGCGAGGAGGACCAGCAGCATCGCCATGCCATACAAAATTTTGTCGATAACAGGAAGCGTCCAAGTGCAAGAAACAAACATCTCAAGTGGTCTTTTCTACCCTCCATGCCTCCTGTCTCTCTGTGACTGTGTGCGTCTGGAGCCACGGTCCAAGGGCTACACAGCTTTTACGTAAACAAATTTTAATTTATCGTTAAATGTCGAACTTGTAGTCCATAATTTCTACAAAACCCGACGGTGTGCGGTGCGGCAAGCGGTGGTTTCGGCAAACGACGGACTCAAGTGCAACTCGAATGCGGAAAACTTCAGTGCTCATGGTTTTGATGGAGCGAGAGTAAGAGACGACGTCGTCGTCGCCGCCACCGTCGTCGCTTTGAGAGATGAAAGCAAAAACTGCCAAAAAAAGGAAGTGTTTTGCACCACCCAAGGCGCCTAAAAGTTTTTGTCGAAGAGAGAAGTGTGACGACGATATCTACGCTGCCGCCAAAGACAGGGATTAATTAATTCCATGATACCTATTAACATGAATGTATGCCCGGGAAGCGTTTTCTTTCAACCCCGCCGCGAGATGAATGGGATAGGGTGCACTTAAGCGGGTTTCAAATGCATTACCATCCGTCCCACGGGGGCGGCAGGGGGAAGGAGACTTGTTCCTCGGAACCCTGCTTGTGGGTATGTTCTTCGATGTTCTCAACTATTTCGCAATTTTGATGGTTTTTAATGTCTTCCCTGGGAGTGAGAGAGAAAGAGAGGAGACAGAACTGAGAAACTGCTGTTGTGGCAAAGGAAATTTGTATCTGCATCGATGGAGGAGGTCACGAGGTGAGGTGGTGAGGAGCAACTGAGAAAATTACCATGCGTATGTGCTTATTGAGTGATTACTTTGGTCTCGAAGAGTTGTTTAGCCCCACCCCTCCCCAGAGGAACCAGAGAAGAGAAGAGAAGAGTAATGACCTACAACTTAGTTGCCAAGGATTATTGTGCGGATTGTAAAGTTTCCTCGAATCGGTCGACAATATGCAAATGAAATAAGCACACACATCCCTTCCTGCATAACTTTGTTGTGGAAAAGTGCAATAATTGCAAGCAAAGTTTGAATGTGATTGCCGTTCCGCTTAAGTGTACAGAGAGGGGCAGAGTGCATGGTGCCTGCTCTTGGCTGCACTTGTCCTGGGCTTAAGGGATTAAATTTGGATTCAGTGCCGTCGTGCGTGTGTCTTAACCGCAAAACTTTCAAAAAGCAATCTCATTCGAAATCGGAGTAATTATTCTCAAACTGTGTCACTCCCCATGCCATCATCGAAACTCTGGACACGTGAGTCTGATCAAAGCGCTTATCTGCTCTCGATCAAATTCTCGCAATTCATCGATGAATCCGCCGCCATCGAGAAGCGCTTACTCCATCGAGTCCCGTCACCATCGCTGTCATCATCATCGTTCGGAGTAAGGATCAACCTGCCGCACGGTGGAAAGTCCTTCTAGTCATCAACTTCTAGGTAAATTGTCAAAGGATTTGCACGTTACACACGCCCAGCTCTCCCACAGGACTATAGCCAAAAGGGAGAAGAAAGCAGGTGGGAAAAAAAATCTCCCGCTGGAGCAATGACTTTCTGGCAAATGCATTCATCCTGCCACTGCGTCGCATTCACATGTGATGTCCTTTGTGAATTGCGACTCCCCGACTGCACAGAGATGAATGAATAAAGTGGAAATCCGGAATCGTACACGGAGTCGTCGCCTTTTCCCTTTTTTTTTTTGCTGTTTTTTTGCTCGTTAATTGAATGAAGAGAACAACCTTCTTTTTTGCAACGCGTCATAAAGGAATTTTCATTTGAGCAGTTAAAGTCCGTACGTCGGGCAAAAGTGACACGGCTTAGAGCTGCAGAGTCCACTGCGTTTCAGGCAACTCCCTTCAGAGACAGGACAACGGCCAATTGGAAAATTATTAAAATTGTCTGGGAGGCAGACATTCTTCAGTCGGATCGATGTCACAGTCACAGTCACCACGAGCAACTATGTATCACCCCTTTCTTTCGGCTCCTTTCGCTCAAGGATACGTACGTTTCGTACATTCTTTCTGTCTGCAGAATTGAAAATTGAATTTCCATTTGAATTTAATTTCGATGAGAAAACTTCCGTTGATTGGTGAATAGGTGATGATGGGTGGCATGCGATGAGACTTTTATTGGTACCCCCAAGGAGACAATAGAAACGAAGTCGAATGCGCGACGACAAATTGGATGTGAGACTTTATACCCTCGCTCGCTCGCTCGTTCGTCCTTCCTCCTTCTTCTCCTCATCCATTGTGTGTGTGTGTCGATTGGCAAGAATATTCCGACACGACTGAATGCTGATCGAAAAGTGAGTGCAAAAAATAAGAACAATAAATGATGAGAGAGAAAATTGGAATATTAACATTTGACATCTGAGGCTAGTCATGGATTGCACTGGGAGCCGGTGGGACATTGCATTTGGTGCCAAGGATTATGAATTCTGATTGACTTTTGATGGGAAACACATAAGCGGAGTCGACTGGAGACACTGTGTGCAGATGCAGATGGGAGCAGCTGAAGGACGAGTGGCCTTCAGCATGCTTGGCAGCAGAGGCAACGTGAAATGGAAAAGAAAAGGGGATTCTGGGCTATCGATTGTTTGAGGATGAGAGGAGCAGGTTTATGGCATCGAAAGCCTTTCTATTTCATTTCAGAGAGAGGCACTCGTGGGGTCTGCGGTGTGAGTGGTGTCGTTGGGTGTTGATGGTGGTTGAGAGACGTCTCGGGATCACTCCGATCGATGTTCAACTGAAGACAACACAAGCAACGGCCATTATTTGCCAACATTTTATGCGAGGACATCGATCGATCAGTCAGAAGACCTTTTTCAAATCGGTGACAGCCTTGTCTACAGTAGTTCAGCTGGCATAGTCCCATAAGCAGTCATTCTACGTTTCCAGGGATCAACGGAACAGCCTTGAGTCGTGGGAAATCACTGGAAGGTCGTCCAAAGCGATGCTGAATGACAACCCCAGACAGAAAGAAACCATTTCAGAAGCATCAGCAGCCTCACTGAACAACTGGACACATACCAGCAATCCCCTTAACAGTCATAGTCTGTCTAAGCATTCATATTTGTGATTTAAATTGATAAAATAAAGAAGGGCTCCCAAGATCCTCTTGGACCCAAATGATCATCGAAAACTTGTTTGTTTTACATTGATTTTTTGACTCACAGGTCCTTATGAGTCCTTTACTGTTAGTCGAACTCAATCAAGGACATGCCTGAGAACCCTAGGTCTGAGTGCAACCTTTCACATGAGTGGTCATGTGGCTGGATCCGAACACAATTCCCGGAGATGTTGTCGATTTTGTGAAAATTTTGATCGCAAAATTTAGCTTGGCTGGGATTTCTGAAGTACTAGTCGCCCAGAAATGGTAGTAGGTATTCTTTAGCAAATTTGCAATCTTTGACTTTGAATATCTCCGGAACGGGGGGACGCAGGGAAAAAGTAATGATGAGGGATTGTAGGTCTTGACTTCGTCTTTAAGACACGCTAGTGACCGCTCAGAAAGTCCCGTTATGTTCGTCAAACTTCAGAGAAACTCATCAAAATGTTACTATTCTGGATTTCTAGTAAGTTAAAGACAAAAATTAACGAGAGCTTGTGATGGGGAATTAAAGTACGAGGCATTCCCTTTAAGATGATGTATAATTCACTGTTGTAGACCTTCAAAAAAGGCATTTGTGCATGTGTTACCTTTGCAAAACGGGAAAAAAACATTGTCCCTCTTACGCGTTTCTATTGGGCTTTAATAAGGAGTCATGAGCTTCGGTCAGGCGGATAAGTTCGGTATTTGAAGAACAAATCGTGCTCTTTTAGATGATGTCCTACTTGTTGGTTCATGTCTTCGATCGAAAAAGTTACAGGCACTGCAAATCGTCACCTCCTCATGGACAGTTGTTCTGATGCATGGTTATCGTACTCGCTCGCTTCACCTAGCGCCGCGCTAATCGCATCACACAGCGCTCCACAGATGGGCACTCCCGATGGACCGCGTCCCGACTCCATACCGCTTCATATACCGCTCCCAAATCGCCTTCCATACCGCCTCATGTACCGACTTCTGTACCGCCTACCGTACCGCTCACCATTCCGCCACGCATACCATCGGAAGCGCCGCACCGTGTACCGCCCAGAATACCGCCGACCATCCCGCTCCACCCAACTAGAGCGGTACAAAATCCAAATTCTTAGCCAAAAACCACCCCGAAATACCAGGTCCCCAGAAATGCAGAAAAAGCAGTAGGTATACCCCCTCGGTAGCAACTTGAAGTATGCAACGATTTTTTCACGGCCCCGTGATCGTGGCGCACAGGGTCAAAATTCATTGCATACTTCAAGTTGCTATCAAGGGTATACCTACTGCTTTTGCTGGGATTCTGGTGGCCTGGTGTTTTGCCAAGATTTTGTATGAAAATTTTACATTTTTGGACATCGTACCGCTCCCGTCCCGCTCGACATACCACTTCACTGGCGGCATCACATGCTGCTCTACAGACCGCCAGACCGACCGGACCTCATACCGCTCTCGTACCGCTCACCGTACCGCTTCCGTACCGCTTTCCATACCGCCTCATGTACCGACTTCTGTACCGCCTACCGTACCGCTCACCATACCGCCACGCATACCATCGGAAGCGCCGCACCGTGTACCACCCAGAATACCGCCGACCATCCCGCTCCGCCCAACTAGAGCGGTACAAAATCCAAATTCTTAGCCAAAAACCACCCCGAAATACCAGGTCCCCAGAAATGCAGAAAAAGCAGTAGGTATACCCCCTCGGTAGCAACTTGAAGTATGCAACGATTTTTTCACGGCCCCGTGATCGTGGCGCACAGGGTCAAAATTCATTGCATACTTCAAGTTGCTATCAAGGGTATACCTACTGCTTTTGCTGGGATTCTGGTGGCCTGGTGTTTTGCCAAGATTTTGTATGAAAATTTTACATTTTTGGACATCGTACCGCTCCCGTCCCGCTCGACATACCACTTCACTGGCGGCATCACATGCTGCTCTACAGACCGCCAGACCGACCGGACCTCATACCGCTCTCGTACCGCTCACCGTACCGCTTCCGTACCGCTTTCCATACCGCCTCATGTACCGACTTCTGTACCGCCTACCGTACCGCTCACCATACCGCCACGCATACCATCGGAAGCGCCGCACCGTGTACCGCCCAGAATACCGCCGCCCATCCCGCTCCGCCCAACCAGAGCGGTACGACATCAAATTTTCAGCCAAAAACCGCCCCGAAACACCAGGCCACCAGAAATGCAGAAAAAGCAGAAGGTATACCGTCCGCAGCAACTTGAAGTATGCAACGATTTTTGCACGGTCTGTGATCGTGGCGCAAAGGGTCAAAATGCATTGCATACTTCAAGTTGCTATCGAGGGTATACCTACTGCTTTTGCTGGGATTCTGGTGGCCTGGTATTTCAGACGGATTTTGTACTAAAATTTCAGAATTTTGGGTGCGTGCATGTTGTTGTTGGACTTTGTTTGATCTTGATGGGACATGATTTTTTGGGATTCTTACCTTTGGAGCTGTAGAATGGGAGTCCTGAAAAGGACTTTTCGCGTGTTGGTGTGTGTGCGGTTTACTTGGGGGTTTACTTTACTTGTTGGAGGATACTGAAGACCTGCTGAGCGAAGCAGATTAAACTGCTAGCTCAAGCAGGGCAACCTCCGTTTTATGAGTTCATTGAAAAGTCCTCATAAAATTATTGTTTTAAGAGGGTTGCATACCTACATACACATTCTTTGACTGTGGGCTGAATCTGGAGAGGACTCGACGGCGTCTAGAGGAGAAAGAACTCAACGAACTTTGTGTGTGATTGGAAGCATTAAGCTAGGTTGGTACGGGTATTTCAGCTCCAAGCACCTTGCCAGCGATTGCGCTAGTTTGTAGGCCTGTTGGTAGTGATCCAGGTCCGCAGAGATCTGTAGCACCACACAACGAAGACGACGATGTCTGGCTTAAATGCGAACTGTTGTCCAGAAGTGTATGTGTTCTTGCTGAGAGAGGAAGAAATGAACCACGAGTTTCCATGGCTCACAGAAAATTGAACCGTTGGGCTGGTCCTTGGCATTTTTAGGAGGAAATGACAAGGTCTTCAAAGCGACAATTGCTTCAGAAAAGATTCAAAGACTTCCAAGAGCCAAGGACAAGTATGTGGTCAGTGCACACTCTAAATGTTGCCATGAAGTGAATGATTCCACCAGTGGCCAGAAAAGGAAACGGTCTCTGCGTTGCTATTCGTTGCGAGGGTACGGCAGGTGGAGGGAGATGGTGGTCTGATGGCACAAGCCTGACTGGTCCATTGGGCAGATCAGACCTCTTGGGTATGACCGCATTAATTACAACAGTGTGCAGCTCAGGAGCTGCGGAGTGAGACTGTATCATCACTCAAAATAGTGGGTTCAGGAGGCAAGACCAGAGGATGTATGGCACGCCTCCTGTCTGCTCTTTACCCATGCAGCTTCAACGAGACATCACAGACATGGAAAGTACCTGTTTCGAATTATACCCTGTATAGGCTGGATCCGATCAATTGCCAGACACCTCGTTTGAGGATCCTTCGTGGCAAGGGATTCGAGGCACATATTTCATGTCTGGCTGCGTCATTCACTGTAAAGCCATCTCTTCGATATAAACGCCAGACTGATGCAAATCCTGGTGGGTCGCATGGAACTTTTGACAGCTTATATCTCGAGAACGGTGCGTCCTACGACAAAATTTGCGTGCATAATTTTTGTAGCTTATGACTTGATCTAGAGGATGGAATTAAAAAATTTACGAAATTCCCGTTATTTGGGCAAATTTTCCACAAAAACAGGTAAATTTGTTTCTCTGGCGTAAATTGTATGAAATTTTATACCGCCTTTGAAGGAAGATCGATCTGAATTATTGCTCTTGACACGAAATTACACTGTGCAAGTTTTCATCACCCTCCATCCTCGGCAAGTCAAGAAATAAACTTATTTTACTACAAAAAGTCCATTATTCATTAAAAATTATACCCTTATAACGGTATATCTGTCCGTGCTCCAACTCCATCCTCTACACCAAGTCAAAAGTTACAAAACCGCCCTACGTCACTTTGCTGTAGGACGCACGGTTTTTAAGATATGAGCAAGGCAATACCAACATTTATGATTTTTTCAATGTAGAAAAATCGACATCTGTAGGGGTTTTGGCGGTTCGTATGGAACTTTTGCCAGCTTATATCTCGTGAACGGTGCGTCCTACGACAAAATTTCCGTACATCATTTTTGTAGCTTATGACTTGATCTAGAGGACGGCATTAAAAAATTTACGAAATTCCCGTTATTTGGGCAAATTTTTGAAAAAAACAGGGAAATTTGTTTCTCTGGCGTAAATTGTATGAAATTTTACATCGGCTTTGAAGGAAGATCGATCTGAATTGTTGCTCTTGACGTGAATTTATACTGTGCAAGTTTTCATCACCCTCCATCCTCGGCAAGTCAATAAATAAACTTATTTTACTACAAAAAGTCCCTTATTCATAAAAAATTATACCCTTATAACGGTAGATCTGTCCACGCTCCAACTCCATCCTCTACACCAAGTCATAAGCTACAAAACCGCCATACGTCACTTTGCTGTAGGACGCACGGTTTCTAAGATATGAGCGAGATAAGACCCACATTCATGATTTTTTCAATATAGAAAAATTGACATCTCTAGGGGTTTTGGCGGTTCGTATGGAACTTTTGCCAGCTTATATCTCGAGAACGGTGCGTCCTACGACAAAATGTCCGTACATCATTTTTGTAGCTTATGACTTGATCTAGAGGATGGAATTCAAAAATTCACGAAATTCCCGTTATTTGGGCAAGTTTTTGAAAAAAAACAGAGAAATTTGTTTCTCTGGCGTAAATTGTATGAAATTTTACATCGGCTTTGAAGGAAGATCGATCTGAATTGTTGCTCTTGACGTGAATTTATACTGTGCAAGTTTTCATCACCCTCCATCCTCGGCAAATCAATAAATAAACTTATTTTACTACAAAAAGTCCCTTATTCATTAAAAATTATACCCTTATAACGGTAGATCTGTCCGTGCTCCAAATCCATCTTGTAGATCAAGTAATAAGCTACAAAATAGGCCTACGTCAGTTTGCTGTGGACCACAGTCTCTAGGCATCAAGCCAAGCCTCCAACAATTTCCCGTCCTCCGCAAGCCCTCCCTTACATCTCCCCTCGCACGAAAAGAAGCCAACTGAAACTTCGTCAAAGTAAATTGCAAATTTAATTGCAAAGCCCGCTGTAATGACCCCAAAAGAAACGCTCAAATTCGACTTCTCCACTGCGGCAAGCTCCATCTGTGCGCCAGAAGCAGGCGAGAGCCGTCCCCGTCGCAGGCAACCTGACACAACTCAGGATTCACTCTTGCAGTTTGTCTCTCAATTGAAATACTGCAGTTTTTAATTAAAAACTTTTGAATCCCCTTACGCACACACACACACTCAGTCAGGCCATGCATCCAGCGACAATGCACCTGGTAAAGTTCATTCATTCATTCATACAGTGTTGTTGTTTGGGGAGGAAAGAGGGGCTCATGTGAGAGACTTTGAGCCACAGTAAGACACAACTCGCAACAGTGTCACTTGTTTGGTGTGTCTATCGCCGCAATACGCGTTCATCTTCCGCAGCGGGACCGAGTGGAGGAGTGCCGGTTCAAAAAGGGGGAAAAGTTTTCGGTTAGGTCGGTGCCACTGCAACCGCCTCAGTCCCACCGTCCTCCAGGGGCACCTGAACGGGGTGTAGTGGTCTGATTTATGCATGTTAATTAACTTAATTGGTTGCATCCTCCGTGTGCGTGTGTGTGTGGAGCCGAGGGACTGCGCTGCGGACAGGTGGACCGGTGAGGTCCTGTAGACAAACTTCTGGTTTGCATCTGCATCGGAAAATCTCCCCCGGCGATGGAATAGTAATCTCGGAGAGAAGCTTGTCATTCGAATGATGCAGAGAGGGGGAGCGACACGCATGTGTGTGCATTGTATCGTCAGCACACAACGAAAGTACTACCAGGCGATATCCGGAATTCGCATAAACAAAAGGATTTCAATAAAAAGCATGATTACGTGTAAGCACACTCACCCCTCTGCCCCCCCGTTTGAAGGGATGAAGTTTCTTGAAGAAGTCCATGCAAAGTCAGGCAAATCCAGATTATCTCTCTGTCAAGGATATGTCCATATATGTCTGTGTAAGCAAACACAGGCGAGCACAAAAGGGACCGATGACGATGACGATGACGAAACAGCAGGCGGGGTGGTGTAACAGTGATTTGCTTGAGTGGTTGCAAGACCACAAGCAATTTGTGCCATAAGCTCCTATGCACAACAATGTTGCTTGTCGAAGGACAATGACTCAAAGGATTTAGCCACCCCATGTGGCATGTCCACACCACAATGGGTTACATCCTCCGTGATCCTTCGGCATCCGTTTTCCACGACTTGAAACGATGTATTCGGAAAACAATGAAAAGGCAATTTGCTGAGCTCATTGTATTTACCTTCATGCAAACACACCGAGCTCACCGAACTCACCGAACTCACCGAGCACACCGAACACACCTCCACTCCGGCAAACAACTGAATAAATACATAAGCATCGCTTAAGAGTGTTGCTGCACAATGTGCTAGATGCTGATAATGGATTTGATTCCTCGTCCTTTGAGAGTCCAGGATGTTTGCTGCAAAATCATGTTTCACACACGTGATGTGATACATGACCTTGTCGGCGTCGTCGTCGTCGTGTGTGTTCGTGAAAAGGACTATAATTTAAATAAAATGATTTGTGGTCCCCGACAGGGGGTGGGGAGAGGGCAGATGAGTTGAATGAGAATTTTCAATCAACCGGCGGAGGTGAAATTGAATTTTTATGGAAATGAAGAGAAATGGGTTTACTGATAGCGAGGACATGAACCTTGATTTAAGTCCTCGTGTTCGTGGGGGAGACTTGGATGACGGGACCGTTTTTTTTTCCCTTCAGAGGGAGGAAGGGATGAAACACGAGACTCAAGATCTGCCTTAATTTCGTGTCACTTCGGTACAGCAGCCACTTTAATCATGTACGCTTAAAAAAGAAACATCTCCATTCCACAGGGCACACGGCGGTGCAGTCGTCGTACACATCTGTTTCGTCAAGCATGTTGCTTACGTTTGCAGAACACTCTCTCTCGCGCCGAGCAATGCAATTCCTCACCCATACACGATGGATTCCCATTGGAATATGTGTTCAACATTCGTCCGTTTTTCACGTCTGTCTCCGTTGTCAGTCCTTCCAACCGCATTTCCATGTCCCGCACTTCACAGCAATTTACCGTGTCTGTTTTTGTTGGACTCACTCTCACCCTCACTCTCCCTCTCTCGTGTTCTCGACCATCCTTGGCTCTGTTGCACTGTGTTGCTCGGTGCGCTCGCATGCATTTCGAGGACTTCAGTTTGATTTATGCAACGTCACCCTATAAATGCAATTTATTTATGTTTCCTTTTTTTTGCATCATCCTCTCTCTCACCCTCTCTCCCGCTCCTCCAATCGGCACCGCCGCGCGGCACTTTTTGGGTCTGAAAAATTTATTTCATACTTTTTAAGTAATAAATTCTTTGAAAATTACTCCTCTCGCTCCGACCCTCTGGAAAAATGCAACCAGCGCCGGGGTACACCACTCTCCGACGGTGGGGTGGGACAAGAAATGAGCTTTTATTTTTATTACCATTATGTGCGGGATGGCGGACGGCGGCATGCATCCCCCACCCCCCGCTGTCAAGGGTGAACTCTGTGTGCGGTCATTTTTTATATCTCCCGTGGGATGCATTAAGTATTAATGATTTATAGTTGCTGAACCCTTCAACTTGGCACTAGAGACGGCGATGCGGCGCGCCATGGCCAGGCCAACGGAGCAACACAAGAGGGCCTCTTTAAGGAAGCAACTGCAACTTTTTGAGTGCTGCCGTGATGATGGCGAAATGCAAAAGGGAAAAAATAAGAAGATCTATAAGAGCGACGCCATCTAACTTGAGGGATATCCTTGAAATACTTTCAATGATGCAAGGAGAATGAGAACGATTAATCAAGATTTAATTAACAAGCGAAAGGATTTCTGAGTTCTCTCCGTTTGAATAGTGGCCAGAGCAATGCCGTGTGTTGGTCGGGCGGTGGTGATGGGAAGTCCGACCGTTTTTCAAACTCATGGCACTTGCAGAAGGAAGTTACTATTAGTTTACCGTCTTTTGTCAGCATCTTTGAACCTTTTCTTTGTTTGAACAGAACAATGGAGGGTGTTCAGGATGAAACTATGGAGAAGAAGTTGGAAGATGAACGCCATTTGAGGAGTAGGCAGCGATAAGGCCCCACAAGGACTAGCCCGCCATCTAGTCTCAGAGTTGAAGAAATTCTGATTTATGTCCTCCAGAAGCGTATTCCTTTAAATCGGTATTCAAAACCTGCCTTCATAGAATTTCACTTTATCAATCATCCCACAATCACTGTAGAAAGACCTCCAGATTCCAAGCAAGCCTTATTAGGAAATTAAAAGTTAAGGCCCTAAGTGTCCACCTTATGACACTCCATCAAATCATCTAGATTTGATACCATATCACTGTAGACACATCTCCAGGTCATAAACAAGCCTAGTTAGACGGTTAAAAGTTAAGGTCCTAAGTCTCCACATTGTGGAACTCCATCAAATTATCTAGATTTGATACCTTATCACTGGAGACACACCTCCAGGTTCAAAACAAGCCTTGTTAGACGGTTAAAAGTAAAGGCCCTAAGTCTCCACATTGTGGAACTCCATCAAATTATCGAGATTTGATACCTTATCACTGGAGACACACCTCCAGGTCCAAAACAAGCCTAGTTAGGCGATTAAAAGTTAAGGCCTTAAATCTCCACCTTATGGCACTCCATCAAATCATGCAAATTTAATGCCCAATCATCATCAATCGGAATAAACAATAATCCAAATCCAATAACCAATCCAATCCAATGACCTGCAAATGTTAGTAAACAGACGACACCTTGCTGCGTTATTGCTGTTCAGTTCATATCGACAGACCATTTCTGTTTACGAAATTGATTCCCGTCCAAGTTTTGATTAAACTCAACCACATAACACCCCACCCTCCATCCTCTCACACAGATCCTCCCACGTTCGAGACAATTCAAATATATATTGAAATATTTCAAATTGATATTGTTATTACGAAAAAGTGGGGGGACCTCGACTGAGAAAAGTTTTCATTTTTCGAAGTTTTATTGAATCGCAAAAGGATGCCCCTACTCCGCCTCGCCACCACGAACAAATAGGTGATTGCGTACGAAAAGTACTCTCCCTGCCTGCGCGTGTGAGTATCTGTGAAAGTGTACTAGTAATTGAACATCAATTACGTACGAACATATACTGAGAATCTAAAGTTTTAAGGACAAAGTTTCATCAAACCCATCCATACACTCGGAACTGTGTGGGCCGGCGGGCGGGGGCTCGGGCATGGGTCGGGTCTAACAAAATGGAGTTTCTTCAAATATTTCCTTTAAGATATCCGTTTTATTTTTCTCCTTTTTTGGTGCTCGTCGTTTCCTTTATTTTTTGTGTCTTCATTGTTTTTTGTGGTAAAAGTACCCAAAAAGCTTCCCGTATTTCGAAGTTATTGTTATAACAACTAGGGAAAATAACTTGAGAGTCCAGGAAATTGTGCAGATCCTTGATATTTTAATTTGAATTTCAGAAACAACTCACAGAACGAGAGAAGGATTACTATGTAAGTGGGCGAATGGATGGATGGATGGATGGATGGATGGATGTACTTGGTTCGGTACGTGGTAGTTGAAAGTTGGTGGAACTTAAAAGCGTTCTCGATTCACTGTCGGATGATGGGGTTTTCCGAGAAGACTACGAAGTCCTCATGTCATCACTGGCGGTGTGAGGGTGTGGCAAGGTGAGTGCGAACTTTTGTGTTCTAAAGAGAAAGGCGGGTTGCGCCTGTGAAGGAGTAAGTGACTTTTGTGGAAAGTGAGAAAATTGAATTTGTGTGGAAGACAATTGGACTGAGTTTTCCACCTTGTGGTACCCATGCAAAATTAATAAAAGACGGCGAATCGTGCGACAACAGGGACACGTGCAATTTGGAGGACTGAAGGCCATCAAGGATTCTCTAAGAGGTCTATCACGACTGGCCTTGGCATCGCAGCCAAAAATGTACGTGCTTGGCCTTGTCGCGCCATCAATGACGGTGGCGAACTCATGAAGCCATGGCCTCTGTTGATCCAAAAAATTCCGGAGCATAATTTCGAGGACTCGGAGATTCGTTCCACTAAAGATGCAACGAACTCTCAGAGATCTGGCTTGTCCTCCAACATGTATTGACGAATGATGTCTCATTCGCTCCTTTCTGGAGTCCTTGTTGGTCTTAAAGCCGATTTCATGTTCTGCCCAAAATTGATTTGCCCTCAGGGCTTTTCCCCCCTCACACCCATCCATCGACAGTCTCTTACGTAACCTCACCCAATCATGAACTTGCTCCCAATCAATGCATGTCACTATCCTCAAACTCCATTCCCAGCCAGACCATCCACACCCACGCTCAAGTGCAGCTCCACAATGCAATCCAAATAAGCCTCAGTCAGCTGTCTTGTCTTCAAATATTCTTGCACTGACTCCAAGCAGCTTGCATCCTGAGAAAATGTATTCACAAGCGAAATCTCTCCAAAAGTCGACTTCGAAAAAGTCTCCCTTTCACAGCGAGTACAACTGTACTCACTGGAATCCGGCTCTCATTTTCCAGGAAGCTCTGCTGGAGGTTTCCTTCTCGTCCACCCCTCGGTCGCACTCAGTGGCGCTAGTGACTGCTCCCGAATCCTGAGTGAGTCACGAAAGCAGCATCCGAATGGGACTTCTGGAATGGAATACATTCCACAATCCACTCTCTTGGCACACAGTCTCTGACTCTCTCTGCTTGTTCTCAGCGCAATCACCAATCCACTCATTCACCATTCACCAACCGTCAACGGCAACAGCAAGGCGACGACTCTCTTACTTTCGCTTGCTCCGAGAAGGACACGAAAAACGACACAAAACACCCGACGTCGACGACCAAATTAGTTCCGTTGATAATGTCAAATAGATTGGGTGGAATCCATAGCCGGTGGCGAATACGTAACGTGTTAACTACGACTGTATAGAGCAATTCACTTGGGTGATTTTTTTCTGCCGTGTTGTTTTTGCATTTCTTGGTCGTCCTGTGTGCGGTGAGTGAACCCCGCCGCCGCCGCCGATGCGATCCTTCGGAGTGTGCACAGCAAGGTGCTGAAAGTTTAGATGGTTAACTTAAGAATTAATATCTAATTCCCTCGATTCGTTTGGCGTTCGTTTTATTCTTTGTTTTTTTTTGTCATTCCTTCGCCCCGTGGTGCTCAGGGAGAATTCTTTCCATTTTTCGCACGAACGACACTGATTCGAACGGCAACAAGGAAAGTGTGTGCGGTGTGTGTCGAAGTTGTGTGTGATTTTTCCTTCTTCATTCCTTTTTTTTCCGGGGATTCGACATGAAGTGCAATAGTTTGACCCAGTTACAGTGAAAAATAAGAGAAACGCTCAACGGCGAACAGAAAAAATACAAAAAATCAAAAAAGCACAAAAAAAAAGAATAAAATAAAATAAAGGATCAGAGTGTACGAGGGGCAGGGAAAGGATTAGAGAACTCTTGATGGAGTTTCGGCATCGTTTCATCTAGTCACGCTGTTCCAACTGTGAGTGCAAGTGAGAGAGAGTGTTTTTAGTTTCTGTTTTTTTTTTTCACACTGTTTCCGTTCGAGTTTCGCTGGCTCGCTGAAAAGCCGGCGAATTCTCATTCAACGTCGACGACGACACTTGGATTAAAGGCCGCTGCCGCTGGAGGACCACATCAACACTGTCACAAGGCAGGCAGCCACCCCCTTTAAAGAGGAGATAAATCGGTAAATTTTATTACACACTTTCTCTCGGTGCCCGTCGCTCTAGCCCGTCGCACCCACATGGCAAATAGAAACTGTATCCATTACTGACAGGATTCTTCCCCCTAATTTGTTTATTCAATTTGCGAGGAGACCTCGCTTTGTGCCGAGACTCGCTCTAATTGGGACACACCAAACCAACCAGCGAGAGAGGCACGAGGCAAAAAAAAAGGATAACAATAGGGACTCCCTTCGCTTCCTCTCGTGTTCTGCCATGCAGTGGCGGATGGATAGATGGATAGATTCTCTAGAAACAGTATGCTAGAAGAATAACGTCTGTTTTTATATCCTTTTCAGTTTCGTTCTCTTTTTTTTTGTTTTTCTCCCACCCACTCCCATCTAACGCCATCATAATGCAGATTTAGTTCAGTGCCGTCCCGTGTTGGCGGCGACGTTCACGAAAACCGAACCGAACCATACCCAACCCAACCCCCCAGCGATTCCGAAAATATTCACTTTCGCTCGCTGGCTCCTTGCAGAGAGATTTTTATTCAGGCAGCAGGAGCGACGGCCTGTTTGGGTGCTTTTTTGTGTTTCCTCACTTGATCCTGTTATACAATTAGTTGAGGATTTATTTTCCCTTTGTGTGTAAGGTGTTATCGCTGTCGTCGTCGTCGTCGTCATCGTAGCCCCTTGTCGTTGCCGTGGTTGTTGTCGTCTCGAAGACGACAACGATGCCGCCAACGTTCGTTGTCATTGTCGCTTTGGAAGGATGAATGTGATTTGATTTTAATAAAAAATCAATTTTCGATCCTTGAATCATGATGTCTGGCACTGAATGGGGGGTGGTGCTGGTCTTGACGTTTAGCATTTTTTTGCAATTTCCATAAATGAATAATCACAACAGCGTGCCTGAATCAAGTCGACCGCGCAACGACAATTAAACGATCGACTCTGTTTCGAATTGGTGAGCGTATGTGTGTGTGGGTGGGTGCGCGTTCGAGGGGGCGTATGCGTGCCAGTCAGTTTGGGAAATAGTTTTTGCGGAGAAACTTTCTTCAGGAAATTCGTTTTTAATCGCAACAATAAAACAGAAAAGAATGGAAGAAGAGAAGAAGTTGAGGCGTTTAAACACAGTTCAGTTTCACTGCTGGCTGGAGGGCATCGGCGAGTGAGAGAGAGAAGAGGGGAACTGCTGAAGGCACCTAAGCACTTTGTTGTATTTATTGACATTTAATGGGATCAACTCGTGGTAGAGCTTGTGTCGGTTACTAACTTGGGTTTGGTTTTTTTTTTTTTACATAATTAGACATGAGTTGGAAATTAGGAGAGAACTCGGGAAATTGTTGCATGTTTGTTTAGGGAGAGGAGGAGCTGCCCTTTTCCTCGAAGGCTGCTTTTGAATCCTATTGGAACTTAGGAGGCGGCATGTGTTCTTTTAGAATACGACGGCTTAAGTTGAGCAACTTACAAATGATCACAAAGTTCCTTGCCAGTCTTAAATGCCAATTTCGGTCAAAGACATGGAACCAGGTCCTTGGCTTTCAGGCCCCCTGTTTCAGTCGTTTAGAAGTCTTAACCACATTTTTAGCAAACATCCACTTCAGAGTTACACAATTTTAATAGGATGAGACTGAGAACGGAAACTTGTGGTACATCATAGGTTACCTTGATACAAGACACTATTCCCCACTAAACCCCCACTGATGCTCATGTTTCAGAAGCTATATTGGCCTCGCTCCAAATTTGTGCATCATACTTGACTGAAATTGACATCAGCATCGAACCAGATTCAACATCATTGACAGGCAATATTGTGGCCTTATGATGCAGAGAGAAATAAGAGAAATAAGACCATCTTATGGCCATCCGCCAGCTCAATCTCTTTCGACTCACTGACAATGTTCAAAGTGTACTCCTCTTTAGAAAATCCTTCAGAAACTTCGGCGCTCGGAGGCGGCGTAAAACTGTAGGGCCCTTCCACTCGTGAGAGAACAGTAGCATGCGCATCACGAGTGGTTCCCATAGAAGCTAGACTTAGGTTCACATTGGTTCGACACGGCAGTCCTAGGTGACGCTAGAAGCTGAGTCCTATTCTTTCGTCTGCTTCCCAAAATTCAGTGATCTTTGGCAAACTTAGTTCGGACTCATAAGCGAGACAGTGCCAATCTTCAAAAATCGTATTTATTTCTATTGCAGCACCCTCCCCAACCCCCCCCCCCCCCCTCCCACTGCTCAGAGCTAAAACAAGATCGCCTGATCTCAATTCAAGAAATTCATGAATCTGTTGACACTAAAGACGACAATTGTTTCCCTCCCATCAACGGCCTTTATTCACCCCCTAGATCTCAGTCTCTCAGTTCGACAGCCATCCCTTCCACAAATCCAACAACCCCCTCCCCTCAAGTTCCCCGCTGAAAACATTAAACCCGACTTAACACACAGATGATCTCGAATCCCTGACCATTCACCACCAAGAGCATACGGTCCCAGACAAACAAATGACACACAAAAAAAACAAAAAAAAAAAACGAAAACCACCCAAAACTCCTCCAAACAATCGTTAATTATCCTTTCTCGAGCAGCAGGATCTGCTCCTCCATCGGGAGCCACCACAATCAACACCATAAACGATAAACAACCCACCGTCCCACCCGAACACATGCGACAATGTTGCATCCCTTCCATTCGTACACAATCTTTATGACAGCCCCGGTATGAAATGACAAAAAACCTCACCGACAACCGAAAACCAAAGCCAGCAGGACACACCAACAATGCGGCACGGAATTTCTCATCACAACTCCACTCCACTTGAGTTGTGAGTATTATTGTTTCAGAATCGTCGTCGTCGGGACGACCAGAACGACCAGGACGACCAGTGCCAGTGTTCCTGGTCCCTTTGGTTCGTTTTTAAAATGAATGCCTTGTGTCCTATCCAGAGACTCACCCACCCACAGTCATTTGGGAGCAGTTTGAAGAATATTTTCCATCACAAAACACGTCAAAAGAAAAACTTCGCCAAAGTAGCAAAGTAGTGGCAGGCAGCTAATAGTCCTTCTTCTTCTGTGTTTGTCGCGAGGCAAAATATGAGGAGGTGCAGGAGGCATCTTCTTCGTTATCCTGATGATGTCACTGCCGAGTCGAGCGTGCCGTTAGGGCTATTTTCTTTTTATTAAATGAAAACTAGAGGGACACAGCAGCGGCCGAAGAACAAAATCATCTCCAACAATGATGTTTCAATATTTTGCTCGTCCTCATCCATTCTTCCTCTCTGTTGTCCTGGTGTCCAGTGTTCATCGTCCCTCTTGTTCTTCTGTAATTGTTTGACAGGCGGTCGCTGCAGAGAATGAGAAGGAAAACTTTCTTCTTGCGTTCGTTTTTTTTTTCCTTTAAATTTCGTTAAACACCCTCAAATGTTTTGATTTCTTTCGTGTCCCTTTTCGCGTTGTTGTTGTTGTTTTTTTTTCTCTCCCCCTTCTTGTGCTGCTGGGTGGCTCTGTCACAGTTAGCTGTTGGGGTGTGTGTGTGTGTGCTGCGTTGTTGTTTATCCGCTTGGGCCCTCCGCCCTATTTGTTATTATGTAATCTAAACTCGGGGGACACGGCTCCTTCCATCTCCTGCGGGAGAGGAAAAGTTAAATATGATTTTTTTCCTTCTCCCCCGTCTTCACTCTCTCCCTGGGCGATTCAGTGGGATGTGCGTTGGTCGGTTTCTCTGAGAGAAAAAAAAATAAAAAGAAGTGGGCACTTGTGCGGATTTAAAGGTCCGCTCAGGCACATTGTCCGTGACAGTGGTGCTCCCCGGCCGGGCGGCTGAAGTAAGATGAAGACTTGGCCTGTGTGTTGAGATTTCTTTCATTCCAAGAGGAGGCAATAAAAATATTGAGAAGACACTACACTTGGAATCTCCGAGAGATTGCTATACACGCGGCCGTCGCCGAGTGTTGTGTGACTATTTTTCATTTCATTTCATCTCTTTCATCTCCACCATCCTCTTCTTCTGGCTCGGATTCTTGGGGATCCTCGGCTGGTGCTCCTCGTTGGCGGCGGTGGTGGCGGCGTCGAGGGACCCTTGGAGGATCCTTGCAGAGCGGGAGTATTCAAAATTTATGGATTTGTTAGGTTATTTATATTTAAATTTGTTTAGATTATGTTTGTTGTTTTTATAGCTCGCGCTGATACTCGCACTGCCTTGCTATGCTGAATGATGGGGAAGGGCTGCAGAGGCACAGGAGCACAATATGAGATGAGCCCCCACGGGGCGGCACACCGGAGAGGGGCGTATTCGAATTAGATCGGGACAATGTGGGACAAATTAAATGGAATTGTCCTCTGTTTTAGGTGATGATATCACACTTGCTTCTGTGTGTCCTGGGAGTGGGGGGGTTGGGCTGCGGTGGGGGTGAATTACACAAAAAGTTTCTTGCTTCAGCTTGTTTTTGTGTGTGTCGGAATTATCCTTGCGGGAAATAAGGACGATTTTGGAAGTGAAACAAGTTTTTGAATTGGACAAGTTCTTGAGAAGAAAACTTTCCAATTTTTTTTTCTTTTCTTTTCTTCTTCTTCCTTTCGGTGGCTTGCTTGCCTGTGTGTTGTCTCCGCCGCGGGGGAGGGAGGCGGGGGACCGACCATCTTGGTTTGAGGCCGGATCACTTTATTGGGGCGCAGCGTACTTTTAGTTCGAAAGATTATGAAATTGACTGAGACACTGATACACGTGTCCTGGGAAATTGACATTTTATTCGATGATACGACAAGACGTATCAATGTATGTTGTTTTTTGTTTGCATTCCTCCTTGGTTTGGTTTACGACGATGACACGACACTGAACGCCTGTTCTCGACTGCGTAGGCGGTGAGATCTGTCGCTACTTGTTTGAATGGGTGTGATACTTCAGGTATTTCTGGAATTATGGAACCGATTCACGTGCCTCGATGGATGAAAGTGATGACTTCTGTTGTTGTTGCTGTTGTTGGTGCGGACAAAGTGGCTGGGATGTGTGTATCTGTCTGAATGTTGTTTGCGTATCGTTTCCTCCAATTAATGGGAAATGCTTTTTTTTAATGTACTTTGCCCGTGCTGAAGGGGTTTTGGAAAGCCCTCAAATGTCAAGTGTCAAATGGCAAAAGGGGTTTTTTTTTGTCAAGGATTTAGTCCTTTTTTCGATTTGATTTGAATTTTTTATCTCCACAAAGAGTGTGGAGTTGCACGTGGCGGGTTAATTTGAAAAGGTTGAAGGTCTTTAAGGAATGACACTTACTTCTGAAATTTCACATTTTTCCCTAAGCCGACGGTAGAGGCTCTGGACTTATTTGATGGGGAACTATACTCTCTTCTTGAATTGTCAACAACAAGACAGAGTTCAAGGGATAGGTGAACAATTTGAAGGCTTGTTGCTGACACACTGTCGAAGAACAAGGCGATACATCTTCACATGCAAATTGAATGTCGCCAATGTCGGTGAATTTGGAGGAAGCTGGGAAGAAGACTGCGTTGGTTGGAGAGCCAGATGACATCGATGTAAGCGCGTTGGGAAGGCACGTAATGTGCTAAGAGCCTTCTATCATTGGGCCAACAGAACAATATATACCCCGCTTCGCCTGGATAATGAAGCTGTTAACAGCATCGACTTCCCTAAGGATTCTCTCCTTATCGTCGACATCGATGATGTCTTCTTGTGGACAAGGTGAGCTCGTTTCTGTTGAACAAACCTGACTCCAGAATACTGGCTTTTCAAACGAGACTCCTCCGGTCTTGTTTATAGTTCACTGCCTTTTTTGTCAATTTTGTTTCGTTGGTACGAAGAATGGATTTTAGTCGCCTCTTACGACAGGCATGCCTTACCTCGGGTATATTCTTACCCCGTACCCGAAGGGGTGGTCTCGAAGACTGACAATAGAGTCCAGGGAAACCCCCTAACGACAGGCGGGCAGCTCTAGCTCAGGTCATCACCCATCAAGGGTCGCTGGCCTGAGAAGTAAGCACTTTCATCTGACGTCTGGACAAAGATAAATAATCCCGTCGTCACAAAGCAAATCCGTCATGTGCAGGCAATGGAACCACTGAATTGAAGAACCAATCAAGCCCACCCCTCGATTTCAAGCTGTCCTCCCCCGCGTCGATACTATCGTCGGTGCAAACGTCAAAACAACTACGTACTTCACTCATAATTACACAGAGCTGACAGGATACCCTATCCCCGTCCATGCACACAGAAACTGTCTTCAACCATAAAATCTCAACATTCTCTTTCGTTCACACACGGACGCTTTCGATTAATACTACGGTTTCTCACACGAACCGTTTTCAAGCAAGAATCAGTGTCATAACTGAGCACATAGGAGGTCTGCACAAAAAGGGGTTACAAAATTATAGTCATAAACAGAGCAAGGATATTCCTTTCAAGACATTCTCGAGAGGACTTTGCCAAAAATCAACTCAACTCAAACACACACACACACGATTGGGGACTTGGGGGGGGGGGGATAGAATACACTGAGTCACCTAGGTGGGGTGGGCTTATTCAAGAAAGCACATCTCTAGACCCCCGCCACACGCCATCCCATGAAATGCCAAAACACTGAAAAGTATGACATCGACGTGGGGGCCTGTTCGAAAGCCTGTCCCTCAAACACACACACGTGCAGAAAGGCGGGAGTATGTGCACGCCTCAGTAGCACCAAGTCAAGCGTGTAATTTATGTTTAACTAGTGAACAAGGATCGATAGGTTTTTATAGGTGTCATTCCATTTAGAGCGTTGGATTTTCCAATCACTGACTGAACATATCACCCGGCCCTCCCCGCTCAATCAACCCCCCTCGCCATCAGTCTTAAGCACAACGATGACAAGTGATTTGCATGTGAACTGAGGAAGATCTCCCTCTTTTTTTTTTGCAGAATTATAATTGATAGAGGTCCTTTCAAACCAGCCGGGTATTCAATTTTGATCCTTCGAGCCGCATCATCATATTTGATCCCGTCGCTAATGACACCCACGATAACGCGGGAAGATGATACACGAACTGTGGTGAAAAAATTAAAATTCATCGCATACGCTACGCCTCATTGAATGTCGCTGCGCGAAAATAATGACGAAAGAATGAAAAATAGAAAGTGTAGCTCGGTCGTTTCTCGCCTCCCGATGTGCGGATGCCGGTGGAAACTGAAACGAGATCATGAGTTCATTCACACACGAGTCTCTCGTTCGGTGGCGATAATGACGCTTAAAGGATGCCACCCACCGCCGTCACCGCACCGCCGTCTCCACTGCTTCCCACCGCAGCGAGCAGGATAAATAAAATGAAACAAAAAGAGAGAAACCCGCCTGAAAACTTTGTTCGCACGTAGATGTTGGAACGAGACGACGACTGGGTCGCTCTACGTGGGTTCGGCTGCATCCACAGCGAGTGTATGCTCATTCTTCGAGTTGAGTGCATGCATTTTGATTTCACTATTAGTCTATCCAATGGATATGCGGTGCATGACATTTGGAAAAAACTACTCCATGGAGTCCATTTTCCGGTTGTTAGGGCACAGTTTTATGATAATGTCTGTGCGGAAAATTGTTAAGTCAAGCCGTGTGTGGGAGGTGGATGAACCCGCAGAGCTCATGAATTTCCATTCGATTTAGGTTAAGTACACGTGGCGACTGGCTACTCAATCCGACGAAATCGAGTTGTTTCCGTGATAAATAAGAAAGCAATTCAATTCTCAAAGGAATCCAGGATGCGATCCTTTCCTGAGTCATCTGTCAGCCTCGGATCGGTCTCATCTAGGGGATGGCATCCTTAATGCGAACCGGATTTGAGACGAAGCTAGTGACTCCACAGTTCTTCTCGAGATTTCATGAGAAAATCTGTTTAGGGCAATAAACCTCTAGAACTCTTTCTCTCTCTCTCTCTCTCTCTCTCGCCATCTCTCTCTATCTATGCCTTCGCCATCTCTGTCCTCCCTTAAACCTCCCCTCGTCCTCCCTGCCACTCTCTCCCACTTGGTGAGACATCACCTCTCCGTCTCTGCCATCCCTCCGATGCTACGTCATCTTCATTTTCATTGCCGTAGTTTTGTCGCATCAGAGGGAGCATTGCAGCATTGTACCACGTCCCGTCTGGGGTTTGAAACAATTCTAATCATAATGAGCGATGGTCAGAGCATCACAGCATCCTCACCCACACCTCACCCAGCGCCCCGCATCTGTCAGCCTGTGAAAGGTAAATAAATTGGAAATCGTTTCTGGTCAAATTACCATTCACTTTTGGTCGACTATCAGGCGATTCCCAGCAGGCGGACGTGAATGAATGAACAAAAATAACCGAAAATACCGGCGAGGGGGTGTGTGTGTGCCAGGGCAGGGGTTTGGAAAAATATACGCAAATAGCCGAAAACACCGAAGCAGACTGAAAGTGAACCCAGCCCAGCAGAGGATGGACTGGCACCACTCCCGACTTCAGCTAGATCCTTGTCGGGGATATGAGAGAAATGCCCGTCTTCCATTTCCACACTCAGTGGGGGTGTCATCCAGTAGGGGCGGGTGTGTATGTATGTGTGTGGGAGTCTAATGGACAAAGACTCAGCTGAGTGTGTTTGTGATCCTGAACTGTATTTGCAATTCAAAATAGTCCCTCACAAAGATATCCTTACATAACCTCACTCGTCTAATGCCACCCCTATTCCGCACACCCCCTGGGGGCTGGTGTTTTGCGAATGCACTTGTGTGTGATGTTGATATTGTTTTATTGCTAAGTTTAGCTTCATTTCTTCCTGCCGCCCTGACCATACACAGGCGTACGTCCGCATGTGTGTGTCGAATCTTTTATCGCATCCGCTCTGCACATTAACTTGCCTCTGAAGCCGCTGCTGACGACGGCAGCATGGCGATGGTGGATTCACATTTTAATATGCAGTATCGCTTCAGGATGCAATAAAAGAATAATTGCTGCTGCTGCTGCAAAAACACGCACACACACAACACTCCTCTATGGGTGCATGGAGTTTTCCGTTTTTTGCTTCCTTTCTATGCTTTCAAGTTCCACCTTGTATTGGACTGGCCCTTTCATCGCTTCGGAAGCGGACAGTGTCCCTTGGTTGTTCTTTCATCTCCGTGTGTCCAATTTAACCGGGCTAAGCATATTGTTAACCTTTATGCCCTCAGAGGCGCTCCTGTCCTCTGACTGAAGCCTTTTTGTGGACGGTGGGGTGTTGGTCAGTCTCAATTTTCTTCTGCTCAACACTTGTGTTCCTGTTCAGTTCGTTTTTTTTTCCTAATCGCTTCCGCTTGCAATTTGTGCTCCCGATAGTTTGCCAAGTCTGCACAAGTCTTTGTCAGTGATGCTTCTGCTTTCGTGTCCTGTTTAGCTTTCAAGTTCTTGCCCTGTTCTCTTCGGGGGTGACTTTCTATTGCAATGACAGTTGCATGTCCTGGCCGAGGCGGAGGACGACGTCTGCCAGTCTCTCTGGGCGATTGATAATGAATGGCCTTTATATTGTATTGCAATTAAATTCGATGCCAAAAAGGACATTACACATCGGAATTGGCTAATCAAAATTGAATGGTTCCTCTGCTCCTTTAACGGGGCTATCATTTGTCTTTGAGCTTAACTGCTTTGGATTGCCATTTGGTTTTGATTGGAGAGGGGGCAGGGACTTGAGGGCATTTTGTGTTGGGCGATGTCACTTGGAATGATCGCTTCAACATTTTGAATGGCGTCTAAGTGGGTTTTTGTCGGACTCTCTACAGGGTGGTGCCAACTTTAGAAATGGTTTCAGAAGGGGAAATGCTAGATGTTGACCCTAAATTAAAGTAGACTTCACAGCTTTGAGTTTAGTCAAGTGGAGGCAAGGTGGGTTGCGCAAGGATCATGAAAATTGGGCCAATTGTGTTCCAACAGTAGACCTCAGAAGTCTGGTATGGTTCACGGACGGATCAGAAGTGAATACTGGAGTAGGAGCTTCGAAATGGACTGAGTCGAGTATGGACTCTGGACAGGAGTCTTTGAACATAATACGGGAATTTTTGTACCAAGGGGGTCGAATTATAGCTTTTTCCAAGCTAATGTCCACGCCATTAAGGTCCAGCTAGGCACAATCTCGCCAAAGGCCAGTCTTCTAGCACTTAATGTTTTATCGTCCAACCATCTGGAGTCCAAAAAAGACAAGAGAAAGTGAAGCTCGGTTCGGCCCTTCGACACAAGGGGGTTGCATTCAAGGAATGCGCAGGCCAACTCACTAGGGCTGTCTCAGAATCCCGCGTTCGTAAGTCCTGAACCGTACTGTAATGGCAGCTGGACAGCAGTTACAACGTAGATTGACGAAGGGGAAACAAACTTCGCCTGAATCAAAGGACAATGGGGAGGGTCTTACGCAAAGGGATCCTCTGCCTCAACTGGGAAAGACTAAAATGGCTAGAGGTTTCTTACTAGTCACCTCGGCCTGAACTAGCACCTTAACAAATTTAACTTGTGCCAAGGCAAGGTAAGGCAAGACAAGGCTGGGAGAGGATGCGATATGCGAGCAAATATTATGTGAATGCCCAGCAATCCTCTGGTTAAGGAAACGCATCTTCCAAAGAGGGTGATACTCACTTCAGATGAATTACAGAAATGCACTACAAATGAGTCACTGCCTTTCATAAGGGAAGTAGTACGAATTTTGGAGTATGTCCACCTTTCGATACAATAGATCTTTCCCGATCGTGGTGCTATTGACTTAACAGTAAGTGCTGTACAGAGAAAGCAACATCACTCCTTGTGCTTCTAACTTTGCTACATAGGCCCACTTTCAATTAATTTCAAAGCAGAGGTCTTAACCGAGTGGTGTCTAAACACCCAGCAGCTTGGTCTTTTGGCAACGATTCTGATTTTTCTTGATTATATCTGCAAGTCGCTTAATACCGCTAATTCCCACACTAAAAAATTACTAAAAACGCATCCGGCAACAACAATCATTCCACTGGGGATACATCAAAGTCAAGGGTCAAAGAAGATGCAGAAAAGTACTCAAAAATCATCTCATTTGTGACAAATCAACATCCTTGTTCAACGTCAATCGTCAAATTACAGAAAACTAGTCAAAAGTCGTCTCATTTCTGACACATCACCGTCTCTCTCCACACAAATATGTATGCCGTATCTGCATCCTGTAAGCGTGGTGTTGCCTTCTCTGAAGGATTCCTCTGTCAACATAATCAACTATTCCACTGTCTAACTTTATTTACTTTGCAACAAATTAACCTCAATTGCATAAAGGACACACAACAAACCATGGCCCTCTCTCTCCCTCTCTCACACTTCATTTCCCATTCCCTGCTCCTTTGCAAATCAAATAGAAAATAATTTCACCACTAATTTCCATTTAAATCACAGTTAATCGAATTCAATTGCAAAGTGTCCTTAGTCATCCGTGTGTTTGTCCTGTCGCTCCTCGGTGGATTTTTTTTTAACTCCCCTCCCACCGCTGCCAACCCACTTTACATTCAATGGGGAATGTGGTATTTTTCAATTTACAAATCCATCACAACTACGTACTTCTTGTTTATTTTTTTCTCTCTCTCTCTCCTCTCCGCCTGCCTGTCCTGCATGCCAGTTCCGCTATGTCCGCTTCCCTTTCTCGTTCCTCTTATTCCCGTATTTTTTTTTCTCATTCACAACAAATTAAATTAACGTTGTCCTGATGATTTGCCAGAGAGACAGAGTCCTTTAAAGGTGACACAGAAGAGGGGACAAATACAGAAGAAAAAAATAAATGAAACCACCAAAGTTCCACAGCACAGTGCAGAAAGTCGCAGCAGGTCTCTGTACTGCTGCGGCTGTGGGGAACATCTACGAAACCTCCCCACGCCCCCTCACACAACCGTATCATTCACCCGTCTAACATTTTTCTTTTTTCTCTTCCAGGATAACAACAAAGGTTTCCGTGAAATCCCATTAAAACATCCTATTACGCAATTAAAACTTTCATTAAAGTAATTAAAATAAAAAAGAGAAAACTTTTCCACTGCACAAGGATCCAGAGCAGAGCATCAGCATCAGAACCTGCAGCAGAGGATACCCGCGCCGAACAGGAGTGCGAGAGAAAGACAAACCGAGACTCGCAACCAAATAGAAGACAACAAAGTGCAGTCGTGTAGTAAAACCTTCTTTGACAGGACGAAGGATAATGCCCTGGCTATTGTTGTTGTTACTGCGTACCATACACACGGGCACTCACACACACACAAACACAAACCCATCATACGTCAACTACTGGAAGCCATGGTTAAATTGAATTGATGCCACGCGCATACATCTCGCATATATCCTATTCAGGAGCTTTGTGAAACAGACAACGAACTAAAGTCTTTCCTCCGCGTTGACTGAGTGTGTTGCCGGAGAACATCTGGCACACGATCAACAGACTGCTGAAGGTGTTCAGAGAGAGAGAGAGAGGATAAAAAAAATTATTTTATCACGAGGCACAGGTGCGAATTTCGAAGGTCCTTTTCCACAGACAGATTACAGCAGACCCACCGCAGAACTGGCAACAGCAGCAGTGCAGTGCAGCGACAGCCAACCCTCTCGTCGTAAATTGCTTTCACCCTTGACTGAAGCACCTCAAAAGGACACTTCTTTTTGCACTTCAAATGGAGGAACACCGACACCGGCTGCTAAAAAGAATCCAAAAGGACTCGTGCGAATAAAGGCGAGCAATTGCCCCGCATCCCTCGAACCATCATATGTGCATTCATTCTGAGAGAGAGAGAGAGAGTGCGAGTGCATTCAGTGTGTGTTTATTGGATTTTTATTCTTCCTCCTGCGTCCTTCGGCTTCAACCTTTTTACCCACCCAATGGAGGGTGCTCAATGAAACAATTCTTGAATTCAAATGAACCGAAGAACATCGAAGCCATCGGATTGTCCATTCGACGGGAAGGAATTTAAATAAAAGCACAACAATCAGGACAAAGGAAATCACTGAGATTTAACAATAGGAAATACATTTTTTCGCTGCTGTTGTTCTTGTCCTTCCGCAGCGCAGAAATATAAGCAGAATGCCGGCGAAAGTGAACGTCAGCCTGGGGGCGCTCGGAACTCTGGCGATTTGGATAATTGCTTTGTTCGTCTTCGTGCCCGGTAAGTAGTAAGTTTAAGTGTATTTTAATCAGTTTCTCTATCAACTTTGTTCAGCCGCAAGGCACTGTCTCCACTTGTGAGCGGAGACATGAACCAAAAGGGGTTTATGGAAGTTCACGCTAGAAATCAATTTTTTTTGCATGGCGGCAGATGATTCTGGGGAAGGCCTTGGAGGTTAGCTAGAAGAACCTTTCGATTCAAGGCTTCAACTAAGGAAGTTTCAGAAACTTATTTTACTACAAAAAGTTCCTTATTCATTAAAAATTATACCCTTATAACGGTATATCTGTCCGTGCTCCAACCCCATCCTCTACACCAAGTCAAAAGCTACAAAACCGCCCTACGTCACTTTGCTGTAGGACGCACGGTTTTTAAGATATGGGCAAGGCAATACCCACATTCATGATTTTTTCAATGTAGATAAATCGACATCTGTAGGGGTTTTGGCGGTTCGTATGGAACTTTTGCCAGCTTATATCTCGAGAACGGTGCGTCCTACGACAAAATTTCCGTACATGATTTTTGTAGCTTATGATTTGATCTAGAGGATGGCATTAAAAAATTCACGATTTTCCCGTTATTTGGGCAAATTTGTCACAAAAACAGGGAAATTTGTTTCTCTGGCGTAAATTGTATGAAATTTTATACCGGCTTTGAAGGATGATCGATCTGAATTTTTGCTCTTGACGTGAAATTACACTGTGCAAGTTTTCATCACCCTCCATCCTCGGCAAGTCAATAAATAAACTTATTTTACTATAAAAAGTCCCTTATTCATTAAAAATTATACCCTTATAACGGTATATCTGTCCGTGCTCCAACTCCATCCTCTAAACCAAGTCAAAAGCTACAAAACCGCCCTACGTCACTTTGCTGTAGGACGCACGGTTTTTAAGATATGAGCAAGGCAATACCAACATTTATGATTTTTTCAATGTAGAAAAATCGACATCTCTAGGGGTTTTGGCGGTTCGTATGGAACTTTTGCCAGCTTATATCTCGAGAACGGTGCGTCCTAGGACAAAATTTCCGTACATGATTTTTGTAGCTTATGATTTGATCTAGAGGATGGCATTAAAAAATTCACGATTTTCCCGTTATTTGGGCAAATTTTTCACAAAAACAGGGAAATTTGTTTCTCTGGCGTAAATTGTATGAAATTTTACATCAGCTTTGAAGGAAGATGGATCTGAATTATTGCTCTTGACGTGAATTTGAACTGTGCAAGTTTTCATCACCCTCCATCCTCGGCAAGTCAATAATTAAACTTATTTTACTACAAAAAGTCCCTTATTCATTAAAAATTATACCCTTATAACGGT
This sequence comes from Eristalis intricaria, assembly GCA_964034865.1. Taxonomy (NCBI): domain Eukaryota; kingdom Metazoa; phylum Arthropoda; class Insecta; order Diptera; family Syrphidae; genus Eristalis; species Eristalis intricaria. Next base: position 2,185,169 of record OZ035877.1, on the reverse strand, counting down.
ATATCTGTCCGTGCTCCAACCCCATCCTCTACACCAAGTCAAAAGCTACAAAACCGCCCTACGTCACTTTGCTGTAGGACGCACGGTTTTTAAGATATGAGCAAGGCAATACCAACATTTATGATTTTTTCAATGTAGAAAAATCGACATCTCTAGGGGTTTTGGCGGTTCGTATGGAACTTTTGCCAGCTTATATCTCGAGAACGGTGCGTCCTAGGACAAAATTTCCGTACATGATTTTTGTAGCTTATGATTTGATCTAGAGGATGGCATTAAAAAATTCACGATTTTCCCGTTATTTGGGCAAATTTTTCACAAAAACAGGGAAATTTGTTTCTCTGGCGTAAATTGTATGAAATTTTACATCAGCTTTGAAGGAAGATGGATCTGAATTATTGCTCTTGACGTGAATTTGAACTGTGCAAGTTTTCATCACCCTCCATCCTCGGCAAGTCAATAATTAAACTTATTTTACTACAAAAAGTCCCTTATTCATTAAAAATTATACCCTTATAACGGTATATCTGTCCGTGCTCCAACCCCATCCTCTACACCAAGTCAAAAGCTACAAAACCGCCCTACGTCACTTTGCTGTAGGACGCACGGTTTTTAAGATATGAGCGAGATAAGACCCACATTCATGATTTTTTCAATGTAGAAAAATCGACATCTGTAGGGGTTTTGGCGGTTCGTATGGAACTTTTGCCAGCTTATAACTCGAGAACGGTGCGTCCTACGACAAAATTTGCTTGCATAATTTTTGTAGCTTATGATTTGATCTAGAGGATGGCATTAAAAAATTCACGATTTTCCCGTTATTTGGGCAAATTTTTCACAAAAACAGGGAAATTGGTTTCTCTGGCGTAAATTGTATGAAATTTTACATCAGCTTTGAAGGAAGATGGATCTGAATTATTGCTCTTGACGTGAATTTGAACTGTGCAAGTTTTCATCACCCTCCATCCTCGGCAAGTCAATAATTAAACTTATTTTACTACAAAAAGTCCCTTATTCATTAAAAATTATACCCTTATAACGGTATATCTGTCCGTGCTCCAACCCCATCCTCTACACCAAGTCAAAAGCTACAAAACCGCCCTACGTCACTTTGCTGTAGGACGCACGGTTTTTAAGATATGAGCGAGATAAGACCCACATTCATGATTTTTTCAATGTAGAAAAATCGACATCTGTAGGGGTTTTGGCGGTTCGTATGGAACTTTTGCCAGCTTATAACTCGAGAACGGTGCGTCCTACGACAAAATTTGCTTACATAATTTTTGTAGCTTATGATTTGATCTAGAGGATGGCATTAAAAAATTCACGATTTTCCCGTTATTTGGGCAAATTTTTCACAAAAACAGGGAAATTGGTTTCTCTGGCGTAAATTGTATGAAATTTTACATCAGCTTTGAAGGAAGATGGATCTGAATTATTGCTCTTGACGTGAATTTGAACTGTGCAAGTTTTCATCACCCTCCATCCTCGGCAAGTCAATAAATAAACTTATTTTACTACAAAAAGTCCCTTATTCATTAAAAATTATACCCTTATAACGGTATATCTGTCCGTGCTCCAACTCCATCCTCTAAACCAAGTCAAAAGCTACAAAACAGCCCTACGTCACTTTGCTGTAGGACGCACGGTTTTTAAGATATGAGCAAGGCAATACCAACATTTATGATTTTTTCAATGTAGAAAAATCGACATCTCTAGGGGTTTTGGCGGTTCGTATGGAACTTTTGCCAGCTTATATCTCGAGAACGGTGCGTCCTACGACAAAATTTCCGTACATGATTTTTGTAGCTTATGACTTGAACTAGATGATGGAATTAAAAAATTTACGGAATTCCCGTTATTTGGGCAAATTTTTCACAAAAACAGGAAAATTTGTTTCTCTGGCGTAAATTGCATTTGCTAACACTACGTGGGTCATCAAGCAAAAATTTCCCTTCATCATTTGGTCTGAGTCTGTCTGCCATTCAAGGAAACCTGTTCAGCCAATGTTGCCTTTCATCCTAACCAATCCTAACCCCCAATGTACCCAACCCTCTCCAAACGACCCCAAACACTAGCCACCGTATAAAAGCGCGCTCTTTCAATCTAATTGCGAATCATTTCCCCGAAGGGACCTTTGTCGACTGTAATGACTCAAAACAATTCCAGCCTTTCACATGACAAACATCCAATCCGCCATGTCATCGCACCTCATCCACGGCATGTTTATGCAAATTCACCCAGCCGCGCTTTGAAAACAATCGTCGCCTGTGATAGTCAACAGCTCACAGGAACTCTCCTGTCACTCGTTCGGCCAGACAAATGCATGTAATCATCGCATAAGTTTTCAATTTTTCCAAACCCATCAACGCTGACTAATATTTTCCACGTACTGACTTCCCCCGCATCCACGGACGCACTCAAGTCTCACTAATTAGCCCGCCGCTGGGTGCTGTCGGATGGCAGGATGCGCTCGGTGCACACATCTCAATAAATGAATTCGCCATCAATAACAAACCGGCGCAAATTGCTTTGTGATCATGTTAGACAGGGCGTGGGGGGCTTGAAATCAATCTCAACCGAACATTGCCACCACGTGAAAGTGAGTGAACGGAGTCGAATGGCATCGCCGCCCCCGATGCACCCCCACTACCACACCGACCACCCATTGAAGGTGAAATAATGAAACACTATTTGGGAAATATTTTCCACCTGTTCTGTGAAATATTTGCATTATGATGTTTTGCATAACTGAGTGCACTGCTCATTCACCGGGTCGACGCGCGGCGCCGGTGGGAGCACCGACCAACGCTGGCCAGCACACATGGGGTAATCGGCATTTGGCATGGCTCGGGGTATTTGCTTGTATGCATGAGCCCGGATGTAATCAGTATCAGGAATTAATGGGATTTCATAGTGACACATATGCTGATTGTCAGACGGTGAAAGCCGAGGTATTTCGAGCTGCGACAACTGTTCAGAGAGAGAGAGAGTGAGAGAGTGGTGGGAGACGAGGTGTCTGTCCGCCTTTGAAAGGGGATTATGAATTTAATTTATTTTGCACTAGAGCTTGACACTGGTGCGAATGGATTTTGCGGGGCGTTGCTTGCTTTAAGGTTCCCGAACGTCGATTAATTGCATTCGCGGAAAGGTTGATGGTGTTTGAATGGGAACTCTGTCGGTTTCAAAGGAAATTACCCGAGATGGCGTGGGCGTTTTTTTAGAAGATAGAGGAAGGGGATGCTGAATTGAAGGCGTGTGTGGAGCTCTGGGATTAAACCGAGCCTCTACTGGCTGACTGGACAACCAGCTCCCAGCGAACCAATTGGCGCTTGTTACGAAGCGATTGATGGTGGCTCACGTTGATGAGAGACCCCGAGACGCGTGGTGAACTAGACGACCGAGGTTTGAATGAAGCCAGACGTCGAAAAATGGCCATAGAGGTAAAGGTGAGGGCATTATGACCGGCACACAGCAAGATGATGATCTCATCAAGGAGCCCATACCTAGCATCGCTTCTTGCCGTCCTCAAAGTGACTCTTGTAGAAGGTTGCAGACACGGCGAACAAATAGAATGTGTTGGACTCTTGTTCATCGAGCGCCGAGGAGGTTGATTCAGAGTCTTTGTACAGCTGGGGGAAGGACAAGGGACAATGATGGATCTGAGAAGAGCCTGAGAGGCAAAGAATTTGGATCTCGTGGGTTTTGACAAAGGTACATCTGACGGCAGAAATCAAGGACTAATCAAGTGTTCAATGGACCCAACAACGAGAAGTGAGGACACTGGAAGAACACATGTATGGACTCCTCCACCGCGTCGCCATTGAAGCAAAAGTTATTGTGAACGACACACTTCCCAAAGGCATGCCTGACAGTGGATCCCTGACAATCAAAGGAAGTCGTGGAATGAAAAGGTCCAGGGACTGAATCACTGCATGACTGATCGAACAGACCACTTGGATATAACATTACTCCTCAAACAGAGAAGCACCTCTTCCCACTTCTCCGTCTGTGCGGATTAACAGAGGACCGTCCAGCGTCCGCTTGTCAAACTTCCAAAAATCAGTTTCTTCTAGAAAGTACGAAGCTGCTTTTGAGTCCTAGACCCTCTCTCTACAACCAATGGAAGGTAGGAAGGTGTGTCGACGAAAGTGTCTCCTTGGACTTGCCCATTGAAAAATCGCCCATATATCGGAAACGGTAGATCGGAATTTGGAACTTCCTTCTGGACATCGATAGCGGATCCAATGACGCACTTTCCATGCTTAAATGTTATTCCCTGCCTCCATAGGAGCGGAAATGGGGTCGCGAAGGTCTTCAGTTGGAAAAGTCGACTCGAAAACGGAGCGTTTTTCGACGATGGCGTCTATTAGGAGATTGTTGCTTTATACAGAAAGCAAAGCCGCTTCTTTTGAGCCGTAAAACCATCGCTCTACTCTACCCCGAAACGAGATTGAGATCAAAAGCGGTCGATAACGTTGGGAATCAAGCTGACCCTGCTGAGAAAAGTGAAGACTATAGTTCCAAAGTGTCTTATCATGTCTTGGACTGTCAAAGGACTGAACACCTTGACCTGGCCTCCAGTCCACACATCAGTTGATCCTTTCAACTCGAGTTAAATCCAAACCTTAACCCCTTCACCCGCATGTCGCCTGCATACACCCCCATCTTGTCTTTGCACAGAATTGAAATTAAAGAGAAATTCAATCATTTTCCATAAAATGCAAAAACAGGATACAGTCCCTCTCCTCGCCCACGATCATCTTGGACTTAACTTCCTTCGGATCCCATAGACTGCCATCTAGATGCATGAGTTTCATTTATAATGTAGTCATTGAATGGCTTGGCATTTATCCACCCTCATCCGTCCGTCAGCCCACTGCCGCCCCGTGAAGAGAGTGAGGTTGTTGCATCTCCGTTTGGTCTTGTATATTCGAATTCTTTGGAGTCTCTAATTTGTTCTCGCTCGAAACTCATTGGTTTCTCAAGGAACATTCGAAACAATTCATTAGACGGAGCCACCAAGTTGAGGTTTCAAATTCATAATCACCACCCACTCCCACCCCGACAAAGGACGACACATCATCATAAATATTCATTCACTCTCCCTCTCTTTCTATTTCCCCTTCGACGACCACTGAGCGATTTGAAACTTCCAAGGGGATCCCTCCAAGATTGGAACGAGTGTGGGGACGCACCTGCATAGCTGGTCATTTTTGATATTGATTTGATTTATGGACGTCCCTTGCACTTGCACAAAGCGGCAAGATGAACAACTCTGAAAGTCATCATCCTTTAATCTCTCTCTCTCTCACTCTCAGTCCCTGCCTCTCTGGTCATCGACTCCCTCTCACTCTGTGGAGAACAAAAGTGTGCTCTGGTGGGGGGCATTAATTTCACAGGAATTAATGTTTGATTCAAAATCAATGTGCGATACCTTGGATTCATTTTTATTTCCTCCTCCTCTCTTTCTCTCTCTCGATCTGCCTCCCTCTCGGTGTGCATTCAAATTAAAAGGTTCTGTTTCAAAGGATACCTGTGCTGGGGGCCCCTTCAATCTCCATTCATACAGTTCAACCACATCTTGTTATGTGCCACATCCTCTCACGAATCACTTGTGGTGTACACGCTCGACAGTCGTTGTTGCTGCTGCGTTCGAACGAGGGGTTGGAGGGTATAAAGGAAGTGCTGGATCTATTGAATGTCATTTGAATGCACCGCACAGACACACATCCTTTGGCCTTTCTCGTGTTTCATCCTCTTGTTCCGAAGCCGGGTGCCTCCTCCGTTTCGGTTTCGCCTGGGATTCAATTCAAAATCATGATTAATGATGATTGGTTGTTATTGGGAATATCAACTACACATTTAGTCCCGCTGTGCATCTCTGAACCGCCGCCGTTGCCGCTGCCGCTGGCGTTGGCGCTCCATTCAGCCGCCACTCGTCGATGTTCTGAGGATTTCTTTTGATGGCAAATAGAAAATTCCTCTTGTCCTAGCGTGTGGCCCCATTTCGGTCTGTGTGTGCGCGCGCGAGTGTTTTTCTTCTTCTGGCTCGGCTGCTATTCTTTGCATTCAACGGTGAGTTTGATTGATGTCCGTATTTAGATCGCACAAGCACGTAGTCTGCTCTGGTGCTCTGCACTCCTGAATTCATCACCGACTGACAGCCAAGCAGACAGACAGACAGACATGCATTGAGAGGATGTGCTTTCGATGGTCGTGGGTGGGTGGAATTTGATTGATTAGCGACATTGGAAATGGCTTTGGCGACAATCAAATTCTATTGGAACTTCGCCCAATTGTCCTCGTGGATCGGTTGCTCGGTCGCTCGGTCGGTAGGAATTCATTGCCTTATCGTGGATTAAGACGGGAGCGATAAATAATTGAGAGCAGTCAGGATGTGGGTTGTCAACGTCTTCGTTGTCGTCCTTCAGTCTTGAGATGAGGTTGTTTTCAATTTCAGGTGGCTAAAAAAGGGAACTCTACGTTCTTCTTTTTTTGACGTCCTTTCTACGTCGGGCTGTGTCTGTGCCTAGGTCTGCACGCTTCTGTCTGTATGCCTGGCTTTGTCTCAGTATCGGTCTGCCTGTGTCTGTCTCTCTTCTTGTCTGTACTGCCGCCTGTGTCTGCCCGTCTGACTATAACTTGTGCCTGCCTGGCTTTGTCTCTATCTCCCTGTGTCTGACTCTGTCTGCCGGTCTATCTCGGTCTGCCTAATTCTGTTTGCCTCCGTCTGTCAGTCTTTGGTTGCCTGGCTGTGTCTCTCCGTCTGTCTGTGTCTGACTGGTTGTCTGTCCATCCATCTTGTTGTGTCTGTCTGTGGTGCCAGAAAATGCGCCAACTCCAAACTGAGACTCTTCGAAAAATCGCGCAATTCAATCAGAAGCTTTGTTTCGATAATTGAATGCCACCTCTGCAGCCTTCAGGTATGACTTCAAAATTACGCAGAAGAAGCCCCAGGTGGGGCCTAGAGTGGCGTGCGCTTTGCTTAATTCTCGCAATTAATCCCAAGGCAATAGAAATGAGCCGCATTCAATTCCCAATTGTGCAGAGCACAGTGGTGGGATGGGATTACTTTGGGGGCAGTTGGAAGCCGACTGAGTGAGGATAGAGTGGCTAGGTGAGGGTGCACAGAGTAAGACATGAAAGCGGGTGCAGTTAATCTTCACAGAACATCCTTACCACTCGCCACTAAGCCGGGGCATTTAAGCAGTACTGAAGTCTCAACAAGTTGCGTGCGAAGGAAGCAGCATATTTGGAAGGACCGTAGAGTAAAGTCGATGTTAAGGGAGAGAAGGCCAAGGAATAAACCCAATTGCAGGGACATATGACTTGTGTCAGTCGGGCGCCTAAGTTGGTCACGAACTTGTGACAGGCCTAGTTTGGACTCAAGGCAGACAGTCACCTATGTCGCGCAGGCGCTTAAGATAGGCAGGCGCCTATATCAGGGTGGCGCACAAGACAACAGGCGCCCAAGTCGAACACGCTCCAAAGGCGGGCAGGCGCTCCTCGACAGGCAGTTAGGTGTCTACGTCGAACAAGCTTCTCGGCTATGTCGGGCAGGGTCAGTAGTCGGGCAGGTGCTTAAGACAAGCAGGCGTCTAAGTTGAACAAGCTCCTAAGTCGGGCAGGCGCTTAAAGCAGGTTGGCGCCTCCGTCGAACAAGCTGGCGCTTAAGTCGGACAGGCGCTTATGACAGGCAGACGCCTCAGTCGAAGAACCTTCAATCAGGCTGGCGTTTTAGTCGTCCTGGCGCTTAAGACAGGCAGGAACCCATGTCGGGAAGGCGCCTGAGCTTAAGACAGGCAGGTGCCTAAGTCGACCAAGCTCCTCCTAAGTCGGGCAGAGGCTCAAGACAGACAGGCGCCAGTGTCCAACAGCCAAACCCAGCTTTCACTTTCAAATAGTCGCCTCTGTGTCACGACACCGACTCGGAGATGACCTCGAATCCATCCCGTCACTTGTTAGATTGCCAGACTTAACCACAAGTTGACACACAACTCCGACCTCGACTGCTACAAATTTAACCTTCCTCCACACTGGCGTCTGTGTCTCCTTTGTACAACTCCTCCTGAATATTCCACAGCATCTACATGCTCAAACAAACACGTTCTCGCCCCCCAAAGTGATGGAGTCTCCTCCTTGCAAAGATTTTGCATCAACAAAGACCTCAAATCCTTGTCAGTTCACATGCACACCTCCGAATATAGGACGCGGCAAAATAAACATAATTTTAATGAAAACGACAAGGACTGAGAGTGAAGAGAAGGCAAAATCAAATTTCCGTTCAGTGGAAAGGGAGAGGAAGAGAAAAAAAAAATACATCACTCCGAGCACACACTCCGCACCGTATGTCCGCCCAGAAGGAGGATATTTTTACGATTGCCATGCCCGAGAGAGAATAAACGCCGAAATTGAATTTCATTGAAAATGCCGGCACGAATAAAGCAAGTCTGTCTCTGAGCGAAATGAGGTCGCACATACTGAACCGCCGGGAGGGTGGTGGATGGGGAGGGGGAGCTTCCGTAACAATAATCACTTAACATTTTAACATGTAATGCGTCTGCGTGTGTGTAGGGATGATGGGCAATTTCCACGAGTCTTCAGAAAATTTAAAGAAACCCACTTCCAAATTAAGAGAGCGTGCGGCAATTGATTGAACGAGGCGAAGAGACTGGTGTTTGGGACATGTGTCCTTACACAAAACGTATCGATTTCCTCGGAGGGATGTTTTCCGATTTGTCTAACAAGGGATCACACAGAAGGGACTTCTCTCTTGACGAATGGCGGGAAGCTGTCTGACAGACAATCCGACACTTGCATCGTTAGCCTTTCACATGGCAACCACAATTCGATATTGACGAGGAAATTGAGTGATTTCGGCGAGAAAAGGATTTCACACCCACAGTCGCCCGCCGCCCAACGCGAATTCGACCTCAAACAGCGAAGCGCTACACGACTTCCGCGTTCAAATTTCATCGCACAAGCGCTGCATACCGTATCAAACTTCAAAGCAGCCGCTCGGGTTCATTCTTCGGTTAACATGAATGTAGGTCAAAAACCAACCAACACACACCACGCACCCTCCCCCCAGGGCAACAACATCAAAGAGCAACAATGCCCTTTACGAAGGTTTCCCAGAAACAGGCACCCCTTACCTCGTCCTCAATACCTGCCTTCATCCGTGTGATGCCGCCGCGCCGCCCAGTCTTGTGAAAGGTAAGAAATATTTGGGTTAAAAATCCCCCCCTCCCCACCACCAATCCGTACCTCTCAAACGAACTCCCACCACGTTCGTGTTGCGCTGCTATTCGCTTTAGAGAATACGACACCCTGAAGCGGATGATTTTTTTTCCTTTTCTATCAAAACCCTGCCTGGCCCCACCGCCCCCTTCCGTCGCCACGCGCGCATACACAACACACCCAACTGCGTCGTTTGATTATACATTTAACACACCCCATCCCCCAACGTCACCCGGCACCAGGCACCCGTCATCCAGCCAAAGCAAGGATGGAGCCGCTCTCGGGTCGCTAGGTAAATTTTGCCTTTCAATTTTCATTCCGTTAGAATCGCTGCCAGAGAGATGCAGGTGCCGGTGTAGGTGAACCGCCAGCATCACAATGGGTAAGCTGAAGCCAACTCTAAGCCCAAAAGACAACATCCCGCACACATGCCATGTGAAAGCGTATTTTCATCCTGACCACCCTCCCTCTCCACGAGGGGAGAGAGGGTCAAAATTAGAGAATCCATCAGGCTCTAAAGTTAGCTGGGAATATCCTTGATGGCCTCCATAATAGATCACTATCCCGTGCAGAGTTGGCCGGCAAGATGTTTTCCCCTGTGTGTGTGTGTGTCTGTGCGTGGGTGTGTGTATGACAGGACATATGAAACATGAAGAGAACATACATAGTTTCACTTATTTTCTGCAAAGCCGTGCGCGGAATATGTGTGTTCTGGTGTTCTGCTCGGCCATCTGAAGGTGGGCGGCGGTGTACTCGTCGTGCACGTGCTTCGGTAGCTCAGTCAGTCGGCCTCCCCCAGAGACCGATAGACCGACAGTGGAAATGGAAGAAAAACAACAAAAGAATCTCGTTTCAGTGCACTGCAGTGCAATGTGAACTTCATCCCGCCCCCGTCCACCGCCTCGGACGACCCTTTGTCGGCGTTTGGTGAATTTGATATCCATCCCTCTAAGCTGCCGTTTCTGCCGTCGGCTCTGATGGTATCCTCTGCGCGCAACCTATTCATTTTGGAGAAGGTTGGAGAAGATGCCCGCAAAAAAAAAGCAGAAAATAACAATTCAAGCCAACTCCCGACAAAGACGAGCTAAGTTTCGAATTGGAAACCCGTATAAATCATCAGGATGCATGCCACACAGCATCGGATACTCGGGCGCGCACACCGTCAGGCCATGCAGACGCGTTGTGGGTGGCGGCGATGGTGATGGTGGTGGTCGGGGCCTGACATGCATTCGGAGGTACACTTGAATTGCATTTTGCTCACACATGGTGTCGATGGGGCGGGCACGGGGGCGATGTTGGCAACGATGTACGTGCGTTTGCTACGTTATCACGAGCAATGCGTTTCGTTCTTGCTTTCTTCCCACACTCGGCGGTTGGAAGACCTGGTTGGTTGGATAGGTTGTATCTATGTTTCTTTTTCATTTCAATCTGTTTTTGTTTCACTGTTGGGGGGAGGGGGTTTGGCACCCTGTTGTGGTAGCGACACTCTGGCGAAGAAGTCGTCGACGGCGGATTTGGAATGAAGAGCTGGATCGGTGTTCTGAAAATCAGTTGCGGAAGGTGGTAAGGCTTAGAAATGGTTCGGCGATCAGTCGAAAGACAAATTCAGCATTGTTTGGGGTCCAGGCTGAAGCTGAGCTCTAGATGAGATATTGGCACAATCAGTGGCAAGGCAAGCTGAGCTCTGTTTGGGATCGTGACGCGATCAGTCGCAAGGCGAGTTGAGATATTGGCACGATCAGTGGCAATGCAAGCTGAGCTCTATTTGGGCTCTTGGCGCGATCAGTCGCATGGCGAGTTGAGATATTGGCACGATCAGTGGCAATGCAAGCTGAGCTCTATTTGGGATATTGGCGCGATCAGTCGCAAGGCGAGTTGAGATATTGGCACGATCAGTGGCAAGGGAAGTTGAGCTCTATTTTTCTAATTTCACAAAAAAAAGGATCCTCCCTCAGGCACGTCATTACACATTTATTGAAAGACAAGCTCGCTTACATCGACTGTACCACGGGTGGTCACAAGCTCCTTATGCAGTCAACGACCCCGCGAGATGCAATGTTCGCCGCTAAAATTCACTGAATTCACCCCCAGACACCTAAAATTGTTTTCAAATTATTCACAGTCCCTTTCTTTCCCACCCCACAGTGCACAGCATTTTTTTTCCTACCGCCGTCGAATCATAGAATATAGAGATGAATTTGAAATGAATACTGAAAAATGGAAACTGTCTCCCCGGGCTTGGAGTACACCCTAATGCATTCGAATTTAATGCACGTAAATATGTTACACCGCCCCTACATCCGTGTCGAGCGCCCCAACCCTTTCGCTGCGATGGTTTTCTATTCATCACCATTTTTATTGGCAACGTGCATAATGAAATGGGTGGCAAGGAGGAAAAAAAATAAATTACCCATTAGTGCCTTGCGTCCCCGGCACTCCATTGAAGCAACCCCCGCCACGAATGAGAAACCATTCATCAAAGTGAATGACACTCTCGCACCCTCTCCCACTCTCGCTCTTCGACTGCGTGTCACTTCAGCGCGCGCCTGCATTTAGCGTGAATGCACTCGCCGCCCCTATCACATGTCATATCCGTTTGTTTTGCGCACCTCTCTCCCGATCGTAGCCAGAGGAATGTTGCTAGGAATTCAATCTCGTATCCGAGGGATGTCGGCGAGCAGACGCTGCGGACAGGAGAGGATACCTCATCCAAATGACTGATTCCATTAAATCAGCAGTTGGTTTTTGTGATTGTAATGAAATTCCTTGGCACCGAGGAGGGACGCCAGCCCGGAGGAGGTGGCTCTAATAAATGTGCGGAATGTGATGACAGCCAAGTGACATGTGGTTTTGTTGATGATTGCACAGTAAAGTTCCGCGCGTTTCAAGTTCGAGCGAATTAATTGCACAACAAATGGGGAATAATGAATTTAATGCGATGGCATGTGTTTTACGACTGCCAAGGGGCCAGCAGTGCCATTGTATGTGTGTGTGCGCCCCCACTTGGGACGGGACGATGGCGATGGTGAAGAAACAGACTGTGGCTGCGAAATCTTTCTGGGGTGGCAATTAACAGTCTTAAACTGTGAACTGGGAGCGGTGCCATTGGGTGGTTGCTTGGCTGTGGGATTTCATTTCGAAATTAAGGGACTTGCTGACGGTGCATGGCTCGTAATCGGTTGTTGATGTATTCCACCTTGATCCAATGACGTTCCCCGTCAGAAGGGGGATGACATGATGGACGGATCTGGGAATGGACGTAGAGACTTTCGTTTCTGTTCAGAAAAATACGAAGATGACTTTCAATGCGTCCCTCTGTTGGGCAATGGAGAGGTGGCCACTTCAGGTTACGACCGAACACGAGGCAGAATGAAAAAAAAGAATTATGAGTAAAACAAGACGACCTCCGGCTCCGGCTCATTTGTTCCCCCAGAAAAGCAATTTGCTCCCCACTTGCCCAGCACCTCGCATGACCTCAGTGCATACATAATACATGTCACCGAAAAATTCCAATTCCACGGCGAACCAACAGACACACGCCCATCTGCATGCATGCAAGCCAGAAGCCTTTTGGGCTTATCACCCCAAATGAAGAGCATGAGCGTCACAAAACCACGTCATCCCTCGGTTGGCCTTCCATCTCCCCCACCACGACCCCCTGTAAAACAGAGCAGAACACAAAATGTGAAAGGCTGGGAAAAAAAGCAGTAATAACGCTCAAATAAAAGTATATTTGAACCACGGATTTCAGGACGTGTTTATCTAGTCGGCGGCATAAAAAGCGCTCAGCCCATGCCGCCGCCCACAGGCCACAGCCGCAGTTCAGGCTCACGCTGATATTGTCCTCTTGTTGATTGCAATTGTAAAATGCAAATTCTTTTCTTTTTTTTTCACTGTTCTCGCCAGAACCGCCAAAGCAAATGAACACACAAAAAAAAAATAAAATAAAATGAAAACAGACGCAAAAAGACGAAATTTTTCGATTGGATTTCGTGTTTTTGACATCTGAATGGTGGGCGGTGCGGTGAGAGGTGAGAGGTGAGGAATGGGGGAAGAGGCAGGGTAACCCCTTCATTTGGGGGCACGCCGGCAGCCTGCAGGATATCTCGTGACAATTTCATTTCACGAGAGCAGTGCCCGGTCGAGGACAATAACACTCCGGCCAAATGGAAACAAAAAGGATTACAGGGGAATGAGATGATCGGACGAGAGGATATTCATTTTTTTCCTCGCCCGTCATTCTGGATGTGTTCGGGGGTTTTTCTTTCTTTTTTTTCGCGGGGGTGTGGTGTGGTCCTGGCTAATGGGACATTTCGAGACGAGATTTCGAGCTGTACACTCACTGTTTGGAGAGATTTCCTTCGGAAATATCGCGCGCGACGTGGTGAGGGGTGCAGCTGTGCACAATGGCATTAATTAAGATAACCTGACAATGATGGGGCTATTGAAGGCTTGCGCGGAGGGGGTGGCTTGCAAAATCGTACCGTACCTGAACGTGAATTTTATTTTTTGTGTGTGTGAATTATAGGAGCGATAAGCGAGTTGAGAATGAGTTTGAAAATGTCACGGAATATGACACTAAAAGGATATTCGCGTTGTGAACATAATAACCAAGGTGTAGGGCGGTGTGGGGAAGGAGACAGGGAGGGAAAAAGGAGCAAGGACAGACGTACATTTATGATGGGTGATTGTGAGTTGGTTATGTGAGCTGCAAATATATATTTTTTATATTTTTTTACTTTTTTTTGTATATTTTTATTTTTTATATATATTTTCTGTTGGCGTAGCGAGGACTGACTTTTTACGGTATGCAGGAGGGTTTGCATGGCTCAATGAATAGAGGCTAATTTGAGAGATGAAATTTATAGCGACTTTTCAATAAATTTGGAAAAAAAATATATTAATTTATGTATATTTTTTACCTAAATTTAATGATTTTAACACCAGACTCATGCTTGATGGCATGTCGAGGGGGTGGAGTGAAATCTAGTGCTCAATGAATTGAGGTGAATTTTAGGTCTTTTGAAAAAATGTATAAATTTATATAAATTTTTCACCTAAATTCACTTATTTTAACACCAGACTTATGTTTGATGACATGAGGGGGTTCAAATGCTCTCAATGAAAGGGGTCAACATCAAGTGACTTTAAAAAATTATAAATTTCATCAAAAAACTCCTTTAACAAATCATTCGCAACAATTTCATAGCACGGCAGATACATTTTTGCATACAAATTTCGCCTACCCTCCGCCCCAGCCCTCCCGAGACCAGCATAGAGTTTTGTCAAAACACACAATGGCGTTGCCATTAAGCTCCATTTAACTTTCAATTCCACTTCATTAATTTCGATTCAATCTACCCCGCTAAGAGCTTAAATCACTTCAAACTGAAGACCAAGTTCTTCCACGCCACCACCTCACCGCATCCACATGATAATTGATAACTTGTGTGATATTGGCGACGAGTGAGACGATATGCCACCGTTCGCCCTTCTCGATTTCATTGGGCGATATGGCCCCCATATTGTCCCCAACACCGCATGCTGGGGCACAACCGATACAAATGACTTGGTTATTCACTGCATCTAACCTCTGTCCACAGCGTGCGAGAGAGGAAGAGTGGAGATTCAAGGAAATAGATACACAACCCCGATAGACACAAGCCAATTGTTTCGCATTAAACTCACCAACTGGTGCTTCTGATGCTACTTCTGGTGGATGGATGCTGGAGTTTGGGGGTGGCTAATGTACAAGCAGAGATATGGCATCAGTGGACGAACTGCTTTAATCATCTATCCAAGCATCTGTGGTGTCCCGTGTGTCAGAAAATGTATCTCTCACCTCCCTCATCGGCAGTCACTGAGCTGCGCTTCGGACTCGGACTCGGACTCGCCCTCTCTTGTTGGCGATATCCGGTGTTCACATTAGTTAATTACGTTGACATGGGGAATTAATTGCTCGACAGTTGATCAGGCCTTGGGAAAGGTGGAAGCGGGGATGGATTTTTCCCTCACTCATGCCTTTGTGATGGATGACAACAAAAAAAAAAAAATACCTAGTACCGCCCACCACCACCCACAGCCACAGCCACCGCCAACAGACAGTCATACATGACATCGATGAGATTAGCGCTATTGATCCTTGAAATTAATGATGATGACAATGATCAAGAAGAGAGATTTCAAAGCCCCCCCGGATGGTGTACGACGAACGGATTCCTTACCGTTATTTATTTGATTAGCTATTTGTGTCAGCCATCTCGTCTAATGTAATTGAAATCGAATCCGATGTGCACGGCGCGGCACGGCACGGCACAGCACAGAGGACATAGACTGAACATTCCTTCACTCGTTCCATTTATTTACGATTTTGAAACAATGGCAAGACCAGGGAAATCCTTGAAATCGAACGGCAGAAAAGCCGGCAGCCGTGGTGGGTGTCGGGTGAGAGAAAAATCGCTGAGGACTGGTGCCAGGGATAAATTTATCAATCGTCACCAAAATAATTGAATTCCTCATTCCTGATTTGTGTCCTCGGCGAATGGGAGAAGACAGAGCATCCTTGCACACTGTGCACACCGAGCGTGAGAATGACTGAGTGAGACTGAAACGGAATTTTAATTTGCCTATCCAACCATTCGTGCTGAAAATTAGCATTTCCGCCCGAGTCAAGGATATTGACTGCACATACACGACAACGACGACTATGGTGGCGGAACACAAACCCAAAAGTCATAAGACGAACAACAGACAGAGACGGAGAGAGAGAGAGAGTGAGAGAGAGACAATTGGAGAACAACATCACAAACGATTGGGTTGAGTTAGAAAATTTCAGTTAAAGACAAAAGGAAGATTAAAGACATCGTCCTGCCGATGGGGGTGGGTGTCGGGGATTGAATGTAAATCGAAACGTGGGCGACATACAAAGCAAAACATCCCCCAAAAACGTTTTCAATGCCAGCACTGGTCGGGCGGGTGTCAGTAGAAGGATATCCTATCCGAAATTGGAAAATTGTTCGCCCTTCAATTTGTTTTCGTTGCCGATAATTTTTTCGCCGATTTACGTTTGAAGAATTTTCTATGTTTCGCAAGGGGGGCTACCACCCTCACCAGCCCCACCTTCACCCATTCTCCACCCACTCTCCACCCCCACTCCACATCGACTTTAAGACGCGGTCCCTGCTGAAGGAAGCACATTTGTTTCGGTTATTTATTTACAGTTGCGCCTCTTCTTTATGGTTTTTCTTTTTCATTTTGTTGTTGTTGCTTTTTCGTTATTTGACAGCAGCCCCACTTGCCACCCTGTGTGTGTTAGTCTATTGGATGCTAGTCGAAATCAATAAGGAACGCTTAAAGGCATAAATAACCGGGTGCGAGCCGAAAAGTCCTGACAGCCTGAGCAAGGGGGTGGCTGGGGTGTGGGGTATGGCATGGATAAGAAATAATTTTTATTGAATTAACCGTAATTTCTGCTGCGAACGTAATTCCCTGTCATGCAGCCATGTGATTGGACAGACGGCTGGGGGAGGGGGAGGGTGGTGGAGTTCCAGTGAAATTGTCACTGATGGTCGATCGAGACAGGGACAGGGACGGCCTCTGAATGGCGCCACAATTAGTCAGCTTTATTGGACGTGTAGATGGATGATGGTGATATATGCGAAGGGAGAGCGCCCGCCAAAGAATGTCTCGCGACGGGGGAGGCAAATGGGGAAAAACACAATTGACGCACTTTTTTTTCCTTTGCGCCCGTCCTTCTCTGCAATGTAACTATTTGGGAATTGATTGGTTCGGGACACGTGCTTCGCCTTCAACTATTCAGATGAAGAGTAACGATTGGCAAAATTTGGGCGCAAATTGGATGAGAGATAGGCATCGGAGAGGTGCTTTCTGCGAGGCTATTTGTCATGACAATGCTGAGTTGATGGCGACCGAATTCGAAGTTGGTGTAGGGGGATGGGTCTCTTTGGCGGGGCCTGTGCAGGATGTAAACAAATTTATCATGTATGTCCTTCCTTGGGAGTGACTTGACGTTCTAGACACCATTGTGCCGCACTTTACCAAGAAAATGGAGAACGCTGAGGGGCTCCATTCAACATTGTGTGGCACTACAGTCCGTGGTAAGCCTGGGCTAAGGAGGAGGACCTAGACCAGAAGATTGGCCTGGAACTGGAGGTGGACCATCATATCGAGGTAGCACTCGAAATGGACGAGAAGCCTGACCTAGAGGTGGACGTGGACCTGGAAATGAACCTGAACCTGGAGGTGGACCTGGACATGTGGCTAGACCTCCAACTCGATGATGACCTGTGCCTAGAGATGGACCTGGATGTGGACCTTGAACTAGAGGTGGACCTCGAACTAGAGGTGGACCTCGAAATAGAGGTGGACCTCGAACTAGAGGTGGACCTCGAACTAGAGGTGGACCTCGAACTAGAGGTGGACCTCGAACTAGAGATGAACCTCGAAATAGAGGTGGACCTCGAACTGGAGGTGGACCTCGAACTAGAGGTGGACCTCGAACTAGAGGTGGACCTCGAACTAGAGGTGGACCTCGAAATAGAGGTGGACCTCGAACTAGAGGTGGACCTCGAACTAGAGGTGGACCTCGAACTAGAGGTGGACCTCGAACTAGAGGTGAACCTCGAAATAGAGGTGGACCTCGAACTAGAGGTGGACCTCGAACTAGAGGTGGACCTCGAAATAGAGGTGGACCTCGAACTGGAGAAGGATCCGAACGTAGAGGTTGGCCTGGAGGTGGACCTACCTGAACTTGGAGGTGGACCTCGAATTAGAAGTGAACCCCAAACTGGGGAGGATCCGAACGTAGAGGCTGGCGTAGACCTGGAGGTGGACCTGAACTTGTAGGTGGACCTCGAACTAGAAGTGGACCGTTGGACCCGGACCTAGATTCGGAACTAGACTTGGACATTGAGCTCGAAGTGGGGGTGGACCCAAAGCTCAAAATCCCGATCTCTACCTAGTTTCGTCCTTCGCCACTTGTGATTCCAGAGCTCAATGCCCGAGGAAACCCGTGTCATGCCAGAGGTGGTGCACATCCATTTCAACCACCCCTCACACGCTAATCGACAGACACGCTCAACTGTCTCCTCATACATGGAACCCTTCAATGATCATTGAAGAGCTCTATCCATCCCATATCCTCTGAGGAACAAAAAGCGATTTCCTTTCCTTCTCATTTTTCTTCAGTTCCGTTGCCTCCCCCCTTGCCCCCCTCCACCCGCCACCCAACAGAAAGACAATGAATTATGATGAAGAAGAATCACCTCAAGTGAGGAAGACGCCCAGATCGAGAGATGCATGCTCATGGAATATGGAATTGAAAAATTCAATGGGACATGGTGCAACCTCTCGTTCCACGTTCACTTGTCCTCGTTCGCTCCCATCACTAGTCGGAGAGCATCATCATTGATAAATGTCTCAGCCATGACATGTATAAGTGAATTATCATTTTTATATTTTCTCTCTCTCCCTTTGTCTGCATCTGGGAGTTTCTATCTCTGTGTGTGGGTAAATATTCAATTTCAATTTGAGTCCTCCACTCGTCTCCTCGAGACTTGCAATCACGTTCCATTGCGTTGCGTTCATATTTTTGAGGAGAATCCCATTTTTGCCTTGCGAAGAGAAGAAGATAAATGGTTGCTCCCAAAACGATTTCTATTTCCTTTCTTTTCACCGAATGGGTGGTGCGGGGGTAATGAGAATGTGCTCCCAGCAGCCACTAAGTACTGAAAGTGTATTGGCATCCTTTCCGCAGCCCAGCACGGGGGTGCTGGAATCCAAAAAATGAAATCTCCTGACTTACAAAACACATTAACAGCAGATGGTTCCTTGAGGGCATCGAGAACCTTCACATTTCTAAGAAATTTTTGGAGGGGTGCCCATAGTTTAATTTATTTCGCTTTGTGCGTTCCGTGTCCGTCCCCCACCCCGAGCACCACTCTTCGGACGAATGCCAACATTGTTAACTTGCCAAAATTCATGTCAGTGTTCAGTCGGTGTTTTGTGATGTTCTTCACGCCCGTCCCCGTTTATCGATAAGGTTGCGTGTTTGACGACCTAAAACTGACCAATCTAATCGAATTCCCTGTCACGGATGCTGGGTGATGGGCAGACGTGGTGGGGGAAGGGGACGGAGGAGACAACTGGAGATTTATGATTCGGTGATGTTGTGTCTTCATTTATTCGATTAAGTGCCCGGAAGGAGAGCGATGACTCTTCGAGATTCGCAAAAGCCACTTAATTCAACAAGAGCATCAACTCAGCCTTGTGTGCTGTTTTCATAAATATTGAATTAGGCCCAAAATTAGTTTGAAAATAAGAAATTATTATAATTCCATAACGAGGCCTTGGGGGTGACTCGACTGCCGTCTGCCACTCGGTGGGAAAGTTGCCGTTGTTAAGTGGATTTGAAAGAAGAAGAAGAAAAAATTGAAAACTTTTCGATATTAGCGGTGTTTTTTTTTCGATGTTAAGGGTCTAATTGCGGAAGGGAGGGTGGCAACAGCACCTGCGGAACGTGGGAGAGTTATCGGAAGGTGGGGCGCAAGTGTGCGATAGTGACTTCGTTGGCAAGCGGCGGCGGTAGAATGGTGGACCAACTGACAACAGCAGACCAAGCATCTGACAGCGAATGACTTCCTGGCAAAGAGCAGCAGATTTTGGACCAAATGTCTGCTTTGGTGGACAGCAACAGAGCTCTTTGACTTATCGGGGAAAGCAGAATTCTGAAACAAGCCAGTAGAATTCTAGACTCAAGGTATTTGGCGGACAGTAGCAGAATTCCGTACCATATGGTCCTTCTTTAGCTGGGCGCAGTCTACATTGACGTCCACAAACCAAACCCTGAGCCAAACGGGAGCGTCTTTAGGGAAGAGCAACAGAATTCTGGACAAACGTCTTGTTTCGTGGACATCAGCAGCCTTCGGAACAAAGCCTCCGAGAGTGATCACCTTCTTCGACGAAATGCAGCGGTGTTCTTTGCTGGGCAAAAAGAGAATTCTGAGCCAAGTCTCCGACCTCTGTGGCCAAGAGCAAGAGAATTCTGATCCAAAAGTAGACAACAGCATAATTCTGGACAAGGACTGCAAATTCATCGAGAAAGAGCTGGAAATGGTCCTTCTTTAGCGGTGAATACCAGACGCCTGGGCCAAGGGTCTGACAGAGAACGTCTTCCTTGGCGTCTACAAACCGAACCCTGAGCTAAAAGAAGTACGGCTTAATCAAAGAAACTTCTTGAAGAAAAGTCAGTTCCCGGAAGTAGAAATTTTAATTTCCATTCAAGTTGACAACCAATTTCCCTTTGAACGCAATTCCCTGCACCGTTCCCCCGTCCACAGGGCCACCCATTGAAGCCTTTCCATTTTTCAATTTCAAATCCCTTCTAAACGAGATGTCTTCCTTCTCCCCCTCCCCACCACGCCCCAGCGAATAAACTCACTCATGCCGACAGAAGATAAACACCCCCACCCCCTCAATCACACACATACACACACGTCATCATCATCATCATGTCTCGTCATGTTGCCTTCTCAACAATAAACAGGATACCACGCTCTTGCTCGCATGCTCCTATTTACACCGTCAAACCAAACAAATACTGCCAACATCTCGCAAAACGAAATTGAATGAAATTAACTTCCTCTTTGAATATGTCATCCTCACACTACCTCTCCCCCGCCCCCCGCCCCCCGCCCAACGCTCGTCGCGGCGCCCCTAATAAAATTGCAAATAAACTCTCATTCTTATGCCCAACATCGTCAAACCATCACGAGCACAACACAATGAAGGAAATAAAAGAAGTGGATGCCAGCCAATCAATCCTTAGAAAGTAACACCCTCCACACTCCCATCACCCAAAGGAGGGAGAATTTTGAAATAAAATCTCATATTTTTCAGACTAGAGAGAGAGAGAGCGTGCGGAAATCGAAGAGGCGCGCATTCCTCACGTGTTCAAATATCAAAAAAGCACCCAAGGTTGAGATAATAAATTTCAAACTTTTACCAACCACCACCCTCCTCCACTCAGGGTGGATGTCAAGAAATATACAAAATTATCCTCTTCCTGAGAACGGGCTGCAATCACACACACACACCGAGGACTCAACACTCAATCTGAGCCTCAACTATGACTGACAACGATGACGACTCCGGCTATGATAACGCCGACTGCTCGTCAGTTGCGTTGCCGAGGAACAATACGCAGAAGGTTTCTCACCGAAAGGCTCATTATAAAGTTTTCTGCTCACAAATTTCCATTTTGACAGGACGACTGGGACTGAGTGCCTCTGTAATGGGCGGTCTGGAGCGGGGGAGGGAGAGTGGGAAGACACCGAGAAGGAAATGACAATTTCCTGTCAACTGTGTACGTCCCTAAGGTTCGCAGAAGAAGAGTTGTCAAATTAAATGTGCTTATGTTTGTTGTTCCCGGTTGTCGCCGGGCGACAACAGCACTCACGGATGCGCGGTAAAGAGTGGAATTTATTAAGATTTTAACTGAGGCCATGTGTGCTTGCTGTGTCGAGGGCGTGATTATGGGAAGTGGGTGGCTAGGACGGAGAAGAGGAAGGACCTTCAGATTTGAAGAAGGAGCTGTGAATGGACCACATGGGCTTGCTTAATGAGTGGAGTGAAGAAGGGTAACTGGAGGCCAGAGTGTAGATAGAACCTGGAAAGTCCTGAAACTCGACAGATATCGAGAAGACTGTCAAAAGAGGCTGAAGTCAGCAAAGAAGACCGTCAAGAAATGTCAGCAGAGGAGACTGGAGCTAGGGAGGTCCTAAAAATTGTCAGAACTCAACGAGATCGTCCAGCGGAGGTTGGGGCCAGACAGCCTGAAGTCCTGAAAATTGGCCAAAATCAAGGAGGTTGGCAAGCGGAGGCTGGGGCCAGAAAACCTGGAGCCAGAGAAGCCCTGAAAATTGGCACAAATCAAGGATGTCGTCAAGCGGAGGCTGGGACCAGAAAGGCTGGAGCCAGGGAAGTCCTGAAAATTGGACAAAATCAAGGAGGTCGGCAAGCGGAGGCTGGGGCCATAAATCCTTGAGCGAGGGAAGTCCTGAAAATTGGCCAAAATCAAGGAGGTCGGCGAACGGAGGCTGGAACCAGGGAAGCCCTGAAAATTGGTAGAAATCAATGTGCTGGCAACTGCCGGGAGTAGATATGATCGTCAAAAAACGCTAGAATCAGCAAAAGAGACCGTCAAGTAGCATCAACAGAAGAGGCTTTAGGCCAAGTGCAAAGCCGCCACCTCTCTTCGCTTATTTTCGAACCCCCGTCTAACCCTTACAAAAAATAATGCAGGACTAACAATTCAATGAGCACTTACAGCCTTAACTTGATTCTGGGCTTGATGTCTTGAAGTTCTGCTGATGGCTTGAAGGCTTGACTTGACTCTGATACCCTGCAGGCGTCCTGGAGCCTTGAAAGAAATAAAAAAATAAGTCCATCAAACCATCTCACTGCTTCGCTCAAATCTCTCAAGAACCACAGGCAAACCAAATCAAATCAAATTTCCGTCCCGCCTGTCGGAGGAGAAGGTCAAAATCACTCAACCAGGTAATAAGCTTTGTTGCATCAACACCAGCACGCCATCCCTCGATTGGCGCCCAAGTGAATATCCAAAAGCCTCCGGAGCCGAACAGACACCCCGCCCCAGCCCCACCACCGGCCACCGACAACAAGTCAATCCCCAGAAACAAGAGACAAACAAAAAAAAAGACAAGAAGAAAAACCAGCTTCGTGCCCTCAGGACCTCCGATCAACTTCACGAGAACATCTGTCACCTGCCACCCTCCCCAGCCGATGTTGATGGTGGCTCTGGTGCCAGATCCAATTCGACTTTGTCCAAAGAATTAGCCAGCAGCACAAACAAATTAATGAGCGCAAATCCGAAGTGCCATACATATAGGGCATCCAGGATTACTGCCCGTAACCACCCCCGCCGGCGGGAACGTAGTGTTTTTGGCGAAAATGAAAACGAAGCTGAATCCGAATCCGAATCCGAAATTGATTGATAGAACTTGGCGTGATAATTTGATTTGTTTCTCTAGGGGGATATTTTCTTTCCGTCTTACGTCCGAGACTCCCCTGCAGGATGCCGCCGCCGCTACTGCCAATATCGCCGACACCACCACCGCTGGGACACGGCCGCTGTTATTATCCTTGATAATGATGATGACGCTAGTATTTTGGGTTTCTGTGGCCAAGCGGGGGGGTTGAGGAGGGGAGGGGGAGGCGACTGTGGGGAGGTAAATGTTTATTTATGCATTAATCAGGGAAATTGATTAGAAACGGATCGGGCAGTCGGCACCAGCGAGGTGGCTGCGGATATTGCCCCGTCTGGGGAATACCTAATGATTCTCTCTGGCTGACGGCTTAGCTCACGATGTTCCTGCAACCGGGGGAAAAATATTCAAGCGGTCACACTTAAATGAGTGACGACACTCTCGAAGCTGACTTATTAATGGGACCGCCTAATGGAGGGTCTTAGGCTAATCCGATTGTATGGGTGGCGATGGGCGGCCCATTTGAAATTCATTCGACAAGACAAGAAGTGCTAAAGCCAATTACATTGATCCCTCCCGAAGAGACAGATTACGGACATCCTTCGGCATACAAATACGTCATCAATCCAGGAATTCAATTGAGTCAGGCTCGGTGCACGCCCAACAAATGGACGCATTAGTGCACACAAGAGCCAATAATCATAATTGGTCGCATAATGTCCACTCAAACGGGGGGGGAAATTGGACACTCCTCCACCTCGTCCTCCTCGGCGTTCACACAAAAGGATTGCTGTGAGGGAGGGAGGGAGAAAAAACGCCATTCGACATGAATCCAAAGTACCAATTGTTCGGCATCCTCTGCGACGACGATGGCACAAAGGATACACTCGCTTCGAAGGAAATCGCCAAAAAGAACGAGAGCGAGAGAGAATGAAGCCAAACCAAATCATCGGCGCGATAGTGTCCCGTCCCCTAGCCGCCTCCGCCGCCGCCAGTTCCCTTTAATCAATGTCGTTTGGCACATGTGGCGACTGGGCAATATTGGCTG
Source organism: Eristalis intricaria (assembly GCA_964034865.1). Taxonomy (NCBI): domain Eukaryota; kingdom Metazoa; phylum Arthropoda; class Insecta; order Diptera; family Syrphidae; genus Eristalis; species Eristalis intricaria. Next base: position 2,160,857 of record OZ035877.1, on the reverse strand, counting down.
ACGGAAAATTGAAAAGGAAAAAGATGAGCGAATCTGTTTGCCCAGACAAAAAAAAAATTGAAAAAAGAAATTGTGACAAATTGTGTCTGTTCTGTTCATCATGGGAATGGATTTCAGTTGTGAATTTGAATGGGAATTGCAGCACGCTGTCCGCGACTGTGATTAGATGCAAATGCGATGGCAGTAGTTACCACTTCCGAGCTGCACTGGTGTCCTCTATTATCCCTTAAACTTGTTTTCTACAAAAATTGAGTTGTACGCAATCATTTCACGAAGGCCACCCCCATCGGCGCACTGCATCCAGCTAATGTCCACGTAATCATCATCATCATCGTCGGCGGCAGAAGTACCATCGCCAACGTCTGTGGCCTGGTCATCCTGTGGTGACTGGATATGCTTATGGGGGTGGACGTGTGTGAGGGAATGTAAATTTGAAAAGTCCGCACCGCAAAGCATTGAGAACTACCATCAGGATGATTATGTTGACCGCCACGAAACGAGTCTATTTATGAATTTCGGGTTATTTTTTTTTTTCTCCTTCTTCTTATCCTTTTGCCAAGGACTACCAGAATCTGTGGCTGGCTCATCCATAGTGTGTGTTTTTTTCCCGGTCCGAGACTCACCGAGATTTCTGTGGTCTGGCCAAGGTGGTGGATCGCCTGGCCCGGGTGTGGCTCGGTGCATGGCTAGGACGAGGTGGAGGTGACCGAAAAATGTTTTCCAGCAATTTATCCCATCATTTGCACAGCACGGCCAGATAAGAGGTGGGTAACAACAAACAGAAGTGGATCCACTAGACAGGAGGGAGGGGATTACTCTCGGAGTCCTGTCCGGGAAATCACAGTCGCACTGCAATTGAAATTGTGAACTGCAATAATAAACGTTTATGGTGAGCCACTCTGAGGCGACAAATGTCCTTCCATATGGAGTCGTTGTTGCAGATAGGATGAGGTAGCTCGGTTTTGGATTTGAATTGAGTGGTGAGGAACTTTCGACGAGCTCAGAGTAAGTTTCACCTTTCGGTTGACGAAGCAGATGGGATACAAGTCCCAGAATGGTGGTGGTGGTGGGTGGCAAGGACGTGGGGGGAAAATTCATGTGAGAATTTTGGGAACTTCCTCAATGTCTGACTTGTTTTGTATACACCTCCTCTTTGCCGTTCATGCTATGCACGAAGTGGGACTCGCTGTGAGAAACCAAAACCGGCAGGGAACCGGAACATAATGGAATCCAATGAAATGAAAAAGCGGACAGTCAAAGAAGGTTCAGAGTTGAGGGATTCTCTAGGAATCCCGTGTGAGTACACTCCATTCAGCTCCGAGGAAAAACAACTACAGGTCAGAATTAGTACTCTCTGACTTGGCCTGAGTATTGGCGCTATATCAAGAGCCCTAGGGCCGATGCTGAGCAAGAACAGATCCACATCATTGATCGGATCTATTGCAATATCCCACTTGCCCGGATTCGAAGCATCTACCTCTGAAGTGTCTTAAGTTTAATCGGAATATTGAGTGCTGGCCTTAACGCCCCGCTTGTACATATCCCACACAGCCACTCCTTGCAACTGGTTACGAAGGTTGCTGTTGACAGTCTTTTCGGGCGCTTTTCAGCATCTTTCAACTCTGGAGATGAATATAAGCCTGACTAGGAGAAACGAGTGCTGACTGGTCGAAGGTAGACTGGAGGCAACCAAGGACCATCACTTTATCGTGCCTATCAGAGATAGGGTCTTTTAAGAGTTCGGTCCGTCTGTCTGATAACACTCTCTATAGCTCCTGATCAGGAGAGCGCCAATTCCAGCAGTCTCCAAGCATAACCTGAGGCAAAGGGCTTCTTCTTTGTATGGTGCTACAATCTGCGGGGCTTGAACCGGGACCTCAATCAACAAGCATTTTGTCTTGTTTAGCTCGGAAGTGACTTAGTAACAGCCAAGCTCTGTACTTGCGTAGAAGATGGTCCTGCCCTTTAATCTCGTCCATTCTTGGCAGTTCAACGAGAGCAGCTGTATTTGCTCTCGTGGGGCGGTAACCTATATGACGGACTGACAAAACCGTTAAATAAAAAAAAAACTCCACTCTCTCTATCCAAGTCTCTTGCTGGCTGTCTTCAATTTCATACATTAAGGAGTCTCTCTTACCGCATGGGCCATGATAAACGTCTTGTCCTTGGGCCAACTTTACCGCCGACGTCTTCAATTCCCTTACCCCACTGACTCCCGTGCAAAGACTCTTTCGACCTGAACCGAGTTGTAGGCTCTACGTGGCCTAGCCATCCTAGGAGTTGCATAGATCATCGATCACTTCATGAATCTTTTCCTCCGACCGACGCCAATGCATCATCGCAGGCAGAGCCTGCCTGATCCCCAGAAAAAATCAAAGTGATCAATATACCCTGCTGACATATTGCTGTCCGTCTCCCATCTCCGACCGCATTCAGTGTCCAAAAATGTCCTTGATTTCCACAGAAACCTTCTTATTGCCAGTCATCATAAAACTGAGCTAACATAGTCAAAGGGTTCCCCGCAAAACTCTACAAACCATTCGCCATCAACTAAGCCTCAACCATCCATCATCGTGGACTCTCTGAATTCACATTTTTTTTTTCAATTTTCTAAATGCACTCATGTTTCAGGCGAAAGTCCATATCACTCGCCCACTCTCAACTCCATAATTATCCGCTATAATCCGAAAAAAAGCAAATGTTTCTCATTTCTCTTTTCCTCCCTCTTTTCATTCTCAGAATTCATAGCCGCACTAAAGGACGTATCCGTGACCATCCCACAAGCAGTTCGCCGGGGTGGCAATGCACTATTCATATGCAATTACGACATGGAAAACGACACCCTGTACTCGGTGAAGTGGTACAAAGGACGAAGGGAATTTTATCGATACACCCCGAAGGAAAATCCGGCTATGAAAACTTTTCTATCTGCCGGAATAGATGTTGAGGTATGTATCCGCACGAAGCAGCAGCGATTCCAAATCGAATTTTTCCATACCCAATCCCATCCACCCCCCGCTTTGGACCGGAAAAGGAGAGTCGAAAAAGAATCCCAAATAATCTGCATATGTGTGCAGAAGTTGCACATATCCTTGCGGATGATAATAATATTGCAGTGCAGCCAGTGGGGGCCGGAGCGGTGGCTTTCCTAATGGCCATCGCAATTAGTTTCATAAAATATAACACCCAGTGATTCCATTGAACACTTTTGGCTTATCTCGGTTTTATAGTTCACCTTTGCAGTCATGGCCGTAGCTCATCCTTGATCCAGAGGGGGTGTCCTAATCTGAACATACTTGTGTGCACGTGTACGGAAAAGGACTGCGCGTGTGTGAAGACTTAGAAAGATTGTGATTCTCGGGCAAAAGCGCTGCAGGCTATCGCAGCTCAGATGGACTTCGCCCGCCCACCCAGCGGTGGCTTTGCTGCTGCGGGCCGCACGGGTGTAGCTGGCTGCATTACGCAACTGAATGGCAAACATTAACGCGGCCGGCATGACTGCGGTTGTCGGCCGGAAATTGCATATCGATCGATTCGTAATTTTTTTGCAATTAAACAGGGCATAAATACGAGATTATTCTTCTTTCAATAATTGGCGGTGTGGAAGCTGATGGAATTTTAAGGGAGGCTTGACCAATGGAGTGAGCTATGGCTGGAGTCTGTTGCTGAGCCGGAGCTTGATCTGTGGAAGGGTGGAGGTGGAAATGGCATCTAGGACACTGGGACGGCCTTCATTTGGAGTCCATTCCTTAAACCTGAGCCTCAACCGAGAGTCTCTATTCCAGAGCAATGTTCTGCAGTCGATGTTGGCATTAGGGGCATTAGAAAAAGAACGACAAATTGAAGGGGCTGTAAGTTGACAAGAGTACAGCCAGATGTCTTCAGATCCAATGCCCTAGGTGGCTAGGCCATGTAGAGACGGCCTTTAAGCCAGTTGGACAACACACCCGGATCCGCTTTTGAAGTGGCGCCGAGTAAGTACGGCACGTTTAAGACGACACAAATATAGACAGACCTCAGCCAAGTTTATACGTGAAATTGGAGCCAGCTGGCCAACCAGCTCTAGTTGGAGAGGCCGGTTGTTGAGGCTCAGGTTAACGCCAGCCCAACGCAAAGGAGAAAGAGGAGGTCTTTCACCTGAACTTAGAGTCATCAGCATCGCCAAGCGCAGAGACGAACACAAAAATTCCTTCAAAAGGAAAAAGAGTCCTTAAAGCAGCAGAGGACACTCAGGCTTATGGAGGCGTATTCAAATCGTAAAAGAAATCAAACAACTTGTCCTGCTTAAATTGAAGGCAGCTAGAGAGATCTTCACTATCCAGAGGGGGTGTTACTGCTTGTCACTGCCACGCTGTCTTATTGGTTACCATGCACAGGACCTAGGGTTGATTTCGTGAAACTAAAGATCATCGCGAAGATCAAAAGACGGGAACATCTTCTATGGAACAGCTCAGTAAAGGTCTGAACACCATGGAACCCACTTGGTGCGTGGATATGTAGCAAGGCAGTGTGCATGCCGGAGGAGTTTGTTGGTTGAGGCTGTTACTGACACAGTGTCTGTTGTTCGTAGATAGCAGACCTGGGCTACTTTTGAACACACTAGTCGGTATCGTCACGGGGGCATGCCATGCTTCCAAACCTGGCCTGGTCTCCAGTGGCATGTGCAGGAACAGCGAACAAGGCAGCGCTGGGTGAAGCTCTGGAAAGTCTGCCTCCTGTCAGAATTTGACAGGAAAAGTAAATACACTGAAACTTTGTTGGATTGTTAAGCATGGTGGATATCATGAAGCTGAGTGTCACTAACCTACTCCTGAATCTCACTTGGATGGTAGCCTGTGATGTGGTCCCAGCAGAGGCCAGTATGGTATATTGCAGGCCCAGATGGCCCCCTTCCCCTCGCCTCATCTACAAAAGTTAAATTCCAGCAGATTTGTAAAGCTCTACCCATCATGCTTCAGTGAAACAAGACCGTGACGGATAAAGGTCATAAATTGCACTGCAAATTGAATGACATTCCACAGGAAATCGATCAAAAAACAACAAGATAAATTCATAAATTTACGGCACAGCCGATTTCATATACCCACCCTCATTTGCGGGTGTTAATCAGATTTCAATTGAATTTTTGATCTGTTTAACGATGCTAATTGCTTCGATCAGAAAATACCTTGCAGACTAGGTCAACCAGATAAACGAGCACCGGAACCCCGATCGAATCACTTATGCAACCCAACTCTCGACGTCATTAACAATTATTTCATTAAACGACCATCATCCTTTAATTACTCCGGCATAACTCTAAATAAACCGTCATCCCCCCTCCCTCCCTCAAAACAGTCCACCCTCGATCACGCGTGAAAATTATGCAAGAGTTCACCTCGGTTGTGTGCCGCTGTGTTCTCCTGGAAAACTAAAAAAAATATTTAATAACCATATTTGTAATGCCATCGCGGCGCACAAACAAATTTAAGGACTTCCCCACATTCGGACGCCCGCCATCGTCCACACTCCACACGCATACACCGAAATTTATGTTAATTCGCTTCGATACTTCGCCGGTAGTGCGCCGCGACTGAATGGATAACACTTAACAGGACATCGACAGGACATTATCCGTGTTATGCACAGGTTTTAATTTTAATTTTAATATTAATTTTTATTCATTTTAAGAGACACTCACAGCACTCCGACACAGATACAGATGCAGATACAGATTCTGTGTACAGAAAATAAATAATAATCGTAATAAGCGAGTGATTGCTTTGGGCAGTTCAGACTCAACCTACCAACGACCACTCGGACGACACCAACTACCACTGGCTGGACTCCAGTGACCAGAGACGACGAGAGACTGTGTGGAGGGGAGGCCGGCCGGAGGGAGTAGGTACTTTGTGGTGACGGTGAAGTGGTCATTTAATTTGTTGTTTGTGTCATACTGACACAGCAACAAGGATCCGGAAATGAAGGTTAACGACACTCGATGAGTTATTAATTTTTTGTTTTTCTCTCGATTTTTTTTTTGATTTTTTTCTGTATCGTCATCGTTTGACGTGAGGGTGTTGTTGGACGAGATTTGAAATGGATTTGAGCAAGAGCTCTCGAGGCTTACTTGAAGGAGTACTTTAGCTGCTGGGATAACCAGTGACTCAGGCTGGATAATGATCAACAGGAAAATGGAGCATCAATCAAAGCGGTGGGTGGCTGTGTGAGCTGAGCTGCGTGTGGTCGTCTGATGGGGGATTATCTGTGACAAGACGTAAGGGTCAGTGGACTGTGGAAAGTGCGCCGGTGGGTAGTTTTGATTGAATTGGATGGGAGGGGGGTTGAAAGTCATCCTCAATGTGTGGAGAATTCCAAGAAAAATATGGGAAGAGCAGAGCTGGTGGGAAGGTAGACGAAATGGACCGTTTAAAGGAAAGAGCAACTGTGTGAAATTGAGGGCGTTTTAAAAGAATTTAGCCAAGAATCGAGGAAGTCTCGATGGAGACAATGGAAGCTCGTGACGGCTGTGCCCGTGTGATGGAAGGTCACAGGCCTGGACAGACACGGAGTCTAGAGGACTGACCAAGCAACTTAGAAGTTTACAGAAAAAAGCCTTGTAATTTTTTCCCATCTTCAAATTCTACTCTGGTTGGCAAATAATTTCCCGACAAGACGTCGAAGACACACTCCGTCTCCAAGTTTAAGATGGAAACCCACTAGGTTTCCAACTCAGTCCACTACCTTTTCCAAGAACTCTACTGGAGATTGACTTCACTCAGACAAACTGTACGACGAACCATCTCCGAGTTAAAAATTGGAGTCCCACAAGGGTCCCAACTGAGTCCACTTCTTTTTCCATGAACTCTGCTAACGACTTGCTTCACTCTGCAAAACTTTACGACAGAGGTGGTGACTGAGCCTCAACATGAAATCACAAAGTGAACCTAGATGTCCCCATCAATGCCCCTGTTTGTGGCGAAACGATTGCCGATGATGACAAAAGTTAATGAAAAATCCCCGCCCTTCCACAGAGTCTCCCGCCACGTCCACACGCCCATCTCAAACCATTAGAAGACCACAATGGAAAACCGCACAAATTGACGCAATTGTCTGCCAAAGGGCCCATCGGACCCAGGGACCATCCCTCTCTCGCCTCTCAGGCACCCTAGTGCGACCATCTCGGACTGAGAAATACTGACTTACGTCAGTGGCTCCCGAACGTGAACCTATTTATAACCCGTCTTACGTCACACTGGTCAAATAGAAGCACAAAAAAAAAATTGTAAAACGATAAAATCGCTAGGAATCGGTTTTATGACTCTTCGCAGCCTATTGGACTCAATCAGAGCACTGATTGCTCTGAGAGGAGCACCCTCCAGCTCATTTCTCCGTCTTAAATGCCGAGAATATTTCACATCACAGGGGGGCCGGACCCACCACCTCCTCTCCCGGACACATTCAATGAAACAGAAATTCAATTAATTTTTATTTTTTTTAATTTCATCTTTTCTCTCTTTTTTCTCTGCTGTCCCGCGATACACGCCGCACCTCAGTCCTCGGCCACTGTGATATGATTCGGGGATGTGTTCTCATTTTCCTGTTATTATTCGATTCTCCCTTTTGCACGATTCGTCATTTTTTTTATTATTTTTTTTTTTCGTTTCCTTTCATTTTATTTTCATTTTCAGTCGTCATAACATAAAAATTAAATGTAAACAGCCAGATTTCGTTTTTCCCGTCGTCGTCGTGTCGTATTCAGCCCCACACCAGTGAGGGTGGGTGGGTCATGAAGCGAAAGAAAATATTGCCCGCAGGTCTATTGGCAGAGGAGCCCCTGTAAGAGGGCGTAGCTGGGGCGGCAACGAGTTGGCGTTGAGTTGCCGATGAGTGTCGTCGATGACGGGATTAATTCGGGAGGGTTTAATGCGATACAAAGAGCGATATTAAAACCCCGTATCCGATGAGGAGTAAATAATTATTAACAACCGCTGGAGGAGGACACAGAGACAGGACTTTAAATGAAACGAATGGATGGCGGGGAGATATATTATTTACTGTTGACAGCGATGAGCAGTAAACTTGAAGTGAGTGATGAGACTGAGGGGCTACAATGGACTCACGGATGTCCTTCGATCGCGGGGACTTGACTAAGGAGTGAATATTTCATGGGGATTGAGTTTGGAGGAGTCTGTCGATGTTCCAGTCCTTGGGTAGAGTGGTTGAACTGACCGAAGTCCATGTCGAGCCACAACAAGCAGACTTTCAACGGTGCACAGAATTTCAAAGGAATTCGCTCGGGACATTGATTTAAATGAAATTATGATGAATGACAAGGAGACCATGAAGTAGTCATGTTCTCATTTACAAAAGAGGCACTCATCTTCGAGTCTTCGATCAAAATGACTCACCACTCTTCGAAGGTGAGGAGAGCGATTTGTCGTAGCCTTCGCAAGCTGTGAACACGGAAACATGCTTCATCAAGTCTTAGATTTAAGTGATAGATCTCTGGCAGAGATTTTAGCCAAGACACACGATAGAGAGAGACTATGAAATACTCCATCAAGCCAAGCTACAACAAGGAGTTCATGAATTAGTCGCTCAAGCTAGCAGAAGGTATCTTTCGTTTTTTGACGACATCTTCTATCAAAATGACCGATCTTTGAAGAGTGCTCCGAGGCACTACAATCGTGGCGACGATCAAGAGAGTCCAGCCACAACGAAGACACCATAAGGCGATCATGGCTCGAAGCCATTTTAAACTTTTGACAGCTTTTCTTTTCGATGACTGATCTGAGATCAATAGAGTAAGACCACGACGATAGAGAGAGACCATCAAGCCAAGCTACAACAAGGAAATCATGTGTCAGTCTCTTAAGCTACTACAAGGCGTTTTTCTATCTTTTTTATTTGATCGATCTTTACAGACTGTCCCAAGTCACTACAAGCCTTTCGTTTCCTTTCTGGGACACGTTTCCAATCGGTGATCAAAGCCTGTGATCAGGACAAGAGACTTCACTCTGTCGAAACTTACCTCTCCCGTCCACCTACCCCCTCCCGACCCACCCCCTACTCGTCCACCCCCCATCACCAGTGGTGGTCAAACCAAATCACCACGAATCAATAACGAACCAGCAGCCCAACCCAACCCCATTTTTTCTTTGTAATTTTCCACAGAAAATTAAACAATTTTCATTTCATTACGTCCTTTTTTTCCAATTCTCTCGTCTTTTTTTTTCACTCTCTCTCTCTCTCCACTGTCTTTGCCAACAGCGAAATCTATCCAATCAAAGTCACGTTGTCCTGCTGGCCGTCCCGCTTAACATATCTGGGAAATTCACATGCGAGATCTCTGTCGAAGCACCCTCATTTCTCACCGCCATGGTCTCTGGCGAAATGGAAGTTGTGGGTAAGTACCAACACCCTCCACCCCCTTCCACCATCCCTTTCCATCCACCACTGAATGGAAAAACCCGCAAATTAATTAACTTCGAAAAGCGAACACAAAAGAAAAAATTAGCAACGCGTTCGCTGCAGAAATGAAAGGACATTAAAAAAAAAAAAACAATTTTTGAAAAACTTTCTCATTTTCTTTCTGTCCCTCCTCCTCCAACCCTCCATTGCAGAGCTACCCGAGCAGCGACCCATAGTGACAGGAATCCATTCAAGATATCGACTGGGCGACTTAGTCGACGGGAATTGCTCAATTAAATTCTCAAAACCGGCAGCCAATTTGACGTGGACGATTAATGGTGTTGTGGTGAGTATCAGGACCTCGCTTTAATTGACCTTCAGGCGGCATGTGTGTGAGCGAGTGAGTGAGAGTGACTGAGTGAGAAATTATTAAATTGGGAGTGTAAATTTTTCGTCAGCTCTTGAGGGTGTGTTTGTGTGTGTGTGTGTGGAGGGGCGCAACCTCAAATATAAATCATTTCACGGTTGAATCTCTGGTGATGTTTATGGCCCTTTGGGCGCGCACACGTCCACCCGCTGCGGGGTATCTCGGCACCCTGGTTGAGCCACCACCCCCGGCGATGGATACATATGTGAATTCTGTTAAAATTTTATTAATTAAGGATCGGGTAACCCTGAGGCATTTACAGCTGGGCTAACCATTTAAATGGGTTTTCAGGAGTGCCCCCTATTTCGAGAGCACAGCAAATTAATGAACATCATGTGTGCGAGTGTGCGTGTCTACGTGTGTGTTTGGGAGGACAAAAGGACCGGTGACCAGTGAAGCGAAGTGACAATTTATTATAACACAACAGATAAAGGCCAGTCAGTCTTCAGTTTGGTTCCTTGAGTCTCTCGGGGTGGGAGGGAGGTTTGTGTGTGTGGTATTTAAACAAACATTTGAGTTATAGTTTATCGGTAATGGGGACAGGGGAGTCCCAGAGTGGCTCTCCGGTGGCGGTTCACCAAGGTCAGTGGAATTTTGATTTTCTCTGGGGCTTGTTGGAGGCAGGGCAAGGGAGCGAGACTCGGTAGAGAATAGAGTATGCGGGCATCCTGAAGGGTTAACCAGAAGGAATGTCTGTTGAATTGCAATTAATGAAATATAAATAATAAATTATCATGTGGGCTGGGAGAGGTTAGTAATTTAAATGAGAAAATTGAACACATCGTGGTGGTCCATTGTGGCTGGGATGCTTCAGGAGTTTTATTGCAATTTAAGGACTTTAAAATTGCTCCTCGGAGATGGATGGGAATTTAATTTTGTAATCAAGTTGAGGGGGAACGGGGGGAGAAAGAACTTGCTTTGGAGTCGATGAAAAGATAGGGTATCTTATAAGGAGGAGTTCGGAGCAAGGACCTTTTGAAGACTTTCACGGCGGATCTTCATCAGTGCGAGAACGATGAAATCTTGTGCGGATTCTTAAAGACCTTGGGAAGATTAAATTGACGACCTCCCGGGGCTTCTCGTGAGAAACCCACGTTCGACATCTGCAACATCTTGCTGCTGGTAGTGTCAAGCTCAAGAGTGACGTCCTTCTGGGTCTCGTCGTCAGCAGCCGTATATGGTGAAGCACAAGTCACAGTCATTCACATTCATTCAAGCCTTTCAAGCTCACAAGTCGTTACCTTCCACATCTTGTCACCTGCAGACAGTGTGGAGCTAAAAAGTGACAACCCTCCGGGCCTCTTATTCAGATGCGCTTTTTTCTAAACTTTTGGGCCACTTCGTCAGATGGCCATTTTCCACATCTACCCCTGCCGCCGATAGTATGAAGCTCAAAATTGATGATTTTCTGATACTCGTCGTCAACTGGGTAAGTTTTTGAAGACCTTCTGGACCTCAAAAATGTGGCCTCTGACTGACCTTCTACGCCTCGTCTCAGCAGCACGATGTTTGGATCTCGAAAGTGATTACCATCCACACCATGTCCCTAAAAAATTACTAGATCCCGCGTCTCGTAGCCATCAGCGATGGTGAAGCACAAAAGTGACGACCTTTCGGGCCTTTCTGGACCCCCCCGAGCAATGGGGGAAGACCATTCTCGTTGATTTTTCAACCACATTAAGCGCTAAGTTGTTGGCAGCTAACAAACCCGATCTTCACGAAGTCACATTTCGCATTCAGTTCCACACCCCACCCTCAAATGCAAACTGTTCATCATCAATTAAAATCCTCACACCTCATTGGTTCCACAGCGTCGTGACCTGCCCGCGTTTCTGTCCAAGCCAGGGTCTCTCTAGAGCCCTGCTCTTCTTCATGCAAACCATGAACCACCTTCCCCCAAGCAGAGGAGGAATTTAATTCACAAACGCATCCCTCCCATACAGACAATCGCTGCATAAGGAAATAATTCATTTTCGCCACACACTGTGTCGTGGCTTAGACTCGTTCGTACACATCCGTGACCCTCTCCGGCCGTGCGTCGCGCCGTCGCCTCAACAATGCGTGCGGATAACACCGCTTAACGCAGCTCTACCTCTCTGCCATATCTTCCAGCAATGCTGTCCCCACGAACAAGGAAAAAAAAAAGAACATCATCGCAACGACATAACATCCCAAAATATACTATAATACATCCCAAAGCCACTGCCATCGCTACCGCAACCGCCAGCAGCAACCCACTTCTAAATCGACAACCGGGACACAACAAGAAATTCCATAAATTTCCACTGTTGGCTGGCAAAAATATCTTCGACATGATGAATGACTTTGGTCGCATACTTTCGGTTCAGCACACCAAGTGGGCGGGAGTGCCGGAGAGGCGCCCGCGCCGCACGCCGCCGCTGCCGGTGGCCTATGTTATCGCACGCTGGGGGTAAGCTTTGTGCGGTATTCAAAAACGCAACGAGGAATCACACAATCGTTCGGAGAGAGCCGGTGGGATGGGGAGACACGTGGAATGAACTGACTCATATTCTGGCTGGAATTCAATCCCTTTTCTCCCACCCAGCATTCTCGTGGGGTATTCTGGTTAAAAACAACAGCCACCCAAAGGAATTCACGAAATCACCGCCTGCGAGCTGTGAAAGGATTGCGAGCAACTGCTAACCTTTCGTGGACATGCATAGATTCCAATAGGTTAGGCGCCCTGCCTGCGGGGGTGATGTGCGCGTCGAATTTCAAATCTTTAAAGAACTTTGCTTCGCAGTGGGATTTCAAAGTGGGATGGTCTTGAAATGTTTGCGCCTCGAGGCGCGGGTTAGATCAAGTAGTCTTGACGACGAAAGAGCCTCCGGCGTCGTGATCCAGTAGAAAGTCAAAAGTTTCAAAGGCCATCCCGCGGCGGGTACACCAAGTGACCTTCAACCGGCTTCGCAGCAACGAGGGGACGGGGTTCTAGGCATTTAGCGGGAACTGGGTTCTTTGAAGTTCGTGAGGAGAAATCACTGTCAATACTAAATTTTGCCTCTTTTCAGGTGCCCCCACACCACATCAAGATGCATCAAATCGAACGCTATCCCGAGCACAATCTGGAGTCTGTTTACAGTGAAATCGGTTTCATGGTCACCACCCAGCACTTCATCAAGGGACAAATGAAGGTAAGTCCAGTTGTCCACAATGGAGTCCATTTGCAAACCCCTAACGCTCTATTTGCATAAAAGCTCAAATGTACCGCCTCCATATTCAACATCTACAAGGAGGAAGTGGAGAAAGTCATCGAGGAGGATCGTCCGAGGATAATGGCATCCGGTCGGTCATTCGACATGAATGCATACCCATACGATCAGCAGTCCAGTGGAGACTTCGAGGACCACAATGAGTCATATTTAACATACTATTCAGGTTGGTATACGAGCACACACCTCCCACCTCCCGACTCCCACATCCTCGCATCCTCGCATCCTTGTCATGCGTCATTCCATTAGGAGACCATTTGTGTGAGAACGGATATCATTGCTGTAACACAATTTGAATTGCTAGTCTCATTCGGTATTTTTTTTTCCTTGCGGCTTCCGCTGTGCATGTGCATGCAATGTCCTTCGTGTGCAGCGAACAGAGCCAGAAGCAACCGCCATCGGACAGCGAAAAGTGAGAAATGTACTCGAGTGTTTACACACATTTAAGTGCACAAGAGTTTTTTTTATTTGGTGGCAGGAGACCTTGGGTTGACGCACATTCGCTGGGAAGACATGTCCTTCTCCCCCTCTGCCGGCAAGGAAAAATCTCACAAACCACATTCTCAACATAGTTTCAAGAGTTTCCCCCCCCGTCCGTCTGTCCACTGGAACAGTCAAGGAATTTTCAAATTAATTTCATTCAATTCCCGCTGATGTAGTTTGCTGGGTGGTGGCTCGGTGGGCGGTGGATGTTCGTCGGTGGTTGCAGAATCCGTCTTTATTTGGCCAGGTTTCACGTCAGTCCGTCAGCTCGGCGACTGGCTGAGCGCTGTGTGATGTGTTCAAACGGCTTCGTCCTTCCACACATCTGTTACATCCTCTGGAAATGTGTCGGGCAATCCAGGGGGATGATTCCTAATTCAGAAAAATCTCCAAGGAAAGTTTTACAACCCGAGAGGGCGCCACTGCCATTGCTTCCCTCCTCAGCGGTCTTCGTCGTCGTCGTCATCGTCATCATCATCGTCCTTGTCGTCGTTGTCGCCGAGCATCGGCTTTGTGTCATTGTTGTTGTACTTGCTTGAGCTTTGAAAGACAACAAGAATGAAAGATGGAGTCGTCGTCGTCGAGGAAATGCAAGGAAATGTCCATTTTTCATGTTTCCGCCACTTGACGAAAAGTTTTAGTCGTTCACCGAGTCCGGACAGAGTTCTAATTGCCTCTTGGGGCTGATACACACACATTCACACACTCTTACACAGCCAGATACAAAACGAGACAGATATCCCAGTGGAGTGTGAGAATGGGCCGAAATGAGACACTCTGACAGGACGAAAGCATTGATGTACGCTTAACACTTTATCCGGTCGATGAAAGGATGATGAAGGACTGTTGTCTATAGAAGTGCGTTTGTGTGTGTGTGTGCGTGTCGTTTGCCTTATAGAGTAAGAGATGGCAGAGGAGTGCTGGGGACACTGTGGTTCGTCGAGGAGGCGATTTAAGATTTAACTAGAGGCAGCTGGGGATATATTGTTTTGATAAGATTCAGTTTTGTTGCCTCTGGGAGATGGTGTAAGGCGAGTAGGAGGGCTTTCCTTAATTTAATCAGGGAGTACTCTGTGTTGACAAGTTCTGACTGTTCTTCCTTAAAATTCAGACATTTCTTCATTTAATTATGGAAAATGGAAAACATAAAAATAATGTAAAGAAAATTTAAGCAGAATTCAGGCAGATGCAAGTCTGTCTTTGTAAAAGAACATAGCACCAAGCTTCGAAAAGATTAAAACCGGCTCTTCCTTATTATTCAAACATTTTTGCACTAAATTATGATATAATAAAAAAATATAAAATATAAAAAAATAAACCAAATGGAAACCTCAATATTTTGCTAGTGATTCCCAAGTGGGTCACGCTCTATGGAAGAACTTAGCGCCCAGCTCTGCAGTGATTATAAACAGGGTTTGCCTAAATTTCAATTATTTTTTCACTAAAATTTGGGAAAATAAAAAAAAAATATATAAAATAAAAAGAAAAAAAGCCGAATTCAATCAACTGCTAGCCTTTCTCAGTTGATAAACATGACATCCAACCTCGAAACTCCTATTAACAGCCCCTCCTTAAAATTTAAGCACTTTTTCACTAAATTATGATAAATTTAAAAAAAAAAAAAAAAGAAGAAAGAATATAAAAAATAGAAATAAACGAAATACAATCGTTTGCAACTTATGAGCTGAGTCGGTCTTGTTCTGTGAAAGAGCTTCGAAATGATTGTAAACTTGAGTCGTCCCGTCTGATTACCTTAACCGGAACAGGCTCCGTCTCAACCGATAACAGACGTCTTAAGACAACTCGATTACACAACCACTCGTCCGTCTACTGACAAGATCCTTTGTAAATTCAAATCTCTTTAAAGAATTTCCTTGCCGAAAAATGTCGCTGTCATGACGTACTCCCTTCGTAGCATCTGCTAGATGCTCACCCAACAAAATAGACCCCATCATGGCAGGGTAATCCTTCAACGACAAGCCAACCCATTTTCCCTCCGTCATCCAATCTGTCTTAGTCCAGGAAAAAAAAAAAAAACAAAAAACATGCACCCGCTCATCTCTCGTCTTCGTCATCCTTTCCGCGTTTGTTACCAACAATCTGCTGCAATCAAGAACCACAAAAAGGAGATAATAATTCTCCATCTGGACTGAAGACGAAGTCCCGTCCACCAGGAGTGCATGGAGAAGCACCCACCCTCCCGGCACACTCTCCAGTCCGAGTCATAAACCATCTCATAATTCTTACTCAAAACAACATTAGGTGGACTGAACGCAAAAGTTGTCCCTGACTTTCCGCAAGAAAGACGAAAAAGAAGACACAACAAATGGCCACATGCTTGCATGCATAGCGCACAGACCGTCATACTTCATCCGCCCCGAATCGGGTCCGATTCGTGGCGCGAGATCCAAGTCAGAGCAGCAACTGACACTATTCAGCCATGTCAGCCCTAATAAATTTAATTTAAAATTATGAGTTGATCTGTCCACACAATAAAACGTGGACGACGACGTTACTGGGAACTGCGCCCATTCACTCAGAAGCAGACCATTTCGCTGAAGTTGCACGTAGCGAAAAAGAAACGAAACGAAATGAGCCAAAACGATATAAGCAGCAAATCTGTCTTTTCTCGTCCGAGTGCAATGAATGGAAGGACACAATAAGGCACTCATCATGAAAATCTTCTCTTCTTTCGCTCGCGCACTGCACCCTCGCCATGGCAACCATCATCCGAGGGGATTAGTGGGAGCAGTAGAAAATGAAATTAACTTATGTCCTTCTGAGGGAATAATACCGCTTTAAGTGGCAACAAACTATGAGACCACCCCAACCAAGCTCATGTCAGATGAACACGTAAGAAAAGCACAGTCCCCCCGAGCTCGCAAAGGGTTGTGACTGTGAGCCAGTCACGAGATAGACAGCTGGGGGAGAGAGAGTGAAAGAACTTCGGTGACAAGGATACAGTCGGTTTCTGTGCTGGAGACCCTCCGCCTTGGGTTTCGATTCTCGGTTGTAATTTGAAGGGGACGTTCTGGTTTCGGGAAAACGTGTGAAATACGTGACAACTGTGATTGAGTGCTTCTGCTTCGTACGGCGACATTCAAAGCTGGAAGGGTAATCCGACAAGGGATACACAGATTAGTCACATATTTACAAGTCGGGTTAGCTGGCAAAAGTCTTATCAAGGTCAAGTTTCGAAATTTCGAAGAAGAAAAAAGATCAGGTCAAAGTTGGTATACGTGTGGGACACCATTCACAAGCTCTAGACTCGGGTGAAGTTCCCCTCTGAGACAGGTTGACCCCACATGAAGGGGACGCATTGTCTTGTCACATCAAAGGAAGGCTCATGAATCGCCTACCAACTGACATGAATGCAGCTCGTCAAGGACCCCACACTCGCCCTCAATCCTTTCAAATTCAAATGCAAAAACAATCTGAATTCCCTATCGAATGCCAGCACCTT
This sequence comes from Eristalis intricaria, assembly GCA_964034865.1. Lineage (NCBI taxonomy): Eukaryota > Metazoa > Arthropoda > Insecta > Diptera > Syrphidae > Eristalis > Eristalis intricaria. The sequence goes on along the minus strand of OZ035877.1, from coordinate 2,143,858 downwards.
CCCACCCTCTCCCACTCATATGAATTCACTTCATTTTTTCTCTCTCAATTCTCGTCTCCTCTTCTTTCTCTTTTCAAGCAGCAGCTGATGTCTCATCGTCGGCCACTTCGATACAGTCGACCAGAAGGGGATTAGGACTAACAATTGGACGTCTAGCATCGACACTCCAGCGACTTGTTGTGTCCACATCATCCGCATCATTGTCATCAATAACAAATGTCAGCCGTCGACTGCTAAGGGGTCAAATTGAAAATGCGGAAATGCCAGCAAAGATCTTCTATTTTATTGCGATATCTGTAGCGGCAGCAGCAACACCAACAACACCAGCACAACCTGTCATCGTTACGGCATCAACACCAGTCGAACGGGAGGAGCACAATGCCATTGTCATTGGAGCTTATGCACCAACGATAATGTTCACAGTCGCCGCCGTCATCGTGGTCGTCGTCGTCGTCGCAATCGTTGCCATAGTTGTCGTTGTAATTTTCTTTGTGCGATGGCGATTTAATGATTTCCTGTCAACAGAGAAAGGATATTATCATTCTCCGCGGCGACATCGCCATCATCATTATTCAGACAATGAAATCGATACAAATCGAGGAGGAGTGTTGTCTTCGCCAGGACAACGACAACGACAACGACATGAACATCTACATCAATGCCAACATCGCCATCAGCACCAGCAGAAGCAGCAGACGCCCCAGACGATGGAGCAACAGCGGCAAGCCACCACGGACAGCCATCGATTATTATTATTATTACCGATGGCAAGGCGGCTGCTGTGGGCTAAGCTGGACGCAGCAAGGATTAACCATCGCAATCACGTGGTTGCGTTCACCTCTTTCTGCTGATGTTAGATCCGCCAGCATGCCCATGGCCACCACACAGCGACTGTGTGCAGGGGATAATAATTAGCAGCGTTCAGTCTGATCCTGTTGTAACTGTAAAAAATACCGATGATAAAAAAAATAAACTGAAACAGCCACAAAAGACGAAAACGAAAGCAGAATCGAAATGAATGCGGAGCCAAGGCAAGGGGATTATGAAACTGTTATCTGTTATTAGCAATTAAGGACATTTAGAACGAGATGAAAGTAAACTAGGTCATAAGGACACTGTTAATTAACAATGAGACGTATTTCTTTTCTTTTTTTTCAAAAAAAAAAAAAATAAATAAATAAAAGCCAAAAGAAGAAAGAAAAATGAATGTCTTCAAGGACGATTCTCGTGAAATTATGTATTTGTATCTATTTAACTATTCTTCAGCTGCTGTGTTTCGCTTTCATGAAAAAAAAATGAGAAAAACAAGAATCAAAATGTGTCATAAAATATTTATAACAAAAAAAGAAAAAAAAAGAATAAAAAAATATATTTATATATAGATGTCGAAATGAATAGATGTATTTCTAATCTATGATTAGTGTTGTGCAAGCTGTCTTCCTTAAGTTTAGATACGTAAGCAAAAAAATGTAATTGATTAGAAAAAAAAAAAATTGCTTCTTAAACGATACTTATACATGATAGAACGTAGAGAACCATTGTAAGATAGTTGCGGTTAATGATAAGAGTGCTCACACCGAGCGACGGATAGAGTAGATACGATAGATTGGGATATGAAATATGAGAATAAATAAATAATTAGGACATAATTGATGTTGTGCAGAATGATTTGTCATGTCGATGTGCAGTGGGTTTCAGTCGAGAGAGTTGGGAGCTTTACTCAAGTTGGATTCAAAGAAGAACCGACACGACACCACGTGATAGCAGAGAGTCCGCATTTTGACCCTAGCCTCATGGCATTCAAAGTCACTCAGCGACAACAGGCATATTGCATTCTTCCGCAAAATCTCTCAAGAAAAGGCGAAATTAAATAAAAAATACACGGTATACCAAATCGCTACACAAAGCGTATGCTTTTGAGAAGAACAAAAAATAAATAAAGAATCCACAGCAAACCAATGGCATCATGGCATAACATAGCCAGAGCGTGAAAGCAGAATGAACCACAATGAGATTCAGTGGAGCATAGGTTTTTCCTTAAGCATGTTGGTCACCCTACCTACCTATGGCATCATAGGCAAACGAACGAATTCCAATACTCGCCTCACAGCCCCGATTATCGCATTTTCGAAGACAACTCTTCAGAGGTCCATCATCATCTAAAGACAATTATCATCTGATTTACAAGACCATAGACTAGGTTAGAGTCGTGGCTGACTACAAAAAACATACAGCATTTAACGGTAGATCTGTCCGTTCTCTAACTCCATCCTCTAAATAAATAAATAAGCTACAAAACCGCCCTACGTCACTTTGCTGTAGGACGCACGGTTTTTAAGATATGAGCAAGGCAATACCAACATTTATGATTTTTTCAATGTAGAAAAATCGACATCTCTAGGGGTTTTGGCGGTTCGTATGGAACTTTTGCCAGCTTATATCTCGAGAACGGTGCGTCCTACGACAAAATTTCCGTACATCATTTTTGTAGCTTATGACTTGATCTAGAGGATGGAATTAAGGAACTCACGAAATTCCCGTTATTTGGGCAAATTTTTGAAAAAAAACAGGGAAATTTGTTTCTCTGGCGTAAATTGTATGAAATTTTACATCGGCTTTGAAGGAAGATCGATCTGAATTGTTGCTCTTGACGTGAATTTACACTGTGCAAGTTTTCATCGCCGTCCATCGTCGGCAAGTCAATAAATAAACTTATTTTAATACAAAAAGTCCCTTATTCATTAAAAATTATACCCTTATAACGGTAGTTTTGTCCGTTCTCCAACTCCATCCTTTAGATCAAGTCATAAGCTACAAAACTGTCCTACGTGACTTTGCCGTAGGAAGCACGGTTTTTAAGATATGCGCATGGTAAGGCTATGATTCATAAGTTCTGGTCGTTCGCATAGAACTGTCATCGCCTCACTTGCCCCAAACATCGTCTCTACGAAGCGACTATTCATCAATTCATGTGAATGAGAAAAGAATTCACACTTTTGTAGACCTGCCATTCAAACACCTGCATTCCGAGAACTCTATCAATGAACACACCTTTCGCCTGAAAACAGCTCCCACAAGACATGACAAGCAATTCGAACACAAAAATAATGTATTTCTACCCGCAAATAGAACGTAAGATTAACCAAAAATAATATTTCATGAAAATCAAATTCGAATTCATTTCCAAGCCCGAACGTGTAAATAAAATTCAAATTGTTGTCGCTAAGCAAGGAGACAAGAAGACAAACAAAACCAAAAAATAAACTCAATAATTACTCGCCCTCCATGTATAATTATTTGATAAGCATTAATATTCATTTGCAACACGGACAAACAAAAACAGACAAAAACAAAACCCTTCAGTCGCCCTCCCCGCGCAAATAAATAATTTGAAACAAATTGAAAAATAACACAAAAAAATGCTGAAATGCATCAAAAAACGAAAAACACTAAAGTTACACGTCCGACATTAGTTTTATTTGATTAGCCAACGTGTGGTGCGTGCGGCCTGAGGTCCGCCCGCAAATTGCATTTGATCTGGGGCGCGGGCAGAGGGGGGAGCGGCCGGATGAGAATTCATATTTAATGGCTTTTTAAAATCATACATGATGAAGTGATTAATTAAAAAGGTTGCCGGATTGCATTTAATAATCGGAAATCTATTTAGGGATTCCGAAAATTGTGCAAGGGACGTGATTTTTATATGCTCCAGGTTAATTAGCGATTTAATGCGGCTTTCATTTCGAAGGGATTAAAGGTGGACGCTACAATTTGGCTTAGATTCGCGGTTGAATTAGAGATGTGTACGAATAAAGTGCGTGGATGGCATGCATTCTGGGGCAAGGAGTCAATGAACTGGTGCGTGCTGGGGCAGGTGTGAGCAATGGGATCACAAATGGTTGAGGAATGGAAGGAGGAAGTGGGCTTAGCTGAGCTAGCTCCTCAGAATTTGACACAGAATGGAGTCAACAGGGGGAAAACCACACCAAATTCATAACAGATCAAGAGAGAAATTGAATCTCCAAGCTGGTATAGACCTCTTTATTCTCTTTTTCACAGTAAGACGGAAGACAGTGGACTTTTTGAACCAAAAATCGGTAGAAGATGTCGTGCTGTCGGAATTTCAAGTATTTCAAGAACGTCAGCTAAGCTGTCATGTCTCAATAAACTAATTCCAGAGGCTTCTCAAGAAAATCAGGTCTTCACCGACTGCTGACACACTAAACACAACACTGAATCATGAACACACTTCATTCGTGTATAATCTTGTTCTTGTTGTGCATGCGGTTCTTCAATAATTCGAGTGCTCAAACTTGTAACGTGTCGCAAAAAACTCGGTTGTCCAAATTTCCCAGTCCCCGAACATGACCCGCACCTCACGTTGCCATCCATCTGATCTAACCCGCCCCGTGCCCTATTTTTTTCCCGCAGACCAACCTGTCCCATATTCCAACCAGCCTCGTAGTCCAGCTTTCCCGCCCCCAAATAGCTCCATAGCCCAAGATCCTTCCTTCCCTTCCCCATGTCCCAATATGGCCCCTAGTCAAACTTGAAACCTCCCCCGTACCCTGGTATGTCCCTTAAACCAACTTGCGCCATGACACAACATGCCCGGTAGCCTAGCATCACCGCCTCCAAAATGGCTCCGTGCCCCAACCGGCCCCGTGCCTTATTTATCTTGTAGACCAACCAGCCCGACGTCCGAACATACCCCATAGTCCAAGTTGCAACCTTCCTCGTACCCTGGTATGTCCCTTAAACCAACCTGACCCATGCCACAACATGCCCGGTAGACCAATCTGTCCCGTAGCCCAGCTTCCCCGCTTCCCAGTTTCCCCGCCTCCAAAATGGATCTATTGCCCAATTTGCTCCGTGCCCCTACCCGCCCGTGCCTTATTTGTCCCACACACCAACTCGTCCCGCGTCCCAACATGTCCCATAGTCCAACTTGCAACCATCCCCACCCACTATATCAAGTAAACCAACCTGCCCCGTAGACTAACCTGTCCCATGTCCCAATATGGCCCATAGTCCAATTTCCCAGCACCCCAAACTGTTTTCTATCCCTACATACCCTGTAGCCCGAGTCACAACATGCCCCGTAGTCTAACTAACTTGTGTCGCATCATTCCCCGTTGACCATCCTTCCACATGGTCCATCAAGCTCTGCAGTCCATCTTGTCCAGAGTTCCTAAATCTCACGTAGCCCAACTTTCCGAGCGCCACAACATGCCCCGTGCGCCAACATGTTCCGTGGCTCAACATACCCGGTGACCAAGCCTCCCCCTCTACATAGATCCGAAGTCCAACTTGTTTCGTGTCTTAACGTGCTCAACGGCTAAGCTTGCCCCGTGCCACAACTAACCCCGCCCTACTCTAGACTTCCCAATCTAATACAGCCGCTCAAAAAAAACTCTCCAACCCCTTCCATTAAATATAACAAGATTCATGTCCTCTGCTCGGAGCCACTAATCAAAGAGATCGCCTTAGATCGAAATCTGGACTGCATTCCTCGGTCAACAGCCGCCGGACTCAAGCTAGACCATGTTTTCATCGCTCGACGCCACCCCCTCGAACCATGGCTCAATGACAGCCCTCCCAGGAGTACAAACTTACACTTATAAAATTTAAGTCTTTAAAAAAGAGTCCTGATCTAACACTCCATCGCTTGTCCCAAAAACCATAAGCACCCCATTGCCGCCCACTTCAAACGCGTTCCCCTGGCAACTGGTTACCTAAGCCACCGGGCCTCGAGGAGTCCATACAAATCTCACCTCGAAATCCTGCTCGTGAACACTTAAATAGCATGTGTGTCCTCGAGAACATGACCACATCCCTTCGGTTGCCATGGAGCTCTCTTTGCAGTCCAAACCAGATACTTATCCGCCGTGAAAACGATACACGCCCGACCGCAAAGTGGGACTTAATCTCATCAAATACCCCTAATTGAACCCTCATCCCTCCCCCCACAGTCAGCATTGTCTCTGCAAACACATTAAAAGTTCAACAAAAGACTTCGTCCCCCCCTCCGCGGTCGCAAAAGGTCCGTCTCATCTCATTTTATTACGACTCTTACGGCCTATTGGCCGATTATAATAGTTTTCGACCGCAAAGGACCGCATCGTTGAAAAATTGAAAGGACACTCTTTTGTGTGTCCACACGCCTGGACAGAGTCCTTTTTTCTCTTGGCTGGTGCCTGCCGCCGCCTCAGCTTGACGACTCTCAGTTCTTTTGTGAATTGAAGATGGATGGATACGCCGACTCGTCGGACAATGGGCTTAAGGTAGTGATTTGGAAGGCATCCGGTGGCCGCAGAGACATTCACGGCGTCGTCGTCGATACAAAATAAAATATTTATGTGTCAAACATTGCAGTGACTCTGGTTCTTTCACTCAATCATTTAAATGACCTGTGCGGGAAATGGGTGGAGGGAGGAGCTCGCGTGGGAAAAGTTTTCCTGAACAAAGAGGTGACGATGTGTTTGAAGGTCGAAAAGGATTACGAAAAAGTTTCTTGACCCAGAACCATTAGTTAATCCTCAAGACAATTTCGGCCAAACAATGTCTGAGTGAGCCCGGGTAAACATTTGCTCTTTAGGCGGACAGATTGTCTGAGATAAGGATTTGGCAGCAATTAAATGATTGTGGGATGGTGGCGACGAGGTGTTCTGTGTTGATTGAGTGTGGAAATCTTCGTGGGAACAGACACGAGCTGGCGCAGAGAGTCATTCACTTCGATGGGAGAGTTAGCAGATGGAGGTGGTAAACTGTGGGGGTTATTTTCTTTGAATGGTGGGTGGCGGGCGGATCTGATCTTGCCAATGGCGTGCGAGGGGTGCATTTGCCTTCTGGCCGACCAGGCTGATGGCGCAGACAAGTGGAGAAAAACACCAGCCAACATCCAGCTGTGAGTTGGAGTGGCCCAGGTTAGTAGGTAGGTAAGAAGAAATACTTGCAAGCTTTTGCTATTAAAGGAGTGCGAGCCAACTTAAGACACCTTCTTCTTCGACTACGCTGAACCATATCTAGTAAGAGCCAGGAGCATGTGAAACGGTACAAACAAGGGCTCAACAAAGCATTAATTTCTTGTTATACACACAAGAGGCGATGAAAGAAGAAGTGTGCGAAACGTACGCGTGAAATTTGAAGCTCAAACATCCACTAGATCCACCGCTTTTGTGTAAATTCACGGGTGCACGAGAATACACGATGGTGTATACTGAGCTACACACTGCCACAAGAACCTCTGACATATGGGGGCTTGTTATCGTTCCAAGCACACATACACAGTCAGTCCGAAATACCTGCATTTTCAGTACGAACGCATTCGTGGATTAAGCTCTGACTAATCACATATGTATGTCCTTAGGGGCAGCATTTAAGACAAGTTCACATGACCAATCTGAGGCTCTGGTTAAAATCGAACAGATCCTCTGGATAAATGGGAAATCTACGTGAGAGAGGACAGTGAATCGATGAGCCATTCACTCCCGAGTCAGAGTTTCGGGATTGTGACAGAGGCAGGGATGGTTCCTGTCTGTGCTAGTGGGAATGGGAAGGAAGTGACACTGTTATACTGATGATATGACAGACGTCTACAAGGGGTACGATACAAAATAGACCACAGTTCGACACCACTGAAGCGTGTTAAAAAAATAATATACGATGAACAATTGGACAAGTGAAGGGACAAAAGCAAAGGAGGACATACTGTGCGTGCTTGCAGACAACCATCAGTCAGTCACACCAAACAAACCTAACGCAAGACCAGTGCCGTAACTAGGGTTAAATGTCCCCAAGCCCGGTGAAGGTGGTCGTGGTCATACTTGCGCTCTCTTGGGCATACGCCCTGTGCTTGAGCACTGCTGGCACCACTGCCCTGGTAACGACGCTGCCAAAGAGATACTAAAGAGTTGTCCAACTTCGAGTTCATTAGAATCTAGAGCTGGAGCTCTCTGTAAGTCGCAAGTATACACGTTGAGCCTGTATTCAGCATTTGGGTGCAACGCGCATTCTTCAGACCTCGTCTCAATTACACCCGACACGCGCTTAGAATATGGACCTCGAGAATCTAGAGTCTAGTTACTAGAACGCCATTCATCTAGAAACTAACGTTGCAATTGCACACAGAACTGGCTTAGAATGTGGATTTCTTCTCTGTACGCTGGTAAGAAATCCACATTCCAAGCCTCTTTTGTGCGCAATTGCGACGTGGTCTTAAAGACACATGTTACACTCAACAACACGTTCAGTATGTGTACTTGCGAATAAGACAGAGGTCTAGGACACAGACGATGTGTTGCAAACAAGCGTACGAGTGCCATGAAATAAAAGAACATATTGAAATTCAGCGTGTGTTGCTTTGAGAGCACGGGAGAGCATGTACCCTTTCACAGAAAATAGTCGACGGAGAAACTACTCAAAGAATTTACAACACGAAGTGCAACATCACTCAGCAGAAGACAATAGACCAGAATTCCATGCAGAATGATGAAAACGAAAACAAAGGTGACGACGAAGTTTGCACAAATTATTCATCGAAGAAAACTAAGGAATTTTCAGTAAACTGTGAGACAGCATGATGAGATTAGGAGAGATAAGCAACAAGAAACATAGTGGCTTGCATTGATTGAGGGAGCAATCGATCACACACCCACCTCGAGCTGGGAATAATCAGCAGATCCCAACTGGCGAGTTAAATCCCAACGACGAATGAGAACAAATTTAAAACAAATCGCCATGAAATCAGCCAAAGTCACGAATATTCACGTGACACGACGTGGACCAGAGTGAGAATCAGCAACAAAAAGAAACACATATCTACCACACAGAATTCGTTTAGTTTTTGAAAACTTACCAATCGAAATACCAAAAAAACACTTACCTCACGACATCCAAGATCAGCAGCAAGAAATATTTAAGAAATTATGTGAAGTGTGCGAATAACAAGAAAAAATAGATGAAAAATCGAATAAAAATTCTTACCAATCACTTACCACAGCAAAAACGAGAAAAATTTGAGCAAAAAAAGTGTAAATTATGCGAAATACGAATATATACGAATATTCAAGACAATAAATTCAATTGAAAAAATATAAATCAACAAGAAAAATCAAAACTTACCAACCACTTACCAAAATTTCCTCCAAGAACAAGCAGCCAGCCAACCGCACACGTCAAGTACTCTCCCACCAGGCGACCGGACTGAACATGCACAAAATTTCAGTGCTAGCACACACACACACACGCACACACGCAATCAAAGTTTCGATCGGCTGTGCTGTGTGAGAAGCTCTCGCAGCATCGCTCGCTCCACGAGGGCATGCTCATTCTTGTCTGCTGCACAGCGTAGGTGGCTGAGAGCGAGAGTGAGTGGGATGTGTGCATGCTCGTGCATGCACATGGGAGAGCTCTCGGTGAACCGGTGATTGAATGAAAACATGTTCAATCGTGTTGCGCGTTCACAGTGTGGTTGGCGAATCGGACTGGTGAGGCATGGAGTTTTGGAATCGCGCTGGCTGGAGACGACGTGGTGCAGGTTCAGGTGGTTGTAAGTATGTGTGGTAAGTGTAAATTTTGAATTTATTTGAAACATTTTGTATTTCTTGCCGCCTTTTTCGTATTCTTCTCTAATTGACTTGTGAAATGGTAATTTGCTGGGTTCTGTTGGTTTTCTTTTGTTGGCGGGGTGTGTGCCTGGCGAAGCACTTGTATCAATTTGATTTTTGAGCAGATTTACTTAGTTTTTGGACGAGTTGTGTGAATGTACGTCTTCTCATATCGCGTGCGACGAGAGAATTGTTGCCATAATTGTCTTGCGGGAACTAAAGAATTAATCAACGATGGCGAAATTATTATTTTTTTATTATTCATTCGTAAGGCAGCGTCTACATCATGGAACACAACTGTCGCAAGTAGGAAAATAGGATGGCAAGTAGGGAGAGGCGTGATAGAGGTGCTCAGACCTTGCATCTCCCTTGTCCTCTATGTCTAGCTTGTCTCAGCTCATGGGACGTCTCACTTCCTTGCTCTAAGACATGTTAGAGGCACCCAGACGTTGCAACTCTCTTGTTTTGAAATGGGCTAGAGATGGTTAGACATCTCACCGACCTTGCACGTGTTAAGAGTGCTTCGACGCTTAGATGTGAAGAATCACATTTCTCCAGTTGCTAATACAGTTGATCGTGTAGGAGGGACTTAAGGAATACGATGATGTCCATCAGCGTCACTTAACGTTCGTTGGCTGAAGCAGAGGTATTTTAAGCGGCTCGCAGAGACTCGAATATGGTTCTAATAAGCTTTCGTGTTCCGTGCGTTTGTATTTTTGTGATTCTTTGGTCCTCACACAAGCAGGCAGATATGGAAATTCAAGTTGAACACGGTACGAGTACCAAGTTTACTCGTGGGAAGGTCAAGTGTCTGTGGCTCAGTTGAGAGGTGCCTGAACACGTCAATTAGCACGTTTGATTGGCATTGTATTGCATTGCGTTGGATTTTTGAAACCCATTCCTTCGGAAGAAAGACTCGCTGACACGTCTTCAGAATTTGTGGTGTTAATTGTTTGTACACGCACGAATCCAATGAATTTGGATGAAAAGTACATCCAAAGAATCTTCATAGAAGAGATTTCTGTTAAGCACATCCTTGATCAAGGCTAAAAATGCGACTCTTTTGCGACATTCTTCAAAAGTCAACTATTCTCAGACGTCTCATAATTTAGCTCTAAAAAACACTCTTCTATAGAATTTCTCATCTTTTCCTTTGTGTACATCTCCTGGCTGTTGTTTGAGACCGGACTGTAGCGCCACCCAAAGAAGAACAAGTCCATCGCTAGTAAAACCCTGTCGTGTCACTTTACCACGGATCGTCAAACCGAAACCAGTTGTTTATGAATAAACCAAAACATGTCGCGTCATCCTCAATTCAAATCCAAGAAGAGTTCCATTCCTCGCAACGAATGAAACCGATTTTATGCGAATCCACTTCTTAGTCGTTTTTAATAACGTCAAACCAATAAAACGTGCCGCCCCTCGTCCCAAATCGATCGTAATTCCCCGGCTCTCGCGACTGGGCCAAAACAATAATCCAAAACCGATGACGCCAAGGAAAGCAAATTACGTTTTTAGCACTGCAATAAATGTTCCCCTCCCCCCCCCCCCCCCCCCCCCCCCCTCGGGCGGGGAAGTTTAAAATTTTGTAAACCAAACCCCGAGTGTGAGAAGGCTACCCCACTCGATGTCAAGCCAATACTTTCGAACAATAACGTTTGCAAAACTACTTTACGCTCATAAAAATCCCAAAAATTGTATTTGGAAAACTTTCTCAACCCCAGCCACCAGCCCACCACCGCTCATCCACCACGATCCACAGCCCATGCGAACGTTTCGAAAACTTTTGATATCTGATTTATGTTTCGTAATTTGGCATGAAGAAACTTTCGCCCAAGTGTAGTTGCAAGTCGCAATCCTTGTTCCTCATTTTTTTCGGATTTTATTTTCCCAAAGATTGCGACTCGCGAATGAGGAGTTGAAGGTTTGAAAAGGGCTTAAGAGTCGAGCACACAAGACGAACGCCTTTGCGGCCATTTATCTCAACTCACGAATGCGAGTCCGTAGGAGCCTCAAACGCAGACCCATGAATATAAACTAAATGAAGTGTTAAAGGCTCTTAGCTATTGTTTCAGGATGTTTGCTTTGTCTCTGGACGACGAGGTGTGGCTGTGTGCTGCAACCACAAGGAGAAGCCCTCGGTCTCATGGCGAGACGGCGGCGGAGAACCGACGGTTAATGAGGTGCAAATGGACTATCCCTGAGATAAATAACAGACGGCTACCGTTCGCCGCCATCGTCGTCGTAATAAATAAAAAATGACGAATCGCCCAAAGACGGCGCTCACGCTGGAGAGCTGAGAAGAGACTGTAGCTGAAGCCAACAACTTTATTATCCTAATCTCGTATACGCATTAGCACTTAAGTTTCCGGACGGTGGGGCTAGGTGGGTGGGATGGCGAATCCTTTCTTTCTCTTTTTTCGTTTGCTTATTTATGACTCGTTGGTTAGTCTTTTAACTGGTTTATGGTGGTTTTTTTTTTAACAGACCCTCGGCTGCTTTGCTAATCCGTCATCGTTGAGTGTCAGAAAGCAGAAGAAAAAACCAGCCATTCGTTGAATGAATTTGAAAAGAATTTTTCATTCGCACACAGGCGAGAGGCGTGGTGGGTGGGAGGGGGCGCCGAGGGATGAGATGAATAGTTGGCATGTGGAGGGTCCTTTTCGACGGGTGTTTTATGCTTTTAATTGAAAGGATGAAGTGGAAATTTATTGAATGGCAGAGGGATCGTGTGTGTGTGTAGCACTTTTGTGTGTTGCACGAGGGTGTAATTAGTGAGAGCAAACAAGGTGACACCAGTCGGCAGGATTTTAAGTGGAAGAGGGAGGGAAAAAGACACGGCCACAGTTGTGTTGTGTTGGCAAATACCTGAAGAGCTCATTACTTCATTATTTCTAATTACGGTCGACTTTGTGGCGACGGGAAAGTGTTTCATGTAAGGTGCTCGTGGAGGCCTTGTTGCATGTCGGTGATTTGAAATTAGGGCCACAAATGAGTTTATGAATTAATTGAGAGAGAATGGTTGTCCGCACTGGTGGTGGGGGGGATGCATGTGCTTGTGGATTGAGTGGATTTAGTCAGGCTGGAAGTGGACAGAGTTTCCTTTTGATCTTCATGGTTTGTGCAGTCGTGGGGGGGATGTAGTTGGGTGGGATGTAATGTTTGGAAGAGATCTACGGAACACTGATTCGCAAGGGCAACGCAGTGTGTATAAAATTCATATAATTCATAAAAAATATAAGAAATGTTAAAAATATATAAAAAATAATACAGGGAGATGCAGTAGCAACTGAGAAGTGTTCACATAGGGTGATGTGCAGGATGTGACAAATTTGGGCTCCCGTTCGCACCGATTTCCACTAAAAATCTCCGCAATCCCTTAAAATGTTTGCGAATGCAGAACCAATATTCAAGCCAATTTGGTGCAAGGCTTAAGTTGATCCGGCAAATTGGGGAGAGATGGGCTTCAGAGTCTATTGGAATCAAGGAGGATGAAGACATGAGCCACTCAACTTCCCAGAGGCCCCGTAATCTCTCTTCAGACGGTGTCTTTGAAGAGGATTGACTGAAAGACAAGATGAACCAGACAGATTGAACCTGGCTAAAAGTCGAGTCCCTTCACAAAGGAATCAGATCAGAAGAGCAGGCGTTAAGCTTCATGCACGTAACCTCCTCCCCAAAGGCTCCTTAATCTCTCATGAGACGGTGTCTCTGAAGAGGAATGACTGGAAGACAAGATCTCTCCTTGAACCTGGCTGAAAACCGAGTCCCTTCACAAAGGAATCAGAGCAGAAGAGCAGCCGTTAAGCTTCATGCACGTAACCTCCTCCCCAAAGGCGCCTTAGTCTCTCTTGAGACGCTGTCTTTGAAGAGGAATGACTGGAAGACATGGCTGCAAAGGCGGCATAATCTCAGTTCAAACGCGCCAGACAGCAGTCTTTGAGACAGACGAAGTTCAAGATTTCTTGTTGCAGAAAGTAGGTCTCGTCGAACATGACAGAGCTGGAGTGCATCCTCCGAAGCTCGGACAAGCTCAATCGAGTCCAGCTTGGCAGCAGTCTTCGAAGAAATATGACATTCGAGGCAGATGGGGTTCAGAAAGTCTCGTCGAACACGTATGAAAACCAAGTCTCTTAGCAAATAAATCAGAACTGGCAGTGGACTCATACAAAAGATCGCCAATTTCAGTTCAAACACGTCCTCCAAACCACCAGCAAGCAACTGGTCAAAAAACTGGTCTAAATTCCCATCGAATCTCAGCACCATCCACAGACCATCCAAGTCCCCGGCTATTTTGACAAACAACTCGTGTCCGTTAGCTCGCATGTACGCACACCCACCTCGCGGCGACCAGGACCCGTTGGTCGCACGCAGTGATAGTCAAGCTAAGTTCCAGTGCAGAACCCAGGTCACTCTCTCTCTCGTCCGTAACTGCAAGATCTTTGAGAAGCGCAACAACAAACAAATCAACTATTTTATCGTGTGGTTACTTAACATTTTCTTTTTTTTTTCACCTATTTCTTCTTCATCGACTACTTCTTGCTCGTAAATACTCATTCTTGTGTCTCTTCCTATATTTTTTCTTTTGACTTAACTTCGTGCGCATATATATATATATATCTATTTTTTCTGGGAAAAGAGAATCCAACTCGTCGGTGTGTTCTCTTTGATCCCACACCCCAATCGATTTTATCCAAACTCTAACCATTAAATATTTTGTTTGTCGCGTGTGTTTTCTGTAAACGACTGTACATGACGGAATAATTTTTGTTTATCAAAAATTTTGCAACTCAAACTTCTGGTGGCGCTGAGCTAAGCTGAGCTGAACTGAGCTGAGCCTTCTTTTACGGAGCTTTTCGGATTTATTTATATTTTTGCATGAGAAACGACTTTGAGTGGAATTGACACGCACACGGACTTTGAAGGTATGTGTCGTTTGTACGTTATTCTGTGCGATCACATGTTTTTCATTTCGGTGGTTAACCTAACCTCTGCGAATGCGATTTGGCTGTTTGGGGCTAGGAAGTCTCCCTCATCCCCGCAGCTGGTTGTCCCTTTCTGTGTGGGTGTCGACATTTGGCGACGACGTGCTGGCAACAATGTTGCTAGCAACACAAACAGAAAACTGGTCACTGACCTGTTTTGACTGATGAAAGAGTTCTTGAGGAAATCTGCACGTAGTTTGCATTGTCTAGCCATTGGCTGGTGGGCCCGCTAAACGAGGGGTCATTGATCTCGGCCAGGCCGTTACCGCGCGATACAGTTCGCCGTCAGAGCGAGGCGTTTCAGTTGCTTTTCAAGTGTTAAACAAGACGGACGGAGATTATCTAGTATAATTGACCACGGGTCTAAGTTTTTTTTGCCGAGTTTTTCTTTAATCGTTTTCCAGTGAATCCTGCTGAAATCAAATCGAAAGTGAGAGGAATTTCCATTTAGTTTTTTTATTTATTTTGGTTCGTGAAAGGAAAGGAACCGGAACCCGCAGAGAACGAGCAGGAGGACGACTCACCGTCTGATGGATTCAAATTTTACGAGCGAATAGCAAAAAGAGGAACAGGTCAGTGATAGTTGGTAGTTCTCGTTCTCGGGGGCGATGGACTGCTGGGGGACTTTGCCATGTTTAGATTCGATTTTCGATGTGGAGTTCATGGAAAATGGTGTGGTTGAGGACGGCGAATATTGCCATCTCTCTCTGGGGCTCTGTTCTCTTGAGGGCGCTCATTTGTTTTGCAATTCAAACGGAATCGATTTGAATTTCCGCAGCCCAACGATTCAGTTTCTTTTTATTTGTCTGTCCTCCGTCAAGCAGTTTCATGAGTATTTTTTGTTCTCTGTTTCCCCTCAAGTCTGGGAGCTCAGAGCTTTCCTTTTGATGTTGAACTTGAACTTCCTCACGAGTCAACACAGAAAATCATGCCAAATCTTTGTTCGCTGTCCTATTTCCAACCCCTCCCACCACCCACATACAAGGGCCTCTTGTCAAACCTCGATGAAAGGTCGGGTTCTGCTGGGATGGGTCAGACCCACCAACCAACCACCACCACCGACCACCAATCATCAATCACGTACACTTCTCATTAATTATTGCTCTCCCTCAAGACATAAACGAATCAAAACCACCAATCAACCAAACAGACCCATCACCTAACCTCAACACAACACGATAACCCCTTCGACACACACACACACCCACTCGCACATCGGCCGCAGAAGAACAAGGATCAATCGAGACAAACACACAAGACACATCCTCAACAACAGTCAAGATGATGGCTTCATGCTCGCAATTCAACAAGCTGCTGTATGCATCGGCAGCGTCGATAGCCGCTCCCAGCGAGACACCCAGCGAGATATCGTCGGCGGACAGTGACTGGAGTGACATACGGGCGATTGCCGTCAAGCTAGGCGTCTCCAATCCCGAGGACTTGCACACGGAGCGCTTCAAGGTTGACCGGCATAAGCTGGAGAACATGATAAAAGGTACGTAGCTCCCTGGCAAGTGCTGTTGGACCATCATCCACCATCGTTCTCGTTTCAGTGGAGAGCAGTGTCGACGGAATGAATAGCGCCGAGTACTTTTTTGAGAGCGTAAGCACCGCACACCCACCCCGCCCACAGCAACCAACCGAATCATCATTTCTCTCTTGTAGGTTATGAAGACCACCGATACGTACATCAGCTGGCCGTGCAGACTGAAAATCGGAGCCAAGAGCAAGAAGGGTAGGTGCCTGGGTGCATTCCATGCGGACATTCGTAATTAGCTTCAGCAACCGCACCCCATTCTGCAGCGGCATACCAAGTTCCCACCCAGTCGCTCTCATTTATACTCGTTTTCCCCCATTTTTCTCTTTCAGATCCCCATGTGCGCATAGTTGGCAAGCCGGACGATGTATCCCAGGCGAAGGAACGCATCCTTGCCAGCCTTGATTCGAGGGTACGCCACAGAGATCTTAATGCACTCGCCACTCACCAGCGAAGCGACTTCATTTGACTCGGTTTCTCTTTCCAGGGCTCCCGAGTCATCATGAAAATGGACGTCTCGTACACCGATCACTCGTACATCATTGGACGGGGTGGCAACAATATCAAGCATATTATGGAGGACACTGCCACCCATATACACTTTCCCGATTCGAATCGATCGAATCCGACGGAGAAAAGTAACCAGGTATCGCTGTGTGGTAGCCTGGAGGGGGTGGAGCGGGCCCGAGCTCTGGTGCGTTTGTCAACGCCACTGCTGATGTCATTCGAGTTGCCAATCAGGGCTGAGGGTGAGCCGATTCCAGATAGGGACACACCCTACATCAAGGAAGTCGAGATTAAGTTTAATGTTCAGGTGAGACTGCTAGCCTCTTCCGTGCTGGCGCCACAACTAAATCGACGTCATTCGCAGGTCATCTTCTCGTCGCGACCGAAGCTGCACTCATCCCTCGTCCTGGTGAAGGGCTCTGAGAAGGATGCCGAGAAGGTACAGGAGGCCACGCAGCTTCTGATCAACTGTACATGTGGCAAGCATGCGGTAAGTCTGAGGACGACGAGTCGCATTGGGTCATACTTGCTCATCTTGATCTTCGCCCTCGTTTCAGGCCGACATGCTGGTCCAGATGCAGCTGGAGATCTCACCGCAGCACCACGAGATCGTTAAAGGCAAGAACAACGCCAACCTGGTGACGATCATGGAACGCACCAAGACCGAGGTTTGTCTTCAATGAGTTGGTTGAGTGTGTCTGTTCGTCAGTGTTTCCACAACTGTCCACCACTGTCCACAAGTGTCCACTAGTGTCTACCAGTGTCCACAAGTTTGCACAAGTGTCCAACAGTGTCCGTCTATGCTCGTCAATCGGTGTCGTTACCGTCAGTCCACTCTAACGCATTCCCTCCCCCAGATAAGGTTCCCCGAATTGTGTGACGCAAATGTGAAGCCAATCAGGCGATCCCAAGTGGTCATCACTGGAACGATTGCCGGTGTTTACCGGGCCAGACAGCAATTGGTGGTAAGTCCGCCCAGCTCTGACGTCATCTTCCAGTCCATTCTCACGTTCTGCCCATCTCACGCAGGGTAACCTACCAATCGCACTCATTTTTGACTTTCCCGACAATCAAAGCGATGCCACGGAGATCATGAGCCTCAGCACCAAGTACGGAGTCTTCATCTCTCTGCGACAGAAGCAGCGACAAAGCTCAATGGCTGTCGTCATCAAGGGCGTTGAAAAATTCATCGGTACAGTTTGACAATTCTCCCTCGCCGCTTTTCGCTGACCACCTTTTTTGCAGATAAAATCTACGAAGCTCGTCATCACATCCTTCGTCTGAAGACTCCGCTCATCAAGCCGGAGATCCCGTCGCTCTACTTCTCACCCAAGGACCAGGAACTCGAGACGGCCTACCGTCGAACACTGACATCACTCTTGGCCAGCTATCCGGACAGCCCATTGACACCGACTATCGCCAAGGCAACATCGACTCTATCGCCAACGAATGCGAATGCTTTAAACAACAACAACCAGAATAACCAGAACAACAACAACAATAACAACGCTCATACACAAAATTTGAACGCTTACGCGAGCAAATTTCAAACCACCCCACCGGGGATGTGTGCTCCAACGCAACGGCTCCTCAAGGCGCACAACAATAGCTTCCATCGCAATCAACCGAACAACAATAACTACTTGCAAGTGGCGCCATCTACACCATTGACAAATATCTCACCGAGGAGTAGCAACGGCGGCAATGGACGAGGCACCGGCACCGCCAACGCCAACGCAAACAATGTCGCCAACAACAATACGAACAGTCACAATACGAGCGGATATCAGAGCTTTAGTAGCAGTACTACTTCATTGGAGCAGGCCTATCCGCCGTATAGTGGCGGCCCAGGCGGCCAGGGACACTCTCAGTACTCACCGGACTCGACGTACAGCAGCGAGGCTGGTTGCCGTGTCGGACGACGTTCTAGCGACGGGGTTCTGTTGGGACTTGGCGGCGCCGGAGGAGCCGCAGGAGGACTTGGAGCCGGAGGCGATAGTTATCGCAATCAACACTTTGACTTAAGGGTAAGGCAATACAGAACAAAAAACTTATCAGATTTTCTGTCAGATTTGAATGCATTCGTTCCCCCCTCCGTTGTAGCAGCAACGTGCTTTTGACTTTGACATGAAGCGTGTCATTGGTTTTAAGGCCATGGAACGTGCTCCGATTAGCGGCGAGCTACGCACACCGAACGCCAACTGGATTGGCTTAGCGCTGAGCCGCACTTCACCAGCACCATTAGAAACGGTTGACGACATTGCATGGAATCGCAATAGTGGATGTGGTGCAGCTGCGGGTGGAGGCGGCAGCGGCAGCGCAAACGGCGGCGGCGGTGCCAACGCCGGCGGAGGAGGAGACTCGAACCCAAGCAATCCGAACAACGGTGCAGCGGCAGGAGGTAGTGGTGGTGGCGGCGGTGGACCGTCTGCAGCTGCCACCAGCGGAATAACAATCTCACCGTACTGCTTGGGTGCCACAACCGGTATCGTTGATTCGACACCGTTGAATCGCCGCATAGCGATGTCCCAGCATAAGGACATTCATTCCCTATTCACAACTCTTGGATTGGAACATTACATAAGTATGCAAGGATATTTTTGTGTGTACCCCCACCCGCTCAAGGACGATCATTCTCTTTTGCAGAAACATTCGTTTTGAACGAAATCGACTTGGAAATGTTCACGACACTGACCGAAGACGACCTTATTCAAATGGGCATCACGGCGTTTGGCGCACGCAAGAAGCTCCTCGTCGCCATTCACACGATGCAGGCGAACGAGGTGGCCGCTCTCTGCATGCCATCCTCGTCGAATTCGTCGCCTCGCTTCTCCGGCTCAGCAGCGCCCGGTGCCGAGCGACGCACCTCGAACGGATGGTAGAGGTTTGGCAGCGCTCTATCCTGTCGCGGGACTGGCGGCTGGCTGGTGGGACCATGCATGAAATACGGTCCCTAAGCCTCCACGCCACCCACTCTTCTTTTCTATAATTTTTTTTCCTTCACTCTATCTCCCTCTCTCTATCCCTCTATCTCTTTCTTAGTTCATAAGTTTGCATGCTCTTGTGTTCATTTATCATTTACACACACACACACACACTTAAAACCCTCACTCATGGCGTAGCCTCTCGCAGACTGTGTGAGATACCCCGTGTGGGGGCCAAGTTTGTCCTTAACTTTTCGCAACCCCATAAGTTTTTTATTATACTCTCAACGAAACTATATACATTTGTAATTAAAGAAAAGAAAAAAATAAAATTGTGAATATCTTGGAAAAACAGAAGATGATGAAGACGAAGAGGTCGGCGACTGGTACAACTGCGGCGACGACTAACGATCCTTGCGCGGCTGGCGCAGAGATTTGTGTTGTTCAATTAGGAAGCAATTAACCCAGTTCCGGTGGACTCGCGCACATGCTGCCACACACACCGGCAAGTGATTTAGATTCATGCACGGGACTTAGAGCTGTTGCGCACAGATTCTGATTTCCATACGGTTCGTGCCAGTGCCACAGTGCATGCTGAAGGGTAGGTGAACATCAGCCCCGCACATCTGATGCCATCGGCTGCTTCAGTGCCGGCTCATATTTTGCGCGCGGAGACACCTCAACTGAGGGCTGTTAAGTGAGTGGAAACGGTGATTATTGTAAATCATCTGGAAACTGTGCGCGCACTCACACACAGTTTTTGTCGCGACAGATACCGTGCTGCTGCTGCTGCTGCGGTTCTTGTCTGACATGAGACGGGCGTTTGAGGAGGTGGAGCTGAGATGTGGTTATGTTCGGGAAGGAATTTGTCAAGTCAATGTGTGCGGAGAGTGGAGATGCATCTGTACGAATTAGTTTCGCATGGTTAGGGTTCCATTAAGCAAATTGCTTTCGGGAATTACTTCGAGGGCGCGGCAGAGCGGTGAGCTTACGTCGCTGAGGTTGCCTGATATCAAGTGATCGTGGGATGGTTATCCAACGCAAATTCCAATGAATTCAAATAGGGACTAGAGGACCCCAGCCCATCCTATCGGGGCAACGGACAAGCGTCGCTCTGGTTGTCAGCGGGTGTCTTGGGAGATTGAGAGAATTTTGGTGTCAAGGAAACCAGCCAGGAGGCGATGGGAAATTCCAAGAAGACGAAAGATTTGTGTCGAGGCTGTGATGAGAGAGGTGACTTCTGCGTGAGGGAGAGTGATTGTGATAAGCTGGTGGTCTTGTGGGGGTACTCTGCGCAGTCAGCGATGGGAAATCGCATGAAAGGCTCAAGGATTTCAAGGAGCCCCATAAGACTTGTGGAACCTATTCATCCAGAAATGCTTGGAATTCATAGCAAATTTTGAGAGGGAAGCCGCTGTGAATGACTGAAGGCATGAAAGGGGGGTCAAGCGTTGATCTGAATGAGGCCACGAACGCCATTCGAGCCAAGAGAGGGAGTGACGAAGCCACGTAAGCTATGAAGGAGGATTGACGTGAGGCCACGTGAGCCGTGAAAGAGGAGTGACGTGAGGCCACGTGAGCCGTGAAAGAGGAGTGACGTGAGGTCACGGGCTCCACTAGAGCCCTGAAAGAGGAGTGATGTCAGGCCACGTGAGACATGCAAGTGGGATGACGTGAGGCCACGGACGCCATTCGAGCCATGAAGGGGGAGTGACGTGAGGCCACGGGCTCCACTGGAAAGAGGAGTGATGTCAGGCCACGTGAGACATGCAAGTGGGATGACGTGAGGCCACGGAAGCTATTCGAGTCATGAAGGGGGAGTGACGTGAGGTCACGGGCTCCACTCGAGACCTGAAAGAGGAGTGATGTCAGGCCACGTGAGACATGCAAGTGGGATGACGTGAGGCCACGGACGCCATTCGAGCCATGAAGGGGGAGTGACGTGAGGCCACGGTCTCCACTAGAAAGAGGAGTGATGTCAGGCCACGTGAGACATGCAAGTGGGATGACGTGAGGCCTCGGAAGCTATTCGAGTCATGAAGGGGGAGTGACGTGAGGCCATGGACTCCACTCGAGCCTTAAACGAGGAGGTCTCAACCGCCAATGAAGCCCTGACAGGGGAGTCAGGACACGACCGTCACTGGAGCCCTGAAAGAGGCTTGAGGCGATATCACGGGCTCCACTCGAGACCTGAAAGAGGAGTGACGTGGAGCCGCGACCGCTATTCAAGTCCAGAGGAGTTACGCGAGACAGGAGCACTGATCCAATTGAGTCCATGGCCTCCACTCAAATCCAGAAAAGCAAAGAGCACAATTCCCACCACGAGAAGACGCGCAATTCACTTAACCCTCGCCAACCAAATCCAATTCCGCAAATCAACCGCCCGCCAGAGTGTGTTAACGACAACACCTCCAACTCACAAATTGACTGCCGACCATCCCGCCATCAGTCATCGTGCTGCCGTTGCTCACGACAATCAGTTTTAACAACTTTATTTCATTTGACATCACCGCCATCAGCCACCCCGTAAAGCAACGTTCAACAACTTCCTCTTCGACATCAGTCATTTTATTTGATGAGCGGCTATGTCTGCTCACTTCATTCCAAGCAATCACCTGTCGCCACTACATTTTCTTCTCGTGTGCCGCCCCCGTCGATTTCCACCTCATCGCTCTTGTTGATGCTGGATGAGCAAAACTTAAAAAAAAAAAAAAACGCGATGAAATTCCTTCAAAGGAAATCACCGAGTGAAATGTTGTTAATGCAATGATGGCAAACAGGGGTCGACGGTGGGAAGCGACTGACAAAACGGATTTTCATTCGTTTAAGAGAGCATTTTCCTCAACTCATCGATGAGGAAAACCAATTGATTACGATTTAACCGAGTCAGGCAGCAGCAGAAGGACACTCGGTGGTGGTTAATTCATAAGCAGGTACATCCGAGGAACAGCCGCAAGTTGGCCACCATAGACATCTCTCCGCGTGCCTTGGTCTTGAAAAATTAATAAGTACCCGATTGTTTGGCACTAAAATCTGAGAGGACATGGGGTTGCTCGGCTAAGGGCGATCCGGCGACAACGTCGATGGCATTCCGATCACGTACGTGGCTCTCGCATGCTCTCAGAGCATAGGCACGAGCCTCTGTGCCGAGGACACCCACTTCGTATGGACCCCGTATGATGGAATTTAATTTTGCCTAAGTGTTATCCTTTTTTTTATTTTTGTCATGTGGTCGCCGAGATTAAATTATGTTTGAACGATTGTTCCAAGTTGTTGCTAACTGAATTTGCTGCACACACACACACACACGCAGGCTGAGGAGAAGGGGTGGCAGTAAAAATCTCGGGCGAGACTGGAGATTATTGAATTTGAACGCTTATTTGATTTACTTTTGTGTGCTGGGGAGTGCGAGAGCGGAGAACGAGTGTGACCTTTATGGTTTATGAGTTGGTCTTTAAGAGGATTCTTGCCATGGGTGGGGCGTGTTTTATAGCGAGAGGGGCTGTTTGGGAATGGGACATCTCGGAGGAGGGAATTAGCCTATTATGGAGATGGAGGGTTGATGGATGTTTGACGAGTGAGCAACAATTGGGGCGAAGTCTGGCATTGAAAGGGCCCAAAATGGACTTATTGGAATGAGAGCAAAACGAGGTGGATCCGCCTTTGACGACTAGGCCAAAAAGTCACCATAGACACATTTCGAGTTAGTTAAGGCCTTCGTCTCACAAAGTTCCCAAGTAAATAGCACGAATATCAGCACAGAATAACTCTTCTTCGGACAATTGAGTAGCAGAGCGTCTCGAAGCTATAAGACCGTCATCCTACTCTAGGGCGCATGAACAATCACAAGCAGATGAAGAAGACCTTGGTCTGTTCGAGAGAAAAGTTCTGCTTTCAATCTTTGGTAATGTTAGCGTTAATAGACGATGATCTTGGGCCTTGTACGAGCTGTACCGTGACATGAGTCTAGCCAGGGGTCTACGAAATCAACGCCCAGGATGGCTAGGCCATGTAGAGCGGATGGACAACATTGCTCCAGCCTAATGAGTCTTTGACACCGAACCAGTGCGACAACGCAATAAATGACGACCACCAACCCGGCAAAAGGAGATGAAGATGAACGTTGGCGTGCTAAAGTCGAGGCAGCTAGCTAAAGTTCGTGGCATCGGTGCACTGTAGCGCCAGTAGAAGATGAACAAGAAAAAGAAGAAGTCATTCAGGAAAAGCTAGGAATTGAAAGAAAGGCAGGGACCCCTCATGTTCAAGAGACCATGGAACATCGCCTTTGGCCTTGACTGTCACGATCGGTTTAAAGCCAAGTGATCTCGGGCACAAGTCTCTTGGTCTCACTCAGAGGATTTGCAAGCATTTGGGGATGAATAGTTCTATGTTTTCCCGAGGAGCAGAAAAGGTAGAGTCGATCATTCGGTGAGCAGAGTAACCCCGCCAGACCAAAAAACTGCCACTGCCCGCTTAACACAATCACTCTCTAAACGCACAAGTCACCTCTCTCATCACAGCCTTGACACAAATCTTTCTCTTTCTTGGAATTCACTCCGTCCTTATGCGAGGGTTTCGGTTTTCCTACCTTTCTCAAGCCAGTTGGATCGGACTTGAATACTCTCGTAGTGGTAGCAGTCATGATCCCGACCCGATGTCGCCTAGCTGGTTTAGCAAACAGAAGTCTGACCAAGCGACCGAGCCCATACAGTCAACAGATCTTTGCCGTCTAGACCATATTCAACGCTTTGTAAGAAGCTGGAAGAGCCCGCGGTTAAGTCTTCCGAATGTCCAACGGATCATCTCAAAAAGTTGAGATATTTTCCAACCTTCGGCTTCAAATGCACACCAGCTCCAGTCTACAAAACAAAAAACTCCGTACTAACTTCCAGGAAAACCTATCAAATATCCAGCAAACAACATGATTACAGTCAAAACTTCAACTTGATCAACTTGTCCTTCAGCAGCATCTGTCCTCTACTCCCCCTATCTCCCCCAACCCAGTAACCGAGCTGCACACATTGTTCCCATTGCCTTGTGCTCCCCCGGTGCACTCAGCAAATCCAAAATTTATGATACTCCCTCGAAATTAGGTTGACACTTCTGGCAGAGTACAAGCCCTGAACCATTTTCATACATTCCACAGCACACCCTTAACCAGTGGACTACACACCACACCAAGGACATGACTATCATGTTAGCATCTCGTTCAAAATTATATGAAAATTATATGCCCTTCCCAAGGAAATCATCCTCCTCCTCCCCAACCCCCCTTTGGAATGAGGGACAGGAAATTCAACTCTTCATGATTTAGATGCCTTCCAGCAATAATTTGTGTCCTTCTCGTGTCTCCTTCAGTGGTAATGTCATTGCAATGGTAATGCTGATGATCCATTGCAAAACGAGTGAGGGAGGGGAGTGAAAAAAAAGGGTGGGCGGGGAGGGGATCCATTGCAAAAATTTAATTATTTGTCATAATACTCCAGAAATGGGGTTGATTACATTCAAAGGGTGGTGTGGAAGTGAAATTCATGAGCACAATGACTTTGGCCGGCACATCGTAAGGAATGCGGATGTCCTAGTTAGGTCCTCGCTTCTGCAGCTTGCACTGCCAAGCGACTCAATACTGAAATGCAGTCAGTGTGTGCAGGATGATAAATCGGAATCGAGCGACCGAGAGAGAGAGAGAGAGAGAGAGAGAGGACAGCCCAGTTGCATTTGAGGCACTTTGCCAATATCTTAATTTGCTAAATGAGTGGAAAGATACATAGATTCATATGCCCAGCAACAGGAACTGAAGTTGCATTCAAGTGACTGCTCGAGGGTGATTGTGCACACACACACACACAGTGTCGTTGCCATGGTTACATCGGCATGCCGGAAAGAGTTCAACTTAATGAAAGAGCTCTCTCCGAAGTTCAGTTAACAACTTCAATAAACAGTCAACTCTGGTAATGGGCGCTGTTGATGGATGGAGCTACACACCTCAGGAAGGGAAGAAAAAAAAGGGTTCACACTTCACACTTTGTTTTTTTTTTTATTTGCCGGTATCCACTCTTTCACGTTCACACCATACATTTCCGGTTTTGGATTTTGTGCATAAATTATGACACTAATTAACACGCGAGGGGTACACTCGCTGAACGGCTGTTTGCCACGGGGTGGAGGTGTGAGACGGGGGGTTAATGAACCTCAGCAACCCACCCAGGATCGGGAAGTTTGAAAGGCAACACTAATTTTTTTACGACCAATAAAAGTTTGACTTGATGTAGAATATTTCATTTTATACTGATTAATCTGTAATCCCTTTTAATTAGCAAAATGGATTTATTACTGGTGGGAGGAGGGGAAGGGAGAAGACTGACAGAAGGGCTGTTCAATGGCTCGAGCAGATGCTGGGAACAGAAGGTCAGCTTTGTTATCGCTTCTGACGCGGATTTCAGTGGCAATTTAAATGGGCTATTATTGAGGGAATTTTCGTCGTGAACAAGTGGAAGCAGGCAGTGGGGAAGAGACAGTCTTGGGATCCAACTCATCGGGAAGACGAGAGCATCCAGTCCTAGTGTCCTCCCTTGACTCTGGCCAGCCAGACGTACCCAATCTCCTCCCTTGACTCTGGCCAGCCACTCCTAACCAGTGTCCTGCCTTGAATCTGGCCAGCCAGACCTAGGCAATGTCCTCCTCCGACTCTAGCCGACCAGTGTCCTCTCTTGACTCCGACCAGCCAGGCCTAGCCAATCTCCTCCCTTGACTCTGGCCACCAAATCTAGCCAAAGTCATCCCTTGACTCTGGCCAGTCAGATCTAGAAAGTGTCCTCTCTTAACTCCGTCCTGCCAGTCCTAGCCGCTGTCCTATCTGCTGTCCTCCGTCCCAGTTCAGTAGCGGCAACTTCACAAATCACTTCACGACTCCTTCAAATCCTGCCGAAGACACAAACCAAACGCGGTGAAATTCTCGACACAGCAAAAAGTCCCGAATTCAAATTTCCCTCTTCGAGGATATCCCAACCATCCCTATCCCGCTGCTACGCACAACTCGCCGTCTCATTAACCCTAAAATTAAGTAACAAACTTCCTTCCAGGCAATCACAGACGTCGACACTAATCCACCGGCCGCGTACGTGCTTCCAGCGCCGCTGCCCCGCCGCACCATCGTCAGCGCACAACAGAACACCGATTATTACCTACCCCAATGCGAACGCACTTAATCCAATGATCTGGTAAATAGGCACCCTTCGAATAGGACGAGCACGGGAAATTATCCAAACACCTGTCGAGGTGCCATTCAAACGTAAATCACCACACAAACTTCACCACCGTCGCGGTGCCACTGAAACGCAGACTCACCTCATCGCGAGAGGGGTTGTATAACAGTCTTACCCCTTCGTCTTCCCCTCATTTCCACCTGTTGGATTGCCGCCAAGGGGTGAATGAAACATATGACCAGAGGAGATAACGCCGTGGTGAGTTGTGCACTGCCGGCGAGGGGGAATTCATTCGATTTCTTTGTCCTGCGGCCCCATATCCTGGTGGTGAATGAACGCAGAGATTTGCCTTCAGTTCGAATTTCATTGTCCTGCCGATTGGTTGAGAATCTGAGGCGGAACCGCAATCGAAATCGTCTTCAACGGTCGTCGCTAGTCGCTGCTAGTCGTCCTTAAGAATCCCTTGGGAATTGATTCGTGTTCAGTGAAACGGTTGTGATTCGTATTTGTGTTCGGTTTAAAATAGAAGAGAGAAAAATCGGGTGAAAAAAAATCAAACAAGTGCCAGTTAGTGTTTCAGTGCAATTAATCGATTCAAAGGATATTCCAGCGCACGATGGTGTTCAGCTCATGTTGCCTAGGATAACGATGTAACGAACAACGATCAAATACGACACGATGGTTCCTCCCGTTTTTGTTTTACGAGATTGCGATATCCATTCATGTCCTGCTTAACATGCTCTCACACACATTAGCACGTGTAAGAGTGCGGTGTGTTGCATAAAATATTCAATCGTTTTACTTTGAATATTTTATAAACACACTCCCACACACTACACCCAGCACCGGAGAGAGGTAGCAGTGTAAGACGAACTGTATGCACGACACCGAGAGTGAGACGCCGTTGCCCGGCAGTTACGTCTTCTCTTGCATGTCGGTCACATACGGAATTTCCTGGTAACAACAT
Source organism: Eristalis intricaria (assembly GCA_964034865.1). Taxonomy (NCBI): domain Eukaryota; kingdom Metazoa; phylum Arthropoda; class Insecta; order Diptera; family Syrphidae; genus Eristalis; species Eristalis intricaria. Next base: position 2,116,125 of record OZ035877.1, on the reverse strand, counting down.
ACAGGATATGAGCCACAAAGGCTCACGTCTCTCCTGTACATCCTTGCTTCAGCGTCCCATCACCTAAATTTTTCTTGCCCCGCTCTCTTTCGCACTCGGCTACCTGGCTACATTATCACGTAAAAGTATTTGCGAAAGGAAAACTCAAAATTAAATAGTTTCCTGATGGTGTATGGTATTTCAAGTAATGTGGTTTAGATTGTTTATGGGAACTCCGAGTGAGACAGACGTTTGCTTCGGAGGATCCACAGAGATGTGAATTTTATAAATTGGTTTATTCCTGTGTTGACGATATCATGGACGTGATACATCATGAATTGGAGTGTTGCAATTTGAATGTCGTTTGAGATCAGAGTGACGTCTGGGAGGAAATTTGCAAGGAGTGCCTCAGGAGGGGTGGCATGGACCACTACTTATTGTTCTTTTTTTTTATCTGTGAAAGGACTCTCGTTGGAGTGAAAATTATTGCAGAACAGTCTTCGATTGAGAAATTGATCAGAGTTGACATGAAGTTGTTAGACTTTCATTTAACAAATTTGGGATTTATTTGAAATTCAAAATGCAAACGGAAGTGATTCAAAAATGCACAGATTCGTGGCTTTGGAGATGGTCAAGTAATCTAAGGCGTGGGAATCAAGTCCAGACGGAATTTAAGTTAAATTTTGTGCAAAGATCTTTTAACACAAAAAGTTGTGGTCCAAAATAATACCCTTCAGGTACGCCATTTTCAACAGAAATTCCAACAAAATGCTCAACGATTGACTATACTAAAACGATATCAGTTGTTCATGGGCTAAGAAAGAGACGCAGTTTTCGAAAAAAAAAAACAAATTGTGTTAACCACCCACCTTGAGGTACTCCACTTTTCGTACAAAAATTCAATGACGCTTGTGGCACTTTAGACACTCGAACTCGAGATTCCTCGATGAATTCCTAAGTCGAATCTATGAGTCCTCCCCTTTAAACGACAAAATCGATACCATTGCACAGCCAACCACGTCGTCTCGTCTCGTTTATTTTAAATATTTCCACTGCCCACACCCAATTTACACAAACGACATGTCAAATGCCATTAAAAATTCGGTTGGTTTTTCCAGTTCCTCTAGACGGAATAATCCACTTCCATTTCATCCATGCACCCATTGCACCATAATCGATTTGGCCTCCTTCTGGGCAGGCACTCAGTCTCACTCTCTCGCTTCTTGACGGATTTTACGATTCAGTAGCTCCCGAAATAGCTTACACCGCATTTCCTTTGACAAGCTGAAATCAGACGGGGAAAATTGGAATATCCTCCTCATCGTTGCAGGTGCATTCACACAGCCACCACTGGTGTGTGCGGCAGCAGATACCAATGCAGTCCTGCTCCGAGGAGTGCCTGCTGCAATTTCGATTTGAATTATAAGCTTAATTTGCTATGACAGCCGAAACATAAGGATTTCTCGAGGTTGTACCACCACCACCACTCAGAAGACGCTTAGCATCTCTCCTCAGGATCAAGATCAAGTGGATTTCGATTGAGACGGCACTTCACGCAAATCCTTTTTGACTCTTCGCCTCTTTGGCCCGACGACGAGCACGTCTCTGACTTTGGCTGTATCGTTTGTTTTCATTAGACTGAAACTGAATGGTACCGGTGACGGTGTGGTGGCGGTGGTGGTGGCGGCGGTGGAGAAGGCACAGTCAAGTTGTGAAGGAGCAGTAATTTATTTGAAATATTTCCACTTCATTGTTGTGTGGAGAAGAGATCCTCTCAAGGATCCGATTTGTGTGTGTTTACTTGTTTTTTTTCCTTCCTGTCTGTTCTTAAGAATCTCGTTGCGAGATATATTACAACAATTGACTTGAAACGTTCTCTAGCAGCGCAAGGAAATATTTCACATAATCTAGCGCAGGATAGACGATAGTTGGGCATTCATCCTACTCCTCCCCCACCTCACGTTCATGTTTACCTGTTCGGAACAGAAGATATTTATGGGATATTCTCTGAGGAAACTATCGAGGACAAGCGTAAGGACTCTTATAAAAACACACACAGACAGACGCAGAGACCTTCGTGGATGCTATCTTGAACAGGATGAATTTGGAGTGTTGTTATTCCCGTGAAACTCTCAGGGGGAAAATTTAAATGGATTCGCTTTAGTTTGTAAGGATGCCTCTCGTTCTGTTGGAAGAAATTGCTACCTAGGGTCCTTGCAACGTATGCCATACACGCATAGTCTCAAACCGATGGAGAAACAAGAAGCTTTTCATTTGCAATGACTCAGAGTGTAGGGAGGAGGACAGGCATTGCACGGCAAGGACATTCCCATGAATTCATTGCGAAGGGACGATGATTTTTATTCTTTTCTGTGTGTCCTCTAGAGAGAATCCGATGCGAGTCACTATAAAGTAGGCAGTCTAAGATTAAGTCCAAAACTATGGCAATTTTCTGTTCACTGCTCTTTGTCTGTTTCTTCGCAGTAAACTTCTAAGCTGTCAAAGTGATTCTCATGAGATTTCAACACTATGGTAGGATCGATTAAGAGGCAGTTATAGGCTACACAGATCTCTGAACACGCCTTCCTCTCTCTACCACCATCACAACACTTGACACATCTCAGTAAAAATTCGAGGTGCAACTTTGGTGCATTTTTGCATGGCCCTCGGAATGGTGTCGGCTCACTGTTAAAAGGGCTTCGAAAGGGTCTAGCTAGTTAAACATAAAAATATCAGGACCAATATAGAGTGATTGACTAAGCGTGGCCACACGAAAAGTCTCACATTTGACCGTCGATGGTCGCCATGGCTTATCTCATTCAATTCCATGTGTTTTAGGACATCTCGAGGATATGCCAAAAACCCTGTTTGTCCTCCTTAAAAGCTTCCTCAAAACACATCGCATCATAGGACTTTGATCAAAGTCTCCAATTGCACTGATTCCGATGCCATGTTCCCACCTCATCCCCAAGCACAAAGCCGCACACACACACACCGACCCCACACAAGAAAACATGCATTTTTATCGATACTGGAAATGCCAGAAGCCAAAAACTGCCCACTTAAGTATTCCCGATGAAACCCCAGACACAGACACAAAGGCAAATACCTGCGCTCCTTCTGTCCAGTGAGCGGTTGGTTGCTTGGCCAATTTCCCCGTCCATGCCAGCGAGTCCACCACTCCCTGTCAAAAGCACCCAATGTCCATTCGCTTTTATTGGATTTACTAAGTGCGATATAAAAGCAAAAAAGAAGACGTACTGGTGAATTGAAATGAATGCGGTTCGGCTTCGGCAAGACCTTGCCAAGTTCTTAAAAGGATCTAAGTATACACCGCTGCTGGTGCTGTTGCTCCTCATGGGACGATGGTGAAGGCGATGAGGCAGTGATGTGGGTGGAGTTAGAGTTGTGCGCTAAAAAGGAGGTCAATGCACACCTGCTGCTGCAGTTTAGCGGATGCAAGCTTGTGTATACCAAAAGGAATGCAAGCATTTTCTCCTTGAGTAGGTACATTAGGATGGTTGAACGTCCTTTTCGGCGTGTGCTCTCGCATCCCTAAAATGATGCCTCATTATCATGAACAGACTGTTGGTGGCTGCCAGAGGAGATTAGCACACGCGGGAGAAGTCGAAGGGAGTGAGAGGAACTAACGGAGAGTATGAAAGTGTCATTATCGTAACCGCACCGAATGGGGTTAATATCAAACTTGTGAAACTTCGGATGGCAACGGAAAAGTGCATGGAATAATTAATTTCTTTCAATTTCAACATCCCTCGGTAGTTCGGTGGCAGTTGGAGACCTCCCTTGAACTTGCTTTACAAGACCCCATGTGTTGGGGGGGAACTTTCGCACAACCGTGCGAGGGTGTTGCTCCACGCGGATCCATCGCCATTACGTCCCTCGCACAAGAATGCAACACGTACTTCACCTATTTTTCGATCGTCAGATTTATCCGTACTCTCAAACTCAAATTGAGAAGATTTCCGGTTCCAATTTGCCTAAGTAATGCCATTAGACACTTGTCCTTCTGCTGTTATCTACTCGCTCGCTCTCACCTCGTCCTCCACACATTCTTAATCCGTCCCTGCGCCACTCCGATGCTGGCTGAGTGTGTCCCTTAACGCCCGTATCTGGGGTGCGATGTCCTTGGCATACACCAATTGCTGGGACATATGCCTGATATATGTGTCAAGCTTTTAGTGAAGCCGAAGCCCGAGTGCCACTACATTTGGTGTCCTTTTTACAACAATTTAACTTGCGCAAGTAAATGCATATGCAGAATCCAGGGCCGAGTGCTCATGGTGAGCGGTGCGGCGGGGGTGGATTAAGAGGAGTGGAGGTGTGTTGCTCAATGCCGTGTGCATAATCCTTTCTCGTGTCCTCTTGCACTCGTTCGATTTGAAAATTTTGTCGACTAGAAGTGAGGTTATCACAAAAAAAGGGGAGGAACCATTTGGGGACCGAATTAATTTATTTCTAAAATCATGTCCTTGCACAGGAAGCGTGAGAAGTCAACCATTTAGGTTCTGTGCAGATCATTCATACGTTGTGTGCGATCGATGAGAAAAACTGAACAAGTGACGAAGTGAATAAGGATCAAGGACAGACGATGGAGCTTCATGGATTCATGCACGTTGTTGGACTACTGGTGATCGTTGGAATATTTTCGCAAGGTGAGTAGATTAAATCATAGACAAGTAAAAATTGCTCGTAAAGAAAAGTGCCCTCAGTGTGGCTGTAGTCTGTAGCGTCATGTTGGGATGTAAGGAGGCCTCATCCTACTCAACTCCCAAAGCTTGTGGTTTTGTGCATTTTATTCAAAATATAGTACCTTTTGGACAGCTTTACGGAACTTTTCTTAGACCCTGTGGACCATCCTTTATCTAGGTCTCCTAATCCACCCCAAATCGAAGTCAGACGTTTTCGAGTATCTAGTCAGCTTTTTGGACAACTCTCACTGTCTTCTATTGGGTGTCTTCTATCGAATTTTAATTTTAAGGACCTGCCATGACATCCTGCATCAAAATCCGAAGAAGAATTCAGATACTAGAGCCTCCACTTTCGAGATATGGCGATTTTTTCAAAATTATTTTCCTTCTTGACTTTTTCTCTCATCTCCTACTGCATCAATTTGGATGAAAAGTCAAAATTCTCAAAAAACCACCGTTTTCGAGATATCTCTCATTTTTTGACTCAATGTGCTTACTGGGCAAACTTGTCCTAGCCGAGGAACACATTCTTAGTCTCAAAAGATCGATCATCATATTTTCCTTAATCGCCCCATAGCGGAGTCAGACGTCTGAGTCTCCGTTTTCGAGATATGGTAGATTTTCAAAAATTAACCATCCTCACTTTTTCGTACCTTCTATTGTATCAGATCGTCTTGTAAATAGGCTCAAACAAAGCGTCTTCTCATCCCGCATCAGAGTCCGATGCCAGACTCAACGTTTTCGAGATACGGGGGGTTTTCAAAATGATGTCAGGTTACTTTGCAGTTTCTTCTCGACCTGCCATCACCACTCTGCATCATTTCTCGAAAGAGAAGTGCGAGCCACAACGCACGGTTTTCGAGATACGGCGAATTTTCCAAAATTAGGTGGTTTCTTGACAGACACACCATTTTCGAGATAGTTGTCCTAGACTCTCTTTGTTTCCAGTCGAACTTATGATCATTTTTGAAAATTCTTTCCGAGCTCAACCAATTCCCTTTTCAACTGAGACATCAAGAGAAGGCGACTCACTCCCTCCCCTCTAACCCACAACTCAATACACGTTCTGACAAATGGACGACCTTCAGACACTGGCTCTTCTCGGAAAGAAACTGTCCATCATCTGACCATAACCCAACCACTTGCCGACTCAATAACAGAGGCGTATCCCTCCACAAAACGACTGCCAATCCAAACAATCCCAAATCAATAAACCTGTCGACACGCAAATAAAAACCGAACAACCAAGGTATGTATCTCCAACAAATCCACACAAATCAACATCCGTCGACGCCGCCACCAGCCACCAACCACCCACCACCACCCATGTCATTCGTTCAGGATCAATAAAAATCTATTACATCAATGTAATTTTTCGAAGGAAGTGGGGGCCCCCCCACTGCCCCAAACACGGAACAACAACGTAAAAGGAATAGGAAAAAAATACATAAATAATACACACATCCTTTAGTCGGAGGAATGACATTTGCCAATAATTCGGTTCCGTGTGACAAAAGCTGACAGTTCCCCGAAAGGAGGGACGGCGAGATAGACACAGTGATATCCTGTTTCGATCGCAAGAGCCTTGTCTGGCAGGCTAGGCAATAACTCGTCGAAGGGAGTGACAAAAGGATAAGAGCCGAGTGACATTTGCATTTTAAGAGTTCACGAATCAGGGAGAGAAAGCAAGTCAATCACTTTACACCTATCCGTCACGCATTTAGCGAGTCAATCTTGATTACACACAACCGGATATCCTTGAAAAATCAAAATACTCCTTCCCCTCCCCCAATTGATGTGTCACATTCAATGAATGAGGACAAGAAGGCATGTCCCGCCTGCCAGCACGCGAAGGTGCACCCCGCGAACAGATGTAGATGTCTAATCAATTTTTGGCGAGGTCCTTTCCGAATTCACGTCAGATTCGCCTTTCAAATCACCGCCGCTGAATGTCCCTGACTGCGCAACAAACAGTCGTTCATATTCAGATCAGTCAAATGCCCCTAGACCTGGATGTGTACGTGACTGGAACGATGCTACAACTACAGCGCTGCGCTGTCAACACGCTGTTCGAATATGGAATATGGCAGAGCGTGCCAGAAGAAGGGATAACTCTTGCGAGATAATTCCACAAAGGATCGCATGTCGACTGTGGGTGAGAGTCGAATGAAAAATTCCATTCTACTTCATTTGACTAGCAATTTATAGCAACCGTGGCTCTGGCCTCCGCCTCTCCAGCTCCTCCTGGGAGTAATTACCAACAATTTATTTTCATTTGTGTTTGGATAGAACATTTTACCAACTTTGCAGAATTACACGCTACCCTCTCTCGCTCGACCCCAGGAGGACTGGTCCAATTGCCTCGAGTGGAGGTGATGCCTTGTGCTTGTTGGTGTCGGTTCGCCTGGATCGATGAGGATCCATCCGTGTGGTTAAAGGGTTGGGATGGATTTTAAGGGCGGTATCTTTAATTTTTTCGTGTTCTGGCTATTTTTTTGCTGTTTGACAAAAGGGACCTTCGATGGGAAAGTTACACGCATTCATGGTCGACGTGCTTGTCAGGGGGGTGGGGGGAGGGGGTATTTGTTATTCATTAGAATTTTTATTGTTGTTGAGGTATCACTCATGACCGACGACCCACGGTCAGGGTTGTCCCTGGAATTGCTTAATTTATTCGAGGTTAATTGCGGCGGGGAATGGTCGGCAAGATGTTGTGGCAAGTCCTTAAAGTGACTGTGAGGCGTTTAAAGTTAAGTGGTTTTGAGGCGCTTGAGTGGGTTGAAAAGGGTGTGGTGTGATGTACTGAGTGCTCATTGGGATAGATTGAGACACTGTTGCTGGCGATGGATTCGATACTCTGTTTCCTGTGTCTGACAGGATCCGCGGGCGATAGTCGGAAGTGGACCTGAGCCTAGCTTCTTCAGCAACCACTCGTGTTGTGCGTGCTCTTGTCCTATCACGAATGGATGGGCTCCACATGGCCGAACGGCTGTTTTCAAGACAGGAACACTCTCTGAGCATTGTCAGTGACTCGGAAGAGGTGGAGCCGTGAATTCTGGTATCCCCTGGCCACCCTACGCCACTGCGGCCATGGAAAGGATCTCCACAACCTTCCGAAAAAACAGGCCATCCAGACGAACATACGTCGCCACGCCACGGATAATCTCGATCCTCTCTCTCCGCCCCACAAACTGAACTCCACCCACCAGTGGGCGTCGTCTATGTGTGTGTGCGTGATTTTGTTCCCGCTGCTGGGGAGATACATTCAAGTAATATAATGCTTGGCCCATTAAATTTTCATTTACTCTCGGGGGACAATTTCCTACTTTACCAACGAGATCCGCTTAAGACCCAGACACACAAGGGTAGGCGGGGAGGAAGAGTGGGCAGAGTTATTCCCTCCCCAAGAACATAAAGGTCGTCCTCCCCCACATCGCAATACACTTGTATATCATAATTCAGCCCAAGGAAGCACGACTCATCCTCTCTCAATTATCCACAAAAAAAACGAACGAAAACAAAAAAGAACACATTGTCGTAGAGACTGAGCACCGATTCAGGTGGTGTTCTCCGAAACCTGCAGAGGGTCCTCCTTATTAAATTCCAGGCCATCGCATGCCGTACTGCGTGTACTGCTCCCGTGCTCCTGATTTTTTTTTCTGTTTTCATTATTAAATCAGATATCAATTTGGATTAATTTCCTCCTTCGTTCATATTTTTTGTTGCGCTATCCCCCGGAGAGGGGGGCGATGCACCCAACAACCCACAGCCACAGGCCCTCATCTGTGGCAAGAGAGGTCGACTCGAATGAAAATAAATACAATATCTGGCGCATACAGGGAAATTATTTCCACTTCCTTTTTATACTTATTTTTTTCCACCTCTACCTCTCTCCCTCTCTCTCTCTCTCTCTTACCTCACACATCATAGAGTAGAGCGGGTCCTGGCGCGAATATGCGGATGACCACGCAACGGCACGACGCGATGCAAATCGACACAAACACAACGAGCTTGTGATGTAGGATAATGCAATAATCTGAATGTATCCGCATGCCTGGGTGGCAGGGATTTTTCGCGCTTTTGTTCATTCATTCATTGTTCACAGGAAATGCATAAATATTTAAATTCCCTTTGGTTTTTGTTCCACGCACGTTGAATAACTCTTGCGAGGATGATGAGACAAGATAATCATGATTGTTATTGGATCGGTGGAGGGGTAGGGGGGGGGGATGTGTTTTTTTTTTGTGGTTATTTGCTTTCAATTTAATTCCTTTTTTTTGCGGCGACGTGATGATGTGAATGGAATGGTGCAACGATGTGTGATGGGAGAAGGGGAGGGGGGGGGGGGGGGGCAGAGAGAGAGAGAGAGAGAGAGAAAGGGAGGGATGGGGAGGGAAATGGAGGGAGGGAAAGTGAGTAAGAGAGAGGTGTCACTAAACATCACAGTCAATGATTTTTGTATCGAATAAGTCCCGAGGTTTCACCCGCCTTAATTTTTGAATACATCTATAAATTACAAGAAATTCGTTAAAATTCCCTTAATACACGACCTCTCTAACAAAAAAAGAATTTTTCAAATCGGGTTGGTAGTTCCTGAGAGAAAGGGAAACAAACAAACTCTACAGCTTTATACACTAGCATAGATTCAGTTGCTTTGGCAGAGTAGTGGCGCCCTCTACAAAGCTCTCAAATTGTTCTGACATTTGCCTACCTTCCAACAAAGGGATATACAGCCCCGTCAATGCCGTACATGGAACTTCGTCTTCTTTTGCTGGTGCAACAATCCCGAGTGGACCTGGGCCTCAACTAGACCAGGAGTTGCCAAAATCAATAAGGGGCGAACATAGTCTCAGTCGTTCGCTTGCCATACCCTCAAATCTAGTTCAGACCTTCTTTCGCTATTGTTCCAACAAAATGAAAAACGTGATCGCCTGGAAATACGCTCCAAGGACACAGCAGACACACCGCAACGTGTTACCCCGGCACATTAGGTCTTCGGAGCACAAATTAGATGGGAGTTCAATCTCGTCGAGAGCATGGTGGAATCCGCTTAACAATCTGCTTATCAACCATATCCCCACGTCTGCAGAGGAACACCAAAGCGTGTGCATCATCAGCGCCTCATATACTACGCCCCTCCCGCCAACCCCCCTGATAACGTGTGTTCAACATTAATTAACCAAATTAACAGAGTGCCTTATGCGAAATTGACGTTTCCAACACACGCATAAACAGTTTCGATAAATTTCTGCACGAATTAATTATCGACCACCACTGGCTGAAGCCAGCCAGCCCTTTACAATAAACTTCCCGCTGTTGACAGGCCCTAGCATAGCGATAATCCTCGAACTCCAAACCTCCTCCCTCGCCACCTATCCCTCAGCAACTGATTATAGTCTCTCGACTAAAGCTCTTAATTAAAATCCATAATTCATTCAATAAAAGTAGATAATAATTACGCTCGATGATTTGTTAACCCCATCCCCTGGGCTTGCCCTGGGACACGAATGTAATGCATTTGATCAGCGGAACATATTTCAAGGCAATTCAACCGCGAACCGCCGAATGTAGGCCTTTCAGCCTTGATGCTTACAAATCCCGAACACAATGGGAGCTGAGAGAGGCGCACTCAAGGCCTCCGCTGATGCAGAACTTAATTAATTTCCTCCCGTAACCGAGAGAGCGAGGACAAAAGTAAAACAAAAGTTCCGCATTCGCGTTCTTCATAAGCCATCTTTCGATGTAATTATCCTCCGCCCGCCGAGCCCCAGCCGAATACAGAAGTCATCTTGAACACTTCCCACGATGGATGGCAGATAGGAAATCTGTACGACCTTCATCCGCGGCGCAAAATAATATCCATATTGCAGGATTTGCATTCAATTCGAATACGCCCCGTACCCCTTTTCGCCTGAATTACAATTAAGATTCGCCCCAAAAACGTGAGCCGGCACATCCTTGAGAGTGTTGCTTTTGTTGCCCTGCACGCGAAAGGTTCTTGCGACTTCGTGGCGGTGACGGTGGCGGCGGTGGTGCACGCCCCGAGGCCAAGGAACGATTTCATTTGTGGATTCCATTGTCAATCCGCTAAATCCAGATTAGTTTATTCATGCCATGACACAGAAGGCGGCACGGGAAGGATGTTGCTCTTGTTTGCGGATCTTTTTTGCTTCACCTCTTTCACCCTGATTGCCGACTGGTACTTATTATTGATAGTACTCTGTACGCCATGCACTTGGAGTGATGCAGGTGGTCGGGCGACCGAGGGAGGGCCTGGCTTTGTGAAGAGTTTCCTTACCACGACATGACATGCACGAACGAAGTGAAGAATTGTTGAACGCCAACAACAAGGGGGATACATGCCACGGATGGCAGAAGCGAATCGACGAAAGTAATTTAAGTAATACTCAGGTATTCATGGAACTTTTGAATGAGGTTTGGGTATGAAATTTCGACTTTTGGTATTTTTGCCCCCGTTCGTCCTTGGAGCGCGGGTTGTTGGTTGTCAAATAAATTAAATACAAAATGAGAGTCACGCGTCGCCGAATTGGATTCGACATTCATCTTGAGTTTTCAATCGGATTCGAGAGTGATATGCGACGACAGAGGGTGGCTGGTTGACGGGGAGGAGGCTTTGCTGATCAACACGTTGCTGAAGCCCTTGAGGTGGACCAGGTCCAAGGTAACCCTCTCCTCCTATTCAACACATCGCAGCAGAAAGCCATATATCAGCATTTCCGCTAATTAAACACAAGTTTCCAGCATTTATGCACTTAAATGCCGCTCGATTACACCCCCGGCCACGCACACACAAGCCAGGTAATCATAATTTGCGCGTGATTTACCCTCACTATGACCACGAATGCCCTGCCTGCACGCCTGCAAAATTACATCGAAAATATATCTACAAGTTCCATTGCAATTATGTTCCAGCGCACCGCACCCCCGTGGAACACTAATCTAGCCATCGTGCCAATCCACAGTGCCGCCGCCCCCCACATCGATTCGAATAAACAGAGCGAGTGAGTTGTCCCTTCGGCCGACAGTGAGTGGGACGGTTGATGGAATTTATTTAAAGTTTCACGGAGGTCTCACGCGTTAAATAAATTAATTAATATTCCCACACAGGCGGGCGGCGCTGGTATCAAATTTACACGGGCGGGACTATTAGGGACTCATTGATGGTAAATTACTCACGTTCGGTCGGTTGGGGGCCTTTTTTGTGCGCGGTAATCTGTGTCAATGGCGAAGTGACATCGACCATTAGCGCGCGGTGAGTGCACGGATGTGGAGGTGTAGGTGGCGATGTGATACTCAAACGAGATTGGAAAATTAATTGAAACTAACTTTTCGACTATTTGATCACTGCGAGGGGGGGTGGCGATGGATGACTGTGGGTGGTGTCCAGTGAGTGAGTGAGTGTTATTAAATTCAATAATCACTGGCTGAGGCTGAGCTGCAGAACGACAAAACTGCTGACCGAGCAGAGATGGGCGATAAATGAACTGAAAACTGAAGTGCGGTTGAGGCGATCGAAATGAGCTCTGTGTTGGGTTTGTTCTTGGTTTACATCATTACGTAGCAAACGAGGACATATGACGGATGAGGACATGACGAGAGTGATGGGATGTTGGATGCTAAGGGGGATTTCGGTAACGAAAGGGGGGAGCCTTTGACAAGCACACGTGTGGCAACAGTCGACTGGACGGCCAATATCTCGGAACTGGTTCCCAGAAGATCAAGAATATATGTTTAGTGCTCTCATTCCGGATAGAATTCGAAGGCTTTCATGGATGGTTGGTGGTTCGGGTTCGATTGAGGTTGCTTTTGAAATTCAAAGCAATTCAAATTGTCGGCTGAGATGGTATAGTTCTTGTGATAAAGCGGAGGGGCCTGGGAAGGGATCCTGATAAGAGGTGCGATGGTCACTTTAAAATTAAGCTGGTCTTGTGTTTGACTAATTCGGCTAAACGTTTTAACTAAACTTAACGAAATGATTTATTCCGTCCCAACCCTGGGGTCTGCTAGCAAGAAGCCAACTTTCTAGGCAGTGTACTGGCGTGGCTGCCTTGAGGTAGTGGGTAGGACACTACTTCTGTGTGTTTCTACGTTCAAGCCCTGGCATGGCTCCACCTCTCTAGAGCCACTGACCGAAAGGGTGTACCCATTTAGCAACAGCTTCACAAACTTCGCTGTTCGGAGTAAGCTTAAAACTGGAGGTCTACTCCACTCGTGAAGGAACTCTCAAGGACGAACAATACGACTGGTCGCTGTGGACACTAAGCTCAGTTCCAACAGCAGCGCACACCGTCATCCCATGGCACATGAGTCAAAGTCAAGACTTCAAGTCCAAAACCCATCGCGACCAAAGCCCGCCGAGTTAAATGTCGGCCGGTTGTTATACCCCACTCAGCCCATGGCATTAACCTGGGACACATGTTCCCCAACATCAAGACTTCAAGTCCAAAACCCATTGCGACCAAAGCCCGCCGAATTAAATGTCGGCCGGTTGTTATACCCCCAGAGCTTTTTAGTCCAAAGCTCAATGAGTTCAAGGCCCGCTGAGTTGAAGGTACGCCGAGTTCAAGGCTAACCCAGACCAACCCAAGTAGTCTAAGACCCACTGAGTCCGATAATCTCCGAGACCAAGGCTCACCAACCAGGAGCCATGTAGTCTAAAGCTCACCGATTTCTAGACCCGCCGAGTTCAAGGCCAAGTTCAAGACCCGCTGAGTCCAAGGTCTTCTAAGTCCAAGGCACCCTAGTCCGAGATCCAACGCGTTCAACGATCACCGAGTCGAAGCTCTAAGGTCTAAGGCTCACATAGTAGTTCAAGACCCCGCGAGTTCAAGGCCCGCCTTATTCTAGGCCCTCCCAGTCTAAGGTCCACCGAGTCTCTGACTCACTGAGACCTAGACCCCAAAGAATTGAGCTGAAATCTGCATTCAAACACAACGAAAATCGACTTTTAAGAAATTGAATCATTTTTCACCAAAAAATGCAGTAAACTCGCAACACAACTGGGTCGCCTTTTTTTGCTGAAAATAAGCGAGTTTTCTGCGACGTCGATTTGGAGAGTACTCAATTTTGTGACGTAAATTTCTCGGTAACTAGGACGAATCCAGGGCTGAGGGATACCACAATGGAAAGGTATTGAAATGTAGAAGAGGGATAAAGCGAGTTTTTGTAACGGGAGTTGGTTGGTTAGCTGCTGTGAAGAGAAATCCGTTATAACTCACTTTTTGCACTAAAATCGAGGGATTGGAATGGATTTGCGACGGATTTGATTGTGGAATGTCTTAGAATTATGTTGGAAGTATGTGTCCTTGATAAGGGAACACGAATGTGAAGATCAAATTGAACGGACATGCGCTGAGAGAGCGGTATTTGCCTCAATGAGTGTGGCACTTTGGTTGATCTCGGAAAGGATGGTGTTTTGTGAAACGATTTTCTCGATGGATTGGATGAACTGGAGGCTGCTGGATGTCAGAATCGATAGATGTTTAAATGTAGAAGGAGGATTAGGTGAGATTTTTGAGCGAGCGTATCGTGGTTAGTGTAGGTTTGAGGTGACGCGCAACATAGACGACAGACAGACGCCCTCTCCTTGAGTTGCCTATCCTACCGACGCGACGAATGATGCATCACAACTCCCCCATCACCTGCACTGGCTTGAGTTTGACAGTCGCTTTCTGGCAGTCAGTCTCTTTAATCTTACTCCCAAATGAAGTGCCATTCCCAGACCTCCAACTGAACCCGATTTGATCAAAAATTGCCTCAAAATACGAGGAAAAAAATCCAGTGCGTGAAACAACCGCCATAAAATGTACATCCACAGAGAGGTGGACTATTCAGCGCCACACTCAGTCAAGTGGTTGCCATTTGTGAACCAGAAATGCAGTCCTTTTTTTTGTCATTCAGTTCAAAAATTCGACTTCTGCCACATGTTTGTTGAACACAATGAAAGCGGTCCACCGATGAATTTCAACTTAATTAGTGTTGCATGTCAAGCAAACATGTGTAGTCATGATTTTAACATGCAAACAATGCGTGCGCTTCGAACAAGGGGAAGGATCGCCTGTCGCTGATAACAAGCGTAGTTCTGTTCGGGTTTTTGCATTCCAACAAGTAACAGTGTCCCAGCCATTCACACACAAAAAAGCAAGTAATAACCTCAAACATTGTAGCGAAATAATTAACGCATCCGATCATTTGACAAAAAAGTAAGTGAAATGAAAAAAAATATGAATAATCAAATAATTAATTAAAAAAGATGAAAATATTCGAAATCATTCAGGTGCATCCAGTAATTGCACTCGTTTGCATTATCGAGGATATGCCTGCACGTCCATAAAATCGCCACTCCCTTCCTGAATTGCAATTTTTTGTTTTTCTGTATCCTTTCTCATCCATTTAATATTAATTCCCATAAATTTTCCACCACCACTGACACACGAGGGAGAGAGAGAGTCGGAGTGGCGAACACCTGATTTATGTGTTGCATATGCATTTCATTAAATTAAAAGCTTAAGCACGATTAAAGCAACAAAATAAATGTGGTGGCAGCGTTTACATTAAAAAATAAATGAGAAACCAGCCAAAGGATATCGCTTTTCGAATTAAGGCGACAGCCGCTTTTATAATTATCACAATCCGTTGCGATGCGATTTATGTTAATGGCGAACGAGTGTGTGTCATTCAAGGAAAAAATGTTTAAAATTAAACAGCAAACAGATCAAACTTGCGATGGTGCCCTTGATGACATTTATCGTTGTTTGCTTTTGTGCAAGACACAGCACTCCAGCAGTGGCTGTTCTTCAGAGTAGAATAACAATCAAGATGATGAGTCGTTCTCTGAAGTTTAAACATGAACACGACTGCCATCGCTGCGTCCTCCACTGAAGCAGCGATTCACCACTTTGTCGAGAGCCCCAGCAGATGCATGCTGGAAAGACAAACTAAACCCTCTCCGGAGACCAGTGCACTCCTCGTCGTTGCATTGAGAGCAGCCCCTTGAGAGATCTTCATTTCTTTCATTTAAATACACTTTTCCTCTACTCATTCTCTCTCAATTTTCACATCCTTTCTCGGGACAGTTCTGTGCGCGGCCTGACTGCTGCTGTTGCTAAACAACTCCGACGTGTCGTCGTCGTCGTCGTGTGGGCAACAAGTATCTCAGTGAAAAGAATTCTTGGGAATAAAAAAAAACGAACACTTTTCGCTCTAATTTGATGAGTCAATGTGTGCGGACTGGATGTGAAGGACCCTCAAGGGGGAACGTTTGTTTATCCGTTTTAAATACTTGACGTGGGTGTCGAGGGAGGGATTTGCCGCTGTGCGCCGGGAATTAGGGATCACTGCTGCCGATTGACTGTGATGTTGACAATTAGCCAGTTGACAGTGTGAGAGAGCACCCACTCGGCAGCAGCTTGTTGCAAGTGGCTTCAAATGAATTCCACCACAACATCCTGGCATCGTGACAAAGATGTACGTTCAAACTGTCGTCGTCCTGGGATTTCCCAGCTGGCTAGACTGTTCAGTGGGGGACAACGAAGCCACAGAAGAATGTGCAAGAAATTCCCTTTAATTGCCTTTAAATCGAATGCAATAAAAAAAACCTCAAAAATCGCCTGTGTGTGGGTTCCCAAGTGCCCTCGGGCCCCATGCATGTACTGTCAGATGCATTGACATCCGATGGGAAATTCCTCTTTCACTTGACTGCACTTCACCGCCATCAGCACACCACCACACGGCGGCGGGGAAAAATCAGAATTCAAATCAACAAAAGTGAATCAAAATTCCGAGCATTTTTCTAAGCTCCCACCACTCTACCCCCACCCACGGCAGCTCATGTGGCGCTGCCGCCGTTACTCGAATTGATTTATGAGAGATTCATGACAGTCAATGTAATAACATAAAGTACACCACCACTTACTTTAGTCCCCACACACACCACGCCCCAGCATTCACATTCACGGCGCCGTTACCGTCACCGTCACCGTCACCGTCACCGAGCATGCCATGGCATCCCTCTCCTGTCACATTGTAGAGTATTGAAAATGGCAGAATGGGAACCAGGGAGACCCCCTAAAGTGAATATCACGACAACATGACGACGACCACTTGAACAGAGCAGAGCAGAGAGCTCCCAGCTCCGAGCTCCCAAACTCCAAGCGAAAATGGATTTTTCAAGTGAGCGGAACAGGAGCATATGCGGAGTTATGCCACCGATGTTCATCCTGTTCCAGTGTAATATCCAATTTAATGAGTCCTTTTTCGATATGATATCGATGCCGGCCAAGTGGTGCGTGGCCAGGATGACTATTGTTTGTGTGCTCGGCGAACCCATGGAGTGAGCGGGGGGTCAATGATTTCTTTGAGGGATGATGACCGAAAGGATGTGTGACGATGCTGATGGTTCAGTCATTTTTTTGGAAGATGGAAAGAGACTGCTATTTTTTTTTTAGCTGCTGATGATAAAGGGATTTGTTGAACTGCATCGGGCTTCAGTGAACCTTGTGGGGATGGGATTTTTAAGGACGTCAGTTCGGGTACTCGGAAGTTAGTTTGTGACTAATGTAATGAACCAGACTGAAATATTCCTCAATTTACTGCACGTGATAAAGAATTGGTCCAAACGGTCCAGCTTGTGGGACATCAATTTTGAGGGAAGTTGGAGGATATCACTGGGCTCGTAATAACCCCTGATATCATAAAAATGACAGCTTACCAATTTTTTGTACGCAAGAAAGTATTGGTCCAAGCAAGCTACCTTGCGGTACGTTATTTTCAGAAGAAGCTGAAGATTATCGAACAGCCCTCAGTAACCTGTGGTAAATACTATTATCCAGACGAAGTATTTTTAAATTTATTTCGCCCAAAAAGAATTGGTCCAAGCGGCCCGCCTTGTGAGATACCATCATCGGAAGAAGCTGAAGAATATCACGGAGCTTTTAATGACATGTGATGACTGCTATCCAGAACCAGAACGAAGCTGTTATAGTTTTTTTTGTACTTCAAAAAGAATTGGCGCATACGGGCTACCCTGTGGTACATCAATTTTAGGAGAAACTGCAAAAATCACGGAGCTTTTAGTGATTTGTGAGGGCCGCACGACCGAAGTATTAATCAATCTCGTGAAAAAGAATGGGTGTACATTGGCTACCTTGCGGGATATCATTTTTTGAGATTTTTGAGGAGCAGCAAAAATCACAAGGTACATAGTGATCTGTGATGATTGTTGTCAACGAGACCGAAGTATTCATTTCTTGCTATGGAAAACAATGGGTGTACACTGGCTACCCTAAGGACCACCAACTTTAAGAGAAGAGGAAACATTTCACCGAAGGAATAAATAACAAATCAGAAACAGAGCAGCCCATCATTTGAAGCAAAACAAGAACCAAAGACATTTCGAATGATCACGCAATGAATCCACCAACCAACCGAAATGTTATTGTGCAACTCTCCGCGCAATCGATTCCTTATCACCAGCAAGCCATGACCACTCCGAATGAAATGAGATACGATTCCCCGTATAAAGCCACGATTCTCTTGCCTGCATCCATCGACAATGTGTCACATGCAAAGTCCTTATGCGATACGATCACGATTTCTGTTTGCATCTCATCCATCGCAGCTCGGTGCACTTCAATGCGCGACCGATGGCGAGATATTCCCGGTAAGAGAAAACCAAAAAAACGAACCCACCATCGCATCAAAGCGAAACTCGCAATCAGTTAGAATATACAATTGCACACGACCCATCGTCGCTCGTCGAAGAGGTGTGCTGAATGGGAAATCAGATTTTGACAGAATGTGCCCGTAGCCATTAAAATTTTCTTGTGTCCCTGTGTCGGCCGTCGGCCGGTCATCCGCCGCATCTGTGCCTACATCATCCGGGCGGCGAAAATTTGATATTCCCAAATACAAATAGGCTCCGAGGCTACCTAGATGAGGGTACACGATCCACAGCAACACCGTCCACACACACACAGCGAGGCTTCACATGCAGTCCTCTCAAAGAGTCTGTATGCCGTGCACATACTGATTGGATTGATTAAAGGGTACCACGGGGGGCGGGGGAGGGGATACAGGTGTTTGTGTGAGTTGTGGCATTCATTGGGCGTCATTCGTTAGTAATCATCATACTGGTGGTCGGCCGAAGGAGTTGCCCCAAAGTTCCTCTCGTTGTGATGTAATTTCAATGCTTGCCACCCAGTCGAAATTAAATATTTACACGGACAGGTGCATGTGTGTGTGGGGCATCTACAGAGGGTATGGGAGGGTATGGGGATGATTCGAAAATCGTTGTTGCTGCGTTCAGATACTCATTTTTTCTCTATTTTCGTTTTTAATTGAATTAGAAATTTATTTATTCATCTGGCCAATGTAATTTTTGATACCAGTCCTCCTCTCCGGGCCTCACCCCATCCGGGACGAGTGAGAGAGAGGAGGAAGAGATTCTAGTGAAGTGAGTGTGCAATTCCACTCGTGTTCAACCGCACAACCTTCTGTTTGGTTAATTATTCATGAATTTTTATGAAATTTTTCGGAACACCAGCACCTGCTGGCATACGAATTAACTAACCAACATACTCTGCGTTGTATCCCACATACAGATGAGTGTGTGTTTATGTGTGCACAAAGGAGTACGGTCAAGTGAGCAGCTTCGGGTAATGGAATTGCAATGTACCCTCAGGAGAACTACACTTCATGTGCAGGGAAATAAAAATTCGGTTATAATTTCTTATTTATGACAAGTTTTTGTGTGTGAAGCTCTTGAGACTATTGCTGTGGCGAGGCGATGGTGGAAGGGGTGGGTGGCGGAGGGAGAGCAGGAAACAATCATATCTTGAGGCGACTGAAACGGGAGTTGTTTTACTCATACTCGTACGCGATGGTGGGACGAGCAGAATGCACCTACTTTGAAGAGAAGGTGTCCTGGTAGAGGATGGAGTTGTTAATGGGTTCCGGGTGCAGGAGAGGCATGCCGAAAGGTATGGTGGCAGGATGTCACTGGGTCTTTTACGATGAAGCGGAACGAATGCTGATGCTTGTTCGGGAAGATGATTTATTTTCGTGGGAAAGGTGTGAAGGAGCAAGCATGGTTGGGTCGAAGTTCGCAGCCTTGGGGAAGATAGACCAAATCGGAATCTTAATGGCAAATGATCGCGGTGGCGTAGGGAGTGTTCTGGTATGTCAGTGATAGGGGACTGTGCGTTTCGGAGACAGCCGTCGAAAAACAGAACCCACATCGGAGTTTTCTGCGGTGGCGCAAAGGGTGGCGAGCATTGCTGTGTAGGCCTAATCCCCGTTTAATCGAACAGTGGAACCGACATCAGAAATTTCTAAGGACTGGATCTTAGTGGAAAGTGGTCGCCGTGTGCTGCCTAGATTCTCGTAGGAGACTACAGGCTTAGGAACGGGCCATATCAAGCTCGCCGGGACGAGAGTGAACAACTGACAGTGAAGTCGAAATCCAGGACTCGTGGGAAATACAGAGGAGTTGCCAAAGGGCCTTGTGTCTCATTCTGACATAAGCCTTAAATTACCTTATTTCTCATTCTCACTCACATAGCTCTTGAGAAAATCGTGCAAAAAACACAGACAATAGCGGGATCTTCCAGAAGTAACCGGTAACATCGGCGACATAAACTAGCATCTAGACAAGCCTGACGGCCTGATTCTTCGTCTGCATACCACCTTCGTGGACACCGAGAGTCTTCCAGACCAGTTCTTTTAAAAAGGGCGTGGGCAATGAACTGGCAGTCACGACAAAACTCATCATTAAGGCCTAATGATCGCATTACCATCCAAATCGACAGCATCTAGAGATCCCTTTTTATTCAGGACCCCTTGTCAATCACGTACGACATCGCGTGGAACAAATGTTGGGAACCGAGCAGAACTATATTCAAATCAATGAACCCCATCCAACTGCAGACTCTATTCAATTTCACATCCGGCACCATGTGCTCTCATTTGGATTCCACTTCGAATCCTCATCCAGTACCCTCCCCGTGCTCATCGATTGGTTATTACAGCCAATTTCATCGAACATTGATTGCATCATCAATGAAAGATCATCGAAGCTCTCCTAACGAGCTCCGGAGCTCATTTGAGACATAACAAGAAAAAGAAAGAAAAAAAAAACGAGTAACTGACGTCCCAAAGGCAGAAGCATCCTCGTGGAGCGCGCAAGGAAATTGAAAACAGAATCTATATCTATTACAGCACTGATTTACTTATTTGTTAATCGACCGTAAACTTATTTTGTCCTTTCCTTATCCTTCCCCAGACTCAAATGACATCGCCTCGCAGTCATCATAGCCATATGCTCAGACCGTCTGTGCGGTATGCATGCGGAAGCTGAGAGAGAGTGAGAGAGAGAAAGAAACGCAAACGATAACAGAACCAAATTTGATCTCCATAAGAACGCATAAAATACAAACGAGTCCCAAACGAATGAATGAAATGCGAGAAAAAAACACAGTGATCCAAAGGAAGAGACGACAAGAATCGAATAAAACACATCTCCTCTCTCCCTGAAGCTACGAAAAAAAAAATAGAAAATAGAAAGGACACCGATTCAATGGGAGTGTGCTGCTGTCCTCAGACGAGCAGTCAGAAAAGTCACCCGAAAAAGGACACACCGAAGCAAAACGAAACGAAATGTTACAAATTGAATCCTTTATGTTTGAAGGAATCGCTTCAAAGAATTTCATTCCAAATGGGATCAAAATGTTGATTAAAAAAATATAAACTAGAGAGGACCCGCTCCTACTGCTTCTCCTCCTCCTCGAATAGAGAACCGCTGTGGCGGGGGCCTCTCCTTCTCAAGATAATCGAATGAGGATTAAGCTCAAAAAAGAGCAACAATTCTTCAGTAATGACCCGCAAACCAACATTTTCCCACACACTCGTCCTGCACTCATTGGCGGAGTCCTCGTGTGGCCTTGATTGAACCCCGTGCCAGCCAGCAAGAGCATCTCTCTGTTCCCCTGCCTTGCAGTGCTGACTTGGAACTGCAACGAGGAGCTAGTGGCGAGTGTGGCACCCTGCACAGTTCATAACACACATCTATTCGGTCGCACACCTTTCCGCCAATTCACTTGTCCGTGTGTATGTGTTTATTTTTAATTAAATTCCTTTGAAGGAGAGAAAAACCACCACCACCAACGGCCCGTGTCTTTGTGACTGCTCAGGAGAATGAATCGCATCCTTTGACGCTGGCCAAGAACAGATCTTTCGCACGCCCTTTTGTACCGCTGATCCCCCCTCCCTGCACACAGACGAGAAGAGGAATGAACATGGACAGTCCAGGATAGACGGTGGTTCGTTCTCCTAAATATCATTTAAGTTTGTTTTTATTATTTTCCGCTCTCGCTCTCGCTCCGCTCCGTTCGCAGTGTCAATGAAGGGTGTTCCGCCAGAGTTATCCTGCGGTGATAACGGAAATGAGGAAATGAAGCAATTTCACTCTGAAACAACGGGAATTTAATGATAGAAAGTAAGTGCTTGTTTCAATGGCACGGAAGGATGGGTACGAATTATTTTTCCTGTTGTTGACAATTAGTGAAATTTACGGTAATCCTTTGATGGGGAGCGAGTAGGCGAGGGATGATGAAGGGCACCCTGACACGCCCCCGGCACATTTGCTCTTGTGAATTTACCGGCATTTAGACGGCTTAATGTGACTCTTGGGTGATGGGCGGCAGCGGTTGGTGATTGAGAAAGTCTTGTTCTCTGCCCCTCTCTCTCTCTGAGTTTTATTGCAGTCATTTGCGATGTTTTATTCGTCGACAACGCTCTCACCGGATGGCGATAATCATTGTTTGACAATTGATGTGTTGCCTGATGGTGGTTATGATCGTAAGAAGCCATTAAAATACGCGGGGTGGCATAAGTCAAATGAGCTTTTGCATGAATGCCTCTCATTTCGCAATAATTGAGGAACGCCCTCGCTTTAAAGCGATTCAATTGGAACTGAAGGCCACGCACTCATACATAAGGTCATAAAACTTGAGCCACCAACGACGGGGACTTGCTGCCCATAAAATGAGACCGAACGACTTCTCAAGTATGACATCTTCATGGTGATCCCTTCAAAGCTACACCAAGTCAGCGGGCATTCAGTCTGCCATCATAAACCATCGCATCGACCACAAATCTAATTCCATGCGCACACCCACCGCCGCGTCGTCACCTAAAAGCGGCAGCAAAACAATTTACGAGGCTTCACAGATTGTGGTCCCTGCTTTTCAAATTCAATGTACATTGTACCACACACCGCCCCCCGCCCAGAAGCCGGCATCCTATCACCCTGTCATTCTGTCACCCTACAAAGAAATATATTTCCAACAATAATCCAGCATTCATCCTTCATGTGGCAACGTTTATTGAAAAAATATGTAAAATACTTCAACTGACACTCCATCGTTCTCTCTTCCCTTCCTCTCTCCCGTTCTCTCGTTCTCTCGGTCTCATCACCGCTATATTCAATTACACATACCGTCTTCGTCTTCGTCATCGTCGTTGTAGGTAATGTGCGTGTCGAAGAAAGATGCCACAGCTCCTACCGCTCGCGCAAGGATATCAAACCGAAGCCGATGATGGAGTACATTTTAATAACTAAGACCACCGACTGTGTAAATATTTCACGATGGGATATTACACGACTCCCTGTGCCCGCGCCACTGCCATCGCCACCGCCACACGGGGGATGCCTTGAATGGAACGATGCAGCCTGTTCCGAGGAACACCCCCCCCCCCCCCCCCCCCCCCCCCCATCGCCCATGTGGCGTTGATTTCGAATAAATCTAATTCGATGGCAGGAGAAAAATATCCTTTGACACATCGCAGCAGATACGCTCCCTCACGATTAATTTCTCCGATTTCACCGATCGGTATCGGTGTTGACAAAAATCCCCCACTTAACCTGATGAAATCGGCCACGGAGGAGTGTGGGCAAAAAGAATCCCTTTTCTGGCGTGCCGCACGGCAACCACAGTAGAACACACAATTATAATCAGACACGGAAAAGCCGTAGCCGCGGGGAGACAGGGAGAGAGAGAGAGATGGAAACGTGCGTCGACGTGATGCGGTCCTGCAGTGTTTCGCAAACTCATGCAAACCACCGCAAGCCGCCGCCGCTTCGCTGATTAATTTCCATTATGCACACACAAGGATAATAATTCAATTCGATTAAAAGTTGCGATACAATCCAGATCCGTGGGGGCGTTGCCTTTGCCCGCAAAAAAGAAAGGACTCGCGGCAGGAACGGAAAAAAAAAGAAGCGAAGTCACAAATTGTAATCCGGTCCATTCGGATGGATTATGACGTTTTATTGAATGCATTGTGTACGCGCGGGTGTGATTGGCTCATTGTTTGATGCGATCAAAGGCGGCGGAGGCGGCGAAGGAGACGTGCTGTAGCACCGACTCTGAATGGGATAATTAATTAAGGGATTAGTCGAACGCGATTCTGTGAGAGATTTTTCAAGCAAATCACTCAGCGAGTAATCGGATTCGTGATCTAATTCACTTGGGGGCTTCTTGTCGATTTGCCGAAAAGGGAATCGAGAATGAAGGGGATTACGGTTAAGCCAATGGATCATGGTTTAGCCTGATGGGGCTTACTTCAAGTTGCATGGGGGATCGAAATGAAATATTCATTGTTGTCGTCGTCGTCGTCTGAGTATTGTTTGCTTCTATTCGATCGAATAAGTAGGCGATGCTTTGATTTGGAAATTTGAGGAAACACACGTTTGTGGCGATTTAACAGACAAACTTGGCGATGGATGGGTTCCTCTCTGGGTGAAGGAAAGGACCCCGATCCATTGTGACACTTCCTTGAACGACAAACTCACTAATTAACAAATACAATTGCGTCGGTTTGACTCTCATACGAGTCAAATTCCATTTATCCGTTCCTCGCATCTTCTCCGAAATTCATCTCGTGGTTGGAGAGAATGATTCCCACGCCACCCCCACATCCCGTCCCCCGCGACATCCGTTTTAATTTAATTCCACACACCGAAACCGAACTTCTCACAAGAGAGAACAAATTAACTTTTCCCATACACACTTCCACGTATTCCAGTCCTTGCCGAGCAACTTTTGCCCCCATTCATCCGGAGCGAAGGCTGAAATTAAATTTAACTACTTCAGACAAAAAACCGTACGCAGAGGTAACAATCCTTCCACCCTTTCGATTGAAATTTCCCACTGCGTCGTCATGATGAAGGAACCATCAAAGGTGATTCCGAGCACTCATAACCATCATCATATCCCCTTTCTCTCTCTCTCTCTCTCTCGCTCTGTGCCGAGTCGACGATGGTTTAATATGAGTCCTGACTGTGTGCCAGCACTTCATGGAAATTAAAATGCAAAATCATATCACATTTACTGGCAAAGGTAGATCCACGATCCACGCCGCCATGCGGACGAGTCTCATTCCCTCAACTCTCTTCACAGCGAGTTAAAATTGAAAATTGAAATACGAAACTGACTGACGACAGAGAGAGAAAGCCAGCACGGACGTTAGCCGGCAAAAATTAATTCGCAAGTGTGTGTGAAAATACTCGTATCACGGCAATTTGCACATTTGCATTTGATATTGTTTCGTCCTTCAAAAATGAGCGGGAAATCACAATCCCCCCGCACCCGGCTCGCTGTTGCAGAGTCAACTCAAAGATAACACAGAGATAAGCAGATACTTGAGTGTGCCTGAGATATTACAAGTGTCCTTGTGCTCAGTGGATGAAGGTTGGATTGAATTTCCAGCAAAATCATCCACCGGCCGCCCCACTTGACATTCGACTTCGGCATTGTTTTCCACGTCTGAGAGGAGAATACCCGACCGCTTGTCATCGAGGGGATTTCAATTATTTTTCGTCTAATAAGGACATTCCCATTGTACTTTTAAGATTACGCGTATCTTAACGTTGCGTTGGGGGGAGCAAGCAAACTGTAACAAATCAAAAACGAGTGCAAAAAAGCAGATTTTTTTTATTTTTGGGGGAAATTACAAGTCTCCCCCTAGTCAACTGAGTAACCTCAAAGGATCTTCATTATTCTCTTTGCCATCCTGCCTTCCACAATCTACATCACATTCTGAGTCGGTGACTGACTAGGAGCGGCTGTGTGCGTCAGTGTGAGGAGGACATTTTGAACGCTTTGTTTACGCATCTCTTTAATGATGCTTTGAAGCAAACATTGATGATATAGGCTCCACCGCGCGATGAAAAGGTACGCACGACGCCTGAATCCTTCCCCTGGGGGGGTGCTGGTAATCCTGTTTATGCCTTCCTCCTGTGTGTGTGCTATTTCTTTTTTTTTTTCGTCGCTCCTTTCAGCTGCGTGGATAAATTTAATGTGTTTCGGCAATAATTTTCCCATAAGAGTTGACATGGAGGATTCTGTTCGCTCGGTCGTTCGTTCATTTTTCGTCTCACGCCAGTTGATATGAAAAATCGTGAGTCGAAGGTGGGTCTGCGGCGGGTCGGGCGGGTGGAAAGGTTAAACCACTTTTATGCAGATTCCTTTATTTGTTGTCCTGTGTTGTTGTTCCCGTTCCGGCTGTTCTTGTTATTCCACCTGACATCGTGTGTGTGTGTGGGTCGTGTCCTTTTTGCGAAAGGATAAAAGCGTAAAGCGTCCATATGTACGTAGCAGCAGTGAAAATTTACATACGAAAGGATTTATGCGACAACCATTCATCAATTTGATGTTGAGTATGTGCGAGGAATACCATAATGGTCGCTTTTCCTGTGCGTTCCTCGCCTCTCCTCTCCTCTCCTGACACAGGACATGATGGTAATAAAAAAAAAAGAAAGCAGAAATGGCAAGGATATCCTACAATGATTCAATGTGCAAAAATAATTATTGCAAAGTCGTACTTTATGCATTTTGATTAATTCACCATTTTTTTCCCCTGACCCTCTCTTCGTCTGCTCCACAGCAAGACAATAAATTACAAAACGGATTTACAACATGGGTTTCAGCTGGTTGCGACATACAACAGCGGTTTGTTGGGTACTCCCGCGTCGTGACACATGAAATATTACAATCGACTCTGAGCAACTAGTTAATTACCAGGACGGAATGAATAATCTGGGCGGACGATCGTCCTTGATAAATTATTCATCAATTTCAAAGGATTTACCACACCATTCATTTTTTGCATAATGTTGATATAAAAATTAGAATCCTTTTTCTTTTCGGCGACGACGACGGCATTTACATTTATTTACAGCCCATCACTTTCTTAATGGCAACCCCACAGTGGATGATCTCTTTTTAAATATTGCTTCGACTCCTCGGATATCCTTGCCGCCTTCTTTGAAATGAGTTCCAAAGCCGAAGATGGCAGGGGGGGGGGCAGGGGTCGAACCCAAGACAAGACCTTTATCGGCACTTAACAGCAACACTCCTCCCTTCAGCTGGGTTATTCTCTCTTTGGTGGCGTGAAGAAGGACGAGTACCCTTTTTTTTCTTGGAAAGGGATCGGAATGAATTTAAAGTGACCACAAGCGTGCCATTCGATTGGAGATAAACATCTCGTTCCTGTTGAAAGGTAAACATGGCCATTTTCATCATCATCACCTTTATCATGCTTAAGTCCTCCATTCCCTCTCTCATCCTTTGGGTGTTCGGAAAACATGCTGAAAGGAGTCGACAATCACTTGTTAGTGGGGCGAGAAACCCGCCCCACCAATCCAGGGATGGAAGCACGTGTGAGCGAAAGTTTAAAGTAAACAAGATCATCAATTCCGCACCTTTTATTTATGCTTCCGTGCAAGCTCATAAAGCGGACGTGTGGGCACACAACAAGTTGAGTTATTCATTTGATCAATTAATGAAACACGCAAATCGATCAGAAGTGACCAGAGCTACCAGTGCGACCAGAGACAACGACCAAGGACCACCACCAGATCAGTATCGGCGCCCTATCAAATTCGCCTATTAGAATGAAAAAGCGACCATCATTTATAAGTAATTGAGAGGGGCTAATAGATGACGGTCAGTTGGGATTCGAAAAAAAGGGCAGAATCCTCACCGAATTCCTCCGGCAAACTTAACTCCCCGAGGAACTAAGTGCAAAATCATTCTCCTGACCTTTCCAGTCGGCCGGTCGTCGTCGTGTCGCCTTCTACGGTCGCGCCACAGCGCAGAGGTGCTGATGAAGATAAAGAAATCTGTATCTCGACATCGACAGAAGGTCGAAAAAGTTTCTTCTCTTCCCTCTCCATCTCTCTCTCTTTCTCTCCCGCACACAGTCCGTTTAGTGGTTTTGTGTGTGACGGTGTACCGGAGAATGAATGAGTATCTCTCACTTAAGAATTAGTTCAAGTGTAAAACTTTATCTCCTGGGACAATATTTATTCACCATCTTAAATGGATCTTTATACAAAAGCTTTCATTATACCATTCCGTACCCTCTGCCACTCTGCCCCTCCTCCTGCTGTGACCGAGTGTCGAAGGTTCAGTGGAGTAGGCTAATTTGGCTTATTTCATGGCATCGTCCATCCCTTTGAAGGGATGAGGGTGGAGGTGGGGGTGGCGTTGGACCAGGAGCTGGATCTGCAATTCAAGCTAAATCTGGATTTGGAGCTGGAGCTGGATTTGGACGTGGAACTGGAGCTGGTGCAGGAGCTGGTGCTGAAGCTGGGGCTGGAGCTAGAGCTGGAGCTGGACCAGAACCTGGGCCTTGACCTGGACCTGGACCTGGACCTGGACCTGGACCTGGACCTAGACCTGGATCTGGACCTAGACCTGGACCTGGACCTGGACCTGGACCTGGACCTGGACCTGGACCTGGACCTGGACTTCCCAAGGGATGATGATGAAGTCGTGGTGGCAGACGCACAGATCCATACAACTCCAGCTCAGGTCCCAAAAGTCCTTCCTCCCTTCCCCTCAATCGATAAATTCTCCGGAAACAACCCGATAGCCGGATGGGAGAAACGAGGATGTATTACAACCGCCACACTTAATCTTATCCGCATCACCCTAACAGCTCACGAGAGTAGATTGGCGGTCTTGGGGTCCGCTCTGTTTGCCTTGTCAAACACATCAATTGATTTATAATTCCTAAATGTCCACTGTCGCACCGGAAGGGTGTCCATTTGCGTGTGTGCGCTTGTCAGTGTCTCGCTCGTCATCCCTTAGATCAACGCTTGGCACACAAATCCACCCCCCAGCAGCGTCAGACTCAATCTCATTTTCGCAAACAACTACTGGGGTTAAGGGGGAGAGTGAATGGATCGATGTGCGGCGACTAGCGAGGGTGCAGCAGGCACACCGCCCCCGCTGCGACATATCGAATCTAATTGATATGTTTTCCGACACACAAATGAATTATTGCTTTTTTGTGTGTGCGCTTCGTCTGCGGCACTGCTTTGCAATTCTATGAGTGCATTAACTGCTCTGTTTGTCTGTCTGTCTGTGGGGATGACTCTCGTCCTGTCCACGGGGGAAGGGGTGCACCGAACGTTTCAGCATCTATAAAAATGTCAATGCATGGATGAGTCACTCGCCGTAAATTACAAAGTTCACGAGACCAACACACTCCCCGGCTGCGGGGGCGGTACGGGCCGGGGAGAGTGGTTACGCACCAGCGAAGGGTGAAGGCGAACGAACGAACGATTGAAAGCAATTAATTTGAGAAATTGGAAAATCAGCTGGAATCGAGCATGTCGCAGTGGAATTTGAACCGTATTAAGAAATTAAAAGCGTCTCAACTCGGATAGCATTGATCTTAATTAAAGTGTTTTGTGTTCATTTCCGGCGATTGGATTGGGATGGGAATTGTTCGGCTTTTGTTTATTTGTTCAGAGGGGACACGGGTTTTTACGGAGACCTCATTCCTGGAATGTGTCACGAGCATGTTTGGACTACTCGGTGACACTGGCCGGGGAACATGAGCATGTCCATGTCCTGGGAACTTTGCTCAGATTTCAAGGAATTTCGAAATGGTGTGGTGTGGATGGAAAGAAGATTTCGTTTCTTTGGACAGTTTATTTACTTTGGCCTGAGTGGGGGAGTGGGGAGGGGGAGGGTGGTAGGGTTGATTGTGAAGATGTGACACGCAAGTGTTTGCTGAGGAAAGTAAGGCATTAATGAACTGCCGGAACGTATATTTATGAGTTAAGCAAGGTAAACCTCTTATAGGCACACACAATGGAATGAATGGCGAAAGGACCAAGAAACAGGAATTGTATGTGAAGCTGGGATCAGTTGCGAGAGGTCTCAAGCTGACACGTGACATGACACTTGCGAGTAAAGGACGAGTTGGAAGTGAAGGGGTGTTTCCTGCGAAAGAGGACTGAGTTCGAGATGAGACAAGGAACGCTCCAAATGATACCAAGCCCATCGAAAGGCACCACAGGCAGGAGTGCCAGGATACACCTCGAAAGGGACTTAAGTAATTGACACGACTCCCAAAAAATGCATTCACAAGCTAATGCCCAACCGAACCACCTGTTCATCATGTAATCCCCACTTCAAGTGAAAAAAACAACAACCACAAAAAGCCCCCCAAAACAACAAAGGATAATGTGACACACACACGAAACGACTCTCAGCGACAACACACCGCACTCAGCGTTCATTCATTAGGGTACAAATGCAAATTGCAACATAATAGGGATGAAATTGCCTTTGTGTTTGCATACGCAAAAGTACAGCCATCCGCGTTCCATTCATTGCAGCACGGCTCAGTGCAATTTACACCGAAAACAGAGTCCTATCCAGAAGCACGACGATGATAATACTCAACTGCATCATCGTCAGATCCTTGTTCTTATATGCAAATAAATTTAATTGACATTCTAAAGAACTTCAAGTTGGCATGGCTGGCGTTGCTCCGCTCATCGCTGGGTGCCACCACAGTCGACTGCAGCCACGATGATTGCAGTGTGCCACTGCACACAGGGAATTATTCAAGCCTCCAAGATTTCATGCAAAAAAATAACAAAAAAAAAACGAGGGTAAACTGTGATGTTGGGGAACGCTAAAGCCATTAGTCGTTGAGTCTGAGCGTTGAGCACTGAACACTGAGCGCAGTGCTCTGTGGTGGTAGTGGGCGTCGAACTGAATGCAGTTGCAGTCGCACGGTGGATGAATATTTAAAAGGGGGATAACGCTGCCACAGGAGGCTCCGCATAGACTCCTCCTAATTGTGCAAAATATGGATAAAGGCCAAGTGATCTCACCTCACCAGCGGATGCAGCTTGGAACGCGCATAAACAAACGATGCGAAGTGCAGGCCATGCACGGGCTTAGCCGCGATAATCGCAAAAGAAACACACACTCTAATGTGTGCTGAATAAATAACAACCTGTGGTGATTAACCAAATGTATCTACAAACAGAAAAAAGACTGATTCTGATTCAATCCTCCGTGTAACACAATTACCGCCCCCCCATCCGCACTCGTAAGCCGCTTACAGCCGACCATTTACAGGCTCTCGCGGATGTCTTCCATCGCTATGCTAGCGTGCATAATCGGGAAATTAGTTGCCGTTGTAGGACGCCACGAGAATCACCGTCCCCTCCTCCACCTACCCAGAATCACCTGCTAATTGAGAGCACAACACAAGCAAAGACCGAGTGCGAGAGAGAGAGATGGAGATGGGCATACAACACAACCAAAAAGACGTTAAATTACACACAGAAGGGGTGGACGGGGAGGATAAAGCTTCAATTTAGATTTACCAAACCGTGCGTAACCGTGTTCTCATCTTTGTTCAACCCTCCCCCCCACAGTCCCATCCCACCACCCTCCTCACCAGGAAACAGTGTAAAGCGCGCGGCATCAATTTATTCCGGAAGGACCCGTGGTTGATTTTTCCGTCTCTCGCTCGCTCTGCTCAAACTTATTTAATATTCAAGGCGCAGAGTTCTCATATATTTACGATTGGCGAGGCGACCTACGACGTCGTCGGCTGAAAAGAAAATCCCAGTTCGCAGCTGATGAAGATGAATCATCATCGAGTGTGCAGGAGGTCCTGTTGAATTTCGGTACTCTCTCTATCTACGACCTAGGCAGGAGCAAAACGGGCCGGGCGAGGATAAATAATGATCAAAATCTTTGGTTGCCTGGTGTGCATCCTTTTCATGGGCGGCACAGAGAGGGGGTGGCCTTTGAATGGGGAAAAGCCGGGTAGGATTATGTTCAATTGTTGACTTCTGTTATACCGCTCACCCCCCTCATGCGACGAAAGGTGAATTTAAAATAATGAACGCTTCTTTTGTTGTATCTTCGCATTTGTCCATCTGTCTGTTCCTCTCAATTATGGACGACTGTTGCCAATGGAAATTGAGGTAAAAAAAATAATCAATTTCTTTTTAACTCATTTTCAATTACGCAACAAATGATGAGTGGGTGGGGGTGGGGGTGGGGGGGAGGGATTCCTTGTTCCTCGTCCAACTAAGGGAAAGTGGGTACCGGTCGAGAGTCGTGGAGGGGGGAGGGGGAGAGCCAATAGACTGAATTTTTGGATCTGTTCCTGGAAAGTGGGTACGCGCCTAGGAGGGGATGGGCAAATGGAGCCCATTTGAAGATTTTTTTTTTTCTTTTACTTTTTCAGTTTATGGGCTTTCGAAAGTGGGAGCCCGTCAAGGTGGACTTGTCTGCTTCCAGGGGCAACACTTGGACACATGTCCCGGATTAGGAGCGGCAGCGCCTTTGAAACAAAACCAGGGTCAGGTTGAGGAAGGCAATGGGGACAGAACTGCGATTTCTAACACCTAGGTCAGGTTAGGTAAGAGTGGCAAAGTGGAGGAGGCAGTCACACTCAGGCGAGAGTAGACCCATTGTGACAACTGACTGATGGATTACTCCTAATCTTGGAACCAGTTGGTGCTTATCCTGAAGTGGTTTAGCTGGCTAATGCTGACTCTCCTTAGCTCGAAGAGATTACTGAAGTAGTCCTAAGTTCAAGTACGTACCTCTCGCCGAGCTGGAGAAGTGATTTGTAGATTCGACCTCCCCTTCATCCATGCCTCCTCCTGCAGAAATCATTGTATGGGACACTCATGAACGCCTGGATGGCGCAGTTGGTGGAGTGCCTGCCCCTGGTTAGCGGGGTCCCCGGTTCGAATCCCAGGGAAAGCAAAGTTAATACGCTTTTATCTGGTTTTCAAATCTTGTCCAGTCACCGTTTGCCGATTGGATCAAATTAACGTCACTATCACTGGAGTGGTCAAACAGAGGTATTAGTCTGGCTAGGGGTATCACAATGGAACAATTTGGTCTAAGTGTACTGATGAATGCACTAGTAGCCCCCATAGCTAACCTATGGGAGACTCATCGGGCGGGAATAATGAAAATTGCGCAGATACCGATTATGAGGACGATGAGCGTCCTAAGTTAAGGTCTGCGGAGACTGAGTGATCGTTTAGGAATTAGTCCTGGCCATATATCCTTCGGCTTAAGCAGGTCTTGCCTTCTAGCCATTCCTTTTACTTGTGCGTAACTTAAGGAGATGTTAGGCTGTACCCATGAAGGATGGAACTCCTAGTGTTAAAAAAGAGGTTGTACCACACCGAGCGAGTTCATCGTCCTTGCAATAGCCCGGTCTGTCACAATGTCCCGGCACCCACATGACGTGTACCTACTTTGTGTCGAATCAAATGGTTCAACAGATTGGGTATAGAGGAACCCACTGGAAATGAAAAGAAGGAACGAGGTGTACCACTTCTTCTTATGACGCTACAGTCCGGAGTCGACCTGGGCCCCAACATGCCTCTCCAGGGAGCCCGATCTCTAGCCAGCAGTCTCCAGTTTCGCACACCAAGCCTGCCGAGGTCCCCCTCAACTTGTGTACGCCACCCTGTATGCCCTCTGCTGCATTGTCCTACAGGCTGAGAATGGAAGATTCTCCAGGCCAGAGCTAAGTTTTGTATACCCTCTACCCTCTCGATTATTGGGCAAGTCTTAGGCGTTGCATCCTTAGACGCCTTGCTAGACTCATGTCGCTGTGCAGCGCGTATAGTTCGTGATCGATCCTTCTTCTCTAAATGCCATCAACGCCAACAGGACCACTCATTTACTGAAATGAACCAATAAATTGTAGTCGTTCCAGGAAAAACTCATAACTCTTCACGGCCCACGCTCACGTACCATTCTTCACCTAGACCTAGACAATGAGCCGCCAGCTTCTTCTTCTCTGCAAGGCAACTGAGCCCCCATTCATTTCTCAACACAGACCCCTCTCCACCCTCCTCACTCCCTCTCTGCAATGCAACCACCATCCTTTGAAAATAAAAGAAATGTGCATTTCAGAGTGCAACGAGACTCAAGCCAATACCAAGTGACAAATGACCATTTAAGTGCGGAGAAACGAGGCACAACAACAAAATAAACCACTTCAACATAGTCTGTCTCGGTCTCGGTCGTTCCACTCGTGCTGCAAGCTCTCGCAGAACGTACGAATGGCGGCGCCAATCGCCGGGCTAGACAGAATCAAAGCCAGCCACAGAACAAAAACAAACAAAATAACCAGCGAACCCACCACAGAATCCGTTTCTTTTTTTCTGCCAGCGTGTGGGGGCGCAAGGCTTGCCAGAGAACGTGAGCAGCAGGATGTTGCCTTCTAATGCATCAACGACGCTTACACACTCGTTACTTATATTTATTACTGCACTTTGCATTTTGCAAAGTCTTACAATGTCCCACCCCCACGACGAGTGACATTCCCATGCAAGGAATACAATGTCGCCTTGTTTTTTTTTTTTTTTTCTTTTTGTGCCAACCACTGCGGCATGAGTCCTTCAGATGAGCACTTGTGTGCAGTAAAAACACTGAGCGTGTGGTGCTTCTCCATTTTTTTTATGACGCTGGAGACCACATTTGCCTGAATGGGCTGGGGATACTTTACACGTAAATTTTAAGTGCAATTTTGCTCTCATCCACGAGGATGGGGAAGGGGAAGGGGCACACCACATGTAGCCTACAGGTCTCAGCGCGCCCCAGCGATTTACCTCCAGAAGGAGGAAGGAAAAAGAATCCCCTGGCGCTCGGTAAATGCTCTCCACAAGGGGTGGATGATGAAGGGATCTCAACGAGTGGTGTGGGCGAGCGGTGGAACCTGATTTAACGATTGTGAAACGATTAAGTCAGCAGTAAAAGGTTGATTTACGTTAAGAGAGAGGTAATAAAAAAAAAGAGACAGAAGAATGACTTGCTCAGGTGGACCAGGGGGAGGGGGAGGTGTGCTGCAGTGTCACATTCACTCCACTCCGCGTGAGATCGGCTAAAAAGTGAAATCCAGTTCGAAGGGGACGTAGCTGGAGCTGTCAGCCTTTCAGCGGTTTTTATGTGTGCCACAGGGACACAATGTGTGGGTGTGTTTGTGTGTTAACAAATCCCCGAACTGGATGCCCTAACCCACGACGACGCGACTGGTCGATGCACAGGTTCCAGATGTGTGATATAAAGTTGTGGGCGTGACGGTATTTTAAAACTTTACGACAGCCGAAGGAACGACGACGTGTGTGTGGGGGGCGAGGCGGACACTTGAACTGTGGGCGCACTAGCCTGGTGGCGCCAGCAGAAATCAATTTTCGCGAAACAAGGTATTGTCGAGTGTCGGTTCGGTTCCCGAGTGGATACATGCCCGCCGTGCACTTTGGTAAATCCAATTAAGATTAGAACGGATCACGATAGTGAAAATCGCAATTTACCAGCGTTTTAGTGGACAGTTGTCCCGTCTCTCTCCCCCAGCGAATGCGACATTGCCAAGTAATTTTATCAGCTGATAAGCTCCGTGTAGTGTAGAACTGTAATCAGGACTCAATCAGACGCTAGGGATCCCCGACGAGGCTGTTGAAAGACAGAATTAATTCGACGCCTTGTTGGTTAAGCGTGACAGTGCTGTCTCGGGTAGGGATGCAACGAGAAGGGAGAGCAGGAGAGTGGGCTGCTCCCGCTTCGCTCTTTCCACCTGGACACAAACTCTTAAGCAAACGATGGCGAAATGAATCCGCGCTGATTGACCCCCATAGTCAACAATGAGAGCACTCAGAATGCCTGGAAGCACAAAACCGAAACTCAAGCACTTTCCGTGTAATCAATACTATCCCCACAAAAACCTTATCTCTCTCTCTGCTGTCTCCTCTCTCCTTTCGCATCTCGCATTTCCCAGAGCAAATAAAAAATGCACCCTTGGTCTTGTCTACCTCATCAATCAGCCCCCGTACCGCCCTATCCCATAAATCGTGTCCTCGCCAGAATGACGCAGCGGCAATAACAGGAGCCATACAGGAACGACCTCGCCTCCTCCACCACCACCACCGCAACCAGTGTGTGAACATGCATCTGCAATTTTCTTATGGCTCCGCAAACTAAATTAAATTTTAACACACAACTGCACACATCCCCCACCCACCTGCCTCCGTTGCCCGGTATCTCTTCACACTTCAGCGTATTAATTTCCAACTTTGTGTGCACCTGCACAACTATCACTGACCAAGCCCCTCTCCAGTCCACCACTGGAGAGAGATATATGTCTTCGTCGTTGTCATCCTTATCACTGTCGAAGCACCTCGAATTGATTAATAGACCAAAAGGACGAACGAGTGCGCCGTGTAAAAACGAAAACAAATGATTGTGCACAAATCCGCTCACTTATCTCCATCCTTGCCGACCGGAAATGAAATCCGTTGACATTCGATTAGGTGTACACCCCAGTCCCCACGTATCTGAAACGGCAAAAACCAGACAATTCCACGAACTGCAGAGAGAACATGCATGCAAAAATGCACCCTCCCCACCCCCTCCCACATCCAGTGGCTATTAATCAGCTGATAAGTCCTCAGACTCACTCGAGCTCTCTGAAAGGACTACTTAATGTCCGCATTCAGCAGGACGGGCAGGGACGGACAAGAAGCCGGGCTATAAAGAGGACCTCACTTAAATTGATTATAATTTGTCACCTAGCCGGTGTGTCAGTGGTTGACAATTGAATGCAGATATGATGACATCATTTGTTTGCGGGCTACGGTTGTGCAGTGCACTCCAGTTATCCTTGTGGGAGCGAGTGAATTTCCCCCTTGTGTCGGATTTAATTTATTTAATTCCACTCTCGGCGCGATCCTCGTTTCGTGGCCTGTTGAAGTGGGATTCAGGTGCTGACATATGGCTTCTAGGTTCTATCTATCGATCTAGAGGGGATGTGGGGGATTTGTGCACGAATGCACACCACAGAAGTGCTCTCGAACTTGAGTGTCGTTGCGTTTTGGTTGGCAGACGAGTTGTGAATTTGATTGGGAGCCCTTTGGGAGGGTGAGGGCATGCGATGGAGGGTCCTTGAGAGATGGACAAATTAGTGACTCATGTGGAATTTTTCCGTCGCCATCGATTTGATGCGCTCTAGATGAGACTTGGAGCAGACATGGCTCATAAGTGGTGGCTTTTCAGGAATGGAGTCTCCCGGTTGCAGATTTAAGGCTGACTGTTAGGAATTCTGGGTTTCATCCAAATTGAGGAATAAATTTGACGAAAAATCATGACAAATGTGTAAGCAAGGCATAAATCGATGTAAGCACCAGGGGAGACATTACCAAAAATCGGACATTTTTCAGACTGACCTATAAGGTCTACGAAAATTACGAAAGGCTTGTAAGCACGATAAAAATGGTTGTCAGCACACGACGCGAGATTCAAAAATGTAGGCTTTCGATCAGATTGAGCACTCGTTTTTAAGGAAAAATTGATTAAAACTTGTAAGCATGTGAGTACATGACAAGATCTAAAGAAAACTGATCAGATTGAGGAAGAAATTTTATGACAAAATGTGAAAAACTTGTAAGCGTGGGATAAATAGATGTAAGCACATCACAAGATATTCAGAAATTATGGTTTTCTTTGAGATTGATCAATGAATTTGACAGAAAATTACGGAAAACTTGTAAGCACATTACAAGATATTCAGAACCTTTGGGTTTCTCTCAGATGGATTAATGAATTAGACAGGAAAGTCAGAAAAACTTGTAAGCACATTACAAGTTATTCAAAAAATCAAATTTGTACCCCTTCGGGTAGGGGGATAGAATACGCCCGAGGTAGGCATGCCTGTCGTAAGAGGCGACTAAAATCCACTCTTTGCTACAAAATATCCAATAAAACAAAAAAGATGTTAAACAAAGTGGCAGTCCAAGGTCCTGGAAAGTCCCCCTTCGTCGGAGATAAACTCTGTGGATTCTGGAGACCGTGAATTATTGCATTTAATTAAGATAAATGAGAATCGAGCTCGTTAAGTTCTCAAGCCTCCACAATCAGCTTGTGAAACATGGATCATGAATAAATTACCCGAAAACTGACCAAACACTGTCCAACCATCGGTGGAAATCAGTTAATGACTGGATACAGAATACAGCAAGCATTATGCAAACCCCATGCGTCAACACGTGCGACAACCACTCATGAATATTGCTAATAAAATGATGTAAGCACAGTCCTTGACAGCGCGCAAAGACAAGCCCTTCGTCCCGATTGCAGGAGTCTGAAAATCCATCTAAGAACATCATAAAATATGACATTAGTCAAGGCCTAATAAGAAATCCACTTACTCGACAGTCGTCAAGTCTCATAACTTAACTTAATCCATTGTTTCAAGCACTCAAAACGACGGAAACACAAATATCCAAATCCCATTCAGTCTTCGACATCCTTGATCACATTTCATTCACTCTCCTCTCACTCTATCGCGCTGCTTACTCAGTCGTAATCTTCTGAATCACCGATACGCTCGTATCCTTTTTCGTACTAAAAGCTTTGTACCCCTCCCTCCCCCCCCTCCCAGACCATCACACTTCCACAAATATTCACATTTTTCTCTTCTTCCTCTTTTTCTTTTTGTGTGCGATTGTTTCCTTTTCACAGATATATCCATAAAATTATTTATGAGTATTTTATTTGAATGTTATGCTCCTAACATGCGTAGCCTTGTGTAGCCCCTCTGATCCTGAATTACGTGTCAGTGACTCATGTGGTGCGGCTGTTTCTAAAGGATTTTCATTTCTTTTTTTCAGTTTATTTTCTTTGATTCTGTTTTGTTATGCTTTATGTTCGATGTGATGATGAGTTTATTGTAATCGATGGCAATAACTTGAAAAGTCGAACTGTCATTTGTAGTCTTTTCGAGAGGGGAAGAGTCCTTTCGTGGACTTATGACAGCTTGGTCATGAGTTGGGCACAGGTTTGTGGGTTAATTTTGGATAGTGACATGGGGAAAATTAAGGGGGGCTCTGATGACCAAAACACCTCACATATACAACAGCCTTGCCCAACCCTCCACCAATTCACAGAGCTTCACAAATTGAAATCGCTTTCACGGATGATCCTGAAAAAAGAACGCGTAATAAATCCTTGACCCCCACTATCGATTTCAGGGTGAAATGTCCCAACATTCGATTCAGTGTCTATTAACTTCATTAACCTTAATGACAATTTACCTCGCGTACAGGGGGGGGGGCAGGGGCTCTCATGAATGCGCCTCGTACATTCCATAAGCCAGCGATGAGTCCTTTTGAACGGTCCCGCGAAAGAGGATTAAAAGGGATTTTAATTGCGCGTCGCGTTTAAGCAGAAGCAATAAAGTCTCATTCAACAAGGACACTACACATAAAAATGATACAATTTTTTCCCTCTCTCTCTCTCTCTCTGCTTCTCCCCGCCGACAGCTCAGAAGCACCGAAGCTGTCCTCGTCAGGACTCGATTTCATTCACGTATTAATTCCACTCCATTTCGCTTTTGTGGCCGCCTTGCACGTTAACGGAAAGGAAGGCGAAATTATTTTCGCAATTTTGAGCAGCCATACGGCCGCGATGCGTGGCTTCGGTTGTGGTTGCTGCGGCAGGCATCAGCTCCTCTTCACTTTTGTTCATTAGGCGACGCGCACCGAAATCATTGTTTGCGGATATCACCTTAGGATTGAACGCAAGGACTTTGAGTTGGCCCAATGTTTGCATTTGATTAATCACACACATACACACCGAAACCACCGGACGGACAGTCCTCATTTGCCAATCTGATACCGTAGCCTGTCAGACCACTCCGAGGCCATCGTCCCGCTTTCAGTCCTTTGGTTTTTATCTTGTGCACACAGATACACCACACCACCCGCATTGTGGCCAACCGGTGAGATACATGCAATTCTCGGTGCATTCCAGTCCCGGAAACCTGATGGATTGCTGCGGTGGCAGGGTTGATGGGGGGGAGGACTTTGTTGCCGGTATTGGGTGAGGACGGTAACGAGAATGTTAATTCCACGACGAATCATGACAGTGGGTGCTCTGCAAGGACACGATAAATTTGCGAAACCGGTGGAAACAAGGTGATTTGTTCCTTGTTAACCATTTATTACGGACACAACCATTCAAATACTGACAGCGAGAGCTGGCTTTTGAAAACACACTAGCGGATGGTTGTTCACCCAGAGGGGCTTGTTGTGTTTGTGGTGAACAGGGAGTCCGTAGGGTGAGCTCCAAGCTGAGTGGACGTATATTCAGATTTGATTTTCTCGAGGGGCCTAAGCTGTGTTTTAAGAAGTTGTCTCATCTCAGACCCCCCACGCTCTTGACATTTGAAAAACGCCATCACAACTACACCCCACCTGCCCATCTTCACACAGAATGTATTCAGAGAAATATTTCTCAGAAAAATTCACTTCCATTTGAACGCACTTATCAACAGTTGATGCTCGAAGAAAGGACGCAGAAGGACATTCACTCTGCAATCCCATTTGCGTTTCAACGGAAACTCAGTCATTTGGAAGTGTCCTTCACACCGACTGGGGGAGGGGAATAAATCGAAAACCAAAAATCTATCGACATTTTCGATTCGTCATACGCACAGGTCGAGGATACACTCGCACTTCTAAGGATCTGCCCATCATCAGCTCGAAGAGGGTGGATTTCGATGTAATTTATCTTGTTGAATAACCAAACTGGGTTTTCTCTCATTTCTCTGCGGAACTTAATATCCTCATTTATTTCCCGAAATGCTCCGCTTCCTGTTTCTCTGTGCCCCTGTTGCCCAGCCTCAGAAGCAACACCAATACAGGGGAGAGAGAGTGGAAGAAAAACTTCAAAACTAAAACCCTCCAGCACGAGTGTATGGATGTGTCCCACAGGCCGTAATTCATCTTATCAGCATACACCCACCTTCACGTCTACTGTCTAGCCGGCAGGGGACTCTCCAAAGGAAAAGGACAAATCGGACTGTAGTTCAGTTCGCCGGGCCGCCACTCCGAGTTCAGATTTCACACACAAAAGGACGATGGACATTGAATTATAGTCGCCAGTCTAAGGAGCGGAACAAAACCTATCAGAGGATATCTCTTGCCAAACTGCAGTAGACACGCCACCGAGATAACTCCGGAGGGGATGGAGCTAAAAAAAGGATCCTCCGTTCGTTTTTGTCGCAGGTGGACTTGCCAGGGAAATGATACAGAAATTCTTAACTCGCGCATGACTGAATTTCACTGATTATCCTGTTTTTTTCGTTGACTCGCAATAAAAATGACTGGCCATTGGACAAAGCCGGCTGAGTCCGGCTGATGCCTGACGGACATCGGCGCGTGAACGGTGAAGTATACATGCGAGGACTTCACGGAAACCCCTTTGGGTTGCCGTCTTCGTGCTCGACCTCCTCGTGAGAGACTGTGGTTGGTTTTTTCTGTCTTTGAGGCAGGCAGTGTCACGGAGATTAATAAGTTGATTCACGACGCCTATGTGCACGTCGAGGAGGGACAGCAGAGTGATGTTGGCAGTCCACATCTGGCGGATTATCATGACGAAATGATTCGCATTTATCTCTCTCCCTCTCGGTTTTTTCTTGCGCTTCAAGGAGCTGACAGCCGGCTAAATGGCCTAGAAGTATTCTCGCCAGATGAATGCTCAATTGCGGTGATTAAGAGGGGCCCCGCATGGCTGTCATCGCAAGACAAAGCGGCTCAGAAGTGACAACAAACTGAGCGAATCCATCAAAGATTTCCCCCCCCCCGCCCATTACAGCCGACCACTCACTCGGTTGCCCCTAAACGCCCGCCGAACTAATCGTTTTGGGAAACAAATCTAATGTGAAAACGTTTTCTGTTGCATCGTTCCGCCTAAATGAGGATTTGAATGCCGGCAAGCACTTGAAACGCGTTGCGTATGTGAAGTGAAACCCTTCCGTTTTCAAATGAAACTCAATGCTTAGAGGTTAAGAGCTGAATCCATCTACATCCAGAGCAGTTCATTTACATTCAACAGAACCCACGATGTGTTCAGTTTAAATGTTAGATGAGAGAAATACGAGAGAAGCAGACAAAAAATGACGAGGGCTTCGTCGAAAATATAACTCTCGACGCCAGCAATTCATCATTATTTCTCGTTTGGATTGAGTGTCCATGCCCAAAAGTTGAGGAATTCGAGGCAACACAGCTGCAGGGGGTCATTGCCTGTGTAGGCCGCCCTGGAGTGTGGCAAAATGATGGATGCATGATGGATGCGATCTGTTGGGTGTATAAATACACTTTGCTCGGAATTTAAGGGTACGGAAAATATCCTACTGTTGATTGAAACCATCTCGAGAGTTCGATTGGAAGGGCGAGTGTAGTGATTGTGAACTGGGAGCATGGAAAATTTGCTTTGGAAGAAACTAAGCCTTTTTGGACCGAATACTGAGAAAATTGTAATACAAAGCTGATGTGGATGGTATCCGGTTCTAGAGTAAGGCATTGTTACAGACGAGAGCAAGAGGGGAATGGGTCGAGAGCCTTTAGAAATGTTGCTGATCTTTGGACTGGCAAGGAGACTGACAAGGAGTTCAACAAGCTCAATCCTAGCAATTCCTATGTAAATCTAAATCGCTTCATGAAAAGAGAAAATGGCAAAAATGATAAATATTTAAAAAGAGACTCACCGGCATGTCTTGATCTTGCTGTTGTCTTCGTCTACACTCCTGTCTGTAAAGGACACTGAACACTGATTCACTTTATTTTCACCAGACTGAGAGGAGCACAAATGGATAAGGGGACACACTGGCATTTTCTTTTGCCTTTTTTTTCAAAGCCTTTTGAAGCCAGAGGGGCTTAGGGGACACTTTCACTAATTTTCACTTGCAGGTGGGGATAGGAGATATTTTTCACTTTTTTTTCCAAGAAATTATTGATGGTGTAGGGGGGGGGGGGGGGAAGAGGAACAGAGGTAGAGGCAGGGACTAGAGGCACAGACGAAGGCGGAGGTAGGGTCTAAGAAGGGCAGAAATGGAGACAGAGGTAGGCACTACTAACAGGAACACGGACGGGGACGGAAACAGGGTCTAAGAAGGGCACTATAGAGACAGAGGCAGGGACTAACAGTGGCACAGACAGAGACAGAGGCAGGGTCTAAGAGGGACAGTGACGGGGACAGAGGCAAGGACTAACAGAGGTCGGGATTAACAGGGGCACGCACTGATACTCATTAGATTAACTTTGCATTTGAAATTGGAATATTTAGCACTTTCACTGATATTCACTAGAATTGGCTCTTTGATCACACACACATTTATTTCTTGGCATAATTGAAGCCGCAGAGAAGGGAGCAAGGGATAAAAGGGGCTAGAGACACTTTTTGGGACATAGGCAGGGACTTAAAGGGATACAGGTGGGGGCAGACAGACGGGAAGGGGATGGCAGGGACTACCAGGGCACAGATGGAGACATTGGTGAGGGCTAACAAGGGCACGGACAGAGACTTAAGGATCACTGGATTGACTTTGCATTTGAGAGACCATACGATTGGATTTTTTTGAGGGACGGCGCACGCACTTTCACTGGTATCCACTTATATGTAGAAGACACTGGAAGCCGACAAAACACATTTATTTTCTTTTTTTTTTTTTTCGAAGACATAATCGAGGGCACAGAGAGGAAGCCACAGGATAAAGAGGCTATGGACACATAACTCACTATTTCACTGAATTTCTTTTAGAGGCTTTTTCGAATCAGAGGGACACTGACATGGGCGTAAATGGTTACAGGCAGGGACTTAAGAGAGAGCAGGTGAAGAATCACCAGCCCATGCAAGGGCTCAGATGGGGATTTAAGATTGCTTGCAGATCACTTAACACTGTCACTGAATGGCTTTAGTATTTGCTTGACTACGGAATCGGATTATTTTAAGGGAACGAACGCTCTCTCTTTCACTTCTCACTTTTGCAGAAAAAAGAGAAGGGGATGCTCTCACGGCTTTTTTCATATTTACTCTGCTCCTTAAAAGAATGGCAGAGATTTTACTGAAATGGGCTTTAGACAGAGACAAAAACAGACGCGAGGGGACAAAAAACGGTTAACATTAGGATACAGTGGTTTACAAAGTGTGAAATGGACTTTAGACTCCGACTTGACGATTTGATTTCTTAGCGACATTCGTGGACACAGTGGGCTA
This sequence comes from Eristalis intricaria, assembly GCA_964034865.1. Lineage (NCBI taxonomy): Eukaryota > Metazoa > Arthropoda > Insecta > Diptera > Syrphidae > Eristalis > Eristalis intricaria. The sequence continues at coordinate 2,072,012 of OZ035877.1, read as the reverse complement.
CAACAAGGGCATGGAATTTCACTTAAATCTGCTTAAGACACACATTCACTGAAACTTTGTTGAATTTCTTCAAGATTTGAGGGATTTTTTAAAGACAGGATGGAAAAAATGAGGATATAATGGCTTTTTTGGAACAAACATTGGCTTAACTGGGACCACACACGCACTCTCGGAACGACATTTTCAAACCACTGCACTAACGCGAAATTTCTTCTTCCCCGACGCCCGAATTCCCTTGTTTCCCGACAGTTGAAAGAAATACCCGGCAATAACGCGTCAAAATCTACTTTTATTCGAATTTATTTCATCGCCGAAAACCGATTTTACAAACCGCAGCCAAGCAAAACTCGAACAGAATGCATAAAATGCACAAAAATCGAGTGTCAATTCATGATTACCCGTTACGCGTTACGGTAACACATATTTCAGATTTTTTCTCTCAAGCAAAAATGCATAACTCATCGCGTTTCCCCTCACCCTCCGCTCGCACATTTTCTTTTTCGCCTTTGACGCCGTTCACACTGATGTCGCTACGGACGTGGATCCACCGAGAGTCCATTTCACTCAAACCAATGCGAGGTCGTGCTCTCTTGCTCACACACGGCAGTGTGCCCACGTCGATGCAGACAACGTGTTGCGCACATCCGCCGGGTAACGGAAACGGATGCTGCTCTACTCGCTCATAACCACCGCGCGCGAGAGAGAGAGAGAGCGAGAGAGGCACTTCACTTCACTGCACTAACACTAACACTAACGGATCACTACTTTCCCGCACTACTACTTACTAATTAGAAGACCACTTACCTAGAAACCGCGACGACGACTGCGCTAACGACTTTTCATGCGTCCTATTTATACTCCCGTAGGGTGGGGAATGCAGCGTCCGCACGCTTGCAGATTTCTGCAAGAAGAGACGCGCGTCACTTGGCTCCGCAATGCCTGCAACAGACTGCTCCTACCCCACCCCAGAGGGGAGAGATGTAAGAGTGCGCGAGTGACTCTGGGTTGCAGTGCGCAGTGGGCTTATTGGGTGCTCACCTCCTTTGGCCGGACATCCGGAGGCGAAGTTTGTAAAGATGAAGACGTATGCAGATGAGAGGGTTCTGTGAGATTTGCTTGGAAAGGGGAATGTGATGGCAGAAGAGAAGCGCTTGGCCGTCTCATCACAAATTATTGGACTAAGCTGATTTCGTGCATCTTGTTGAAAGGGTCAAAGAGAGCCCACATAAGTGGGAATTTTATGCAAGAAGAGAGACATTTAAAATGACGCCGCCGTGACCCCAGGAGTTGATGGCATGCCAATAAGAGAAATATGCGTAGTGACGGGTAATTTGAATTCGTGTCTCTTAACTTAATTGTTACACAGGCCGACGGGAGGAGTTGATCCAAGACGTTAGACGCGACGTGTGCATCCTAGAATTTAGAAGTCCAGTCCAGAAACTGTGTGCCCTTGTGTGCTTGGTATGCTTTCGACATTCCCCACTTCCAAGATACTATTTTCAATTCACCCTAAATGCATGCACGCCCAACAACCAGTGCCTCCAGCAAAAAACCACTCAGTTGTCCACTCAACTCAGCGTCACATCTGTAATTCAATCATCGCGGGATTCGATTTTTTGTTGGCCAGTAGTTAAATTTTTCAATAAATTAATCCACCCACCGGACGGAGCGATGGAAGGAGGTAAATAACACTTCTGTCATTAATTTCCCCCCGGCGCACGTGTAAACACTGTGCAGCACTTAGATACACAGCGAAACCCCGCCAGGCTCACGAGAGAGGGAATTGGCTATTAACCGATTGCAAATACGAAAAGTTGCATCCTCCAGTGAGTCATAAATAATGCTTGTATCTCCTGATCGCGCCGAGAAAGGATTCACCAGAGTGAGAGAGAAAGAGGGAGGAAATCGAAGTAAAACTTGCAAAAGGTCATGCCGTACATTTCGGCATCGTCGTTTTGCAGGTTTTTGCGTGTGCACCTGAATATTGAACTGAGACTGCATTCCTTAAGCGTGATCTAATTCGAGGACCAAAAACTATCAATTAGAGTCTACGATAAGGCAGAACTTGGACTCGGCGGAAGGCCATTATTTTCTGGTGATTTATATGCAAATGCATGGCTGCGGAAGCGGTCGCAAACTTGTGTGTGTGCAGAACTCTATACTTGCGGGTTTAATGCACATAATCAGGGACATGCAACGTCCTGTCAACGACAAGGGACCAAGGTCAATCCCAATCCAATGGGCCCCTCTCAGGCGATGTCTAAAAACAGACTCAAATTCTAAAGCCATTACGGTGTTATAAAACGACCGACCAACGAGACCCTTTAATCCACATTCGCCAGCAGCAAGCAGGCGGTTACCCAATTGACAGCACAATAAACTTCAACAAAAACTTCACGCCAACCCTGACAAGTAATTGTATCCTCGCTTGGGTCTCCTGTAACTACGTGTGTAGGGGTGGTTGTGTTGGAGCAGTCATCCTCTTCGGATGCAGGTGTGATAAGTAGTAATTTAACACAGAGCTTCAAGTCGTGTCGTACAGTTAGTCGTCCTTAGGAAACTTTGTCTTCACTTCGCTTTCCTCGGCTGCGCCTGGCTCTGCATCCAGGGTACATGCTTGGTGTGTGTGTATCCATGGCTATTTCCAATCAGAGCGATGTCTACAGCACTCAATCGACTCGCCTCCGTGCCCCTTATGCTGTGTTACGTTATCTGAAAGACCCTCAAACAATTCCTCCTTAACACAGCACGAGAGAGTGCATTCCGGTGGCCGGCTGGCTGCAGCACTGCAGGCGGACCAGATGTGAAAGGATGCAAGTTTTCCCGAGAAGTTTGTGGTGCTGTTTGAGGGTGCATCAAGTCAAGCGTAATATTTTAATAGTTCGTCCATAAGAAGATTGAACCCGAACAGACAGTTCTGGCGAAGATATTGCCAACGAGTGCGGGAAACTTTGGGCACAAGTTCTGCAGTTTCTTCAACACTGTTGCTAATAATCATGTTTTATGAGCGGACAGGATAACACCATCCCCACCTTAATTAGGCGGCCATAAACGGGGGTATCTTCTCAAGGATGATGTAAGGGCGAGTGAAAGCCCACTCAGACATGTACGACATCTTCACCAATTTGTCACCGTGAGTGGCTGTCAAATTTATGTTTATTTCATTGGCCGGGGGGAGGGGTGAAGGCTGGGTTCCTTATTTTTTTTGTCCTTGCCACCGAATTATTTAAATTCAATCAACATCTGCAGACATGAATGGCACTGAACAAACAGAAAATCATTCCATTTGGCATTTCACACCAACACCAGCGCGCGAGCTCGGGGAACTCAACAAAAAAGCAACCCCCGAAGGCATACTTTAAGGGTACATATTCGACAATTGATGACATCACTTAAATATCCATGTTTCCTGTCAGAAACGAAATTCGAATTGAAGGCAAAGCAAACGAGGGACAGTGGGAGGGAGCACGATGAAATCCACCTGAACGACGAAACGTGAAGTCGAGCCTCACCCAGAGGAGATACTCACCCCCAAAAGATAGATACGAACGGTACAAAGCAACTCAAGTGAATTATAAATCAGCACGGTGTACACAGAGACACAGACAAGGCGAAGAAGTGTGATCCTACAGGATTTCTTTCCCGCTTCGCCTTCTCCCCCGCCGCCACTTGGATGTCTTTGTGCACTTTATGCCTGCCGCCATCGTCTGCTTCTGAGAATCGGAATCAGAAGGCACCGGGAGACCTGTCAGAATCGACTGTTATGGATTCAGTTACTTTTCCACGAGGATAGCACGTTTTTCCGCGACGATGCCCCGTAATCCTTCGGCCTGCGCCCTCAGATTGGCTCCCAACCACCATCTACAGGTGTGCGTGTCTGACATGACAGACAGACAGTCACCAGCAACGTGTGCCACCCCCAAGGTCGCCCGCATGACAGAGCATCCAATGAATTCTGGCAGACGAATAGAATTTATCTAAATCAAAATTTAATATTTCCTCCATCCGGTGCGGGATGACGAGCAAAGCTCTTAAGACAAAGTACAGTAATGCCTTATCCTTGAGCAGGTGTTTGCCAGTCTGAGGTGGGGCATTGTTTTCTGTTTCTGCTTGTGGTTTGTGTTTGCCGGATCCGTTGGCAGGCGATTAACTCTTGAGTGGAATGGAATTTCAGATGAAGGATCGTTCACAATTATTTTTTGGCACAAGCAATTTGTGCAGTGTACTTTGGAAAATGAAACGAAACTGAACGACCGGTTGGTCGCCTTGACTGAGCATTGCATCGGGAACTGCGTTCGGGACAACGTTCGGGACGTGTGCTAGTCAGCTTTGCGAGGGAAATGTGTCTCAGATGGCGTGCAGCGAAAAATGATGTCTAAAGCCGCGCTTATTAATTGCAACAAACTGAAATGTGCTCTGCAACTGATACCCAGTCAACGTCTGACAAAGGGTATCACAATTCCCAAGGATTTCCAACCGCTCCGCCAGACGATGGCTCATCGTTTCACAGAGTTCATCCAGCGGATCAAACGCTTCAAATCCCCGTGACCTTCTGTCTTAAATTCCACTCGAAGATCTTAACGAACCCAGTGCCCCCAATTCACGCAGCACCCCGTCGGTCTCAAGTGAATCAATTTTCAAGTCCCGTCGACGCCTCCCACATCATCTCGTCCGTTTATAAACATGTACTCTGCTCCTTCTCGTAGATGACCAATTTTTCTTATTTTTTTTTTAACAGCCTCTCACTCAATATGTATCTTCTTCTTGTTTTTCTATTCTTCCAGCACTCGTCAGCGGCCTCCGAGATGTCAGAGTTAACGTTCCACACGCGATTCGACGCAGCGAAAGGGCAATTCTCAAGTGCTTTTATGACACCGAAGGTGACAGCCTATATTCAGTGAAATGGTACAAGGGACGAAGGGAATTCTATCGCTACACCCCCAAGGAGAATCCGGCCATGAAAATCTTCCACACTAACGGAATAAAGATCGATGTAAGTCAAGAGTTAATTTAAACCCCTCCTCTCTCCCACTCTCCTAATCATCATCTCCTCACGACCTCTCTTCAACACAGTGCTTAACAACACCCCAACCCAGCCAGCCAGGATCTCGCGCCTAAGACAAGCCAAGCCGAGCTAAGCTATTCCCTCGCCCCATTGTTTTAACAGCAAAACTTTTCACCTAAAATACACATTTTCATACCCAATTGTGTAACAGGCGGCTTTTCATATCCCTTTTCATCTTAATTACAAGAAAAATAGAAAGCCGCCTTCAACGCGCCCCCTCGAACCACCCCACAGTCTCTCAAATGCGAGCGCATATATTTCACTTCGTTTTAGGGGCCAATAAAATTGAACTGAAAATTCCAGTTCTGTCATCTCTTCATGTGCCTTCCGATGGTGGTGGAGCCGAGTTCAAGGACTCACCCTCAGCCGAGCGCGGGATGTTCATGGGCCAAACATTTGAATGTCGGCGGCGACGAAAATATTCCCATCCTCAGTCGCCCGCCGCGAACCAGGCGGCAGTGGGGGTGGGCGGGGGTAAACGATTTAAGTTTTGTAACTCAAAAGTAAATGACGACGGCCTCTCGCTGTGTATATTTAGTTAGTAGCTGAGTGCAGACGATGGCTGCGATGGTGGCTGTGGTGGCTAAGGATATTTATGGCTGCAACTAGAGAAAGTTGTAATTAGCGCTGAGAGCACTCGGGACTCATTCTCTGTGTGAATGCTGTTCATTCTTTTTCTGCGTTGACTATTTTGTGACTTGTCTTTTTTTCGTTTGTTTTTTTTTTCCTCCGGTCCGGTTTAAAAGTGTTTTCGTAGTTTTAAGGATGGATGGAACCCTCAAAGTAATAGTGCAATAATTGTAGATGCGAAGTCAGAAGGAGCTGTATTTGAATAAAGGACAGGAAGGACTTAAGTGGAAAAGTTTTTATACATTCATTGGGGAATCTAATTCCAGTGGCTGCGGTGTGGCGGCGGCGGAGGGACTCAATTCTGCGTGTGGTTGTGGTTTAATTTCGTTTGATGTGGCGGCCAGCCTAAAGTGTGCCACGAGCGATGACGATCTGCTGTGAGCGGGGAGGGGAAGTGAGTTTGGGAAATATTGCGATAGTTCTTAAATTCTTATGAAAGTATTTAGCTGGACTTAAAATATGTAAATTAAATTAAATACAATTTAAAATTATCTTAAATATTAAAAATAAAAAGAAAAAAAAAGGTCTATTAATAAATTTAAACATATATTAACAAAATTAAACGAAAATAAATAAAAATGTCGATGGACGGGGAATTAAAGGACATTTAGTCCGCGACCTCAAAAAAATCAAAAGCAAATGTATTCCATTCCACGATGGGCTTAGCCTTTAAACTGGCTTCGAAGCTAGTTAGAGTATGCAGACAGCCAGTGGCCCCCTTCTGGGTACCGGGGCATACTGGAATCGAAGGAAATGAGAAGGCGGACAATCTCGCGAAGAAGGGTTAGGAGATAGGGGAATCTCTGGCAATCCGGCATGGGTACACGCCAAAGACGACGAAACCGAGGACAGATCCATTAACTTGTCCTAAATATTGGAGCTACCAGAACGGCTCTTTGGCACATGCCAGTCGGAAGGACAATCGCACGGTAATAGGAGCCATTTCCGGGCACATGCAATGCGACAGAACACACCACACAACGACTTGAAGAAGCTGCAGAGATGAGGAGCAAACTGAATCTATCCATCAACTGCTCTGCGAATGCCAAGCCCTAGCAAGGAATTTTCTAGGAGAGCACTTCTTCAGAAAGCTGGGGCTCCTAAACTGGGTAATTTTAGGTCTCCGGTAGTCTAACACTCCCTAGCTTGGGCACAATCGAACATGTACGTCTAAGTGCCACACGTCAGGCTACCCAATTACCTACCTACCTAACCATTAAATCTTAACCTGTTGTTCAGCGCGATGATCGGACTTAGCTTTTGCAAATACGAGCCACTTTCAAAGTTGCGTTCAGTCGGAGCAACCTCAAGACGCCAAGGTAGTAATCGAAAGTCTGTTTCTAAGCCCTAGGGTAGCAGTCTTTCACTAGGGATGGGTAGGATTGAAGTTCAGGTCATCGTGGAGTTAGTTCGAAGTGTCTGACAGAAATAATGATATTCTCCAACATGAGCTAGAGTTCATCCTTCCAATAAAGACACCGTCTTCATTCTGGCAAGTGAATCAACATTCCCAGCCACCTCAGCCCACAGAGTCTCATCCGCAAGCTAGGATCATTGAAAAGCTCAGGTGAATCACTGAGTCGTATCACTGTCACATTCCAGTAGTTGTTTCTCCGAAATCTCCACCCGCACCCTCCAAACACCCACCATTCACAAGAGCATGGCAAAGGGAATGATTTATGAGACCAAAGTCAGAATTCCTTGCCGGAAAATTCTGATAAATCGCAACCCAACTCAGACAGTTGCTAAAAGGAAACATAACTTAACGAAAAAGTCTCAATTTACAAGTCGAATATGTCAACATTTTCCAGAAATAATTCAAAAGCATCTCGCCCTCTCCCTTCTCTCGTCTGGCATCCAGCAGCCTTCTCCGGGCAGCCGTTGCTTCAATTGGCCATCGGCAGTACACGTTTACCCACATCACATCGATACTCGGTTCCTGACCTGACGGCTCTCTTCCGTCCCGCAAAGACGAACCAAAAAGCAGAAGTGTCGTGTCAATGTGTCATCGTTCTATACGTGCTCGTTATTTGAAACCCGATATTTCTTTATTAAATAACAACGACCAGAGAGTATCCTTTTGTAGTAACTGCCAAGAAATCTTCACTCACAGCGAATCCTTGCCAAAGTATCCATTTTCCAAACCACCCAACCCAGCCCACCGTCCATTGTCTGCGAAAAAAAACCCTTCTTCCTGCACGCTTTGATGCGTAAAATACTCGCATATCCTATCTCTTGTTCACCCGACCGTCGCGCGTCAAAGGACTCCCTTCTCGACTCCTGGTCCTGGCTCAAAGTGTAAAAATATTTTTCTGGCAAAATTCCCATAAAACTTTTCATCGCACGACACAGTCAATGGCCAAAAGTTTGTCACTTCCTGAGTGTCTCGGGTGCGCTGCCTCCTCACATTCAGACTCCGCTCCGGTCTCCATGGGGAGAGTGTGAACGCAAAAAGAGGACCTTTCTCCAGCAACAAGGCGAGGAATTAAACAGCACAATGCAGAGAATGCACCAGACCGGAGAGTTGCAGAGAGAGGGAGAGGGAGAGAGACGGTACAAGGATAATAATAATAATGATGATGTTGTACAACACACGCCAGACGTAGACACACACCGAGTCCATTCGGGCCAGAACGCAAACATTCCCAGCCACCTCGGCAGCACTCTCCTCCGTGTGTGTGTGTGTTGATGGACATAATTTTTCAGATTTATACGGTCCCTTGACTGTTTGCCTTCTGGAATTAAGTTTATGTAAATCATAAAAAAAGGTCCTTATTACTGAAAGGGACGATGTACTCTGCTCTTGTCGACCGGTGTCTGAATTTTTTCCAGATCTCACGCTCGGCGGGCGGTTGCCAAGGTGAGCAGAGATGGCGGGCGGCGCGTCGTGGCGTGAAGGCTGGCCTACACAAGCAACAAAACGAACATTTGGCCGTTCGGATAAGAAGCACCAAAACCAACAACAACGTTACCCAAGACCACATTATTTTACGTCTTAACTTTCTGCTGTTCCCTTCGACTTCGTCGTCTTTGCATTGTTTCCGAGCACACCCCCATTGTCGGGGCTTCGCCCTGCGAGGGACAGGGGATAGGTAATTGCCCTGATAAATACTTCATAGAAACACTAGAACCAGTCCCTCTGCTCAGAGCTAGGACATTGCTGAGACATTGCCTTCATTACATTAATTACCAAAAAAAAAACTGCTTGTGGTGGGTGTTCCTTCTGTGCGGGCGTGGGGGGGGGGGATGAAGGGGGGGAATTATCCTTATTTGGCTTTCTTAATAGTTTGAAAATTATTACGTTTCACATACTTATGTTAACGGGTGCTTTCTGGCACACGCCTCCTCTATGTTTGCGCATCCTTGCGGTTGGGGGCGATAAATCACCCACACCCTCCCCGACCCCGCCTACCGAATGAGGAGACACACAAAAATGAAGTGAACTTAAGGAAAACAAAATAACGAAAATAACAGTAATAAACGCAAGGAAATACACTGTTATAGTGCCGTCAATGGGGGCATCCCCCAGCGGCTGGGGTGGCTGAGAAGTTCGAGGTGAGAGATAAGCATCCGACTTAATTCCACCTTCACGAGTGGCGCTGTTTCAAACCACACACACACACCACTTCAAATTGAAGTGATGGAGCCTTTTCGATGTTCATTGTTTTTTGCCCCTTCCACTGGCACCCTTACACGATCTCACCACCATCTGTGTGTAATTACTTAACCCATGTGCTTCTGGCGCAATCGAGAAAGCGAGGTAGTTGCGGCATGCTACAAAAAAAAAAAACCTCGCGGTAATTAGTTAGGTTCGTCTCGCTTTCTGGGGGAGCCGTGGGTGGAACGGGTGGAAAGGAAGGAGGTCGAGAAGGAAGTTGGTCATGCAAAGCGGTGTGAAATCCCTGGCGGGTGGTTTGTTTACTTTCCAGTGAGCTTGCGGTTAACTCTGGGGCGGATAGGACCCACCGACTGGCAGCACGAATAGCTGACGTGCTTGCCCCCTCGACGTGTGGCGTGTGATGTGAAGTCCAGGATACGAAATAAGTACATGAACAATGAGTGCCTGACTTCGGTTTTTACACACTTCCTCCTTCAGTTGGGAGCTGAGGTGCACGACGTCGAACAAAATCCACTCGCGATCGTTGAACTTTGTGAGGGATTCTTTTAAGAGACTTTTAGGACGATGCTGGCCCATTTCAACTTGGTCAACACAAGCAGATTAACTGCTTCCAAGGCACTTGCAAGCGTTTTCATGCGTCCATTATATCTTAATTCTCATCCAACACGACACTGTGTGCTCGTATCACACCCATGTCCTCTCTTATCCTCGCACACAGCACAGATGCTCTCAAGTATATCAACAATTTTAGCACCCGACCGCAGCCCAGCACCATTCTCATTGTTTCAGCCATTAATTCCCATTCAAACAAAAACTATTGTCTCCAGCAGAGCCGGTCGAGGATGACAGGGGGGAAGGGCACCTCCTGAGGGGGCCTTTTCTTGTTTATAATGTAATTAAGCGAAGCAGCAGCAGCAAAACTTCTCCCATTGTGTTATCGTTTGTATCACACACACACACGCGCACGTACATCACCCGGCAGGAGGCCACACACTCAGCAGGGACGTGGGGGATCGCAAGGGTCACAAGTAAGGGGTTTTCAAATCTACGATTAGGTGTTTGTCTATTTAAATTCCTTTATTGCCTTTTTTTGTTGTTCCTCCTTCCGGGTTTGCATCCCCCTCCGCAACCCCCTCCCACCCACACATGAAGACTGGGAGTGGTCCCTTTTTTTGCTGTGATTAGAGATGTCCTCGGACACAAAAAAAAGGAGTAAATTTGATTAATCGTCCAACCCTATGTGCGCTCGATTAAATTTATTTGCTCACGGGAGGGTTATTTTAAACAGGAATCCGGTCGCCCTTTGTGAATGCTTAAGAGTGCTGTGGTCTCACAGTGTTCTAAGTGTGGTCTGTTGCCGGAGAGGAAAGAGGTCGGACGTAGGAGGTCGATTGAGCGTGAAATCGTTGTGTAATTGGTGAAATACTTGAACACTTGCCAGAATGAAAAGGTTTTTGCGTTCTTGTGCTGAGGCAGAGAGAGGACAATTGGCTAAGATACTCAACCACTTAAGTGGTGGCTGGTGGCGAAGCCAATTCTCGATAAGGAAATGAGCATAAACTGAAAGACACTCGCAGGCAATTGTAGAAAATATCAACAAGGATGTGTGTCTGATGTGGTTAGAGATGAGATGCACTTTGATGGGGGAGGGGACGGGGTGGACACTTTACGAGTGCATTTAAGGAAGCCAGGGGCTGTGTGGCGTTCATGCTTCTTGTGCTGGAAGTTGGAACGAACGATGATCTACAGCATTCCTAATTTATAGACCACGATGATCAGGACGACGATAGGGACCTCAATATGCAGTTGAAGAGGTTTAGGACTTCAAGTAAACATTACGAGATCTGGGACTTTGAGCTCAAAATACAAATAAGTGATGGAAATTGGAGAAAGACCACCATCAACTGGAGACAACTAGCAAGAGAGCACAAGCTACACTTGACGGCTCGACGCTTCGAGATCCGGTTCACAACTATCAGTGTATGCCTACGGTACTCCATTTTACAGGCCGTCTAATGTTCATTCGTTTCTCATTTCTCTTCACACGCAACCAATGGGTTAACATCCTGTGTCTTGACTTTAGAGGACGTACCAATGTCAGTTGGTTGCCCAAGAGCCTCAAGAGCCCTTCAAGAAGTCTTTGGATTGTTTGAGAGAACAGTTCTGCATTCGCAGAGTCTCAATGCCCAAAGGACATGATCTGGAGCAGTGGCAGGGGTGATCAGGACTTGTCACCCATCTGCAAATGCACCGTGATTTTTCCACGAAAGAAATTATACCCAACAAATCAAGTCCTTCCTCAGGACATAGGACTCCCACAGGACACACGCCTCTACGGACATTCTCAAGACATAATCATCCCAACAGAATCCAGTCCATGCCTCTCCAACTCCCTTCTAAGCATCAAAACCATTCAAATAGACTCACAAGTCCACTTGCACTCGACATTTCCACCTTCCTTTCGTCCTGCAAGGACCACCGACCCGCGGCTGACTTTTTCATGAATTCTGGTCTTATTTATGCATAACCCAATCATTTTAATTCATTTGAATCCTTCAAAAGTCCTTGAAATTCGAAAAATCAAATTTGGCTCATTCAGACCAAAAAAAGTCGACTCGATTCATTTACCATTTTACTGCATTTTTTCGCCTGCGAAGTGCCAATTTTTTGAAAGTCGATTTTTGCAATGATTTGACACCCAAATGAGTGAAATTTGGTGTGATTGTGAGTGGAGGACTGATTACAAGTGATCCACATTCGGTTTTTCCAATTTGTTGGGGTTTTGTGGCTGAAATAGGGATTTTTCAATTTTGATGACGTCACGAATCGCTTGGTGCAAATTGCATTGTGATTGATTTTCTCACCAGTTCTGGCAATGACTTGGCTGAATTGCACTGGATTGTGACAGTTTGCAGTGAGAGAGTTGCCAGCAGAGGAATTTTGTGATGGGGAATATTTTGTTGGATTTTATAAAAAAAAATGTAAGTTGAATTTTGGTGTGTGTTCAGGGGACTGACGGTGGGAGCGTGTGTGGGTGATTGGGTGTGTGGGTGGATGTGTGGGTGCGTTTGAGCGTGTGTTTGTGTGTCTAAAAGTGATGAGGAAATATTTTTTGGTGAACATTTCTGAAACTGTGGGAAAACGCAACAGACGACGCCCGCGTTAAGGGTGATGCAACCAGGTGGAGAAGTACCTAAGCCAACTTCGCATGAGGCACTGCAGGCAGCTACATAGAGACGATGCTAGTGGGAGAGGCTTGTTGTTTGAGGCCCAACTCCACCCCGGACTATAGCGCGGAATAAAGAAGAAGAACATTTCTGCGAGCGATCTTGAGGCAGCTGGTTAAAAATACTGCCATCTGGAGTAGCATATTGATTGAGGCCCAGGTCCACCCCGGTCTGCGACGTCAGCAGAGGAACAGGAAAGAAGTAGTCAAAGTCGTGGCAGTTGTGGAGTTAAGTGGGAAGGCGTTAACTCCTCCGCTGGGTATCTAAGTTTACATCTCGAGACGAACAACTTACGTAACTCACGGTTCTTCCTCTCTTGAGCCAATAACAAGGATAGGTTACTCAGAGCTCAAAGCGTCTTCAAGATCCATAGGAAGACCGCTTGTACGAAGGATTGACGTGCTCTTTTGACGACTGCCAACTTCTACATACAGGGAAACCCCACTGAACGTGACCATTCGGCTGACGAGCTCGTAAGAATTCTGAACAGGTTCATCTCATGGCCCGTCGGTTTGTCAAGAGGATAGGAGCAAGTGCAGCCACTCATAGGCAACCAACGGGGCATTGCTCTACCATTCGGATCTGGGGTCTTCGTGTAAGAAAACTGTCCACCGACCATTTTTAAGGGAATATAGGAACCATTTAAGCATCGAACCTACCAGTCTGTCAGCCATCCAGCCAGCCTGTCAAGCAGTCCTTGATGGCATCGCTCTAATCATTGAGCGGTCGAGAGGACTGGGTCTTAACACAAAAAGGCATATGCAGGCCACATTCGTCGATTTCAGGAACCTTGTCCATTGCCTCGTATCCCATTCAAAAAACCCCATAAATCCCATGTTCAAGTCAAAAAGCCAATTTTCTCCGATTCTCTCCAAAATAAACCACAAATATTATTTTTTCACAGACCCACTACTCGAACGAGAGTCAACTCACGCTGCTCAACGTTCAGTCGAACACGTCCGGAAAGTACAGCTGCGAGGTGTCTGCCGAGGCGCCATCATTTCACACACTGATTGCCGCCGGAGAGATGGAGGTTGTTGGTAAGTGCAAGGACTTCTGTTTACTTTTGTTTTTTTTTTGGACTTTCGTTTATCCGCCCGCCCCCGTGAACCCCAAGGCGAACGTGCATCGGTCGCCCACAAAATGAGAATTTGGCCACATGACCTCGCACAGCCTCACTCGCTCTCTCTCTCTCTCTCAGCCGTCAAGAGCAAGCTGAAAAAATTGTCCTTTGTCCAGGCCAGTGAATAAGCCAAGAATAGTCGCCAGACACACAGTGCAATGGCCCCTCTTTCTTTGCCAAGTGCACCTCTCACCCCTCCCCCCAGAATGTGTACAAAACGTAGCGGAAAATAGCCCTTTTATTGCCGGATAAACATCAAGTGCACTCGACTCGACTGCGACTCCTCCTCTTTCCTGTCCAATCTGATCCTGTGATGAATGGAGGAAGTTGGGGAGGCGTTGTAATAAAAATATTAATATCTCCATCTGCCTGATGTCGTCGCTGATGATGGGGCGGGGGAGAGACGACAAAAACACACACACAAGCCATTCGAAACTAATTATCCCTGCGGCTGGAGTCACATAATCCACGCTGTAACGGCGACAACACATGGCTCAGCTGTACACCAGTTCCAGTTCATCTCCTCGCAACATAATGTCCCACAATCAGGACACACTGAAGACCACCACCAGAGCGAATCACTATTATGACTAGACCATTACTTTTTTCCATTACAATTCGAGAGAGAGAGAGATAGGGGCGGGACAGGACTTCCCTGTCACACGATTGACGGACGGCACTCATCGGTGCACCTGAAGTCTGTCCATCACACCGCCCTCGCCGATGGTTAGGGAATACGTGTCCTTGACAACTAGCGAGCTGTGGTTTATGTCCCAACAAAACAAGGATAATTCTTGTGATTTATTGCCCACACAAGGCTAAGCTTTATGCGATGTCTGGCGATGTCTTTGCACCCCACACGTCCGAGCTATGCCCATTAACACAGCCAGCGATGGTTATGAATTGTAATAGACTCCATAAATAATTCATTGAGACCGTCATTAACTGCCAAGATGATGGCCTTTCCTACTCCCGCCTCGCCTGGATCCTTTTCAGCACTTTAAAGTTGCCTTTTGATGTCGAAATGAAACCAGTGCTTGACAACTCTTAAAACTTTGATAACACCATCTCTCCGTGAGAAGAACAATTAATCAGGTGGACCATTCAATGCGCCTGAGAACTGCAAATTCTCTGTCCAAACTATGCGACGCACAGTTTCCACTTCAACACACACGCACTCCTGACTGACTGCATTGCATTGTGTGACATCCGGTCAGGGATTTAAATCTCCGCTCCAAGAACTCCAAGGACACTGTGTGTGAGTGATAAATAGGTAAATACCAGTCCACATGCATACACACATCTTGCCCAGGGATTAGATCATCTATGGGACGGTTGCCTTGTGGGGCGAGGGCAGGGGATGGGTTGGAAAGCGATAAACTTCCATCTGAAGATAAATTACAAGCGCATAAAATTCCCCCCACAAAGTGGGTCGGTTTCAACGGATATCCTGGACAGGATCCTTTCTCGAATGTACGAGTATTTTGTTTAAAAACAGAACACACTCACACAGTCTAAGATGGAGAAGGATACACATTCCAGGTGTCCGTGCGAAAGTTTCAGTCATTTTATTGCCATCAACTTCGTCTCGGTGACGCGAAGGGATGGACCGAGGAGATGGTGGTGGATTTTAATTACCGTTAATCCATAATAAAGGTAGTCTCTTTGCCCGGGTACGGTTCGGTTCGGTTTTATGTGGCGCGCAAAGAAAGAGATAAAATTGTCATTATTTCAACAGGAACCACCAGTGTGGAGGAGGTGTGGAACTTTTGTGCGCTCGTTCGCTCTTGGCCAAGAGACAAAAGTTAACGCAATTTATCTACACCCCCCCGAACGACGCCACGCACGCGATTCCGTTCTGGTGTGTCCACAGTCATCCTCCGTTGCATTCCATGTAACATGCTGATGGTGATGCCATTGGTCATTATTTTTTTTTTCTTGCGCTGATATCCTGTGAAAGTTTCACCTCTGGAGTTTGTTTGTTCAGTTGGCTGGATGATTCATTTTACACAGCCGACAGGGATTCGAGGATACAGGCAAGGATCGAAAAACCAAAAGACACAGCGAGTCAGAGAATAGTTTTGTAATTACCGCTATATGCTGGATGTAATCCATTTAATGAGTTTCGCAATTAAACATAACTTTTTGTTCCTCCTCTCTTTCAGAACCGCCCAATCACAATCCATTGATATCGGGGATCCGGCCTAGATACAAGGTGGGAGAAATCGTTCGTGGCAACTGCACATCGAGGCACTCAAGGCCTGCTGCGAATCTAACATGGACCATTAACAATCAAGAGGTGAGTAACGAGTATGTGACTTTTATGACAAACCCACACAAACACACACCAGTGTCTGTGCTCACCTTCGGAGGACATTCACAAGTCAACCCACTCAAACCCATCGTTCAGCTAAATAATTGAACGAGCCACAATCTACCATCGAGCAGTGGGCGGGAGGACACTCGTGTAATTGTACGCGCCGAACACATCCGAATGTCTGTTTGAGGTTTGTGCCGGAAGCGGGGCGGTGCCCAGAATTGGACGGGTGAGCACATTTCACAGGACATGGGGAGTTAATTGCAAAACTGTACGAATTATTTACATCTCCTAACGCGGCACTGAACACACACACACAGAGACAGTGGCCAGACACACCCCTAATTGGATTTTGGGACGCAAACAGAGAATATTAGTTTTTGTTGCAAAATCGATGTAAATTCCTATTGGATGCAACCAATAAAATGATGATCCTGGCAGAGGTCCCATTCGCAGTCGGAGTGTAGACTCCTATCAAGCCGCTCGTAGCATGGTGTCACTTTTAATAAAACAAACGAGCGAATGTGAATAGTTTTTGCCCGACGACGATGTGTGCAGCAACTCCGACCAGCAGCATAAATGTAAGTCCAAGGCTTAAGTGGAAATCGCGCTGAATTATAAGGACTCGTCAGAATACAGAGTACAGAGCACAGTCAGCACATGCATTAGTGTCTTTTTAATGAAAGGATTCTGGGCCGTGTCGTCGTTGTGCAACCCGTGTTCCGCCCATGTGTGTGCGAAGTGAAATATGAGTTATGTCCTGGGTGGCGAAAAGAAATGTGTTTTTGCACACAAATCGCCACTGCCGAGCACTGGGGACACGGAAGGGGCTTAACCCAATTTCAGGTTTAAATGTCCTGATAAGTGGTCAGTGGAAGAGGCACAGCCAGGCACACAAGCCGGCTTTGCTGAGTAGCAGCAGTTGAAAGGCGAATAATTTAGTGGATTCTGTTAGTACGGTTGAAGCATGTGTTTGTATTCCGGTTTTTTGCTGCCACCCACTGGACCTGGCTGGAGGATGCTGATTTAATTTATTTTTTTTTTTTTTTTTGAAAAAAAGTTGTTCGTTGGCAAAAGTTGCGAACTTTAATGACAAAAGTGCAAAAGGATTGCGTGTGTGAATTTTTCAGGATACCAGGTGCTCTACGTGTCACAAAAATTATAAAATCTCATTTCCTCAGCACTTCCTCGCCCGGTGTGTGTGTGGTCTGTTTGGGCTCTGAAGGCTCACAAGGGGGTGTGGCAATTGGGGGAGAGATGATCAAGTTTGAGGATGCTTTTAAGAGGTCTTCATTTTTGATGAAATTGGTCACTCTTCTAATGGATCAAACCATTCCCCCATCTGTAACCCGACCTTTCAATCTCCCACTGCCCTGTCTTAGCCGATTATCCGACAAACACACAGAAAATGTTTCAGCAAATAAAGAGCACTCAAGCTAATCAAAGATAAATCCCGAGCTTATCGGGAAGCTGCCATCATCCTTCCACCCACCACCCACCATCGATTCACAAATTGTTATCATCATCATAACCACAACACCCCTCGAAAGCAACAAAAAAACGAGAAACAAACAAAAATCCTCAAAAGGAATCCCAGACCATCCTAAAAAAAAACCAACAAAGCCACAAAAAAAAAACGTAGCAGAAATCCAACAAACAAAGTCTAAAACCGTCTATAATCCTATTTCCAGGCAAATCCCTCACATGTACGACATCACCGTCCATTTAGGGACACCCGCAATGACATGGAGACTGCAGTATCAGGAATTCATTTCGTCGTAACACCACAGCATTTTCTGCATGGCAAATTAAAGGTGAGTGATGTCCTTTTTTCCCCCGCCTCCCTCTCCCTCTCCCACTTCTGTTTTTTTTTTCCAAAATGCGTGGTTTACATTTTAAAATTCTCTCGGGATTTCAGAGGAAGCATACACAATTATTATTTATTTCTAAAGCCCTCACGTTAATCCCTTCATTGTGTGTGAGAGGTCACACAAAAAACAAACGGCTCAGCACAAACACCGGACACGACCACGACAAGCGGAAGAACAATTGAAACATTTTTCAGTGAAGCTAGCAAAAATCGCTCCGGTTATTTGTTTATTTAAATTCCTTGGATGATTTGTTATTCTTTTTTCTCTGTTTGTCCTTCAACTCAGTGACAGAGGGACGTTCGCACACACACACACATCAGCGGGTGTGTGTGTGTGGGGGGGGGGGGGATGTGATGGCTTTGCAGAGGATCATGTTTTTGTTTAAAATCTGCCACAAATTCGTTTTTCAGTGGGATTTGCAGGACAATTGACTGTTGAGCTTTGGGTAGTTGAATTTAAAGCGAACGAGTGTGCAGAAGGGACGAGTATTTATTGTTGATCCGAGTCCCCGAGTTACATTCCCCAGCGGAGGACGACGAGTAACATTTATCCCCGGCTTAGAGCTGGGCGGGGGATAGAAATGAATGAAAGCGATGCATACGAGACGTGCTCACACATCAGTCAGCCGCAAATGGTGGATTTTGTGCTGCGGTGGATTTTGGAGGGGAGTCGTGACGGAAGAGCAGAGATCATCCACAGTTTGCGCCGTGCTCTGGCTATCAGTGCTTTCAAGAAAACAACATCTACGCAAACTTCGACTGGTGCTTGTTTAGATCTGTCAAGGATGTCCCCTCCATCAGTTCATGACTTAATCTGTCCTGATTGCAAGGATTGCAAGGACAGATTTGGACACTTAAAGTGACGTACGAATCCCCTCGCATCATCACTGATCCATCCTTCGCCTGGTGCTCTCCTCAACATGCCCCAAAGTCGACTGGTACTGGTCTCAGCGAATTCAACTGACTCATAAAAATCCCCGACCCCTCCTCCCCCTATCAAGATTAACTCGCCTTCCAATGACCTCCAAAAAGCAAACCATGACATACCATCAAAATTCACGATGCCACCCCCCACTCATCTCTCTCATCCGCAGGTTCGTTGCACAGCCTTCATCCACGATGTGTACCTCAAGTCAACAGAGAAGAGCATCGAAGAAGAACGTCACAAGCAACATTCATCCACTGGCGGGAACAGCATCAACCTGATACAAACCCTCCCCTACGATCAATACGCACTGCAGGATGGTGATTTAATCGACAAAAAGGATACGTACCTCACACACATACAAGGTGAGTCTGCAGGAGATTTAAGGGAAATC
This sequence comes from Eristalis intricaria, assembly GCA_964034865.1. Classification (NCBI taxonomy): domain Eukaryota; kingdom Metazoa; phylum Arthropoda; class Insecta; order Diptera; family Syrphidae; genus Eristalis; species Eristalis intricaria. The sequence goes on along the minus strand of OZ035877.1, from coordinate 2,052,842 downwards.
CAAAAGTACACAAAAGTCTTTGCGCTTGTCGTCCCTCCCTCAAACTGCATTTCATGGCGGACTGTTACACAGAAAATGCATTCTCCCTTATTACCTTATGCACTTTGAAAGTTATCCTGTTTCCATCCACCCTCCCTCCTTACATTCAAGGACTAGACCGATGACGCCAGTGTTCCTCCTTCGAGACCCCCTCATCAAATCCCTCCTAATTGACACTCCTCGTACTGCTGCATTCCCATCACCTCAAGCCACTGATTAATTACATAAATATTTAATTATCATTTGCACACACAACAGACAATTTTCTATGTAACCCAATTTTGATGATGCCTCTCCCACTCACTCTACAACGAAACAGAGTTTCTCCTTCAATTCATCCCTACAGGTGATGTGTCCTCGTTGAACGCCGGCGGCAGTGGATCGACTGCACTCATTTCCTCAGCGCCCAACCTCACGTCGGTGGCACTGCTACTGGGAGTTGTGCTGCAATTGTCGCACTTTTATATTCATCACCTATGCACTGGAAGTACACCGCCACCCCCAGCACCGGTTCGGCGTCGTCGTGCCGGCAAGAGCAACAACAGCAGCAGCACCACCATCACCAACAGCTGTTGGCAATGGCTGAACTGCATCAGTGGGACAGTGACGAAACGGATGACATCCGCTTCGCTGGCAATAAGTTCACTTTTTGAACAATCACCATCAACAAGGTTCTCCCTCTCGTCAGCATCATCACCATCCACCACATCGTCATCAGATTCTTTGGTGAATTCAATTGCATTTGCCGATTGCATGCATGAACAGGACTCATGACTTCAATGTGAAATATATTAAAGTGCGCCTCTCTGCCTTTCTCTCTCTCTCTCTCTCGGTCATACTCCCTTCCTCTCCCGTTTCCATATATAAGTAGATGTATAAAATAAAGAAAGACAAGAGGGAGAGAGCGACGACGACGCACACGGAGAGAATGTTACTTCCTTTTTGAAATATAAACAAAAACACAGTACATGCTTGGTTTCTCTAAAGGATGCAAGAGGGGGGCGGATGGCGAATCCGTCCCCCGAAAAAAAATTCATATATGTACGTTTGGATAAAATACAGAAAAAAAATATATATAAAGAAATTCAACAAAGAAGGGTACGAAATAAAATATTTATGAAGAGTGAAGAGGGTATTTGTTTTCAGTGCTGCTCTGATGATCTCGTTAGTTTCACGCCTCCAACTCTGACGTTGATATCCATCCCACCCTCTGTGGGGGTGGTGGGATGTAGGACAACGTCCCTTAGGGCCATCGAGTAACAACCAGTTTCAAATTACCCGCCCCCAGAGATGTGAGTGAGATAAAGAGACGTACAACAAATACCTCGTCTCTTCAAATTTATGAAAATTCAAAAAAAAAAAAAAAATAAATTGCGTTGTGTAAGCCTTGTAAAAACAAAAAAAAAAACCAAACAAACTACTTAAATTCAAAACAAATTCTTAAATGTCTTCTATATACATTTAGAGATACTTATAAATAAATATAAATATATTAATTATTTTGTAGCTTATAGTTAAAGCAAATTTAAGATTAAGGATACATTAAATCCAGTGCATGTACATAAATACTACACCACTAAAATAAATTGAAAAAAATGTTGCAGAATTAAATAGAGTACCTACTTCATAAATAAATAAATAAATTGTGCTTCTCGATAAGATACCCATCCACAAGGAATTTGTAAGAATAAAACCGAGCTCAATTCAACTCATTCCTCAAAATCAAAACTGAGCACACGTATGAATTGAATACTTGAAAAAAAAAACATAAAATAAAATAATAATAAACCCCTTTTTTATACAAGCTACGTTGAAGTTGTTTCTGAAAATTATTTACCCCACAACCTGTTCAATGATCGATTCCCCGTCTCTTCATTGACTGTATACAGCGATAGCGTTTAAAGTTAAATATTTGCGTATTTACGTGGTAATTATCTATATAAATGTATTTCATGGATACTGGAGAAAAAAAACAAATAATTGTTGTGTGTTATTTAAATGGAAAATTTATTCAATGATACTGGAACTACAGAAGCGAGAGTAAAGCAAACAAAAATAAAAACAAAAACTGCAAAAATATGTTGCAACTTGTACAATTAAGCATTTGAATTTCAATAAAAAAAAAGAATACTTGCAGTTTATGTAATTATTATACAAGTGAAATTATAAACATGGTGGAAGCATTCAATATTGTATGTATATGTATGTATATTAATATTTATTAAGCGAAAAACAAAAAACTAAAATCAAAGCTGAGAATTATATTATTATATATAAATTAAGGAAAAAAATGTGTGTTTGATTTTTTTCTCTGCGGGTTTGGATGGGGTATTGATTCGAGTGACATCGAGAGATTTGCAAGTGCTGTCAGGCATTTTGTTCCCGAACTGGAGACATGTCCTGGTCATTGGTGCTTCTTCATCGTCGCTCTTCGTAAACCGTACACGAGAACTGATGGGAACTCGTGTGGATAACTGCTGTTTTATCTCCTTCCTCAGCATTACTTGAACTACTGAGTTTGGTAAGGTGGAACAATCTAGGTTGAATCTGGATCTCAAGAAACTAGCCCGGCAGCATTTTTCTTCCTGCATCCAACAAGCCTCTCCAGGTAGGACAGTCTCTTACTAGTTGCCTCCTTACAGTCCGAGGTGGAAGTAGGATTCAACCAACAAGTCTCTCCAGTGTCTCACACAAAGTTGGTTGAAGTCCTTCTCCGCCTGCGTGCGCCACCTTAAACGCGGGCGTCCACTGTTGCGTTGTCCCACGGGTTCGGAGTCGAAGACTAGTTGCCTCCAATTTTGGAAATTACAAGTTGTCTACTCGATGAACTTAGGCGTCGTCCGCTGCATTGTCCCACTTTGACGTAGCCTTCGTGCTCTAGATTGTCCAGCCACAATAGACGTCTTATCATCAATCATCTGAGCAGATGGTTCGTCTGAGAAAATGGAAAAACGTTCATCACTTGTGTCAGATGGAATGTAAGGGAAATGTTGAACCAAGAAGGCTCACAAGACTCCGACAGCTCTGAGAGAGACAGAAATCGTATCGATCTCGAACTAAGTTGAGGCCCTGAGAAGTCTCGAGTTCAAAGTCAATTGAGGACGATTCATTACCAGCTCGAACTTTGTTGAGGCCCTGAGAAGTCTCGAGTTCAAAGTCAATTGAGGACCTCATTACCACACAGTCTTCTAGGCCCGATGGCTCAGAGCAGTCTCGAGTTCGAAATCAATTGAGGCGAGGCATCACAGTCTTCGAGGACTATGGACTATGAATTGAAAATCATCACGGCTCCACTCAAAGTCTTCGTTGAGCCTTCGAGAAGTCTGGCATTGATTTTCAATGTAAGCGGGGATCTTGAGCGGATCCTAGGGACATGGAAACTCTTCATCGAAAGCCTCATCGAAACCTCAATCCAAGCACATGTCTCTATAGGGAGCCTAAAGGTGATGGATAAGCGCTCATACTCACTTTTGGCTATTGTCTCAAAGTTAGCTCTTGCCCCCGTCACATCATTTACTCAAGACTGGGAATATCTCAGACTTTCTTTACTTCGCACGAATATCATCGAAATGGGGTGATGAAGCCGTTGGCAGTTGCTGATGGAAAGTTGAGGGGAACTCTGCTCAGTGTCTGGCCTTAAGCATGGTTCATAAGGTGATCTGGACATGCCAGACTCAGGTCATATGTTAGCCTGGCAATGTGGAAGCAAATCCAGTTCTTAAGGTAACATCGGGAAGGTAGATGCAAAAGCCCATGAACGGCTATATCAATTAACCCAACGGACAAAAGTTGAAGAGGACATCATCAAAGACGAATCCCATCTCATGTAAATGCCACAAGTCAAATGCCATTCACACACTCGCCATCACTCATCGGAAGGAACCCAAGCGTCCAGTCCAGTCACGAATTAAATTTCATTCGCCCGCCATGACGGCCCGGATGTCGCCACTTCTGGGCAACAACTCCTTCAATTGAAAGCAAATAATTGTTATGACCTTCATCGACGAGAGAAACACCCAATTCCCCATCGCACGTGGCACGCTTGACCCAATGTCCCTTCCTCATCTCGAAGCCAATAAGAAATCGACTCATATGCTGCTTCCCATAAGATCGCTCCAGGCTCTGCCAGACCCCGGCGACAAGCCAAGCTCTTCATAATCTCCAAACAGGGTCACCATCCCCAGCCAGCACCCATCCAAAGGCATCGGCCTACAAAATGAAACATTACCGTAAAGGCTTGCCATTGTGACGACGACTATAAAGCAATTGAAGTTATAGTTTTTAGATTGTTTCTCGGGGTGCGTTTGACTTTTATGCGATGCCAATAAAAAGCCGGCACATCCAACCACATGACGGGCGGCGACAGAAGGAGTGGGTAATCTTGCATAATGGGTTTATTATTGGTCCTTAAACTGGCGAGCGTGTGTGTGTGTGCGAGGTGGACCGATTTGGGGAATTCGCCGATGCTCTGCTTTTTTGTGTTTGTCGCTCCAGCCGAAACCTCGTAAAGGGTCTGGGCGATTAAACAATGAGAGGCATCCTCGTAAAATCGACTCGGAGGACTATCTGTCATCAAATGTAGCGACAGTTTGAGGTTTAAAGGCATTAAAATGTTAAATTTAATAGGACCCTCCTATTTCGCATGTGCAAGGGTGGTCTTTATGAGTTTGAATGGAGAGATTTACATCTGATGTGGAGGACCGAAAAAAGAAATGGCCTGCACTAAACCTGTTAATGAGTCGATAAAGCGAAGCTTTACTCAGTCATTGTCACATCGTTTGGGCCAGTGGACGCTGGCTGGATGGGGCATTGAGACTGATGTTTGGTCATCGAAAGTGTGTCAATTGGGAGGAGGCGGCTAATTGGGACGTGATTTTTTATGACCTCAAATGGAAAGATTCGACGACTTACTCAGTGTGCCACAAGACCTGTCGTACATCATTGCAGCTGCGAATTCAGAGACAGGGTGGAAATTCCTGTCAAAACTGACGTCCCCAGGGTTCTGATGAGCCACCGTTTCCACACGTCGCTGCCAGTCATATTTCCGGAACCCGCCTTAATGGCTTCTATTCAACCTCGCGTCTCCCCTTCCCCCACACACATACCAGAACCACACCATCGCCAGGACATTACTGCCACACCACATCGCGGCATTGTTCTCAGTCATCCGACCGAATGCGGCGTTGATTCAAAAATGCTCTAATAGCCTAATGCACTGCAGAGTGTTGATTCATTAATTCAAAATCCCTGAAAGACTAGACCGAGCTGAGTGTATCCACTCGAAACTCGAAATCTCAATAAGTCCATTAACACCCCGCCCGCCAGTGAACCAGTGCTTCGCTCCTGCAATTTTCGGTTCGTTATTAGCAAATTTTTGTGTGGCGTCTTTTTTTTATTTCCAGTGTGTTGCTTTCCGATGTGAGATTGCGGTCGAGTAGGCTCGACCCAAACAGAAATCTTCTTCTTCAAATTCTCGGGGGTATTGATGGCGGCTTAATGGATTGAACTGGTTAAAGAGTGCATTCGCTCGTCCCCCCCTCCTCCCTTCGACAGGAACAGACGAACGGGTTTGAGATTCGGAAAATCAATAGACCCCCAGTCGAGACACGTCCGCATAGGAGGACATGTTGTTGCTTACGTATGCACAAGCATCTCATTAATTCTCCATGTGGACTGAAACGGGTGTTGTCACTGACCGACCACAAAATTGCTCAATTTACTGACGGAGCGACATGCCCGAATTATTTAATCATTAAATCAGTGATCACAAAATGAAGAAAGTCCGCCTCCCCCAGTCAGAAGACACTCGATAGGTTTGTCCTTTTGCGGAGACACATTCTCATCGTCTAGGTGATTAAAATCCCATTAAGACCCATCCATTGTCTCCGGGTGAACTCGTCTAGAGTTTCCAATGGCGTCAGAGCTCCTTTTTAATCAGGAGACACCTAGAGATGTGAGACAGTGCCGTAAACGTGGCGCCGGCTGAGGATAATCAACGAAAAATTGTTTTATCCTCTCATAACCGATTGAGTTGTTCGACGCCGCTTGAATGTGAGCAATGGCGAGGGTTATTGGAATGACGGGTGTTTAAAGTTTTCAAATGTGTCCTGACTCATGGAATTCATTCCATTGTCATCCATTCGAAGGAAGATTTCGACTTCGTGTCGCCGAGTCTAGAGGGGAGCTACTTGTGCTTGTTGGGTACAGTCTGTGTAAAGGGTGATTCATTGAGGCTTGTTTTTTTTTAAATTGTAAATGAAACACGTCAAGTGAAGTTGGATGGTGGAAACATTGGTATGGCCTGAAAGAGCAGTTTCTGGCAATTACTTTTTGAATATAATTTTCTGTAAATAATGCTTGAGACTATGCTATACAGGGTTCATTCTAAATTGGATCACTTCTTCCAGCGCCGCCACCGATATTTGGCCACTTAAGCGAGTAAAGTTGGCTTGCAAATGCTGGGCGTAGCTATTAACGGAGTCGGAGCGTTGCTGATGCACATCACATGTCGCTCGAAGTGCACGAAGAATATTTCTCACAGGACGCTGATTTTCGTAGAGCAGCTGAATAACTTGGAGACACTTTTAAAGTGGGAGCAGAGATTAAGGAAGAAAGACACGAACTCTCTTGTGAGCCTTGATCATGATGATTTATAAAACAAAATTGAATAAGTAGGCTAGTTATGAGAGATCTGTCAAAGAGTACAACAACTTCTGTTTAACAGATCCCTCATTACATTAACAAAACAAGTCTAAATGTATTCCTTCTCTACGGGGCTCTAAGAGCATACACTTGTGGGAAGGGGACAGAGTAGAGGCTGCAGTCAAGTCAGCCACTTAAGGCACCCATCCGACCAAGTGTTCAGTCAGAGGGCGCATTCACAGAACTCCCCATCACCACAGCCTGCCAAGTGGACCCCCCTTGGAGACTGTATCAGCTCGTCCCCATTCGACGCCCACATCAAAGAGCAGTCACCGCGGGGCACAAATCCCAATCGAAAAACTTCGATCTCATCGATTACCCACCTCCGACACATAATCTCCAACCGAACTCATTCACCAAACTAGTTACCCTCGAATTGGCATCACAAACGGCAACAGAATGGAATCTTTACAACAAATTGTCCTCGAATTACTTCCAAACACGATACCGAATACCGCATCCACGCCCACGGTGCGTGGGAGCCTAAGCAGCAATCCATAAACCAATAAACCAAAACGGAAGAATGACAATCTGCTTTCAATAAACAAACGAATTCCATCCCCGAATGTTGCTGTCTATCAGATCCCAATAAATCCTCCGGCGGCGCAGAGCATCTGTTTGCAAGCACACGCCATATGCCCCTGCCTACACGTCACACCTTCTTTTTTTTCGATTCGCAACGCTCCTGCTGGGGTTCTTGAGTGCCAATGCTCCGGGGGCAATGATGGGGTGAGCGATTCGTCTCGCATGCACAACACATTCAAAAAACAAAAAAAAAAAAACAATTGAATCAAATTTCCATCACCGGGCGCAATGATGATGATTGAAAAGGACGAAAAATGAAATGTCTCTCGTCTTCATATTCATCTCACTCACAGGATGTAAACACACGCCCAAGGATATTGAGAAAAGATATTTGTCTTCACCCGAGCGCCGACGACAGAGACAGAGCCGAGCAAAGGATGGATTGGCAAGGACATAAATATTAAAATTAGCCTAACACACTGGAATTTCGATGAAGTGAAAGTCGAAAGTGCCAGCCAGGGGGCCAGCTGCTGGTTGGGAGCACAGAGGAGCACATGATGAGGGAATAAAAAATTCATAACACCGGATAAAGTTTTGTAATAGCCGCATAACTAGTCGAACAAGGTGACTCTGCCGATTGGGACGCCAATTTCATCTCAATCAATTACGTTGTGGCGAGTGAGTGACAGCTGGCGTGGGTTTGTTGAAAGAGTGTTGTACGCATTCCGCTGGCCACTCACATGTGGCTCAAAGTTTACGATGGAAAATTGACTAAGGGTGGACATAGATGGGGTAGTTTGATAGTGACCCTTCAACTGGGAAGTGATTACTCCAATTTGATGAAGGGACACTGGGACGTGGTGGGAGTTGGTGGGGGAGGGGGTTGATGGAAGCTAAATTTGAAGGGACTAGGCAACTTCCATAATTCACGACTCCACCCCTTTTGAGTCGTTCCTGTCTAAAGAAAGCTTCTCAAACTGTAGAACCTGTCGACTCATAGAACACGGCCAACTTGTCCTGGGACTGGACCATTCAAAAATCGGAGACATTCGTTCATGACCCGACGATCGCAAGTCTTCCATAATTGATTGGTTCTGGAGCCACGCGCACCCTGGGGTGACCCCCGAATACGACCGCCCCCCTCATCGAAGACAGTCTCATCATTTAGCCTCGCTTCACAAAGCTAATGACAGTCTAATGATGTTCCAAGTCCCAGTCCCTAATCAGAGATGCCAATCCGCGGCTTCCCTGTTTAGGCAAATTGCTCCTCCTAATTCGCTGGTTAACGCCCTCTTAAATAAATTCAACTCTCCATCTATTGTCGATTTCCTTCCTCGTCAGATCTTCCACCCCATCCTCCCCACAACCACATCGCTGTCAAGGCAGATCATTAATTGAATTGTTATTTGAAAGGACTCCAATAATTCGCAATGCCCCCTCCCCCACCCCCTCCCATAGATAAAAGTCACCCTTAGTCCCTTGGAGAAAAAAACCGAAAGGAAAACAAAAATATTGACATCGCATTGAACGTCTGTCGAATCCGTGGATATGTGCGTGTGCATGTGTACGCGAGCGAGACAGAGAGGAAATGTATTTATTGATTTTCATCATCTTATTGTCTTCGTTCGGTTCGTCCTTTTTGCAGATCATTAAATTTATTTTTGTCGACTTTTCATTTTCCCACTAATGAAGATGTAAACAAATTTTCGAAAGCCAAACGTTGCCGCATGTTGTCATCGTCCTTCGACGAATTTTCTCCTTTTGTTGAGCACGAGAGCGCGGGGGGAGACGCCGAGGATTAAATTAAATTGATTTGTTTGCATTAAGCTGGGAAAGGAAATTCTAAAAATATGCTCTTTATATTTCAAAGACGGACTCGGCTCTTAGTCGATGGAATGCCAAGCGAAATTCTAAGTCTCCCTAGAACGCATTGATCTATTCCTAATTCTTGTGAGGAGGACGACGGTGCTTTGCCGAACGCACGCAGAAGTCGGTGGAATCTCCGAGTCGGGATGGGTAATCGGACGAAAAGATGATGAATTCTGCCAGTGGTGCTGGAATTCCTGGGAAAGTCCTGAGTTGAAAAATGTAAATCAAGCAAGAGAGATCTCTCTCTCTGATTTCAGTTGATGCCAGGCATTCGTGGGGAACGAGTGCCAGTTGGCTGGAAGATGAGGGGAATTGAATCCTCTTCCGAGTCACTAATTAAAGAGGACTTTAAAAAGAAGCAACAAGTTAAGTGGTTGACTGGAAGCATCGAATGGAGCACCCAAAGATTGTCTCCAACAAACAGCAGCATCCTCGCTAAACACCAAGTCGACATGAACGTCGTGCGAATGTGGCTGAGGACACAACGAGCGACGACACCTAAAGCACCACAGTTGAACACTATTTGTGTGTGTACAAGGATTAAACAGTTGCACGTAAGATTGTATGCCCAGTGACATGTTTGAATAACTCCGCCGATAAATCACGATTGCCATCAGTGCCCCAACTCCGCTACGATTGCCGTTCTCTATCCAGTTCTGTTCTCTGGGGTTTTTTGTGCCCTCTCTCTCTCTCTCTTGTTCAGAAACCAGATCACGTGCACGTCTGTTTGTGTTTGAGTTGCAGCACCTTGGAGAGAAGGGTGGCATGCAAGAATCTTGCACAAATAAAACTTTCAGCCACGAAATCACGAAATCCAGCTGAACTGCTTAAAGCTTCTTCAAGAGGCTGACTACTCAACTCAACTTAACTGAGCTCAACTCATGCACAATTAACCGCCTCGTACGTGTTTAGTGGACAATTTTGCGCCATGTAATGGCAAGGCAATGTGTCTTAATTATCGTCCTTCCCCGAGTCGCCCTTTGACTCCTTAATTAGGTAGCAATCTCGTCGTGGACAGCCACAGGAATCCGAATCGGAATATGAGGTACTCGCTGTGCGGTCGTAGTTCTCAAGCTGTTGCATGCAATTGAGTGAGTAAATCAATTAGCTGCTTGGCAGTGGAAAAAATGGATAATTACTCTGCTAGACCATGCGTCTGGACACTTGATTGGCGCCTGAAATTAGGTAAACGATGATTCGTTCGGAACTCATCCATCCCTTCAGCCCCTCCGGCAAATGATTCAAATCTATTCGATGCAAGGCTGAATTCCATTTCCAATTATGCAGCGGCATTCAATTAGGAATTCCTTTCGAGGGCACGCAGCGCTGGTCGATGGTTGGGGTTTTTGTTCGATGCCTTTGCATTTGAAAAACAATCAGAAAACAGTAGGACTCGCACAGTTGCAACAACAACAGCGGCCAGAGCAGCCAGAGCAACAGCAGAAATTTACAATATTTATTCTTGGAATCCATTCTCCCCATCCCCCTGTGCTTGCTCTGTAAGTGCTCAGTTGTGTTTGCCGGCACTCTCCTTCTCTCTCTCGGACTGTCCAATGCATTGGTTGGTCCTTGACGATGGAGGATGGATTGCGAGGGCAGAGCGGAAAAATTAATTGTTTTCCTTCGATCGGAATTTATAATTACTGTACTGTGTGACGAATGGTTTGGGAATGAGAGTACAATGGGGGAGAAAGGTCAGATGGACACAGTACAGTGGTGCGGCGCTGAATGCAACGAGTTGCAGGCGTTTCAAGGACACGCTGACATTTCGAGGGAAGTGGGAACTGTGCTTGTGACAACGTTGATTGTCAGATGGTATAAGAGAATTTAACCTTTTCAAGGCCGTTCTGCTGTCACTGGGCCATGTTTTGTTGGAGAAATTTCAGAAACCCTCCGTCATGGGGGTTTGTATGATGTCAGCTGAGGATGGAGGATGTCATGCTTCCATCGGCGATGCGATGAGTCTTTTGCGGGCGATTCTGTTGCGGGATTTTATGAGGGACATGTGATGGACAGTGCGAATGGTGAGTTTTTGACGGATTTTTGGAATATTTTCTCGGCGGAATGCGTCCTCTGGTCTAAGGACCTATTTGAATTGGGGGCGGGTATAAAGAAACCCAGATCACAGATCAGATTGTTTGAACATTCTCCAGTGAGAGTTGGACTAGGCAACCAGCCATGACGTCCAAAGCCATGACCATGACGTTGCGCTCGTGGCTGGAAACAAGATCATGTATTGAATCCGGCAAACTTGAACTGTGTGCCGATGTGCTGTGTAGTGCCCGTTCTTCATTGATTCCACAGCCTTGAGATGGGTTGGGATATTTGATGGAATTTTCCACCCCTGGTCCGTACCCTGGTCTAAAGATCAGCATGAGCTATGGGTGCTGAGTCTGTACGAAAAAAAGTCAGTCCTTAGCAGATCTAGAACCAGAGCCTTTGACCATTGTCTGTGACTTAAGAGAGGTAGGGCTGTGAATAGTTGAACAGTTGAACGCCCGAACCTAGACAACTACCGTCGAAGCGCGTGCCAATACGCCCGACCTTCGAACAGGCTGCAAAAATGGCGTCAAATGAGTAGGGAAGAGGTGGCACCTTTGAACATCACTAATAAAGTCGTATGTGCTGTCCCAAAACACATGGGCGAGCTTGTGAAATGAAAACTCGATCGAAGTTTGATCATAAATCTAGAGACCCAGCGTTGCATTCGACGTACGAACTCACTGTGCCACGGCCCGGCATTAGTAGCCCAGGACAGAGTGGAAAAATGCCATCAAATGGATTCACAAATGGTTCCGCATGTGGAACGGAAACATCATCGTGGGCAGGGCTTGCAGAATTCAGGTTTTGGTCGAAAAATCTGCCAAGAATTGCTTTATTTTTTTCCTCTCTCAATCCCAAACAGAGGAAGGTGAACGTCATCACTTTTTCCCCATCAAATGTCCCGCCCATCCTGGTAGACCACAGAATGAAGCGGGGTACACCAATGCACCGCAGTTCGTTAAGCCCTCATCTGCAGGCAAACACAAAAAAAATAACCAAAAACTCAGTCAACACACAGGCTTTTCATTTGCATTTGCAAAATCAAAATCAGTGCTAATCGACTTACCAAACATAAAGCCGCTCTAGAATAAATCAAATCTACACAAAAATAGACGACCACCCTTCCACAGGCTCTCGAAACATTAGTAATCAATAGAACCGCCATCGACCGCGGCCTCCCCGCACACAAAAAAAAAAAAAAACCCCGAAAAAGAAACTTAATAATCGTTAGTCGAATAGTAGACCGATTTGAATAAAATATCGCAACGAAATAACATCCGATACAAAATCGTGTTCGAACCGTGGAAGCCGGGAAAGCCGGGGAAACCGGGGAGAGCCCCGCCACTAGCGACATCAAAAAGAAACAAAACAACGAGAAACACAAACCACGAGTAATATTCAGCCCTAAGTACCCGAAGGCAAATAAACAAGGATAACAGCGGTAACGGCACCCGAGTCCCGTTGAAAGGTACCAGCGAGAGCATAAAAAACCGAAACGTAGAGTATATAAAAATGAGGGAATTATTTTGTCTGTCTGCAGTGGATTAACCCCCCCGAAAGCCAGTTAAATTGTTTTAACCTTGAAAGCAGCGTTAAATTGCTGAAACGAATGCGGTTAAAGAAGCGTCCCCTCCTCGCCAAGGCACACGGGCACACATCCACACCGGAGCCGCGCCCCTCACCGATTGCCGTGTACAGTGTCCCGGAGCGAAGGTATGCGGTAATTAATGTTTGATTATCGGGTCTTAGGAGAGCTTTAGTTTTGTTTTGTGCGCGCTCTTAAAATGTAAAAACTTCGAAACGGGTTAGGTTTAATTAGCCCTTATGCCTGGCTCGAGGGGCGGGGAGAGGGGAGACTCAGGTGCTGCCGCTGCCGACGGGAAGAGTTGCACTGATTTATGGAGAATGTGTGTGTGCGCCAGGCGGGGGGAGGAGATGTGAAACTGGAGCCATAAGGATAAGCCGATGGGGCTTAAGGGACTCCGAGATAAAATTAGATGTGTCGTTATGGGGCGGATGAGGGAAGATATGAGTGGCAATTGGAGGCAAACCTGATACCTGAGGTGAAACAATCATTGCCCTTAAATAAAGGTCTTCTATTCGATGCAAGGGGTGAGTGCCTTGAAAATGGCAGTGAAGACGACTTTAAGAGCGGAAGGTGGAGGAAATGGCAGTCCTTTCAAGATCCAGTCTCTCCCATGGTTCGGAGGAAGTGAAGACAGATATTGGCCCCACTTTGAATTAAACAGGACCTCCTTTGAGACGGGACTATGAAAAGAACTTGATCGAATGCAGAACACATTGATTATGCAGAATACAGCCGCCATTGCTGGTCCACACCCGCTGTCCACTTCCGCGTCCCAGCCAACTAATTTGTGTATTCCCATCACTCAAATTGACCAGCAGCAAGTCACATCACTCAACTTCCTCATCATTGTGGCCAACGTCCACCCTCCCAGCCGACAACAGCTGAAGGATAACACATTTTAATTTCTTTCCCTCTTCAGCCGGGCAGGACACGAAAACACTGTGGCTGTACATTTAATGTCTGCCGTCCATGACGTTCAGCGATTCCCAGAAGACGAGCTTGATGGTCAGGACACGGATGGCTTGGGCGAAGGATAGATGCACATCTGCTCACAGCAATTTAGTGCTGTCCTAATGAAATGAATACTCTACGTAGGAGAGTGCTTTGATGGGTCCACAGTCGTCCTTCCTGACTGCAGTGGCTTCGGGCGAAGCGGAACTTTAACTAGAATCTACACAGAGTGCTGAGAACGATCCTTTTGAACGTCTGCATTGAAACCGCGGGTATATGTATTTTTCGACTTGACTCCTGTTACATCCCTTGAAAGCGATCCTTCAAAGCAAGGACACTCAGCAGCTGAATCACAAAGCATTCATCTCAGAAACACAAGCCGTCTAGGTGACAAACCGCAGACCAAACCTGTTCCATCAAACAAAGCTATTTGTAGCGCCTCCATACGCCGCTGACCGTCCCCCTTCTGAACCGCTTCCAGTGCCGCACGGTCAATGTCCTTATGAGTCATTTACCGTTAGTCGAATTGAATCAAGGACACGCCTCAATCACATAGGTCTGGACGCGACCTTTCATATGAGTGGTCACATGTCTTGATCCGAACCATATTCCCGGAGATGTTGCCGATTTTGTGAAAATGTTGGTCGAAAAAGTTGGTCGAAAAAGTTGGTTGGCTGGGATTTCTGAAGTACTAGTCGCCCAGAAATTTTAGTAGGTATGTTTTCTCCAACATTTATTCTTTGACATTGAATATCTTAGGAACGGGGTCCTCTAGAGAAAAACAAATGATGGGGGATTTTAGATTATGACTTCCTCTTTCAGGCACATGATATGCACTGTTAAAAGTACCGTTATTTGCGTTAAATTTTTACGGAAAACGGACAAATTTTCACAAATTTCACCCTTCTACAGCATTTAACTCGATCATTATGAGGTGTGGTGAGGGGGAGTGGAATAAGGGGGTTGGGGGAGGATGAAGATCGGAGGGTGCTCTTTAAAATGAGACCATAATCATTGACATACTCCTTCAAATAATATATTTTTAAGCCCAGAATAGATGAAAAAAGTACATGTCTGGGACACCCCAAGACAGCCAATAAAACTAATTTTCAACCAAAAATCGCCCTGAAACACCAGGCCACCAGAAATGCAAAGAAAGCAGTAGGTGTGCATACCGCTTTCCATACCGCCTCATATACTGTCTTCTGTACCGCTCGCCATACCGCTCACTATACCATCGGAAGCGCCGGACCGTGAACAGCCCAGAATACCGCCGACCATCCCGCTCCGCCCAACCAGAGCGGTACGAAATCCAAATTTTTAGCCAAAAACCACCCCGAAATACCAAGTCCCCAGAAATGCAGAAAAGCAATAGGTATACCCCCGGTAGCAACTTGAAGTATGCAACGATTTTCGCAGGGCCAGTGATCGTGGCGCACATGGGGTAAAATTCATTGCATACTTCAAGTTGCTACCGGGGGTATACCTACTGCTTTTGCTGGGATTCTGGTGGCCTGGTGTTTTGCCAGGATTTTGTATGAAAATTTCACATTTTTGGACATCGTACCGCTCCCGTCCCGCTCGACATACCGCTTCACTGGCGGCATTACATGCCGCTCTACAGACCGCCAAACCGACCGGACCTCATACCGCTAACGTACCGCTCACCGTACCGCTCCCGTACCGCTTTCTATACCGCATCATATACCGCCTTCTGTACCGCCCACCGTACCGCTCACCATGCCGCTCACTATACCATCGGAAGCGGCGGACCGTGCACCGCCCAGAATACCGCCGACCATCCCGCTCCGCCCAACCAGAGCGGTACGAAATCCAAATTTTTAGCCAAAAACCACCCCGAAATACCAAGTCCCCAGAAATGCAGAAAAGCAATAGGTATACCCCCGGTAGCAACTTGAAGTATGCAACGATTTTCGCAGGGCCAGTGATCGTGGCGCACATGGGGTAAAATTCATTGCATACTTCAAGTTGCTACCGGGGGTATACCTACTGCTTTTGCTGGGATTCTGGTGGCCTGGTGTTTTGCCAGGATTTTGTATGAAAATTTCACATTTTTGGACATCGTACCGCTCCCGTCCCGCTCGACATACCGCTTCACTGGCGGCATTACATGCCGCTCTACAGACCGCCAAACCGACCGGACCTCATACCGCTAACGTACCGCTCACCGTACCGCTCCCGTACCGCTTTCTATACCGCATCATATACCGCCTTCTGTACCGCCCACCGTACCGCTCACCATGCCGCTCACTATACCATCGGAAGCGGCGGACCGTGCACCGCCCAGAATACCGCCGACCATCCCGCTCCGCCCAACCAGAGCGGTACGAAATCCAAATTTTTAGCCAAAAACCACCCCGAAATACCAGGTCCCCAGAAATGCAGAAAAAGCAGTAGGTATACCCCCCGGTAGCAACTTGAAGTATGCAACAATTTTTGCAAGGCCAGTGATCGTGGCGCACATGGGGTAAAATTCATTGCATACTTCAAGTTGCTACCGGGGAGTATACCTACTGCTTTTGCTGGGATTCTGGTGGCCAGGTGTTTTGCCAGGATTTTGTATGAAAATTTCACATTTTTGGACATCGTACCGCTCCCGTCCCGCTCGACATACCGCTTCACTGGCGGCATTACATGCCGCTCTACAGACCGCCAAACCGACCGGACCTCATACCGCTAACGTACCGCTCACCGTACCGCTCCCGTACCGCTTTCTATACCGCCTCATATACCGCCTTCTGTACCGCCCACCGTACCGCCCACCGTACCGCTCACCATACCGCTGACTATTCCATCGGAAGCGCCGGACCGTGCACCGCCCAGAATACCGCCGACCATCCCGCTCCGCCCAACCAGAGCGGTACAAAATCCAAATTCTTAGCCAAAAACCACCCCGAAATACCAGGTCCCCAGAAATGCAGAAAAAGCAATAGGTATACCCCCGGTAGCAACTTGAAGTATGCAACGATTTTCGCAGGGCCAGTGATCGTGGCGCACATGGGGTAAAATTCATTGCATACTTCAAGTTGCTACCGGGGGTATACCTACTGCTTTTGCTGGAATTCTGGTGGCCTGGTATTTCAGACGAATTTTGTACTGAAATTTCAGAATTTTGAGTGCGTGCATGTTTTTGTTGGATTTTGATGGGACATGATTTTTGTCGTACTTACCTTTGGAGATGTAGGATTGTGGTCCTAAAAAGGACTTTCCCGTGGGAATTGCAGTCCTGATAAGGACTTTTTGTGTGTGGTTTACTTGGGGGCTTACCTTACATGTTGGAGGGTACTGAAGACCTGCTGAGTCAAGCAGATTTAAACTGCTAGCTCGCGCAGATCAACCTCCGTTTAATGTGTTTTTGGGAAAGTCCTCTTAAATGGCTGTTTGAAGAGGACTTTGGCTTGCTTAAGACATGTGAGTGAGGTAAACAGTGAATAGACGAACCACGAGTTTCAAGGGCGCGTCATACCCACTCCATGTCTTGTCCACTCGAGCTCCTCCGTCAGAAGAACTCCTCTCTAAGCTTGCCCACTACATGTTCATTAGAAGCACCCATTTAACTACAATGACACGAAGTGCCATCGGGATGGCTCGAATTGTTTCATAAAAGTTTCGAACTCAACAGCAGGTAGTAACAAGAGGCATGCGGGGCACAGTTAATTAGATGGAGTTTCGGTTTTCATCTGAATCGGAATTTCTGCTGCGGGAGGGGATTCCACATGAGAATGGCTTCCACCCTCGAGCACAATGCATGCACCGGGAATGCAGACTCACTTTTGGAGGAACCTTAATTAGATGCATGCCATGGAATTATGTTCCCAGCATCGAGGCGTGTGCGCACGGCGGCATGTGTTTCAGTTTCCTGCAGACCATCTGGGAGTCTGTTCTCTGTGGTTGGCTGGTCTACCGCGAAACAGGAGCAGCAACTCAAATCATACGCATGACGCAATGCCAACGACACTGTATCTGCCATTCCCCTCCTCCTCCTTGCCGTCCTCAGAATCCATTTCGCTTTGTCATCAGTCATCTTTGCAGCATCCGCGTCACTCTATATCACGATGAAAACTCGTTTCAAGTCATATTCCAATCTAGTCTCGGAACCGTGCCCCTTTCGACCCGACGACGACGACGACGACGACTGAAATGGCGTTTCTTTCTCCTCTCACTGATGGGCAGCTTTTTTGCTTTATATTCCGACGAAAAGTGCATAAAAGTCACCAAAGAGAAGAATGCAACAAATCAAAGCAAAGACTCCGCATAGTTGCTCCCTTCCTTCCATCTCCCTCGCAGCCCAGTCCTTTGTCACTCTACTCTGTGCCAAGAGAAGGAAGCCGGGCAAACTCCGACGATACGGAAGAGGAGGAAAAAGCGAAAAAATAGCAAACAAATCATCAACATATTGAATGGAAAGAAAGCATTAACCCGGGCGGCGGACGGCGGGCGGAAAGGAAAAGAGGCGAAAAAAAGGGACGAAAGCAAAGCGTTGCTATTGGGAAAGAAGCTTAAGGATTTGATAAATGCTTTTTTCATGGTCTTGGCCGTCGCCGTTGCTGTTGCCACTGTCGCCACTGTCACCACCATCGTTTCACAGGGACCGACCCGACACTGTTCTCTGTTCTCCGACGACCGCATCAAAATTGCAATATGCTTAATAAAGTGAGAAGGAAGCGCACAAAACAACGAGCGAAAGGATGAAGGATGAAAAATGAGATTGAATGAACTCACCCAGATTAAGTGGGTCCACCACAACGGAGTTTGGGATTTCTTCAAGTCTGCCTGACTGAATGCATTCAACCTTTTTTTTTTTTGATACTTCATCCTCACCTCTTAGGGTCGTCGCCCACGGGCGTCCACTCGACGGCTGACCCGCCTTTCAAAAGCCTATTAAAATGTTGGCTGGAGTTTTGGGGGTGTTTTCTTTTTCAAATTAATTTCTGCTGCCTCGGGATGGGGTTGATTGGAGTTGACACACTTGACAGATGAACAGATGAACGAACTGACGGATTGTGGCTGTAAGTGGGTTACCTAGACTGACGAGACCTGGGATCCACTTAAGGACCTGTTAGACCTAATAAGCATCATCTATAATCTCCGCTTGGTGACGCCCTCTTTTCTGCCCTTAGCTCTGTGAAGCATTCACTTTCAAGAACCCTTTCCTGCCGCACTCTGTCGCCCATGACTCGTGCAACAGAACCACCATCCGCACTCCCATTCCACAGCACCGCCGCTTCCCTCTCCAATTGGCCATATCAAGCAAACAGTGGAAAAGACAAATGAACTTAATGAACGCATCCCGGCGAGGCGACGAATTGACTGCAATTCAATCAGAGATTAATTAAGCCCGTTCTGAGCGCATTTTACGAACAAACAAACGCCTTCACTCTCGCACAGGGCGCCAGACAGACTCGGCTCCCTCCTCACCGCATTTCCGGTAGATTAAACGAACACACTCCTCAGCCAATTCATAACCGCACGTCAGATACGAGGAGTATATGAGTCAAAGCGCATTACGATTCATACCATCCTTCCTGTCGACTTGAGAGCCGACTTGCTCCGACGTGCAGGATCTTGGCAAATTTATTCCACCTGCCGAGTCTTCCGGGGTCGCACGACGAGTGCGAGGGGGATGCAAGCATCCGGGAGGGTATTTTACATAAATTGCGCCTGAAGAAGCTGCAGTCAGACAGACAGTGAAAGCACTTCACCTGTTCCTCGGCCTCGAGGGAGTTGATTAAATTATATCCGAAGAACAAGGTGCATTTCAAGTGCACGCCTTTTTCTTTCCGGGCTCTCCCGGCTCTCCGCTCCACCTTCGTGACGACATCAAGGCGTCACACATTCGTTAGCCGTCACCGTCGCAGTCGTCTACGTCGCCTGATGGCATGTAAATTGGAAACTCTCTCTCTCTCTCTCACTACGCATGGCTAATTTATTCAAGAATAATTTGGAATTATCCTGATCTGAATTATTTACGGTCTCCGGCACAAGCATGTGGGTCGTTGACATGTAAACAGAACCGAAGCCGAACCATTGGTGTGCCCTGCAGGCGTTAGCCAGTTGTGATTACGGAACTGGTGCATGACATGTGGATTGCCCACTTGAACAAAGCCTGTCATTAGGGATTCGGCTTAATAGCCGATCATTATCGGCTCTGTTCGATGGTAACCGTTAATCGCTCGAAGTGTGTCCCTTCTAATTGTGGTGTGTGCGTGGATATGTGGGCTGGGCGGGGAGGGCAAGGTTTTGTGCTTTTTTTTATTGATGATGACTGCGGAGGAACCAATTATGGGCGAGTTGGGAAGTGTCATCCTTGATGGATACAAGGTCCACCAAGGTCATGTGGGTGAGAGGGAAGTAAGAAGGTCATGACAAGTCAATGGAAATCAGAGAAACTCAATCAAACTTAGAGAAACTCAGCGAAAGTTAGCTAAACTCGGCGAAGTTCAGTGAAAGTCAACGAAAGTCGGCAAAATTCTGTGAAAGTCAGTAATAAGACCGGACAAATCAGCGAACTCGACGAAGCTCGTTAAAATTCAGTGAAAACCGATGACAGTTAACGAAGAGAAGATCAGCGAAGATCAGTAATGATAGGAATAATCAGCGAAGTTAAAACTGAACGAAAGTCAACCAAGAGAAAATCTGTGGAACTCAGCGAAGTTCAGCGAAAGTCAGTAATAATTGTCGAAACACCGTAATAATCAGCGACGCTAATCGAAGCTTAACGAAACTCGACGAAATTCATTAACAATGAACGAAAGTCAACTAAGGGAAGGTCAGAGAATCTCGGCAAAATTCAGTGAATGTTATTAATGATTGGCTAAAAAACCTTATTAATCAGCGAAGCTCAACAAAGTGCAACGAAACTCGGCGAAATTCAGTGAAAATCAACGAAATTCGACGGAAATCGACGGAAATCCGACAGTGACATGAAAAGCAAATAATTTGCTCTTCAATTGCGTTCCAAATTGCCGTTCAAACAAGAGGTCGTTTTTCTAGTCGATTCCCAATTAAAGGAATCAAAGGATTTCCTGGCAGGAGTCTTCTAATCAGCCGATCATCCATCCCTCGAAAAAAGATTCCAGGTTCAGTATAGCACCTCCTCTGAACATATGCAATCTTTGGGACCAAACGAATTGCCAAGAATCATTAAAAACGGCTTAAATGTCATAAATTGAATCCCTCTCCTCGATCACTGCATCAAGTACCTTGAATCCACCCAAGTAGCACACATCACAAAGTCAGACGATGAATTAAGCCGTTCATCCACCCCAACTCGCCCTCCAGGTCCTCCATAAAGTAACAGGAAATTCGAATTACAATCAGTAAATACCGAAACATGGAAGCCTACTCCCTAGCCAGTCGCACATCGTATCGAAATCCCTAACCCGGAACCGCAATTAGACGAAATATAATTCCCTTCGACACGTAATAGCACTCTGTTCCACATGCTGCACGACACAGTGCCGCTGTGGATGGCAGGCGGCATGAGCATGGTCACCGACACCGGCACTGGCACCGGCACACAAGTGAGCCGACTGTACATGAACGCAAACAGAAAGACCGTTAAATGAAATCTCCTCCAGCGGAATCTAGGATTTTCTTTTGTATATCCCTCCCTATGTCACACTACACCCCGTTGCCGTCGTCGGCGTCGACCGGATAAGCTCAATTCCTGCCCCCATTCAGTCTCCTGGCTCACCAGCACCCCCAAGAGTTCGGCCTCCGCAACCGCTTCCACCGCCATCAGCACAAAAGCTAACATTCTTGCATGGCGGTCCCTAATTGATTTATTGGCATTCCTGTGTGTTTCACATATCCTGGGCATGGGTGGCGTTCGCTCCGCTCTGCCGTACGTACGGTGTGTTGAGTTTCATTCATTTGCCGTCCTATGGTTGAATCTGTCGCCGGGACGGCTCCCCCCACCCACCGCCGCCCAGCGCATCCAGTTCGCACAAAGGAGACCTCTGGGCGGAACGAACGAAATACCTGAAGCGAGACGCAAAAAAATGCAAGGACGACTATTTATCCCTTGAAACAGAAATATCTATTACAGCCAGAGTGTTGATAGTTTCTTCATCCCGCTCCTCCCTCCCTTTTCGGAGTAAACAAGAACTACGATAGGAATGCCGAGAGACGATCCACACTAGTCCACTGGCAGATAGGCGATGCTAACTGAGTTTTTATCCTCTGCCCAGCTGTCCAAGGGGGGAAGGGTCGCGGGGAGGGATTTAAATTGACAAATGTGATGGAATTTCAGTTCACAGCAGATGGACGAGATGAATTCCGATTTGATGTGGCTGCGGGGGCCAAACATGGAATAGACCCCCGTTTCACAGCGCACACAGTGCCACATGCAGAGAGTGCTCGACATGACCTTCCGCAGTTGCCACTTAACCAAATAAGCTAACAATGTCAAATAACCGGGCATTGTCCGGCAAAAATCCATTCGGATGACAGCAAGTGTGTCAGACGACATTTCATTACCCGTCCCCTTGACGAGAGAGTGAGAGAGGGAGAGGAGGTGCAGGCGGATGGTGGTAGAGTAGGTGGCGACACAGTATCGACACCTGCTTTGGAAACGTTGAGTGCTCCTAATTGGGAAACCAAGCAACCGAACAGCACGAGCTGGAGAGATTAATGCCAATATTAGGACTGACCACAGGCACATTCATACGAATGCACAATTGCTTTTGCGGCGGAGAGTGGTTGTGGGGGGGGGGGGGGGGGGAGGGATAGGAAGGAATAGACCTGTTTACAACTTTTGACATTTTCGACAGCTGGCTTGCTAGCTGTCACAATCATCGAGTTGGTAAATTATCCTCATTCTTAGTGCCACGTGGCGCAGTAAAGCAAAATGTGGTCAGGGACGGATGTAATTGAATGGGAGAGGCTCTGAAGAACGGATGGTCATTTGGTTCATTTGGTTTCTCGGAAGATCATCCACCGGGCAGGAGTGTGCATGGAGCAAGAGCAATCAATCTTCTCTGAGCGAAGAGGTGCATACATCATTCCTGCTGACGCATGAACCTGATTTCGTGCTTTGATCAGGAGTGCAACTGATGCAAATCATCGTCCGCATAATCCTGATTATTAATTACAACATCTCGTCTACTACTAGTCCAGCCAACCAAACAACATCCATCACATCTTAATCCATTCATGGAGCGTTAAAGTCGAGTTGAATGGCAGCCCTCCAGGTGCAAACGGACTGTGCTTCATTAAAGCATTTGTCAGGCGAAGGTCCTCGAATATGTGTTCACCCGATGCACTGGACCTGGTTTCAAGCATTTCCTTTGTAATCCGCCCGGCACACTGAAACATAATCCGTCCGAGAGTCATCCAGTGTGTGCCTGCAATTATCAAGCAAATATCCGCACACGCATGCAACGCGTGTGTACGGCGCTCGGGTTACAAAGCAGCACAAGCCTTTTGAAACGCAAATTCCCATCGCAGGCCACCACTCGAGCTAACCGACTCGGATTTCACTCTCGACTTCGGGAAAACCTCCTAAAAACGTTCCCGAACCGAAGCCACTTCATCGATCGTGTAACCAGAGGTGCACTAAATCAATTCAACGCCACCACTTGCCCTCTTTTTGCTAATTACCTCGCGCCACAATGAGCTCGGTGTGCAGAAAATAGCTGTGAGTCCTCCCCGTCGGAATGGTCTTAATCAGTGCTCAATGTTCAACCTCTCCGGCGGGGTAAGTAGCAGTCACCGTGTGCATTCAGACTTATTCTGGGCGAGAGAAGCGAGCCCACCTGCGAACCCTGGCCAAGACAAGACTGCAAATTGATTAAATCGCCATTCACCACAGTTATCTCCAATGGAACACACTCCTCCGGCTGTGCTGCTTCTGGTTCAATGGCCACCAGTCGGAAATCTAATGCGAGTCCAGGACACGAGAACCGAATCCATTCAAACTGAGCCGGAGGGTGGTGCGTTCGATTGGGAACTTCATCATCATTCAAATCCGTTGGTCCTGTCAAAATAAATACCCTTTCACTCTTGTTGGCTGCAGCAGCCCATTGTGTGAAGTAATTCGATTTTGGACAACGACAACACACTTACACACAGCCCACCATCAGCCGCAGCGACAGCAGTTCGGATAAGTCATCATCCTCATTCGCTTGGCTGGGAAACAGTTTCGAAATTCACAATTTACTCGGGGCTCCACGGTTGAAAAAATACGAAAACGGAGTGGGAACGATATCTCAGTGGGTTGCCATCCGGTGGGGGAGGGAGCGGGAGGGGAGCAATGCGAGTCATTTCGGGAGCAGACGCAGTGTCGGATGCGTTCCCGAGAGGAACGACACTGCCTGCGAGTGCATCCTTTTGAGGTGACCTCCGGGGGGATTTAATCTGTGGAAAAAAAAAGAAGTAAACGTCTGCATCTGTGCTCAAACACAGAGCCAGAACCAATAAGGACTCAGAGGAACGTCAACGTCGAGTGGTGCAGAAAACAAATGCAGAGGTTTGTGAGATGGATTTTGCAACAGTGAAGGGAGTCGATGACATTACAAGTGGTCAGGCTATCATCCCATCATTGCTTGTTGTCCTCTGTCTGTTGGAGCACACTCAAGAGGGGAGGGAGTATTGAAGACTTAAGTTCGAACAAGTGGAGATAAGGAGGAGAGTACTGAAGTCGCTGCGATGTTTCCATTCCAGTCTGACCGGCTCTTCGCAATTGTGGCATTTTGTTACATCGAATAGAAGGACTCTGGAGGCTTGAAGTCCCTTGGCTTCAAGTCTCTTAAGGACTCTGGTGGCTTGCAGCGAGTTTGCTTGGTCATTCTCTGACGTTCGACGGGGGAGACGGAGTCTTAAGTGATTCTTCCTCTTCGTTTGACTTGATCTCTTTAGTTTAAAGAATTTATACACTCTTGGTGCAATTTATTCTAGCAAAACTGAGTGGCTGATTTCTTCTCACGAATAAGCTCTAAAATATCGAGTGACCTCCTCGTCCCTGTGGTCATCTCTAGGCGGCGTATCAACATTCATCAAAAATCATTCACACGTGATCAGCGACATTGCATTCCACATAATGTTCCTCCCAATATTCGCCAAGAAGTTGCGCAACACTTACCACTCAAGACTTCTCTCAGATTTCACGACAAGCCCAAACCTGCTCATGGCCAAGCACAAAATTCGAGCGAGAGCACACACACCCACGCGCACACACATAGAGAGTCTTTCTTGTCACCGCGAGCATGCACGAACCTGTCGCTGCAGTGTGGCCTTATCAGTCGCTGCTGGCCGGTCGGTGTGTGCATTTTGGCTAGTGAAGGTGATCGTGTTTAAACGTGTCTTGCTCTTCGTGTATTGTCCGGAATGTTTGGTGATTGCGTTTAGAATTATCCCTTCGGTTCGCGATCGTGGTGTAACATGGATTGGGACTGGATCAAGCAGTATTTAGCAGTGGAGTGCAGCGCTGGAGAAGGTCGTGGAATGCGGTGAGTATTTCCTCGAGATCTGGACCGCTGGTTTGTGAGTATACGTTTGAGGCGAGGTAAGGTGAATATGATCAATCGATTTATTTATTTTTTAAATGTCTTGTGGTGTCTTATCAATTTTTATTCAACTATTTTCTTGGCTGCTTTTGTTTTCACTTCGTTTCTTGTACACAAAGTCTCTTAATCTTTATGGTCACCTGTCGTTCTTAGTGTTTTTCTTTTTTGTTCCTTCTGGTGAGTTCATCATGGTATCTCGTCGTTGTCAATAGTTTTTTTGTACCCGAGTACGTCTTGAGTTCGATATGCTTTGCTTGAATATCCTTCTCATCTTGTCATTAACCCGGCTCAGTTGGACAGTTAGAGTGTCTGGGGATAATCGACGTGTTTCATAGGAATGTCGACTTGTTGTGTAGTTTTTCTCCAATAACCCAGAAGCCCATCAGGAGGGCTCTCCAAGTGCTTCTCATTGTCTGCGTATCTCCTTGTCCATCTCTCTTGAGTTGTTCTCCACCGTTGACCTGCTGCTTTCAACTCTGAAGCTCTCATTTAGTCAAGTTCTTTTCGATCCCTTCTTGTTTCCAGTTCCAGTTCAGCACACAATTTCTACCAGAGTTCCAAATTCTGCGTATTCCCGTAGACTTGTCCTAAAAGGGACGCTCTAATTTTTGTTTGACAGATTATTCCGTCGATATTCTTTTCTTGTCGCATCATGCTTCTAGGAATTATTATTTTCATCATCCTCCCACATGCGTCATAAATCTGTTTTGGTCGCTTCCACTCGAAGTCACAATGTCGCTGGAACAAGGCAAGAGAGGTGAGGTTTTCTAGGCGGATTTAGGCGTCTCATTTTACTTGTCTTTAGATTTCCCTTGACACAGAGGCACTCTTGCGTCATGCAGAAGGGGGCATTCCACAGCCCAACATCAAGAATAAAGCAGATCATAGAAAATCAAGCAGTAGGGGAGAAGGGGGCAATTTTGAAGTTGGGGTATCTTTAAAAAGCACATACTATTTTATTATATATACAAGCTATGACCTGCTTTATTCTTGATGTTGGGCTGTGGAATGCCCCCTTCTGACGCAAGAGTGCTTCTGTGTCATGGGAAAGTGTGCTCTTTTCGTCTCTCTTGCCGAATGTGTAGGCTTTCTCGGACGAACGACGCCTCTCCGTCGCCATGTCCAAAAAGGGCTTTAGTTTCTCTCCATAAATTCACAAGTTATTATTCAGAGACGAACACATAGGGACTCAAGCTATTCGAATTGTGATTAGTTGAAGCGCAATAAGGTTCTTATGCAATCACTTCATCAGTCATTAGCCTTACAGGATCTGCAACACTTCCACATCATCGGTTAGTTCTACAAATCGACTGTGGTTTGCTGGTTGTTTCTCTCTACCTTGTCCAATCGGTTGTCCTTTTTTCATGTGCCTCTGCATCTGTTTCTGAGCACTGCCACAGTAAGTGCCGCTCATGAGGCACAGAAGGTACATCCAGAGTGTGTCTGAGTAAGTCGGCGAGTATTTAGTCGACAGCTTCGTCAGCACGCATCACTGCATTCTCTTATACACGTTATGCAGGAAACAATTCACCTCATCTGCTTTTCTAAAGACCACTCATTTCTGTTCTGGTGCCACCTAGACTACCTGCCTGCCTAAAATCCAGAAGCGAGCGATTAAGCTTATAGAAGGCAGCAGTCGAAGACAGTCGTTGACTCACATGAACGCAGTCGTAATGCGTCTTCTTTTGTTTCGGCTTCATGCCAGTTTTTGCAAACGATGCTCAAGTGACTAAGCCAATTGCACTCATCCCCTCCATGAAGTCCCTCGTAATACACGCCTCGCCAAGAATGCCAGTTCTTCAGCCCACGAACAGGGTCCCGTCCAAAGACCGTAACCAAGACCCACTCACTTCGACCCACACGCACTTAAGCCATCTCCTCTCCTTCTCCCTCCAAACCATCGACTCGTGTCTCGTCTCTTGACACCGGTCACTTGAGCAAATTCACTCGTAGGCTGGTCTGTAAAACAGCTTTAATTTTGACGGGTGGGGGTCAACGTCCGCCATCTTGGACCTCGACTGCTGATTCAGCATTCCCTCACCCACCCCAGTCCTTCGGTCCACTTCAAGTCTGAACACTCAAAAGACGCCACAAAAGCGGAAACACTTCGTTGACTAAGTCCCCCCACACCCATGACCGTCCACGTACCAGCGACCACCGACCGAGGCCCAAGCAATTCACACAATCGCACAGTTTTCAAATTTCAAATTCAACTCAAAAGCATCTACTAAATTTTTCAGTTAAAACCCATAAACCAGCAACAACAAAAATCTCCTCTCACTCTAAATAAACATTTATAATCCAATTTGAACGCCCAAACAACATCAAAGTAGCACAACAAAGCCATATTAACAGGATAATAAAATAATCTCGCAACAAAAAGTACGGAGAGCACAACGCGAACAAGACAATAAGGATAATAACAACAACAGCAAGAAAACGCAGGAAAAAAAAATAAATAAACGAGAGAAGAAATAAAATACAAAATTCCAAAGGACTGACTGCAGGAAGTCGACATTGCGCGCTCACAAAGCACGTCGGGTGAGAGATCCCGCATCATCACCTCCCCCAACAACAGCAACCATGACAACGACACAAGAGGCACACACTCAGACGCGCCAGCCAGCTAGCACCCGCCACTCGGGCCCCCCGTAGGTTCCGTAGGCAAAATATTACCACTTTATCAGCAGCAGGATACGTTTACTTATCGAAACTGCTTTTCGCATTAGGTGAGGCATTGTACGCTAGCACACAGCGTTGGCTTAGGGTAAGTGAATTTAATTTAACGTGTGTTCACCGCCTCGAGGCCCTCTCCGGCTGTGCTGGTGCTTCAGACGCGACGTAAACAGGTGCACACGGTGTGGATGAATTTCTCTTCTGCTCTAGATTTGGCATTTTTTCCCCAACACCATCACCGCCGACGTCGTCTTTATTTTGTTCTTTTTCTTGGCTTCATGCGGTTGTGCGGGGCTCGTGGTGAGAGGGGGGCGTGTGTACTTAGCTTATAAATCTTTTATTGTTGGTCCTGCAGGGTACCCGTCGTCATGCTAAGTACGATTGTCGAGATAAGTTATTTCATTTTTCACATATTTTGTGTGTGTGTGAACTTGAGAGGGAGGGAATGGTGGGGATTGATGGGTTAGGCAGTTGTGATGTAAAGTGAGCTGGATGTGAGCCGAGGTTGAGTGATGGGCGGGCCGCTAGTCTTTCAGGTGGGATTATGTTCGTGCGCGATCGTGTTGAATATCATTTTCGCCGGTGAATGTGCTCGGAGATGTGTCTTAATCCATTTAAAGCTGATTTTTCAAAGGCTTCAAGGGAGGACGTGAGAGTCTGCGAAATGTCGGCGTGGCGATGCGGGTCATGGAACTGTCTGCAAGCGACGAGCTGTTTATAAGAAGGCTTGTCAAGAGGTTAAGGTAGGGTGTCTTCACCGTCCGCACCAGTTGAGTGGAGTCCTTGTTGTTAGATGGCTTAAGGTCTGTCGAACGTTCACAATCAGTTTCGCTGAAAGAGTTTTCGATACAAAGTCAGTAGAATAAAGGATTGTACGTAATTGAAGGGGAAACCCTTTTCTTTGTTTTTTTTTCCTCCTTGCTAGTGAGGCAAGGGGCAACACGAACTTGCTGCACGAAACAGAAGAGAGCAGGCAAAAGTTCAATACACCTGGAGAGGCTTGATGTCGCCATCTCTTGGCGGCTGTGCTTCGATTTCGCACACAGAGTTGGTTGAGCTTCTTCTCCTGTTCCAGGATAACGTCCTCTCTCGGCGTAACTCTTTCGGCGAAACTGATTGTGAACGTTCGACAGACATTAAGCCATCTAACATCAAGGACACCACTCAACTTGATCTCCACCTCATGTTCAAGGTTCCTCTCCACTTTCATATGACACCTCTGTTGCCTGGATCCACTCAATAGAGAATGTATACTCGCCATGACTGAGGACAGTAAGTACCAACCTAGCGTGACAGAAAAAGACAGCTGGGGAGGTCGACTAAGGCTCCAACAAAGTGACATCTTCTTCGTGGTCTCTCCCACATCAAGTTACTCGACTTTTTGTCCACTTGTGTGCCCCGCGATGAACCAGGCGTCCTCTGATCCCTTGTTTTAATGGCTGTTGCATTGATCCACTTTTTACTGCCTCTAAAATTTTGACTGATGTGAGGACAGCAAGAATGAAGTAGTTGAACACACTTGGCGAACGAAACTGGAAACTGTTGAAAGTTCTAGCAAGCTAGTAACCTCTTGCTATCAGTCTCCGATTTAGCCTCCGCTGCTTCGGCGACGATTTTTCGCTGTCTCCAGTTTAACACATCGTGTCAGCTGACGTCCATAACCGCCTTAAGCCCATGTGCCCCCGTTGCCTTTTCCGGCTTACTCGAAGTCGAAAAATGACTGACTTCCTGACGACATATATATCCTCTAGGACAA
Source organism: Eristalis intricaria (assembly GCA_964034865.1). NCBI lineage: Eukaryota > Metazoa > Arthropoda > Insecta > Diptera > Syrphidae > Eristalis > Eristalis intricaria. The sequence continues at coordinate 2,023,165 of OZ035877.1, read as the reverse complement.
TTGAAATGTCCTTACAATCGAAAGAAAAGAAGATTGATTGCAAATCTGTCTCTGGCTTCCCTCGCTTTCTGCAAGTAATCACTGATTCCTTTCCAAAACATTGTCACTAATCCCCTGTCTAGTCGAGCAACCTAATCGAGTTTCACATCCATTACACAGTCACCTCTCACTAACCACAAGCACACACCCATCATCTCCTTCTCATCGGCTCCTGTATCCCAGGGCTTAACTTCATTTAAAACCTCTCCAGGATCGAGTAAACACATCCTTCCCCCACAAACTCCACTATCCCTGCCCTCACACATTGTCTCGCCCTCTCTCTCTCTCTCTCTCTCTCTCTCTCACCCTCTCTCAGCCGAACTTTAATTACTTCATTCCGTAACTTGTTGTTGATTTTTCCACACAGCAATAGGAGAAAGATTACTCAAGGATTCACCCACTCACCCGCATAGGCACATATTCATAGCATCCCATCCCAGTGTCGACCTATTTTCATGAACTCAACCGACTCCCTCTCTCTCACTCGGAGCCTCGGTATTTATTTTACGCATAACCTAATCCAGAATTCATATATCATCGCACACAGGACCGAGTCCCCTCTTCTCTCCTCCCCCCACACCCACCATCACATGACAACTCGGTAAACATTGTCGAAACTATGAATCTATAATTTTCCATTGATCCTTATTCGGGACATTCAATCTTTAATGGCTTGAGCCATCATCTCGTAGATTGCCAGTATTTACATCATGTTGTGTGCCCTCTGAATTGTGTGTGGACTGTGGACCAGCAATCCTCCTCGTTGTGTGCTTCTTAGATTTTGTTGTTCCATCCTTTTTTTTGTTTCACATCTCTCTCTTCGTGAGTGTGTGTGTGTGCGTGTGTGTCTGTTCCCCCCTCAATCTGCTCCTTTTGGCTTCTGTCATTTTCCATTCGTCAATTGGCGCCACTTTGGCGGCACTAAAATGGCATAGCATCCTGCAACGTCGTTTACCTCCATCCGCCAGTCCACCATCCACCCACCCAGTCACACACACACACACACACACGCTCTCACATCGGCCAACATTGGCACAGAGGAGAATAGTGTCAGAGAATTCGAACAAAAAAAATCGTTCGTTTGCCTTTCCTGTTTGGGGTAAACATCCTGAGCCCAACGAAAAACCCCGGCTTCTGCATCCCTCTCCCCTGCTCTCTCTTTTTGTGTGTGATACTCACCGAGCGCCACTCATAAAAGTTTGTGATGACGTAAAATAGGGAAAAAATGCCTTACATAGCTCAGCTGTACGAGTGTTGGTGTGCGGTAATGTTCAGGTCAAAGTTCTATAAAGGATATCAGTATTTGCTTGTTTGTCACCGAGCGTAGAGAAAAATCTATAAAACGTCTAGACTGTGGGGAATGGAGTCAGAAGGCCAGCCAGCCAGCCAGCTGAGTTGCAGATGAAGACACTCGCTGCGCCGCCTTAGAGCCGAGGATTGGTTGTGTGCCGAATTGAAAGGACACTCTCTGTTGGTCCCCGTTAGAAGGGGGAGCATTATTGCAATCAATAACAAGCTGAGCAAGTCGCTCTCTGCTCCTTGAAAATTATCTCTCAAATATTTGTTCAATCTTGCACAGTTGAAGTGCACCACCAGTGTGGCGGCAGCGGGTGGCAGATGGATCCTTTTGACACTCGAAAGCTGAAGCCGGCTCTGAAAACCGATGACGATGGCAATGGGCGATGACGGTGACGACTGTGGAGAGAGACAACGATGAAGACGACTCCGACTGACTTCTCAAAAAGAGTGCGCTATGAATTTTGTATGTACTTATCAATTTTCCGTTTGTTGCCAAAGAAACGTGGCCCTCGACGGTGGCGGTTGCCGAGCCGGGTACCGGGCGTGGAGCTGCTCTCTCTCTCTCTGCAGTCAGTCAGTCGGAGGGAGGACGTGGCGAAGTCCTTTTAACTCTTGCAGGAGTCTTATTTACTCTAAATTGCTGTCCTTTGTGCTGGCGGACCGGTTGACTGGAAGAAAACTTTATGCACACTCACACACTAACAACACTCGAAATCCTCCCCGTCCAAGTGCCGTCTTCGTCATCGCCATCGCCATCGCCATCGCCATCGCCATCGCCTCGTCCTCGTCATTGTCTCCCGGAGTGGGTTAACTTTTATTTCTGGTCCAGGATATCATTTTGAATTTTGGCGAATTGATTTTTCTTCTCTCTTCTCGACGCGGCGGCTGTAGCTTGTTGTGCTTCACTGTGCGATATTATCGGCGCGCCACGAGAGACAAGAACATCGGTGGATGGAGGTGTGTAGGTGGCGCGCGTTGTGGCGACGCGTTGTCTGTAAACAATTGGGAGTTTATTGATTTTTGGACGAGAACTTTGCGTTTTCGTTATTCGCCGGGTTTTATGTTACCGAACGGAGGTTGAAGGGACGGCGGAAAAAATTTCAGGATATGTCAGCATTTTTTATGCTCGAATCGATGGTTTGCCCGGGAAGGGGGAATGTTTCTGTTTCAAGGAGCATTATAGTTTAATCTTGTCTAAGCCAATGCCAGTGTACGACAGGACAGTCGAGGAAGTTAAACAAAAAAAGAAAATGAAGACCTTGAAGATGGGTTCTGGAGAGTCAGAGGAGCTGAAAGGGAGGCGTTTTTCTTCCTTTATTTTTTACTAAATCCACACACTGTCCCACGCACATGCTTTTAGCCGTTGGGTCGCCACAGGCGTCTGCTCTATGGTGAGGGCGGGGGGAAACGTAAAAGTTATGCGAGAGCCTTTCAAAATTCCCGCCTAATTGTCTCCAAGTGGAGGCGATTAGTTTTATGCGCGGAAATAATCAGACTCGTTTTTGATAGTCTCGTAAGCAAATAGATTGCTAAGTGGATACATATTCTTGATGACGAACTTAAAAAGTGACTGGGAAGGAGTGTGGGGGGAGCAGTGTAACGAGTTGAAGTTTACTGCTGTCAATAAGAGTGGAGAGTGAATCTGAAGTCGGCGACCGCATAAATTTGCGTAAGGACACATGTGGCAGCTGACCGTGGACCAACGTGGAGACTGGTGACCGGCGCCATTTTGTCGCTCCTGAGATGGAATGGAAATCAATTGGATTTAGTTGTAGTAGTAGTGGGCGAACAAAGCCATTTGCCTTATCCCAGATCACAGACCTATCCTTTGGAGTCGACTTTGTGAGAGGCAGTTAGAAAAATCAAATGGACTTCAGTCAGGCAGTTTGAGGAGACTTGGAAATACACTCAAGAAAAGCTAGGTACTTGGGCGCAAGACAGCTTGGAAGCAGCGTGCCTAGAAGGATTGACTATTGCTCATGCTCAGACCATCCATGGGTCGCTGACCTGAGAAGTAAGTACGTAAGGTACATTGTGGCGCCTCACGAGCTACCCTTAAGCCATTGGATTGGATTCAAGTCACAGTCTAGGGAAAGGGGCCACACTTAAGCCCTCAAAACCAGCTTCTCCTTCTCCTGACTTTCCTCTCCCTTCGAAGTACAGTCTGGGGTTAGGTTCGAGGCCCAGTGTGGGAAAAGGCGGGACAATTAAGCCCTCAAAACCAGCTTCCTCTTCTCCTGACATTCCTCTCCCTTCGCAGTACTGTCTGTGGTTAGATTCGAGTCCCAGTCTGGGGAAAGGAGCCCCACTTAAGCCCTCAAAACCAGTTGGGGCTCCTCTTCTTCTGACTATCCTCTCCTTTCGCACTACAGTCTGGGACGAACCTGAAAATAGGCATTTCCAGCAATCGCGATCTCTGACTAGCTGCTTCCAATGTGTCCGCACCAAGTTGCTTGAAGTCCTTGCCCACTTGTGTGCACCACACTAGATGCCGACGTCCTCAGTTGTGTTGTCCCAGAGCCAAGGGCTCTTCCTTACGGGGCCAAGTTCTTCATGAGCTCGCCATGGGCCAGCAGGTGCTGTATGCCTGGCCCTCTTCACCTGCTTCCATTGTAGATCATGATGGGGACGGTTAAAGTCTTGAAAAAAGCCAGCTTGATCCTTCGAAAGAGGACCCCATCGCATCAGTAGTTGCCTCTTGAGCTGAAAGAAGCAGCGGCTAGCGAAACCTATTCACCGTGGAGTCGAGGTAAACTAGGTCCTTGACTACCTTCAGGTTGGACATACCTCCCCATTGTGGCGCCTTGTCCAAGACGTCGATGTTCCGTGAAGACGGCATCTCCTCGTTCACCTGCCGGCCTATTTTAGCAGCTTCCGCTTTAATTCTAGTAAGCTCCTCATTGCCGCTTCGCTGCCGTGCCTAGCAGACCGTGACTCTAGTGTTGGGCAGTGAGTGTTGCATGGCCTTCTCAAGATCACCAAGGTTCAGGTCACTCAAAATGTCTTATAAGCCCCAGAGTTTTGAGTTTTAAGAAGCTGTGTGCTCAAAGAAAATGATGTATGGTCAGCTCCTTATCCAGCTGAACCCATTGCAGTGAGTCCTTCCTTTGTGCAGACCCTCATCTGCTATCCTTCTCTAAGAAACTTTTGGATACTGATTCTAAGTGTCTTGACTAGGCAGAACGACCATATACCCCTAGGCGAGCTCAATTTGCGTCTCCTTGTAACGAGATGTCCGCGGAAAATGTGTTGAGTGCTCCTCTGTACTGATACTTCAAGAAGAATACTCCGTTCGAGTGCAGTCCTTTCCTTTTCACTGACAAGTCACCGCCATCTTCCCTAAGAAAGTCTCCAAATCTGCAAACAAAATACCAAATCAAAACGAACAAAAAAAATCATTCACCGTGACGCAACTTAGCCCCCAAAAATAGTTCCACAGTCCCCACAGGCATCCGTAAATAACACGAGGTTGCCCACGTTCTTCTCCATTTACCCCACTCGTGCGCCCCCGTTCGATCGGAAGCCAATGCGACACACGGCACCCCAAGTGTCAGGATGGCCGAGCGGTCTAAGGCGCCAGACTCAAGAGAAATCTTGCCCACGCACTTGTGGGTTCAGGGTACACCTGAGCGTTCTGGTCCTCTCTGAGGGCGTGGGTTCGAATCCCACTTCTGACAAGAACTTTTTTTTTCTCTCAATATTCCCCCATCCATCCTGAATCGCGTTTGGAGTTCGTCAAAACTTGAAGCATGCATCAGCGGCACCATTTGCATTGTTAATTGACTTGCGATTCGTACATTATGCTCCTGCGAGTGTGTGTGTGTGTGCGAAGTTTACGACTACGCCGGAGGTACTCGGCGCACCTGAAATCACAAAGATTCGCAGGGGTTCAAGAAGTTTTCAAAAATGTTCTCAAGTTCGATGAAAGCCAACATTTTCTTTGAACACACACTCCACCTCCCCACGCCATGACTCATGGCGTCTCTCCGCAAACTTCCCCTCTACTCGACGGAGGAGGTTTGTGGAAAATAACGACGTTCGTCGGGGGGGGGGTGTACGTCTCTTTATCTGCATCTCCTCATCAAGCAATTTTGATTTATACGATTCCTCCTCTTGGAGAGTGTCTCCGGCCGTTAAGACGAAGGGACATTCAATTCCTCTTCAATGGCAGCGCGTCTATCACCGAAGTCGGAGGAAAAAAATTAAAACGACACCCTCCATCCCTTGAGCTGAATGTTGTTGTCATTGTTTGCTCGTCGTCTGTTCGGCGGTTTGAAGTGCATCCTTGAGTGTGGCAAGCATTGAAAAACTTTATCGTGAAAACGGATATTACGAGGGATGATAGTCTGAGCGGCGACCGCCCTCCCCGTCAAACATTTCACCGCAAAGCGCACAACCCTCGGTAAATAGTAGTGTTTATTGTTAAACGGTTTACGTACGATTGAGTGCATTCGGGTGAGGGTGCGATTGGGGGACGTAATACCACATCATCATAAATATTTCAAATACTTGCAACGGGATTTTCGTATCAACCCCGAATGGATGACGAGATAAACTTGACGCGGTTGAATATTTATTAGAAATTATCCGCCATCCAACAGAGCTGGACACGAGGATTGTGGGTGAATTTTCTGCGAGAGGGACCACCACTTGTCTTCGTCTTCGTCTTAGGCCTCCATTCTCCGCACTGAGGGGTGTACGTATGAATGTCGGCATTAAGCCTTGTGTGGGAAGCGTGTAAAGCACTCAAAGTTTGTCTGTTGCGTGCAACTGAGTACTTATTCCACTCTCGATTGTCCGTGGAAACTGAGCAAATTTACTGGAAAAGCGTTACATGCTTGAAATAGTTGCCAAAGAGTGTTCACCAGCTTTGCTCACGATGCGTGGCGTTGTGAAGTGGTGGGCGGAAACTGGGTTTCATGAATTTGTCAAGAGTAAATCAGACGCTAGTTTATGACATTCGCTTTGGTGGGGAGTCAATGGAGCGGAGATCGAAAGACTGGTTGGCCGAACTGGACATAAGTTGTGGCAACGATGTCAGAGGGTATCGCGACAGATTGAGGAGTCTTGCTGAATGGGCTTAAGATGTGTGAGATCTTGATAAACCTGACAACCATTCGAAGTCTCTGTCACAAGAGGTGACATTTGGAATGACAAGAGTGAACAACACAGCGAATTACTCTCAGTCGAACAGCACACGACCAGAAAATTCGAGCGAATATTTGAATTTGTGTCCCACAAGCCTGCACAGACTTCCTCGCTTAACAGGTGTCACAGCTAACGCGTCCGATTTTCCAAGCCTGTGACTTCCCGTTTGCGCGGCGCAACGAGCATGAATAGGCACCCCCAGCCCACTAGCGCGTGTCTTCCTGTGTGCACGACAAAACGCATCTACAAACGTATCACGAATCCACTAGCGCTGCGAAAGCATCACACTGGAATCCAAGTCCAGAGCCTGAATCTATCAGCAGGCCTCAACTGTGAACTGAGTGTATACACTGCGAAAGGCAAATACTGCGTCTTCAGAGCCCGTGTCATTCAGCTTCTCTTTGGCTTTGAGTTAACTGAGTACACAGCGAAAACCTTGTGTGAAAGCCGACACTATTAGCAGTTCCTTAAGACATCGACACCCTTCCACACTTCCTTAAGTCAAACTACAACTAATTTCCCGCCGAAAGTATCTCAAAAGAACCCAGACACAACCTAAAACCAACCAGGCACTCCCGCCCTCAACACCACACACAAATTAATATTTTCCCCAAGTCAGACTTGAAGCCACTCTCCTCCTTTCTTTCACGCAATTCCCCACCTCCCCAGAGATTCATAATCATTCTTTTCTTCTTCAAACATTTTTCAAACACGAGGACACAATCTCGCCGAAAAGTGCATTCAAAGTGTGCGAAAAAAGGCACCTCATCCACAGCGCCTCCTAGACTCCCCTAGTGACACCCAAGTGAGGTCTGGTAGACAAAGCAGAGCAAAGTATCACAACAATTCCCTAGGCTTTCATTTCTTCTTTTCAAAAGAAAAACGCACAACAAAGTTTTGTGTCATTTTCTTTTGCGGATTGTTCGGTTCCCTTTCAGTCCTCAGATGTATGTGTACAATAATGTCGTCGGGATGCTTTGTACACATCGGATCCCAGATCTCGCCAGCGAACTTCGTTTGTTAGCCGTTACAATGGCGACGAAGATGAAGTGCCTTCGAAAAGGCAAATAGGAACTTTTGATAGGTTCCTCACGCTTGTCTAACCTTTCGCAGTCGGAGTGACTCTTATTCTGTGGGGGAGAGCTTGTTTATGGCCACCACCCCTTCCACTCACCCGGTCTTCACTCGACGGAGGATTTTTTTGGCGCCAAAAGGAAGTTCGTTTTCAGTTCATTTGGCTCTGCCGAATTCATCCCCACCGCGCAGCGCGCATACTCACCACGGGCAAGTAGTCCACGGCGTATAACAGTTTGCCCCTAATTGAAATTTATTATCCAGAACCTGAACCCTGGTAGGAAATTCCCTTGAGGAAGGTTAACTTTTGCTTCTACGGCTTTTTTTTGTTTGTCCCCTTTTCGGCTGTAGGTTGACATTATAACTTTTGACATATTTTGTGTTCATTTCCTGTTCACATGGTGTTCGGTCGGTACTGGTCGGGGGTTGGGGTTGGGGGTGCTCTTTTGTAAGCGCGAGTGTGTGTTGCATTCTGATTGAATAGCGACGGCGGGGTTGGAGTGGAAAATAATCTGATTTGCGAACGCAGTGGATTCCGTGGAGAAGCTTTGACATTTGATGAGGAGCCCTTCGTCTTTGGATTACATATAAAGAACGAGGTGACGATGTCATAAATCTCTCTTTTGAGCGAATAATGGGGATGGTTATGGGTACTCGGGCTTTTTTTCCCTTGGAGGATGGAGACAGATGGATGTGAGATGAATTTTATTGAGTGACGAGTAATGAATCTTTTTGGAGAATCTAGACGGGGGGAAGTTGGTTGGACCCTGTGCGACTGCTTGACTGCCTCTACTCTCCATTTAATCCTTAAATCCTGGTCCGTATTGTGGGATATGCCATAATTCCATTGACTTTCAGGAACACGCTGCTTTAGGTGGAGGCTCTTATTGGGAAGGTGAATGAAGAAGAAGACCCAAGAGAGAAGTTTGCGAGCTGTAACAAGATGTAGACGTAGTCTGGAAGGCCACAGCCCTCCTTGCGCTCACGAGGACTTGGTCTTTAGACCAGACGTCTGGTCTGGTACTCGTTCTCGAACTCTCCTCTCAGCACCATATGGAAAGGAAGACATCTCGAGGGCAAGACAGCTTGGACCTGATGACTGGAAGCAGCGTGAAACAGGCTCAGACTCTCAATGGTTCGCAGGCGTGTCAAGTAAGTAAGAAAGCAAGAATTCTTTAATAAGAGGAGATAGACACTAATCGAAGTCCTTGTTCTTGAGCTCTGTCTCGTGATGAGTCGTGACCATTCATTTGACGGGAGACTCTAATCCCCAGAGAATCTGAAGAAGGTCCTTCCTCTGTCCAGCTACGCTCCTGAACTCGTAGTGGCCACAATTTTGATATCCATTTTCTGACAGAATCTTCGCGAACAGGTTAATGTATTTCGACAGATTTTGGGTGCCCTTCTAGGCTCTCAGGGTAACCTCTGAGCGGTTGGGGAGCCTCCGGGATTGATGGAAGGAGCTCCCAGTGGTTAGGCCGCCTTCTGGATGGACTGGAAGATTACTGGTCGTTGCAATCAAGCCAACGTCTCAAGCCCCCATTTCGCTTTACAGGCAAATCCATCAAAGTCCTGAAAGAGAGATCCTTTAAATAAAATATCGATTTATTCCAGTTGAACCATTTAAAGACCCAAGGCAATTTAAAACGCTCCCAGCAACCCTCCCTCCGAAGCGACAATCCAAAGATTCGCATAACTTAAGCATAAAGCCCCAGTTACTCTGTCGCCTAGTTGGAAGCGGATGGATGAAACCTGATTTAACATAATTAACATCAAAAGTGTCCCCAAACGCAGAAGGGAACCATCCCCGAAAGCCGATAAAAGAACGCAACAAAGCGGAGTACAGAAAAAAAATTCGTGTTCCTTCTTGTCAGTCATTTTTTCTTTGTCCGCTATCTCCGCTATCAAGTCGCGCGGACGACGACAAATTATGATGATGTCCTTGGAGAAAAATGTGCTCAAATTCCAGAACTGTTTCTCTCTCTCTTCTATTCTCACCGCCGGCTAATACACAAGCTCATCATGATAATCCATCCCCGAGTGCGTTCCCCCGCCAATCGGCTGACTTTGTGGCCTTTGTTGTCTCTGTTCACGTCGCAGATTAAACGATTCACTTAATTTTGATGAAAAAACTTTTATGTGACTCATTATGAACGAGCCAGCACCAGAACGGTGCGGTCCAGTGAAGGGACTCTGCTGGACAATTAAATATCATTTCACTTGACGCCTTGTTTTTTTTTTTTTACGTAAATAGTCCAAGCACCACTCCATCCTCTCCTGTAATCAACAGGACACAAGCTCGAGTGGATTCTGTATTTGATGCAGTTCACCCCCTGAACCCGACCATGAATTATGGTCGAAATCAAAGAGCAACAGCATCGGAATTCATGGAGTCGATGGGCGATGAATGGGTGGTGCTACGGCGGCACGGCGGCGGATGCAAGTTTGATACTTCCCTCTGTGATGCACGTTCCTTGTCCCGGCTGTCGTCGTCGTTCCTGTGCACCAGTTGAATTCCTTCTCTCGACTTTTTCCAATCTGAAAGCGAACAAACACAAAATACGACACGACTTTACGGTGCCATTTCGAATGTCAATTGTGAATTGTCGCCAGCGCGCGACCCGGCTTCGTCTCCAGCAACGACGACTAGGACAGCGTATACTTTCAATTAATGGAACACGTGACCCGTTGGAAATCACAAACATCCCCCCCGTCGGTGTTGTGAACTTATGGGCGCCGCGATTGATGGTGGAACGAACGGGGCTTGGATGCATTGTGTGTCAAAAGATGCAATGAAGCTGTGGTTTTGCGTTTTGCGTTATTTTCCGACACCAAGCCCTAAACCATGGATATGCATATCGTTCGTCAACGTCAGCATCGTCACTGTCGTCGCTGTGCAATGTACCCTGCGCCCTGTGAACTGTGGTGATGCAGAGGAACGTGACAAATCATGCGGGAGAATCATTTGAAAGTTGCGTGGTAATTGAAGCACACACTGTGTCTGGTTTTGTGTGTATCCGCGCTGTTGGGCGCGGAGGGAGTTGGAAAAGTCGTCATGAGTTATGTGTGAGCTGTGGCAGCTTAAAATTGCATTAATTTTAGAAACTAAAAATTCCAAAGCTCTTGTGTCTTCACAAGAGCACACTTGCTAGTTCTTGATCTTGTCCACAATGCTTTCCCCCACTGTGTTCACCGCCTCCGCCAGACTTCCTTGTATCCACTCCCACTTGCAGGAGGACATTAACAGCCACCCACGAGTGCATAAAACGAAGCCACATTCACTTGAGTAACACGGCTATAACGTCTGTAAACTTTTCATCCAAAAAATAGTGCAACATCATGTTTACGGCTTCGAACAGGAGCGCAATCATAAATTAACCCACCTCTTGGGCACCTCGACTAGTCGGCGTGTGGCAGTGCAGCTCCAGTGAGAGGCCATTATTGCCATGACCACCGCCGCCGCCACCAACCGGGGGGTGGTTCTGGAAAAGTTTTCAATTAAAAAACTTTTCCTCCGTAAGCCTTCGTGTGGATTTTGTTTATTCTTGTACTTGCTACCTTTGTTTCGAGTACATTCCGGCTTCTTACCGCAATTTAGCAGATCGTTTCTTACCCACTCGCCACCGCAGCGGATGGAAAGTAGTCTTTATTACACCAACGCAAGACCAGCACCAGGCCAGGCCAGAACCCCCCCCGCCGCAACCGCCGATGCAGATAAATAAGTAGTTTGCGTTGTCGTCTTCGTCGTCTGACGCACGAGAGAGCCGGCTCTCGATTTAAATGTCAGTACATGTGCTAAAACCTGACCCAAGCCGGCAAGTATTTCATAAAGAAACGCAACAAAAACCTTGATGTTAACGAAAAAAATACGCCAAGTATAACGCTCACCTTAAATTTATTACCCAAAGTTAGGCGAAGTACTCGTAAGGGTTTGTTTTTACCTTTTCCTTGCCATTCCCTGTCTTAGTGAACACACACACCGAGTGCTGAGGTGCCTTCCTGACCATCTCGTGGCGCGCTGAAAACTTTGCATTCCCTCTCGTTCGCTTTATTAATGAAGTTCAACGAATAAAAACCCCAAAAGTGGCGGGTGGAACAATCAAGTCATTATGGCCGTGGCAAGAGACCGAACACCAACGAGAGAAGGAGAGAGAGCGAGAGAGAGCTGCTTTACATCTGACCCCCCGAGGGCGGTCGAAAGAATGTTAAATGATGATGGGTTTTATGGAGGCGATGGGTCAATGCTTCTTGAGCTCGACTCATAATATATGTGTGTGTGAGAGAGAGAGAGAGAGGATGTGTACGAGAGCCCCTTCTTAGTTGCGCTGGTGGTTAAATTAAATTTTATTATAATCTCTTTGTGAGGTGAGGGTTCATTAAGGGAGCGCCAATTGGCAGTGGTGCAAAGTTCGCAATGGCCTTTTAAAAACATTTTCATGCGAATCCAGGCGGTCGGAGTTCATCTATTACGCATTGAGTGACGACTAAATGTGGACTTAAATGGGTTTCATAAGAAAAATTGGCCATCATGAGGCTGGGAAGTCGTTTGGGGGATAAGAGCTCTGGGTCTGGTACGGGGTGAACTGGGCAAGAGCTGCGGCTCCCTCGTCTTCACGAGGTGGAACGGGCAAGAGAGCGAAAGCTGTGACTCCTTGTTCTTCGCATGGTGCTACAGTCCGCGGTGAACCAGCCAAGAGCTCTGGCTCCTTTTTCTTTGCGTGGACCGGCCAAGAGCTCTGGCTCCTTCTTTTTCGCGTGGAGCTACAGTCCAAGGAGCGCCGAGAAAGATCTACGGTTCCTTCTTCTTCACGTAGTACAACAGAGCTCTGGCTCCTTTTTCTTTGCGTGCACCGGCCAAGAGCTCTGGCTCCTTTTTCTTCGCTCGAGGGCAGTAGCGCTGCCTCCTTTTTCTTCGCGTCGCATTACAGAGCTCCTGCTCCTTCTTCTTCGCGTGGTACAACAGAACTTTGGCTCCTTTTTCCTTCCAGTGACGCAACAGACCTCTGGGTCCTTCTTCTTCGCGTGGCGCTACAGTCCAGCGCAGTCCTTAAGAAGCCCTCCAATCTTAGGATTGTCCTTCTAGTCCAAGGGAAGACTATTACCCTTGCAAATGACACAATGACAGTGTCCGTTCACCCCATCAGCGCCCACACTCTCCTCTATTTTCAATCAACAACTAGTTGTCCAGACTCCAGTCACCACGAGCCACCTTGACGTTCCGCAAAAGTGTCAGCTCCTCGACAGCATTTCCCCATGCTCGAAACTCTGACAACTAAATCGGTGCCATGCCCACCAACCACCGCCAGAGTCACCACGCCATCAGCCACCGCCACCACCATCAACAGAGTGGCAAACACACAAATTACGAGAGCCAATATATCGTCTATAAATAATTCAGGGGAGAACATGTGTCAAGCACACAGTGCGAGTGCACACATGACACCCACCCACCCAAACACCGCCACACGGGCGTCCTTGTATTGACGATGGCACCTGCAAGCAGGCATGTCCTTAATTAGCGGTGTGACGATGCAAATGTACCTCCTATGCCACCCGGAAGCATAAAAACGCCATGCCACTGAAAAGCAGCCTTCATCGACATGCAGATGTAAACAGCAATTACCATCCCTTAGACGGGATGATCCGGTACACACGGGGGAGCATGCAAATGCAAATGCAAGCACTGTGCACTGGCATTCTCCAAATGATAATGAGAGCCATTTGAATTCCTTAACTCATTGGCATCCCTCCCCGAATCTGTGGGACCGGGAATTCATACGATTGTCTCTCGATCTTCACCTTGTGGATTCTGAAAATATTTCGAATGGTTTGCAGTCCAGGCGACTTGTGGGGAGACTGGCGAGGATGGATGTGATGCATGTGAACAATGATGGCTTAAATATTTACATTATCCCTCGTGTAACGCCTGATAATCTATGATTGATACCAACGCGAGAAGGACCGCGGGTGTGTGACGGGTTTGAATACAATTAAGCCGCATTACGCCATAAATTACAATTTAATTACGATTCCGATAATGATAATCTTCCCCAAATGAATATGCATGTATCTGCTGTCTGACAATCTGCTTGATGAAGTGTTGGTGGTGGAGGTGCTGGTGGTTTCGTTTCTTGCTAATCGATGTCCAGCGGGCGGAGGGCAGTCTCTTTAACACTTTAATTGAGAAGGAGTGAGCCTCTGCGGAGGGAGGGGTGTGCTTAACCTCAACCCTGAGTCAAGCAGCAACTCCACTCGATGAAAATCAATTAAACCCATGCTCCACAACCGAGTTTCCCGCACATGTACCCTTCAAAAACTAATAAACTGCTCAAAAGTCTTCACTCCATCGCCCCCCGGGGGCACAGTTTAAGGATGAGACTAGCCAACAAAATAATTTCAGTGCTGAGCAAACATTTGCTTATATTTTTGTATTTGATGAAACGGCTGGCCCCCTTCGTTTCAGTTAAAAGGTGAGCGTCCATCCGCATGAAACCTCGTCCATCTCCCCGAAATGCTGTGCAATGGTCAGACGGAGTGTTTCATTAAAATTTGAGTAAACACAACACTACAAGCGGAAAAGTGCTAAAACGTACGCGTTGTGTATCCCGCGTCTGTGTGCTGAGCTGTGGATCATAAAATTCAATTTTATCCATGCAGACGCGTTATTAAAAGCGATTCTGGTTTTTTTTTTGGTTGGGTTCGTGGCGAAGGACGAGAGCTGAATTTTGGAGTTTCGGTTAGATGCCGGGAGTGGAAACTTATTTGAATCCGATCTAAGGGGCACTTGTGAGCGTTGGGGATAATCTTGAGACGCTCATTAAAGAAAGGCTTCAAGCAAGCAACCAACGTGAGTTCCCTTGTGGAGTGAAAAGCTTGTTGCTAGAGATTCCCAAGAGGACTTCCTGGAGGAAGCACGATTTTATGAGACTTTTGCCAGAAAGAGTTCACTGCCCGCTGAATCGTCGTTCTAACAATTCAATCAAACCAAAGCTACGCCCGTCCTTTCACAATCGTCTTCCCGAATGGACTGGTCTTTTGCCAGGCCCACCCCACCACAGTTCGTCGTGTCCCATTGTCCCATTGTGAGGAGCCGAACTAAATTAATGCTGACAACAATGCGACGGGTTAACCTAATTTTTACAAAGATTGATGGTCCAACAAAGGGATATCAATAATTCCCGTTCACATAATGAATGTCGTCGTCCTCGTTTTCGTCGCTGCCGCCATTGCGTCCTCATCCAGCCAATGTGTTGTCCATTCCTAGAATTCTTGTTGTTTTTTTGTTTACTCCGTTGTATCCATTTCCGGTGCTGGTGATGGTCTCTCTTTGAATTGGGATCCGTATCCATTTTCGGCTCTATCGAATTTGCAAGCATACACTGTAAACATGTTTACACTAGGACACATTACTAATGATTCCCCGGATCAGTGGCGACAACGTCCAGTGAATTGCGCCAAACAATTTCGCACACATTATTGTGATCCCGGCAATGCCTGCGAATAACCCACGTGCGTGCGGGAGGGCGGCAACCAGTCAGAATCGAGAAGCGATTCACGAAACAAAGGCCGTGCATGGGCATGGATTGTGTTATTTATTGCGAAATATTTGCCATTTGGCGGTCGGAGGCGTATATCAAGGCGAATGTTGTGGGGACGCATTCGACGACGCCGCCAGCGGTGGACGGAGAGAAATGACATTTCCTTTATTGAAAGCAGAAAAACCGCCAGAAATGATTAATTGCCCTTTTTTGGGGGGAGGCGGTGAAACGGTATGAGCCGGACCAGGAAGCGGATGGGAAATGTTTCCGATTGTGTTCAAGAATTCGATTGCAATTATTATTTGTGACGCTGAACTGACAGGAATCTGCTGTTCAATGGGGTGAGTGCTGGGAAAGGGGAGAGTTTCTTTCACAGTCCACAGGGGATGACAGTTTGCCTGACAGGAGAGCTCAAGTCACCACTTCACAGTGTCATGTCCGCCCTCGACCTCGACAAAACAAGACACACATCCCTCTCCCCAGAGTGCATTCATTCACCGAAAATCCCATTCATTACCATGAGAACGTCACCAAGACAGTCAACAGCTCCGTGACCCAATTCGGTGGTGGCACAAGATGTTTATTACCTGATGCATGCCATTTTGCCAAGTAGACAGCATTAATTTAGTTACCACCTTAAACGCCCATAACACGGGCGCAACCATGTCACAGGCTTGAAGTTAAATTACTCCATAATCCCCCAGCATCAAGCCACTTGAACATGTGCTTAATACTCCGAACAGAAGCTCACAGAAGGCGCAGGCAGGCAGACAGCTAAGCTCACTGCGTGTGTGTTCTCTATTCCATTCCCAAGAGGTGCTCAACTAGGCACCGACTCAGGGAATTCATCATCATCATCAGCAGCAGAAGCAGCAGCAGCAGCAGCAGCAACAAACAACAACAGTGAGACGAAGAGCATCGAAGTATCAAAGTTAGAGACTTGGGTGCGGCCACCACCCCCGTGCGCCCAGGTGCCAGCAATCCCAGAGTGCATGGATGGCGATAAATGTGAACATTTATTTTCAGTAGTGACATTTAATTAGGAGAAAATGCACAGATACTATGACGCGGGGGCGATACAGGGTGCATCCAACATAATTAAGCGAACTGTTGCAATGTAGTGGGAAGAAGGCTGCCGCCCATGCTTTGCCGTGAGGATACTCTTGATGAGTAATGCTGTGTAATTACAACGCATCAGCTGCAAGTGATATTCTTTCAGATGGATGTCAAGGATAACCAGTCAAACACATAATCCAGCAAAGGGAGGCTGCAAGGTGAACACCATGTTTTCGAAGAGTTTTGGGCCACCATTTGGATCCCTTGACCTTGTGCTCGATGGGAGGCCAATAGGGTCCTCATTTTCTCTCCCCTCCTGATGAATCAGAGACGGAAGTTCAATGTCGCCAAGGGATGATCGTTTCCATCCAAAGTGATGTCAAGTTCTTAAGAAAATCCACAAGCTGTCCGCTTATCCCCCAAACAAAACCCGATTCCACCAAAGATGACCCACTTGCAATTTCACAGTACTCACGTCTGAAAACCACCGCTCTCCAATATCTACGTGATTAATTTCATCAAAGGACCAATTAATCTAATTACTCCCTTTAGTGTTCGTCGCTTCTGCCTGCCCCGGCAAACCACATCCCTCCAAGCGCCGTATTGTTTTGTGCGAGTACCAAAGTCCTGCGTCAAGAGCAGAGATCCCCCAAAAAAGCCGCAAACAATCGCGGCTCGTGTTCTACCTCAAAGGATTTCATAATCCTTCGATATCCGGCCTAGTACAACATCTCTCCTCCATCTCCCTCCAGCTCTTAACTTGTGCACTCGTACGTATGTGAAACATTCAGTAGAACACGTTGTTGCCGAGCACAAGAACAACAAGGTCATGGGATCAACAAACGTTGGCAGCCACCACTACCACCACCACCACCGCCTCCTCCTCGACATCGCAACAGCTCCGCGAACACCATTGCCAGCCACCACACAGTGGAGTACTGCCTAAAGGCGTTGCAGAGAAAGAGTCCCTTTATTGGGGGTCTGTTCACAAACACACACCACAGTGTATTCCCACAAGGGGCAGGTCGTGTGGATGGGAGCGGTACTCTCGACTAATTGCATATATCACTGGAAAGTAATTAAGGGATATATAACATTGACAAGATATCCTAACACAGCCTTGTGCTTGCTGGCTGACTGGGTGACAGGCTTCCTGGCTGCTTAACTGCCAGAATTATTGACTGACTGTCTGGCTGGTGCTCCTGCTTGTCGTGGGTCCCCAAACTGCTTTGTTGATGCCGGCAGATCGTAATCCCGTTCCTGAATACGGATGGAATTGGTAATTATTTGCGGATTCCAAGGCCTCAAAGGTTTGCTGTTATTACTGACGTAGTTTCGTTAACTGAGCTTATCCCTCTGAGAGACTGTCTGACTGCGCCTCTCATACCGAGTGTCACTTCACTCAATCTATTCAGTGTCTCTCTCTCGCTCTTTCCCTGTGTGGAGGGTGTGAATGCGGAAGCGGCTATGAGTAATTAGGAGTTCATCCCAACCGAACCGAGGATGAGATGGTCTTTTTGCGAATTCTGAAATCGTTGATGAAAATGCTTAATTGGAATGTTCACTCAAAGTGTTCCCTCTTTTGACTGGGTTTAGCGGCAGTCCTCTGGAACTGACACGATTTGAGGTGGTTTCGCAAACAGATGCGGTAATGAGGCACTAAATGAGGTGACATTTAGAGACAACTCGATTCATGCAGAAGACTGTGATGACAAAACCAAGCGCTGAAGGCATGAAACTGATTGAAGACGGTGACTAAGTCTGGTGTGCGTTAAAGATCAGCGAACACAGAAATCGTGGTGTCTTCTTGGTGACGACAATTGGTCTTCTTCGTGTGATGCTACGGTTCGAGGTGAACCTGGACTCCAGCCAAGTAGCCTCTCAAGCTATTGTGACCTTGTACACTCCGAGTTGTTTATCCCCACTTGTGTACACCCCCTTAAGCGCTGGCGTCCTCTGTTGTTCCACTGTCTCGAAGTCAGATGTATTCGTCGGTAAGGTAGCTCTGCTAAGGGAGTCAAGATTGGGATTACAGCTTAGTCTGTGTTGCTGAATAATTTGCCATTGAATCTCCTCCTCCAAATGTCCACCCATTATGGAAAGGTTCATGTACTTTTGCGACGCTGCTCGGAACACCTTGCCTGGTGGAGACACTGTCTGTTGGAGACATTGTCTGCTGAAGGCACTGTCTATTGGAGACACTATCTGCTGAGGATATCGTCTGTCAAAGGCGCTGTCTGTCGAAGGTACTGTCTCTTGGAGGCACTGTCTGGTGGAGACACTGTCTGCTGGAGGTACTGTCTGCCGGAAGCACTGTCTGTTAGAGACACTGTCTGCTGGAGGCACTGTCTCTTGGAGGCACTGTCTGGTGGATACACTGTCTGTTGAAAGCACTGTCTGCCGGAAGCACTGTCTGTTGGAGGCACTATCTATTCCGCCCACTGACATAAAGCCACAATCGATATTCAACCTGCAGTCGACCATTACAGCTTCTGTTCCATCCAATACCCACGCGATCATCCTCCGGACCACGGTACCCACTCACCAATGCCCCCCACAATCTGTGTTTACTTGCAGCAGGCAATTTCACAGATTTATTCCGCAACATCACATATCAAGACAATTTCAAAAAAAAAAAAAAAACCGGATCCGTCAACAAGCCTGCCTACAAAGCAATCCTTTCCATTCTCAAACAAAAACCAAACAAATCAACCAGCGTCCCAGAGGAGGGGGCGAAAAGAATCAGGACAAGTAAACAGTGATTAAATCAGAAACTAGCCCTCCACTCGAGGACAGCCCAAAATCCCCGTCCAAACACACACACGGCACCGGCTCCCGTGCATGGGTGGGTATTCATTTCACCGCCGCCGCTGCCGCCAGTCAAACAACAATTTCCCCCCGACAAAAAAGATTTCCCATAAATAGTTCAACACGAGCCGCCGTCGCCGCCGCCGCACGCCCACAAAGCATGTGGATGTGTGGATACCAAAATCCAATCTAATCGAATAAAGAACATTTTAAGGATAATCCACAAACACTGGAACACTGGCGTTCAACGACAATGTCGATGTGAATAATTTAAACTTGCCACAGTCACGGGGTTGGGGGATGTGCTGCGGACTGGTGATCGTTATATTCGACTCCTCCTTGACGGAATGCAAACAATCGTTTGCTTATCACATCATCTTCAAGGGACGGGCAAGGATCTCTCGTTTTCGGAAATTCCCTTCGTTAATCATAAGTTCATCTGCTGATGTGTGCGTGTGAGAGTGCCTGTGTTTTGTTTGAGGGATCCACATGCGCCACCCATCCACCCTGGAAAACAAAAACACTCGACGCTGGGTGATGACTCCTGCGAAAGTGGAGGCCGGCAACTGTTGTGCTGTAAACCGGCGCACACATGTTCGGAGGATGCCGAAAGTTTCCTCCGAATGTCGACTCGAGAGTCGAGCGTGTACGAGACGTACGTGACCAGAAGACGAAATGCATTCGAAGCGATGGTCGGCATATTGAACTTGTATCCATTTCTCATATATTATCGTCCTCGATGTTGTGTTGGCTTGTGGATTGAAAACTATTGCTAGTTTGTTGAATTTTCTATCCCCACCCTAGGTCCCTTCGGATGAGCTTGGATATTTGAATATGGTTTGATTTTGTTTTGTTCCGCCGCAGCTGCCCCGCCCCCGGTGTACATATGAGTGGAGGAGATGTTGTTTGATTTTAATATTGTTGTGTGGATTCTGTGGCTTGGATGGGAGGACTTTGTTGCTAACTTCTGAGATCAATGCAGCTCAGCGGTTTTCCTCAAAACTGCTGCTTCGCAATTCCGTTTTTGTTTTCTGTTTAATCAAATTGGACTCTTGAGCTGGAAGGCACGAATGGACATGGGAAATGGTACATCTTCCCAACAGAAGCAAATGCAAGTTCCACTCCTTGATCCATTCCCTCAAATGGAAAAAAATAACATAACACGTCCTTCCATCAGAACCAGTGCCCAGTCTTGTGCCTGCTCGAGGAGGGACTTCATCTCCAATCAATACCTGGTGTGACAACCTATCACCATCTGCATTAAACCGGCCGAACGAGCACGGAACACGTACTGCCAAAAGGATGATGGTCAGGTGGTGTAAAGGAAGAAGAAAAAAAAAAGAAGGGGCAGCAAATGACTAAAATTGAAATGCAAATTTAATTCAACCCGGATGTCGTTCATCATGTATGCCAGGCCATGACATGATGGAGTAGGCCGGATCTGCGAAGTGCAAATGTGTTGGATCCTGCCCAGATGCCAATGGATGTCATCAAAAATCTATATCCCTTTAAACTGATGTGCATATGGGTGTGTGTGTGTGTGTTTTTTTAGTCAGCTTCAAGTGGAGGAATGATCAGGGACGACACAATTTTTTGTGTTCATGCATTTGCAATGAGGGGACTGTTGCATGCCCGCCTGTGACAAATCAATCCCCTCAACGATTGAAGAAATCCAGCAATTAATTGAGATCGACGTCAGTCCGTAATGTTTGAAGGCTGACTGAGGTGATTTGGTGGCGATTGTGTAGGTCAGTCAATCTTCAATAGATTCCTCCTCCTCTTCCTTTGAAGCGACTTTCTCAGGAATGACTCTACAGATGGAGCAGCACTAAGAGCCAGATGCCGAAATCCTTTTCCTATGCCGTGTGGCTTTATTCAAGTCCCAACCAAGATGAGCAACTTTGGTCACCTCTCTAGAGTCACTGAAAAGGCAGAAGTGATTTCCACGGCATATACCGTGACCCATTTAGATGTCGGAACTGACAAGGGGACACACATGGATTGCACAGAACCTTCGTTCTTAGGTCCTTTTATCACCGCTGTGCTACCACGCAGATCAAGGGACACTTACTCTGGAAAAAAGTCACTAACGCGAATGAGCATTCTCTCAGTCTTTAGAGAATGCACAACACGAGAGGTTCCTGCTGAAGTTAGGCCTTGGCCCATATCGAACTTCTGCAGCACCCAAGTTCCAGTTTGGAACCATACACCATAAACTTTCAAGGTATCTACATCGTCTACTCGTTCTTTCAATGCCACTCCACACATATATCAGACCTGCAACGGATCGGAGATTCTTTCTTGAAGGAGTTTGCGATGCGAGATGACTGCATTTGGAGGACATAGCCTTGGCCGGGCGAGATCAGTCAACTATTTTGGATCTCTGCTTCTAGAATTCAGAGACGGCTGGACATTAGATTTCCCTAACATTTAGTATCGTCTTCTTGAGCACTTTGCCTACTTCGCTTCAGATTCCAGCAACGTCTTCCATGGCAGCTTTGTCTGCTACTAGCGTTAAATGAAGGCTTTGCTTCTAGTTTTGGTAATTCAGAGCTTCCACCGTCTGCTCCGAGACTTCAATAAACCCTGTTGGCTTCCAGTTACTGCAACGAGTAGCTCGGTCTGCTTCTAGAATCCAATGTACGGTTGGGTTAAAAAAAGACACAAGATTCGAGCAACGTCTTCCTAACCAGCATTATCTGCTTCTAAAATGAACGCCTGGCTTCCAGTTCCGGCAATCATCTTCCTGAGCGACACTGTCTTCTTCGAGTATTCAATAAACCGCTGGCTTCCAGTTCAGATAGTGAAAAGCTCTGTCTGCTTCTAGAATTCAATGTGGGTTGAACATCAGATTCTAGGGACTTCTTCCTAAACAGCAGTGTCTGCTTCTTGCGTTCCTCCCATGCCACTCCACGCAAGCAACTGCTTCTACTGCCCGATTACTAGACTAGATTGTGACTCCTTCTAGTAATCCTACATGGTCTCCACTCATCAGTCTCTGCACATTAAAGGGATGTTCCACAGGCGATCCAACGCCAGGCTCTTCATTTGATTCCCGAGTAAGCTATCCCACCGTCCCCAACCTCACACACTTAACCACCCCCTCTGCATACCTGCAAATCAGAGTATCATCTCACATCACAACTCCACGAGCTGTGTCACCCAGAGATGGAGTCAGAACTGCAAATTGTCATTCAATTGTCTCTCGAAAGCCCTGTATGACGACGATGAACATTTTTATGCCTTTCAATGAGCTAATGGCTTTTAGCATCAAAAACTAGAAACTTTTTAATTAAAACTTCACGCACGTTTTCACAAAGTAAATTTGAAAACATTGCCTCTCAGCGTGTCATACAATTGCAACATGAATGCCAGGCAACACCAGCCCAGCGGCACCAGCAGCAGCACCAACTGATGCTTAGTTCACGAGCAGAGACTGTGAAATGGGATCCGGAATTCGAAGCATGGAGTGACTTCGCTTAGGGGCTAGGCAGGCATACGCTCTACGGACGACAAGTACAAGAAAAACAAAAAAGAGACTTAAATAAAAGGCACACTGTCCATCCATGCATGTAGGCAGAGCCGAGGGATGGTGGCTGGTGGAGGTTAACATACTTACCCTCTCTCGCCCTTAAGCTGTGACGGTGTCATTCCAGCGCCTGTGGCCGGGGAGTTGAGTCCTACGAGACAGCAAATGCTGGTGATTTCATTTTGAATCAAAGTTTTCCTCCGGGGGAAGAAGTGGGGTGCGTCGTGAGTCTATGCAGACGGCCTTAGTATTCAGCTGCAGTAAAATCGCACACGCATGCATGAGCCGAGGGGGGCCGCGACATTTGCCAGGGGGTATGTAAGCCGAAGTTATGAACAATTCAGGTCAGGTAACTAGTTAATAGTTTAAAATTACCTTCTCCTCAGGCGGTGTTGACAAGGTTAGACGGAGGACTTCACTTTCCTTCAATCTGCCTTATCATTACATCCAAATGGCACGCCTGCATGGAATGCATGTGAAAGGCAGAACTTTCTGTGTGTGCATTTGAGTGTCCTCTGGAATGTCCTCAGCACATGATCGGCGTAACTGGAGAATCCGTTTAGAGCCATTTCCTTCTCTCCGGCGGCGTCTCTCCTTTGCTCCTTGCCGTTGGAAGCGCAGATAAAAAGGGCATTTCTTCAACCCGTACCGTACCGTACCCTTCGCCGGCATAATAGTCCTTTGGGAAATCTTCTTTGACTGTGTACAGATGGCGGCGGTGGGGTTTATTTTTCCCTCTCTCTCTATACATTTATTTAGCTTATGGCTTTGCTACTCCCTTTCCCCCTCTGCAAAGCTGCACTACAAATAGTTGTCGTTTAAGCAATGATTCCCCGAACGGGTATGGGTTCGTCTTTGGAAGAGTTCCTTCTCTGTTCCAGCTCGAGGGAGATGTGTACGACGGTGTACATGTGTACGTGTTGCACTCAGCCATTGCATTGATGTTGACTTTGCTTGATTTTGCTGGCGTATGCCCGGGAGATCCCGGGAACCACCGACCTAAGGAGTGAAGACGTGTATTTTTCTCGTCCTCTTGCGGGGGGAGGCACGCATATTGAGCTTATTGAGTTTGGTAGGACCCCTAGAGAAGATGACCGAAAGGAAATTCCAGACAAAGCGAGGCGTCTGTGGCTATGCTGTGCAAGACGTTTAATGCAATTCCTGACGTAATTATGAGGCATCTACCGACGGATGTTCCGGAAGAGAGATTTTTACTCAATGAAAAGGAACTGGGCGAAGTAATTGAATAAGGGCTTCCTAAGATTACTCTCCTTTCATTTCAGTAGTCTTCTTGCAGCCGTCCATCAAAGGATTGGAGCTTCTTTCTTGGAAACAGTCAAATAAGACTCGAAAGGGAGATGAGCGCATTTGGGGGAGGATGCATTGAAGAAGCGTGCAAATCAACGCTTCAGATTCAGACAACGACAAGTAACGTCGTCCTGAGCGGCTATCCGGGCTTATCCTCAGATTCTGGCAAGGATACCAGGGAATATTCTGGAAACGTCTTTGGTTTCAGATTCTGACAACGCCTTCCAGAGAGCCAAAGATCTGCTTCTAAGACTCTACCTCGGATTAGTTTCAGATTGCCACAACGTCTAGGGCTCCAAAGCAGATTTCTCCACTTCTAGAATTCAATGTCAGATCAGCATTCGACTCCGGCGACGTCTAGGAACGTCCTCCTGAGACGATTACGAGAACATTGCTCTCTGGACAAGACGTTCGATCATAGCCTTCACTGAAAAGCAGCGACTCGTATGACAATCATACAGTTGTACAGTTCCCACATAAACTTGGTTGAACAAACTCCAAGACAGTCTCTCCATACTCACGCTACCCCCTTAACTTGATTTAATTCACAGCCACTGGCAAGGAGGCGTCTCCCAAAACTCAGAAGTTAATGTTATTCTGCCACCAGAGTTGCACCCAACGTCGTCGGTTCCACTTCACAATCGCAGTACAACTTTCGAGCCCAAGAAACCAGACGAATAAGATGAATGAAAAAAATTAAAATGTTATGCATACGCCCGAGTGATGCCTGCCTGCCAGAGCGAGCATATTGTTGTTGTTGACTCCACCTCGAATACCACTTGCAAAAGATTGCCGCTCTAACGATCATTTGCGGTAATGCTGATGGATGTAATGTTGAAACGAAAATTATTCCTTCGTCTTCAAGCACCGGTAGCACCTAAGGAAGCCACTAAACCGTCACAACGACAGCCATCGCCTCACATTCCGCCAGAGGCAGGCGCCCCGAGACAAGAGAGAGAGAGAGAGGGCAGAATAAAGGCCAGGATATTACGATAAAACTCGCATAGTTTTGCTTTTTGCGAACGAATTTTGTTTAATTTAATTACTATCGTAACCGAGGAGGATAATGAATGTTTGCCTGGCGTGTGAGTGTAAGCGCGTCTGTTTGATAGTCATCTAACAACACACGATCATAGACTATGAGGATACGACGTGAATGCTAATGTGTACTCATCGCTAACAGCTAACAACGACTGCTCTGTGCTGTGCGATGAGCACGATGAGACGATGGAGATGTGGCAGCCACCACACAAACGTCGAACGACGGAAAGGATGACAAGGATGTACATATTGGATTTGTTTGTTTATTACGCCTAAACGACCTCTAATCGCAGCGAGGGTTGCTTCACAAACACAAAAGCCTCGTGTGCTCGTGGGGATGTGTCGGATGCCCATAGCTCAGCGATTTTCCATCGGATGTGCAGATTTCAATTTGAACTCATCAAATTACGAGTGATACGCGATTGGGATTCCTAATGGTATCAAAGCTTCGACATGAATAGATTTATTATTAATACATAATTTTGGGGGGAGGGGGCTTCTCTGCTGATGCTGTTGCTGCTGCTTCCGCAGACCGAAAAGGGTTAATATTTGCTATTTAATTTCATTGATTGTATTGATTAATGGCTATTGATATTGTATACGTGACCATGAAGCATATGAAGCTGCCTAGAGGTGATGTTCACTAGAGCGGGGTCATTTTTCCGTTCGGCGCTTTTTCGGGTTATATCCCATGCGCGAGCATGTTTCGGGGAATCGATGCCAATCACTGTTTCACTAATTAGTCGAGTTGGATTCCATTCAATGGCTTTCCAGGGAATCATTATAACATGTGTGTGTTTCCGTTTGGTTAACCCTATTTTCGTTGACGGCAACCAAGTTGAATTTAATACCACCTCATCGACGATCCAAGTCGCCCGCATTCAACCACGTCGTTTTCAAATTGACTCAGTACCACGACCGTGAACTCTCGTACCATTCTTATCAACCTACTTTAACCACTCACTTTCATCCGAGAGCAGTATTAACCAAAACCACCATTCGCAAAACCGCCACGAAACAAACAATAGAACTAGGTTCAAGGAAAATCCATAAATTTTCCTTACACTAAAATCGTGAGTATCCCATAAAAGGACGCCGAGCCAATGCCCTACTTACTTAGGTAACCTTCCTTAATTGTTGTTATAAAAGAAAAATAACCACCACCAACGGTGTATCCGCAGAATCTTAACCGATCACCTCTACCCGGCACACCCGCCCGTAAATTAAGTGAAAACTAAACTCAAACAAGGCTGCAAATCCTTTAAGCCATCGCCGTATCCTCTTCCACGCACATTTTCACGAGCATTTATTCCCAGACTGCCTTTCCCGTCCCATCCCCGGTATCCAGTAACGGCAGAGCTTTGAGATGTATGAGCAAAAGGGTATCATAATTAGAATACGGAGCATTTTACTCGCTCACTTTATCTGTAAGCACATAGTTGCTTCTGTAATTCCTATTAATTCATTACAACCCCAGCAGCTTACCGTAATGACCTGCAGCCCCCGCTACCGCCACTAGAAATGGTAGTTTTATCGATAAGGATCAGATCACTGAGGATGGATTGCGTGAGTAATTTGTGAGATGAGCAAGTGCCGACTGTGAAGGCTGGGAGTTGTCTGTGCTTTTGCAGTTTCAAAGACTCGTAACGTTGCCCTGCTCCGCAAGTGGCAATCAATTTCAATTTCATGCTTCTTTTCTGTTGTGTCCTTAGGATCAGATTAAGTTATTGAAAAATGACGGTACAATGACCATTTGCCTCATAAAATAGTCATAATGGCAATAATGGAGAAGCTAAAGGTTGAGTAAGAAAGGAAAACGCCACGGTGGACCAAACTGGACACTCAATCAGTTTGAATAGAAGTGAATAAAAGAGAGAGAATACTTTCAAAGGACCCTGAAGCGTTGTCGTTTGTTCTTGAAAATGAAATTACGAAACAGAATCACGTCCAAGTTGAATTGAGCAGATGAACACTTGGGCACACGAACACGAACTTGGAACGACTTGGAGGCCAGTGAATAAAAAGCTAATCCACCATCATTACACTTTGATGTCAGTTGTGCTGTGCAGTCCGTGATTGTGCTCTTTGGCGGTTGTCCTGCGGTCGCAGGGTAATTTATTTAATTCCTGTCTGGATGTCTAGTCAATTTTTGTTACAGCTCGCCGATATTCGGTGAAATTAAAGACAAAGATTTATGTGAAGAATCAAACAAAAAGAACCTGACCGCCGAGGGATTTGTTTCTAATTTGTGACGAAGTCGCCTTACCCTCTTCGTTTCATTCACCTTTGCAATCGACTTCGGAGGTAGGATTGTTGTAATTGATTGCGGTAGGCACGTGTTCCCATGGGCGACCAATAATTCACGACTGCTTCAGAACGTTTTCTCAAAGCAAAGGCATTCATCCCAAGAGTTTTGATTAATGTACTTCCGATTCCCTTCGCTTCTCTTCATCCGTTGCATGTATGCAAAGCACGTGCGGTAATTCAGAGCTGAAGGCATTTCCTTTACAGCGATTGGCATGGAAGCATGAAATTGCCATTTGTTTTGCAAGTCAATCACGATTTATGTAAGCAACTACACGACGGTGGGTTAAATCTCTTCCAGTGACGATGGTGCAACATTGAATGTATACCTCGGGAATTCACTGCCACTGTTCACGAACGAGTATTGATCCAAACTGTCATCAAAGCTTACCTCTTCAACCATTCAACAGTTGGCTGAAATTGTGAAGATGAACTGAAAACTTGTCTCCCCTTCTACCGACCAGCAGCCCACACTTAACCTAACCAAAAGGACACACAAGAACAGACCATGAAATGAAACCCCCGAATGTTTCGTGGAATTTTTGTCAGCGTAACAGGTTTATTTGTTACTCATGTTGGATAGTAAAATAGCTCAAACTCATATAAAACTATGTTAGCTAGCGCTTCCGCTTTATTTCTTAATCTTCTTAAGGTAGAACTCAAGTTCCTTGCCTTCAAGAATGTAGCCATCGGCACGACCACACTGTCCTGGGCGGGATGCGACGCAAGCTGCAAGAGAACAAAAGTCACGAGTTAGAGCGATTCAGAGGAGAATTGAATAAAATTTCATTTCAAGAAATCATCAGAGTAACTATGACAAGCTAATCATATCCCATCGGCTAGAGCGTTCCTTAAAACAAGGTCAGCTCTATAATTGATGGATCGCTTTAAGATTTTGACATCATCTGAGTGTTTCTTTGTTTGGCGGCAATTTTTTTGCTGATGCTTACCTAAGATACGACCAGAGACGAATTGATCCTCAAGTGCTTGTTCAACCTTGGCGTACTTTTGGCGATCCAAGTACTTCTTCATGACACGGTCGCTGCGCTTCTTGTTGAGGACGTCGTTCTCATCATCCTTCTGTGCGTGCTTGGGGTCACGTTTGCGTCCCAGTGGCAGAATGTAATGTGATTCGTACCATTGTCTGAATGGTGTCGCATCAATAACAACGATGGCGTTCTTCACCAAGGTACTGGTACGGACGAGCTCGTTGTTGGAGGCATTGTAGACCACATCAATGATACGGGTCTTGCGAGCTACTCCCTCAGAGGCCCAGGAGAAATTGCCGGTGTCTAGACGAAGGGCACGGTATTTCACGTTTCCGCCACGAGTGCGGACTTGGTGGATGCGGGAACCACCGAGCTAGAATTAGAATGTAAAGAAAACACTCCATTAGAACAGGTTGTGGGATTTTAGGATAGACGTCTATAATGTCGAAGGATATCAGAAGTCCGAACATAAAGGCTTTTCTATCATCAACTGAGTACAGGTGACACGCAGTATCATCATTTAATTTGAACTTGTCGTATGTATGTAATCGTGTTGGATGGGTATTGAACTTACTTTTGTGTTGGCGGCTGGGCGTCCTAACTCGAACTTCCTCTTCTTGCGGAGGGACTTGCGTTTGCCACCAGTGGACCTTCGCTTATGCGAGCTATCACGACTAATACCTATGGGAATGCAAAAATAATCCAATTTCAGTGAGATTGTCGTCAATGCGGCACTTATGATTCGGAGAAATCTATGCGAGTTTTGACTTGAAGTTTTCCCAAGTGGAAACACACAAAATCATAACCACAATCGCTAGCAACTTTAGATTTCCGATTTATTTTAGAAATCTTTTGCAAATTGAAGGAAATAATTACACAAATCGATAGTTCACATCATAATGTATTGAATTGGCATATAAAATAGTTTAATTTTAACTTTAGTTTATACGATGCACATAGATTTATCCAGGAAACCGAAAAATCGCACTCACCCATCTTGGAGTAAAAACAGAGAAGGAAAGGAAGAAGTAACACACGAACTCGCTGGTGGTGTCAACATCTTGCTGTAGTAGATTTTGACAGCGCTTCTGCTGAATAATGGCGGCTGAAGTCTGTACTAGAATACGGTTTGTATTGTTAATTATAACATTCTTTGACTACATTTGGTAACTTTAAATTAGTTATTTGTATCGTTATAAACAATTTTGACCGTTTTTAGGGTGAATAATCAAATCTACGACACATGCAAGGGGTTACTTCAAACGTAGGAGAGTATGATTGAAAATTTCTGAACGAATTTCAACAAAAGTGACAACCATTATCTGCAAATTTCCTCACCAGTGAATCAACGGTGAGTCGTTTGAGGTCGTTTCGACTAATTTACACAAGAAAAAATATAACAATTTACAGTTTATCATCGATTTTCATAATTCCAACCCTTGATTATAAAATATATGAAATCGAACATACATAATACAAAATGTATACAAACGCCAACACTCCTTATCGATCTACCTTACCGACATTTGCAACCAACTGTCAGCAGTTTGCTGGCTGTCATCTGTATTTTCATTGATCTCAACTAGACGTCACGGTTAACGTCAAATGTGAAGAAGAAAA
Organism: Eristalis intricaria; assembly: GCA_964034865.1. Taxonomy (NCBI): domain Eukaryota; kingdom Metazoa; phylum Arthropoda; class Insecta; order Diptera; family Syrphidae; genus Eristalis; species Eristalis intricaria. Next base: position 1,993,412 of record OZ035877.1, on the reverse strand, counting down.
TTTCTGTCCAACCACCACGAAAGTGCAAAATCCAATTCAAAAACAAGAAAAACGCAAAATATTTTCCCTTGGAAAATGTCTGCCGGCGCGGACTATTTTTCATTTCAGCGTATGTGTCAGAACCTCGCAAGGGTTTTGGCCAAAATAAATCCAACTCCTTGGGAAAAGGTATTGAAGAAGTTGTTATCGCTCTCAAGAATTGGTGTACAGATTTCCATGTATTTTGTTCGCTCAAGGTCCAATCACTTTATCGTTACTGTCCACAAGAAAATGCCGTGGGAGTGTTTTGCCTAGATGCTAAAGCTCAGGATGCAGTTATTGCGTTGGGGCTGTACTTTTTGGAGAGCAAATGTCAACACGAAGACCAAATCGTTCCGTATTTGCTGAGATTGGCAAAGTGCCTACCCAAGGCCGTGTGGATTGATGACTCAAAGTGGAGCAAAATCGATCGTAAGTCGAATGACTCAGCTGTTAAATGAATTATAGTTTTTGTTTTGTTTTTCTAAGGTATTCCGTCGGCGGAGAAATTTAGCTTTTGTCTAAACACATTACTGTCTGACATTGCATCGAGGTGCCCGGAGCTGAGGGATGAGATCATAGTGAATCAAGTGGAAACGCTGAGTGCATTGACAAACATAATTAAGTCGAGCAAGGAGAGTAGCAATGCGCCGCCGCCGATAATTCTTTGCAAGGCCACTGTGCCGCTTCTGTTTGGGTTGGCAAGGGCCATGGGGAGGTACGCTGCAGCTGATCCTCCGCTGCTGTGCAGAATATTCCCGCGAGAGGAAATGCCAGTCGTGAAGAACAAGGAAACCGCAGTGTTTAGTTCGAACGAGCGCCTCGGAAGCTTCAGTCACTTCCGTTCAATCATTCCACGGTCGATGTCGGGCAGTCTGAGCCAGGATTCCGCAGACTCTCGAATCATACGGCAAGTTGCTGCCGCTGCTCAGTCAAGCACTGTGAAGAAGCCGACTTTCCAGACCTACTTCTCGGTGCCCTACGATCCGAAGACACACTTCTTCACGAAGTACGGCTCGTCCTTCAACCAGTTTCCGAACATGAGGGTGTGCGACTCGCCCACCAAACAATGCAACAGCAACCAGAATTTGACGACATTCCCGATCCAGCATCTGCAGACAATCTTTGCCATGGCAAAGAAGCTTCTCACGAAGGAGACTTTGGAACACTTGGACGAACAGGCCAGCGACATCTTCGCGTTGCACCAGATCAAGGGCTACTGCTACAAGAGCTTTTCGGAAACCCTCAATCTGGTCATGGTGACGTTGCTGCGGGAGCTGCTCCAGAATCAGAGCGACTTGCCGACGCCGTTTACAAAGGACGTGCAGGAGTTTGTCAAACGCCTGTTTCTGAACGGCCAGACGGAGCTGCAGAACAAGCAGCAGGACCACGAGAAGGAGAAGAAGGAGGACAACGGCGGCATACCAGTGGTCAACAAGTACAAAGTGAACGTGATGGCGAATGCGGCGTGCGTTGATCTGCTCGTCTGGGCGATCCGTGATGAAACAGGTCAGTTGAGGCATCCACACGTGTGGTTCTGGTAGCTAAATCTTAGATCTTTCACAGTCGATGAAGAGTACAATGTTCCTTCTTTGCAGAATGGGTTAAATTATATACTCATGAAAGGTTAAGGAGTATTCTTTGTTTTGAGTTCGTTTTTTCTTTTGTTTGTTTGACAGAATTTTGAGAATTTTTTCGTTTCGTCCTTCCCCCGAAGCCTGGCTTGACTTTTTTGCTATGTGAAACAGGTGTCCGAATGCCTTGATCTTTACTGACATAACTGTTTTTCGTCATTCACAGAAGCGGACAAACTCTGCGGACGTCTCTCGCAGAAACTGAACTCGTTGCTGAGCCACAAAATCGTCATGGACCACATGCCGCTGCTGATGGTGTGCCTGGAGGGCTTGGGAAAGCTGGCGCAGAAATTCCCCAACATTGCAGGGACATCCATATCCTATCTGCGTGACTTCCTAGTTAATCCCAGCCCAATCTTGGCCAAGCTCCATGTGTTCTCGACGATGCAGAACATGCACCAGTCGCAGAAGAAGGACGTCAAGGAAATAACACCGTTCAAGATCGTCGTGCAGAACAGTAGTGAACTGCGCCCCATCGACGTGTTCGGCGAGATCAACAAAGGAACTATCACTAAATCTGGACAGGCGGCGTTTGAGGCACTGCGCGACGCTGCCATCGAGAACCTAAGCATCGCTCTGAGATCAGCTCACTGCCTGGACCAGTTTTGCGTGCCGGCACTCGTGGCAAATGTGTCCAATAGGCTGTTCACAGCTGAGAAACATGAAGCGTAAGACAAAGCGACTTCGTGCAATCGTGATTCAGGGATAACCATTTATTTTTTTACAGGGAATCAAGTCTAGTGAGCTTAAACATCATTGTCATGCTTGGGCACGTGGCGGTGGCCCTGAAGGACACCTCGAAGACCACGCAGAACATCCTGCAGTTCTTCATTCAGCGTTTCTGCAAGGTCCCTTCCGAACAGAACGTGCTCATCGTGGACCAACTTGGCTGCATGATTATATCCCAGTGCGAGCCGCATGTCTTCGATGAGATCATGAAGATGTTCTCGCGGGTCACGGTGCAAGCCGCCTCCCTGGCGTACACGTCGAACCCAGACCACCGTAAGCAGTTCCACAATGTGTCCGACGCAGTGGTCAACGCTCTGGGAAACATCGCAGCCAACATCCAGGGCGATTCGGAGATGCTGGAGCTACTGGGGAAATTACTGGAGCTCTTCGTACAGATCGGCTTGGAGGGCGAACGATCCTACGACAATACACCGGGCGCGCAGAAGGCCAGTTCCAGTGCCGGGAACCTCGGAATGCTGATACCAGTCATTGCGGTGCTTGTGAGGCGACTGCCTCCCATCAAGAACCCGAAGATGCGGCTGCACAAGCTGTTCAAGGACTTCTGGGTGTACTGCGTGGTGATGGGATTCACGAACTCCCGACTCTGGCCGGCAGACTGGTACCAAGGAGTGCAGCAGATCGCGGCTAAGTCGCCGTTGCTCATATCGCAGACCGCTCACAAGTCAGACATGCGAGAGCTGAACTACACGACAGCCATCAAGAGTGACTCGGTCAGTTTGAACGAGCTGCGTAGTCAGATCTTACTCCTCTTGGACCACCCTCCGGCAGAGGTTACTGCATGCATCAACAAGCTCACGTTCGCTCAGTGCACCTTCCTGCTGAGCGTGTACTGGCTGGAGACCCTGCGAGTGGAGAACTCCGAGGAGCCCAGTCTGGAGCCTATCCTCGGATATCTGTGCGACACTGCGCTGCAGAAAGACAAGTCAGGGATCTGGCAATGCGTCAAGTGGTAAGAAACACTCATCCTCCAAGCTGTGTGTTCCTCTAACCGTTTCAAATTTTGCAGCATTGCCGACCAGGTGTTCGAGAAGTTCCGCAACGTCCTCTTCACGCACGACGATGTTCGTGAAAAGGTTCTCGAGTCACAGGCAACCCTGCTGCTGGTTTACTTCAACCACATTCACAAGCAGATTCAACTGGTGGCAGATCAGTACCTCTCTCAACTGGTGGACAAGTTCCCACATCTCTTGTGGAACCGAAGAGTCCTCTGGTGCATGCTCGACATCCTTCAGCTGCTGGCCTTCTCTTTGACCCTGGATCCCAATGAGGAAACCCCAACTCTGCGCGTGGTCTCGACGCCATACACCCTGCACCTCATGGACTCGCTGCCCGCCAGAGAGGGCCGGCTGAAAGACTTCGCCGATCGGTGTCAAGGCATCGTAAACGAAGCCATGAAGTGGGCTCCTCGCTCAACGCGTTCGCACTTGCAGGAGTACCCCAACCAGATCCCAACTCCGGTGCTGGCTCACCACAGTGGTCTAGCGCTGGCTTTTGACTCGGTGGTCAGCAGCAGTACGCTGTACCCCAACGCGCTGCCTTCTATCAGCAAGCGGCCCCACTGCGTCAACAGCGACACGCCAAGATTCGTGTCGGTTCTATGCCTGCGAAGCAAGTACGCCGGCGAGATCTCGGGACTCCTATCGGCACTCAACGAGAAGGAGAAGGCAGGCATAGCAGACCGCCTTGTGAAGGACGTCTGGGACGCCTGTGCCGAGCGAAGCGACGCAAAGCACCGTGGCGCGCTGTGGAGAGCAACCGCCTACTTGATCCTGTGCGCAGGCATCAACCGGAAACTGCTCCATGCTATATGTGAGTACAATGTTGTGGTTAGGTGCACGGTAATCTAGAGACCGGAATGTTTCTTCTTTGCAGCCACGTCTCAGGTGGAACTCTTCACGGAGTCCGCTATGGAGACCGCCGTGGAATGCTGGCAATGGGTGCTCACCGCTCGGCAAGACCTGGAGCTCTGCTTTATCCAAGAGATGGTGAGTGCTTGGCAAATTACGTTCGAGAAGAAATTGGGCCTCTTCTCCGACGAGATGCAGACAACCAACCCACTGGCGGCCTATGATGGCTGCAAGCTGGTCTCGAAGCCGATTCTCATAGCGCCGCATCTCATCTGGCTGCAGCTGCTCTCCGAGATGGTCGACACAGCCAAGTACTGCAACCGAGATAAAGTAGAGATGTTCTGTCTGCTTCTGCACCGCTGTCTTCCGATCTCGAAGAACAACAAGCAGAACCGGCAGGTTGCCACAGTTGGCTGCAGGTTCAAGCTTCTCCAGTGCGGCCTGTCGCTCCTTCAGGGCAACACCATTCCGAAGTCCCTGGCACGGAACATTCTTCGAGAGAGGATCTACAACAACGCCCTGGACTACTTCTGCGGGCCGCCCACTTGCCCCAACCAATCTAAGGAGCAGCTCCTCGATGACATCTTAATTCTGTTGAAGTTCTGGCAGACGATGCGCAGCGAGAAGAAGCATTTGGTGACCACTGAGGTGGGCGAGTACGACGTGGCCAGTCTGGTCGGGACCACGGCGTCCAATCAGATGCTATCAGTGAAGCAGAACCCGGAGACGGCGTCGCTGATAAGTGGAAGTGATGTTGCACGATCGATGTCAGGCACTGGTGGTTGGTACAACACGATCCCGCACTCCACGTCGACCCTGTCCAAGAGGTCGACTCGCTCGAAACGACTTAACTACCAAAAGGATGCTTACGACAAGGATTACATGAAGAAACGAAACTTGATCCTGGAGCTGTTGGCTGTGGAGCTGGAATTTATGATTATTTGGTACAACCCCAACAGCTTACCCGACCTAGCCATTCCCGGGGAGGAGCAGATCAACGAGTGGCGCGCCAGGCCATACAAACTTAATGTGTGGCGGGACTATACCCGCCTGGCGTGGTCCTACAACCCCGCCCTGGCAGTGTTCCTGCCCTGGAGAATCAAGAACTCCGATTCCATTGAGGATGAGGTGACACGGCTGGTCTGTGCCGATCCCATTGCTGTTGCTCACATACCCGAGGCCCTGAAGTACCTCGTGACCACCAAGAACCTCTTGCAAGAGAGCCCAGATTTGGTGAACATCTTGTCCTGGTCAGCAGTGAATCCGATTCAAGCGCTGTCCTACTTCTCGCGACAGTATCCCTCGCATCCCCTGACGGCACAGTATGCGGTGAAGACTCTGTCCTCATACCCGGCCGAGTCGGTACTCCCCTACATTCCACAGCTCGTCCAGGCACTGCGCCACGACACCATGGGCTATGTGACCGAGTTCATCAAGAACATTTCCAAGCGGTCGCAGATCGTGGCTCACCAGTTGATTTGGAACATGCAGACGAACATGTACATGGATGAAGACCAGCAGCACAAGGATCCGAACTTATTCGAGGCACTGGAGCTGCTCAGCCAGAACATCACAGCCTCGTTCTCTGGCGCGGCGAAGAGATTCTATGAGAGGGAGTTCGACTTCTTCGGCAAGATTACAGCGGTGTCGGGAGAGATTCGTTCATTTCCCAAGGGCCCAGAGCGGAAGAACGCCTGCTTGGCTGCGTTGAGTCGCATCAAGGTGCAATCGGGGTGCTATTTGCCATCGAATCCGGAGGCAATGGTGCTGGACATTGACTACAATAGCGGAACTCCGATGCAGAGTGCCGCAAAGGCTCCCTACTTGGCGCGATTCAGAGTGTACCGCTGCGGTATCACCGAGTTGGAATCCAGGGCGATGGAGGTTTCCAATAACCCGGTAAGTTTTTCTATAATTTGCGTGGCTCTTGTATTAAGCAATCTCTCTCTCCAGAACTCACAGGAAGACGCTCATGCGACGTTGGGAGTGGAGTCTTGGCAAGCGGCCATTTTCAAGGTGGGAGATGATGTGCGTCAGGATATGCTGGCGTTGCAGGTCATAACCATCTTCAAGAATATCTTCCAGCAAGTCGGACTGGACTTGTTCCTGTTTCCCTATCGGGTGGTAGCCACTGCGCCTGGGGTAAGTAAACTAGACATCATCAACTGCTGAGCTGATTGATATAATTTTATTCCAGTGTGGTGTTATTGAGTGCGTGCCAAATGCAAAGTCCCGCGACCAGCTCGGCCGGCAGACTGACTCTGGGCTCTACGAGTACTTCCTTCATCAGTACGGCGACGAGAGTTCAAAGGAGTTCCAAGCAGCCCGTGCAAACTTTGTGAAGTCAATGGCGGCGTACTCCTTGATAGGGTATCTCCTCCAGATTAAGGATCGTCACAACGGCAACATAATGATCGACAAGGACGGGCACATCATTCATATCGATTTCGGCTTTATGTTTGAATCATCTCCGGGCGGCAACATTGGCTTCGAGCCGGACATGAAGCTCACAGATGAAATGGTCATGATCATGGGTGGCAAAATGGAGGCACCCGCCTTCAAGTGGTTCTGCGAGTTGTGTGTCCAAGCGTTCTTGGCCGTGCGTCCTTATCAGGATGCAATTGTGTCACTAGTCTCACTCATGCTCGACACCGGACTCCCCTGTTTCCGGGGACAGACGATCAATTTGCTAAAGCAACGCTTTGTGGCAACGAAGAACAATAGAGAAGCCGCCGCTCATATGCTAGCAGTCATAAGGAATTCGTATCAAAACTTCAGGACGAGGACTTACGACATGATTCAGTACTATCAAAACCAGATTCCATACTAAGGTGGTTATAGTTCCAGTTATTTTATTAATATTGTTGTTGTTATTTATTTTAAAGTATTTCGCAGAGGATCTATTCTATTATGTTGTATGTTTTAAAAACAAACTGTGTGTGTAATAATTTTAATCGGATGGAATCTACATATTAACCTGTTCTCTAAAGTTCTCCCTTCTTCCTTTTCCTTGTGTGGGTGATAAAGAAATACAAATGTTATATGCTGTCGCAAGGGTGCCTGTAATTTATTGCCGCTGATGAAATAAAAAAAAAATCATTTCAAAATGAATAAATTTCAGATAAGCCGCGCAAGATTATTTCACAACTCAACATAACCTGCCGAACACATCCATTGCTCACAACGCAACTCGCCGCACTACCTAGCCGACCTACATAACATCTGTGCTTTTCCACTGGAACGTCAGGGAAAAAACACCTCGATTATAGAATCCGTTCATTATTTTATTTTATTTTCTGGTCTGAAAGTGCGAAATATTGAGCAATTGTTGAAATTTTTTCATCGCGATACAAACTAAATACAATACCACACATACATATTGTTCATGAAGTAATTCGACATATAAACATTAAACAATTTGCATTAAATTCCGAATGAACTGCATCCATGAAAATGTTGGTAGAATGAATAATTCGGATCAAATAAGACAACCATTGAAAAAATCAAACAACGCAGCAGCTGAACACCACACAATGGAGTTCACATCTTGACTCAGAGTTGTTCTATTTAGTCGCGCTGTAATTTTGTGGTGCTGAAAAACCTGTGTGTTTAACAATTGTTATTTTAAGAGCTTTTGTGAAAAGCAAGAATTTAACGAAATAGTTCAATCTAATATATTTGTTGAAATATAGTAAAGAAGGTAGCGAAACTACCCGCGAAACGGGGAGGAATTCATCGAAGAAGAAAACCTGATTTGTCGAGATATCTGCGAATCAAGCAAAAAGAAAAACAGAAAAGCATACAGAAGGGGTAAAAGTAAATCGAGTGGCTGTTTTTTTATTCTGTTTTTCACGTGAGAATTGTGTTAAATCCTAGGTGTATTTTGCACGAACTCTGGGCAAAGGGAAGTTCGAGGACAGCCATGGAATTTTCCAGTAGCCGTGATCCAAAGGAGATCTATCGGTAAGCATTATCTTTGCGTATACATATCATTTTCTTCATCCTTACAGGCAATTAGCATGTGATTCCGTAGGTGTCACAAAAAGGAGACAATTATCCAAAAATAAATCATGCCATGCATCTTCGTCATCGCCCCCCCTCTCCATTGTGCTAACTTTTATTCTCGGTGATTTCTGTTTACTGCTGATGAAAAGGGGGGAATTTCGCGATTCTGTTCTATTGTTATCGTGAATGTTTTAATTTGTCCAAACAACAACAACAAACCAGCTGCTGTTGGGGTAGTTGTGAAAATCGAAAGCGAAACGTGTGCAAGCGATGGCGTAGCATTACATGATGACAATAGCACCCCGATATGCATTGCAATGCATGACGTTTGACAGCATTTCGTCATGATAGGCAACCAGGCCACCGCAATGACTCAGAAGTATCTTATTTTTGTTTCGAATGTTCTCTGAGGTCAGAAGCATATTATATTTGCGCGATTATTCTGGGGGAATCTGTTTAAATTATCTCAGCAGTTGCCATGCATATCGTTCAAATGGGCACCCTATTGGTGATTTGATTTGAAGCTGCTATAGCAGCGTTCTCCGTTTAATAATAAAAAAATGTGTTTAATGAGGAAACCCCCTCACTTTCGCAAACGATTGGTAACGTTAGTATTTTTGAAAAGTGTAACGAAACACAACCAAAATAGGAACCATCTCACATTTGTAATTTCTTCTTTCTCTGCGGACTATTTTTAAAACAACGTCAAATGTTTTCTTATTACTTTCAGCTCCTTGTATGTGGTTGCAAAGCAGTTGGACGATGAAAAGAAATGCATTGTCTCCATGTCGCAACTGTTCGATCATGATATCGAAGATAAACGTTCGCAGCTGGTGCAGCTGTGCAAGGCGATTGTGTTCAAGGACTTCCAAGCGGTCGGGAAGAAGGCACGTGAGATCCTGTGGCGCAAGGGATACTATGAATTTATTGCATTCGTAAAGAAGAATTGGAGCAAGGAACAGAAGGAGGAGACCGCGCTGGAGAATCTGCAAAAACTGGAAAAGTTTCTCTTCAGCGGTATTGCGAACTACAAACGCATTGCGTCGAAAATGGAGGAGATCTACGATTTGGATTTGAAGTTTCTGCTTGACTTCAACGTATTCACCGAAGGAGTAGATGGAGGGGATTACCGAAGGATCAAAGACAGCGAGGAGGTGATTGGCGACTTTGTCGTCGACAAGAGTCTAGAGGCAGTTAGTTTTGCATTGGATACCATTCACTCCGCTCTGCTCTCGTTGGGAGACCTCCATCGCTACTTCATTGATTTCAAAATCGACTCGAAGCCGAAGATCACAAAGAAAATGGCTGCGAAATTCTACTACGAAGCGTTCAAGTTGAACCCTGCAATTGGCATGTCGCAGAATCAACTGGGAACACTGTTTTACGGACAGAACTTCGACTTGGACTCGATATATCACTACCTGTACTCGCTGGTGTGCATCGTGCCATTCGAGCTGAGCGAGAACAATGTGTGCAAGCTATTCCAGGCGCATGCTGACTACCTGGAGAAACTGGACCCAAACAAAGTTGAGTTCAACTTAAAGGACTTCTATGCACGGCTTTACCTGATCGTGGACATATTCTTCTTCGACAAGGAGGTGCCAGACTTCAACAGTCTTTGCCACTGTGTGTTGGTGGATCTGAGGAAGATTCTCTGCTCGAAAAGCATCAACATCAACGAAGCGAGCGTCTTCAAGATTGTGAACATCTTGTTCTTCTGTTTGTCCAAGTTAAAGATGATCAACTCGCAGAAGGTTTACTCGTTGAACGCCTTCTTGGTTGCAGTGTGCTCCGATTTGATGGATGCCTGCATTGTGAACCTCGAGCAGGAGATTTTGGCCAAGTCGAAGGAGAACGAGGCATTCCACGAGATGTACGCCAAGAAGTTCGAGGAGTTCGATCTGCAGGTGAGAAAGAGCCGCAACGAGTACAAGAACTGGCTGGCAACGATGGGCGATCCAGAGAAGAAGATAAAGGCTCCCTCGGACACGGACTACAATGACGACGTGAACGGCAAGCGTGAGACTAAGACCTCCGTTGTGGTCTCCAAGAAAGACAACGAGGAGAAGAACCCTCAGAACTCGACACGGAGTAGTGACGAGGCCAAGGAATCCGACTTGAAAACGCCACTGTCAAGCAAAAGCAAGAAGAAGGGCATGAAGCTGCGTCGCAGGAGGCGAAAGATCGCACAGAGCGACGACAGCAGTTGTTACGACTCAGAATCCGACATGGACACAGATTTCTCATCCGAGGAGGATGACTACTCGGATTTAAGTTCGAACTTCGAGAGCGATTTTAGTGACATTGAAGACGGCGGTGTCGTGCAAAACGGCAAGGAAATCAAAGAAAAGCCAGAGGAGTCCGAAGAAGACGAGGTGGAGAACCGCAACTACCCATCGTTCTCGGATAATGAAGACATTGTGATCGAGGAAGAGAAGATCATATACCCTGGCGCAGATTTGTCCCAGGAAATCGACAGTGAGGAACTGCTCAAGGGCTTCGAAGTGCTCAACATAAACAGTGTTTCTATGATCGCCATGAACTTCAAGTCTGACAACGAAGAGGAGGAGAAGGTGGTGGGCGAGCCACCGAAGAAGCTGGTCTATCGCAACAAGTACACCAAGATCGACCCGAACATCATCGTGGACTTTGTGCAGACAGAGCCAACCATGCGGGCGCTGAAAATCCTGTTCGACTGGCTTAAAATCAACCACGAGATTCTCTTTGGATGCTACCACTCCAACCCGGAGTTCATTCACAAGATCATGAAGCTCTTGAACTACTGCAACATAGACATCTTCACGAGGAAGGTGTACTTTGAGCGCGAACTCCTCTTGGCAAACAACGTTCGCGACGGCCTAAGTGAGCTGTTCGACGTCCGCGCAACAGTGCCCATGTCTGAGGACTTCGTGCTGAAGAACTTCGACTTGTTCCAGAGCACCCAGATGCAGCTGGATTGGGAGACAACAATCCGCGAGAAAATCACCGCAGACGAGGAGAACATCTTGCGCATCTTCAAAATGGTCGACTTTGGCTTCTTCATTTGCAAGCAGAAGAAGTTCAACTACAGGTTCTGCGTCAAGTCGCGTAAGTTCACGGAGAATGTCAAGAAGAAGAGGGAGGAGAAGAAGGTTTCATCATCGCGTCGCAGAGAGCGAAGGTCCGCCAAAAACTCGAGGAAACGTGTTGAAGGACGCACACGACGCTACAGCGACCGCAAGAATGGAATCGTGAGGAAGAGCTACACAAGCAACGAGGAGAAGGACACCGTGGAGGAGTGCAAGCGGCTGCCCAGGAAGGGTTATCTGAGGAACCGAAATGCTGGCGACAAGATTGAAAAGCTGCAGTCCAGCAGTGGTGCTGATGAGGAGCGCAGCGAAGCCCAAAAGAACAAGGCCAACAAAAATTGCGAAATTATGGGAAAACTGTGGCTGAAGAACGAGGTGGAGACTCTTGAGGAAGAGGTGAGCTCAAAAATCAAATTTCACTTACTGTAAATTAATCTAACACATTTTCCGCATACAGCTCCGCAAAAATCCTCTCAACATGATCATGACACCGTTTGTAGTTGTTGATGCAAAGGCCTTGACTGAATACACTGGAATCGTCAAGAACTTAGTAAAGAGCAAGAAATTCATCGTGCTTATTCCAAACGCCGGTAAGAGCTTGTGTCAGTCGCATGTCGCGAATGGTCCAATTGACTCTTGTGTATTCCACAGTTTTTAACGAGTTGGACGATTTGAAGAAGCGCAGCGAGAACGCTAGAAATGTTATCCGTTGGTTGGAACAAGAGTTCACCCACGGCAACAGGCACATGCGTGCCCAGAGGGACAATGAAAACATGACATTCTCCTTAGTCAAGATCCCCAGGAAACTAGGTGAGTCCCCCGAATGCCATTGAAATGGGCGAAAAGTCTCATCATCTCTTTTCCAGATCGCGAGGCGACAGTTTTCGTACAAATCGCTCAGTTCTGTAATCATCTTGTTGCCAATCACACCGACCCAAATTCGACCGATTTCCAATCGAACGTGGTCACCTATTTGTCGGGTGATAACCTCCATGAGAAGCGTCACACAAACTTCAGCTTCACTGGCATCCTGGACGCCATACCAGTGCGTCACGATCAAATCGCAAACTTCTATGCTAAATTTAAAATGAATAAAAAATGAAGAACGCCACCAACGGAGGAACAAGAATACGAAATCAATCCATCAATGACGAAGAACATAAGAAGAGAAGATTTCACCAGAACTTTAAGGCGAACCGTTGAAGAAAAACCCAATTGCGCGAGCGTGTTCATCTCAAACTAAAAACAAACAAAATACCAAAACAAAAACAATTCAAATCAAAAATCTACCAACAACAACAACATGCAGAGGGCAGAAGCGTATATATAGGAACAACAACAAAAGCAAACAACCAGCAAGCAAGCAAGCAAGCATATATACATACATATTAATGTGTACACAACCGCAAAGAAAATTTTTGTTTTATAAAATGAAACGAGGAGAGGAGTGAGAGACCGACGGGAATGTGTGTTGGCGAGTGGTGGTGTTGCTCCCCCCTTTCACACGACCCGCGGTAGTAAAAAAAAAACCAACAAACTGAAAACATTATTCCTTATCAGAAAACCTTTAGAAACATACGCAAAATATTTCGCATATGTCCGTCGTTTGAGGATGAAAACAAAAAAAAAATAAAATAAATATCCGACTGCAGTCGTGCAGTACAGCCCACAAATTCATTTCAAATCAATTCGATTACATCTTCAAGAAACAAACAATCAAACCCATTCAATCAACAACAAGAGCAGACAAAGTGAATCACGAGGAGTACACGGCGCGGAGAGTAGCATTTGCGACAGTGACGATGGACAGATACGACGGAGAGGTGAAATTGTGTCATGTAAAGTCCTTCATTTCAATCTGCGTATTCCTCTTCCTTGCTTGAGTTTTTCGCTAAACAGTTTGCTTTAAAGAATTTTCGGCGAAAATCAATGAAAATTGTTTCGGTTAAACCAACAAAAAAAAAAAAAACAACAACAAAAACATTCATGGGTCGGTGTCTTTTGTAAGGAATTACAAATAAATCAAAATCTGCAAACAAAATGAACCTGCACGCAGGAACATTCAATACATATATATTCTTAACCCATAAGTAGCTTAGTAGATGTTTTATCATTTAATTTAGTTATCCCCCACCTTTTACACAACCCCCTCCCACCAATCGTGTCCTGTTTCAACGTGCATCCAGTGGAGGTCAAAACTCGTGACTTCTCATCTCCCACCAAGCAGAGATAAGAAGAAACGACTGTGTATATTGACGGTTGGAAGATCCATTCCTTTTTTTTTTCCTCAATTATTTTTGTGCAATTTTGCGTTTGGAAGCTCCAACAAACACAGCATCGTTTGGTGGTGTCCTTCAGCATGCATGAACATGGTTTAGACAAATTATCAAGTATGTAGTTTTAATCGATTGCTTAAAACCTCACACAGATACACATCACTTAGGTATGATTATTTGATGATGAACTTTCCGTTTTATTTTTCTTTGAAATTCTCTATCCCCAGAGCCTATCCTATGTCCTTCCCAATCTACCACACTCCGCCCACAGGAATAATAGTTACCTTACTTTGTGTGTTTGTGTTTTCTTTTATTTTCGCCAGGAGAAGAAACAAATTATAAAAATACCTTTATAACAGAAGTACATACATGTCAAATAAAAATCCATTGCGAAAAAATAACACTTTAGTTTCATTCAGTAACAGGTCCTGCCAAGAAGCCCAAACCTAGTCCTCTTAAAACAACCATTTTAAGAGGACTTTGCAAACAATACATTAAACGGAACTTGTCCTGTTTGAGCTTGCAGTTCAATCTGCATGAATGAACAGGTCCTTGCTGCCCTCAAACATTCAAAGTAAACCCCCCATGAAACCTCACAAATAAATAGTCCTTATCAGGACTCCAATTCCCAAAGGGAAAGTCCTTTTCAGGGCTCCATTCCTACGGTTCGGTATGATCGGTATAATGTTCAGTGGTCCGGCGGTCTGTGGAGGCGGACGATGCAGAAAGGAATAAGGTATATTTTGACCGTTTTCCGTAAAACTTCGATGCAAATAACGGTACTTTTGAGAGTGCATAGCGTGCGTCTGAAAGACCAAGTTATGATCTAAAATCTCCCATCATTACTTTTCTCTTAGAAGTGCCCGTTCCTGAGATATTCAATGTCAAAGATTGCAAATTAGCAAAAATATACCTACTACCATTTCTGGGTGACTAGTACTTCAGAAATCCCAGCCAAGCAATTTCTGCGACCAACATTTCCACTAAATTGGCAACATCTCCGAGAATCCTGATCGGACCAAAACAAATGACCACTCATCGGAATGGTCTCACTAGGACCTATGGCGCCGCTGCATGTCCTTGGAAATTCGACTAACGGTAAAGGACTCACAAGGACCTAACGCGGTAAGTATAGTTCTTCAACGACACATCACATTAAATGCAGGCACGTCTGTCTGGGTCAGCAGTTAAATTCTGCTCGACTCGACAGATCCCAGAAGCCTTCGACAAAAAGTCAACCCAAATGTAAAACAAAAAAGGTCCTTTTCAGGACCACTCAAAAGGTCCTTTTCAGGACCACCCAAAAGGTCCTTTTCAGGACCACACACTCACAAGGTCCTTCTCAGGATCACCCCCATATCCTGTGCACACTAACAAAAACAACAAATCAACGCCACTAGAAAAAATCCAATTCTCATACAAAAATGCAGCCAAAACACCAGGCCACCAGAAATGCAGAAAATGCAGCAGGTATACCCGCGTTAGCAACTTAAAGTATGCAACGATTTTTGGCCGGGGCCCACGATCACTTTCGGTCAAAAATGCATTGCATACTTCAAGTTGCAATCGAGTGCATACCCGCTGCTTTTGCTGGGATTCTGGTGGCCTGGTGTTTTGGCTGGATTTTTGTGTGAGAATTGGATTTTTCTAGTGGCGTTGATTTGTTGTTTTTGTAGTGTGTAGTGGATATGGGGGTGATCCTGAGAAGGACCTTTTGAGTGTGTGGTCCTGAAAAGGACCTTTTGGGTGGTCCTGAAAAGGACCTTTTGAGTGGTCCTGAAAAGGACCTTTTTTGTTCCGATGAGTGGTCATTTGTCTTGGTCCGATCAGGATTCTCGGAGATGTTGCCAATTTAGTGGAAATGTTGGTCGCAAAAATTGCTTGGCTGGGATTTCTGAAGTACTAGTCGCCCATAAATTTTAGTAGGTATATTTTAGCATATTCGAAATTTTTGACTTTGAATATCTCGGAAACGGGGGAACGCAGGGAAAAGGTAATGATGAGGGATTGTAGGTAATGGCTTCGTCTTTAAGATGCATGTACGCTAGCGTCCAGAAGTACCGTTATTTGCGTCAAAAGTCTGAGAGAGGCAATGCAATTTTGCCTTTTTGGGATTTCCACTGCGTTTACGATCAAAATATCGAGAGCCTGTGGCCTGGAATTGAATTACGGGGCACGCCCTTTAAGATGAGCTATTGTTCACTGATGTAACCCTTCAAATGCGTTAGTTGTTCATACGTTACCTTTGCAGAACAGACAAAATTGCCCCCCTTTCGAATTTCTACTGCGATTATCTAAGAGCTCCTGAGCTGTGGTGAAGTCCGTTTGCGGTGCACTTGAAAAAAAAAGCGTGCTCTTTCAGACGAGGTTCCACTTGTTGGCACACGTCTTCGAACAAAAAAGTTACAAGCATCATCTGATTAAATTTCACCCAAAATTCGGTCTGAAATACCAGGCCACCAGAATCCCAGCAAAAGCAGCAGGTATGCACTCGATTGCAACTTGAAGTATGCAATGCATTTTTGACCGAAAGTGATCGTGGGCCCCGGCCAAAAATCGTTGCATACTTTAAGTTGCTAACGCGGGTATACCTGCTGCATTTTCTGCATTTCTGGTGGCCTGGTGTTTTGGCTGCATTTTTGTATGAGAATTGGATTTTTTCTAGTGGCGTTGATTTGTTGTTTTTGTTAGTGTGCACAGGATATGGGGGTGATCCTGAGAAGGACCTTGTGAGTGTGTGGTCCTGAAAAGGACCTTTTGGGTGGTCCTGAAAAGGACCTTTTGAGTGGTCCTGAAAAGGACCTTTTTTGTTTTACATTTGGGTTGACTTTTTGTCGAAGGCTTCTGGGATCTGTCGAGTCGAGCAGAATTTAACTGCTGACCCAGACAGACGTGCCTGCATTTAATGTGATGTGTCGTTGAAGAACTATACTTACCGCGTTAGGTCCTTGTGAGTCCTTTACCGTTAGTCGAATTTCCAAGGACATGCATCGGCGCCATAGGTCCTAGTGAGACCATTCCGATGAGTGGTCATTTGTCTTGGTCCGATCAGGATTCTCGGAGATGTTGCCAATTTAGTGGAAATGTTGGTCGCAAAAATTGCTTGGCTGGGATTTCTGAAGTACTAGTCGCCCATAAATTTTAGTAGGTATATTTTAGCATATTCGAAATTTTTGACTTTGAATATCTCGGAAACGGGGGAACGCAGGGAAAAGGTAATGATGAGGGATTGTAGGTAATGGCTTCGTCTTTAAGATGCATGTACGCTAGCGTCCAGAACTACCGTTATTTGCGTCAAAAGTCTGAGAGAGGCAATGAAATTTTGCCTTTTTGGGATTTCCACTGCGTTTACGATCAAAATATCGAGAGCCTGTGGCCTGGAATTGAAGCACGGGGCACACCCTTTAAGATGAGCTATTGTTCACTGATGTAACCCTTCAAATGCGTTAGTTGTGCATACGTTACCTTTGCAGAACAGACAAAATTGCCCCCCTTTCGAATTTCTACTGCGATTATCTAAGAGCTCCTGAGCTGTGGTGAAGTCCATATGCGGTGCACTTGAAGAAAAAAGCGTGCTCTTTCAGACGAGGTTCCACTTGTTGGCGCACGTCTTCGAACAAAAAAGTTACAAGCATCACTGATGAAATTTCACCCAAAATTCGGTCTGAAATACCAGGCCACCAGAATCCCAGCAAAAGCAGCAGGTATGCACTCGATTGCAACTTGAAGTATGCAATGCATTTTTGACCGAAAGTGATCGTGGGCCCCGGCCAAAAATCGTTGCATACTTTAAGTTGCTAACGCGGGTATACCTGCTGCATTTTCTGCATTTCTGGTGGCCTGGTGTTTTGGCTGGATTTTTGTATGAGAATTGGATTTTTGTTGTTTTTGTTGGTGTGCACAGGATATGGGGGTGATCCCGAGAAGGACCTTGTGAGTGTGTAGTCCTGAAAAGGACCTTTTGGGTGGTCCTGAAAAGGACCTTTTGAGTGGTCCTGAAAAGGACCTTTTTTGTTTTACATTTGGGTTGACTTTTTGTCGAAGGCTTCTAGCATTTGTCTAGATGAGCAGAATTTGTCTGCAGACCTAGCCAGATGTGCCTACATTTAATGTGAATATTGGACGAATGTTTCTATGAATTGAGAAAGAGCAGGCGGCACTGCTTAAATGTTTATCGGTTATACTTACTTATATACTTACATTCACTAGTGGATTCTAAGCTTCCGGTTCGATTGAGGAACAACTTACCAAAAAATGCCCATATGCCTGGTGAACTGTTGCTTCGAATGATATTCGCAGGGACGAGAGTGGGGGATAACTGAGCACTTCCAGCGGTCTTATCAACTCGATTGGCTTGTTGACCGTGGAATGGACATGTTTGATTCTGTTTGATGATTCTTTCATATCAGCACAGTTGTCACATCGTATACATATTTTTGTTGCGTGCTTTCTGGCTGCAAGAGACCAAAGGGGTCACTCGGATGATTTGTGGATAAAACACTCCACGCACCAGTGATTTTCTTACCTCTCAGGTTCGTGTAACATTGGAAATAAAGACAGATTTGTTTGAATTTTTATGGTTTTTTATTTCTTTTAGTTGTATTGATTTTAAATATTTATATAGTTTTTCGTGTATAATTTGCGATTGTTACTGTGATTTGCTTTATTTCATACAAGAATTTCCAAAAAGAAAAAAAAAAAAAAACAATTGTGTATCGCTAGGTATGTATGGTTTTACGTGAGAATTATAACATTTCTGTTGATCTATGTGTCTGTGTGTGTTGAATTTTCAAGAATTTCATTCAGCAAGTTGCAATTGAATTGTTTAAATATTTGTTTATCATCTAAAATTAACTAGAGCGAGCGAGTTTATTGTATGCAATAAATCGATTTGCTTTATCATTCTAATGCTCTGCGTGTGTGTGGGTTTTATCTTTTCTAATAACTTAATAATCTTACATGCTAGGCGTTCATCATTCTCCACGGTCACATTTTTGTAAAATTATATTACTATGTATATTTATATAGATTTAGTTAATTATTGTTTAAAGGACATTTCTACTGAAATCCTCTGTCCATATGTGTGTATAGTATATTACATTAAACAAAACTTATGCATCTCCTTCTTCATTTTCTTGTTAAAAACAAATTCCGAACAGAAGAGGGGATCGTGAATCACATTCATTACAAGACGAAACAAAAACAATAAAGAATTACAAGAAATTAATTTTAACCTTCTTCCAAGGATAATAAAAAATAAAAATATAAAACAAAACAAAATGGATAGAATTGTCGAGAAACGAACGTACAAACAGTTAACAGAATTTCTAATAGAGAGAGAGAGAGAGAATGTATGTGGTGTTTGTTTTTGTTTTGGGATCACTGGCCGCAATAAATAGGATTGATTTTCGCGTTTTCTACTAACACTTAAACACAGGAAGGGGACTAAAAATTAAATAAAAACGAAGTCAACATATCCTTAGCCTACATGTACATATACATATAAAATACAAAGTTAGCCCCAAACAAAATTACGGTTGCTTTTCGAGAGATTAATCAATGCGAAGCTTAAATGACACCCGAGACAGCCTTTTCGTACGGCGTTCCCAGCGTGTCTCTTCGCCTGGGGAGTGTTCCGCTTGCGGTCAGTGGTGCCGATTCTGGACAACCCAGACTCATGAGCAGTTCCACTAAGGCGGTGGTCTCTTCGACGCCGTAGTGTGGTGTCGGGATACCGCTGCCGTTTGTCGTCGCCGCAGAAGATGAGTTTGTTGAGGATGTTGACGATGTAGTGCTGGTGTTACTTGAGTTTTGCGCTGCCTTTGCAGTGGCCAGCGACTGAGCAGCCCGAGCATATGCTAAGCAGGTACGGCCCTCATGGTCTGTATGCTTGATGTTTGCATGGTTCTGTAAATGAAAACAAGGTTAAATATTAGCTTATATTCAAAGAGTTCTCCAATTTCTCATCATTCTTACCCATATTAGAAGCTGAGCAATAGCAAGATTTCCGATAGCACAAGCCAACAGGAGAGGTGTCCGCACATCCCTTGGACTAACAGTCGAATTGGTTACTTCACCTGTGGCGTTCGCCAGAATCAAGATGATGGACTTCATGTCAGACCTATAAGTGAACGAAAACCATTTATATAAAATCGCCAAAGACTCGACAAAAGGGCATTCATTACCTTATAACAGCCTCAATCAGCTGCTGACCAGCAGTGACATTCGAGTTTTGATTGCACATTGGAAGGAATTCCTTGGCCTCGTATTTACTACGAATCCAAGCTTCTTTCTCCTCTCGACTTGAGTTTGGTCGTGGTTTAGGTCGCTGTCGAGTGCAAGCTTCCCAGACGGAATTCGCTAGGCTATTACCTATTGCAAGCATCACGCTTAGGTTGCTGGGACTGCAAAAAAAAAAAAAAACAAATCATTAATAACCACAATGTCAAAGATTTACAAATGAACTTACGGCCAATCGTCCAGATCCAGCGACCGTACTTTGGAAATATGAGAGCCAAGGTTTCGATGGATACCGGAGCACTCTATGCACATCAGGACTCCAAGGTTAAGACTCGCCCACTCAGGATCTGTAAAAGAAAAACAAAAGAATTGGTTAGAGCAGGTCCTTCTCATCGGCAGACAAATTAAAACCTACTTTGGGCGTCGCAATCCACACAATAGCCGTTGCCCGGCACCCGCGTTCTTATCGATGACATACTGGCCATCTCGCTCGATGTTGCCGGCTTCATCTTACTCGACTCGATACCCTGGAGGGATTTGAAGATCTCCTGCTCAATGGCTGCCACCCATTCGTCTCGTTCCTCGCTGTTGGCCGCCTCAAAGTGCCACTGCTTGTTGTCCAGCGACACAATATAGAACTCGTATCCATCGGAATCGTCGACTTCTGGGTTCTTCACACCGCTGCTCTTCATACGGCGGTGACGTTTCTTGACATTTGGTGTTTGCGCGTCCAGCTTGTTGCCACCGGTCTGCAGTTGCTGATTGCTATCACTCGCGATGAATGTTTGTGAATTGCTGTTGCTCATGGCAATGCCCTCGTCTCCAGACGTCTGTTGAGAGGAATTCGATTTGCCAGGTTCCCACAATGTGTCGAACGCGGTGAGAAGACCCTTCTCGGATAGTTTCTTGTTGTCTTTGACAATCGAGAGGCAGCCAATGCCCTCACTGAGACCGTTTTGTGAGGATTTTCCGTTCGAGAGCATTGACGATGTGAGAGCACTATTGGTGATGATTGATTTCGATCCACGCGGCTTCTGGCCGGGCACCTTAACGGTAACATACTGAAGAGGAATCTCCTTGCCGTGGACGTTGTCCATGTAGTCATGCAGGGATGGGTGGTATGTCAGTCGCCCATCGTCACACAGCGTCACGTACTTCTTCTTCCACTCCTTGTTCAGCGATTTGCTGGATCGCTTGTACAGATAGCCTTGCTTCAGCGGTATGGACCTTCCACTACCCAGCTCGCCGTTCTTTGACTTATCGTCGCCCTTCTTGGATGACGGTATGAAGAGATTCGATCGTCGACGTGACTTACGGCTGGTTGTGGGTGTCGAGGTTGGTGTTGGGAGATCTTTTCCACCGCCGCTGCTGTTGTCCTTGCCGGAATCTTTGCCCTGCGGAACAAGTGACAAAGGAGCTAGATTTTCCGCTGAAGGAGCAGCAGAGTGGTGTACTGTAACGGCACCCGGGGTAAACTTTGTTACGTTGTTATTTTCATTCGTCACCGTCACAAAATGCTGCTGTGACTGATTTTGATGATGAGGTTGCTGTTGATGCGATGCAATGGCCGCCCATTTCTGCGGCTGCTGTTGTTCACTGTGCACAAAGTCGGCACTCATTCGCATGGGGATGTGATGACTGGAGGTTGAAAGCACATGATGTCGGTGGGGCAATGTTGCCCCAGACGACTGAACAACTGATGGTGTCGATGCGGAGAAGCCATTTGCAGCGACCGCAGCATTGGAATGCTGAAAGCTTGCAATGCCAAGGCGTGTGCCCTGCGGTGTGGTCGGCCGTGAATTGACTGGCGGAACACATGTGGTGATTCGTTGTTGAAGGATCTTTTGACAAGCTGTAGGCGCATGGGAAAGGAATGAGGTTAATGTTAACTGTTTGATGTCTAGAGAGAAAAGTGAAACCTACCATCCTGAAACACTCGTTCCACATTAAGTCCGTAGGTGGCGCAAGTTTCATAATAAGAGCACCGTTTCAAGTCGTTAGCCAGCTTCCTAGCCCTGGAGTCGTCTATCACACGTGGATTTCTCTCACTGATGGCATCTGGAAGAAGATTTGAACAAGTTTAGTAAACGAATAGAATTAAGAGAACGAGAACTCACCTTGCGTTCCGACCAAAATGATTGGAATTTCTTGACTATTGCGAAAATGCGCCATTTTGGTATAATAACTGTACACAGCGTTGAAGCTAGCCTCGTTTTCCAAACTAAATACAAAGATTACAGCGTCAACCCAGGCGGCAAACTGTGGAAGAGAAAAATCAACAAAAAGAAAGAAAGAAAAAATTAGTGCTGCTGTAAGTGATTAAGCCCTTGACAGTGAATGTAGTTTTTTTTTTTTTATTTGGTTTTACATTGTCCTTGATTGCAAATAAAGCCACCAACTGAGACGCGCAATACGAGCGTGGAATAGTCCTTGAAAGTTCCTCTGTTTTGCAAGGTAAATCCTCCCCGTCTTGAATGCGTTTTAAATGTCCCGCACCAGGAACAAAGGGATAATTGTTTTAAACTCTCTTGCTCTCTTTACTCGATGTGTGTTTACCTTGTGCACCCTATTCACTGTTTGTTCTGTATGGAAGGATAATGAACTCGCGATTCAAGTTCTCAAGTCAATGCGCAGCCAGGCAATCCTCCACTAAATCCACACATTTCCACACGCACTGTGATCCTGAGTGTATTCGTTTCGTTTTCGGATTACATGGGGAGGGAATACTTACGAAAAAATAAACTTTGTTTGGTGTTGCTGGAAAGTCACTTGAAAGATTCAAAGGACATCCGTCTGCACTCACGGATTTGCGGATTTGCTCCCCAGACTGAGACTAAGTGCCGGGAGAGAATGAAGAAGAGACGGACTCAGAGAATGCTTATCGATTATTTTTTGTTTAAAAAAAATGCGAAAACGAATACGATCCGAAACGAAATGCTGCTCACCGTCCTTTGCAGGACGAAAACCGGCGATGAACTGAATTTTGTGTTTGGCATCACAAGCCGGGCAGCAGTTGTCATGGGTTTCGGATGTTGTTGTTGCCGTTGTTGTATTGCATGCACCCTTGTCGAACAAATGACGAGTAAATGTACACCCCCCTTGCACCACCCACAGCACACGTCATGGGGTCTAGTCGGCTCATTTTGCCTGCGGCCGAGTTGGCTTTCAGAAACAGAGACTGCACACACACATACACTCTCCAGCTTGTGGTGGGCTGTTCACTCGAAACACAATTTGGTCGACGTGTGTGTTGCGGAAAGCCGCCATATTTGCATACACATCGGCACACAGCACAATCGGCTGAATGCAAGGAGTCTCAAGTACACGTGGCGTTGTTGTACATAAAATCATGAAATTCCCCGAGAGGGGGTGGATGGATGATGGCTATCAGTCATCCTCTTCTGACACAGTGCAGTGTTATGTCATCATCGTCATCGAGAGGCAGTCGCAGTCATCATCATCGTCGTCGTCTTCGGCGTCGTCATCGGCGTAGCCATTCATGGCAAAGCAGTCAATGTGAGACCGGCTAACTTCACTGTGTCTGAAAGAGCCAAAGGACGACGAATAGGACTTTTTTTCCCCTTTTCCAATCCCTTACCACCCGCCGAGGACGCCTGTCTCTGTGCCTGGCACGAAAGGCAGGAACTTGGGGTGGGTGCGACTGATGCGGTGGAATACCCACTCTCTCAATGTGCATCCTCCCGTGGGATGGGGAATTGCGGGAGGTTCACAGTCCTTGACGTGCGATGTGAGAAATAGTTGAATAGTGGATGGTTGGCGCGGCAAAAGATGACTCTTGTGCTGTTGCAGCAGAAAAATTGCCGGCAAAAACGTCTCATTCTCCAGCGTTCTATTTTCTATTTTTCCTTTTAATATCCTGACTGCTGAATGTTGAACCTTGAAGTGTGACAAATCGCAGGAAATGAGTGCTGGAAGAGCTAAGGATGACTGGAGGAATTGTTCTTCATAATTTGTTTTTCAGAAAAAAAAAAAAAATAGAAAGCGAGTGTCCTTAGCATTCAGAAATGCATTGAAGAATGCCATCGGCGCGGCGTTCGTATGTGTGCGAGTGTGGGGATTGTGATAAATGCCTTCGGGTAAGGGGCCATTATTTTAACAAGTGCGCAGTGCCTTCTGCTCAGTCTGCTGGTGAGAGGCTTGATTTGAACGTTCATTGAATGCGAGGAGAGATGCACTAAATTGTTTGGCGTACATGACTTTAATCCTCGCCGTTCAACACAGTTCTGCATTGTGACGGAAAACATGGGGGATTCTGAAGGCAGAGTCCTTTAATTGGAGCTAATTTCCCATGCACGAATGGGTGTAGCTTGTATACAGCAGTCCGCAGACCACAACCGAGAGAAGCAGCCCCTGACCCTAATCGTCAACAAGCTCGAAACCAACAGAGGTGCCATACGAAAGTTCTCCATGTCACCAATTAGCGTGCAATGTCAGCACAAAAGGCTTCGCTTCGCAAATTCTCAGCACAGTGCACACAACAATGCTAGGAAATTATGTAGAAAGGTTCATTAGGCGGCAGCCCCAAATGCCACCCTTGCACATTGAAAACTATCGCGCCGCAGAGGCCAACTAGGGTGGTTGCATAGCAGAACAAGAAGAACATGCAACAGAAACATTTTCCACAGAATGTTGATGCCAGCATAAAATTTCGCAAAAGCCATCGAGTGCACCAGCCTTGCTGAGGTGTTGTTCCACTGAACACCGCCGCACACACACCGGCATGGCGGGCAATGAAAAATGAAAAGTAAGTGAAATGAAATTCAGCACAAAACCACCGCAGGGGAGGAGGCAGTTTGTGACGTACACATCCACATGACACATGAAGTTTTGCACTGCCGCCATCGAACCACCCCGTCCTGGGCTCAGCGAGTGAGTGAGCACACCTTTGTTCGGCAGCGGATCGCACACTGAGCGGATTAGACACAAATCAATTGCCTCGCAGCGCAATATTTTGATTGCAATAAATCCTTTGTTGCAGGCAGGCGTCCAATCATGAACAGGGTCTGAATAATAACCCATCAAGGATTAGGCATTTTTTACCACACACCGCGTGCACAGCACTCTGGAGAAATGTTCCGAATGCAAATGCAATCCGAAGAAGGATAACAGCCGTGTTCCTATGTGGCTGAGTGAAGGTATCGAATTTCTATGACAGCCTGAAGGATGAAGAGGTGGATCCCTATTGATTCTTTATTGCTATCGCGTGTCAGCAGGCGTGTGTTGTTTGCGTTGTAACCAAGGGGGTGAGCTCATGTTACAACAAACGGCAAGGAAGTGCTGCGAATTGCAGCAAGGATTATGTACTCATTCGACAGCAGTTTGATTTCGATCGACTCCTCACCTCCGTCAGCCAGAGAGGCGTATGATGTCAGGAGTGGTCACTTTGAGAGCGACTGGACTGGACACACACACAAATTGGCTAAGCCTCACCCCGTCTAATTAATGACCTTTCAAGTCAGCGTAAGCCCAAGCGATTTGCCACATATCGCCTGTCACGCGAAGCTGCTGCTGTCATCCTTTAATCGCCGGCCTGTTTTGCATTTTATCACATTAGTTCCGTTGACGCAAGATTTGAATTCGCGTATCGATTCCGAATGGGCGTGTAATTACCGTCACAATCGGATGTTTGCTTTCGCAATGTGTTTGCGAAACTGACACACTCACGGAGTGTGCAGAAAGGGGTGGAAAATGCAGCAGCTAGTGTCACTCTGACCCAGAAGTGTCTGGCTGGGTGAATGCAACCCCCTCCTCATCCAGGGGCATTCATTATAGAACGTGACACCTCCGACAGACAGGAGGGGGATTACTAAACAAAATACACTCGGCAGCACTTTGGAGCAACCGACGGGGTGGGAGAAAGGAATCAATTGCCTTAGTTTGACCCGGATACGGGGTCTGAAATCATTGTTGTGTTGTGTCATCGAGCTGAAAGGGAGGCGCAATCGTTTTGTTGCTTCTCCGTGTGGAGTGCACTCGAGGCTCGCTTGTGTAACACACAATTACGTTTAAGGGGTGGATTGACATTATTTTCCTCGTGCTTCCAATCGAGTCTCCTGCCTTCGCTTGTGTTTTGGCAGAGATTGAACGGTGAAGGGATATGGACCCCGTCGGGGACACTTGTTTGCCGAGTGCGGACTTATGAATATTTGAACAAACCTGCACTCAATAATGGATGTCAGGAAAGAGGTCTAGTAAGTGGGGCGGTTGATCCTCTTTGCACAGACCATCCAGCGACCACAGCTCAGCCGCTTATTCATAGGTTATGAAGGGGAAGAAAATGATTGACAACAGTTCGAGGAAGTGTGTACCACGAGACAAAATAAATAGAACATCAGTCAAGATCCTAGTGAATTTGTGAGCGGAAAACTAAAGCATTTTATCCACCAGCAGAATGTGGTCATGTTTGTGGCACTTCAAAGTGAAAAGCGTCAGGTATTTAAGCCCAACAAAGGCACATTCCCTCCAACAACCACTAAAAGACAGGCATAATCAGACTGGCACACAGGGACAAAGTTGAAAGCAAGTGGGGGCACGTGGAAGCGGAAATATGCTTCGCTCCCCCTCCCAGCTCTCGTATGCTACGGGAATTTAAACGAAATAAAAATCTGTCGCTTCAAAACTTCTCTTACACAATTACGCTGCTGTCGTCGCCGCTGCCGTTGGTTCGTTTTTTATTTGTGTTCCAGCCGACTGTGCGACACATAACTGAGTTTTCTTTTTTTTCTCTTCACTTTGAAGTTGTGCTCTCGTTCCTGCACCCACCCTCTCCTTAAGGGTCCTATGCTCCTCCAGTGCACGTCTCATATTTAGTGAAAATTCTCTTGAAGATAAAATGAGATTAAATCTTCCTTTTTCTTGCTTTTTTATGGGGCCAAGCACACATTTCATGTGAAAATTTAATAAGAACAGGACTTCTGTGATACGACATCGGAGTGTATTTGCTTTGCAAGGATTCCATTCGTGTGACGCGTGAAGGGTAATATAATACGCCACCATTAGGCTGCATAAATATTGACTCATAGTTTATCCCCAAACACAACGCAAGTCCCCGCGCTACTCCCTGGCCGAACCCAACCGTTCGTGTGCAGGCGGATGGTTGGTTCCCCCGCAAACAGTAGGTCACTGTGGCGCCAGAACGAAGGAGAGACCCCCCGAACAAAACAGAAATACAGGAAAAACCCCATTTTATTTATTACACCGCCGCCGCTACCAGGAATGAGTGCAGAGTTGGCCGCCCCTTGTCGGCTGTGACCGGACCGGTGCCGGGGAGCAGTCTTCTGATATCGGAGACGATATGGTCTCGGATTGTTTAACCTTTAATCGCGTGTTTGTGTGGTGTTAGACGTGCTACACCCTCCACGCGTCTTTCTTCCGCCCCAGCAGTTCGTTCAACCCCGGCCACGGCTCGATGGAATTAATTTTATTACAAGATTAGTTGCATATCTTTTGTGTTTGTTGCCTTTCATCAAGGTTATATGGTAATTAAGTAGGCGGCGGCAAGGTACGAATGAATAAGGTTACTGGGTGCACTGGATACACGTGCGTGGATTGGGATTTCTGCCTTGCCTGACATTGGATAATTATTTTGAGCGCGAGGAGGAGCTGGGGGAAGGATGTGTCAAATTGGATTTAATAAGGTGTTGGCGTCGACGATCCTATATCAGGAGGGGGCGGGGACAAACACGTTTTTCTGCGGACATTTCCTGCTATTTTGACCGTAGATCGCTGTGACGCCTAAAAGTAGGCTTTCTTAAAGGTAGGGGAATTGCGTATAGGTAGTCACCTATTGGAGACGAGCTCTGTGCTTTCGTTGCAGTCTTCAGTTAGCGGCTTTGTGAAAAATAAAAAAAATAAAAAAAAGCATTGACATACCTGCATCTCGGGGGGACCACCTTCATCACGTATCAACAGCAAATAACTTTGATTATCAATGAAAATCTCCTTTTTGAAACGCCCACCCTCAGGAGACTCTTCTTGCATATAGGAACCAGTTAAATAACGATGCACCAAGGCTGATTTGCCCGAACTCAATGACCCGACAATGCCCAGCCGCAGATCCGGAACAGAACGTGATATTGTCCATTCTTGACTGTTTACAAACGAATCTGAAAGTAAAACAAAACAAATCAACACTGATTAGCCAATCCCTTCTCATTCGAAACAGACACATTCCAACACGATTGCGAACACGAATGACATGACAGCCATGAAGCTTCCTTTCTTCGTCCAAAAATCATCAAACGTCTCAAAACCAAAACTAATAAGTATTCATAAAAAAAAGTAGTTGGCAGTCGAAGGGAATACCCAATGAGGAATGAGCAATGAATACCACCATGGACAAGGAGAACACAAATGAGGGACGACTTCTTGCGATTCACACCTTGTGTGCGGCGAGGCGACATGACACCGCTAACACGCCGCGCCACAGTTATTCAATCGTTTTTGTCTATTCCATTCGCTCGAGCAGTAGTTAACCATTTCACACTTCTCAAGAAGCACTCCAGCCAATCTTCGGAATATTAGAAGTCACTGTCAGTCAGTCTCAATCGCGACGAATGGAATGGAATTTCATGCGAATTCAATGACTGACAGGACATGTCAGCCGCATAAATCTGAAGGGACACATGATACGGCTTATGAGGACTGCTTTTTGACGGTAAACTTGTTCTTGTCGTGATTAGCATTATCCTCGATATGAAACTGTAACAAATGGCCACCACTGGACTGACCAACTAGCCAGTTGTGTCCTCATTGTCACCTTTGGTTCCAAGATGAAGGAGCACACACAGCGAAGAAGTGTTACATTTTCTGGTGATGGACATTTGATTGACAAGATAATGGCCAGACGGGGACGTCACAAGGGCTTCGACAAAAGGGGCGAATGATTTTGATTTTTCGTGTTCCTTTGTTCTTTGATGAGGTGAGTGCTGTTTAAATATGCGTTACGAGGTGGACATGTGTTCATTTCAAGTGAGACCAATTCAAGACAATACAGGTTCGGTGGAGAGTTGAAGAGGTGAACTCTTGAATAGACCCAGACGGAGGACTTGAGGAATCATTGTCCTGTCATCAAGTTTACTGCAAAAAAAGACGCATAATTAAAGTATTTAATCAGAGCTCCGGGCCAAATGTTGTCGAGGAACAATGGACGGGGTAAGAATGCAATCAGAGCAGAAGAGATAAAAGAAAGAAATCCCCTCCCATGCCAACACTGACTACAAAGAGATTGTCAATTGCAATCATCGCTCCACCCTCGCTCCGCTCTCTCCGGCAGACAAGTCAAAGGAAATCAATTCACGGAGACAATGCAAAGAGGCTCAAGCAAAACGAAAAGGATCAGCAAAAGACCAACAACACTGAGTAAAATAAAAAGGCGCGCGCAGATGTTCTATTTATGTCTGCGCCTTCGACAAACCCTCCCATAGATCAATTCCTTGTAATAATTCGGCAAATAAACAGGATTTGGCAGGATATATGCGCACAGTGAAGAGAGTGAAACCAGGTCCTCGTGCAGTCGGTGGATTGATTTCGAGACTCGTTCGTGCTTGGAACCCACGGAAGGAAGGAAGCATCGATTGTTTCTTCGCACAAAAGACACAAACAAGTAACGCGATTCCCTCTAATAACCAACAACAGCCAGAGCACAAACAAACCGAACAATAGGATTCACAGCAGATACGACAATTGACCCTTTCCATGTCCTTACATGCCCATACATTTATATTTTACGATCAGTTAAGAAACCATTCGAGAGTGGCCAGCGGTCAACCCCTTTCCTTTTCTGCTCTCGTTAATATAGAAGAACTGAAGTATCCTCCTTGGCAAGTTTCACCCAGCTCTCACTCCCATGACGGGGTGCAAAGGACACGAGAAAATCTCCTCGAACAGAAGGAAAAAAAAAAACAAAGGTGAAAATGATCCTTATTGCATATAACGACGTAGAGTCCTTAATAAAATTCACTTTATTACCGTTTATTATCCCTTTCTTCGTCTCATTTTGTCTGCGAAAGGACATCGGCATTCACACAGCCGCCGCTGTGACCAGTGGTCAAGATGTAGACGCGATGCGGCGACCGAGTCGATGATGACGAGGTACAAGCAACCGAAAAAGGACATAAAATTTGACATTTATGTGACTGTGGATGGTCTGGACGTTCCGTTCTTTCTCTTTGTTGCCTTTGTGAGCACTGAGCACTGTTGATGGAGAGCGAGAGAGGCGAGCGAGGTCTTTATTTACGATAACCCGAGGAGTATCAATATCGTAAAAATTACGTTTATTATGCGTAACTGTTTCGGTTTTGATGGCTTTGTGAGATCGTCTGGACAGGATATGGATATGCCAGCCACACGTCTTCGCCTGGGGTGGTGATGTAAGTGAATTTTTACGGCAGTTTAAGGATCGTAAAATGTATCATTTGAAAAGCTGTTGAGGTTATGTCTCATTTTTATGTGAACAGGAGGAGGAATAGGCGATGGTTTGCTTTTCTTGTGGCTTGTGACCGGAAAGGATTGTGAGCGGGTAGTGATTTGTCACCAGAAAGCCAATCGGACTCGCTCTGAATTGAGGAAGGTCTCGGCCTGGCAACTCCACCACCTTTCATCTGCTAAAGCTAATCCTTGTTGACAAATCACCTCGACGAATTCACGAACAAGCGTCCCGTTCGACACATGACATATGTGCGCAAGGTAAACAACTAGACGCAAACAGACCCCAAACACCGGGCGTCCACTGCACACGCAAGACGCCGTCGTTTGTGTTTCTTCAGATGTACATTTATTAATGCCCATGTAAAAGGATTAATGGCATTTCCTTCTACCTCCGTCAGTCTTTCTTGGGCTGCAATTGCCCACAGAATTAGATCACCTCGAGGTTTTCGGGTGCAACCTTGTCCTAGGACACAGGCATGCACGCACGCACGTACACACCACTCATCTGACAGTTGATGAATTACTTTATGTTTTCGCTTGCACCCGTTGTCCTTTGTCTGGGTTTCTCTCACAGGGACCCAGCAGCGTATGTAAATGATCAACTGTTTAGCCGAAGGATTAAATGACTCGTGAGCTATCATCTCTGCGGTGTCTGGTGTGTATGTTTGCTTTTCTGCTTTTCGTCTATGAGCGGGTTATCTATCGAGGGGTCAAGGACTGCTTCTCAGGACCTAGCCAAACAGGTTTTCTGGCTGTCGAAACATTTGCCTAGCCGATGTCTCCGCCCTTGTGTGAAAGTTCAAACCACGCTGTCAGTGATTATTGTTTTATGATGATGACAGATTGAGACGTTGCGAGCATTGAGACCTTCTCATTAGCACGCACGGCATTGGGCTGATTAATTAGTGAAGATGATGTGAGCAAACGTCGAACAGCTTCACAGCTTGTTGCGCTACCGAGTGCCTGCCCATGTATGGGAGTTCTTGGAGCCCGCCTTGCGTGCGCCGATGATTCATGCGCCACTCGCGCCACTGAAGGAGCGGCGAGTGCAGCAGAAGCAAGAAACTACTGATCTCCTTGGCGTGGCTGCTGGTGGGTTGCAAATTGGTAGTGGCGCCTTATTTGGTCTGATTCGGCATGGCGAACAGATCTTCTTTCAACTCGACTACTGGAGACCTTCTTTTTGAAACGTAGTTCACTTTTTCAGGCCGGCATGTGTGTGTGGCTGACCAAGTTAAGGTTAAAAAGGCAATAAGCTTAGACACTTGTGTTCCGTTTATGGGCCCACATCGAGTTTCAGCTCAGGGTTTACTGCGTTCGAATTCATGTCAAAGGTAATCTCAATCAAAGTGTCTATATACATTTTCACTCGAGTGTCAATGGCAATGCCGCCGCAGCGCACCCAACCGAGCTTATCGACTGTGTCATCTCGTCGACACCGTCATTGAGTCTCTCGTAAAACGCCTCTCAAACAGAAGCATTCGCTTTGAATGAGGAGAGCATTCGCCGAGTTATTACCCGATAATCAGTCCCCGGGCATAAAATCCGACTTCCTCATGATGAATAAAACGACGCCGAAACTATAAACAAATTCATAAATTCCCAACAAGGTGGATAGTTAGTGAGATTTGATGATGCGCCGAGTGTTCTTTTATCACTCGATCGTTTACCACGAGCCAGCGACAAGCGACCGCACGAGGAATGTGTCCCAAATTTTGGGAACCATTAAAAAATGAGATAAAAAATATGCCACACCGAAGGAATGGCATCTGCTGTTCGGCGTTGTACCGGGAAATCTATGCGATCCTATCGTCGCAGTCCAACAAGTTGCATGGCGATGAAAACTTTTACGACCGCAGAGAACCAACCAGAAGAATGCAATAAAACTTGGCTCGACTGATGGAACAGACGAAGCACGTGCGTGGAACGCGAAGGTCATCTGGGGAAGTGCATATGTATGTCAAAGGCTGACGGGGGAATTGTGTTGGTTGCAATTTTAATGTAATCGCGAACAGGCACTTCTAGGGTTTATTCCCTCCCTCCAGTGTGGAGTTTATCGTTGATCAAGACGGCAAACGGCGGGTTATCTACATCCGGCTGGAGTGCAGTTCCGCTTTGTGGAACACGACTATGATAAGGAAAGCATTGTTATTTTTTGCTGCAGAAGTGTCTGGATTGAAGTCGTGCTTGTTTGCTTGAATGGCGCATTAAGGTGATGGTTCGCCCGTCCCGTGTCTTTGTGGAGCCCAAAGTTGGACGTTGAATAGTTTTCCATATTTTTGGAGGAAACGATTATTCACAGGAACATAAATCGCATCTCCCAATCGGAACAACCCAAATACACAACTCCCCCCAATGTCTTAATTTAGTGTGTTCCACGGCAGCAATTGGCCATGCCGAGCACAGCAATTACACGCGCTTTCCATCCGAAACCTATGAGGCAAGACGACCGACTGTCTATTCTTTTGCGTTTTTATATCGTTTTTGTCTTTCAAACGGCAGAGAAGTGGAAACTATGAATTTAATTACCGTAACTGAACGAAAACGCTGCGGCGCGGCGTTATGAAATGTAAAATTAATTACAAATCAATACTTTACGTGTTCGACTTGGGGAGACTGACAGAAAATCGAATTTAAAGAGGTGCGTAACACCGGCAGCACCAACCACGACGACGACTACGGTGGCATTCAGATTATACGGCATGTGTATCTGTGCGTCGTCATATCGCCGATGCGTGCCGCGGGACCATGAAAATTAAGTTTCTACATGAGTGACTGCGTCGTTGTTACCGATTTTTATTCTTCGTTCTCGAAAATAGACAGACTGCTGTTAGGGGGAGAACGTCATGGAAGGAGCGCTTTTGGCGTTACGTGTTTGATTTTTAATTTGCGACGTCACAAACGCGTATGGGATGTGTTCGGAGAGTGGAGGTCTGTCAAGGGTGACAGACTGAAAACGGAAATCGGTTATGCTGAAGGGAAGAGTAGAAACAGGAAGTGGTAGAGTAAAAGAGTCAAGGACAAGTGATTTTTTGTTGCAAACATCGGGCGGGGTGTAGACACGCTGGTGGTTGCACCGATAAATACGTTGGAAGGAGATTTCTCGTGCCGATGGACAGGCCGTTTGTGTTCTCAATCGCACGCTATTGGACGATGGACGGGACATTCCTGTGTTCTCTCTCTCTCTCTATCTTTCTCTTTTTGTCTCTAATAGGGTACACAGCAGCAGCAAGATAGCATGGATTTTGGCGTACTGGAAAGAAGGACGGCCTGTAACAGCGTGCGAAAAAACCCACACTTTTCCAGGGTCCATCGATGCAAAAAAGTCTCCCCTGTCTTCTGCACAGTCTCTTACATCAGTTGAACCTTCAGAAGGCAAGAGCATTTCAGCTTACATTTTATTATCTCTTGAACAGACAAACGTTTTGCCACCGTCCCCTGGATCAGGGAGACAGTCAACTTCCATAGCCTTCTCCCGGCACGTCCGACGAGCTCCGTTTGCAAACGACCACCTCTGGGACAAAGCAAAACAAACAATTATTCCCTAATTGACTGTCCATTCACGATTTATGTGCGCAAACACATTGACCATCACTCCGGCCGGGGTCCAGTCTAAATTCGAACTGAATTACAAACTAATGAACTAACGCGCCAAGTGTTGCATGACAGTGTTCCGTAAATTCTCAAACAAGGACTATAATAGGATCCTTCGATTCACGTGGACGCAAGTCCCCGTCCGTATAGGGGTCATTCGATATAGACCACTGGATGGTCTTACTGCGTATGCCCCCACGGTTCATAATCGAACGCGTTCCGCATGGATACAGCCAGAGAGAAACCTTATGGTTTGTCTACAAATTTTTGGTTCTCATGTTGTCACGCCATCCCTCCGTCGCGTATAGGGGTCGAATTTACGACTGTACATCCATCCAAAATATTGTCATTAATACATTTGGAGATAATTAGCAAAAGAAAACACAAACCGGACGGAGACGGCAAACAAGAATCCTCTGGCTGGCAGATGCAAATGCGAATGCCTACCATCACTCCCAAGCGCACAAATTACACCGCAAATGGGCAGAAAGCAAATCCTTCCATCCGTTTTGCTCAGCCAGCAGCTTATCCTCTGAATGGACTCACTGGAGTGTGACTGATTTTTGCGAATCTTTTGCGAATATTTTCATGCCTGGTCTTCGTTTGCAATTTGTTCCTTATTATCGCCCAAAAATGAACGAACAGACGTGAAATTTGAAAATTTGCCCAAAAAATATGTGTTCTCTTTGTGTCTCCTGCTCTGACCACACATATCGTTGCATGAAACAGAGACACACGACGAGGATGTGACAAACAAGCAAAAAGACGCAACGTCCTTCGAGGCATACAGTGAAACCGATTCCTCTCGCAGCAGATCGTTATGCAAACTGTTTCACGACCATTAAATGGCAATAAAGAAAGGAGAGGAGGAAGGATGGCGTTGTTCTTATTAAATAATTCAGGTTATCCTTTCGATTGTTGCTGTGCTGCCGCTGTCGTAAGCCCAGGACCTTAGAAAGCCGGGAGTCTCCTGTGCTGCTGTGTTTTGTTTGTTCTTGACGTGGCACTTGAGAATGATTTCTGCGTTCGTGCTGTTCCCTTTTCTCTCATCCGTGGCACATCCTGGCTTATTAACAAATAATAAGCAATAATTCATTCGCCTTAAAAAGGATACGTAAGTGTATGCCTGCCACACACAGTATCCTTCTTTCTGTGTGGCTGTGTTGGGAGTTTTTTTTTTAATTAGATCTCTCTCTCAGTGTTTGGCTGTCTTGAAGAAGAAGGACGAGTGCGATGACGACGACGAGAATGTGCACTTGAGAGGAATGGGAGGGTTTTTGGGTGAGAAGGCTGCTGTGTAGAACCACACCCGGGATGATTTATGTACACACGAAGGTACCGACGCGTACGTGTAGGGACAAGATGTTTTCTAGGTGAAGTTAACCCTTTCATTTGAGCAACAAACAGAAAACACAAAAAAACACAAAGTCTCAGAACTTTCCCCCCGCTTTCGGTGCAGTTTCCTTCGAGCGTCTCTCTGTGTGTGTGGATGGTTGGTCCTAATTTGCAGGAGAGTTTCTATTTAGTTTTCAAGTTGTTTGTTTCCGGTTTTTTAGGTACGCAAGATAGAGTGCTATCAAAGTCAGAACACGCCCATTTTGCCTGGTTCAACACACCGAGCGCTGAAGAGCTGTTGCTTTCAATTGGCTGGCCTAAGGTCCCTTCACTCAAACCAGAGTACATACCTGCAAAGAGAAAAGAACAGAGAAGACACAAACATGATGAATGCTGCGTTAAGCATGAACTACGAATGGGAGTGTAAGGACGTGTTGAGAATGCTTTTAAAACGGTTATCCGCCACTCGAGAGGTGGAGCAAGGTCCGCTATTTATCATGCTTCGCGTAGAAGATAACGACACGCATTTATTTGTGTTACCCCAAATTCCTTGGGCCACTTAACACCGTTGTGCTAAGCACATCTGAATTCGTTGTTCTAATTTGCTTGGAATTCGCTTGATTTCACATAAAAATTATTATCTGACTAGCATACGCAAACGAACGCGGTCGTAAAGTAGAGAGAGATTGTAAAATTACCTTATTTCTGGGTGAGAGAGATAGCCTTGCGCTTACAACCAGATCAAGGTTCTCGAGCGGACGTGCTTTTGGAAGCGTTCCTTATCGAGCAAGAACCGCATGGATGCAGGTTTTGTTTTTCTGGCATTCTCGGATGTGTAAACAACTGCGATGTTGTTTTTCTTGGGCGGTCTGTGTATGCCATCAGTAGTCTGTCAGATTTTTGTTTTCCAACCGAATCGAACACCAACCTTGGCACAGATCACCTGCCATCCCTGCCGACAATCGATCGATTGACTGTCAGTTCGACGGGATGCATAACTTATTCTGAATCCAATTACACTTATTATTTGTCTTCTCCTATTAATAGACGCGCTGTTCTACGTCTTCTCCCTTTTTTTTTGTTGCTCTGTTCATCGACCATTTCAAGTGAATTTAAGGAATTCATTGTCGAAGAGTTGCTTCGCTTTGCCTTGCTTCACTAAATGTCGCTTCTTTTGTCGTCGTTGTCTTTGTCGTCGTCTTGGCTATTTTGTTCGCTGTTGCCATTTTTGTTTTGGTGGGTTTTAATTGATTCGCTGGGTGGCTTTACCCTTGAACTTTTCAACTTGAATACGAAGATACGATGGCGGGAGCGAGTATGTGCTGCCATGCCACCGTATGCAGCCATTGTTGTCGTGGGATCGCCGGCGGCGGCGGGAGGAGCTTGCAGACGGGGCAAATTGTAGGACTAAAAATATCTACCCACTTATAGTTATTGTTCGGTGAAATTGGCTTCTGGGTTGTGTCGGATTTGGAATTTTCATTCTCCACTGTGTGCTGCGATGGATGACGTCAAGCGTAATATATTTTCCATTCATTGGACTTGAAGAAGAAGTGCTCTGCTCTGCGGATCGGACGGAGCTTTAATCTTGTTCGCAATTGAAGCGAATTAGAGATGTTTTCGCGCTCAGAATGATCAAGTCTGACCTTGATTGTGACACTTAATGGTCGTCGCCTTTTCATTTATGTGAATCGAAGTGATGTGGACGACTTCAAGATTGAGCTGGACACTCTCCAGGCAGTGGCTGATGTCTGATGTTTGAATCACTCGCTGTGACTAATGAGCTGAGGGAGACTGGGCTCGGGGTTTTTTGCATTCCAGATCATGAAGAAAATACCAGAGAATCCAACAAGTTCCACGATTTCAATCTATTTTTAGAGCGCGGCCCTGTCTGTGCTGGACTTGCGATTTCAAACAATCTCAAACTGCACGCCATTCTCAGAGCGCGGCTGAGACTGTGAATCTGTTCTGGACTTGCGATTTCAGACGATCTTCGACTGTTGCACGACAGAGACGGTGAGTCTGCGCTGAACTTGCGATTTCAGATAAGTTTCGATTGTTCTCCATTCTCAGAGCACGACAGAGACGGTAAGTCTGTGCTGGAGTCGCGACTTCAGTCAATCTCCGACGGACAATGGGGGACAGCACATGTTCCCAACATCCGATTAAGAGCGCTGTCGTTCATACAGTCCACGACCCAAAATACGCCTTTGCATCGGTGATTCACTCAAGCTCCGATCAATGAGAAGCCATGATCCAGATTGAAGGTGCGAATTGGAAACCGCTTGTCCTCAAAAGGCAATAACTGCCGCCGTAAAGAAGCCATAATATCTCGATTGAAGTTGTGGACGGGCAACCACTTGACATGGATGAAGCCATGGTCTCATATGAAGCCACTTTGCATTAAATGGTCTCGAATGAAGCCTCGGCAACCGACCTTTAAAGGGAACAACAGACGCCATAAAATGTATTTCATTTCAAGGACAACAACTCCATAAACCACGACAGGCCGCCCAAAAAACTCATCTCTCCACATGACAGTTACAACAAATCGACCTTCAAACCCCACGAAACGACTAAATTGTCGTTACATCCGTGGGAGGAGATAATTGGCCTCATCAAATACAGTCGATTAAAACAGGAAGGCAACAATGGCAGAGGCACGCATGTGCTAAACACACCATAACTCCGAAACTCTGAGCAAGAACATCGACCGCGCAATAAACCCATCATCATCATCAACACCGTCCATCTAATTGACCAATTCACATGACAATAGAGGCAGAGAGAGAGAGAGGGGGGGAGGAAGAGAGGTAGAGGGAGCCCTCTTGGCCAACCAGTTGGCCGATCCAAATCACCAGTCACAACTCACAAAGCCATGTTGCGATGACGAACAGAGTGCTGAGATTGTAAAGAGAGAAAAAATTAAATTCGCTTGCACGTGATAATCCTCGAAGCGTTCGTTATGCTCTAATGGCGCACAATCAAAACACAACAAAACGGCGAAACGGCAAAGCTTGCTGCTAATGGCTAAAAACGGTCGCGCAAGATGACAAATCGTCTTGTTGTCTATCGTCGGCGGCGGTGTGTGCCTGAGTGTGTGTTGTGACACTTTGTCAGTCAGAAAACCAGTTACGTAGCTTCGCTGGCGAGTTGTGTCGAGAAAGTGTGTGGGGGGCCGCATGCTGCTGTGAGCACAACCTTGAACTTCGACTAGTGAAGTTTCTTCAACTCACAAATATTTGCTTTTATGCAATTCGATGGAGAAATTCAAAGTAGATCCACACACACAAACACATGCACGCAGTGGCATAACACTTTCAGCGTGTCGTCGCCGATTACATGCGAGATT
This sequence comes from Eristalis intricaria, assembly GCA_964034865.1. NCBI lineage: Eukaryota > Metazoa > Arthropoda > Insecta > Diptera > Syrphidae > Eristalis > Eristalis intricaria. Next base: position 1,954,844 of record OZ035877.1, on the reverse strand, counting down.
TGACATCTCCTTAATTATTGCGATGTTAGTCACCAAAAGAGGAATTTGGCAACACGCGGCGTTGAGAAACGGCACAAAATTTGCATTTAATCGCGACGGAATGCCCCCAAAAAGGGGGAATAGATTGGATGCATCTGTGATCCGAGAGTGATGGGTTTTAACCAAGGAACAAATGTTTGGGCAACCACTTTGGTGTGATGTCCCAGATTTGCTGCTTTCATTTGCAATTTTAAGAGCGATAATCGCTCAGAGATCGATTTGTGGAAACCAGTTTGAGGAGGAATTCAAATTCGGCGAAAGGTCAAAAATCGAAGCAGAAACCTGCCGACTGGGTCTTTAACTCCCACTCTTGTGGACTCTTGAGAGTCATAAAGCGGCTTTATGCGATGATAAATTCAGCCTACCATTTGCATTTTTGCCGAATCACCGCTAAACACTCGGCTATACCAAAAAACCGATTTCAGCGAAAATGACACACGTGTCAAATCACATTAAACCCGGTGAAAGAGGGAACGGCAAACGGAATGGCGACGTGGGCGAAAGCAAGAATGTCCCTCATTCCGAAGAAAAAGTAATCTCCTCCAGCAGCTGATCAAATCAGAAGGAAAATTATGACAAACCCCGGATGAGCACGGAGTAAATTGAAATAATATTGTCACAGTCATTGAATGTGTTCCATTGTAGCGGCGCGGCTGAAAGGATGATGGGCATTCAATTCTCTCCGTCTGTGCCTCGCGCACATCTTCGTCCTTGTCCTTGTCCTTGGCATGTCTGCGAGTGCCAGTCCATCAGAGGGATATTTTTGGATTCGACATTTGTAATTGTTTATCGATTTCCATTCAGCCAACCGCCATCACGCAATGTCCTTGAAATATCCAATATCGCATAGAAATCGAGAAGAATCAAATGCTGCTCTCCTAAATTTAGATTTCCCAGTCTTCTCGATCGGCCGAGGAGAACGGGGGGAGGGGGAGGAGGAGGAGGATGATGATAAAGGAAAAAAGAATGAATTGTATGTGATTGGCATTTAATGCCTTGCCCCATCAAACGGAGTCTATTTATAGACAGAGCAGTCATTTATTGACAACCGCCAGTGTGCAGAGGTAAGCTGCTCGCAAGTTATGTATTCAAGGGTGGCGGCGACCAGCAGCATAGTGGGAGAGGGGCAACAGCAAAAAAAGACTGCCGAATGGAATGAATGTAAATCGTAAATTTTGCCCGCGGCCCACTCGGCGTGTTGGGTAATAAGATGCACGGTTTTATGCTGATGTTTGCAACGATTTTGTGTCTGTTTTTTTTGTGTTTCTACCCATGCAAGGTGGATGGTTACTTTCTACCTACTTAGTCATGCAACCCGAATGCACACACAAAAGGTTACTGTGACATTTAAATCCAGTGCATGTGTGAGGGAAACTGTTTTCTCCTTGAAGTCACACTTGTTCCAAATTCGTGTGACAACCAACGCACAAATTGCTTGGTTTTCTCCTTGAAAACTGAGCCGAGGAACCGTTGAAAAACTGCCATCTCTCGACAACATAGAGTCGTCATTATTTGTCAATCGAAATCGCATAGTTTATGCGACACATCGGCAGCTGGCCGGTCGACATCTGACTTCTGCGGCAACCACAAGCAAACATTCACTTTATCCGCATACAATTCCTTTGAAGCAAATCGAATTTGCCTCACTCCATCGGAATCTCAATCACTTTCATCTTTCACTGGGCATCCGGAGAAATGGAGAACGAACGATCGTCGCAGACAAAGTGACCATCGTAAAAATGTCACATAAAGTGTGTGGTGCTTTAAAAAGGACAAACAACATCATCCGCACCAAGGAACGATTGTGCACAACGCAGAGCAGCAGAAGCAATTGCATGTCGTCATAATTCAAGAATTGAACACACAAAGGACTCAAAAGAAAGGAGATTCAGCAGCAGCGGCAGCAGCTAACGAACTTCTGTTTAGTTGTTTGCCAAGTCAACAGTCGCACCGGGAAGGGGAAGTAAATCGCTCGTGTAGATTCAAGTTCAACTCACTGGACGTGGATGCATATCTACTGAACCCAAGGCGGAAATCACAAGTCAAATAGAGAGGGGCACCCTGATCTGTGCCAGTGATTAGGTTGGACTCAGCTCTACCCGGCACTTGTTGGTGCAAGCCCACTCGCTGCAGTCATTCGTCGTGCGCGCAGATATTTTGCATAAGCCTGAGTCACAGTTCCACAGTGCACCAGGACAGAGGGACAACCCTCACGACTTCATTGTTTCCGCGACATATTTATGGCCTTGATTTGCATCGAAGCATTTCTTTCGAGATCGAGATCAGATCAACAACGTGACCCATTTCCAAATGAGAGCATCATCATCGAGGCCCACTCCAATCGGGAATTTGAGGAGAAATCAGAGGCAATTACACAGCATAGACACAGCATGCCCTAGGAGCACCACAGTCCCAGGGGTCATAATCTAATGCTCCATTCCAGGCATCAATCCACTCATCACTCATTTCGGCGAAGAGAGAACGAAAAATAAGCCCAATTGTGGGTCATCGTTCGGCCAAGAAAGCGTCGTTTTAAATGTTTGCGCGGCGAGATCATTCGGTGGTGATCGCACACACACAGCCCGTTGGATTTCCATACTCCAGCCGAGGTATCGGCCCTCGGCTTTGATTGAGCCAACACAGCGCACCTCTGTACACTTTCTGTGAAATGCGGAGCGCGATAAAAAGGGAGGATGACGAGGCAAAGAATTGCCATTCAATGACCATTGTTTCGGTCGGCTGGGGGGGGCAACGGGGGCTATTCTTTCTAACGATCCGCGCACTGTTGCTCGGTTGAATGGCTCTGCGCCGCGGTGTGAACGTTCGGACGAATAATAGTATTTTCCGGTTTAGATTTTATTGCCTCTGCTGTGTGGTTCCATTCTTGGCCAGGCAATTATTGATAGATGGGCGGAGGGAGATAGCCCCGTTAAACTTGCCCTTCCACACGTGTGTGCCCATTGACCGTTACCATATTTGGTTGACACACAACACAACCCAAGGCTGCCCAAATTAGGCGCTCGCTCTGACTCTGAAACAGAGGAATCCATGAATTTCTTTCATATTTGGCCTTGCCGCGCATAGCGGTCGCGCTGTTTCTGTTCAAACTGGAGGGATGCGGAAAGCGGATGTCGCAATGGCGAAACTTTCATTGCATCTTCGAGTAGAAACTATCGCCGCGAGGCGTCTAATCCATGTCTCATCAAAAATAGATGTGTCTCTGTGAATACCTGTCGAGACGCGATAGTCGAATTAACGGCGGCGCGGCGGCGTCGTTGAATTGAAATTAAAATTCATCATGCAGCCGGAGTCGCGTACAAGTTTATCGCGAAAAAAGGAGCCAAACCTGTTCAATTACGAGAGAAGCAAAATAAGCAGGCAATGATGATGACGCCAGCTCCAGCAGCAACTACTCTGAGTCTCTGTGAAACAGTGGGGAGGGTGGGGCGGAGAAGGTCTCCTATTCGCACCTCTTACCAACTTTGATTCAAGTCATTTAGGGTTAATTAAGTACAAAGTGCGACAGACTCTCTCAGCTGCACCCACAATGACACGACGCATACACTTAGGACTCAAAAACTCGGGCGCCGACTTCGCCTCCGACTCAGACGACAGCTGGTAGGTTGGCATCCATCGCTGGGGAGGATGAGTGTGGACGTTGGGCCATGTCGCCGGCTTGTTCTTTGTTTGTTTGCACGAAAGCCCAGCACAGGCAGCAGAAGAAGAAAGAAGTCAGCCAACTCTTCAACATTGTGTAGACGCGGCGAGAGACACTTTGGTGAAATAATATTTATGCACAAAAGTCGTGCGACAGGTTTCTGTTGTTGTTCTGTCGTGGGGCGGTTGGCGGACGGCACGGCGGTAGTCAGTGGGTTCTACGCTTTGGCAGTTAAAAATGACAACACTTATTCTTTCTCTCTGCTATTTCTGTTCTTAGATTTCAATGGAATAGGCCTAGATTAGGTCGTTAAGAATGCTTAGAGACGAAGAGACTCGATGGTTTCTGCGGAAAAACTGATGTGACCTTGGCCGCTGGCAATTAATGGCGTGTGAGAAGACGAATAGCGTTAATTGTGAGAAAATCGAGGCAGTTTTGGAGTTGACTCCAAGAGGATGTAAGTCGCACGAGGGGGACTGCTCTTGGCGGAGGAAAATAGGCGGCAAGAGGTTCTCAGGCAATATGTCCGAAAGGATAGACTATTTGCACGGAGTCCCGAAAAGATCAGAAGCGCAGGATTTTGTCTCTCTTTTTTTTGTCAGTGCTCCCCGTGGCCACGCACACGAGAGCTCGGCGAAAACAATCCTAATGCCCATAATATGGCATCACCAACAAACGCCTCTAGCCAGCTACGTGCTACCATCACGAACAAAAACCAAACACGTCCACTTTTGACGATTAAGCGTGAAAATCCGTCAAACCAGAGTCAAATTTCCCGTAGAACGTATAGCACCAAAAAATATGCAAGGAAATCGAAGGCAAAGCCCCTCAAAGCATCCCCATCATTCGCAGGACAAAGCTACACCACCTTCCACACCAGCTTAATGACCGGAACAACCGATCCAATCAAGAGACGTCCCAGCATGTGCCGTCGAAGTCGTCTAACCTTCACAGCATGACGTGTGTTGCTCTCAATTAAAACATCACAATTTGACAGTTTGAAGAGTTGCCGTATCGCGGCGGGCCAAACAAAACGTCCGTAACCCCTGCAGGACACGTGATTAATGACTCGCACCTAGAAGCGAGGGAGTCACTCAATGGGAGCTCTTAAAAAATGATTAATCATCAGTTTCCCTTTGCTAGCTGCTGCCACCGCCAACGCTGAGTTTGCATGGGCCTTTCTTTCTTTGTCTTCTGTGTGGATACAACAATCTGTGATCGAATGGAAGTGATACCCACGTTTAGAATACCAACGACCCTGAGTTGAACCATTAAGAGCACTCGCACACACAATGTGAATGCGGAAGTGAGCTCGATTTGCGTTCTCTCAAAACTGAGTTACGAGATTATTCGGCCCAACACCAGTGCAATGCACATGACTATCAATTAACCAAAAGTATTTATTTTTTCGTCTGCTGTCTGCGGCTTTGCCGAGGAATGATCTCATTTGAATATGCTGCTTGCCAATCCAAGAGCGCGTCGCGACGCTTGTCAATGTGTTGCTTTCCAAAACAACACATGTGCGAGCGCGGCAGCTTCAAATGGCTGTGCTCATAAAAATTCCTTCAACAGCCTGTGGACTTTTTGCTTTTAATGGCTTCACCAGAGCACACAGCCCGTGAGCGGGGATGGGCTTCGAACTGGGACGTGTCCTTCAAAATTTCATTCAAAAGCTTCCTAATAATGTCTCTCATGTTCACATCCTTTCCTTCCTTGACAAACACACACAAAAGCAAACACCAAGGAAAAAGACGAACTGGAGACCAATGAAATGGCCTTCTTTGAGAAGGAAAGTAGCCCTAGGCTGTAATACACATCCTTTCAACCTTTCGGAGTGCATTTCAATGCGGTAAATATCCTTGCAAGGGAATTGCCCATTAAATATGTATTTCCGCTCCAGATTCGGTGGAATCAATGGAAGCCGTTCACAAGACATACGCTCAGGTGACTGTAAGTGACTTATCTATCTGGGTTAGAAGCAGTGCCAGTGGGCGATGGGGGGAGGGAGGACAAATATTTACCAAGCAAAATTTTCGTTTGAAAGTGAAAGAGAGACTTACACACACACAGGGGCACATTCGCGCCCTGAGTCATCGAGTCTTCGTGTACATACCTGAAAAGAGACAAGAAAAAAAAATCAAAATAAGTATGAATCGAGAATGAGTGTCTCAACAAAATTTGGGACAGAATCTATTTTTAAGATTCTCAAAAAAAAAAAAAAAACAAACAATGTCACAATGGAAAATGTCCAGAGGAAAGTGCATAAATTTCATGTGAAATCTGACATCTGGCGCCATATTTGTCACTTCCTGATTAATTACACGCTCGCGGCACCGCATCAACAAGTGCACTCTGAGTGTACCGAGTGTACGAGAAGAAGGGAAATGAAATGTCTGATGAAGACTCATCACACCCCACAATCAAATAAAAAAAGTACACTTTCCGTAGTTGTACACCACGCACATGAGTCTGATTTGTTATGCAGAACATCAACTCACGTGACACGTTTCCTTTTCAACAAGAGCGATCTGACTGGCTCCCCACTCGCCGGAGTGCGTGCACTCAATTCTCATCAATCAATCAGAGGGGAATACGGAAGAGACCCCAAAATGTATCTCAATTCAATATCGTTCGTTACATTTTCCCTTTTTTTTTGTGGTCTCGTGAGGTTTCTTTTGGAACAACTTGTTGCTAATAAAGTGGAAAGATTGAAGAGGTTGTTCCATTGGGCGGGTGGCCTTTGGAACATTCTCAGGCCCCCCTCCCCCCTCCCAGTTCACCTGGGGAGTTCTTGAAAGAAATTTTAGAAAGTATCTATAGCAGCTGCAGCGGCGAACAACAACAGCAGTCAAGTATCTCTCATAATGAGACACTGTTAAATTAGTTGTTTATTACTGCAATTATGGTGTGGCCCCAGATCTCGGAGCTTGTTGGCTCATTAATTAGCCAAGATTGTCGCTCAAACTCTCCTTCATTTCTGCCGTCAACACTCCCTCTCCCGTCTCTCGTCTCACGCCCCTCGCAGCGACTTCTCATTCATGGCAAAGCAAGCAATGAACTCGACTGAAGGTTTTTCCTTATCACCGATTTTCGCTGAAAATAGACATTCAGGCAAAAGTTCATCGTATCCGTGCGCTGTGCGATGGGAGGGAGAAAAGTTTCACTTCACAACAACTTGTCTCCTGCCGAACTCTAGATTATTTCGATATTTTTAGTTTAGTTTTCAATCAGTGACTGATGGGGAGAGGGTTAATTAAGTGTTGTCTGCCAGTTGATTTGAAGAAGAGTGCTCTCCTCCCTCTCGGCGAGGATCTTCTTCAACACGTGTTGCGAGCTTCATAAATTTCATCACATCTCGCACAGAAAACACTGCCAATACAAGTGTTTTCATTTCGAGTTGGAGCGATAAGGAATTACGTCAGCATTTGTACGTTGTTCATTTCAGTTGTTCTCTGTTGACAATGCCCTTGGTGTATCTGTTCACATTTGCGCGCACCTTTTTCGGAAAGATATTCGCGTTTTTATCTTATCGATAAGCGCAGATATGTGGCTGTGTGTGTAGTCAGTTACACATGCTGGTGGTGTGTTCTTGTTGATTTGGGGAATTTTTTTTTGAAGTCGCATTCGCAATTTTAATTGCGACGAAAAATCGCTTTTTTATCTGCTTCCGATTGATCGGAGATTGGCGATCTTTCTTTTGCTGGGAAAAGCCGAGGTAAATGAATGAAAAATTTCAATTTTCAAGGGCCCCGGCGATGATCGCGACAATCTCTCATAACAAACTCGTGATGTGATTTTTGTGAAAAAAATAAAAAACAAAAGGAAAAAGAAAAAAGCAACCACTGATGATGTCTATCACGTCGGGGAGAATCTTAACAGTCCACTCGTAAGTCGTAAAACTTATGCAATCGACGTCGACATCTTTGGGGGAAACTACAATGCGGGCGCAGTTATGTCTTTATGCCGATTTTGACTTTTAGTTGAGGACTTTATGACTTTTTGATTCAATGTGTGGTGCTGCCGAAGGAGGGGACCTCGCGAGAGCGATTAGATGGGCTTTGATTGCGTGTTCTTGGCCATGAAACTATGCACCGACATGTGCAGCCGATGGGTGGGGGCTTTGTTGCGATGACGGCAATCGAGGAATGGCAGTTGGAATGCCTTCTGTGCCGTCAAGTGATGGGGTGGAACGCGTGTTTGGGGTACTTTTGTGTTGTTGGTGACAACGAATGGAGGGTATTTGGGACAAGGCAGAGACAAGATCCATTTCTTTTGTTTGAAACTTGAGGAGCTAGTTTGGGGGGGTCGTTTTCGAAATGCATTCTGTCTTGGGAATGACGCCATTTCCTAAACCAAGCCGAGAACCGAGAAAGAAAATAGCCAGAGAGGTGGAACACAACGACGCCTCACTTGTTTTGACAGAACCCTAAAAACTTGCCAGACACAGGACACAATTCGTTTGTCTAGGCAGCAAGACGAGGTAGAAGCTACCTGATCCGCGTTTTCCAGTCAGTCACTTTTCCCTAATCCACCCCACCTCCTTACTCAATGACCACAAGGGACTGTGGAACCCATTCAGCTTCACACAGCAGAGTGCAAGGCACATCATACACAGGCTCTGACTGCTGATATCACTGATGACAAAGGTGCAGAGAGTCCTTCAAAAATAGCGTAATTTTCCCCGCGGAACAACAATCCCCCAACTCCCCACGCAGCCAACTCATGTCACGGTGAATGGAAATAAACCTGAAGGTATGACACAAACCGAATCACTTACACCTCGACAACCGTCCATACCTTGCCACCTCAACCCGGACATTTGCGCGACTTGCGAATTAAAAAATGACATCAGTCAGCCCCTGAGTCATGCCTGAGAACAGCTGTCATGTCAAGACGTTGAATCTTAAAATTAACCACGACCTTTAGAGCGCGTCCGTAAGAAAATTAAATCACAATCGTTGTCGCAACACGCTACCTCACCTGATTTCCGTTTCTCCCGATCGGGAACAACCAAACTCTTGGCACGCTTCACACGAAGCGATCGGCGACGTATCGAGCGCAGGAATGCCTCTGGCATTCGCGAGAACCTCTGCGGAGTCTCGGGGGCCTTCCTCTCGGGAAGGAAGAAGTTCTTAACTGCCAACATGATGCGGTTAGATTATCCGTTCTTAAACGTATTCTCACAACTGTACACAACACTATTTCGCGAATATCTTTGAACTTTCGTTTGAGCTTCTCTCTCGCTCTCTTAATCTCTTGTTTATTTAGCAAGGGGTTTCTTCTTCAGTTTAATCGCACGTTTGAACACGTCATTTCGTTGTTACGTTGCACTTAATCCAATTGAAACAAGCCCGAACGCTGGCCATCAACATATGGACGACGTACCGATGTATTTACGCGATATTCTTGATTTTCCGCTCATGGCTAAGTGAGCTCAATGACTAAGTGAATTGCGGTTACAATCCATAGCAGCACGGTCAACACAAGATCAGATGTTAAACGAGACCTTAATGACATTCGGCGGGCACGCGATTCAATGCAAGCAAGTGACAGGCGGAGGCGCGCGGGCAATGATAAGATAAGCACTTTGTTCGCCTTCAAATGTGCACTCACGAGGGGTTTTTCTAATTTTTCTTATATTTTTTTTTCGTGACCGTTTCGCACAGACAAACACTCACGACGTTTACTTGCCCACAGTCAGACACCGACTGAAGTGGGACGCTGCAAAACCGGCTGTGTATAGTGGTTGCAGTCACACACAACTGAGTGTTCGAATCGAGCGGCCGAACAGACTGCTAACAGAGCCTGTTAAGCGGCAACAGAGCTGGTTCGATGTTGGACTCCGCTGTGTGAGGCTGTGTGAGTGTCGCAACAGATAGAGACCACTTTTTGCATTCGACGATGACGATGAATGCGATTTTTGTTGTGTGCTGTGAGCGGAACCGCTTATCAGCAGAATGTGTGCGCAAACGGTGTTTCCATGCATCTGGAGAGTTGTTGTCTGTGGATCGGATTGTTGAGTGTGTTATCAGAAAAGCATTGACCTCTGCGCGCGGACGGAGTGGGTGCCTGTTATTGAATGCGGAAGGTGGTGCCTTGCCTATGCTTGTGGATTGTGTGCGAAAAATTCCAGGACCGCCGCTGTGGGGTGGGGCGGGTTATGCAATCCCGGCATCAGGGTGCTTATGTGGAGCAGCCTGGATGCAGGAGTGGTTGCCGCCCAAAAAGTGAATTCTGCCGGGCATGGCAACAGTTTTGTCTTGTGTCTCACATGCAGTCGGGGATAGAGAAATGTTTGAGGGACAACACATCCACTCCGGAGGAAGCAGTTTGTCCCACCCACCCAGCCTCTGCGGCAAAACAATGCATGTCCGGGGAAGAAACTTCCAGAAAATTGGTACATCCATTCAAGCCGCAGTCCATAACACAGTCAACACAACATTTGGGTCAATTCCGAGACATTATCTCATCTCATCGTCCCCGTTCACACCGACACGAGACACAAGGATTGTGCAACACGCGAAGCGACTGTGTGTTCGTTTTTCACCGGCACTTGCAAATGAGCCAAGTGATTAGCAGACTAAAGCAACAATGACGGGCATATTGCACACCTCCAACTCCATCTCCATCTCCATCCACCACCACCACCACCACAAGCAGAGCACAAGTAGCATGCCCTGAAGTAGGTTACTTCGTTTCTTTTCACACTGAAAACGCGCAAAAATGAGAGAAAACCGACCGAAGAGGGACTCCCCGTTATCTAGGATGTGATTTTAGTTCTTACCCAGGTTGAGAAAAACAACAGCAACTGCACAAAAAAAACTACACACACACACACACACTTTGGCTCTTCAGCGATGGAGCAGCAGCCGGTTCCTGCTAGTACAACTCCCCGGGAGTAAACGTACAACTACTACGCAGCTCTACTATTCGGCTCTTCCACGAGGGTATTGTGTGGCGTTTCCTCTGACACAGTTCACAATGCTTTCCGCAACGCTTTGCACAGGCATACAAACTCATGTGCATTGTCTGCGATTGGTGGTGGATGGCGGTGCGGCGCAGCGCATCCCTTGAATCGATGATGCAACCAGTGTACACACACACTCTCTGAGGCTGAGAATACTGCAAAGGAATGCAGCAGTTGCATGGGCGAAGTGTGCAGCACAGCGGATTGTAGTTCAGTGGTGTCCTGTGGGTTGTGGTGCAACCGAGGTGAGAGGTGGTTGCGAACGGACATGTTGCAGGGCACAAGTGGTTGCACGGGGAGTGCGCGGAAATAGGGATAGTCGTGTTACCACGTGAACAGTGTTGCTGAGCAACTGATTCGAGGAGGGGAACATTCTAGAGAGGTCCTCGTGAAATGTGCTGCTTATGGAGAAGTCGACTGTTGCCGGACTTGGCGTCATTCAGTTTTAGGAGACAACTCTTCCTGCATCCAGGATGTTCCACATAAGCCCCCAGATTTCTGGATTGCATAGCCCGACCCAACCCACTTGAATTTCCTGCATTTCTCCACCGAGGGACTGTGAATATCCATTCAATCACGAACATGATGACTCGATCGATTGAACAGCTACGTCGAACAGGATACGTCGTAGTCGCCATCATTCAATCGACCGCTCGCTGCATGTCAATGCTTCCAAATTCGCTCAAATCCAAGCCCACACTCTGCACGAAGTACGACACACGTTTTCCACAATCATTGCGAATTTCTTTTCCGTCTCAACTTAACTGTGCACCCTACTGACCAACTTCTCCCGAGCGGCTATCCAGTCATACCCACTGACTCGCACTCTCAGTCTGCCACGATGACTGAGCCAACAATCAGATCATCAACCTCAGCCGCTGCTCATTATTTTCTAAAACTAAACACTGATCTCATAAACCCGGTTAATGAGTAGCGCGAAATCTCCACCTGAGTGCTCGCTTGAAGGAGAGTCTTCATAATCGCATCCGAATGCAAATGAAACGCTTACGCAAGGCAAGCCCACAGCCAGCGTGATGTGAGCAATCGACAAACGACGTGTGAATCATGAAAAACGGGCGACAAGTGATGCCATGAACATCTTCTCAACAAGAAGTCGTTCTTCGAAAGAAAAAAAAAAATTCCCCATGATTCACTTCACGAGTCACAATGCAAATTTTGGACGCGGTTCAAAGTTCACTCCACCCACTCACACGCAGCAAGTAGGGACAGGAAAATGGCACACTTGTGGAACTCATCTGCGGAACACTCTCTTTCCCGTCAGCGTGTGACACAGAAAATTGCCTGACACCCGGCCGAGCACCCGGTGTGTCGTCTTGATGGATGGTCATGAGCTATTTACGAAAATAAAATTCCGATTAGTCTTCTTCTCGGCCCCATATGATGTCACACAATCGCGCACGTCCGTCACTGCGTCAGCGACGTAAACGATGACGCCGCCAGCGCCGCCGCCTGGTGAAGGGGGTGAGTGAGTGTGATGCCCATCGAGTGAACTACATTTCAGTTTCCCAACAGAAAAATTTTGTTTAAAATCACTTGGCGTGCGAATGCATAAAACAGCCCCACTGATTGGCAGGAGGGACGTGATAAATCGACCGAAATACACCGCAGCCGGCCGAATGTCCCGCGGCTAGCCGTCCGTTTGTTTGGACAAAGAATTTCCCGGGCGTGGGCGTCGGAACGCGAGTGAATTTGTATTCAGTGCCTTTCGAGAAACTACTCTGAAGAGGCGTTTGAATATACACACACACCAAGTGATTTGGAAAAACTGGGTGACGCGCCCGACGTTCTAATTAAATTGCCATTAAATCCAATTACGCCGATGGCCTGTCCTCTGCAGAGGGGAATCGAAAGAAACGCTCGGTTCAATGTCAAGTGCAGACGGGGAAAGGCCGCATTCCGAAGAACTTGAACTCGAACGCGACGACAGATATGCATCGCAGACACTTAATTCAATCGAACTCGAAATTTATTCAAGCGGCACTCTCACTCGAACCGACAAAACTAGTTCTTCATTATCGATTTCAATCGAAAATGCTTTCAATAAACAATTGCCTGAGCCTCTGCCGCCGATGATCATGATGTTGTCTCGAGATGTGTCCCGAGTTGAGTGAACTCGAAGCACACTTGAGCAGAAAAAAAAAGCGGCCCGTGTCGGCTGCCCAGTGGCATTCCACACGGCGACATTTTCCCTCTCACCCTGAGGAGGTGAATGTCCTGCCTTTCTCTTGGGATACGTGGAAACTTTGCCAAAACAAGTGCAACGTACGTCAAAGGAGGCGAAGTAGTTATCCCTGAGAAGGACGATGATGAATGGGAAGAAAGATAGCTGCGGCACATGGTGCAGGTACTGCCAGTGAAGATAAACTCTCATATTTTTCGTGCAGAACAATGCCAAGGAAACTCCTGCGTCATCGTCGTCGTCGGTTTTAGGGTGTCCTTAGGGAGGTGGAGCAGGAAGTTTAGTCGCTTTGAAGACGATAATTAGTGAAGAGAAACAATGCGAGAGACTGGCAGAGGCAGAGATCTCTGCTCAAGCAAGAAACTAAATGAAGTGCCTGTCAGAAGCAGTGTGAATCTCCACAAGTGACTGAGTCTCTGAATGACTTCACCAAGTCCGACAGATGATTGCGCTTGCAAAACTCACAGCCAGTGCGTACATTCGTCCTTGTGTCTGCGCCGTGAGACACAAAAGAGCCGAAAAATAATGATGCCCAGCCATAATTACGAGATTACTTGCTGCCACGAAAGTGGGTGTCTGGCACTCGACTTCACACTCTTTGTTGCGCGACACAATCAACTTTTTAATCTGCACAGAGACACCGCTTTTTCGCCACAGTCACCGACTTCGCGGCGCCGACCATCCTCCCTCGAATGCCAGTCGAGGGTGCTCGTCTGTCACGTACTTCGGATACACTGCCGACGCACCAGTGGCTTATAATTGAATGAATTAATATGCACATCACCCTCTCGTCTACTGTTTGTCTGATATTTTGCTCATTTAGATACTAATGCCGCACACGCCATAAGAGGGTTGCGCGCGGCAGCAGTGTCTGACAGGTTGATACAATATCCAGCACATCCTTGCGACTTAATTATGTCACTCGAGGGTTGAATGAATGAGTCTTCCCCTCGTCTCGTCCTGGGGTTGGCCGAATGTGCATCCCCACCCACACACGGCCGAAAGAGATTTTAATCTTTCACTTCTTTATTGTCAATCCTGCAAGCTTGAGGACGGAAGACTTGGTGAAGGGATGCAGTTTTTTTCGTCGGCTTTTAATCGCTTAGGGTGGTGCTTTGCGTGTGGGTGTGGGTGTGTGACTTGACGTTGCCAGTGGGGTGTAACTATTTTTATTGCAGTTGCTATCGAATTAGACCTCTCTGATGGATTGGACAGGTTTGCTGGGAGAAGAAGGGTGCCGCAGGGGTGATAAAATGGAAATTTCTGTCTCGACGAAAGCGTATTTATTTTTGGGATTACCACTGACTTGGAATTTGGTGGATAACGTGAGAGAGTCCAGATAACAACGCATTGATTGCAGGCAAATGTGGGTGCGGGAGGGTGAAAGTGGATGGATTTACTGTGAAGCGACAAATGGTCGAAAATTGGACGGTGCGAGGGGTGGGCATTCCTTCGACTTCGGGGCAAGTGGAAAATTGGATAAAAAAAGGGAGGGGCTGTGATTGTCGGAATTGTTGAACTGATTGATTGATTCGCAAGGTTCAATAGTCGTCGTTAACCCCTCTCCACTGTCGGTGTGGAGTTGACTCTCTCTTGCAGACCAGGGACCTGGGCCTGGCCCTCAACCAGCATTCGATCATGTGTGTAAGGTCTTGACGAGGACCATCATTCTGAGCTGGTTATGTAAGATCTTGACGAGGACAGGAATGCGCACAGTTTGCAGGGATGGCAGCACCCGTTGGAGTGGAGGTCTCCAGAGAGCGGTGAAGTGTTTAATCGGATCAATGCCACTAAATATTGCTCCATTCACCAACATGTCGAAGGACCCACATCGTAGAACCAGACACAATCTACGTACAAACCAAGCCACCAGGTCGAACCAAGTCAACAAACGAAACCAAAGACAATCTCATCGCGATCACAGTTCGTTCATTAATCGCTCCAACGAAATCAACTCTTTTTACAAAATTTGTAATCTGATGCGATTCCCATTTGAGGGCAAATTACAAAATCTCCGTGTGTCTTCCCGATGAAAAATGAAACTCGCCCATCGAGACGACAACAATGCCATCGACGTCGACGAAGACGACGACGACGACGACGACGTCAACTAGTAAAATGCATCCCCAACAAATCTCTGAGCTCTCCATTCATTCTCCACTGCACCGAGTCGTCGTCGATGGCACGAGACTCCTGCCATTGCATCCATCACACAATAGATACACGAAATAGATTCGAAATAGCTTTTTTTTGTTTCTTAATTCTATTCGCCGCGGTTCGTCGTGGCTTTTGTGTAATTCAACGTAATTTTTGTTTTTATTGCGCACTTCGTGACGAAGAAACAAATAAAGTGAAACTACCTCGCCGACGAAAGTTTCAGATACAAAGCCGTAGATAAGGTCTGCTTTTTTTTTTGCTTGTTTTGAGTTATGTTCCCCGGGAGCGGGGGGTTTTGCAAATCAAACTCAGTCAGTCACAGTGAGCGACGCACGGGACCAGTGGTCAGAGCCGAATTAATGAGATTACGTTCATATATCATCGCAGGAATTAACAGAGGCTCTGAAAACTAATTGAAATTGCGGCGCACACCGAATCTAGTCCTGTCTACGAGAGTCGCCACTTTTCTCGCGCTGATTTATGATGCAATTTGGTGTTCATTTGTTTTCGAGCGTGTTTCACTTGAGTCATGCGATTTGCAGGAAATCAACTGCTCGCTTTGGTGTTTCGCTGGTGAAAAGCGAGATGAGCCAACTGGGGCTGTCGTTTGGGGGAGAAACCAGATCACGGCAGCCTTCGATGCAGAGAGAGAGAGGAGCGACTGGCGATTTTACTTTTGTGCAAACAGATCATGTTTTATTTTTGGCAGCCTTAGATTAGATGTATCATGCTCGGGCGATACATGTTCGAGGAATCCAACCGACAGGTTGGGGGGTTGGTTGGTTGGTTTTTAAATAGACCGCTTGATCTGCCTTGAACTTGCGAGTGATTTCAAAGGCGAGGTGTTTACTCGAAGTGATGGGCTCTGTGATGTATAACAGACCTGCAATGCTGTGAGAGGGGGTTGGGCAGTCACATGATTCTAGCCGGGTGTCTGCGGAAGCCATGTGGAGGGCACGGTCCAGACGGGAGAGACTTAGCAAACAGAGACGCCCTCGATTCCAGAAATTTGTTTTTCTGGTGTTTTTCTGGAAGTTTTCACAGCTTATATCTCGAGAACGGTGCGTCCCACGGCAACAACAATTTTTTGTAGCTTATAGCTTGATCTAGAGGATGCAATTTTAAAATTCACCAATTGACCGTTTTTTGGGCAAATTTTTCAAAAAAACGAGGGAAATTTGTTTTTCTGGTGTTTTTCTGGAAGTTTTCACAGCTTATATCTCGAGAACGGTGCGTCCCACGGCAACAACAATTTTTTGTAGCTTATAGCTTGATCTAGAGGATGCAATTTTAAAATTCACCAATTGACCGTTTTTTGGGCAAATTTTTCAAAAAAACGAGGGAAATTTGTTTTTCTGGTGTTTTTCTGGAAGTTTTCACAGCTTATATCTCGAGAACGGTGCGTCCCACGACAAAATTACCGTACAATATTTTGTAGCTAATAGCTTGATCTAGAGGATGCAATTTTAAAATTCACCAATTGACCGTTTTTTGGGAAAATTTTTCAAAAAAACGAGGGAAACTTGTTTCGCTGGTGTTTTTCTGGAAGTTTTCACAGCTTATATCTCGAGAACGGTGCGTCCCACGACAAAATTACGGTACAATATTTTGTAGCTTATAGCTTGATCCAGAGGATGTAATTTTAAAATACAAAAATTGACCGTTTTTTGGGCAAATTTTTAAAAAAAACGAGGGAAATTTGTTTTTCTGGTGTTTTTCTGGAAGCTTTCACAGCTTATATCTCGAGAACGGTGCGTCCTACGACAAAATTACAGTACAATATTTTGTAGCTTATAGCTTGATCTAAAGGATGCAATTTTAAAATTCAACAATTGACCGTTTTTTGGGCAAATTTTTCAAAAAAACGAGGGAAATTTGTTTTTCTGGAAGTTTTCACAGCTTATATCTCGAGAACGGTGCGTCCCACGACAAAATTACCGTACAATATTTTGTAGCTTATAGCTTGATCTAGAGGATGCAATTTTAAAATTTCCAATTGACCGTTTTTTTTGGCAAATTTTTCAAAAAAACGAGGGAAACTTGTTTCTCTGGTGTTTTTCTGGAAGCTTTCACAGCTTATATCTCGAGAACGGTGCGTCCTACGACAAAATTACAGTACAATATTTTGTAGCTTATAGCTTGATCTAAAGGATGCAATTTTAAAATTCACCAATTGACCGTTTTTTGGGCAAATTTTTCAAAAAAACGAGAGAAACTTGTTTCTCTGGTGTTTTTCTGGAAGCTTTCACAGCTTATATCTCGAGAACGGTGCGTCCTACGACAAAATTACAGTACAATATTTTGTAGCTTATAGCTTGATCTAAAGGATGCAATTTTAAAATTCAACAATTGACCGTTTTTTGGGCAAATTTTTCAAAAAAACGAGGGAAATTTGTTTTTCTGGAAGTTTTCACAGCTTATATCTCGAGAACGGTGCGTCCCACGACAAAATTACCGTACAATATTTTGTAGCTTATAGCTTGATCTAGAGGATGCAATTTTAAAATTTCCAATTGACCGTTTTTTGGGCAAATTTTTCAAAAAAACGAGGGAAACTTGTTTCTTTGGTGCTTTTCTGGAAGCTTTCACAGCTTATATCTCGAGAACGGTGCGTCCTACGACAAAATTACAGTACAATATTTTGTAGCTTATAGCTTGATCTAAAGGATGCAATTTTAAAATTCACCAATTGACCGTTTTTTGGGCAAATTTTTCAAAAAAACGAGAGAAACTTGTTTCTCTGGTGTTTTTCTGGAAGCTTTCACAGCTTATATCTCGAGAACGGTGCGTCCTACGACAAAATTACAGTACAATATTTTGTAGCTTATAGCTTGATCTAGAGGATGCAATTTTAAAATTTCCAATTGACCGTTTTTTGGGCAAATTTTTAAAAAAAACGAGGGAAATTTGTTTTTCTGGTGTTTTTCTGGAAGCTTTCACAGCTTATATCTCGAGAACGGTGCGTCCTACGACAAAATTACAGTACAATATTTTGTAGCTTATAGCTTGATCTAAAGGATGCAATTTTAAAATTCAACAATTGACCGTTTTTTGGGCAAATTTTTCAAAAAAACGAGGGAAATTTGTTTTTCTGGTGTTTTTCTGGAAGTTTTCACAGCTTATATCTCGAGAACGGTGCGTCCCACGACAAAATTACGGTACAATATTTTGTAGCTTATAGCTTGATCCAGAGGATGTAATTTTAAAATCCAAAAATTGACCGTTTTTTGGGCAAATTTTAAAAAAAAACGAGGGAAATTTGTTTTTCTGGTGTTTTTCTGGAAGCTTTCACAGCTTATATCTCGAGAACGGTGCGTCCTACGACAAAATTACAGTACAATATTTTGTAGCTTATAGCTTGATCTAAAGGATGCAATTTTAAAATTCACCAATTGACCGTTTTTTGGGCAAATTTTTCAAAAAAACGAGGGAAACTTGTTTCTCTGGTGTTTTTCTGGAAGCTTTCACAGCTTATATCTCGAGAACGGTGCGTCCTACGACAAAATTACAGTACAATATTTTGTAGCTTATAGCTTGATCTAGAGGATGCAATTTTAAAATTTCCAATTGACCGTTTTTTTTGGCAAATTTTTCAAAAAAACGAGGGAAACTTGTTTCTTTGGTGCTTTTCTGGAAGCTTTCACAGCTTATATCTCGAGAACGGTGCGTCCTACGACAAAATTACAGTACAATATTTTGTAGCTTATAGCTTGATCTAAAGGATGCAATTTTAAAATTTACCAATTGACCGTTTTTTGGGCAAATTTTTCAAAAAAACGAGGGAAATTTGTTTTTCTGGTGTTTTTCTGGAAGTTTTCACAGCTTATATCTCGAGAACGGTGCGTCCTACGACAAAATTACAGTACAATTTTTTGTAGCTTATAGATTGATCTAGGGGATGCAATTTTAAAATTCACCAATTGACCGTTTTTTGGGCAAATTTTTCAAAACAACGAGGGAGATTTGTTTTTCTGGTGTTTTTCTGGAAGCTTTCACAGCTTATATCTCGAGAACGGTGCGTCGCACAAAAAAATTACGGTACAATATTTTGTAGCTAATAGCTTGATCTAGAGGATGCAATTTTAAAATTCACCAATTGACCGTTTTTTGGGAAAATTTTTCAAAAAAACGAGGGAAATTTGTTTTTCTGGTATTTTTCTGGAAGTTTTCACAGCTTATATCTCGAGAACGGTGCGTCCCACGACAAAATTACGGTACAATATTTTGTAGCTTATAGCTTGATCCAGAGGATGTAATTTTAAAATCCAAAAATTGACCGTTTTTTGGGCAAATTTTAAAAAAAAACGAGGGAAATTTGTTTTTCTGGTGTTTTTCTGGAAGTTTTCACAGCTTATATCTCGAGAACGGTGCGTCCCACGACAAAATTACGGTACAATATTTTGTAGCTTATAGCTTGATCTAGAGGATGCAATTTTAAAATTCACCAATTGACCGTTTTTTGGGCAAATTTTTCAAAAAAAACGAGGGAAACTTGTTTCTCTGGTGTTTTTCTGGAAGCTTTCACAGCTTATATCTCGAGAACGGTGCGTCCCACGACAAAATTACGGTACAATATTTTGTAGCTTATAGCTTGATCTAGAGGATGCAATTTTAAAATTTACCAATTGACCGTTTTTTGGGCAAATTTTTCAAAAAAACGAGGGAAACTTGTTTCTCTGGTGTTTTTCTGGAAGCTTTCACAGCTTATATCTCGAGAACGGTGCGTCCTACGACAAAATTACAGTACAATATTTTGTAGCTTATAGCTTGATCTAGAGGATGCAATTTTAAAATTTCCAATTGACCGTTTTTTTTGGCAAATTTTTCAAAAAAACGAGGGAAACTTGTTTCTTTGGTGCTTTTCTGGAAGCTTTCACAGCTTATATCTCGAGAACGGTGCGTCCCACGACAAAATTACAGTACAATATTTTGTAGCTTATAGCTTGATCTAGAGGATGCAATTTTAAAATTTCCAATTGACCGTTTTTTTTGGCAAATTTTTCAAAAAAACGAGGGAAACTTGTTTCTTTGGTGCTTTTCTGGAAGCTTTCACAGCTTATATCTCGAGAACGGTGCGTCCTACGACAAAATTACAGTACAATATTTTGTAGCTTATAGCTTGATCTAAAGGATGCAATTTTAAAATTTACCAATTGACCGTTTTTTGGGCAAATTTTTCAAAAAAACGAGGGAAACTTGTTTCTCTGGTGTTTTTCTGGAAGCTTTCACAGCTTATATCTCGAGAACGGTGCGTCCTACGACAAAATTACAGTACAATATTTTGTAGCTTATAGCTTGATCTAAAGGATGCAATTTTAAAATTCACCAATTGACCGTTTTTTGGGCAAATTTTTCAAAAAAACGAGGAAAATTTACTTCTCTGGTGTTTTTCTGGAATTTTTCACAGCTTATATCTCGAGAACGGTGCGTCCCACGACAAAATTACGGTACAATATTTTGTAGCTTATAGCTTGATCTACAGGATGCAATTTTAAAATTCACCAATTGACCGTTTTTTGGGCAAATTTTTCAAAAAAACGAGGAAAATTTACTTCTCCGGTGTTTTTCTGGAATTTTTCACAGCTTATATCTCGAGAACGGTGCGTCCCACGACAAAATTACGGTACAATATTTTGTAGCTTATAGCTTGATCTACAGGATGCAATTTTAAAATTCACCAATTGACCGTTTTTTGGGCAAATTTTTCAAAAAAACGAGGGAAATTTGTTTTTCTGGTATTTTTCTGGAAGTTTTCACAGCTTATATCTCGAGAACGGTGCGTCCCACGACAAAATTACGGTACAATATTTTGTAGCTTATAGCTTGATCTAGGAGATGCAATTTTAAAATTCACCAATTGACCGTTTTTTGGGCAAATTTTTCAAAACAACGAGGGAGATTTGTTTTTTGTGGTGTTTTTCTGGAAGTTTTCACAGCTTAGATCCCTTTTCGACACAAAACAGGCGAATCCTGAATCCATATTCAATCGAATACCACATTGCCCCCATTTTGGATCACATTGAAGTCAAACAAAGTCTGAAGCCCGTGCGAAAAATCTTCCAAACTACCCTCGATTCAGTGAAGAATTCACAGTCAATCAATAAACTGCGTCACGCCAAAGATTTGCTTCACTTCAGCAACAACTTGAAATCCCATGAAAAGAGTTAGTTAGCAGGAACAATCATCAAGTGCGCGAGTCTCTCTCAGTCCAAGAGACTTAAAGTACACTCGAGAATGTTTTGCATAATCAAACAACCAACAGCAGCAGAACCGATCTTGAACTTGTCTCAAACAACAATCACAAACAAGTGGCGATCGCTCACACAATCGATTGCCTAATTAGACACCGTCGCACGCATGCACATGATGTCTGCTGTAAGCCTTTTCCTGATTGAGGCCCCTCCGGACCCCTCTGGTGGATCTCAATTATCTTAACCACATGGGAAGAGAGTTTCTTTTCGTCGTTCACGCCGCCACACACACAACTGCGAATGTGACCACTTTCACCAAAGTACACATGCTAACTGCTGCTTAATAGGTTTTCCTCTCTTGTTAACTGCCTCAATTCATATTTTCACTGTCATCCTATTGGCAAATCTCCCGTCCCCCTCTTCTCCACCGCCCGTCTGCTATTGATGGTAACTGCAGCAGATAACTTGGCGCTCATAGACGCACCGTAGATACATTTCACCCTGTGACTGGGTCTTTCAGTTTTTCCATCGCGGAAATCAATTTCACGGATGTAAGCGAGTGTAGACAACAGGGGGAGGGGCTGATATCGGTCTCACACTTTCGCATCTTAAATCTCTCGTCGATGACTGACTCATTTGGTCCGGCTTGACGCGCACCGTATGGTTTCATCGATGCGGTCATTGACTGGCTGCTTGAATGACGGGTGATGACGAGGCGGGAAGCGCGACTTCATGTCGATTCTGAATTTCGTGAGTTCTCTAAATAGCCGCGATGGCTTTTCTGCCCTTTTCGTCTCGATGTCTGGGACATGTTTGCTGATTGAAATTGTTTTTTTGTTCGTTTCGTCGTGCTAATTGAGCGACAGTATGTGAATGGAGGGCATTTGCTTTTAGCATGATTTCTTGAAGGGGACATCGCCACAGAAAGACGTTCATTTGGTTAAGAGCATTCGGCTTCGGGGGAGGAACAACCGCAAGTTCACACCGAGATGAGCAACGACTCGTGTTAGGGATGCCGCCTGCACAACAGACAAAAGCCTGCGATGATGTGGTTGAATAGGTATCCACTTCAATTTCACACCTCGCCATCATTGTGATCGCGAGACGACATTCGACGAGGGTTGTTAACAAGTGGAAAACCTTTGTTTTCTCTGACGATTCACTGGAGCCGGAGAAATGGATGGAAAATCGAGGTAATGCGACGCGTTGAGGGTGAGTCGGTGGAGGAGAGAGCTCAGGAAGTCATGCCATAAATCCCATATTTCGAAAACGGTTTGCCTGTCGTCTGACCTTCCTTCTAGACATTTATATAGCATCCAATGACGCAACCTCCTATGCCCCATAAATGAGCGGAGAAAATGCGACCAACCCCCCAAAGGAGGACTCCAGTTCGAAAAATCATCTATACCTCGAAAACGGTACGTTTTTCGGCGTTGTTTCTTTTGACATACCATGCGTCCACATGAGAATTATGAAAGAATGTTCTTGCCATTCGCCTTCAACCATCGATCCGAAGTGACTCAGCAGCAGCACTGCGAACCCCCTTCACGACATCACTCCAATCACAAAAATGCACCCCCACTGCTTCATCCCCAGTGACCCCAGTTTAAGAAATAAGAAACTTTCCAACTTAAAGCGAACCCCCAGCACTACTTGTCAACACAGAAATCAATACCCGACGACCAGTGGGAGGGGAATGTGGGTCAGACACCCTCGTTAACATTCCTCGTCCTCGTGAATTATGAAGAACCGGAGTCCCATTTACATTCGTAATGCCACTCGGTACAAATTGAATCGCGAGTTATGCTTGTTTGTGCCTGTTCGTCGCACGTCCCAGACTCTGTCATGTCATACCGATAAAATTTATTTAACGTACAAAAAAACTTTTCCATCCCACGAGAAGGGATGCAGCAGGATGTCTCTGTCGATGATGAGTTCTCTTGCTCAAGTATCATTGCGACGACACGCAATAAAACATCACAAAGCAGCTTTGCGGAGTTTTGGATAAGCTCTCCGACCGTCCGGAGGATGGCAGCATGCAAAGGACACACGTCCCAGAAGAAGGACATCATCCAATAATGGATTCTCCCCGGAAAAATATTCTCATTTCATTTGTCTGAGCAGTGAACGACTGAAGACACATGTATCAAGTGGCTGGGAACCGGCATGGAGTACGCATGGCTTTATCGAACGGAAGCAATGAATTGATGGTTCCAAGGAGATATGCGATAGGGATGGGGTCGTGCATCGACCATTACCCTCAGAGGCCGGGCGAAGGAGAAACTTTTGAATTTGAATGCCCTTGAGGCCTCATCATCTCAAGCCCCTGCTTCAGATATACCTAATCGCATTTCGAGAAAGACCTGGTGTCTGTGTCCTTAATCGCATTAGCAGACCACCGCCCACTCAGGAAACAATCGATCCGCGCTGCCTACCGGCCATCCAGCACCTGGGCAAGTTAATAAATTTACTTCTCGTCTGCTGGACACTCAATCAAATTATCCGGATGCATGGTCGCCCAGCTCTTTGGCTGTCCTTGCAAAATGCGGACTACGTGGGGCATTCATAATTAAACGGCTTTTATATGTTTTCCCGAGCACTTCAAGGATTCCCGTGGACGCAGTGGGGGACGGATAAGGTAAATGAAACTCTCATTTTAAGCAGCGTGCCACACACCCTTTCACGGAGGAAATTTCATTTTTCATCTCTGAACGGCGGCGGCAGGTGGAGTGGCACGGAATCTTGTGCGCCCATTGAATCGACAGCAAAAGCGTTGAGTCGACTCGGATAAATTAAATTACGATTTAATATTAAAACGTGCTGCTCCACATAAATTTCGCATTAATTGAATGAGCGAACGAACGATTTTTTACCCATAATCAGTGTTGATTGACTCTGGGAGTGGGCAGCAGGAGTACTGGCGCCAGAGATGGGGACGCGGCTGTGGCAGAGACTGGCTAGATAATCTCCATCGCTGATTAATCATCTTGATCTCGAAAAAATACATCGATCACGACATGCTGATCTTCACATCACTTCCAATGCGGAAATCCAAATTGGAACCACTTCCACTTCGAGGAGGACTGCCCGTAAATGATCAATCCCGATCGATGTGTGACCATATACGACCACGACGACGACGATCGATGATGGCAGACACGATAAACTAACGAGAGCTGACCTTGAGTTGAACAAGCCGAGGATCAATGATCGCTAAGTGTGAATAATCGATGATGATGGCAGTGGGGATGGGAAAGTATG
This sequence comes from Eristalis intricaria, assembly GCA_964034865.1. Lineage (NCBI taxonomy): Eukaryota > Metazoa > Arthropoda > Insecta > Diptera > Syrphidae > Eristalis > Eristalis intricaria. Next base: position 1,930,371 of record OZ035877.1, on the reverse strand, counting down.
CAAATTAACGAGAAGACTGCCGACTGAGTTGAGGAAGCGATCGCAGCGATGACAGGTGAACATAAATTCAGAGCGAATTATTGCCATTGTTCAACTCGAAGAGGATTCTATTTTGGGCTCGTAGAGATCAACAGGAAGGGAGCCTGGGATGTGGCCTCCGAGGAAAGACAAGTGTTTCAGCACGGGATCAATGATCACGGGGTGCTGGTTGAGAGATGTGATCGATTTCCGATACCAAACTGACTTCGGATAAAGTTGTACACAGAAGGAAGCTGGTGTTCGATCTCAGGATTAAAACAGATTCAAAGCTGATTTCGGCTACAATTGAATACGACCAACTGCCAGTCTTTGCGAAAGGAAGCTGCCACTCCGTCACAAATTGCTGAAAGGTGCATCAGGCAGTGAGCATCCTTTCAATCTGTACACTAAATTAAAAATATGAAGCCCCCTTCAAGTCAAGGCAGATGCAACATGTCGTCAATGAAGCCAACATCTTACTTACAAGCACTCCTTGCAGAACCTTCCTGTCATCACCGTCGTTGTCGCATCGACTTTATGTAGTGGAAAATTTCAAAGAGACAATAAAGTACAATTTTTGGCAGGGAGAATTGCAATTTCACTTGCAACAAATAAATTACAAATAAGGACGCACACCTAATTAGAGCGTGAAGGCATCTAGCAAACCTCGAATCGACTGTGTCATCGTCTGGATATAACACTTTCGCTTGCACTCTCTCATAAATACTTTCACCTCTTGTCAACCGCATCGAATCGAAGGAAATTGCGAAATTGCTTCTTCGTGAATCGTGTGTCAAGGAAGTGCGATGCGAATGCCAGAGAAAGCGAGAGAGCGAGAGAGAGAAGGCGCGTCAACATCTGTCGAAAAGGATTCGATTTGCACAATAATTATGTCATCTTCATTGAGAAGGTTGAGAACGCCTGAATTTGATGATCATTGTTTGAGGGGGTTCGAGGAGCAGCAGTAGCAGCAGCGACATAATCCTTTTCCTCTTCACTACACTTCGCAACTAATTTGCTGACAAACATGTTCCGGGCGTTACACAGCATCCGGGAAAAAATGGATTCCATGTGAGAAACTTTATCCTTTATTCTCATCTGCACGACACCCCACAACGATTCATTTGCATATTTCCAGGATAACAGGATACACCGGCACCCAGCTCCGGGGAGGACTGGACCAGATCTGTCCAGTGTCCCGGCGCTGCTCATTCACGCTGTGTCCGAACGAAAATTAGTCCACAAGTGACCAAGTGGAAATGAAAACAATGAGAGGAGCGGAGAGAGAGAGAGAGGGAGGCTGATTGCAAATCCTGTCCACCATCCAAGACCATAGCCTAAGGGATAAAACGTTGATTTCATTTCATCTGGACAGCACGTCAGAGCTCATAATTCGGATTCGGTATCAGATGTGTCCTGTGTCCGTTAGCTGTTGTCACTGCACCCCATTTAATTGCTGTTCCTCCCTAAAATGTTGACTGTGATGAGATGGCGTTGCTTTAGGTGAAATTTACGACGGGGACCAGGTACCATAAACAGGAGGCTTGTTTGGGCAATTTACGGAGAGGGCTGTGTGTGCAATTTTTCTCTGGAGATAGACACGGCGCAGGAGGGAGAAATTGTGCAATTTTTCTTAAGAAAAATACGCGTCTGCTCTTTTTTGGGTGTTTTGGTGAAGAAAATTCGCAAAATCACGAGAGGTTTTGAGTGCATTTTTAGTAATGAGGGAACAACGCTCTTCCCCCGGCCGTCGTGACCGGTGGAAGCGGCTGCAAAAGGTGATGATATTCTGCGGTTACCTAGGGCGGTCCTTTGTCTGATCAAATTAAATTTTTGCTTTTTTTTTGACAGTTTACTCAACGAGGAGGATGATGTTTTCTTTATAAATTTTCTTTTCCTTCGAAGGCAGTTATGGGAAGCAAGTGATGATGGGAAAGTTTTTTCTTTTTGAATTCTCTTCGAGTTGAGAGAGTTGAGGATCACTGATCGTGGACGAGATCAGTCATTTAATTTCAATGATTGCCGTGAGATAAGCTTAACCAGTCTGTGCGGGACTTACTCGGCAGCCCGTAAATTCAATGAGTTACTGAATTTATAGACCTGTTCAGGTCAGGGAAGGGTTCCTAAGCCCCCAGAATATTGACTGAAATCTCGTGACTAAATCGTAATGAGTCTCCAGCAACAATTAACATTCACCAACTGAACAGGAAAACAATGCCAAAATCCCCACCTCAACACCACACTAATCCCATGTCCGTCCAATGCCGTCTCAGGATTTAGGCGTAAACGATCTTCTCCGATCATTTCTTCACATCTGCCTCCTAGAGCAGCCAATTAGTGGGAAGAATGCATTTCGGGCGAGACCCAGCCAGGCTCAGCCAATTATTTGCATTTTCCCGGACAATGCCCGCACACAAAGTCCATTCATCCTTTCTGCCTGAATGCCAAACAAAGCGATATGTGCGAAAAATCTCATGCAAATCCCATCTCAGAAGAAATGACTTCACTCGACTGCACATTCCATTTTTTTTTTCATAAGATTTGCGAAGATTTTCAATTCCTTTCGTCCTCTTCCGGATTAGATCCTCCGGACAGCAAAAAAAAGACCTATTTTACACGAAAAAAATGAGATATTTTGAATCTCATGGATTATTACACTCGACTTGTTCGCCGGGTTCACAAGGACACCCGATGACGTAAGCAAAAAAATTGACGGATCTCTCATCCTTGCATGCAACCGCACAGATGTTCTCATCAGGAACCGCACTGATTCCGTGTCCAATCGAAGACGAGTTCGAGACGCATCTCTTCCTTGAAGTATGAATTATCCTTGCAATGTTTTGTAAATTATTTCTTAATAATTATTAATGATCTGCTTTGATGGAGAGTGAAATGCGTACAATTACATTTGCATAACCTTTGCTGTGGGACCGCCGCGCCGCTACCGCCAACCGAAGCGAATCTTAAACAGACATCATCAATCATAGCGTTGGCTGGGAAAAAAAATGATGTCTCCCAACGAAATGACAAGGAAATTCCCAAAAAAAAGAAGAAAGAAACCAAGATATCGGGGAAAAAATCAATCAAATTGACAGTGCAGAGAAATTCGATCGGCCTCGATCGATCGAGATCCTTTCAAATGAAAAGGGCGAACAGGATCTTTGCGACAGATCTGTCAAATGTCAGGCACGCAGTAGTAGGGACAGGACAAGACAGGACATGATGAATATTTAACAATTTGTTTTCAGGCATTAGCTGAGTTGCGGTTCACTTTTTGCGACACCAGGACACGGAGATTCACCCTGGAGCGATTTTTTAAGGATGCAGGATTAGTTTTAAAATCGCCTCGAAATGGGCGTCAACTCGCTGGTCCTAAGAACAACCGCAAACACAACTGCTTACATACCAGTGCGGGATTCCCGGATCGCTTCAGGGGACGAATGCATCTAGGACATATTATCGGCTTACCTGGAAAGACACAAAAGGAAAATTGTGTATTAGTTGAATTATTAATTTTAATCGCACTGATAAATGTTTGGTAGGAGATCCATGGGGTGCCATAGGAGTGCCTGATGAGGCCTAATCTTTAAGAATATTTTAAATTTTGCAAATGGTGATAATCGCCTGGGAAAGGAGACGCCCCAAATCTCTGATAAAATTTAGTACAATTATTAATTGTAATTGCATTGATAAATGTTGGCGTTCTCCAGGAGTACGTAATGAGGCCTAATCCTTTAAAAATATTTTAAAACTTGCGGTAATTGCATGGGAAAGGAAACGCCCCAATCTCTCACTCTGTCGTAGAACTCTGATTTTTCATTTGTCAGTGTTGAAGCAAAGACCGCCGTGAAAACAAAAAAACAAACAGATGACAGACCAAATTAGTGAAAAAAAACGGAAGGGTTCCTTGTTAATTCAATTAAAATAATCCAATTCCACTCTGCCGCACTAAGTGCCACAAAAGCAGACCTCATTAGGACCAGCAATGTGCGCTAATGAACCCCACCACACCGACATCAACACCGACCATCGTCGTCGGAGTAGTGACGGCCCGTCCGTCTGCATCCCTGTGTGTCCAATCAGACGACCCTACGCATGCAAGTCTCAACCCTTCTCTCTGGCCGCTTGTGCCGATTCAATTATTCAATTAATAAATTTTATTTGAGCAACAACCATCAACTCCCTCCTTGGACTGCATTATGTCCGAGAAACAACAATCATCCGCATTGTGGTGTGTGTTTATCCTGACGCGCATCCGCACTAGAAGCTGTTTGCTTTTAACACCCCTTTTTTCGCCATGCTCTGAGTCCAGACCATGTCCTGGAAGGATGTATGAAAATTACCAATTCATATCGCGTATCTTTTTTTTTCTTGTTTCACAGTCCGGACTTCGGACGCGGCACAAGAAGACCGCGATCTGTGTTCAAACATCTGTCCACATTTATGCGGTGCTTGGTGTGCACATGTACAAGGAGCATCAACTGCGCCGGTGGCTGGGGGGAGAGTCCTGTTTTCGTTTTTTGTGCACCGTGACCGCGAAAACAAAAGCAATTATAATTAATAAATGAATGCGCGCGGGGCACTTGAGTTTATTTTCTTTTGTATTTATTTTGTTCGTCAGCGCAAAAGGACTGCCAACCAGCAGGACTCATTTCTGCTTCCTGCAGACGTAATTCGCGGCTATTTATTCAACAATGTCGAAGCAAATAGGACTAAGTACACTTGCAGGACTCTTCATCCGAGAAGACCGTTGAGAATATCACAACACCCAGGATCGAGCTTTCGTAATGAATTTATTCAGCGGCGGGACGTGGTGCAAATGCAGTGCGTCCTGGAGACACTTCACATGGAAGACTCTAGCGCGGCCTAGACAAGAATGGCAGTAAATGAGCGATTTAAAATTGTTGATATTTCGAAGCAAAGCATGACATTGTTGCGAAGGACTCACGCTCCCTTGCCGACCAGCACAAAAATCGCGTGCACACAGCCAAGATCCAATCTCCAATCGCCCTCCACGGGAACACAGGATAACCGGCACGTGTGCAGACTGTCCACAGCCCTTAGGTGCATTTTAATTACACACATGTGTAACCACTTAGCTCGGACCTCACGCTAGGAGGTTCTGCTCTGCATAGTGGCGGCGGCAGGATTGTCATAATTTGTACACTCTAATATGACGTTGCACGCTAAAAAATAAAACCACTCTACACCTCCAGCTGCTGCTCCTGCTGCTGGTGTTGGTACTGTTTTTGTCAAGCATTTCGCGTCCATCCATTCATTTCGCATCTCAAATGCCCACTGGCCGGTGGCCGCTTGAAAGCGAAAGGGTTGCGTCTAACAACAGGAGTCAAAAAGTCACTCGTCTTGTCAATATAATCGACTGGTTACATGCACATTTTTTTGTCCATTCTTCCCTCCTTTCTCCGTCTGGCCACCCGTCTAGCCGTGGCTTTTGGGTTAATTGAGGAATCGAGTGTGTCCGACCTTTGCAGTTTTTTTCCCTACTCTCTCTCTCATTTGTCTCGTGATTTACCACCGAGAAGGGATTGCAAACTGCAAACTGACATGTGTTTTGTCAGAAATATGATTTTTTATGGGTTTCACGGATTGTAAAAAAAAATTATTAATTGCGCCAACAAAAGGGGAAAAGGCGCTGCTTTTTCACAGATTTTAATCAAAAAACAAAGTCGGTGGCCGGTGGGAAAAAAGGGGTTAAATATGACATGCCAGAGCAGCTGTCATAACTTGAAACCAATTCGATTTGTGAGCTGTGAAAGTCAACGAGTGAAAATTGCGTAAGTCAATTTGTCGCAGACGCTTCCCCTGTCGCGTTTGAAACAACGAAGGTGTCCCAAATTACACGAGACTCACGAGCTATTAATTCCAAGCGGAGTCTTTAGCGATTCCATCTACCGACACCTCCCTCTCGCTCACGGCCTGTTAAGACGACGCGTGCCAGGACATGCTAGTGACTCACTTAATCGTTGTGATTCCAATCAGGCCAAGTGTCCAATTTATACGGATTAGTAGCCGCCTAGCCGATATGCGGGAGGTTGGAAGAGCCCATCAAGCCTGCACAGCACAGGTCAAACAGGAGTAATTAAATTAAGAATTCACCCCAGACAAACAAAAAACCCGAAGAGATATCCCATCTTTCAAGCCGAGCGCAGGCGTCTCAGGGGACAAGTCAAAGTGTGGAGGCGGATAGGTACGCCATTCCTTGCACATGTCTACCTCCGAGCGGAAAGCAACTTCTCAAACAAACTTCTCCTTCTGTTTGCAATGATAAATGTATCCATCACTTGGCGGAAAGAAGGTAAAGGACTGTTGTGTTCGTTTAAGAGTTACTTATGCGGGAAATTACAAGAGGCACCCACCGGGAAGCCTTGCCGCAATGGAGTTCCACAGTTATGCACTCAAGGGCCGCTACTTTTTTCCTCCTTCTTATTCTTCTTCTTGTTTTCTCTATCAATCTTCATGAATGTCCGCTCTGACAAGACCCAGACACACAGAGAGGTATCACTTTCGAGTATCTCGGTTGTGTAATCGATCTTTAATTGCGTGTTCAATTGATTGGTACACCGTATGACAAGATCAATGGATTAATCTTTTTTTTGACAGATAACCATCAGTTGAGAGAACGACCGAACGTCGGATTCTGTTGCAACCGGCGCAGTCTTGCATCACAAGACCCAGAACAATGAGTTGAAAGATGACACTTTCTTCTCTGCGATAGTGAAAGTGAAATCGATCGGAAATTCGAAAATGTATCATTGCCTTGAGAGTGAGTGAAAATACACGCCGTTTTTCGTCATCGTCATCATTCCTCCCTCGTCACGCGACCGAAATGGCATATAAATGACACAAAATGAGACAATACGTGACATGACAATGACCAGCGAGGATAACAAAAACTGCCCCACAAAAGAACTAGCGCACCATCGCACCACTGACAGCAGTCACAATGGCCAGAGACAATGGACAGCGAGGCGAATTACTTAAATCGGAACTCGTCCGCAGTCCGAAATGGAAATGAACAAGAATTATCAATGCCGACGCGCGAGCAACGCTAATAAATGTCAAATAAATTTCGCATTTAATGACGGAGTTGTGACAGGATGACACCGAGGGGGAATGCTGCTGCTGCATGCAGTTGTGCACAGGGACTTAGGACAGGGAGATGGACTGAAGGGAGACTCTCTAATCCTTAACCGAGTAAACACACACACAACACAGCACAAGCAACGTTCATCCTTCAGGATGTCGACGTAATTATTCTAATCATTCAAACCTCAAATCCGTTTGGCAAATAATCAGTTTTGCAAAAAACAGAAAAACATAACTTCCCTTTCTCCACAACAAAACTGTTAATCGTCTCAGGGAATGCCAGAAGGTGGTCGGTAGTCTTTAAGGTCTCTGCCATCAGGTAAGTATATCCTTTCGGCATCCTTCTTCGGTTGTTGTTTGAAACTCCAAGCAAATCCTTTGATGGAGTTGAGCGAAATGCGTTTTAATCCCTTCCTTTCCATGTGACATTCGCCAGAGAGAGATGGGAATTGGAATTCAATCAAAACACAGTCCTCAGCCGGGCGGAAAAATTCTTGCACGACGACACATCGCATCGCATCCAGGAAATCCTTGCATTGTCGAATGGAATCGATTTTTGAATTTCATTGCGAATCTCTTTTGTTGTTAGGTTCTGCCTTGTTTCCTCACAGGACATCGATTGAGCGAAAGAGTTCTTCCGAAAGGATAAGCGGCTAATCGTGCAAATAGAAGAATGTGTTTTATCACTCTAATTGGGAAACTTATCGGAGGATTATGCAAAAATGTGCGACGACACCGCAGAACATCTGCCGTCATTCCCCCGAGATCCAAGTGCGCCTACAATTCAGAGGCTACACGATTCCCACCTCAAGTTCATGGTGTTTCTCTAATTTCCATTCCAAACACTGGTCGTAATGCAAATTTCCCTCACAACCACAACACACTTTCGAACGAATGTCGGTCGACGAGGGTTTTCTTATCGTCTCCGACCGATCGCCTACCACACCCGCTGCGGAAATCACCTTGGCAAAGAATCGATTTCCTTCGAAAGGATGTGTGTGCTCTCAATCCTCACCTGTCGACGGGAATGGCACACTTTGCCTGAAGGAAGGAACCGTAGGAGGACCCCGCCGAGAAGCCGTGGGAGTAAGAGTATTTATCGAAATGCTCTCAGATAAGATCAAAGCAGAAGCACAGCCGACGGGGAACATCTGTGAGTCTCCTTTAATTGAAAAGTACAATATTTCACGACACTGTCAGAGCAGAGAGAAAACATTTTACTTCTTCAACAGCAACAGCAGACAAACATGACACAAAAGTCATTGTGCCAATATTTGAAAATTCGCACAATGTCCCTCGATTTGCAGGACATTAATCAATACGTCCACTCTGCTGCATCCACCCAGTGCTCTGTTAAACTGGAGCAGACATGTTTTTGTGTGTTCTTCAACTGCAACCGGAGCCCGTGTCTCGCAATCGACAAGGATAAACGATAGATAAACATGCACATCGAGTTCAAAGGCGTCAAACGACAAGCATAAATTGATTACAATTAATCAGAGACGGTATCCGCATATCGGATGACACGCAGAAAAGATGATACTCTAGCACTTCTTGAAGACCTCCTCCTCGGAAGGACTCGACTGTCTGTGTGTGCCAGTTCAGAACTCATTTAAATCACAAATGAAGAAGGATCGCGCGCTGTGCTCGGGAGTTTTGTTCTCCCGCTCCGCATGCTGATTTGCATTTTTAATAGGAATTCTCAGATGGATGCTGGCAGAGTGCCACTGCATGGAATCGTGTTGTTTGTTAGTTTGTCACACCAATGTCATGTTGGCAGTCATGGTCGGGTGAAGAATGAAAATGCGGAAGAAACACACACATTTTCTGGGTGAACCGCAAGGGGATTTCGGAGTTCTGTATATATGATCTGGATTTGTTTTACGTTTCAATTTTTTCATCTTCATCTTCATCTTCATCCCTTCAAGGATAACAGACATTCGTCATGTTTTACACAGGAACAGCACCTGCACTCGGTCGTCGTGCCTCACACGACATGTCCTATGTGTCTTCCTGTGAGACAATCTGTTTGGCTTCTGTAAGAGACACCCGATTATGTCCTCTATCAAGGAGCAGGAGCAGGAGGGCCTACATTTTTTTGCGATGTTTTTGAAAAATGCATGTTTTTGTAGGAAAACGATTTTTCGAAGCAAGCAGGGACATCTGCGAACCAGTTCTCAAGCAGCCTCTCAATTACTGGCATCTCTCTCGTTTAAAGTAAACACTTGACAAGTCCTCGAGGAGATGATACATCTTGCCGATTCGACTGATTTCTGGCGGTTGCACGCAGTTAATTTATTCACCACATTGGAATCTGTTTAATCTTCCCACCGATCGGGGCAATAATCGCACACAAACAATCGGCTTTCGAACAGAGCTGAAAACAAACAGGCCTAATTGCCGCCCCTTGTGTCGTCTCATCCAAAATACATGTTTTTGTTTTCTATTATTTCAATGAACTACATATGTCACACGTTGTCTTGAATGTCGCGACGATGACGACCCTTAATCTGTTTAATTCGAATTGACAGTGTCACATGTTGATGCTGATGCAGACACACACAGAGAGAGAAGGGGGTTTCCCTAAGACGAAGGGCTCACAGTTCGCGGAGTCTGAGACCGAGTCTCACCTGGGTCCTTTGACTGTTTTGACTGAGTTGCATATTTATGATCAGATTTGGAACAATAATGATGATGTAGCGGATTTTCAAGGCAAACAGAAGGAAATCTTCTCACAGACCTCACGGTGGTACATGATGGTCCTCCCAATTAGAAGGGTCGCCGCAGACCTCTTTGCCCTCCTCTGTAACCCCTTCGGATGACAACTGATTTGATTTGATGGATTTGTTATGCGTTGCAGAGGAGTGGCCCAGATCAATAAAATGAAAATTGATTGACAAGCTATGACATAGGTTAGAGGGTACAGGCCAAACGCTCAGTCTGAATGGAGAGTAATGAGATGTGGAGTGCCGAATGATTGGAGGGTTGAGTGTGAACAGGAGCAAAGTTTCATTAACTCGATTTGAGCTCCTGGCCAAGCTTCGGGGATTCCAACGACTTCGACACCGAACTAGTGGGCCGCATATTACAGCGTGTCTCAGCGGTGTTGTCATGCCAGTGAATAATGCGTTTTCTTGAATGTCCTCTCACAGATTGTCTCAAAGGACATGTCTGGAGCAGTGGCAGTGGAGTAGCCTCTTGTCACAAGTGCCTGCGCGTGATGCTTTCGCCTAAAGAAATGTCGTCCAGAAGATTGAGTTCCTCCCGAGGAACTAGCACTCGCCCATGACATAAGCGCGATTATACTGGCACTCTACCCCCTTCTGGGAACATTCATCAGACATAATCATCCCCACTGAATCCTGTACAGGCCTTCACAACCCACTTTTAGACAACAAAACCGTTCAAATAGACTTCACTCGTCCATTTGCACGGAAATGGCCAAATTTCCCTCATCCTGCAAGGACTACCCGCCCATGCTCGTGTTTTTTATGAATTCTGAACTAGTTTACACATTCCCTAGTCATTTCCATCCATTTGAATCCTTCAAAAGTCCTTGAAATTCGAAAAATCAAATTTGGCTTCTTCAGACCAAGAAAAGTCGACTCAATTCATTTACCATTTTACTGCATTTTTTCGCCTGAGAATTGCCAATTTCTTGAAAGTCGATTTTCGCGATGTTTAAACATTCAAATGAGTGAAATTTGAAGTGGATGTGTGTGGAGGAGTGACTACAAGTGATCCACAGTCGGTTTTTCTCATTTCTTGGCGTTTTGTGGCTGAAAAAGTGTTTTTTCAATTTTGATGACGTCACGAATTAGTTGGTGCAAATCATATTGTGACTGATTTTCTCGGCAGGTCTGGCAATGCCTTGATTGAATTGCACTGGTTTTGACAGTTCGCAGTGAGGGGAGTTGCCAGGATGGGAATATGTGATGCAGACTATTTTATTGGATTTAATTAATTAAATGAATTGAATTTTGTGAGCGGGTGTGGGTTGTGTGGGTGTGGTGGAGTATTCCACAAAACCTTAGTCGTTGATCTAGTGAAAAGTTCTGCGTGCGATCTTCGGTTCTGTTTGCGTTGATGGCGTCTAGAAAAGAGTATTTCCAGCCCGACTCCGAATCGAAAGGACAGCGCAGCAGAGGACGGCTTGGCATAAGATGGCGCACTTAAGTGATGAAGGACTTCAACCAACTTGCTGAGCACAACTGGACACAACTAGCCAGGATTCGCTGGAGAGCCTTGCTGGTTGAGACCCAGTTTCAACCCCGGACTCTAGCGCCGCAATAAGAAGACTAGTCTCACCCTCCTTTCAGCACCACAAATCCATCGGAAATGAACTAGAATTCTAATCGGATCTTGTCAAAACACACGATAACCCCAATTCCATTTCAAAGATCAAGCGATAAATCATACTTAAAGTCCTTAAGCGGGTTCTTTATGACACCGAACATCACATCGTTTGCTATCTGTCGGTGTCGGCAACACATCCACATGCGGACGGATGGTTATGTCTTATTTAACTTTAACGAAAGAGCGCACCACCAGAGGCGTCAAGCGACATCGACAACAAAGCACAGCGAGCGGGGATCCTTTCAATCGCCCAGCATGTGTCCACCGGGTGGTCTCTCGTTATCCCTTTTCGGATTTTTTGCCTTGCTTTGCTTTTGCAGAGCCCAGATGTGTAGATGCGAGAGAAGAGACAAAATATAAAGCAGCACACGTCAATATTTTCTGACGATGCGCTTGAATCAGATTATAAGTACACACAGTCAAACACACACACGCACTGAGGCGCTCTTCCTGCTTACGCTGCAGGACATCGTTATGAGGGCAGAGTAACAGCAGAAGCAGTGGCAGAAGTGCCAACAGCAGCGGTATGAAATTTGCTTAACAACAAACGATGTGGCCTAGTAGCCGTTCGGAGTCTTCTGCTATTTTTTGCTCGTCTCCTCATTGTTGCCTGTGGCATCGGCGACAGATGAAATTTCATTATCCTCGAAGATAAATACGTATACATCTTGCGCTTATTGGCTTTTGATTATTACCCATTGTTTCCTGTCGCACCGACCAGCCGACCAACAGACCGACAGACCAGCCTAATGGAGATGAAAACACGGAGGATAATGAAAATTGTCACATAAACTGTGCCGAAGGAGAAGAACGATTTCGGTATCCTTGGGAGAGGTGAACGAGAGACATGTCAAGAGGACGAGGAATAAAAGAAAGTTATTACGATCCCGAGTCGCGGTTCGTTGGGTTTGCATATTTTCATATTTTTCATCCTGTGGCATGTAAGACGGTCTCGTCGGCCGCCTCTGGGTGACCATCGCGTCGTCATCTGCGGATTTTATTCAATTTAAATTCTTATCTCATCTCTCTCTGGGAATGGCATTGAGACTTGGACAATGGCAAACCCGCGCAGGAGGGGGTCGATCTCAAATTGAATCGCTTCCTTTCGCGGGATTCGATTAAGTGCGCCCTTCATCGTCACAGAGATGATAATTGTGTCAAAGTCAAAGTAAATCCGTTTCCATTGACACTCAAATCGAATTAATGTCCTTGTCGAAGGACCGCATTGAGGACGTGGAGTGAAATTGAAAACTGTTAACCCATTAGCGATGATTAATGGATCACGTTTTCCAACTGCATCTGTACCTATGCCGCTGTCCTTTGAATGGGATGGCAAGGATTTGAAGGACATGCAGACTGCCATGCGGGCACGGCTCTGAATCGTGGACTGGAGCGAGAGTGAGCAACGTGCAAAAATGCGGGATGGATGAGTGCCGAGTGGACACACGGAAGAGCATTGATTGATGCACACATTACGGGCGAGGTGTCAAGTGAACATAGCGCGAGGGGACACATTCGACATGTGAACGGATGACAGCCAGATTCACTCAATCAGGCGTGGACTGGATGAAGAAGGAGAAGGTCACGTTTTGAAAGCATACGCTTTGTGAATCACCTCGAGGGCTGCGCACATTTCAAACTCGTAACAAGGACGCACTCCCCTCCACCGAGTCGCTCACAATCAAAAGAATACAAATTAGTTACATCCTTGGCAAGCGGTACTTTCGGCAGCAAGCTGCTTCTGTTCTGTCTGTGTTGTCTGTTCGCCAGTCAACCGTGTCGCGACTGGATCAAGTTTTTCGGTCGCGAATCAGGCACAAGGAGGACCCCTTCTGCCAAAAAAATTAAATTCATTCAGCCTCCTTAACAAGCGGAAGACCGCCGTCAATGGGAAAGAAACGCAAAAATTGGAAATTCAAATCAAGTTCACAATGAACTCGGCGGTCCCTGCCTGGGGACTTCGTCGTTCGCTCGTTGTCTATGACAATTTCGCCGTATCTGAGCGGTGGCATCTACGAGCGATTATTTTCCGCTACTAATTTCCAAAAAAAAAAAACCGTGAGTTAACGATTTGTTTGTTTGGGCTGCGGGCTTTCTACATCCTTCCACCTCTCCACACACACGCTGGCTCCGCATAGTCCTTTGGTTGGAAACGAATTGTAGTTTATTCGGCAATTGCTTAATTTGGTGGAAAATTTTGACGGGTTTTCTACGTCCTCTGCGTCTTCAAACTGGTTTTGCATGCGCGACGTTCGTTATCCTTCGTCGTTCGCCTCGAGTCTCAACCAGAGAGAGGGAGAGAGGGAGGATAAAACGTTGCCTAAGTCTAAGTCTCAAACGAAAGGATAATCTGTGTTGTGACACACATTTTGTATTCATACTTCCGTCGAGACACATGTTTGCAGCACCGTCTGGCCCACTTTAATTAACCCCGATCAGAGAGGTGGGACCGGCCGTCTTTCAGATCAGTTTGTATCCTTTTTTCGAGTTCTTTACGCCATTCCCAGCCATCCTCTGCGATATGGGATGGGATAGGACTTTCACCTTCACTCCGTTGCTGCGCAATTTTCCACGTGAGTTCATTGGCTGATGCTCCTTGCAGATGCTGACTGCGTTTGGTATCATATTCCTTCTTGGGATCTGCACACCGTCTCTCTCTCTTTACATTTGATTAAACAAGGATAATTAATTTGACGGTAAAAGGATTCAACTGTGCGTTCGTTGTTTTCGTTTGACTTGGTTTCAATTACACAGATTGCAGACAAATTAAAAAGTGATCAGTCCTTGTGAATCTCCTTAAGGATCTGCGGCAGTCTCCTTGTATCCTTTTTGCTTTTGTTGTGCAGTTGGCAAATGCAGCGAGCCAAATGAGCAGTCGGGCACCTTTTCTTGTGCATTGTGACCCTGTCATAATTGGAAATTTGATTTATTTTCAATTGGTTAAGGATTTTGGCAAGGATTTGCACGTACACACAAGACGAACGTCGTTTCCTTTGACGGCGGCATGTGTAGCGAATTGGAAAATGCGAATTCCCCGGCATTATGAATGATAATAGTGCGATTAGGTGTGTTCAAATCGAGGTTGACAGTGATTTGGGGATGGGATGGGTTTGGCAATGAATGTTAACGAATTTTCTGGTGAATGGGTGATGCAACACTGAATACTGAATCTGCAAAAGCCACTCACTTTGACTGATTAAAACTTTGTAACATACCCGATAATTTCCAAAATCCACTAATCACCCGTATTTGCACTGTTCGAAAGCCACAGCTTATCTCCCGCTGCTTATCCTGCGTTATCGCCCGATGACAAGTAGGCACTCGATTAGATTCGAAAACCCCCTCTCAACCGGGAGCCTTATCGGCACGAAAGGTAGAACAAACAAGAGGTACTTGTTCACAAGTTCAATAGCAACTGAAGAGTGAAGTCAAGTGCGAAAAGAAACCATGAAGTACTTGGTGATTGTTTTAGGCCTTCTGGCGTCCGCTTCGGCCAGCTCGAGATTCAACGACGAAATCCGGGACTTCTTCGAGTATCTCAGGACTCAAATGCCCTGCGGATCAGAGGAATACGGCATCCCCCCGCTGGCCCCGTACAAAGAGGCATTTCGGTCGATTGATCTTGGATCTGAGTAAGTACCTACCCCCATTCACACCCAACGCATCGCCCTCACACACACAATTCTGTTTCAGTTTCATAGTCAACGTGACTGACCTCAGCTTCGAGGGTTTCAACAGTTTTGAGTTCCATGAGCTGTCCTACGAGACACTGCTCTCCGTGCTCAATTTCGACGTAACCTTCAAACAGCTTCGACTCTTCGGTCAGTACAAGGCTAAGGGATCAGCGAAACTGTTCGGCCTGCCGTTTGCCCCATCCGGAGATGGAGACCTGGAGCTAATGTTGGTCGATGTGAATCTGAAGGGATACATGCGCATCAGCCGAGGCATACTGAAGGGCATCACTTTGAAGGCATTCAGAGCCAGCACTGAAGTGGGAAGTGTTGTGTCGAAGACAACCGGCGTGATGCACAGCTCGTTCTTCAGCAACCTCTTCAACGAATGGGTGAAGGAGATGTTTGCCATCATTCTAACGGAATACCAGGACGAGGTCAGCAGCTGGCTGGAGGGCCTGCTAAAGCCAAATGTCGACAGCGTCCTGTCGAAGATGAGACTGCTGCAAATGTTGGGTTTGGCTTTGGGACTGAATGACTTTGAAATTCAGTATGATGACTTGCCTGTTTGTAATGTGAATTAATAAAGAATTGACGGAGAAAGGCGAGATGCAAAAAAAGTTGTTTCCACTAGCTTCCCCATCAATATACCAAGATCAGTCGGCACCAAGAAGTAGGCAATGTTATTCGTTCCTCTTTAGAGACACTACACAGCAAGGGCACAAACCATTCAAATTGAATTAATGGCCAATTGGTGGGCATTTTTCTTTAGGAAATCTTGCCAGGGGTTGCTTTCCTATCAGAACAAGGTCAACGCCCATTTCTTAGCTTTTGAGAGTGCTGCCAAACCGTGTTCAAAACCAATCAACATGCGAGATCCTAAGCAGGAGTCGACTTCTCCAACCGTGACTCGTCGATATTTCCTTCTCGCCAGTGCATACAGTACTAAACAGACAAAGCGTTCCGCCCAATGATAAGGCCGTCAAACACCTGGCAGCATTTATGGCCACCATCACCCCCCAGATCGAATTCGCTATCTTATCACCACACTCGTGCACACCCATTGTTTCGACTGACGTCAACGGGGCACAGACAAAACCCGAGAAACTCGATTTATCAGACTTGATTTATATTTATTTAAAATGTTCCATCCTCAGGTGTTCTTATGCCCATGGATCTGCTGGAGGAACACACGTGACTGTCTCTGAAGTTTCGCCGTTGGTGAGCATGTCCCAGACATCCCAGAAGTTGTTGCCCTTCAGCATCTTGTTCACTCGTGGAACGACGGCAGCCTCGATCTTGGCGCTGATCGTTTCGGTGTTCTCGTTGATTCCACTCACAACCAATTCCTCGATCTTCTCATTCATGAAGCGGTTCCACTTGCCATTGCCCAACAGTCCGCTGATGTTAGAGTTGCAGCTGCCAACGGTGACCAGAGCATCGAACTCAGTGATCTTCATCGATCCAAACAAGATTGGAAGCTTGTACTTCAACTGACCGGAGATCGAGAGATTCTCGATGCTGAAGTCAAGATCACCAATGGCCTCGTAGTCGATCTTAATGCCCATACCCTCAAGAATGCTAGTCATCGTATCTGAGTTGTATTTGCCAGCGGTGCTGAGCTTCTTGAAGAGGAAGTTGAACTTGACCCTCCTGGTGATCACGTTGAGGGTGAACTTCTTGATTTTGAAGTCATCCAAACCATCGAGACGGAAGCGGAGGATGTCGTTCATGGTTCTAGACGACACAAGATATGCATCAAATCCACGGATACACGGCAACACAATGTTAGGATTACTCACTCAATAATCTGGGTCCTCATATTCAATTGCACCTCCTCCTGACGGTATGGGGCGAGTGGAGGAATTCCGTACTCTGGCCATCCGCAGGGCATTTGCTTCTGAAGCTTACGCAGCTGGTGGCGCACTTCCCACGAAAGAATGAAGTTTGGGTCCACTAGACGAGAATAAACAACAAAATGTGACCACCACTCTTAGCAATGCTCTCTCTCTCTCTCTCTGAACTCACCTGCGATGGTGCCGTCCTCGTTGACGAGGTTGACCTCATTGCTGTCGATATCAGCGAATGCTACTGCCGAAATGGCTAACAAAACAACCAAGAACTTCATGATGGACGCTCTTACTATGATCTGGCTGCTGTCGGGCCCTGAGCTTTTATAGAGCACGCCCAGCAAGCCGGCAGCAATTTATCGCGAATCTTGGGAACTCTTATCTGTCCGCTGGCGTGAATAGATTTACCAAGCAAAACAACTGGCCCGATAGCCGAAGATAACGACCAATGGAAAAACGGAAAAAA
This sequence comes from Eristalis intricaria, assembly GCA_964034865.1. Taxonomy (NCBI): domain Eukaryota; kingdom Metazoa; phylum Arthropoda; class Insecta; order Diptera; family Syrphidae; genus Eristalis; species Eristalis intricaria. The sequence continues at coordinate 1,912,903 of OZ035877.1, read as the reverse complement.
GGCGAATCAGCACTGTCAGCGGGAATTCTTAATTTATTTTAATCAGGCCCAAGGATCTGGCGGCGGGATGCACTCCTCGCTCGGTCCAGAGGGCATCATGGCGATCAGATCGAACATGCTCTTTCCCTTTAGCTTCTCGTTGACTGTCGGAACGACGGCCTCCTCGATCATTGCACTGATGGCTTCCTGGTTGTCGTTGATCGACGACATGATCAGATCTTCGACGTGCCTGTTCAGGAAGCGGGTCGCCCTGTCGGTGGGGGCTAGTCCCGTGATGTTTGATTCGCAACTGCCCAGCGCGACCACAGCGTTGAACTTGTAGATCTTCGAACTGCCCCAGATCAGGGGAATCTTGAACTTAAACGAGCCTTTGATCGACAGCTTGACCACGGAGAGGTCGAGAGCACCCTTTCCCTCGTAGCGGGCGGAGACACCCATAGCGTCCATCAAATCCAGAAAGGTGTCCGTGTTGAGGGCGGACGAGGCGCGGATCTTGGGGAAAATGAAGTGAAACTTCACCTTTTTGTTGATGTAGCTCACGCTGAACTTCTTGACGATCACGTCGTCCAAGCCAGCTACGAGCAGGCGAATCAGTTGGCTGGACGTCCTGCAAAAGAGAGAGGCGAAGACCCTTAGTTTGGGGTTGATCGAGGGGACTCACTGATTCTGTACTTGACGAATGATTTTTCCACGTTTATGTTCAGTTCTTCGTTGCGGAACGGCGCCAGCGGGGGGATTCCGTGCTCCGGCCATCCGCAGGGCAATTGAGCCAATAGCTCCTGGAGGGCTTTCTTGGCTGAGGACGATAGAATCAAGCCTCGAAATGACTCATCGTCGTCGTCATCTTCGTCCACATCTAGATCCTCCTCGACACCGTCCAATTCGTAAGGTTCCCCACGCTCCACTGAAGCCAGAGAATTTTCCTCGTCGAAGCCTTCCTGAGCGATCAGAGCACTGGCCACGGTTACTAAACAAATCACAACTGCCGCGGTTCTCATGTTGTAATGTTAATTACCCAAGCCCTCGCTGAGGTTCGCCTTTTATACGAGGCTGCCACTATCGGCGAAACCGTAGTTTGTTGTAAAATTACCAATCCACGCGGATTAGCGGTTGTAAAGCGCCCAGATAGGAGCACATTTATGGCACCTCTCGAAAAGGGCTACCGAATAGCGGAGAACGATCGTGGCGGTGGAGAAGGGTGAGGGTTCAGATAGCAGGTGGTCATGGTTTTGAAAAACAGTCCAGACAAACACACAAGTCGTCTACAGGCAGGTGGTGTAAGTAGTCAATTGGGGATGATCTCCAGGAAGATCGATTAAAACAAGCGCGGTTGGGAAAATAAGCTGAAATTACGCAACACGTTTATTCAAAGTCAAGTCAAGAGCAGACACAGTCTAAGCCCATGGGTCCGCGGGAGCGACGCAGGTGCTGCTTGAGCTGCCCAACATTCCAAGGAGACTCCAGATTTTGTGCCCCTTCAGCTTGGCATTGACCGTTGGTACGACGGTCTCTTCGATCTTCGCGCTTATGGTCTCCTGGTTGCCATTGACTGCCCACATGATCATCTCCTCGACCTTGTCGTCAATGAGGCTGTTAATCAGTCCGTTGCCCAGCAAATTTCGGAACTCCACATTAGCACCGCCGAGTGTCACCACCGACTTGAACTTGTAGATCTTGATGCTGCCAAACAGGATCGGCATCTTGTACTTGAACGATCCGTCGATGGTCAGGTTGTTGAGATCCACCTCGAAGGTGCCGTCGCCCTCGTAGCGAACCGACAGTCCGTACTCGCTCATCAGATTCATGAAAGTGTCGGTGTCGTACTTGCCGCTGATCCTGATCTTGGGGAAGGAGAAGTTGAACTTGACCTTCTTGCTGAAGGTGTAGCTGATCTTCAGCTTGTTGATCACCATTTGGTCCAGGCCGTCCACTCGGAAGCGGATCAGCTTAGTGATGGTGCTGCAAACAAAATGACAACTAATTCCTGCAACTTCAACATCGGCTCTCCGTGCTTACTCTACGACGGACTTCCTCAAGTTGATGATCATTTCCTCTTGGCGGTAGGGAGCTAGCGGTGGGATTCCAGCAGCTGGCCAGCCACAGGGCATTGTTGCGAGGACGTTCTTGACCGCCTTCTTTCCTTCGGCGTTCAGGATCCATCCGTAATTATCGGGATCTGCAAACGAAATCAGTGATGGGTCTCTCTGCGGCTCGTGTTTGGCAAGCATTTACCTTGCAAGGTGGGCTCCTGATCCTCCTCCATGGATTCCGTCTCATATGGCTCGTGGGGCACGAATTTTGGGTCAACTTTGAACAGATCTAACAACTGGGAGACCACCACTTTGTGGTCCACCTCGCTGGGCAGGCTCGTGGCACTTGCCACAGCCACCGCGGCCAACAAAACGAATAGGAAATTCTTCATGTCTGCAGATTAGAGAGAAGACTGATTCAAGCCATGGGGGACCGTCCTTTTATAGGGAGCGATACCGCGGTATCGTCCGCCTGATACCGTTTGTTTTCGACTTGATATTCAAATTATCTTCAAACCATACCGTGCAAGCTATACTGCCAGGGCTAATTAATTTCAATACGCAAATTAGCCCGAAAGACTGATTAACTGGCTTATCTGGACGAGGAAGACAATGGTCTCCTTTGGCCGACCTTGAAGGAGCCCCAGACCATCCCTTCTCAGGGCAGCGAAGGCTGGGAAGCATCCCCCCAGCGGGAGATCGAACAAATCAGGGTCAGAACAACAGAAATAGCCCAGTTACGAGTGGAGCTCCACGAATAGACACACCTTTATTGCGCCACAAAATTTATGAACGCACTTAAAGATAGTGGTCTAAGAATTTATTGCGCAGTGACTTGGTGGCCGAAATCGGATGCCCGGACCCCCGGCGGACAGTGGACCGCCGAAGAGGAAGGACAACAGTGCGTCGTCATATTGACGCATTTCGAGGGGGTTGATTATCTTCAGCGCCCTAAAAATAGTTACGATTCAAAAGTGAAAAATATTCCAAATCAGTAGCTCCCTTATCCGTCTGATTAATCGCCGCCGCGCCGATAACGCCCGCAACCGGCGGCGCTGCGAAGCGGTTTCTATAAAAGCCCAGCGACCCTCCTCCAACCCATCAGTATTGCTAGTAGCTCCGTGCAAAGCAAATTGAAGATATGAAATTCTTAATCGTACTTTTGGCCACGATCGCCGTTGCTGCCGCCGGAAGGCTCCAGTTCCGCGAGGGTAAGTCAAGAGGTTCGAACCTGTCGTGGACTCTGTTCTGATCATGCTCTCGTTTCAGCCTCATCCCGCAGCGCTGCCAGCGAGATTGTCAGCCTCATCGAGGGACTGCGCGATCAAATGCCATGCGGCTTTGAGAAGTTCGGCATTCCCCCACTAGCTCCTCTCAAGATTGGCCACCAGCAAGTCGCTCTCTCCACGGAAGCCGTGAGGTAAGTCATCCCACTCGCCAATCTGTGTCACAGTCAGCTCATTCGCTCTCCTCCCCCCCTGTCGCACAGTGTTGAGGGTGAAGTGAACTCAGCCCGCATTGATGGACTCAACGAGTTCGAGATCACCGAAATGAAGGTGAACATCATCCTCAGCAAGGTCACCTTCAACTTCAACTGGGAGAGCATCAGCGTCAAGGGACTGTACGATTTGGAAGCCATCCTCAAGGCCTACGGTCTGACCGTCGACATCAAGGGCATGGGCGATATGCTCCTGGCCATCAAGGACCTGAACATCAAGGGAACCATCAAGTACTCGCTCGGTCTGGTGTCCAGCCAGATCAAGCTGAAGGAACTGAAGATTGTCGTCACTGTCGGTGATGTGGACTCACAAATCCAGGGACTCTTTGGCGAGGGATTCGTCAACCGCAAGATGAACGAAGTCATCGAGGAAATGGTCACCTTGATGATCAATGATAACCAAGCATTTGTCACACAGACCATTGAGGAGGCCGTACTCCCAGTTGTGAACAACGCTGTCGACGGCATGAGCCTGACCGATGTGATTGTTGCCATCGGAGGCGGCAGCGACACCGAACCAACTGTCTGCATTCCACCAGTTGATGTCTAGATATGTGATATGATTGAATAAAATTGTTTGCTCCCACTAAACAAACTTTGTGCGTGTGTGTACTTGTCAATGAATGAGAAACCGTCGGAGGTGGGTACTCCTTATCTCGTACCCATTGAGGTGGGTTCGGGGGACTCATCTGAAAGGCAGCTTATCGCTGAAGGTGACTTGATTGGGGCTAGACTAATCGGAAATGAAATGTGCGCTCAGACGGAATTGGTAGCCACTGAAGATTGATGGCTGATATGACAGCCAACTCTTCACCACAATTTAGAGACATGCCAAAGTCACCAGATTGTAGAACGGGGTGCTTAAGATCACTGCTCTCTGTATTCATCCCCTTAAACCCAGCGTCGACAGCTTCAACACATCTCCCACTTTAAGTGGAAGTCCCCACCCCCCACACAAGCTCATGAAGAATTTCAATTAACCATCTCGTGCTATGCAAATATCTCCCGTGCACACTCTCGACTAAACGCCATCGCTGCCAGTCTTCAACTATTCATCTGCCCCATGCATATCCCATGATGGCGTCGAATGGAAAAATTCAAATTAAATCCGTTCTGCTCCCTCATGCGAGCCCCCACCACAGCCGCCGGGAATGTGACAACCCCCTTCACTCAGGCGAGCATCAATTAAAAACGGTTTCAAATATTTATTTGCTTAAGCTGACACTTTTTGAAAACAGCACCCTTCGTCTCCACACATAAACACACGGAGACGGGGAGAGAGACAGGATTAGGAGTCGTATTTGATTTGCCCTCACTTTGATCAGTAATTTGAGGCTTTTAATTGACCTGCACATCCTCCTGGTGGCAAAGTAGTCAGGCGACGCAAAGGAAATGGACTTTTAAATGGTCTCCCCAGAGTCGGTCGATCTCTCCGTCAAAGGTTGGGTGCGGGAGGTGGTGCGCTACGAGGAATGGTAAATCGATTTGCTCTCGACCTCGACTCCAAGGGGGGTGTATGGAAAAACTTTCTTGAGGTTAATTAATAAAATGGTTATTCACATTAAAACGAGGGCGCCACGTGAGGGGGGAGCAATTCGCAGATTAAAGGTAAAAGTCGAAGTGGCAACGGACGGGAACAGGGGATGGTCGTGACGGGCTGGCGACTGGAAATGAAGGGATTTTCAGGGTTTTAAAGGAAACGAGGCTGAGAATGTGTACAGAGACATGGGCTTAGCCCGGGGACTAGGGATCAGATGCCTAAGGTGGCTGGGCCGTGTAGAGTGTCGGTATAAGGGTCTTCGACAGCGACCATGTGGAACAACGCATTATCGTGTGTGTCGGGAGGGCATGGACCTGTGGCGTGGTGCTGTGGCGCACCCACTTAGAGGAGGACCTCAACCAACTGAGCGTGCAACACAGGGGACAGCTAGCCAGAGGTCCATTACTTGGAGAGGCTTGTCGGTAGAGACCCAGGTCCACAGGGACTGTTGCGTCGAATAAAGAAGAAGTTAGGAATGTGTCGAGCAAGGGGGTGCACTTGATTGTAGGGTTAAACTTTGGCAACTTTGAACAAGGAAGGATCAACTCCTTCCATCCCCCTTAAAACAATGGGAATATGGCTAGCACTAGATCTTAAATGGCCACTCTGTCCACCCAGTCGACGCTCTCAGGAGACAGAATTGTGTCTTATCAGGGCATTGCGCAATAGGGACTCAAGTGCGCAGGATGATGAAATGCGCGATATCTCTAGAAGCTCCATGGATGAAGAGGAGGTAGAGACCATAAATCACCTCCTCTGCGCATGCAGTGCTCTGGATGGTCGTAGGAACTCACACCTAGGGGCGAACTTAAAGCGAACTTAGTGGCATCAGCATAAGCTGCTTTGGGTCAGTCAATCCGGTTGGAATCACAATAGGACCCTACTGGCTATCTGTATCCTGCCACTCAAACCTAACCCAACCCAAGGATCATCTCCACGAGTGCTGATGGCACGTCGAAGGAAGCCATCTCGTAGGTCTCGCTCTCTCTCCCTCTCCATCTCTCTTTCTGATCATGCGAATGAAATTGAAACCCAAGATAAACATCTGAGTAGGAAATTCTTGCGATCCAAATATAAATTCATTCACCAACAAACAAAAACAAGCGATTTGCATCTAAGCAGTGCAAAGTTCGGCGTAGATTACCGCAGGATGTCGCAAAGCAAACAAAGATACCAGATTTCTCAATCGATTCTTTGCCGTTTTCAAATTGAAATATATTCAAATCGCCAAGGCCTATCTCATCTACAGATACCCCACAGCACACCCCCAGAGCAGCACGAGCTAACTTCGAAATCATCCAACAATCAGGCAAATGATAAATCGCTTGCGTGCTGAATCACTCTTCGGAGGGGGGTCGGTCATGCCTGTGTGCCCTTCCTCCTTGTGCTTGGAGATAAATAAATATATTTTTTCATATTTTTAGGTTTTAATTATTTTTTTTTATGACGCTACCGCGACTGATAGTGCCATCCGTGATAACTAACAAACGATGGGTTAATCCAAGAATTTGAGAAAACACCTGGAAGCCGAATGCACGGGCGGCAGGTGTCCTCGCGAATCTGTTGCAGGTGTGGCCACTCAATAGGGGAAGCTTAGAATAGATTCCGATTGATTGGAGTGTCTTATCAATATTCATTTAGCACAAGTGTACCTCTGGAGCGAAGTTTACGATTGCGAAGACAACACAATCTGTAAGGGCGATAATCATCGTTCATCAATCACACGAGTGAACAGTGTTCGACGCTGATTTGACGTCTGGGACGGCTTATCGGGGATCACAATCATACGAGTTGCCGGCGCGAATGTGTTATACTGTGGGATGACGCGGGGCACACGTGAGTGGCGGAAGGACACTTGACAACCATTCAACTCAGCAGAAACCACAAAGTCGACGCACACACCGTGAGTGGTGACTTTTCTACCGCATAGCAGAGGCAGGAACCCATTCAGTGGAGAGGTTGCATTTTGTCAAAAGCTGTATGGTGGGATTGTGTATTTGCTAAGACTTTGGGGATTTGCTCAACGTGCTGTGGATTTGATGACATGGTTGTGTACTCGCTAAGACCATGGTGGGTCTGATGAATTCAGCTTTCTGGGGCTTTGATGAGGAGGTACACTGCTCGGTTCTACTTGGGGGCATAAACTGACTTTCTACTACAAGTCAGAGACTGGGAGTTGAAGGCTGACATTTATGAACGATACGGGTTTTATGGAGACACTGGAACAGTGAAAGTCAAGTGACTGATGAAGGGAAGAAAAAAACGTGGACTGTGGTTTCAAGGCGAGTCCTATAAGCAAAGTCAGGGATTCGTTCGAACAAGAAACAAGAAAGAATTGAGGAGACGCCATAGACGCCTGACCTTGCTAGGGTAGCTAAGAGACGCATCGTTGATCTATCCAGATACCAGCACCATCCGAAACTTGACTGCAAATAAAGACGTCTTGGACGCGGAGCATTAAAAACGCAGTAAATACGCAACAGCCACAATCGGAAGTGTGATTAGCAAAGGAGACGAAGGCGTAAGAAATGTCGAACAATCAAGCGCTCACAAAACACACTCAATCACATGCCTCAAGGTACTAAATAGTCAGACAGCCACAACGAAGTCTCCATGAAAAGATGGAAGTCGAAACACGCCATCAGCGCAACTCCCGCCTCCATTCCAGTACATCATCATTAAAACGAGCAAGACGATGATTCAATTTAGAAGTGGTAAGAGATCTTGAAAAAACTTCTTCACACAGCACACACACACACCCACACGCATCCTTCAATTTATTAATTTCCTCTCAGGATCTAATGAATTTCATTTACTCTCAATGAAAACTTTTCCCATTTCAACGCACACGACCCCCCCACACGCAGATGGCTTGATGGCAGCCTCACATCATTCATCTCCTCTCCGCCCCCTCTGTCCCACCCACCGTTCAAAGGATTTTTGCACCTTATTACTGCATTTCATTTGCGGAAGAGATGAGCATAACTTTTCAACGATTCCACGCCAACTTAAGCCATCAAAGGTTGTTTATTCACTCATAAATTCGGTGGAGTGGAGGACGATGATTTGACGTTAAGGTAAACTCAGCCAGACAACCCCACGCATTCATCGAATCCAACCCTCGCCGGATTCTTTTGATGCGAGGCGCCGCAGATTGCCACCCCAGCAAGGTGTTCGAAATTAATTTTTGAGAAGAAAATCCCCCGCCCGGGCTAATCCGATGCTGGAACCAGACAAATCGTTGACTTATTCGTTCCTTTGAATCCGTCTTTTATACACACAAAAGGAAAAACGGCTCAGCCAGCCAGTCAGCCAGCCAATTCGACCCCGTCGACCAATTTATCACAATAAAAGTCACTTCCTCTCGATAAGTGTGTGCTTAAGGTTTCGCCAGCCACTCGTCACCGGCGAGGGCAAAGCGCAGGATAACGAAGGACGGAGTGTAATACAAACCGGGATCAATTCTTCACTTCGCATTCCACTCAGCGTCGCGTCGTGGCTACAGTCTTTCAATTTGCAGCAACCTCAGCCCTCTTGTCGGGGGATGCGAAAACAAATCTCGAATCCTTTTCATTTCCTCCTTCACTCGGTCTCCGCGCTCTTGTGTCCTTCCGATCCAAGGTTAATTTGCGAGAAGGAAGGGTTCTCTGTTTACTTGCGGCAAATTAGCAACGAGTTCCCCTCGCAATCACACACTGACGTCGGACTGGCCCTCCCCCTCCACCCTCCCAGGTGGTGTCAATTAAATTTGACATTGTAAGGGATTCAAGGATTGGCGTTATTAATTAATCCCAATCCCTCTCCTCGGATTGGAGGACGCATTCATGCACATTTGAGGAAAATTTAATAAAGTTAAACTCCTCCACAGGAACAGGAGTGCCGTCGTCGGAGTTCACCTGACTTTCGAGACACACACACAGACACACTCACGCTCCGGCAGACGACACGGGGTGGAGCCGAAGGCAGTCATAACTCAAAGAAGAGGGAAAAAAATACAAACTGTTGTTGAAGACATAGACTTGCAACAAGGCCGACGTTGCCACTCGAAAGGGTGAGGGTTTGGTGGGCAGATTCACTTGAAATCCACTTCTTGGCCGTGTCGTCATCTGCCGGCAGGTTGGTAGTTTTTGTGGGTTCCTTTGTGTCGTCCCTCTCGTGGCATCCTTTGCGAAGACGACTTCAGTCCGGGCGGTGATAGGGGTGGGCTTTGACGAATTTATGTATCTTATTTTGTTATTCGGCGCAGCCGGAAACGGCGGAGGCAGCCGGAACGCGTTCGTTCTTTGATCAGGGAGAGATTTACAATTCACTTGGGTGATATCTCTGAAATCAAAGCGAAAGCCTGATTGCTCTTGAGGGAGTAATCTTAACTTTTGACATGTTTTCTGCTTCTGGAGACAATTCTGAATGAAAAACTTAAAGTTGCCTAACCAAATGAATGCCAGCCAAGTCCGTCTTTTAAATCAAAGGTATTTCCAGAGAACACCTCGACAGACAACCGCAACCGTCCCTCTCTCAGATCGGCGTTCGGACGGAAAACATTCCGTAGTCCCTCACGTAAGCAAACGAGACCATTAAGCCCAATGGAGCAGAGAAGGGCAGGGCAGGGTTTGAAGCGCACTCCATCACATGGAGGTTCTCGTATTTATTCCGGACATCAGCATCGCCAAGCCGAAATAAACAACATCCGCGTCCGGGCCAGCACCACCACCCTTCTTGAATTCCGCCGCACCACCGCAGTGCTTATGAAAAATGCATTTGCCGAAGCACTGAGGATTATCATTTTGCTTTCTTCGCCGACAGTCTGTTTCCGTTTATAATGTTATCCTTGCTCCTGGAAATTGAGACGACAACACACAAGGATGACCAGCAGGCGTAACTCTAGAACTTTGTTTCTGACTTCCCGAAAAAAAAGTTTGTTCCCTTGTTTTATTCATGAGCAACACGCGGAAGCACTGTCTACACTAGGGTGTCTGCACTTCGGACAGATTCCGGGATTCATTCGCGTTAGCAGCACGAGGAATTCCTTCGCCAAAAGCAAAGCAAAAAAAAGAGATCATAAGTCTTGCTCAGCGGGGGGGAGGCCAAAGGCAGCGTGGATGGACTGTTGAAGGCTGAAGTGGAGGCATAGTCCTGTAATATGTTTATTAATAGTGCCAGCGGCGAATGGCTTGTGTCATCCTGCTCCGTTGAGGGTGAAATGTTACCGAACCGCGGCAGAAAGGCAGAGACGATGAAAAACGAATTAGGGGTTGCCTGTGCATGCTTGCTAGCGGCGACGAGCAACTGAAGCACGATAGCTTTGGTTAAACGGCGCGGGTAATTTCGATGTGTTGTGGGTGAACGGGGGGCGATGGGAAATGAGTGACCTCGCCGAGAGATTGAGGGTCAACCGTTTGAAAGGGTGGAGAATTTGGATGAGTCATGCAGCGGGGGAGTGGGGAAGCGGCGAAATGACGCCAGGAATGCACTGAAGATGGGGAGGGAGGAGGGAGAGAATGATGCAATCAGGCAGTTTAACGACACGCCAACAGAAGGGGGGCTTTAACGTCTGACAAGGATAAGGAATGAGGAAGAAGGGAAGATAAGAGAAGCAAGGAGCTCGGCTAGAAGCAAGACGCTAGAAGCCCCAGCCAACTAAGGCTGAAGCGCATATCTAGGCTTACGTAGTTTAAAGGTTTCAGGGCCTACAAGAAGCCCCAAGCAATGAAGGCTAGAGATCTAGATGGGATATGGAGATCATGTCACAAAGTAAAGTCACATCAATTGACTCCCCAAGACAAGGCGACAAGCACATTAAGGAACTGAAGCGGACAAAGAAACGTACAACCGATGGAAATTCGAAACAAGAGAACCCTGGGTACTTACGAGCCTTTCAAGTGACGGACTCAACCCCCAGCAACTGTTCACTTACCACTATCCTGAAACACAGCCCGCGACCAAGACGGCCCCTTGGCACCCCTCTGTGGACACCCAAGCTCTCAAACCATAACATACTCACTGTACATCAAACAAAGCTCGTCACTCACCTGAAAAGAAACGAAAAAAACAAACAGCCATTAGTTGCGTCCAACTTACACAATTTCGAAACAAACAAAGAAAAACCCATTTCCCCTTGATTTGATGGCCAACATGGCTCAATTAAACTCCCACCACAATCGTTCTTCGAAAGTAGTTTAGTGTTCGAGCGAAGTTAAATCCTTTCAAAAACAGTGCCCACCCCATCGTGTAACTTCCATTTTATTTAATAAATTGTATCTCACCCCAAACCGGGCGATGGCCAATCACCCACAGAAGGAGCCAAACTGTCCGAAGGACAATCGGAAGTTTAAATCGGAAGGAATCTGTACACAATCCAAAGTTTTCGAAAAGAATTCCATAAGCTCCTTCGCTTCGTCTAAATCGATTTTCAATTTCTATTCAACTCCCTCCTCCCTCACCCTCAGCGACCGCAGACGACAAACAGATTGACAAGAGAGTGTTGGAGAGAGGCATGACCCGGAAGCAGATTGGCCGGAACATTGGACATTCGAAGTCCAAAACATGTCGTTATCCTTTTTATGTGGCCGTGAATACCTGTAATTCCATCTTTTCCATGGAATTAGGCTAATGATTGCCTCCCTCTCTTTCACGCCGTCTGTGGGTGGATGTGCACGTTGACAGAGGAAGAAAATCAATAGCAGCCCGCCCTGTCACCCCGGCAAAAAAGGACTAGCTGGCTGAAAGAATGTGTAAACCAAACCCCAACTACGGGAAGGGAAAATTGCATTACAATGCTTGAGCAGACGTGAAATATCACGAGGGTGGAAGAGGGGAGGATATAGAGAGAGAGAGAGAGTGAGACGGAGGAGGGTTGGCATGACTGCATGGAAGGCGTCAAGTTTTGATATGGACATAACCAGGTCAAAGGAATTGATTTTTCATTAAACATGCACTCAAAGGGGGTGTGGGGAGGATGAACGAACGAGGAACGCTGCGGTATGACGTTGATGAAGGTTGACGTTTTGAGGGTGGAACAAGAGCCAGCTGACGGGGGGGGATGGTGTGAAGAAGTTTAATAGGAGCAAGTGCTTGTGTTTTTGGCTTGCCTATCAAACGAATCTGCTGGGTTGGCAAAAATGGAGGACGGGTTGGGGAGCAGAGAAGTTTTGTTCTATTTTCAGGACATGACATGATTTCGAAAGTGAACTGGTTGCACAGTGACACAGGGAATGGGACACAGGCGGTGGCGAGGATGTAATGGAATATTCAAACGATTGACCAGCAGAGCGCAGTGAGTTCATACGCGACGCTCTTTGATGGCGGAGTGGAGGATTATTGGAAATGAAAACGAGCGTTTTCATTTTACTTACACACGTGCACGAAGTCGATGAGACGTGGTGGTGATTGATTGTAACAGACAGAGAATCGGTTTGGCGAAGAGTAACAAATGACCAGAAGACAGAGAAAGAGACAATCGATGATGTGTGGAAAAAGAAACCTACAACCCAAGACGTCGACTTACACACTCCCAAGTCGATCACCCAACATAATGAACACACAAAAATAAACACAAATTATGCACGAAACTCACAAGACGTATTCAGAAAAATGTGCAAGAAATGCAAAGAAATATATAAACTCACCCTTTACTCACCGCACCTCACCACACCACACCACACTGCCATGCACTGCATCTCCACAGCACTTCTGGAAGATCAAATTCTTTCGAAAACCGATCGCGAAAATAAACCAAATATATATATACCGAGAGACACAAGAGATGTGAAAAAAAAAACACTTGACACTTCGAACATAATGCGAAATAAAAAAATCACACCGAGCGCGATGCATTTTCTCTCCCACTCAAGTCAACCGCGCGATAACCACTGACAACAGATCGTGTTCGTGCATGCTGAGAGACTTGCTTGACAGATGAGAGAGATGTTGCGAGCGACTTATCAAAGTGAGTGTTGATGAGTGAGATGCCCATGGGAGCATGCTGCAACATGCATGGGCAAATGTTGCAAACTCTCTGTTGGGTGAGAATTGATGTGAGTGAGTGAGCGAGACAGCGATGTGGATATACAATTTTTTGGGGACATTTTTTTTGGGAGATTTATAATGTCTCGAGATGAGACTCGACACAGGCAACAACGTGCAATGACAAAACATGACAGATCTAGACACAATCCGCATAATCACGTTTTTCACTGAGAACGTAAATCAAAACAAGGCCATTAAATTGGGGATGGGTTTAAGACGCAATCATTGCCGCTTACCCTCACTGGCAGAGGTCAGGAAACTCGAGCGAACTTTTATTGAACCATCACGAAATCATCTATCGAATTCCGGTGAATCCAGTCTCGCTCTCTCCCTCGCCCAGCAGATAAAGTCTATCCCAAAATAACCCCTCAAGTCAATGTTGCCATCTCAATCCGTGGTCATAAAAAATTGCTCCGAAAGATATCCGTATTGTTATCAATCCATAAACCGTCTTCCTCGGCTATCGGAGGCAAACTTTTCAAATAACATCATCCACAACCCCGTGTCCCGGCGTGCTCTCCATCCACTGCCAGTGAAATCAAATCCCAACCAGTTAACCAGGAGAATTTCATTCAAAGAAATGAGATTTGAAGGAAAATCAAACTACAGCGCAGAGTGCCCTGCCCGTGCCCGGGATCCCACAGCCGCCATCACCATACCGGCGACCGACCGAGGCAGTTGTGTTTATGTTTATTTTAAATTTCCACCCCTTCCACGCCCTTGGTGGGGAGGATGAGCCTTCGCTTCTATCCATTCAACATTCTAGTTCATTTTTTTTCCATTTTGAAATTTCATTACAGTTGGAGGGATAATAAGATTCCGCTAGTTACCCTTTCAGAACGCACGCCCCACCCCACTCAACTGTGCCCCACTAGCGTGACTCCATGGACTGGATGTATATTTAATGTTAATGATTATGTTGATGTTGGTTAGCCGGAGAGAACCGGGGTGAGTCGCACCACCACCAGTCAAAGGGCACAACAATGCAATCAAATATGTCTGGCTTAACCCCTTGTATCCGCCGTCGCCATTGTTCCTCTCTCACTGATTCGCTACAAACAAGGATGTTCAAGGTGGGGTCGATGGGGGCACTGAAGTTGGATTTTCCAAGAAGATTATTCAACCCCTTTAATTAGTGGTGTACACTTCTCGCCCTCCACACGCCCAACGCAGAGTTGGAGAAGAAATCCTTTAGTCAGGGTTAAGTGCACAGATACCCCCAGGGGATGAAGGTCGACATACGAGTGTGGTTATGGTGGTGCTCGTGGTGGCTGGCAAGTGATGTGAAAGTGTTTGTTTTCAAAACAGCAGGAAATCATAGAGCCTCGCATAAAGAGAACCTCATTCACTTTGTGCCTGCTTCGGAGTCCTTCTTCTCGGATTGATCCTTCGTGGAAAATTACACAAAAAAAGGGAGAAACTTGTGCCTTCAGCTTTTTCTGGTCGGCAATCTAGATAATCAATTCTTTGGAATCACAAATTTTAAATGCGCTCCTTATCGAATTGATTTGAAGGACCTCACTTGAGAAGTTATAATGGAATTAGTTTTTGCAGTTTTTTTTCCACTTTCCTTCTCTCTCTCGTGTCTGGTTGAATGATTGCGAATGCCCCCGAGGGTGGTGGGGGCTTGCGGTCCATTGTTTGCAAAGACGAAGGCGAGTGAAAAGTTTATCGAGGACTAGCAGCTTCATAGACTCCAAATTTAATTAGGAGTTCAAATGGCTAGTAATTAAGGCCAATGAATGGATGGACCAAGAGGTAATCGGGAAAAGTTCGACGTGGTCACGAGGAGAAGGATGGCTACTTATTGAGCAATTTTGTTAGTTTCTTTTGCACAAGGAGTTGATTGTGATCTAGACTGCAGCGAATCCGAAAGCAGATTGGTGGTTAAGCGGCGAAAAATTGGCAACGTCTGGATGGTCACGGTGAAGGGGGCAGTGGGAGATGATGTGGGATAAGCGAGTAGGAGGAGACCCTGTCTGACTTCTGAGAATCTTCTAAGGTGGCTTTCGCATCCCACAAAGCTCGCTGAATACACACTCTCGCGGAAAAAGCCACAAACAGTCACTCACTCAGTGCTCTTTCCACTTGCCACCTCCCAACCTCTCCCCACTCACATGGAGTTGATGAATTTAATAAACAAACCGTTTGTATCGCATCATCTGCTGCGTTCTCATAAACCCCCCGCTCCCTCACCCAAGGGTTTTTTCCCATTAAATTCCTCAGTCGCTCAGTGCCACCGAAAACCAATTCCAATTAAGAAAGCAAAAACGAAGAAGACTCCCGAGCGCCACGCCGCGCCGCCGTCTGAAAACTCAATATTCTGCTCCACGCCGCAGGAGTGGAATTTCATTTCATCATCTTTTACCCGTTTACAACACTTTCTAAACCAATTTCAACTCGACACAAGAGTCATCAAAAAAAAAAAAGAGACGAAGGAAAACCACCACTCCACCTTAAGTCAACACGAGACCGAAGTGCAGTTCCCATTCAAAAAAGGACGCCATCCCCACCCCTCGCTCAACAAGAACACTTGCTGTTTCTCTCACGAAGTAATGATAACACACACAGGAGAGGCGACACAAAACTACCCTAGTTTCGTTGTTACCTCCACCAGACCGCCACCACTGATGTCCTTGCAAAAGTTCATTCTACTTAAATGGCAAACTTTGTGGTTCATTCAAGATTCCACACACAGAAAAAGGGGGGACGTTCCTGTCTAGAAACACGAAGGGCACACACACATCCAGTGTCCTTGTGTGAACCTGAGCCTGAGCCTCCCCCCTTGTCAGGATCTGCGGTTTTTTTTCGAGCTTACAAAATGAATTTTTCGGGAAGACTGACGGGCGGTTTCATAAACTATGCGCATTCGAGATCAGCTTGCGAGGTGCCCCCGAGGGAGTCGAGTGTGAACGTGTGCTGATGGTGAGGTGGCTGCGATGGGTTTCAATGGGCGACAGAAGGATGTTAAGGGTTAAGCACAAATTCTTTGTTAATTACGTTTGTTGCGGGAGCCTGGGGTGGGGCAGAGATTTTTTTCTTCTCTTTCTTTGGCTTCTGTCTGCGCTGAGTGAGGGAATGACTCAGTAATTAACTACTGAAGGAGGACGAGACGAAAGTTCTCTACACCCGACCGGCGGGCGAGAGAGCCGGTGATGGCGGCACCTGCGGTGTGATGGGATATTATCACTCTTGGATGAAGAGGTGTGGTAATGGGCGGGATTTATGGTAAGTGAATAGGTGGGTCATCAGGCAAGAGAGGAGATTTGAAAAAGTGTCATGATGACTGACTGGGGAATGAGGATGGGAGGGAGAGCAAGGGGAAAATCTCTCACAAGGGGAGAAGTGTTTTCTGGGACTAATCTTCGTTGTCAACGACCTGATTGGATTCTCGTTGGTTTACTTTTCCATAGTCAACGTCTTTAGGTGGTCTCGACCAGAATCACAAAGATCACAACAAGCCGCACAATTGTTTGGGCAAGAGTTCCAGAAAATGTAGTGATAAAGATCCCGAGAAAATTGAACAAGTACGTCATGAGAAAAGTATATGAAAAAGGGACAAACCGACAGAGCCTATTCATTCGAAAACCATCGTAAAATCTTCTGAAATAGAGGTTGGTGCGCGACAAGGATTCTTTGTGCCCACAGTCAGATCACCAGCATAAACATTTTCAGCCTACAATCACCCCTCGTTAAACACAGAGCTCCAAAAAGTTCCACAGAGTCAAGCAAGGCATTGAAATAAGTGCTCTGGCGTCCTTTTTTAGAATCCTGTGGCGTCCTACGGCATTCAGTTCTCTCAAGTGGATCATAATTCCTTGGAACATCATCAACCCTTTGGTTTATATCCATTTTTGCATCAAGAATCGGCAAAATTTCGAAAATTGAAAAAAATGCCCGTTTTTCGCCGAAAAAATGCAGTCAACTGCATGCACTCTGTGGTCGACTTTTCCGCTGAATTGAAGTGCATTTTTGGAAAAATCGAAAATCGCGAATTTGTTTGGTGTTTTTGGGAGATGGTGAGGGTTTTATGACGGAAATCGAGAATTCGAGGAAATGGGTGGTGGGGGTCATCAGGATTAAGGCAAGGATTCAAATCTCTGGTCATCAGATGTGTTGTTGATTTGTTGTTTGACTTAAATGGTGGCACCCAAAGATCCTCTTTGATCCAAATAAACATTAAAAACATTAAATGCAGGCACGTCTGTCCGAGTCAGCAGCTTAATCCTCGTGTATGTGTGTTTGTTTTACATAAGGTTTGACTTTTTGTCGAAGGCTGCTAGCGTCTAGACTTGGACACACATTTTCTGATAATTTTATATGAGGTTTGGTTGAATATGCAAAATTAAAAAAATTTATTTATTGCTGGTCCTTAGGAGTCCTTCACCGTTAGTCGAAATATTAAGGACATGCTTCGGTGTTATAGGTCTGCGGCCGACCTTTCACAGGGGTGGTCATTCGTCTTGGTCCGAAGACTATTCCCGAAGATGTTAGCGATTTTGTGGAAATGTTGGTCTGAAAACTTGCTTGGCTGGGAATTCTGAAGTACTAGTCGCCCAGAAATTTTAGTAGGTATATTTTCGCCAACTTTTATACTTTGATATTGAATATCTCAGGGATGGGGGCACCTAGGAAAAAAGCAATGATGGGGGATTGTAGATCATGACTTCGTGTTTCAGACGCATGCTATGCCATCCTAAATGTACCGTTATTTGTGTTGAATTGTTACGGAAAACGTTAAAAAGCTCACAAATTATACATTTCTGCAGCATTTAACTAGAGTATAATGACGGGCAATTGAATTGCTTGTTGAGTGGTAAGTAAGAGCTGAGGCTGCTCTTTAAGATGAGGGAAATGGAGACAAAAAAATGAGGGCCACATGGCCCTATGACGTTTTTCCAAAGTGGCATAAGGCCATATGGCCCTTTTGACTTTCCTTGCGTAGGCACAACTTTCTTGGCTGGACAAATAAATCAATAAGTAAGATCTCGTCTGAAAGGGCAAGACTTACTCTTGAAACCACGTTACCTTATCAGAATTTTGTCCACGTCAAATGCAGTAAAAAACCATAAAAGTCATAATTTGTTCCCATTTTTGGTCAATTTTGACGCAAATAACGGGACTTCTGAACATGCATGCGCATCCGTCTTGAAGACGAAGTCATAGCCTACAATTCCTCATCATTACATTTCCCCTGCGACCCCCCATTACCGAGATATTCAAAGTTGAAAATGGCAAATTTGCAAAAATATACCTACTACAATTTCTGGGCGACTAGTACTTCATCAATCCCAGCCAAGCAACTTTTGCGACCAACAATTTCCACTAAATCGGCAACATCTCCGAGGATCCTTCTCCAACCAAGAAAAATGACCACTCGTGTGAAAGGTCTCAGCCAGACCTATGACACCGATGCATGTCCTTGACAATTCGACTAACGGTAAAGGACTCATAAGGACCTAACACGGTGAGTACATTTTTTCAATCAAGCCTCACATAAAATGCAGGCATTTACGTCGGGGTGCGCTTGCCTCCACAGATGTTAGACGCCTTCGACAAAAAGTCAGACCAATGGCTAAACAAAAACACATACGCAAATAGCGCTTATCAGGACTACACAGCCTTCCTTCCCATATAATCACTAGCTCCTCGAAGCAGCTTCAAACCCATGATTGGGCCACTTTACACACAGGCTTCCCTTACCGCTCTGTTCCACCAGGTCGAAGTTGATGGAAGCGGCGAATCTCTGCCATCCTTTTGCCAGACAAGTTTTAACAATCACCTCAAATCTGACAACAATCGATGATCACTCGTCGTCGTCGGTGCACTGTTCAATCCTCTAAGTGACTTATCCCAAATCAGTCAACCAAGCACACGAGAAATAGAAATCCATTCACTCCCCCCAGACACCGGCCAGAGAATGTCCTCTGCCTTGAGAGCCATCATCACCGTCACACAGGCACTGTCAACTAAAAATAGAAACTCAACTCAAATCGATATGTATTCCCAATTTATCCGTCACAAAAGAACAGTCGCCGACTCTGGTCGGGAAGGACTCGCCAAGAGAACATCCTCGCAAAAAAATGACCACTCCTTCACAGCAATTAAAGCCGACAAATTCGATACATCTATCAGTCACACTCGAATTGTGGACAAAGGACAAACATGAGCACCAGAGCACCAGTTACAGCAAGAAAGGATATTCCCGATCCGAATAATGGATTTGAATCTCTTTTGTTTGGAGTGACCCCCACACACCGCCCACCGAGGGTCCGTCGTGTCCGAATTGAGTTTTCACACTCTTGCCACATCTCTGTGTGGTGGAACCCTTTGAAGTTCGATCCACACAGTTGTGGGAACAGTCAGCCAGTCGAGGACAGACAGCCAAAAAAAATTGAAAATAAAACAAAATTCCTACCCACTAAATACCGACGCTCGTCGTCGTTCTGTCGAAGCAAAGTAGTGTATCTATAATTAAACAGCGAACACTGGCAAATAATTTCTGTACAATCGTCGTCGTTCTAAATATACACTCACTCTCTTGGCGTGGCGTGCCCCAGCTCCGGGACACCGCTCGCCTATGTTCGGGGCTCTGGATAAAATACCCGCCATGCAAATATTTACATTTCACTTACAGCGAAAGTAATGCGATTGGTGTTCATCCTCGTACCCGTTCTCGTGCATCCACCGACGCCGCGTCCCCCCCGAGGAGGAGGCAGTTGTGTTTATTTATTTTTTTTTTTTGAGAAAGAGACCGAAGGTGCGTGCGTTGTCGGCGTTGTTGGTGTTGTTTCAAGGTGTACATGTACACACGCGTGATAATAAACATGTGTACAGGGTGCCGCACGAGAAAGTATTTATTTTGTGTGCTCTTGTGGGCTGTAAATCCATGTAAAAAAAAATACCCAAAGATCTGAGAGATTGCGCAATCCCGCCGCGGTTTCTTTTCGTAATCCACTAAGTGGCGGTGCGGATTGGGAAACACACACTGTCTGCATGAGCTCTGGGATTTTATGGGAGATGCTGAGCAGTTGGACGGACTGCTTGCCAAATCAGTCAAACGAGGGGGTCTGTCTGCAACTCAAACGCAACTTTTTCACAGTGTATCCGATTGCATGCCCGCATTTCAAGAGATGTGCACACTCCGCAATTCTCTTTGCCGTCACTTCCGTCGTGGTTTTTTCTGTTCACGCAACAAAATGTCGAAGCCACCGCAAGTATGCGTCCCGACCTCAGTCTGCTGTTCCGCCACGACACGCCACGCCACACCACCGGCCGGCGTTTGCAATTTAAAACAATTCCACGGCAGCAAACATTCACCCTTTCTAACGACAGTGCGCCCGTTAAATAAATACGCACTCATCTGGATCTCTCATAAATCTCCGATTAAGGGATGTTCAGACGTTTGTTGTGCAACACAAAAAGGGCGAGCGACTCTGAACAACATCGTCTCCATGCTTCTCGTCGGCATCATCATCATTGCCCCGCATGCAGGCAATGGCTCGTGCAATGAATTTCCAAACTTTTTCCAAGTCGTCGTCAACTCTTGCCGCGCACTTAAAGTCTAACACTATCCCCGCCTCGCTCAGTGGCAAGCGGCGGAAACCCATGACAATGCAAAAATATTTTCAAAATTAATAATGAAATATGTGGGCTGTGTTTTGCATCGCTTCGCTGTGAATGAGGGCGGCAATGATGACGGCGGCGACGACGACGACGACGACGACGACGACGACGACGACGACGACGACGACGAAGATATTTGTTATGCACAGTCCATGAGGAGAAATGTCCTCGTTGTCTGCCCGCCGTCGAGGCGAAGTGGAACAACAACCCCGTCGTCTAATGAAATGCCATATCGTTGCAAACCCACCCCCATTTCAACCCCCTCCTCCAACACATTGTTCCAGATTCCCGCACACAACGGTAACGGTTTTCCCTATATCTGTCATTTCATTTTGAAAAGCAACAGAACTAATCAGACGTGACAACGAGGAAACACATATGAAACGGATTTTTTCCTTTTGCTACCCCTCGTCCGTCAGAAATTACACTCAAAGCCACCAGCAAACCGATGGAGAGGCAGAGAGTGAGAGAGGGGGTGGTTCTTTTTTCAAATGGATTCCTTCCGCTTTTTGAGTTTAATTTCAGATAGAAATCTGTGTAGGAAGTTGTTATCCTTGTTAGAATCGTCCCAGTCCAGAGCGGTGCCCCCTTCCAAAGGCATTCCCATTGTCGCCTTTGTTCGCCGAAGCGACACAGGAAGCGATGGGAATGAATACGAATTCCTGTGCTTATGGTGGTCACCCTTACGAATTCTTCGAGGCAGTTATCGATTTGTGTTTCGTGCTAGTTCCATGCCCGACTGGTCGAGGGGCCAATGGTACCTTCGAAGACGGAGAACGGTGGGTGGTTGGTGCCGGAAGGTGGTGTGTTTAGTTGTAAGTTCATCGCTAATGCATTTGGAGGGTTAATGAGATTTTTGTGTGTGATTAGGTAAAGTGATTCAGTTTTCGAAATTAGAGCCTAATTGCGGAATGTGCTGGCCATTAGGATTGACGGCAATCATTTGTCAGGAGTGATAGTTACTTGGATTAAATGAGATTGTGGACGGCTGATAGATGGATGGATCGGGCAGGGTGTTGGTGTGAAAATGGGTCACACCTTGGCGTGGACATGCGACCTGTGGAAGGGAGCCTGGTATCTGGACACCTGAAGACTGATGCCATTTGACGCGACTGGGGCGCCTAGGGTTCAATGGACATTTGTGACTACATATGCGTGGTCAATTTGAGTCTTTATGATTCAAAGTCCTATTGTGTGTGAGTGTAAAGAGGAAGACTACTTGCTTCCAACGGGAGACTTGATTCGTGGATTGACAAGGACAGATGGAAGAAGATGAGAAGGAAATCTCTTGGTCTAAAACGAGCGAGGGGTTTACCAAAGGTTGAGACGAGGTGGTTGCAATAGATAAAGCAGCATTCATGTTTAAAGGTCCCACAGCAACCCACCAAAACCTTGCTACAGCTAGGCAGCCATCCTACCCACCCCGTTTGATGTTCCAACTTCGAAACTTGTCAGAATTTGGAGAACGAACGTTTGCTGAAAGCCCTCCGCTACATAACGAGAACTACTAACGCCTAAGGCAACGAAACAAGCAAAGAAGGCTTCAAACTGGGGGAGGGAATCTCAACGCAGCCCTTATGCACACACACACCGTTGAGCTCTATAAGAAGGAAATTAAAGGGCGAAGTCAGGCATGGATCCAATTAAGTCTGGTTGAAGCTGGACTTCTAGATCATTAGCGAGGGTCCTATGGGTACTCCGAAAGCAAGAAGAGATCGTCATCAGCAGATAGTTCTAGTCGCAAGGCTGTGCGGATGATAGTGGCAGTCTTCACCGGGCAGTGTAGTCCTTGGAACTGTGGCACAGGATCTGCGCGTGCTAGCGAAAGCTCTTACCGGACCCTGTGCCACTAGCAGACATGCATTGCGCCTTCGGATACAGAGAGAGAGAGAGGTGGAGAGACGAAGGAGAAGCAGCATCTGAGTGAGAGAGAAGAGTGTGTAGCTCTTGAGAGATGGAGATGCAGATCTTCTCACAGACCAGTGTCCAGATCTAGAAAGATGGAGGTTACAAAGCCTGGGCAAACATGGCTTTGAATGGCTAGAGTTAAAAAAAAAACCTCCTGAATCTGGTTGAAGGTCTCACGGTGGAAACACATTTCCCATCAAGGCCAATGAATCCAACACTCTGCTCAAAGAGAGCCGCGGCACTCATAAACCTACCCACCAACCATCGCGGCGTGTCGCTGATCGATCACTGAATCCAACCTCCCAACCATGACCACACTTCGCCGTTGATTATAAACAGATTTACGTTTCGTTCAAATTGAAGCCGCAATCAAGTGAAATCAGAACCGTCACCCATTCGCGTCGACCGACCTCCAAAAGGTCACATCAGTCACCAATTATTTGTTGCCCCATCAAAACCGTGTATGAACACGACAATCTTGAACACCCTGTCGTGCTAAATGCGCATCAAAATTAACCCCGAGCACGATGCTTCATCCAGCTCAATAGAGTACGTTCAGCAATGCTATGTTAAACGTGACCATATTCAAATGCCGACTGTACAATCAGAAACTCTCGTGCCAAAGCCAGCGACTCCCCATGATCCACATTTCCATATTCGTTGCGATTGGCTAGCCGACAACAACAACAAATAACCGATAGATTCTAAAGCTAAGAATTCACTGTTTGCGTTCTAGTTTCATGGGGCACGGGCCAACAGCAGTCTCACAGTCCGACCGACAAACGAGGGGTCGAATAGGGGGAAAACGTTAATTCACATAATGATGACGTTCAGTGATTTTTCACCTGTGCGCCGACATTAATTTATGGCGACACAGTGCTCGCCAGTTACCGATGAAAACTAGTACATTGCGAGGCGAGAGTAATGACTGTCGTGAGTCAGACGGGCAGGAGGAGGAGGAGGAGGAGAAACGCAGTCGAACCAACACAGAGTATTCATTCTGGTCTCCATTAGCCACGTCCATATTCATCACAAAAGTGTGTACTGAACTGCAAAGTCAGGGACCTTTTAGGTTATGAACTGAGAGCCGGCTCATGCCGGCAACGATGATAATGTGGATGATGTCAACTTGTGTGTGGATGGATAGCTGGCTGACTGGATACTGGAGGTGGGTGGTGGCGGGCAATATATTAGACGGCTGTCGGATTAAGTGATTGCTTTTGGAGTGCAATTAGACTTGACTCGAGTCAACTATGTGTTAATTGCCTCTTTTGTGTGACGCAGCAAAAAGGCGGGCTTCAAGTGGGACTGGAATTGTGCTATCTCTGTGGGGATCCGGATCGAAGAGCGAATGACATCAGGTCGGCGTTCTCCTAATTTGATGAGAAGGATGTGGGCGTCGTGGGAGTGACCGCGCCAGACTGATGTCACGACTTGAACAGTCAAGGAAGACCATCAAAATTTTAAGTAGTCACAGAGTGGAACTGCGACAATTACTCACAGCTACCGTTGGCTGAGTACGACTTCTGCTGCGACTATTACTCGTCAGCCCAGCCCAAGGAATTGGGGGCTCCCTATGGAATTAGGCAACCGCAGTACCTGACGACGATGCTCATCCGTGCCACAGTAACGCACCGACTGTCAGTAATGGCGTTTCCAGGAAAAGTACCGATGATCTATGTACTGACACAAACAGAATCAATTTTAAATTCAAAACCGACTCCCCGGCCCCGTTCGACGTGCACCGCAGATGATAGGAATTGCTATTCAACACCACCACCGCCGCCGCCGTCGTCGACACGCCACCATAGATAGCAAACAGACATCAGACTCGGCACAAAAATTGGCGCGCACCGATACACATTTATTTACATTCTCTGCTGCTGCCACACAATGTTCTTCCTCGTTTCCCATCGTGGCTGCAGCATAATTCATGCAACAGCCTTGCGAACGTCACTCGTCACTCTCGTTCTGGATTCGTGCCCGAGTATACCGACTACCGAGGTAGAGAATGTGTATCTTTTGGTTCCGGTTAATAGAATTGATTTGTCTTCATCATCCAACCATCCAACGTTCGGGTTCACAGTCTGTTCGTGAGCAAGAGGAATTCGTCTCTGATAAAAAAAAAAATATCTCATTACACCGGGGAGAGATAGAGGGAGAGAGAGAGAAAGAGTAACAGTAGCGGCATTCCGTGAGAAGCTTAGATACTTCCAACAACAGCAGAAAAAAAAGAGGATTCAAATAATTTACGAGCACGCAGATACCCCAGCATGTAGGTAGTCCCAGTCCCGGCAGCAGCGACAAGATGATACACGGCCACATACAATGTTGCAAAGCCCTGTGTGCAAAACGACACACGGCGGGACACACACATTCCACGACCACTTATGACAGAAGCAGATTTATCCGCCAGGGTGTACGGAGGAGGCGGTTTAAGAGGCCCCACAGATGAGGCATGATTACCACAAGAATGTGGCGAGAATTTATCGCTTCCCAGACCTCTAATCAGACCTTAATAAAGACACCCCCATGCGGGGAGGCAACAATTAGTTTTTACAAAAATCAATTAATCCACAAACGAAACCCTGGGATACTCTGAAACTCTTACGAAATACGAAATACCCATCAATTCTCATTAAATCCCGCTGCATACCCAAATTCAGTTCAATTCCACGAGACAAAGAGGAAGATGAAGACGGAGCTCACGAGTCTCTCTCTCTCTCTCTCTCTGGATAAGTTGAGTAATTTGTTTCTCATTTCCGTCTTCGTAATTGGATTTGAGATGGAGTAAGACAACATGACAGAATCAGCTGAAGACCACCCTCGGTTGCGACTGAGATGACCCCCTAACGAGGAGCTTCTGCTTGTCGAAGGATCTCCTCCTCACTTCGTGGTGAAATATGAACTTGCGACTGTTTGGCTCAGAGAAAGGCAAAATAAACCCCTTCCTCCCTGGCCTCCGTCGAAGGCGTTGTCTCATTTTTCATAGCCGGTGTCATTTGTCTCTCACATCGACACAAGCAAATGTAGGTCTTCCCTAACCCCATGAGCCCGAGCACAGTGTGGAGCAGAGCAACCATTAAATCACTTCCCCCGCTGCTCTCGAACTGAGTGTCCTTTATTGCTGAAAGCAGAGAGAACTTAAGCCACTGCCTTGCCTGCCAGTCTCTCATCTAGGGGAACGGCAGAAGCACTTTCATAAAAAAAACAGAAAAGAATGAAAAACGCATAACAAAACAATTGAATGAATGAAATGACGTGACACCAGACTGCAGTCCCCCATTAATGGCGGAAAATAAAAATGATGTGACGTGGAGGGTAATTTTTTGTTTACAACGTCCAAATTGGAATTATAGCTTCCGTCACAGTCGATGCACACAGGATGCAGCCAGTAACTCCCGAACAATGCGTTTTGGGGAGGCGCCCTTAATTGAGTGCCAGATTCGCGAAGCTGGATGTGGTCAATTACGCTGATGTCAACAGAACTAATAATCAACTACAGCTGTTGTCGCACACTCACACACACATATCCACACCAGCCGGACACGTTACAAGTCGCGTCATTAATTGATCTGCTAGCGAGTGCCGGGATTTGTGGTCTGCAGCAAGGTCACTGGTGGCGCTATTACGGCGGGGTAAATAGAGCGTTATTGCCGTCGAAGGTTTAATGGATGCTATTTGCCTTTGAAATTTAAATTGATGGCTCAGCATGTCCGCTAAGTGCCAATCAGAGTCTGCCGCCGGTTCCTGCACGAATTGATTTAATTTAAATGAGCCGCTTTTTGACGAAGCGATGGCCTTGTCGCACCAGATTCGAATTCATTCTACAGATCCGCCACCTCATCAACGAAACCACCTTCAATTAGTTGAATTCAGTTCATTTGCATAGACGCACACCCAACTGAATGGACGTGTGCATTGACAAGTATCCAACAACGTTCACAACGCAATAGAAAGTCTCCCATTCAAGGCAGTGCTCCCCGTTCCACCCACTAAACCACTTCCACATCAAATCTGCGTGTGTGTTTGTGCGGCCACAAGTAACAACAAACTACTGACGAAAAGCAAATTAGAATATGACTAATTCGTGCCCATCACGACTGGGCGGCAAATTATTTTTAGATTCTGTGCGCGTTCTTGACTCGACTAGAAAAACAGACTCTGCCTGCTCCTCTGCCGTTGATTGTCCCAACAAGCACAAGCACTCCCACTTTTCGACGAAAACAGTTTGTTCACATCCATATGTGAAGTCGAACGAAACGGATTGGGATTGCGAGCGCTTATGTTGGAGCCGGCCATTTGTCAAGTGTCAGGATGGCCGAGCGGTCTAAGGCGCCAGACTCAAGAGAAAATCTTACCCACTTCGTGGTGGGTGCTGAGCGTTCTGGTCCTCTCTGAGGGCGTGGGTTCGAATCCCACTTCTGACAAATTCTTTTTTTTTTTCTTTTCAGTTTGTGATTTATCGATTTTCTGCGCCTGAGTCAAAGGAGGCAACTTTGAGACCGCTTGCTTCGGTTTAAGTTTTCCAGCAGATGAAATGCGCGATACTGTTCACTGAGCCAGACATTGGAACCTGAAGGAAGACATGATGATGTCTACAGTCCATCACGGATTGAGTCAGAGTCAAGAGGCCGTGAAGGAATATAGGATCCCCGTGGACTCTATGGAACGCCTTCTCGCCGAGAGCACTACTGGGTCTTCTGCTTCCTCCGTGTGTGACTCCATAGGGCCTCCAGATGCGCCCATCAAGTCGTCCTCCGTCTGGGCAAGCCACTTTAAAC
Source organism: Eristalis intricaria (assembly GCA_964034865.1). NCBI lineage: Eukaryota > Metazoa > Arthropoda > Insecta > Diptera > Syrphidae > Eristalis > Eristalis intricaria. Next base: position 1,885,492 of record OZ035877.1, on the reverse strand, counting down.
GTGGGAGACTCTTTCCGCCGGAGCTCTGAGCGGGTAGTGGCCCTAGGTGGCCTGGGACGTGGCTATGTGGCGTGGAACGTTTCTAAGTGGCATGGGACGTAGCTAGGTGGCCTGGGAGGCGGCTATGTGGCCTGGGACGTGGCAATGTGGCCTGGAACGTGGCTATGTGGCCTGGGACGTAGCTATGTGGCCTGGAACCTGGTTAGATTCGTGAGGCTCTACAGCCTGCACAGTTCGTGGATGAATCTCAACCTCCAGCAGCCAACAACGCAAATAGGGCCAAAGCAAGAGGCAGAAACTTTCACTTGGAAAGACCATGGACTTCTTGAACTCCTAGAGGACCATACATTGTTCGGTGTTTTAATTCGAATTTACTTTTATAGACAGCACACAAATACACCTCACCTACACAGCTACCACCACAGTCACCTTCACACGCTCCCACCATCACTTCCGTTAACACACACAAAAAATCCAATTCATTTAATTAGTTGGATCCAATAAAATATTCTTCCTCACATATTTCCCTGCTGGCAACTCCCTCATTGCAAACTGTCAAAACCAGTGCAATTCAATCAAGGCATTGCCAGACCTGCAGATAAAAACAGTCACAATGTGATTCGCGCCAACCGATTCGTGACGTCATCAAAATTGAAAAATCACATTTTCAGCCGCAAAACCCCAACAAATGAGAAAAACCGAATGTAGATATCTTTCAATCACTCCTCCACACACAGTCACATCAAAATTCACTCATTTGGATGTTCAAACATCGCAAAAATCGACTTTCAAGAAATTGGCAATTCTCAGGCGAAAAAATGCAGTTAAATGGTAAATGAATCGAGTCGACTTTTCTTGGTCTGAAGAAGCCAAATTTGATTTTTCGCATTTCAAGGACTTTTGAAGGATTCAAATGGATGAAAATGACTAGGGAATGTATAAACTAGTTCAGAATTCATAAAAACCACGGACATGAGCGGGTAGTCCTTGCAGGATGAGGGGAATTTGGACATTTCAGTGCAAATGGGCGTGTGAAGTCTATTTGAATGGTTTTGTTGTCTGGAATTGGGTTGTAAAGGCCTGTACAGGATTCAGTGGGGATGGTTATGTCTCAAGAATATCCCTAGAGGGGTGTACAGTACTTGCATGTTAGACTTTGTGTCCTGAGCGAGTCCTAGTTCCTCTGGAAGGACGTAATCTTTTGGGTGCTTTCATTCGCCTAAAGAATCATGTGAAGACACGTGAGAAGATGAAGAGTAACAAGAAGTTACTCTGCACTTCCTGTGCCGATACATATTCAGTTCATGTCCTTTAAGAATTGGACGTCTTTGATAATCTTCGAGGCATCTAGTAAACAAGACCCAAGATTCACTGACAGGCAAAGTATGGCTTCAACCGATGGGACTAGACACATGTTATTTTTTAAAGGAGTTCCCTTTTCAAGAAAAGTGAGCCGAAAGAAACGACGATTGTAAAATCAAGGAAGGCAAGGGCAAGGGACAGGTCCAGTAGCAGACAAGATGTAGACGATGACTGGATGCGGGAGGACGCTAAGCGGGCGGGTAGCCTCAGTGCCGAGGAGGAGGCTTGCAGCAAGCTTGCGCTATGCTCAGCTCGTCGGACGGGTCGGTTCTTGTCATCTAACTCGTGGACCTTCCACTGTAGTATTCAATAAGGCTTGTAATACAGAGATTCTAAAAGGGATTCCCAGTGATCACAATGGGAAATGCAGCCAAACGCGTCTGCAACTCAAGAACTGAATCCACTTGAGTCTTAACCACTTGAAGCACCGAAACCGATTGGGATCTCCAAAGTTTATGAAATGTCCTTGTTGAAAAATCCTTTTTTATCCGTCCGTTGATACACCAGAAACCACGAGGCTTCAGTTCTCTCCTAATGTCTCCCACACCTGAATTTCCACATAACCATTCAACGTTGTAGTGAATTCGAACACACTTCTCCATCCATCAAGAAAGCAAACACAAAACCCACAAAATTCCAATTCACCACCACCCTCGTTCGTAAAAACAGTAAATTCACACGTACACTCGCTTCAGATGCGTCGTTTGAACACCGACTTTCAACATGTCAGGATGGCCGAGCGGTCTAAGGCGCCAGACTCAAGAGAAATCTTACCCACTCGCAGTGGGTTACTGAGCGTTCTGGTCCTCTCTGAGGGCGTGGGTTCGAATCCCACTTCTGACAAATTCTTTTTTTTTTTTCTTTTTTTCGGTATTTGATTTTGAAAATCAAGAGGTGAGCTCATTCTGATGCAGTGGACTTTGAACAGGCTGATTTACGGGCAGACACCATGTCTGGACGACCTTTTGAGCACCTCCACTGTCTGCTCTTGACCAGGCGACCTTCTGAGCACGTCATCCTTCATCTGGCGCCGTGCTACAGAATTACACGAACAATGCCACCCTCAGCTGTCACATGTGACTGTTGCTTTGTGGATCTCTCGGCACTTCTGCTTGCCAGCCGACCTTCAAAAGTGTGTGCCTCTGGATCAACCTTAATTTGTCACCTGTGAGTGAGATAAGGCGCTCGCGCGACTTCGCGACACATTTCCATTGTTTACCCTTGTCAGATGGGCGCTCGGGAGTATCTTGATTGATAATGGGAAGCGTCAACACTGACGTGTCTCTGCGAACAAAACGGAACACATTCCAACACCCCACCGTCGCCGACCTTGATATTGAAAGAGAATATTTTCGTTATCGCAAGACAGCTGAACGTGTGTGGCTCTCTGTGTGCTGTTTGTTTATCGGTGAGTGGATAACACCGGGGTGTCGGACGCGATTAAGGACGCTAATTAGTATGACACTCGATCAGCGCGGCGGGGGGTAATTATTCAAATTGCGCTACAAATGCGACTCATTCAATTAGATTGCCATCGTCGGTTGGCAGTTTTGATTTTATTCAAATTTCGGTGCTTAAATGGCCCATTAAGTTGGCTCAGATATGTTTTTGAGATACATGGCTAATTCGAGGCGTTTATGGGAAACACACGTTTAGCGAGGTGACGTCATTGGAATGCAAGGCAAATAAACAATCGTGATTCGAGGTTTGAAGGGGAGAGCTTGGCTGGTTGACCAGGTGTTGATAATGTGGTCAAACGATTGCTTTCTTTCATCAACAACAATAGAATCCACAGACGTTCTACACAGACATGCTCTGTGTTCCTTTCTGCCGTATGGAACGACGAGGACGTAAGACTGGTCAGTCAAAAAAAAAAAATCGTGAATGCTCTGAAAATCTGAACACGTCTACTTCTCGCCCATCAACCGTTAACAATAACTTCGCGCGACAAAAATTCTTTCATAAATAGGCCGATCAAATGGCTGACATAACGAAGAATACGAAACCAGTTCCCGTGGCCCAATTCGTCGACAATAGCCACACCGCCGCCTCGCTGACATTTGCATGAGTTCTCCTCTTTCGCAAGCTTCCACCGAAAATGTCGTAAATTTCATTCACCACGCGGTCGGCGGCGGCGGCGGCGACTTATCGCGATCCGTGCTGTTGTTCTTTGCGCTCTCGGATACTTGATTCGTTCGAATCGTAGGCGTTCCACTGACAGATACCGCTACAATCGGACGCGAAATCAACAAATTCACGCTTCGACGAGGAACACACGACCCGACAAACACAGCGGCAGCAGCTAAGCTCGATACACAGGCAATCATATGATTAATCAGCTCCTCGCACTCGTACCTCCCTAAGTGGGATAAATCAGATAACAAAGAGTGGAAGGAGCGTCGGGGCGGGAGAGACAGAGATCCATCCATCTGCGGTTTCCTGTTCAACTCCAGTTAGTGTCCACTCACACACTCACGCAATTCCGATGCCGAATCGATGGCGTGGCCCATCAGAGCGAGACCCAGCTGGGGTAAGACAATCGGCCTTGCGCCAGTTCCGGAACGTCATTAATCGTCGTCGTCTCCGGGGCTCTACAGTCTTTCTTGCCCAATTTGACGAGTGCGGCCTGGGAGAGGGTGGAGTCTGGAAAGTCATTAGGTCCGCTCTGACTTCCAGCATCCATCATCGTCAGCGCGCAGCACTTCGTCTATGGCCGGTTGCGTGTCTTATGTCATTCCGGTGGAGCTCCATTTCTCACCATCTTCATCCCGGGGACCATCGATCCACGCGGTGACGGTGGTCTGTCTGACTGCTAAAATGGACCACAGTCTGATGTCATCTGTCACTTCGCGTGTCGCAGCACGAACGCCGCTGAATGAATGAATGAATGGAACGCGTTTGCATGTGACACTGACAACATGAAAATACTCGCGTATCTGGCGCCTATCACTTCGATGATAATTATTGCCACAGACGACAGGGGAAGAAGCGCGAAATCTGCTTCTCGTGGATGGAGATCCCAGTACATATAAATTTGCATATTTTCCTCCTGCCGACGACGACGACGCCGACGTCGGCGGACGCCTGGGAGAGTCGCTGTGCGGCGGCGGCGAAGTCGATAAATCATTCGTTATAATGGCGACGGCGCACGGTTAATGACTTTCATTTAAATCGTTAATTTCGGGAAGTGATTTGTCGATGGCAGCTAGGCGTCGGGGCGGCCGATACCGCATTCGTGGCGTTTTAAGGTCACAATAGGAGGAATCGAGTTGAACGCTGAATGAATTGTAATCGATTTGAATGGGAGCTTGGGAGAAGTTGGTGAAAGCTCAGCTTGTGGGGCAATGTGCCAGGAATATGTCAGAAATCAGCGATGGGCCTGGCCGGTGTCTTCGAGTTAGCGGGACATCGCAGACGGGTGACAGCGGCGTTTAAGGTTGTTGGCAGATGGTGCCAGAGTTTAATATGCCGTAGTGGAGAAACAAGTACTGGCACTGCAGACAAAGAGAAAAGGACCTCAACAAACTTGGCGTGCGCAATTGGAGACAGTGGGAAAAATTAAGCAGGGGACACCGGGGATTGTAGTGGCGTGTACCTCAACTAACTGAAGACCTGAACTAACAGACTGTAGAGACAGGAGACCTGCAAGACTGACAGACAGAAGCATTTTGTTTGGGGCCCAGGTTCACCATGGACTCTGGTCTTTGTCCTAGTCTAGAACCCTGTGGCATGCCACACTCGTATACCAGTGAACTAGAGGGCCAACAAGACATGGCGTCGACTGGAAAACCTTGTCGATTGGTGCCAAGGTCCACCACGGACTGCAAGGCTAAACGAAGAGGGCGAAGTCTGAAACCTTGTGGTATGCCACCCTCGGATACAAGTGATGCCTCATACAAGTCAACAGAGGAAGGTGGCGCAGTGGAGAAACTAGTCAGTTGAGACCCAGCTGCTCCACGAACATGAAGAGTACGAAGTCTAGAACCTTGTGGCACACCACACTCGAGTAACACACAAAAAACAAATTCAGCGAATTGCAAACATTCTGTGGAGTGCCTCAAATCGTAACAATCCAGAGGGTGAAGCACTTGTTCCCTGCGTAAAAGCAAACAACATGGCACAACCCCCCCTGGGACCGTGAATCCCTGCGAGCAGATGGTTGATGACACTCCACTCAGTCATGCCATGCCTTTGAAGGCGGCATCCTTAATTGAAATTGAACTATTGATCCCAGCCCAAAGGAAAACCCCTTCAGACAAATCGCAACCATGTCCTCAGTTAACCGCCTGTCCCCCAGGGCCGGCGGTCTCCGACGTTCCCTCATCGATAAGCCTTAAATTTGAATAAGAATCTGAACAATCAACTGCCTCCGTGGCTCATTATCGCCGACGACAATCACGCACGCAAAAGTCATTGATCTCCCCCTGGCATCGGTTAGAGTTGGAGCTCGTGCGCTCCGAAGGAACGATAGAATTTCATTCGCTGTGTTCGTCGCGGCACGCGAAGAGAGCGCGGCAGACGCACACACAGAGAGAGAGAACCGTAAATATTGCTAATCGGATTCTGGCTTCCATAATTTTTTGTTTTTTTTGTTCCCTCCACCATTCGTTCATAATATTTTCCCGCACGAAATGATGAATAACCAACAACTACTCGCCTTCGGTATGACCAGGGCTTGTCTATGCACTCAACTAAACTATGGAGGCGGGTGGTGGTCGAGGGGGAGGCGCTTTTGCTCTACCTGATGGGCAGAAGATACGGAAACTGGAGCAGAGGATGGTGGGTGTGTAGAAGGTGAAGGAGCTTTAATTGGATTAGTGCAACAGAAAGAGGATACATCTGGATGATGGGGGTATACAACTAACATCTAGGCACGGTAGTTTGGCAGCCATTTGACTTCGGCAACGCCCGCCCACCTCGGTCCCGGAGACGAGACGAAGGCGGGGTGGCAGGGCACAGCTGAGCTCACCGAAGGCAATTTATAGTAATTGCAAAATTTAAGCCGGTCTTTTGAGAGGATTTCTCGCAAATCGAATGCGATGCGATAGAGCAGAAAATATTGACACTACCGAGGTGGTGGCAGATGGGCTCCGTTGCCCATTAAATGCCACAGAAGGTCGTTCAAATCGGATTTGAATAGGAATCGAGGGGGGGGGGGGGGGGGGAATGGATGGAGGAAGAATTGTGTTTCATACCGGTTTGGCATCGGCCTGTGTGCCGGTGTTCGATGGGAACCCAGAATAGTGTGCAGGCTTACCTGAAAGAGAGAAAATATTTATAGTTAGTCTGGGTGAATTATTTGGCAATTAAGGGTAAAAGATGTAAATGGAGCATGAGAGGGGGTGCTGAAGTCGCTTATCCCGACCATCGATCGGTGCCCGGTGACCAGAGAAAATATTGTTCCTGTCCTGATTTATCTGACTGTCCATTGTCAGACATCTGTGACCAGCCGTGTCGCCACAGCTCGAGGGCAGATGTGACACTAGATCGTAAAAAAGACATAATCTTCCGTTCATGACTATGACTCCCCAGCCATTAGTATCTCTCCCTCCTCCTCTCTCTCTCATTCGACATCAAGTATAATCAGATGCAAATTAAAACGCCAATTGACACATTCTCTCGGGGCATACTGCATCACGTTTTACGATGCCACCACACTGCCGCCTGTGTACACGGCCACCAGTCGTTCCACAATGAGTACAACAAAAATAAAGAAAATAACACGCTCAATAATCCACAGCATTTTGCAGACAACCCATAATTATCTCTGACGTAATGACATCCTTTTCCCATTCAGTCCAACTGCGCTGCAGCAGCAGCTGAATGAGGACACAGACGGTGGCGGGCGGTGAGGCAATGGCTTGGTCTCCAAACACGAAGCACGGGCGGTGTCGGTGGTGTCGGCATCAGAGGAGGAGGCGCAAGCAAAGTACCCCCTTCAAGGATGCTCCTAGTGAGTGAGAGAGAGAGTAAAGTGAGACCCAATTTGTAAGGAATCAGGAATAATATTTTCGCTTGGTGGCGGCAACGGCGCCTCTTAGCTTAGATCACAGAGATGCGCCGATGTGTGTCTGTGCCTATATTAGTGGCCGCCACGCCGTGCTGCTGTATTTGAATAGAGATTCCAATTAGTTGTGGAATGGATAGCAGTTCACTTAAAGTGCCTCCTTTTTTTTCTTTCATTCTTTTCTCCAACATCCCGGTTACGATTGCTTTCTCTTGTATTATTCTCGCGTTACACCTGTCGGTGGGTTGCCAAGGAGATTCACAGTTCTTCGGCATGTGGGTGGGAGCAGGGGGTTGGCGAGCAAAAATTGGCCAAAACGGATGCAAAGAGGAATCAGTCTGACGAGTGGAAGGAAGTACGCGAATTCTTTCGAGCGTGAATGGCTGTTATTATTTTTTTTTTCTCGTGCTGAATGGGAATATGCCACAAAAGTGATTGTTGGCGAATTCGGATGGAGTTGAGGGTGAATTTGTAGTTTTAAGCCTCGTCATTGTCTGAGGGTGCCCCAGGAGTCATTTGTTTGAGGGAATCAGCTTGGAATGGTGGTACAGTCCGGCGTGGATTTCAGCAGGCGCACTAAGGCACTTCGTCACGTTTGTGAGGCACTTTAAATTCGAGCGTCCAGTGTCATGTGTTTCGTGGACTTGGTCTCGAAGATTTACTGAATTTTCGTCCACTCAACGAAGACTCGAAAAAACGATGAATACCTCGAAAACCAGCTGCTTGAACAAATTTAGTACATTTTTAGCACATCTCCTCTTGCCACTATAAATGCTTGTCTTGTCGAAGACTAAGTGAGGTGTGGGCCAGACATCGAATGCTCAGAAAACGATGAAAACTCGGGAGATCTGGCAGGTGAAAGTTTTTAGTACATTAAGGCGTCCTCGATGCCTTGCCCCCCCCCTGGTCTGGAGTCAAAAAATCAATTGCCACTTGGAATATGAAAATTCATCAAAAACGGACCCAAAATCGCAAGAGCCCGGGAAGATGTGTCATATGAGTCATTTTAGTACATTTTTAGTACCTCTCAACGTGACAAATTCAATGTGAGCGTCCTCTGTTGCCTTGTCAAACTGACTCGAAGTCGAAGACTAAGTGAAGTTTGGTTCCGTCATTAAAGCAGGGCGATGAAAGCTTAGGAGGCTTGCAACGGGAGACCTTTTAGAACAGATAAAGCCCTCCTCTGTGTTTCTGGGAGTCGACTGGCACGTATGACACCCTTTAGTACATTCTTAGTGTCGAAAAGTGTAGAATTTTCAGAATTCCACTGACTCCCCATGCACAAAAGAAGTCAGAAAGGTCCGACCAGTTCTGCATTTGTCGACAGATTGCCGGAGAATCCGGGCTAATCTGATCCATTTTACACCGGACACGACGCAAAAAATAAAAGTCAACCAACCGAATGTCAGATTTCAGACCTTAAATTACAAAAAAATACCCGGAATTAAAATGAAAAATCCTTAACAATTCGTCCCCACATGGCCCGGCCATCCCCCCCCCCCCCCCCCCCCCCCCCCCCCCCCGCTGTCCAACACTTTAAACGGTGCAAAAAGGACGAATACAAGCTGACTCCAAACGAAAAATAATGAAAGGATCATCCTTTCAACCTTCCATTCCGGGCACAATCTGTTAAGAGGGTGAAATTCTTTTCTGTTTTTTTTTTGTGACTAGTCCCAATGTGTGATTCTATCTCTTTTTTAAGACACTTATAATTCCTAATGAAACCTTATTACTCACACAGAGAGAAAGGCTTGCAAGGATCCACTCTCCACACACATACTCAGTCGTCTGCCCCCCGCTGTTGTGAGCGATGAGGGGGAGGATATCTCGCAGAGTCAGTAGTTATAAATCAAATCTCTGCGCCCTCTCTCTCTCTCCTCGTTTGGGCGTTTTAAGTTTTGCATATCCGAAAAAAAGACAGGAAGAGGCGGAGGAACGGCCGACGGAAGAGAATAATAATCCGAAAGGATTTAGTCGCACGTTCTTGCCTAACAAACTCTCCCTGGGTTCCATCTTTTCATTAAAATGAAGCAAAGCCAGGAAAAAAAAAAACACATTTCTCCACACTTTTCACTTTAAGGGGATCAAAGCATTTTTTTCCCTTCTCTGTGTCAGTCACCCGCGCGGCTTCTCCCAGCATGCCTGTGATGTGGACAACATAAACTGGTGAAGCAGCAGCACTGAAAATTAAGGATTTTTTTCCTCAAATTTATGACCGGGATTTCGAGGCAATTTACGCTTAAGCTTGGAGGAAAACATAATAATGAGCCGGGAAAGGGAGGGGGGCGACGAACTACTTTGCATGCACAAAGGACGCCTCTCGGCGGCAGCAAGGGGACGCCACCACGAAGGTGAGCATGCATGCAATGAATGAACCGGAGCTCCAGCATCATCGGCCGCTGTAGGTCGTTGTCATCGTCTCCCTCAACTCACCCACCCCCCAAATTGCGCATGCATTCACTGTGAATGAGGAAAAATTTACACATTCACTTGAGTTTCGAGAGGACGATGGCGGCGACGACGACGACGACGACAACGACGAGGCCGACGGCTGAAGGATATAAAATTAACGTACAATTGTTCGATTCCATTTCAATGTGGAAATCCACTTTGTGGTCTCGGAATGTACACCAGGCATCCGGCTCGGCAGGGGGAGGGGGCAGTTTGAGTGATGGGTGGGATCTGTGGACCTGTCGACGGGAGTAGACAGACTCGGGAGGAGAACCTTGAAAATTGACGATAACGGACGAAATTGATCTCGGCATTTGACAAGGATACAGAGGACATCCATGTGTCATGGCGTGGACGTGAATGACAAGCTCGAGTGTGGTTAAGGACGCGTCTTTTAAATCCTTTAAGAGGATTCTCCATCACATCGAGGGATCCTGTTGACAGGATGGAATCTGATGGCCATTTGAAGGGGGTTCTCACATGCTCCTCTCGCATGCATGCGATGAGGACGAGTCATTGTGAAGGGGTAAGCGTGCGGAATTTCAAGGAGAATCGAACTCAATTTCATCATCAAGGGCAGCAAGTCCACCTCGCAATCGTCCAGCGTCTAGGGATCCAATAAATTAACTATTTGGTCCCAGCCAGAGGACACTCCCAGCTTGTGACACAACACAAGACAGGGTGTCCACATCCACGCTCTTTATTCCGCGAGGCCATGAAGAGCACTTGGGCAATTTGGTTCGACCGAGAAGACAATCCAAGTCTATGGACAATGCAAGAGATGAAGTCCACATCCACTATCGTTATTCCGGGTGCTCAAGAAGATCACATGGGCAATTTGATTCCAGGCAGAAGACTCTCCAAGTCTGTGGACAACGCAAGAGAGGAGGCCCGAAACTGGCGGTCGGAGTTGGAGATGCTGCTTGGTTTGTGCCCAATGTCCCAATACAGACTGGAGCGCCATACAAAACCGGTTCTTGGTTAGAGGCAGCGAGGGCAGCCAGACTGGAAGTCAGGAAAAAGACCAACAAGTCATCTCTTCTGCAAATTCCCGTCAAAATCACGGGCGACAATGCACCCCTTCCTCAGTTTGAGTATCAAACGCATTCACCTCCAATAAATTACAATTCCCCCCACCCCCTCACCCGACCCATTGTGTGACAGAATTGTTGTCAAACCCTTGAGGGTACAACTTAATTTGCGAGAATGTCCCCTCAACGTCCACAATTCAATTTCCACAATTTTGCGCAAATAAACTGCACCGCTGCCGCCCGCATCTTTGCGAGAACCTCAATTCATTCTGTGCCTCCTCACTCATCACAGTGTTACAACTCTGTAACGATCCATTCAGCAACCCTTCACAACCGACAAACTCCGGCGGCACTCATTCGCCAAAGCCCCCCACCCGCTCCGACCCCGAGAGAGAGAGAGAGAAAGAGACAGTATTCTCCTTTGGCAAACACAAAACCCCGTGCCTTATCATAATCAAATTGAATTACATAATTATTCCGGTTGATTTGAACTTCATGTTCGTAGTTAGTTCGGCGATTGAATTTCCGTTTGTCCTCCTTTTGTTGAATGCATTCGTGTGTCGGTGTGTGGACTGGGGAGTGCTGATGGAGGTGGGCGTGTGTGTGTGTGAGTGTCTTCCTCACTTTGTGGCGCCTTTGTTCATTGTTGCGGACTGCTTAAGCCATTTGCAATGGCTGTACGTGAGGGGTTGTCCGCCACACCCCCACCCCCTCCCACCCTTTAGCTTGACATGAGCATTTAAGTGGTTTACTGTTTTGTTTACCTCGCCGGGCTCGGCCTGTCCCCAGTCTGGACTGTAGGCGGTGGATTTTTGGTTTCAAAAGCAGCACCACCGCTCCTCCACCCTCTACCCTCCACCCATTCGCACTCAAAGCAATTACTTAGATAATTAAGTGCCACTGAGTGATTATGAAGTGAACACGACGTGCTGTGGCGTTGCGTTGCGTTCCGTGGCGTGGCGTCTCTGCGAGAGAGAGAGAGAAAGAGTACTGCATGCGTGTGACTTGCCCTTATCGGCTTAATTAATGGCGATATGCAAAGCAGGCCATCAGGGAGGAACGGATTGAATGGGATTTATGCCTAAACCGAGGGCGGGCAACCGATTGAGCTATTGATAGATTGACATAAGTCCCTGTGAGCGGGGGCGGGGAGAGAGACAGACGATGTTTTACGCTTAGTTAAGTTTTGGGGCCAATGAAACACAACAAGGCGACAAACAGTGTGGATTGGAAGTCGATAATTGGATTTTGTGCATGCATTGTAGCTCATCGGTGAATTAATTGCGTGCAGTTAGACCGGGGATAGGATGACCACTTTAGCCACACGGAATGTACGTCCCTTCAGCGCGTGGTTGCGTCACAAATCTCTGTCCGCACAACCGAATGGAATTGCAATTAGGTAATTTATTGTAGCAATTTATCGTGCTGCCATCGTGGCAACGCCTAGAAGCCAAGACTCACCCCCGAGCTCGGCGATAAATTGATCGTTAAACACATTTTGTGTGGGTACCAGTTCGAAAAGGGATTACCTTCGCGCCCTCTCCTGACTAATGGTGCATCCATTAAAACGTCGCATTTCATATTAGTTAGAGGGCTTATCTCCAGGATGGGGCTTCGCCTATCCCTGACACCGTATGCTCATTCACACTTCAATTGCCCATTTGGACAGGCGACAAATCGATGGAGGTCCAGGTGACCAGAGGGGAATGCGAGTCCTTTTGAGGGTCACCCCTAGGGAGCTCATCCGGTTTATTATTGAATCTACAAGATCCTGGATGTCATTCGCCCTACGATGATGGTTATGGTTATGATGATGATGTGAGAGAGAAGGTGGGTCAACTTGGAACGAGCCTGTGCATGACCCGAGACCCTTTCAACCGGTGAATCATCACCGTCGTCGTCGTCATCATCATCGGGGCAGTTGTGAGTGAGTATTTTGTCAAGGATCCGTGTATGGGGGGGTGCACAGTGTGACTGGAATTTTAAATTTGCCGTTTTTCCGTTGGTTGTCATGTCATGCTCGGACCGGGGCAGGAATGAGGAATGAATGTTTGAAGTGAAACTGAGCGTGTAATCGTTTAGAGGACAATATTTACAAAACAGAAATGTTAAAGGCTAATAGTGGACGGTATGCAGGGTGCTAATTGAACGAGTGATTAGCATGGGCTTGCGAGTCGCTGCAAAGGAAGGCAGTCGTGAGGTGCTGGCGAACTGGTTTGCTCTTGGGGAAATGTACATTTTTGCACGTTTTGACGGGCGCGGTGACTGATGAACGTTCAGAGGGGCTTTATGGCGAGTCGAAGATGGGAGGACAGTGAGTTTGTCTTGACTTGATCGCAAATCGCAATGATTTTGAATTTTTCACGAGACGGCTGTGATTCTGGGAACAGAGTAACACTGTTCGTTGACAAGACGTCGTCGATGGGAAGGGACCAGTCTTTGGGCAGACCACAAGACGCAGTCGATGAGACGGCGCACAGTCCTTGAACAGGCCACCAGTTCGTGGACAAGACGTAGTCGATGGGAAGGCACCCAGTCTTTAAACAGACCACCAGTTCATGGACAAGAAGTCGGCGATGGAAAGGCACCAGTCTTTGGGCAGACCACAAGACATAGTCGATGAGAAGGCGCACAGTCCTTGAACAGGCCACCAGTTCGTGGACAAGACGTTGTCGATGGAAAGGCACCCAGTCTTTGAACAGGCCACCAGTTCACTGACAAACCACCTTCAACAAGACGCCTACCCATTTCTGAACAGTTCAACCGGCTCTCATGGGCGAAAAACCACCCTTCACCCATGCCAAATTGTGGTCCTAATTGCAGCAGCAACCCTCGCATCAGTCCCTCGCCACATCATTCATTCACCTCTCAGTCTCCCAGGCGGGCAGGTTTAATCAGCGTCTAGTTTAATTAAAATTATGTAACCAGCATAATTATAGGATTTTTGTTGCCGCTTATTGGCGCAGAATAAGCAGGTTTTTCAATGCACCCTGCCTCCCACGGTGGTCGGGGCAAACTATTGATCTGTTTTTCAGGCGAGACTACTGCAGTGTGGTCGTTCTGCGCTCGTTTCTGGAGCACAGTTTTTCGAATACAGATACAATCGGATGGCCCTTCAGTGCCCGCCAGCTGTGGATGATTGCAGTGCAGTCGTGAGTGGGTGGGGCAACGGGACGATGATGATGACGATGAATCCATTCCGTGGTTATACCGCAGATGCAGTTGATTGCTGCTGGATTGGAACACACTCCCCGGTGAGTGTGGTTCGTTGCTCTTGCAGATTCTAATTGTGTTACTTTTTTTGATTGCCATGTCAGGAGATTTCTTTTTTCTGTGGTTTTGTTGCTCGTGCGGGCGGAAGCTTTTGTCGCACAATCAGGGAAACAAACACCTTTGGGGGGAACATTTTTGCAGAGAGTGTCTCCCACAAAATCTGTTCACAAACAGGGCGACAGGGTGGAGGGTGTTAAAAGTGTCGCCAACCACAGTCAAACTTCATTCTTCGAAGAAATTGTTCCTTGCCACAAGAAGTAAACAAAAGGAATTTAGGCGGGCGCCCATCAGGACGTTTGCCTGGCCTCCCCCCCATCCGACTACAACATTTAATTCAAAGGATTAAATTGAAACAAATTTAAGGCTTTCCCCCCACACAGGGAAACTCCGTCCACGCCACAGAGCCTCACGCCTGCCCACCCGCCTTGACGACGACGACGACTTTGATCCTATTAAAAAGTTATGGACCAACTAAAAGTGAAGACGCACAAATGTCCCGTGGAATTCCGGTCGAGAAGACAAGACAATTGTCTCTGTATCGTCGTCCTTTTTGACAAAAGGAGGAAGCGAAATTACCCAAGGACGTATAACAGGATTAAATAATTCATTAACTTGTTTTGCAAAGTTAGTCACCCGCCGGGTTGCTGCGACGTCCCTCAAGCGGATGCCAAATGAAATTCAATTTTAGGGAATGTCTCGTTCTAATTGAAACTGTTTCTTTTTTTGTCGAGAAAGCGAACGGGGAAGGGTTGGCAGAGGGGCTGCAGAGTGGGAGTGGAAGAGCATTTCAAGAGTAATGGGTTCTCATCAATTTTTTTCAGGGGCAACCCCCCCCCCCCCCCCCCCCCCCCCCAAAGTGTGTAAAATCTGAAAGTTTTACATTTTTTCAATTTGATTATCGCTAATCCTTTCAACGTGTAAACTCTCCTCCACATCCAATTACTCTAATTGCACGGCTAAGTGGAGTGGAGCGTCGGTCTCGGCCACGGTTTTGTTGTTGTTCCCTGTCCAGTACACATGAGTGAACAGTTTTTTTCTCAGCCTCCACTACAAGATCGCGAACTCGGTGTTTCGTGCAAATTTGTAGACCCAACCGGGAGTGCGGATTTTTTTTTTCAGGACACAGCCAGAGTGTGTGTGTGTGTGCGACTGCGGACAAGTTAAGTTCAGGTTGCTGTCGACCGGCGTTCATCTAAATTTTCCATGAACGCCACGAGAATTTTCCGCACTCGACCGTTTACACATTCACCTGGCCTCTTGGCACTGCTTCAACCGCAGCGCGCAATGAATTGCAAATTCATGAGCAATTCCGCACGACGAAGAGAGAGAGAGAGAGAGCGGGACAGAGATAATGTTCGTAGACCCTTTCACAATTGACACATTGGTACATATAGCCCGCCCGCCACCGCCAAGTGCGAAATAAACGCTGGCGCGCACATCACATTTACGCCTGAAGGCTTCGCTCTTTAAGCCCTGTCTGGGACTTGCCAAAACCAAATCAACAAAAAGGAGAAACAAATGAAAAACAGAAAAAAAATGTGCAAAAAATTACATCACACAAGAATAGGCAGAACAATTTGCCCTCCGTGATTCTATTTATACTCGCTGCCACAGCATCCACCCCGCCGCCGACGCCTGGTACATGACCTCCCGCATTTCAGACGAGAGAGGCGAGCAGAAAAAATCTGAAAAACAGCGTGATGATGATATCCTGCGACCTTCAATTGTTTGCCAGACGCTTATCCGCGCTTTCTTCTTGTGCAAACATAGTTGGAGCGGAGTGCAACACTGACTGACTGGCAGGCAGACAGTCAGAGGGGTGGCATGCGGTGCCAGTGACTCACGAGGATATTTCCTGCTTTCTCTACCATCCGTTTGTCGTGTTCCTGCCGCGATTTCTCCCCCGCCACACACACATACAAAGTAATAATGGATTCAAAGGGACTATGACATTTGTCATGACACAGGCATACACACAGTTCTAATTATACAGCAGAGATTGGGGACGTCGTACAAAGGGTTGAGACGGGGCCGAGCACCCGACTGTGACCGTGGAGGGAATTGTGTCGAGCTAATAACGATTAAGTGCACGCAAAATTTTCAAACAGCAGATAATGTGTGTTTCGAGATAACGAGTTAATGGCTGACAGGGTGCCGTCGAATTTCGGTGTACAGGGAGAGCCCACCCAACCCCGTCTGTCTGACTGAAGAGGGAACACTCGTTGAAGACTTCTCGTAATGACGGCAATATGTTCTCATTTCCCAACGCCACCCACACACTCCACCTAATTCCCAAGACCACTTGAGTGTTGTGCACTTACGCCTCAGCTCAGCTCGTGACGACCTTCTCGGCGACAATACACGAAAGTAGTGCACTCGTTCTCAGAGAGTCCCATTGTGGCCCAGCCTTTTCGTCATCCCCTGTCATTCGTCGCAGGGAACAATGGCGACGCTGGCATTTAATGCGATGGCCAGGGGGATATCTTCAAACGATTTGCTGTGCGCTGTCTTTGGGGTCTTTTGTGTCTGATTGGACGTGGGTGGACTTGGATGGTTATTCATTGGGGATATCGATTCTGTTTGAATTGCTCCGCCGACGCGACGAGTGTATCTCATGCCAACCCGTTGACAGTCGTGATTTTGTGCGATTACTCGGGAGGAGATGACGGATATTTTTGTACAAGATGTGGGCGCGGGTTCGGATGGGTAAGGAACGTCTGATGTTTATCAAGGGCTTGTGGATGAAGTGGCGGGAGAGTGGGCAGTGACAGCGGTCAGAATCGAGAAAAGGCACGAGGACGTAATAGAGACAGAGGTCACTGTTAACGCCGAGGAGTGGAAGGGAAGGCGGCTACATCAGTTACTGCAGCCAGTCTGAACGTTGAGAGATGGAAGGGTATCCCTAAACCACTAACAGGGCCTAATCTGAGCGCCGGGGAGTGCAAGAAAGGAAGTCTGCAGAAGTAGCTGAGATCACTTTGCAAATTCAGAGAAAGTGAGGCTTCAGCAGTAACAGTGAGCTGTTTGAACGTCAAAAGGTTTGCGGAAGTAGGCCAGAGCAGTAACACAAGTCACTGCGAACGTTGAGAGAGGGAAGGATGTTCCTAAGCCCTTACGGGGATGTGGACGGAAGTAAGTATGCAGCAGGAACAGCTTTCCCGATGATCAATGAGCAGCACAAGAAAGTAAGCCCACAGCGACCTCAACCACTGTTCACTGAGACTTCGTGTCCCGCTCGAGGTTATGGAACGAAATTGGACAAAAGCCCTCACTTTAGCGCACAAAAACCCACTGTCAGCCTAAGCCACAGTTGATCCCTTGCAGATGTAAAGTCCACGCTGACACAATTGAAACTGCAAACAAACAGAAGACAACAACTGCAGCCAATCATTTGAGGCATATTCCCATCACGAAACTCATTATCTTCTCGCCGTCTCCTCAGCCAACCGGCTAAAGCACGATTCGATGATACTCGCAAAGACAACACACAATACACAGCAGTTAGCATTGAGTAATGAAGACAATCCATCCGATATCCCATAGATTTTCTTCTAAATTAACTCCACAATGGGCACCCACTTGCAGCCGCAAATAATCTCCGCCAGTCATGACCGGAACATCCGACAGCGCTAAATGCATTCGATTCTCAAGGAAGAGTCCGCGCTCTGCAGATACACACCATCGCCATTCACAAGCACGTACCGCCACTGAATGCAAACATAAGACGAGGCCAGACGAAAGGATTCATTGCTTCATGCGCTTATCAACGTCGTTTGACGGCTATTTCTGGTCCGAAGTCCTCGGTCCCCCCACTGCTCTTTCTGCTACGTGCTACCATCTTAAATATCTGTTAACCATACCGACGGCTTCTTCTTCGACACTAGTTAGATATTCATCAGAAGGAAAAAGAAAAGCATGTGGGGATGAATGAACACAAAGCGAAGACATTCGCATTCTCTGCCTCTGCCGCTGTCTCCTCGGCTGTAGAGGGCATAGTCACCACACCACCACGTCGTCGCCTGCCTCGTCGTCGTTCCCAAATCGAACCGTTTTGCGCTGTTTTATCTATCATGCATTGTTCAGGTATTCAAAGCGTGTTTCCGTGCTGCTCCTTCTGCTGGCAGTGCCACCGCCACCACAGCCATTTGTGCTGCATCCGAGTTCGGCGTGTATTCAATTTATATTCCATCGACTTCGATTGAAATTGAAAAAGTATTAAGATCCTCGCCATTCATCGCCCGGACGAGACGTCCTCGTTCGTTCTCATCGTCTTTTGGTTTCGATTAAAGCTGCTTAATGTTCTGGCTCTCCGGCAGTCTTCAGAAATTTCGGTCGCGTCATGTAGCGACGTTTTGCAACGGACATACCGATATTCCTTATCGATAATGAATTTGTCATGTCGTCTCTTCTTCTCTCTCTTTCGGCGATGGTGCTGGTGGCGGAGGACTTCCACTGGACTGGAGTCGATGGCGGAGTGTGTAAACATGGAATTCACTTTAATGAAGTAGGAATGCTGCTTTTCGGCAGTGGAACGTGGAAATGAAAACAAATTTATCCAAGAGAACTTGTTTTCGGGATTGACTGTGAGTCGGTGGTGGGAATGGGACAGACGGGAGTAGCCCTTTTCGTGGCGGGTTCGGTGAACTTGGAGTGTGATTTTTTTTTGTTGTTTGTTGTGCAGAAGAAGATTTCTGCAAGGGCTTAGCGGGTGAAACTGGTAAAGGTGGAGGATGGGCTGGGAATGTGTTTGAGGAGTCCTTGCGACGCACAGCAGGGGCTCCCTTAGAGCAGAGATTGGTGTGAGGCGTGGGGACCGAAGGAGGAGATGCTAGAGAAGGGGCGGAGATACTAGAGAAGGAACGTTGGAGCTAGGGAACGAACTAGAGTCTAGAAAAGGAGCCTGATTTCTAGAGAAGGTGCGGAGATTCCAGAGAAGGAGCCTGGATTCTAGGGAAGGAGCACAGATTCCAGGGAAGGAGTCTGGATTCTAGGGAAGGATCACAGATTCTAGGGAGGAAGCCTGGATTCTAAAGAATGAGCACAGATTCTAGGGAAGGAGCCTGGATTCTAAAGAATGAGCACAGATTCTAGGGAAGGAGCACAGATTCTAGGGAAGGAGCCTGCATTCTAGGGAAGGAGCAACGATTCTAGGGAAGAAGCACAGATTCTAGGAAGGAAGCCTGGATTCTAGAGAAGGAGCACAGATTTTAGGGAAGAAGCACAGATTCTAGGAAGGAAGCCTGGATTCTAGAGAAGGAGCCTGGATTCTAGGGAAAGAGCACAGATTCCAGGGAAGGAGTCTGGATTCTAGGGAAGGATCACAGATTCTAGGGAGGAAGCCTGGATTCTAAAGAATGAGCACAGATTCTAGGGAAGGAGCCTGGATTCTAGGGAAGGAGCACAGATTCTAGGGAAGGAGCACAGATTCTAGGGAAGGAGCCTGCATTCTAGGGAAGGAGCAAAGATTCTAGGGAAGAAGCACAGATTCTAGGAAGGAAGCCTGGATTCTAGAGAAGGAGCACAGATTCTAGGGAAGGAGCACAGATTCTAAGGAAGGAGCACAGAGTCTACGGAACGAGCACAGATTCTACGGAACTAGCCTGGATTCTAGAGTCGATGCCACGGAAGGAGGACAGATGCTAGAGAATGAGGACAGATCCCCAGGAAAATGGGCAGAGTTAAGGAAGGACCATCTTTGCTAAGGAAGAAGCGCTAAGAATCTAAAGAGGGAAGGGCCTAAGGTAGTATCACCGACGCAAGAGAATTGCCGCCGCTGCTCGAGAAGAAGTCTCTGCAAACATAGATCACTTAGACCAACGAGTCTGGTCCATGGTGTGCTTGGCTTTCGAAAAAGGCTATGCCTATGCTAGAGAAGGAGCCTCAAAGCCTGCGAGTCACTTAGACCAACGATCTAAGACCACGAAACCCTGCCAACCCTTTAGTGTCAAAATTGACATGGAAAATGTTTGAAAAAGCTTCGGCCTTCTCATAGAATGTGGAACAAATTGCGACTAAACTTGAAGACGTTGAAAACCCCGTCATTCATCCCTTGATCCCTCGTCAAAGCAGCTGAGTCACGAAGCCGAGAAGGCATGCCCTTCTTTCAAGCATTCCTCCGAAGAGAGTTCTTGTTCGGCCCCAAGAACGGGTGTGTGCAAATCTAACGAAAAACATTTTTGGCATCTCCACCCCCACCCCCTGCCACCCCCACTAATCTGCTTGTCAATTCATGTGAGTTCAATGCCTTCAAAAATTCAACAAATAAACACCTAATTTCCTTTCTTAGTCAACTCTCCCATAATCCCCCAGGACGTGTACACTTCTCCTCGCCCACACGCCACCTCCCTACGAACCTCTTCTTCTGCTTTTAGAACTCCACCCCACCCCAACCGTCATCCCTCCCCCACATTAATGGCTAAAAATGTTTCGAAACGTTAAAAACCCCATAAGTGGTGTGTTGCTGCGATGAAATTTTTCACCTGAACAGCTTTGAATACGCAAGCATTACATGTGTGCCCACTCAAGCTGTGCCTGCGATGCCTACCATCCGGCAGAACCGCCTCCGCCTGCCACTTCCAGCGCACAAAGGCCTGCCAGCCCGCCTTTCACCTGAGGAGGCAGAGGGAGTTTCTTCAACACACACACACACACTCCCACATGCAGGCAGCCATGGTCGTTCCAAATTCAGAAAATGTATGCAAAGTGAGAGCGGGTGAGGGTCCTTCCTTTTTGCGCGCCTGTAATGGACCCCAATCTAAGAGGAACTTTTCCACTATGATGATTTTACACAGAGACCGGATTTTCCGCATCTCTGCCGCCATCTGAGTTGGGTCTTTGTGTGTGTGTGTGGGGGGGGTGTCCTCCACCTCCGCCAAGGATGAACGTCTTGCAGACGAAGTTCTCTCCGTGCTCGTATTTTTGCCTGTTTACGATCGTAAATGCATGTGTTATGGGCTTAGACAGGGGGCAGGAGTAATTTAGGAGTTCCAAGACCAACAAGGACGCAGAGTGCCACCAACCAAATGCAGGAATCAATTTCTGTCTTTTCTTATTTTTTGTTTTTGTGGCCCCCTGCAACCGCATGTTTGAGACACATTTGTTCGTGAAACAAAGCAAAGCACAGTCATCCATTGGAAGGTCGTCGATATGGTCGGCAGGGAGGAGGCAGCCACACACACTCGGGGGGGTTGTCTCCTGCACCACCAGCAGCAGCAGCAGCAGTGTCCTCTCGGCGTTGTTTTAAGGCATAAACATAAAACATCCCCTCAATGGCTGCCTTCAGTGTCACTTGTAATATTTTATTCAGCGAACAACTTTCAGCCATCCTGAGGAGGACAGTCCTTTTTTTGTGCGGAGGACGACACAGGAGGAGTTATTTTCTTTTTTTTTCCAGTTTATTGAGACAGTGAGTTGAAAATTGAAATTTAACTGGGTTCTGGGAATAATATTCGCAAAGCACACACGGAGAGCGGGGAGGAATGAAATAAATATATATTTTATTTCGCCGAGAGTGCGAATGGGTGTCTGGCGCTGGTGCTGGTGCTGCTCCTGTGGCGAATACTGATTTGTGGTGAATGCGAATGGCTCTGCGGTGGCCACAAACTTGTCTGGATGCACTCTCATAAATCTGTGATATGCTAGTGTATCTGATCGGAGCGAAAGCCAGAGGGTGGAGAGTTTGTGTAGAAGGACCAAGGATGGATATGCCTTTTGGGAGTTTGTGAATGGATTCTTCATAATTTTTCAATTTCAAATGATGGGGCCATGTGAGCATGGGAGGGCTGTGGTTGCATTGCCATGGTTAAGGTCGAAACCTGAAGAGGTTATTGAAACTTGAATAGGACCACCACCACCCACCGAGGATACACATTGTGAACTTAAACATTTCAAATGGAAGAGGCCACTCCGCAGCCGGACCGGAGTGGGGGTGGGGGGGGGGTTTTATGATGAATTTTTAAATTCTGAATGAAAAGGCACTCAGAAGGATTGATCGCATCAAGCCGGCGGGCTGACGATGACTGGCCAGACATGAATTCACATGAAATCCGGTCATCGTCTAAGAAATCTTGTGCAAACAACCTGAGGCTGCTGTTGGAAGATTAAGTCTCATCTGGCCCAAGGAAGCCGTAAATTTTGCCTAAGGAACAATGCCAAATCTTCTGAGTAAACTCTGAACCGAATTACATCCCCTGGTCATATGATTTTTAATTAAGTCTCCTCTGTTTGCTGGGGATCCTACGCCGACGCCCACACATTTAACAACCGACTGTCGGTCACACACACCCGGCAAACAAATTTCTAATCTTCCCTCGCACATGGGACCAGTTCCGGGAGCAGAGAGAGAGGGAAAGACACATTTTGCAGCATATTAAGCTCGCTTAAGTAGTCCTTTCGGAGAGAAGTTCACAAACACGAGCATCCAGACCATAAAATCGCCACCCCGCCGCCGACGCCCGTTTTATTCGTGCACACTGCATCCCCTCTCGCTGTGCTATTAAATATGAATGTGCATCTATTTAGCAAACAAGACAGCACACACCGGCGCTGCGGCTCCTGGCATGGGTCACATAAAAAGTGACACACACACCAGCCCGCCCATCCACCCATCCACCCATCCACCCACCCGGCAGGACAAAACGAAGACTTTTATGAAATGAAATTCGCCAAATGGAATTGCGACATACTACTCTGCCGTTGAATGTGTGCAGCACTCCGTGCGGATGAGCTTGTATCCGGGCAGGGTCATAATGATGACATGCTTGCGGAGTACGGCGGCGAATGGACTGAACTGAGTCAGCGGCGGAGTCACTGAAGAAAGGCCATAAAAACGAAACGAAGAAATGGTTAGCCTTCACCTTCGGAAGGAGTAGAATTAATGGCAGCCAGTCATGAGCGGCTCCACAGTCCACCACCCCCTCGGAAGGGCGGCAGCGGTTTGGGTGATGAACAAAAAATAAGTTTTCAAGTTTTTCTCCGAAAACGGTTTATGGCGGCAGTAGTTGGCGTTGGCGGTGGCGGAAGGGCGATAAATTATTTCTGAGCACAAAGACCGGCACTCGCACGGAGAGATGAACGACATAGTTTAGACCTCGTTCAGTCAGCCTTGTCGAGGGAAGTGAGTGTCTAATGTCGGCACTTGACTGTGTAGGCAAGGCAGCTGTGTCAGGTTGACCGAGCGGTAAAGTGCGCCGATAAGAGTTCATAATCCTTGAGGTGATGGACGAAAGGATGTATTTTACGAGAGGCTTCTTCGAGGGGAAATTATGGAATTTCTTCTTTTCACGGCGGATGAAGAGGCTGTGGTACGGCGGAAGTGATTACCAGTCAATCTTCAAATGAGTCAGGCGGCTCGATGGATGGTGTTTGAGAGCTCAAATTTGATGGCAGCGTGGAGGCTTTTATGGCAACTAGTCGGAAGTGGACATAAACACGTCTTTGGTGATTGTCAACGCCATTCGGCGGTCATTGACTGCAGGATGGATGAAATCAGAGGAAGAGGTTGTCAAGACGACGTTGGGCTGGGAAATGGACGTCTAGACTGAACGAGATCAAGACTGCTAACTGCGCCGGGTCTTGAAAGTCGACTCAGTTGTAAGAGCTGAGCGCTACAAAGTGAATAGACATTCACTGTGCCTGACGTTGATTCAGAGCTCTGAACATGAGCTGACGACTTTGTTGTAAGAGCTGAGGTCTATTGAAAGCGCCTGGCGTTGATTTGTAGCGCTGGACAAGAGCTGGGTCTATTGTCTGTGCCTGGAGTTGATTCAGAGCTCTGAACAAAAGCTGACGACTTCGTTGTAAGAGCTGAGGTCTATTAAGTGCGCCTGTCGTCGGTTAACAAGAACTTATTCCACCGTCCCCACGAAAAGAATGATCTGAGAAGAGGCTCCAGGCATTTGATTTACGATTCACACCAACAACCGACGACACACGAGAGGAGAGTCCTGAACGCCTTTCGAAGACCAAGTCAATGACGTGCCTTTTCCCGTCCCAGCGGCGCGTTCTTATTAAATTCAAGTGAAACAAGAAGTGACAGCACGTTCACTTAAGATCAAGGATTGCATCACCGCCACAGCGGGTAACCCTGATTGACTTCATTTTCACCTCTGCATGACTTGATGCCTCCCAGCAGAGACACAGATTCAGAATCAGGTTCACTCAAGTGAAGTGTAAGACGGCATGACATGACCTGTCATATCTGCTCACGGGCCCTCGCAAGGTTGCTTTCAAAGTCACTCTGCTCAGTGGTATCGAATGCCAATTTGTGTACACCAGTCCCCCGTGCCCCAGCACCCCTCGGCTCGGATTCCCTCTGGTGATTGTAACCAAATCCATTTGACTTTCCCCCCAAAAGCAACCAACTTCTCAGAAGTAATCGAAGAAAATGTTGTTTTCCTCCGCACACTGACGACGACGACAATGTCACACGTTCCCAAATGAATTCTCCGAAATTATTTCGTCTTCACGTCCCCCCGCGAGCGGTTGGTGGCCAAAGCAACACCGACTGAGAAGCGTACACCCGATGCGATTTTGTACTCGAGTCGCAAAATAATAAGGCGCCCAAAGCGGCGGTTGTCCCGTTCGCATTGCCGAAGGGATCATCTCTTACGCACTCACGCACACTCACACGCGCACACGTTCGACAGACGACCTGATTTGGTCGTCAATTGTACGCGAAAGCCCATTGGCACGTGACACACACAAAGTTGACAAATAATTAGTTCACGGGGAGGCACGAAGAGAAAGCTGAGCCCGGCAAACTACCTCACCACCACCAGCAGCCGGCGTAATTGACGACAGCCCCCCCAACATGTATGACAGCGCACAGGGCGACAGCACACTGACGAAAAAATTATTGGGTCAACATAAAAATTCCGTTCCGTCGATGGCCATGTTTGGCCGCCTGAGGCGCAGAGCTGCGGTGACGAGGAGACGTCGCCAGCGACACAGAAGGAGGGAGCAAGCACAGCTGCTTGAGTGGATTTGGGTGTGTGTACCCACCGACAATGGAAAAAGTAAATAAGGGTCCCACAAGTGAACAGTTGTCACCCTCAGGTGACCCTCCCCCAGCTGCGAACACCGCTGCAGCCGACAAACAGCAGCAGCTCAGGCAAGTGCAACAAGCGTCTTGTTCCCCCGTCCAAGTCGTCGACATGTTGTGAGAGTTCAAATGGCAATTAATAACGCTGACAACACGCCTGAGAGTGTGAGTGGGACTTTCTCATTCCATTTCGCCGCGGGGAGTGAGTGTTGTGTTGCTGGGGAAAGGCCAAGGTTGACGGAGCCTATTGTTTGCTCCCAAAAAAAACCCAGATGAACTGTACCAAGAGGCACAATTGAATGCCAAGAAACCCTGGCAACTCTCCCGGCAACTTGAGACGCCATTGTTGTCTCTAGGGGCGAAAACCCAAGTCCTGCGGTCATCGGGAGGCAGGTCAGTGAGTACGCTCGCATTGACCTCTGCTTGATTAATGGAAAAGGATATTAACGATGCTCGAATGATGCACGATTCGGAGAAAGAAGAGGTTTTCCTTCGCGTGGTTGTGTAATTCAGGGTTTTGGTTGAAAGGGGATGACCTGCCAGAGATCCAGAGATATGGTCGGGAATGGGAAATTTATTGTCTGTCGATGCGTGGGGACATCTAATCTCAGAAACGAAAGAAATATTCGAATGGGTTCCAGAAAGGCCTGAGATGTAGTCACTGCTTCCAAGGGCAATAGCCTAGAGTGATTCTTTGTGTCTCTGTGGACCTCCAACAAGCGCGATCTTTGACTAGCACACACCAAGTTAGTTGATGTCCATCAGAGGACACACAGGCATCCTCTGCTTCGTGTTCTGCCACAAGCTCAGCGTTGAGACACGAGTGGATGTTCCTAGACTAGCTCGGCGAATGGAAAAGACTGACAATCTCCACTTGAAATGTGCCAATTGGCAAAGGGCAACGTCTGGTGCTCCAGAAGTCTAGGAAGATGCAACTGCACCATGTGCTGAATTGCGGATACGCACCCAAACACTCAAGGGGCCATCAGTGACCAGAAAAACCACTGTCAATCCTCCCCCCGCCGGCGATGCATATCTCGTATATCAGCGTAAATAGCTTCCGTCTATCAAGCGAATAAAAAAAATCAATTTAACATCAAACACTTCAACGAGATTTACGGCCACTTGAAAATCACACACACACCCCCTCCCACCCCCTTATTCATTGGAAATCAGAGAAATTCTTTGAAAGCATAGCCAATGGCAGATGGGCCTGCCGCAAGCGAAACATAAATTCACACAAAAAAACGACCCTCTCTCTCTCAAAAGGAAATCCTCCGCCTCCCGCAAGAAGTAGGAGAGAAACAGATAAAAAATACATCTATCGCCAGCAATCATTTATCTGCCACGCAAATTGATTCAGTTCAACATGGAACATCCGACGGTAGTGACATCATCAACACATGCGAACCAATTTTTGTTTGAAGCCCTTGAACCCGATCCCAACACGTCATCATCTGCCTACTCCATCGCTCTCGGAGAACCGTTCACCAAGTGGGCATTTAAACAGATTATCGCCGAAAGAAGACATGATCCAGTGAGTCGTGGCCGCTCACGCATAATTGAATTGCCGCCCGTGACCCCGGTGTGCACGGACGAGACGAGCTCTCTTTATCGAGAACTCATCAAGTCGGTAGCCGAGAGGGTAGACTGGAGGCCCACTTACGGCATGGGTCATAATAACAGATCTCGAGACCGATCGACGAAACCATTTATTATCAAATTATAAACTCATTGTTTTATGCCCTCTTCGTTCCCCACCACCTCTCGACGGTCATAATTGATAGACTGACCGATAAATAAAGTCACGGACCGGCTAATAGGGTAGAGCCGGAAAAATGTTTGGGGAAAGTCGTTAAACGATCTTACGAAACAATGAGGGGAAGGGGGGCACCAACTGCTGCTAGTTCCGGTGTAGACTGTTGCGGACTACGACCATTCATCGTTGGAGCCAAGACAGAGAGGGGGACGTTAATCTGATATCCATGGTCTTAGGTGTTCGTCAGGCGAGCGGGATTGCCAATTAGGCTGACCGTCAGGGAGCACAGACGCAGCATAAATCATCCATCAGACTCAGACAACCACAACGACGATGTGACCACCATCAGCCCCATCACCACCCCCCACCACCACCAGCATCAGGCAGTAACCTTAGTTTTATTAATTTATCTTCCAATGTAGTGCCTATCGTCCCCGCCATCCCGGAGGACGAGTCCTGAGCTGAAAATTACTTGCCTCGCACTCGTGGGCCAAGAGGCCGAAGCAAGGATTTATGGTAATTTCCCCTGGAATTACCCATCAACATTGTTTACGTTCAGTTTTCTCTTCTCTCTCCGTTTTTTTTTGTGCTCCGGCTTGCCTGGTGTCCTGCTTTGTCCTTGTTTTCGGTGGCATTGCAGACATTACCAACGCACGGCTGGCCTCATTTTGTACACAGAGCCATTCGTTACAGGATTTAGGCAACACTGAGCTGGATTATGACAATACAGTTTTGTTGGCGAATTTTGAATGTGCGTCTGCGATGTAATTGAGATATTTTTTGACGTGTTATCCTGTTTGATCGTGGCGGGGGCACGGTAGCCGGATTTGAATTCGGATTTTACGAGTGTCATAAGAAGGCCAAATGACATGGTTTTTTTTTGGGGGATTTTAAAAGCGCGACACGGATGTGGGCACATCATCTGGAGGGTTCACACGTTGAGTAAATATTAACGAGACCACATTCAGTCATTATTCGTGGAGCGAGGGTGCCGGATGGTGATAAAAATGAGAGGGAAACAATTTGTGTATGACTGGGCCCAAATGGGAATCTTCAGGGAGTCCTTGGTGGGGGGTCGGGCCTTTGGATGGATGTTGAACAAATTTTCATAACCTCCACTTGGGCAGTCAGGCAACGTAGGGACCGGCCATAAAAGGAGTCACGGCGAACCGCAATAAAGTGCCGAACTGAAAGGGGTCACTGATAGAGGTGAGCTCGACACGAGTGTGAGCTGGCCAACTGCTGGAGGTGAGCCGAGGAGCAGGCGAGGATATTGGCGAATTCGATAAGTGCATGTCACGGTGAGGAAGGAGAAACTATGCAGAATGAGCGATAGAGACATCTGCCACGTCTGGGGAAAGGATGTAAGAGAGTTCGATGAAAGTATGTCCTGGAGAGCAGTGAGACTCAAGTTTGCCACGTCTGGAGGGCAGGATGGGGCCTATTCTAATTCGAAAGAACACACATGCAAGGGATGCGTGCCACGTCTAGAGGTGGTGATGTTCCCGATTTTAAGCCGAATGCGTGGATTTGCAAGAGAAGCTGAGGAGAAATCTGCCAAGTCTGTTACGGAGTATGGATCATTGGGAAGTCGGTCCATCAATTATGAGCCGCGAGAGGTGGAGGGGAGGATGTCGAGGCGACGGAGGAGGAAGAAGAGAGGGCGGAGGACGTGGAAGAGGAGAGGGATGAGGAAGAGAAGGAGGAGGAAATGATGGAGGAGGAAGAGAGAGAGGAGGACGTATAGAGGGAGGTGAAAGATGAGAGGGTGATGGAAGAGGAGAAGAAGGGGTAAAAGAAGCGGTAGGAGCAAGAAGAAAAAGAGTAGGAAGAAAGTTAGATTTTCAGAAATCCCCAGACACACCCTGGGAACATCACCGAGCTTCATTCATAGTCAGATCATCAAGCAGCAGGTTGCGGCTCAGGCGATACATGCAACGTGCCTAAACCAGATCACCAAGAAAGGACGCAGCAAAGTTTGAAAATTAAGGATTTTATCCGACGACTGTGTTGACACGGGTGACTTAAGTGTCCGTCCACGACGACCACGTAGTTTTTTTCCCCGTTTTTCTTAGTTTCTCAGACTCCCCACACGAATCAACGTGGCGATGAACAGCATCAGAGGAAGAAATGATAAAGCTTCATTAGGAAAAATAAACGTTCTCTCGATACGACGATGAGCTTACTTTGCAAATCTGGTCACCGTTCGCGGATTCCCGAGATAGTGTCAGCCGGGGCAGTTCCACGACGCATTCGACAACTCGGCCTTTCGTCCTCACTCTGAAGTGTATCCGCACAAAATCCAACTGATTCAGGAGCTCAAGGAAAACGGCAAAGGAAAGACCACACAGCTGATGCCTCAATGGACATTCTGTACGAGTGAGTTGAGGGCATGGTTGTCTCACGACGGAACGGCGTAAACAGTGAGATTGTACGATCACCTTAAGACACAGAGTTTGTCAACAAGCCCCAATACGACCGGTGCTCTCAAAGTCCTTGTCCCATTGCCCCACCCATCCCATCGTCCCACAACCCTGTCCCAAATTCAGACTGGTGCATGCGTCTGTCAGCGATGGTTGGATAAGATATGCCAAAGCAAGGGACACTCTGCCAAGAGGAAACATAAATAGCCAATCCAGCCACTAGTTCCATTCTGCTAAAGAATTCGAAAAAAAAAGAATCCGAAAAATGTTTTGCAATTGAAAAATCATAGATTCCACTCGTTCTTCTCATTTCAAAGGCTGTCTACATAAACTATGGCCCCAACAAGCCCTTCGCCATAAATCCTCGCCTGGTATTGCTTCCAGATGTCGCGCGGCACATCTCCCCTCCCCCACACCGGCATTCCCATTTGGGAACTAATGACATTCATTCGAAATCACTTCGAACATCATTTACTTTCGTGTGTTCGAATTCCCCATCACATCCTCCTCGAGTCGGAGCTGCCTGCAAGGAGCCCCCTCTCTCACTCTCTCTCTCTCTCTCTCTCAGACAAATTTCCACATTTCGGCTTCAAGTCACGGACGGTTTTTTGACGTCTTTAAGCGGACGGACTAGTGAAAAATAAGGAAAATAAAAAAATTCATAATAAATTCTTAATTTCAAAATAACTCGAGACGGGGGGGAGAGAGGCCAGCCCTCCACAAGTCGCATTTGTTATTCCTGCTCCATCCTCATCGGTATTGTTCGAATGGTGTACACACAATAGCCGCCACCACTACTCTTCCGCCTGCTGGCAATTATTCTATTAATCGACATCTGCAGGAGGAAGGGGAAAGAGAAGAGAGAGAACTTCACTTTAATTGCCAGGAAAACGACGGAGAATCAGCCTACACTCGATGCACTCGTCTCATGCACCCTCCGCATCTCTCGCAGCGATGACAGAAGACAAATTATGAGAATTGACAATTACTCGTGACGTTCTT
Source organism: Eristalis intricaria (assembly GCA_964034865.1). Taxonomy (NCBI): domain Eukaryota; kingdom Metazoa; phylum Arthropoda; class Insecta; order Diptera; family Syrphidae; genus Eristalis; species Eristalis intricaria. Next base: position 1,855,143 of record OZ035877.1, on the reverse strand, counting down.
TTCTGCAAATTGAAGATAAGACGAAGCAAACGACTCGGCTTAGCCTACATCGTCCACAGACACACACACATCCACACACCCGCGCACATTGAACAGACAAAAAGAATCTTTAAGTCGCGCAATTAAGATGCTCTGCGCGTGTGCCACGAGCACACATATGAATGCAAGCTCACAAGCAGCCAGCCATTCAGATGGCTTTTTAATGGGACGTCAACACCGCGCTTTGACAGAAGATAAGTTGTGAATGCGTGCGGAATGGGTGACATTAATGACCCTTAACGTTGGCCGCCGGCTAAGTACGCTGTTTGCATCAAATAGATCAATTGATGAATCAATTGTTTCCTTAAATACCTTTAAATCTGACAGCTGTCAACAAGTGGATGGGTTTGTGCGGGAACAGAACAATACGAGCTGAAGAGCGGTTCGCGTGTGCCGCCGCAACCCACTCGACAGCACTCGGCACCGACTCCTCAATTTAAATTAAAGATAGCTCACTTCAGTGCCCTCTCGAGCGGAAGCCAATGTGTCAAAAGAGCATGTGCACTTGTCAAAGTACACACTTTTGAAAAAAAATGAAAGAACAAGCAACGCAACGACACGAGAACGGCGACAAAGAACGAGCAACAACAACGGAGGGGGAGGAGAGAACAGCAGCAGCAGCAGCTTGGCCACTTCAGTCTTGTTCATTTTTTTTTTGGTTTTCATTCCTGTTCAGCTTGTCTTGGTCGTCTCCCTTTATTCGTCATCGTCACGCCACGCCACCACTTGGGTGGCGGCAGTACAATGACTGGAGAGAAATTCCCTCCAAGCGTCACATGTATGCAATTGTCATTCGCCGGAGGTAAACAATGAGGACCAGGACAGCCGAGTGCCCAGAGGAAAAAATAAAAAAGAAAAGAAAACAACAGTCTGTTTGTTGAATGGCATCAGATTCTGTTTGGACAGGTCAGAGGAGAGAGGAAAAAAAAAAAGAATTTGTCAGAAGTGGGATTCGAACCCACGCCCTCAGAGAGGACCAGAACGCTCAGCACCCACCACGAAGTGGGTAAGATTTTCTCTTGAGTCTGGCGCCTTAGACCGCTCGGCCATCCTGACACTTGACAGCGCCATCGTCCAACGAACACTTGCCATCGCCGGAACTAGCCGTTCTGTTCATTTTTAACCACATCACGATGGTAATCGATTTATTTCAATCTCTCACGTCGATAATCAATTTACGACGCCTCTAAGCCGCTCGGTTGACATTTATGACAATCAAGTGTCACCCGATATGGGATAGCCGGCGAGAGCGAGCAAGATTTACAATCCGGAGAGTCATTAAAAATGCCTTCACATGATTTGATTTAAGAGACAGCGAGGGAGCCGCCGCGTTAGATGCTTTCCACTTCAAACTTCGACTTTGCCTGACAGGTGTCAGTGATGGAATGGAGAAGAATCGTGCCGCAGCGCAGGGAAATGACGCCGTCAATCAGAGGAGGAGGAAGACCGAAGTGAATTCCTGCCGGCACTCGTGTGGAAACTATTAAAACACTTCACATTCCATTTGATTAAACGACTCCATCGCTTCTCGGGTTTCCCTGTGAGAGACAAAACGGTGCAGTCAACAATTCGTTTTTGATAGCCTTCGCCTAATAGGGCGGCTGGGGTCTGACGACGGGTTATTTACTGCCGAAGGGGGTGTTTGGGAAAAAACTGATTCGGCAGCAAGTGCTCATTACAGAGGGGGTGAGGGAGGAGAGAGGAGAAATGCGATGATGCTGCTTCCCTTCTTTTTTTTTGGGATTTTTTCTGTTGTTGATGTTGTTATTTTTAATTACTCATTCCGTCTCGGTTACAGTGCGCTGTAGGCGTTATTTTTACAAGCGCCCCGTCATAGCGCGCACCCCATTAACACTTCCACACACAGATACACAGGCACACACCCTCACGGTGGCGACTGACAAAAGGGGGAACAGAGACTCTAGGTTATGATCTTTTGGCAGCTATGCCGCTGCAGCACGGGAAGGACTACGAGCTATGTGCCATCGATTATGATGTCATGGCCCCCGGCCTACGGAGAATTTATGTGAACGAGGGATAATAGTTACGAGATTTATACCGTGACCGTGATTCATTTTTATTTTCAATTCTGACAGTCGGTGGATGGGCGGTAAGCGGGACATTATTTTCTACGTAATAAGCCCTTTAATGGGGCTTGATGTGTCATCAGGGTGACAGCTGTCAGTGCGGTTATTGAGACGTGTGCGCCGTGAAGGTCTTCTTGACGCCAGTTGTAAGTTACGAGGGTTAAATTCAAATAATTTATGCGACGAGTCTTAGGGAACACCGCTCTCGGCGTTGGGAAGGAGCACACAGTGAATCCAGTGTCAAGTGCTGTCGAAAGGAACAACTGACACTCAACGACATCCACTGCTGATTTGAGATGCTTGCCAATAAAACGTCTACGATTTAGGATGCGACTTAAGAAAACCTCTTAAAGACAGGCAAGAATGATGAACAAAACCCTGGCGACTCCACACTTTAAGGACAAGCTGTTAAAAGCAACAACACAATCCCCAGTTAAAGTCCCCCCCCCCCCCCCCCCCCCCCCCCCAACAAAGCGAAATATTCAACATAAAGGATACAAATCTCCCCCGACAGCCGAGTTCAGCGTCAAAAATCGATGATAAATCAACCCCACGGAATACTTAATCAGAGGCAGCTCTCCGAAAACCAACCACAAGTGACAATCCGAATAGACCGTCGCCCCATCTGGCCACAGTCCACCCATCGAGAAACTATTCCCTGAAATGCCATCATACGCAATTTGCAACCCTTAAGTCCACCCCGTCGACCAGCGTTTGTGCAAACGGAAGCAAAAAGGAAACCTCTTAAATCTTGGAAAAAATTCGACCTACCCTCGAGACTATCTGTCTTCAACTGTCATTCCTTCATCTTACGCCCGTCCGCCAGACAGCTCTGCACCCCCATCATCGCCTGTATTCACTGCAAATGACTTTCAAGGGGTCGCACATGAGTTCCCCCTTGTGGATTACAACACAACTCGTAGCAGAGCCCAACCCCATTCAGCGATAATTCTCGAGCAGAGGTTGTCACAGCCACTGTGAAGGCACTCAGTGAACAACGACCAAACGAATTGCATTCTAAACAATTACGCGCAAATCATCTCCCATTCACCGGCATGACCGTTAAAGAGGCAGCGCCAGTGCCGTACCACCGAAAACCCATGAATGGAGCGCCGATGAATAGGCGAACACACATGAGGGTGTGTGCACTCGGATTTGAGCGAGTGTGAGTGTGGGTGGTTGGAGTGGAGACAACTTTTCTCCTCTCTCTTTGAACTGTCAGCACAGGAAGTGAAATACTCCTCCGCATCGCATGCAATTGTCACTGCAATGCAAACGGAAATGGGGTGCATATGATCACTGCGAGAGCGAGAGGGGCCGTGAAACAAATGGCCAATTGCGCGCCGAACGAGCAGGAGGATGAATCAGTGTCCTCGGCTGCCGTAGCGGACGACAGCCGTCCATGACACTGGCACCGACAAAACTCGTTCCTGTCTATTTCCAACTGCCACTGTCATCATCTCACACTCCTCCGACACTCACACCGCCTGAATGATAATCAAATTGAAACTGAAAGTTACCGGCGGCGCTTGAATTACAACTACAACGACAACTGCACCGCAACCATTTGGAATAAATGAGGAAGCCGAGTGCCGACCCAACCAACCAACCAGCAAACCATCCAACCAACCGATCGACCGGCAACTGCGACTAGGAGCGACTCCAAATAATCGAGTAAAACTATCAAATTCTCTGTCGCTGCTGCCATATCCATCCCGACAAACGTTTCGCTCGGGAGTGTTTTGCATTCAAAATGCATTGCGAAGGTGGCAATATGCATGCAGAATCGAGGCAGCGAGAGACTGTTGGCTTTTTCCCCCATTTTTTGAGTCGTCTGACAGTGGTGTGGCCATTTGGCAGGATCTGCGGAAAAATTCGATTTATTTCGAGACGTTTTAATCCATTCAAATTGGATTTTTTTTCTCCCCGGCCCCAACCCTGAGCCGAACGCCTTCGCACTCTCGGCCAAATGATTGTGCTGTCACTTGGCAGTGATTGATTTTGTGTGTGTGCCGGCGTCGGATGATAGTGAATGCATGTGCGCGCAATTACTTTGCTTGCTCCCGGTGAGATGGTGTTCCCCCCGTTCACACACAGGAAACGACCCGTATTCCCAGTCTAATCAGTTGCGTTCGTTCTTTTCTTTCGTCTTGTGTCGCGCCTCGGAACAGCTGGAGACCTGGAAAGGGTTCGGATTTTGGGGTAGCGAGGAGACTGAATGCATTTCCGAATGATGAAGAGGAGGGAGTTGTTATCGTCTGCCGAGAATTTCGGGGCGTATTCCCGTGGAGTCGTGGTTCGACGAAAATGGGGGGCGTCATGGGGAGCAGTGAACTGATTTTGCCATCGGCAAGGGAAGTTGCACCAGTCACTGTCGAAAAGTGTGATATTTCTCCGTTCTCACTGATTGGCTGTCGTTTCTTATCAGAAACGCTCTGGGCTGCAAGGGAAAACAATCTTGTTTTACCCAAGCGCTCAGCAGACACACTCGTGATCTGGCGAAGCTTGAACTGAGTCAAAGACAAGCATTTCGTCTCAGAGATATATTTGTGGACTCATTGGAATGCATTGTTGACAAAGAATCAATTCTGTGGATCCTTGGAGCACACACAAGAAGAAAACCAAGCCAGGGATCGGTACAACGAAATCACACTTCTCTTGAAGCCAAAAGAGTGACCTTAGCAAATGCAAGCACACTTCTGTTGTTGGCTACTTGCTCAACGATCAAGTTAGGACAACGAAATCCAAAGAATCCTCTTAAAGATAACCCACATTCAATCATCGGCTTGCTTAAGGAAGTGTGGCCAACTTCCCGCAAGCCCCACACACTTCAAACTTTTGAAAAGTCTCAAGACATCCTTATGATCAAGACGAAATCCCCATTCAACAATCCACTGCCGGTCCAGAACAAGGACAAACACTGAAAAGACAAACAAAATCAAGTTTCGAAAATAAAACCAATAAGAAATGAAACCAAACCCCACACAACGCGTCGTGAGCAACGACGACTCCAACAAATCCAATCATTTGTGAAAGGGTTTCGTTTCGTGTCCTCTGCCTGCCAACTCTCTCACCGTCACTGACAATGACCATGGTCACACACATTAACACAATAGCAACCAGAGACTAGTGAGCCCTCCTCCTGACGGAATCCGAAACCTTGTTCATAACAGAATTTCCCTCCAAATTGAATGTAAACAAATCTCCAAGTTCACCTCAACTCAAGCCGGTTTTGGTCTTGTCTCACTCTAGTCAGTGTGTTTGAAATGGCATCTTCTTCTTCTTCTTCTTCTTCTTCTTCTTCTTTACTCCTGCATAGTGCAGCATCAAATGAGAACAACAACAGCAGCAGCAGCACCAGAAAAACAAGCAAAGAGTGTAACAACATAAAACTCACCTTCAATGCAGACAACATGGTCCCGGATCTGTTGGGCAATCTGTGCGTCAGGCAGCAAGTCAATTAAATCATAAATCGCATAAATCGACGGATGAACACTCTCAAAACGTTGGATCTCCTGTCGAATTGCCAATGAGTTGCTTATGAAGGGCGGATGCAGAACAGGGTGATGACCCGTTGCAGCATGAACATGCCGCTGTTGCGGAGGCGTGGAATTGTGGTGATTATTCATGACGTACGATGTGTATGAATGATGATGCACTTATTCAATCGAATGATGCTTGACACAGATACTTTCTAACAAGACACAACACTAACAACACCAGCGACTGCAACAACACAAAAAACACCAAAACCAGCACACAACATAGCCACTAGCCACTGAAGTACGGTGAAAGGATTGTTTGGACACTCGTTTCCCGAATTCTCTTTTTATTTTTTTTTATTTTCAAGAAATTCCTTTCCCGCAGTAGCTCCTTCTCACATGCTATTCGTTGTTATTTTCTTTGGGCTCTCTTTCGAATGAACTTTCTTGGGCCGCTGGATGCGGGACTACACGACAGCGACGACGACGACGACGACGACGAGAACAACAACAACGGCGACTTTACGGATGCACTTGTAGGGCATCAGCGGCAGCAATTTACTTCTATATTTTGCGCGCACACCGATTGCGTGAAATTTGTTATTACATTTATGCAGCATTCACGACGAAAACAAACGGTAAACGGGGGAAAAATTCGACGCAGAAACAGCTGAACAACAATCCAATCGCGGAGGGAAAACAGAACCAATAACCATAAAAAAAAATTGCCCAACTCGATGAAAATCAACCGCAATTACACCTGATCAAACACCAAGTGAGAAACAGACAACACCGAACGGCCAACTGAAGAGCAAATCGAAACTTGTTCTGTGATGTGCTGGATGTTTGATTTCACTCTTTCGTTCGCTGGATGACATTTCGTCGACTGACGGGACCACGGCGATTGTGCTGCCACCGGAATTATTTGACAAGTTGACAGCGTTCGACATGTCGGTAAGGCAGTGTTGTCGGTACGGTGGGGACACATGTGCTTACTCGATTTCAACAGAAGGAAAATTGGATCATTTTCTGCGAGAAAAGTGCCACAAATAAAAATACAATTTTCAAAATTTAAATAAATTAGAAGCGAATAAGAAACCACACATCGAGAACACCTCAAAGTAATCATCTCTAGAAAGCCACATTCGAGCAAACTGCATTTCCATCCATAAGTCAAAGAAAGTCCCACCTCTGGGGGTATTTTATTTATTTATTTTGAAATCTCTTGCTGCTGACCGGTTAATCAACTTTCCTGTCTGCTATGCTTGTCGCCGATTGATTTGTTTACACCATTTTTTTCGCAGAAGACCTGCTCAAAACTATTTATATCACAAAAAATATAAACGTCGAGATTATCAGTGAATTGTGGTCGATCATGCAAAGTTAATTAACAACCTTTTGAGCGAGCATCTATCGAGAACGATAACCTCCTTCCCACAAGGTCGTCGGCAGAATAATATTTAATTTTTCCATTATTTCACAAATCGAACGAGCTCAGTTAGTGCTGAGGTTCGCTTGAGAGATGACTAATCTGGAGATACTCCTCCTGGTGGTGGCTTTTAGCCTGGGAACATTGTCCATGTCCACCTCTTGGGCTGGGACGTGTCCCATGAAGAGCATAGAGGCGCAAATCTTTTTGGAACAGAAACAAAATGAGCTGAGAGAACGAGCACACAATGCCACTCTGGCCAATTGGGTGGCTAACACGAACGTCACTGACGAGAATTTGGCACGAAAGAACGCAATTGCGGCGGAGAATGCACTTTTCAACAAGGAACTAGCTCTGAGACTTTTGGAGATGGGATACGACAAGATTGAAGATGAGAGTATCCAAAGGCAAGTGAAGTACCTCACCAAAATCGGCTTTGATTCGTTGCCACAAGATGACTACAAGGAACTCCTGAATGCAATCACGTCTATGCAAAAGAATTACGCAACTCTGAAAGTCTGCTCGTACAACGACATGACCAACTGCAAGTTGACCCTGGAGCCGCATATACAAGAGCGTTTAAAGAACAGTCGTGACCCCGAGGAGTTGAAGTACTACTGGACTGCGTTCTACGAGAAAGCAGGCGGTCCAATGCGAGACCATTTCCAGAAATACGTCGAACTCAGCCGAAAAGCTGCCATATTGAGCGGTAAGTGATGAGACATAATATACAAGACGCATAATTTTAAGTTGTCTCTTCTAGGTTTCAAATCGTACGCCGACGTCTGGGTGGACACATATGACGACCAGTTCTTTGAGGAAAACCTGGACAGAACCTTCCAGCAGGTACTGCCTTTTTACCAGGAACTACACGCCTATGTGCGTTACAGGCTGCGTGAAACCTACGGCGACATTGTACCGGCAAATGGAAACATTCCCATGCACCTTCTGGGAAACATGTGGGGACAGACTTGGAACGAGGTCATCGATCTGTTCACTCCCTACCCCGAGAACCCGTATGTGGATGTGACAAGTGAAATGGTCAAGAAAGAGTTGACTACCGTTAAGATATTCGAGCTGGGCGACGAGTTCTTTTCATCGCTGAACATGACGAAACTTCCACCGTAAGTACTCCCGACTGAAAAATGCCCTCTGCGATAACCTTTCGAGCTCGCGGTCTGTCGTAAGCGTCGTTTCATTGCGATAAGCCATACTGTCTGTCCCTCGATTGGGAATCTCATTTGAAACTCCTCTTATTTCTGTCTCGCAGCATATTCTGGAAGGAGAGTGTTTTGGAAAAGCCTACCGATCGCGAGGTTGTGTGTCATGCCAGCGCTTGGGATCTCTACGAGCCGGACGATGTCCGCATCAAACAGTGCACAGAAGTCACCACGCGCTACCTCTACATCGCCCATCACGAACTGGGTCACATCCAGTACTACCTCCAGTACCAGCACCAGCCTGTCTCGTTCCGGCAAGCACCGAATCCCGGCTTCCATGAGGCCGTCGGCGATGTCATAGCGCTGTCTGTGTCGACTCCCAAGCACCTGGCCAAGATTGGACTCATGAAGAGTGGCGAGTTGGACACGAAGAGCCGAATCAATGAGCTTTTCAAAAGCGTGAGTGAGGAGCTGTTTGCCTTTGGACATCCTTTTTACCATTTCTGAATTTACAGGCTATGGGGAAGGTGGTTTTCCTGCCATTTGCCTACACGATGGACAAGTATCGGTACGCGGTCTTCCGTGGCGATGTCAACGAAAGCGACTGGAATTGTGAATTCTGGCGAATGCGCTCTGAATTCGGTGGGATCGGACCGGCTGTGCAGAGGTCCCACAAAGACTTTGACCCGCCAGCCAAGTACCACGTCAGTGCTGATGTGGAATACCTCAGGTAAGACGGTGGTCCCTTGGGTAGACTGATGGGTTGACTCTCTCTCTTTCTTTGAAGGTACTTTGCGGCTCATATCTTCCAGTTCCAATTCCACAAGGCAATGTGCATCAAGGCCGGTCAATTTGTCCAAGGAGACCCCAACCTAACGCTGGACCAGTGCGACATCCACGGAAGCGCTGAGGCTGGAAATGCCTTCAAGTGAGTCTAGCTTCACCAAGAGACCCCGCAACGAGTGAACATCACTTGGGTTTTGTTTTCAGAAAATTGCTGGAGTTGGGTGCGTCCAAACACTGGCGGGACGCTCTCTACGGCTTTACTGGGGAGCGAGAAATGGATCCCTCAGCGCTGCTTGAGTACTACGCTCCTCTGAGGGTCTGGCTGAAGAAAGAGATTGACCGACTTCAGATTCCGGTTGGCTGGAGTGTGGACAGCAGTAAGAAATGATTCGATGTCGGGGTGTGAATGCTGGCTTAACTGAACTGATCTCTTTCTTTCAGATTGCGTCAAGTCCGAGCGTGAGCAGTGCGAGGAGTTTAAGGGGTGCTCATGATGGGGATGGGAACACTCAGACTGGTGAAATAGAATATCTTTGTTAGCAATACTCTCATGGAACTTTAATAAAAATGGAATTTCAAAAAGCTTGGGAGAGGCGTAGCTTAAATGCAAGCTGTCTACGTGCAGCTGCATGTCTGAGACTTCGACGACGACGAACGGAGTCATGTAGTTCTAATTTCCTTGTCCTTCATTCGCTGTCAACCTCGACATCAGATGTGACTAAATTTTCTCAGTACTATCAGTCGCCGTGGAGTTGTAAAACGTAAGGTTCAACATCCCGAAGAACGTTCGCTGATTGACTGCTGCTGATAAACAAACGAATCTATCGCTTAGCCGCCATATAAAACCACTTCGAATGCAAAACGGGTCTGTGAGCCGTTAAAGGTTGTTCAACACAAGAGCTTCTAGACTCCGCTCATAGGTTGCAAAAATGTAAAATCAACAACTGCCTACCCTATTTCATCGCCCCCACTCCACAGTGGATCGACTGGGCATCGAATTAATATACAAAGGTGTTTGCTAGCGACTCTCTCCGCATACATAATCAGTCCGTCCATTTCTTCGATTTCAAGTTCAACGTATGTGGCCAGACACAGACCAGAAGGAAGTGTGCGAGCGGCAGATCAGTTTCTCCGAAACACCGCTCACCTGCTTATGCCTTGTTTATGCTGATTGCCTCCAAATCGAGACCGAGTGCATCGATTATCTAAAACATCGACTGATCGCGGATCTATTTCGTTTGCCCTATTGAACTATTTTCAAAAGCTAATCAGGTGGTCAAGCTTTCTCTCTCTCACTCTCGCTTGGCACATTTCCAGTTTGAATCAGCTTGGCGGAAAGTAAAGTTTGTAAGTGAATGTGACACGCTCAGCATTATGTTCAACCTTGCGCACTTCTGGGGCGAGCCACAGCTGCAAAAGTTTCCACTACACACATTCCGTGGAGCGAATCTAAGCTCTAGAGCTTCAATGGATGGGTTTCCGATCGCAATTCAATTAAACGACGACGATGGATGAACGATATGGATTTTTGTGACGCAGTATGCTCTCTGATCCGGTCACTGTACGCATGGGTAAACATTTGCTCGCGGTCTAGCGTCCGAAGCTGCCTGTTACAGGTGTCGATTGTTTACTTTCGAAACGACAGTAGATAGAGTGTCAGATAAATAGTATGAAATCAAAAACACACAAAAGATATAAATAACTACAAATTCTCGTCCACAGAGAAGACGAGAAAAAAAGCCGAACCAGAAGCCAAAAAAAAAAAAAAAAAGAAAGAACAACCAAAGAGCTATAGGCAGACAAGAAGCAGGGGAGGAGATTCAGAACTCTGTCACACGACTGCGGCAGCGACGATAAATACGACTGGAGACGGGTCATCGTGGTTAGTTTGGATTCAACGTTCGCCGACGTTCTCGACTAGGAAGCTGACTCATACGAAGCACACACTGATTTGGAACGCACCTGGTGGTAAGTGGATTTTCTCAAAACAAAAATAGTGCTTCAATTGCAACCGAATAATTGTGTCATTGTGTGTGAGATGGTTGCGGATATGGTTTTTGTGTGATTGGCCGCGACGAAGCGGAGGACGGATTTGAAATTTAACTCGGTTTCTATTGGACTGTTTGAGCACATCACATGACATGTTTGTTGTGTAAAGAGATAATTGATATAATTATCGTGATTAAATCAATCTTTTGCGGTGATTTTGTTAGCGAATGATTGTGAGAGTTGATGTTGTTGACTTTTCGGCACTTAAACGTGTTTCGCTTGATGTCGTGTGTCGTGTGGGCTAGACTCAGATGAAGTATGTAAACCTGTCGCTAGGTCGTTGGCTTTTGATGTTGCAGAGTGTATCGTGCTGAGTGGGGGCAGCGTGTCCGTTACTTTGTGAGTGGAGATGTGTTCTCTGATTTGAGGAATCTATCAAAAGTCTCTCGACTCTTTCAGAAAAATGGACTGAAAACAATGAAACCACAGCCGAGCTCACCCCCTCGGCCCCTCAAAGCAATTAAACACGAAGCATTAGTTTGCTATTATGTCAGTAAACCTGTTCGCATGCATTGATGAGCTAACTTTCTTTGGGCCTCACAGCCAGAGGCGGTTGACTCGCGCGCCGTGACGTGGGTTGACGTTGAAGACACTCAGGCAAGCCTTCCGCCCGAAGCCTATTCCATCTCACTGTTGTTTCGTCACTCCTAATCTGACACTGATCGATTGAACTGATGGACGGGCGAAACGTCCGTCCAGTGACCTCTGACATAACCCAAGCACACGGCCGGGTGCCCAACTCGCGCAATCAAACAATCCACTCGCACCGGGGACTCGTTCCATTGAGCTGGATAAGCGATCAACTGTTTACAATGACAACAGTCGATTTCGATTTCTAAACACGTAAGCGCTGGCTTTGGGGGGGAAACAGAAATTAGCTTTCAATTAACAATCGTCGATAATGGCCGACTGTGAGTTTGCATGTGTAAGTAGATACGCTCGGTTTGGAGTGCTCGCGAGGCTAAATGGCGGCGGCGGTGTGCGCTGCGGCTTGCGAGGTATTCATCGGCATAAAACGAGTCGTTTTTTTTGCTGGTCAATGTGAAGAAAGTTAGATTAACACCTTTGCGGAGCCGGTGCCGTAGAATCGCACAAAAACCATGCACGCTCCGATGGCAATCTTCACAGCCCGATGGGGATTATTGAAATTGTCTCCACTTGCAGGCGCCTACTTAAGCACAATGAAGAGACTGCTCCTGTTGGTGGGAGTGCTGGTAGTGGTAAGTCCCCGGCCAGACCCAATCTCACAGAAATCCTGTAAGAGAATCCCCTTTGCAGATCTGCCAAGGGAAGGAAGTGGGCTTCACACGCACAGAGTCCGATGCAGCCGCATACCTCGCGAACCTGAACAATGAACTAAATCACATCGTAAACGTGGATACAGAGGCCTCCTGGGCATACGCCTCCAACATCACCGATCACAATGAGAAGCTGCGCAACGAAGCGTCCGCCAATACGGCGAAATTCATGAAAGAAGTCGCCAAGGAGCTGAATCAGTTTGACTGGAAGAATTTCCAAGACCCCGACCTCAACAGGCAGTTCAAGAGCTTGGCCAAGCTTGGGTATGCAGCTCTGTCAGAGGAGGACTACGCTGACCTGCTGGCGACACTCTCGAAGATGGAGTCGAACTTCGCCAAGGTGAGAGTGTGTGGGTTCAAGAAGAGATCCAGCTGTGAGATGCAACTGGAGCCTGAACTGACTGAGATCCTGGAGTCCAGCAGAGACCCCGAGGAGCTGAAGTACTACTGGCAGTCGTGGTACGACAAAGCAGGCACCTCTGTGCGGAGTCTCTTCGAGCGTTACGTTGAGCTGAACGGCAAGTCAGCGATTTTGAACAGTAAGTGGAGGATGAAGGTTGTGGTTGGCCGGTTCCGTTTGTAAGTGTCGAATTTCAGATTTTACATCTGGAGCAGAGGTATGGCTGGACGAGTACGAGGACGACACCATCGAGGAACAGCTGGAAGAGATTTACAGCCAAATTCGCCCGCTCTACGAGCAGATCCACGGTTATGTCCGATGGCGCTTAAGGAACGTCTACGGAGACGATGTCGTCTCAGAGAAGGGACCAATTCCGATGCATCTGCTGGGCAACATGTGGGGCCAGCAGTGGTCCGAGATCGCCAGCATTGTGGCCCCGTTCCCCGACAAACCACTGCTCGACGTCACTGACGAGATGGTCAAACAAGGCTACACCTCAAAGAAGATGTTCGAGATGGCAGACGAGTTCTTCCAGTCGCTGAACTTGAAGAAGCTCCCACAGTGAGTCATTTTTGCGGATTTTCACGCAATGATGGACGCTAAGTTGTCTGAACCTTTCAGGGCCTTCTGGGAGAAGAGCATCATCGAAAAGCCAGACGATGGACGTGACCTCATTTGCCACGCCAGCGCTTGGGACTTCTACCTTACCGACGACGTTCGCATCAAGCAGTGCACACGCGTCACGCAGGAGCAATTGTTCACTGTCCACCACGAGCAGGGACACATCCAGTACTTCCTGCAGTACCAACACCTCCCGCATGTGTACAGGACCGGGGCAAATCCCGGCTTCCATGAGGCTGTGGGAGACGTCCTTTCCCTGTCCGTTTCAACGCCAAGGCATTTGGAGAAAATTGGTCTGCTTAAGAACTTCAAAATGGACCAGGAGACGCGTATCAAGCAGTTATTCTTGACCGCCCTCGACAAGATCGTCTTCCTGCCGTTCGCCTTCACCATGGACAAGTATCGCTGGGCACTGTTTCGACGACAAGTGAAGCCAGAGAATTGGAACTGTGCCTTCTGGAAACTGAGATCTGAATATTCCGGCATTGAACCGCCCATGGTGAGGACTGAGAAGGACTTCGATGCTCCCGCAAAGTACCACGTCTCCGCCGACGTGGAGTACTTGAGGTGAGTCTTTGAAATGCTTGACAAGGTTCAGGGAGTAATGGACACTCTTTCTTAGGTACCTGGTCTCGTTCATCATTCAGTTCCAATTCTACAAATCCGCCTGCGAGAAGGCTGGTCAATATGATCCCACCAATCCCGAGCTACCACTCGACAACTGCGACTTCTATGGAAGCGCCGAAGCTGGCAAGGCCTTTGAGTAAGTTTTGTCGATTGAAATTATCTGTCTGCGAGAGGGTAAGGAATTTATCCTTCGCAGATCAATGTTGTCCATGGGTGCTTCCAAGCCTTGGCCCGACGCAATGGAGGCCTTCACCGGGGAGCGCAAGATGAGCGGCAAGGCCATAGCTGAGTACTTCGAGCCCCTGAGAGTGTGGTTGGAGGCGGAGAACAAGAAGAACAACGTCTACATCGGATGGTCGCAGACAAACAGTGAGTTCGGCGAAGGTGAAGCTTCTGGGCAGAGGTGTAACGTGAGTTCTTTTGTTTTCCAGAGTGTGTGCCCTGAGGACCTGCTGCGGTCGCCACAGATCCATGAAACACATTCCATTATACACATATATTACACAAATAAAAATCGCATACTTTATATACCCCTTGTGTGTGCTTTTCATTCTCAATCAATTGGTTCTAATGAGCACTTATCCACCTACTCCTCTATCCAAGGACAAGGTCTGAATACACAAACAGTACAGTAAAAGAAGGTTGATCTGCTTGGGCTAGCAGATAAAAATCTGCTTGACTCAGCAGGTTGGAGCGACCTTCAACATTCAAAGTCAACCCCCCATTTAAACACACATAAATGTCCTTTTCAGGACTGGAATTCTATTTACAGCACAAGCGGTAAGTATTCTTAAAATCATGACGTCTGACCGAAAATCCAGCAACAACCAGAACGCACCCAATATTCTAAGAACCATGACGCCAGACCATAAGATCTGCGAAAAAAATTAAAATCCACATGAACGAGGCCAATTTTGTAAATTTCAGTACAAAATTGGTCTGAAACACCAGGCCACCAGAATCCCAGAAAAAGCAATAGGTACACCCTCGAATGCAACTTGAAGTATGCAATGAATTTCGGACCGAAAGTGATTGTGGGCCCCGGCCAAAAATCGTTGCATACTTTAAGTTGTTTACGTGGGTATACCTGCTGCATTTTCTGCATTTCTGGTGGCCTGGTGTTTTGGCTGCATTTTTGTATGAGAATTGGATTTTTCTAGTGGCGTTGATTTGTTGTTTTTGTAGTGTGTAGTGGATACGGGTGTGATCCTGAGAAGGACCTTGTGAGTGTGTGGTCCTGAAAAGGACCTTTTGAGTGGTCCTGGCAAGGACCTTTTTTGTTTTACATTTGGGTTGACTTTTTGTCGAAGGCTTCTGAGCTGTCGAGTCGAGCAGACTGTTTAACTGCTGACCCCAGACCGTGCGCCTGCATTTAATGAGAGGTTTGGTTGAAAAACTATACTTACCGAATAAGGTCCTTGTTAGTCCTTTACCGTTCGTCGAATTGTTAAGGACTTGCTTGGATGTCATAGGTCTGAGTGCGACCTTTCCGATGAGTGGTCATTTGTCTTGGTCCGATCAGGATTCTCGGAGATGTTGAAGATTTTGTGAAAATGTTGGTCGCAAAAGTTGCTTGGCTGGGATTTCTGAAGTACTAGTCGCCCAGAAATTTTAGTAGGTATATTTTAGCATATTCGAAATTTTTGACTTTGAATATCTCGGAAACGGGGGAACGCAGGGAAAAGGTAATGATGAGGGATTGTAGGTAATGGCTTCGTCTTTAAGATGCACGTACGCTAGCGTCCAGAAGTACCGTTATTTGCGTCAAAAGTCTGAGAGAGGCAATGCAATTTTGCCTTTTTGGGATTTCCACTGCGTTTACGATCAAAATATCGAGAGCCTGTGGCCTGGAATTGAAGCACTGGGCACGCCCTTTAAGATGAGCTATTGTTCACTGATGTAACCCTTCAAATGCGTTAGTTGTGCATACGTTACCTTTGCAGAACAGACAAAATTGCCCCCCTTTCGAATTTCTACTGCGATTATCTAAGAGCTCCTGAGCTGTGGTGAAGTCCATATGCGGTGCACTTGAAGAAAAAAGCGTGCTCTTTCAGACGAGGTTCCACTTGTTGGCGCACGTCTTCGAACAAAAAAGTTACAAGCATCATCTGATGAAATTTCACCCAAAATTCGGTCTGAAATACCAGGCCACCAGAATCCCAGCAAAAGCAGCAGGTATGCACTCGATTGCAACTTGAAGTATGCAATGCATTTTTGACCGAAAGTGATCGTGGGCCCCGGCCAAAAATCGTTGCATACTTTAAGTTGCTAACGCGGGTATACCTGCTGCATTTTCTGCATTTCTGGTGGCCTGGTGTTTTGGCTGGATTTTTATATGAGAATTGGATTTTTTCTAGTGGCGTTGATTTGTTGTTTTTGTAGTGTGTAGTGGATATGGGGGTGATCCTGAGAAGGACCTTGTGAGTGTGTGGTCCTGAAAAGGACCTTTTGGGTGGTCCTGAAAAGGACCTTTTTTGTTTTACATTTGGGTTGACTTTTTGTCGAAGGCTTCTGAGCTGTCGAGTCGAGCAGACTGTTTAACTGCTGACCCCAGACCGTGCCTGCATTTAATGAGAGGTTTGGTTGAAAAACTATACTTACCGAATAAGGTCCTTGTTAGTCCTTTACCGTTCGTCGAATTGTTAAGGACTTGCCTGGATGTCATAGGTCTGAGTGCGACCTTTCCGATGAGTGGTCATTTGTCTTGGTCCGATCAGGATTCTCGGAGATGTTGAAGATTTTTTGGTAATGTTGGTCGCAAAATTTGCTTGGCTGGGATTTCTAAAGTACTAGTCGCCCAGAAATTGTAGTAGGTATATTTTAGCAAAATTACAATCTTCGACATTGAATATCTCGGGAACGAGGGGTCGCATGTAAAAAGTACTGATGAGGGATTGTAGGTTATGACTTCGTCTTCAAGACGCAAGAGCACGCTTTAGAAGTCCTGTTATTTGCGTCAAAATATGAAAAAAGGCGACAAAAGTTTAGTTTTTAGGGATATCTGCTATCAGGTATACCCTCGAATGCAACTTAAAGTATGCAATGGCTTTTCGGCCGAAAATGATCGTGACACATGACAAAAATCGTTGCATACTTCAAGTTGTTTTCGAGGGTATACCTTGTGCTTTTTCTGGGATTCTGGTTGCCTGGTGTTTTGGCTGGATTTTTGTATGGAAATGGAATTATTTGATTGGCATGTTTTGTTTATGTAATTTGTGGTAGGTAATGGATATGGGTCTGATCCTGGGAAGGATGTCTGGGTGTGTGGTCCTAATAAGGAGCTTTTGGGTGTGGTCCTGAAAAGGACCCTTTGTGTGTGTTTGTTTTACATTTGGGTTTACTGTTTGTCGAAGGCTTGCGGCATCTGTCGAGTCGAGCAGACTTTTCAACTGCTGACCCATGTGCCTGCATTTTATGAGAGGTTTGGTTAAATTTTGAGTTAAAAAATGTACTTATTGCATTTGGTCCTTATGAGTCCTTTCAATTGTCAAGGACATGCCTCGCCACCATAGGTCTGAGTACGACCTTTCAGATGAGTGGTCATTTGTCTTGGTCCGAACAAGATTCTCGGAGATCGGTTGTCGATTTTGTGAAAATGTTGGTCGCAAAAGTTGCTTGGCTGGGATTTCTGAAGTACTAGTCGCCCAGAAATGGTAGTAGGTATATTTTTGCCAAAATTAATTCTTTGACATTGAATATCTCAGGAATAGGAGCTTCTAGGAAAAATGTAATGATGGGGGATTTTAGATCATAACTTGGCCTTTTGGACGCATGGTATGCATTCTCAATAGTACCGTTATATGCGTCTATTTTTTACGGACAACGGTAAAAATTTCACAAATTTTACATTTCTGTAGCTGACATAAGGTCATATTATGGCCCCATTACGTTTCTGCAAAGTGACATAATGCCATTTGGTATTATGACGCTTTTTTTTAAAAACCCTATTAACGTCCTCAGAATTTTCAAGTCAGAGGTAGTAAAAACCGTAAAAGGCATAATTTGTGCCTATTTTCGCTCAATTTCGCCGCAAATAACTGTACTTCTGGACGCTAGCGTACATGCGTCTTAAAGAAGCCATTAGCTACAATCCCTCATCATTACCTTTTCCCTGCGTCCCCCCGTTTCCGAGATATTCAAAGTCGAAAATTTCGAATATGCTAAAATATACCTACTAAAATTTCTGGGCGACTAGTACTTCAGAAATCCCAGCCAAGCAACTTTTGCGACCAACTTTTCCACAAATTCGGCAACATCTCCGATAATCCTGATTGGATCAAGACAAATGACCACTCATCTGAAAGGTCGCACTCAGACCTATGACCTCCAGTCATGTCCTTGACAATGCGACTAACGGTAAAGGACTCATAAGGAGCATTGCCTGTTTGAATACATAAGTTAGGATTCATACCTGGGTGGGTGAACTTACTGCCATGGAACTGGGTGTGTGAGGGTTGCTTCTCGGCTGAGGCGCTCGCGCCTATCGGCGAAAGTTTTTAGATAAGCGCTTCACTACACCGCCACGCCACTATCTCGTTCTATCGACACTAATTCGATTGATTTGTTGCACGGCTAATCACTTATACGACAGTTTGCTTAGTTCTCATTACAGCAGTGGTTAAGCCCGCCGATAAGCGTGTAATCTTTGGCAGAGGGAGAAGGGACAAGCGATAAGAGATAAGCGCAATTGTGGATTGTGTGACAAACACCAGAGTCACCATTTAAGAAGCGAACGTCAGCACAGTTGAATTTGAGATCAACACTTCCGTTGGCTGGAGACATGTGCAGAGTGAATTTGAAGGTCTTCCTCGTCCTGCTAGGAGTCGTGGTAGTAAGTGTCCAGCCCACGTACGTTGATCGATTCTCAATGACTTTGCTTACAGCTCTGCCATGGACGGAACGTGAAAGTAACGCGTTCTGAAGCAGACGCAACAGCGTACCTGCAGCAACTGAATTCCGAACTCAATCGGATCGTGAACATCGACACGGAAGCATCGTGGGCGTACGGCTCGAACGTTACGGATGAGAACGAGAAACTGAAGAACGAAGCTTCAGCGGAAACAGCGAAGTTCATGAAGCAAGTCGCCGAAGAGTTGGCGCAGTTTGACTGGCGGAATTTCCAGGATGCCGACCTACACCGCCAGTTTAAGAAGCTGGCTAAGCTGGGTTACGCCGCTCTCTCTGAGAAGGACTACGACGAGCTGCTGTCGACGCTCTCGGTTATGGAGTCCAACTACGCAAAGGTGAGGGTGTGCAGCTTCATCGACAGGATGGACTGCGACATGCAACTGGAACCGGAACTTACTGAGATCCTTGCGAGCAGCCGCAACCCCGAGGAGCTGAAGTACTACTGGAAGGTGTGGTATGACAAGGCCGGTACGCCGGTCAGAGACAGCTTCCAGCGGTACGTTGAACTAAACACAGAGGCCGCCAAGCTGAACAGTATGTATGACACTCTCACCCAATTCAGGACTAAAGCCTTCTCCGACAGATTTCACCTCGGGCGCGGAGCTTTGGCTAGATGAGTACGAGGACGAGACCATCGAGCAGCAGTTGGAGGACATTTACGCCGAGATCCGTCCTCTCTACGAGCAGATCCACGGCTACGTCCGCTGGCGTCTGCGACAAGTGTACGGAGACAAAGTCGTGTCCGAAAAGGGACCCATTCCCATGCACCTGCTGGGCAACATGTGGGCCCAGAAGTGGGCGGCGATTGGAAAGATTGTCTCACCATTCCCCGAGAAGCCGCTGATTGATGTCACCGAGGAGATGACGAAGCAGGGGTACACCGCAAAGAAGATGTTCGAGATGGCCGACGAGTTCTTCCAGTCGCTGAACTTGAAGAAGCTCCCAAAGTGAGTTCGGAGCACTTCATGAAACCAGATCTAAATCAGGGCTTTTCTTTTCAGAGCATTCTGGGACAAGAGCATCATCGAGAAGCCAGACGATGGCCGGGACCTGGTCTGCCACGCCAGTGCTTGGGACTTCTTCCTCATCGATGACGTCAGGATCAAGCAGTGCACCCGCGTGACCCAGGCCCAGCTGTTCACTGTCCACCACGAACAGGGACACATCCAGTACTACTTGCAGTACCAGCACCTTCCGCACGTCTACCGAACCGGCGCCAACCCTGGCTTCCATGAGGCCGTCGGCGATGTCCTCTCGCTGTCAGTCTCGACGCCAAGGCATCTGGAGAAGATCGGCCTGCTCAAGGACTACGTGATCGACGAGGAGGCACGAATCAACTCGCTCTTCCTCACAGCCCTCGACAAGATTGTGTTCATTCCGTTCGCCTTCACCATGGACAAGTACCGCTGGTCGTTGTTCAGAGGCGAAGTGAAGCCAGAGAATTGCAACTGCGCCTTCTGGAAACTTCGGGAGGACTACTCCGGCATCGAGCCACCGGTTGTGAGGAGCGAAAAGGACTTCGATCCACCGGCCAAGTACCACGTCTCTGCTGACGTCGAGTACTTGAGGTACCTGGTCTCCTTCATCATCCAGTTCCAGTTCTACAAGTCGGCCTGCATCAAGGCCGGACAGTATGATCCAGCGGATCCCGAGTTGCCATTGGACAACTGCGACTTCTATCAGAGCGCTGAGGCGGGCAAGGCTTTCGAGTGAGTTGACGCTCGTCCCACTTAGTGGCTTAGTAAAATTGTCTCTTTAAGGGCTATGCTGTCGATGGGTGCCTCCAAGCCGTGGCCCGATGCGATGGAGGCCTTCACCGGGGAGCGCATCATGAGCGGCAAGGCCATCGCCGAGTACTTCGAGCCCCTGAGAGTGTGGCTGGAGGCGGAGAACCTCAAGAACAACGTCTTCATTGGATGGACCAAGTCTGACAGTGAGTACAAGACGGATCTGCTCACATTGAGCCGGAGACTGATTGGAGCGTCCTTTCTTTCTTTCAGAGTGCGTGGCCTGAGCCTGAAATTGTGAACTTTTGCGAATAAAGTATTTTATCGAGCGTGCTTTTGTTTTAATCTCTGGCTGAGTGGAAAGTCCACGGGTGCTTATCGGGTGCAATAAACCCCCTTTTTTCTCTGATAGTCCTGCTTTTGCCGGTATTCGCTGTATCTGGCAAGACCCTGCAGCCAGTTAGTGCGTGGTTTGTTGCTTTTCTCTCTCTCTCTCTCTCTCTCTCTTCGATCAGATTAGACGGCATCCGCTGGTTCCCTCGGTTGATTGCTTCTCGAAGGCGCTGCTATCGAGTTTATAGCCGCCTTAGGCGTTCGATAAGACTAAGGTAATCAGCAATCAACGATAAGAGTTCAGAATTCCTCTGCGAATTCGAAAGTGCAAGTTGGCACAAAACAACCGACCGTCTACTCGGTCGGACTTCAAGTTGAAAAGCTCTCGATTCTCAAGACCATTCTGCGCTCGAACGAAATGAAGGTGTTGATCCTCCTTTTGGGAGTTGTGGCTGTAAGGAGTCTGACACTGACGTGCTCGGGGCGTCTCTTAATTCACTTCTCACTTTCAGCTCTGCCATGGAAGGAACGTGAGGCTCAGCCGCTCTGAGGCGGACGCCGCCGAGTACCTGAGACAGTTGAATGACGAACTCAATCGCGTTATCAACATGGAAACCGAAGCTGAGTGGGCCTACGCCTCGAACATCACGGATGAAAACGAGAAACTGCGCAACGAAGTGTCGGGAGAGGCGGCCAAGTTCATGAAGCAAATGGCCGAGGAACTGCAGCAGTTTGACTGGCAGAACTTTGAAGACGCCGACCTCCATCGGCAGTTCAAGAAACTGGCTAAGCTGGGGTACGCCGCTCTGCCTGAGGAAGACTACAGCGAGCTCTTGGAAACCCTGTCGGCGATGGAGTCGAACTACGCCAAGGTGAGGATTTGCAGCTTCATCGACAAAATGAACTGCGACATGCAACTGGAGCCTGAGTTGACCGAAATCCTGGCGAGCAGCCGCAACCCCGAGGAGCTGAAGTACTACTGGAAGATGTGGTACGACAAGGCTGGCACAGCGGTGAGAAAACCCTTCGAGAAGTACGTGGAGTTGAACAAGAAGGCCGCCATCTTGAACAGTGAGTATGCCACCGCTTTCGTGAAGTTAAATAAACACACCATCTGCCGCCAGATTTCACTTCCGGTGCCGAAGTTTGGCTCGACGAGTACGAGGACGACACCATCGAGCAGCAGTTGGAGGACATTTACGACGAAATCCGTCCTCTCTATGAGCAGATCCATGGCTACGTCCGTTGGCGCCTACGTCAAGTCTACGGCAACAAGGTCGTCTCTGAGAAGGGACCGATTCCGATGCATTTGTTGGGCAACATGTGGGCTCAACAATGGTCCGACATTGCCAGCATTGTCTCCCCATTCCCCGACAAGCCATTGATCGACGTCAGCGATGAGATGGTGAAGCAAGGCTACACAGCGCAGACGATGTTCGAAATGGCCGATGAATTCTTCCAGTCGTTGAACCTGAAGAAGCTCCCGCAGTGAGTAGACGGCTGGGTCCACTATGCGCCCAGAGTACATTCGAATTTCTTACAGGCAATTCTGGGACAAGAGTATCATCGAGAAGCCAGACGATGGACGCGACCTCATTTGCCACGCCAGTGCTTGGGACTTCTTCGTGACTGATGACGTCCGCATCAAGCAGTGCACACGTGTCACACAAGACCAACTGTTCACCGTCCACCACGAACAGGGACACATCCAGTACTACTTGCAGTACCAACATCAGCCGCATGTCTACCGCACCGGCGCCAACCCTGGATTCCACGAGGCCGTCGGAGATGTCCTCTCTCTGTCCGTGTCGACACAAAGGCATTTGGAGAAGATCGGTCTTCTCAAGAACTACGTCATGGACGAGGAGGCGAGGATCAACTCGCTCTTCTTGACCGCTCTGGATAAGATCGTGTTTCTGCCATTCGCCTTCACCATGGACAAGTACAGATGGGCTCTCTTCCGTGGGGAAGTGGAACAAGAGAACTGGAACTGCGCCTTCTGGAAGCTGAGGGAGGACTACTCTGGTATCGAGCCGCCAATTGTGAGGAGTGAGAAGGACTTTGACGCCCCTGCCAAGTACCACATCTCTGCTGACGTGGAGTACTTGAGGTACCTCGTCTCCTTCATCATCCAGTTCCAGTTCTACAAGTCAGCGTGCGTCATGGCCGGACAGTACGACCCAGCGGATCCCGAGTGGCCATTGGACAACTGCGACTTCTATCAAAGCGCTGAGGCTGGCAAGGCCTTAGAGTGAGTTGCAGGGTGTGTCACTTAGTGGCTAAATACAATCGAGTCTCTTTCAGGACCATGCTGTCCATGGGTGCATCCAAGCCATGGCCCGACGCAATGGAGGCCTTCAACGGGGAGCGCATCATGAGCGGCAAGGCCATTGCCGAGTACTTCGAGCCCCTGAGAGTGTGGCTGGAGGCGGAGAACCTCAAGAACAACGTCTACATTGGCTGGTCCAAGTCCGACAGTGAGTATCCTTTGGCCTTGTTGAGGGAGCAGCGAGTGAAGAGGTCCTTTGTCTTTCAGAATGCGTGTCATAGGACCTGACTGAGGGTGGATCCAGGACATTGGTGCTGCCTGGAGTGTCAATGAGGAGATATGAATACTATCTGTGCAATTGTTTCTAAAATAAAATAGCCTCTGGCTTTGAAACTGATTCGATTTTTAATACCTGTGGCTGAAGTCGTCGGCTCCCGTGTGTCCATCTGAAGCACACTCCCTCTAGCCACACAGCTGTCGGCCGCCCTCTTCGATAAGGCCACTTACTCAATTGGCATCAAAAGGAAGCAGATAACGGCTCATTTATTTCACAATAAATTCATGGGCATTTGCGTTGTAAAACAATAAAGCCTTATCTGCCCAAAAATCAGTGTCCAATCTAAGCGGCGGATAATCTTGTCCAATAAAAGTGGCTATTCCGCTCTTACCGGCTAACAACAACCGTAGAGGCATGTCGCATGACACATTCACGCCGTCAGCCGCCTAATTTATTGCAACTGCGAGCAGAGCCTACAATAAATTGTGAACAATTCAATTTGGTATTCCCCCCAGATGTAGTGCTTCTGAAGCTTCTCGAACTTGCGGCGGTTTATCTTCCAATTTAATCCAGAAACTGAAGTGCCTGATAAGCCGAGCACTATCACACACGATGGAACAACTGTTAAGATAGTGGCTTCCCGAAAACAAAACTCGATACGACAGACACGGTCTTTAAACGCTAGACTCTCGGTACAAATTTTCCATTCAGCGATCAGCGATCGCAGCAGACGCACCTGAAAAGAAGAGACGAAAGAATGAAGTTATTGCTCCTAGTCCTAGGAGCCGTGGTGGTGAGTGCAAGACAGGACAATGAGCGCCCAGAGTTCCCCTAACACTTCCCTTCGCAGCTTTGCCACGGAAGAAACCTGAAGCTGACACGCTCCGAGCAGGATGCAGCGAAATATCTCGAAGAACTCAACGCCGACCTCAATCGGATTGTCAACGCAGAGACGGAGGCCGAGTGGGCCTACGCTTCAAACATCACCGACGAGAATGAAAAGTTCAGCAACGAGGTGTCCGCCGAGACTGCGAAGTACTTGAAGGAAATCGCCGAGGACTTGAAGCAGTTCGACTGGCAGAACTTCGAAGATCCCGACCTGCACCGTCAGTTCAAGAAGTTGTCCAACCTGGGCTACGCTGCTCTGTCTGTTGAGGATTACGATGAGCTGCTGGAGACACTCTCGGCCATGCAGTCGAACTACGCCAAGGTGAGGATTTGTAGCTTCATCGACAAAATGAACTGCGACATGCAACTGGAGCCTGAGTTGACCGAAATCCTGGCGAGCAGCCGCAACCCCGAGGAGCTGAAGTACTACTGGAAGATGTGGTACGACAAGGCTGGCACAGCGGTGAGAAAACCCTTCGAGAAGTACGTGGAGTTGAACAAGAAGGCCGCCATCTTGAACAGTGAGTATGCCACCGTGGCTTTCGTGAAGTTAAATAAACACACCATCTGCCGCCAGATTTCACTTCCGGTGCCGAAGTTTGGCTCGACGAGTACGAGGACGAGACCATTGAACAGCAACTGGAGGATATTTACGAGGAAATCCGTCCTCTCTACGAGCAGATCCATGGCTACGTCCGTTGGCGCCTACGACAAGTCTATGGCAACAAGGTCGTCTCCGAGAAGGGACCGATTCCGATGCATCTGCTCGGCAACATGTGGGCTCAACAGTGGTCAGACATTGCCAGCATCATCGCGCCGTTCCCCGACAAGCCATTGATCGACGTCACCGATGAGATGGTCAGACAAGGCTACACAGCGCAGACGATGTTCGAGATGGCCGACGAGTTCTTCCAGTCGTTGAACCTGAAGAAGCTCCCACAGTGAGTTGGCAGGTCTTCATTCAATCAGAACAGAGATGAGAGTCTTTTCTCTTTTTAGGGCATTCTGGGATAAGAGCATCATCGAGAAACCAGACGATGGACGCGACCTTATTTGCCACGCCAGTGCTTGGGACTTCTACGTCACTGATGACGTCCGCATCAAGCAATGCACACGTGTCACACAAGACCAATTGTTCACAGTTCACCATGAGCAGGGACACATTCAATACTTCCTCCAGTACCAGCATCTCCCACACGTCTACCGAACCGGCGCCAACCCTGGCTTCCATGAGGCCGTCGGAGATGTCCTCTCTCTGTCCGTTTCGACACAAAGGCATTTAGAGAAAGTTGGTCTCCTCAAGGATTACGTCATGGACGCGGAGGCGAGGATCAACTCGCTCTTCTTGACCGCTCTGGATAAGATCGTGTTTCTACCATTCGCCTTCACCATGGACAAGTACAGATGGGCTCTCTTCCGTGGGGAAGTGGAACAAAAGAACTGGAACTGCGCCTTCTGGAAGCTGAGGGAGGACTACTCTGGAATCGAGCCGCCAATTGTGAGGAGTGAGAAGGACTTTGACGCCCCTGCCAAGTACCACATCTCTGCTGACGTGGAGTACTTGAGGTACCTCGTCTCCTTCATCATCCAGTTCCAGTTCTACAAGTCAGCGTGCGTCATGGCCGGACAGTACGACCCAGCGGATCCCGAGTGGCCATTGGACAACTGCGACTTCTACCAAAGCGCTGAGGCTGGCAAGGCTTTCGAGTGAGTTGACGCTAGTCCCACTTAGTGGCTTGGTAAAATTGTGTCTCTTTCAGGGCTATGCTGTCGATGGGTGCCTCCAAGCCGTGGCCCGATGCAATGGAGGCCTTCAACGGAGAGCGCATCATGAGCGGCAAGGCCATCGCCGAGTACTTCGAGCCCCTGAGAGTGTGGCTGGAGGCGGAGAACCTCAAGAACAACGTCTTCATTGGATGGACCAAGTCCGACAGTAAGTTGTGGACCAGGAATTGTTTTCTCCAGATTGCCTAATCAACTGTTTCTCTTTCAGAATGCGTCTCGTAAAAGAGACTGCGTGGAGGGAGATAGATTTCAAAATGACTTCCTCAATAAAGTGCATTTTTTTGTTTAAATTTTTTGTTTTGCTACTCTACCGCGGTTGGTGGGGGGTGGGATCAATCATGTATCGGAATTCCCATGAGAAACGAGTGCACCATGAGGCAACTGCACTCCAGCTCAGACCACAAGCCATAAAATCGTGCTCTTCTTCCACCACAGGTGACTGTGTTCCACTTACGGTCTCTTTCGCTCTCTCACTCCTCTTCTCTTCGCAAATGAGTCCACAGATGGTTGAGTGTGCGATGCGTTAACCCGTGTCTAATGCAACACGCATTTCACCAAAACGGCACACCGTGCGTTGCATTCCAAGTTCAAGTTGAACGAACGGACTGACGAGCAAGTGCTGCTTGAAAAGTGAAACAAGCCGGCGCGGTGCGCCTTGTCATCATTACGACGCGTGACGACTTTCTAAGAATACGCATTATCCGTCCATTAGCACCGAAGTCAAACACCGAGGCTTTCTACACGACGCCGCGCCGCCGTTCAAGAAGCTGGGACAAATGACTCGGACTTTGTTTATATTTGCAATCGAGGAAAACACAGCGATTTTGATTTTCTCTCCGGGCCCACACGGCCTCATCTTGGCCAGCTCACACAATCGCCAATGGAAAACTGTGCCATTGCGCCATACAAACAGTCGATCGATAGTCACACAACGACACACTGCACCGCAGCAGAGAGTGTCGGAGTATGTGTTCCAGATTGAGACCACAGAATGGCGTCGATTCCAAAAAAAAAAAAAAACTTGTCCACACCAGTACAGAGTCAGTTGGTAGTGGCTGGCTGGCTGGTAGCAAAGTCATCAGAGCCCCGTTCGCCTCAGTCTCTGCTTAACCACTCGCGCGTGAGGTAACAAAACTCCGAACTCGAACTTCCGGCAGCTCTAGCTTGAGGACTTAGAAAAGAGAATTCTTTTTCTCCTCGTCACCTTCGGAGTTGGATTTGGCTTTCGAAAGTGGTTTACCTTTAAAGTGAGTGACTTGGGGTACCTGGTGTACGTCTGTGTGTGCGATTCTGTTTAACACTTTGCCGGCTGTTAGCTGAATTCTTTTCGAAACTTTCCCCTCGGCCCATGACACAAAAGAAATAATCGTGCCCATGCTCATCGAGTGCTAATTCGTTGGTTTCGTTCGTGTATTGATTCATCGGAATGGAAGTAAAAGTTGCGCGGATAACTGGTTTCACAGCTGAGAAGATTACATTATGTATCCATGCCCGTTCGGATATGGATAAGGCGCAGTTTGGATTTTGCGTGACGCCAGAAGAAGCTAGCCAAAGGGGCTGGGGATTGTTTAGGCGCACTCCTCAATCCGGTTTGACCAGCAACTCTGGAATCCCATCAATCCACACTGGGTCAATCCTTGAACTCTAATACGTCTCGGAGAACTTGACTCAGTTTCTGTGCGATGTGCCTGTGTGTGTGTGGGTTTGTTTGCGTGCACTGTTGTGAGTGAGACTCTGAGTGGAATTTCGTCTCGAAGATTCACAGATCTATCATCACAGTCTATGAAGTATTTAATCTCGTCGATTTCGGTGGGACATCACATTGTGTCGTGTGGTCAGTGGTGTAAGTGCAAGGTCGATGATTGTGTGGTTTGGCTGTCGCCCAGGCAAACTTTTAGTGACTTCTCTGGTCAAGGGCGCCAATTTGCATTTTTCTCTTTTGTGCGTCTGTTTTGTTTTACTTTGGTTTTGTGTGTCGTGTGCGACGTTGGCATTTTCTCGTTGATCTGCTCGATCTGGTATGTGGACAATTTCGAAAGAGCTCGGGGCAGCGGTGGCTGGAGGAGGGCCGGGCCGGGAGTGGGGTTGTGTGTTGTTTTTTTTTTTTTAGTGATTTTGATCTCTCGAGGTTGCACGCGGAAATGGAAAGTTCCGAGCGATGGACGGGGTTTGAATGCGAATCTGATTTTGATTTCGCCGTGATTTCGTGTGTGTGTGTTTCTGAAGGCGGTTGACCTGGTGCTGGATGATGTTACAGATAGGGAGAGGGAGGGCGAGAGAGGGAGAGGGAGGGCGAGAGACGGATTCATATGTGGAGAAGGTCATAGTGTCAAGGTGGTGATTATGTAATGAAGTCAAGACTGATCAGGAATTCACTTTCTCGTGAAGCACATCTGTGTTCTCAAAGGCGGCGTCGAACCGTGTCTGTGACGATGCGATAAGCAGCGAAAGCGTGCGCCACTTTTTCAAACTCTTTCTCTGATACAATCTACGAATCAGAGCTCAGCCTCTTTTCCAAACCCTTTCTCTGACACAATCTACTAATCAGTGGTTCATCTCGCTGCTTCACATTTGATCACGAAAAGCCTCTTTTTCAAGCCCTTTCTTTTACGCAATCTGAGGCAATTAAACGCCCACGATGCTGCGGACTTGGGTGCTGAAAGCAGACGCTCCAGCGGCAACGCCTAGGTCAATGCGAACCGGTTGAATTGTTCGATCTTTCTGCCGATCGGTATCGTGGATTTATTCATGGGAAATTTCGTCATGTTAGCATCCATAATCAGTATGAGTTGGCGGAAGAGGGAGAGGCATCCGATGACTGGAGGATGATTCGAGAAGGCAGTGAATTGGAGGGTCTTCTTATCTGCTCCGATCAGTCGATTTGTTTTGGGGATGCTGTCGACTGTGGTTGACTCAACACAGTGCTTTCTCTTTCAGACGATGCCTGGTTCAGTTTTCAGGCCTCACCGATTTTTGCTTAGAGTCACATTGATTCAGTTTTAATTCGAGCTTAACTGGAAGCCTCACGAAATTCGTCACAGAGTCGCAAATATCCGAGAGAGCTGCTTAAAGTCACTCCCAATCGCCTCCGGCCACCATTCGAGTGCTCCTCGTTGAATGTCAGAAGTCAAGACGATCCTCACGTCAACCCCAAGTCCCCTCCAAACTCCATCAGCGACTGATACGCAAACAGACCCCATCTGCTCATCTGCTGCGCAAATTTTCAAGCAATTTGATGATCTCCACACACGAACAAACTGCCCCGCCGCGCAACGCAAATGAACAAAGGTCATAACGCGTTCATGTGCAATCGCTGAGCCAACATAGATTCCGTCATGAACTCCATAAACCGAACTGAACCGCAATCAGGCTCCCCGCAATCCACTCAGCCTCAGGCGGACGCTCCAAATAGCTCAGAATATCTCAGATTTCACTGGCTTACGCTCATCGGGTGCACAAACATCGTCATAGCCTCCCCGGCCATCATTAAAAATAGTGCCCATCATGCTGAGAAACAGGCATAATGGTCGATAATTGAACAGAGATTCGCAAACCGGCTTAGAGATCAAATTCATCTATTGAACTTGAGCCATTACCTCACACACGAGTGCGCCTTGCGCAATTAGACTATTCCGACAGATTCCCAGCTTCGTCGAAATTCTGAGATATTCTCAGAGCAGCGATTAGCTTGCTGCCAAGCTGTGTGTTTACTCCGGCCTTAACCCGCGCTCATGTAACAGGTTAATGGCGGAGTAATTAAACGTCGGAACGCGAACAGCAACTCACTCGCCCGTGTGCGCAGTCGTTGATAAGACGAATCTTCGAATATAAATAGGTTTCGGGGGACGGACGTGTGCGAATGAATGGGTCACCGAGTGGCCATCCTTGAGTCTGAATCGAAACTGGTTTCGTCATTAATGCGCCGTCTCTTCTCATTCTGCTTTCAGGTACTGCGCAATATGGACATTTTGAATCTACTCCTCCTGCTGGCAAGTCACTCAATCAATCATAAATCCTTTCACCGTACTGACAGGCACACGTTTATTTTTCACAGACGCTGGCGGTCGCGCCGTCCCGGCAGAGCGACCCCAATGCGGTGGCCGCGGAGTTCCTCGACGGAGTCAACACCCGTCTCGCGGAACTGTACAACAACCAAGTGGAGAACAGTTGGAGGGAGGAGATCCTGAATCCGGAACTCCTGGGAAACACTGAAGACCCCATCTTCGCCACCATGGACTACATCAAGAGCATAGCTGGTCAAGTGTCGAAGCTGAAGCGCGCCAAGATCACGGACCCCAACCTGCGCCGGCAGCTTGAGCAGATTCCAGTGCCTGGATACGATGCCCTCGACGATGGCGATCAGCGCCAGTTGCATGACGTAGTGGCCAACATGAGCGATATCTACAAGAACATCGGCCTCTGCTCGTACCGCGATCCAAAGGACTGCGACCTGAAGCTGATCCCGGACGTTCAGGACATCCTGGCTGCCTCCACGGACGTCGACGAGATCAAGTACTACTGGCTGGAGTGGCGCGATAAGACCGGCACGAGGAGCAAAAACTCGTTCAAGAGGTTCACGGACCTCTACAAGAAGACAGCTGCCCTCAACGGCAAGTATAGCCCCGTGCAGTGGTAGACGCCTTCTAACTTCTCCTTTCAGGCTATCAGACCGCTTCCGACTTCTGGCTGAAGGACATCGAAGGCGACAGCTCCCAGGTCATGGCCACCTTGGACAAACTGATGACGGGCCTGAGCCCGCTTTTCCTGCAATTCCACGCCTTCGTCAGGTCCACCCTTCGGCTGAGGTACGGAGAGGAACTGATCAAGCACTCGGCGCCGTACCCCCAGCACCTGGCTGAGATCTTCATCGGGAACTCATACCGTGACATGAACGGCGACTGGAAAATCGACTTGCCATACCCCGCCATCGGTCTGCCGAACATCACCGCAGGTCTCCACGCAAACGACCTCAAGACGCCGTACGCTCTCTTCAAGACAGTGTCGAACTACTACGTGTCCCTCGGAATGCCACCGATCCCCAAGTGAGTTTCCCCGTGAGACGCTACCATCGGCCAGGCCGCTAAACTTGCGTTTCAGTTCCTTCTTCCAGCAGAACGCCCAGCCGAAGTTCAACGTGGACGAACGCTCGATGACCTGCTGGCACAAGACCTGGAAGTTCTACCGCTCGAACCGCATCAACCTGTCGTACTGCCCCAACGCGGACGAGGAGCGCTACAACAACATGTTCGAAGCCCTCTCCGACTATTACTACTACCAATCCTACCAGCAACTGCCGACGGTCTACCAGGACGAGCCGTTGCCGAACTTCAGTGATGCCATCGGCAAAGCCTTTAGCCTGGCTGCCACGTCCCCGAGGTTCTTGGAAAAGCTCGGCCTGATCGCACCCGGTTTCGACACCTACGAGGGTCGCATCAACCGGCTCTATCTGCTGGTAAGTCACTCTCTCGCGGCGGATGTCCTTTGTGGAGGTGATTCAAACTTTCGATCGATTGCAGGGCCTGCGGAATGTTTTCCTTATTCCGATCTTCTATGTGCTCGACAAGTACCGCGTGGATGTGTTGGATGACAAGATCAAGAACCTCGACAACTGCAAGTACTGGGAGCTCACGGAGAAGTACACCGGCGCCAGTCCGCCGGTGCCTAGGAGCAGTGCCGAGTTCGATGCTCCCTCCAAGCTGTTGGTTGAGGTGGATGATCAGTACTCTAGGTGAGATCAGGGGGATCTTGGTGATCTTTGTGGTTGATTTCTGATGGGGTCATTGTCTACTTTTAGTCCCATCATGAGCATCATCCTGCAGTTCCAGATTTTCAAGAGCTTCTGCGAACGGACGGGGCAGTATCGCAAAAACGATCCCAGCCTCCCGCTGGATTTGTGCGATCTCTCGGGGCAAAAGCAGATTGGGCCTTTGTTGCAGTGAGTCAAATGGAGACCTTTTGCTGGGACATCTTGATGAGCATCCCTCTTTGTCGTTTCAGAAATGCAATGTCCCTGGGTTCATCGAGGTCTTGGAAAGAGGTCCTCTTCGTCATGACAGGCGAGCGCGATCTGGACATCTCTGGCTTCTTGGAGTTCTTCAGCCCCCTCTACACTTGGTTGGACTCGGTGAATCGAATGAATCACGAAGAACTCGGCTGGATTGAGTCGAAACGTAAGTAGATCCGCCGCCCAACAGCGACAAGTTCTAATCCCAGCTTTGCGTGTTCTTTTGCAGAGTGTGCTTGAATCAGTCCAGAATCACGAGGAACTCAACTACGCGAGTGACTAAACTACTACCTTCATTAGCTGTTAATGACCAATTGTATATTGAATTTAGCTAAGCATAGTTTAATTATTTATTGTATATTATTGTACAAATAAAGGTTGGTTAAGATTGACAGGTGTTTTTTGACTTTTTCTGAAGGAGAGGCATTGCAAAATTCACATTAATCATTTATCAAGACTTTCTAGACGACGATTGATTATGCATCTTCTTATGACTAAGCTTTTCCCAGCTTGGATGCATCTTTCGCTGACTCGATGGATTCAGACAGAAAAAAAAAATCAATTAAAGAAGCGATCACCTTAATGAGTCTTTCCCCACAGGTTATTGCTGTGGTTAATCGGGGAAATCGCAAGAAGCCTAAGTACTCTTCGAACAGAGCCACGCCTTGGTGGGGTCACAAAGTGCGTGCCGCCATGGCAAGCACTCTGTTGGATCTTCAAACTGCTCCGCTTCGCAGAGAAAAGCTCGAAAGTTGGTCTCTGTCCTAGGTGTATGCAAAGATCGTTAACAACCAGCGCCTAGGAGTATGCTCACAACCATCACACCGCCCTTGAAGCGCACATTGTAAGACAACACCAAAGAACCCCTAGCGAGACCGAACAGAGGACCCCATCAGCACCGACACAAAGCTCATCGACGATGTACAAGCGTGCATGTTCCTATCTCCCAGCCCAATGGGAACCTTTATCTTCAAAGCAACACGAACAACAAAAAAAAATCATGCATTTCACTCCGGCTAGTGGGAAAAAATTGAGGTTATTACCACTGTCCGCGTCGCGCATTCAATGCCCGCATCTAGCGTCGTGTTGATAATTTCACATACAATATGCTAAATTACCGTAAGCCCCCACTCGTGGTGTCGTGAAGTTAATTCTAAACTTATTTGTCATTGTTTTTCGAACTTCTCTCCTGCTTGGCAGTCGCGATCTAGTCGCGTTGAGGTTGCGAAGTGAAATTATTCAGCAGTCGGGCTACTTTTCTGGTCGGGATCTTGTACGTTGATCTTGATCTTCAGTGATTCAGTGAGAGCGAGGAAATGTTCACAAGAGTGCTGGTCGTTGGTTCGGTGCTGGCGTCGGTAAGGTGTAGTCCGCAATTGGATTTGCCTCCCGTGCGGGCGGATGTGGTGTACAACAGCTACACGCCGAAGGAGCGCGACAGTCCTTTGAGCTACGATTCGGATCGTAGTGATCGATTTGGTCCTCCGTACTCGGACGATACGAATGATGATCGTGCTGACGATTTTCGGGTAAGTTACACCATCTGGCCTCAAGCCCGCAGGCAGAGTCCTCACACATCTCGTTCGCAGAACGGACAATCGTACGACGATCGCCAGAGGTATGGGTACAACTATCCCATGCCGTTTCAAAACCGATCTTCTGATTCGCCGTACAGCCGCGATCGAGATGGGAACACTGATCGGGACCGCTTCACCACGCGTAGACCCTATAACCCGAACGATCCCTATCCTAGTGATCGCAACCAGGACGATCGTCTGCCATTCAACCGCTTCAACAACAGCGATCGCTTTAACGAGGACCGCCAGCGATACGAGCAGGATCGTCGATCACAAATCGAAATGGAGAAGCTGCGCAATTTTCTGGTCGAGACTGATCACCAAGGATCCCTGGAGTGCTCGGCGAACGTCGCGGCGCAGTGGAGTTTCGAGACCAACGTCAATGCCGTCACTCAAACCGAAGCGGTAAGTCTTAGCTTGTGACCATTGACAATGATCGCGTGAGAATCAGCTGCGAGATCGCATGGGAACTCTTCCCAGCAGTGATTTTCCGTAAGTGATCTAATCGGCTCGGCGCATGTGTGTTACGTGTCACCATGTGGTTAGCATCGCAACTCGGTCAGAGGCGTGTGAGCCACTTTCAAGGGCTCAGCCATGAACTCAATTGTCTGTAGGGACGTCTAATGACAGGGGGTTTTATCTTCCAGCTTCTCGCTCAGCAGAGATATGCCGAGTATCAGCGCGCTGTGGCCGAACAAGCGCAGAGGATCGACAAGAATCTGATCTTCGATCGTAAGCTGTTCCGCCAGCTGGTGCTGCAGTCCGAGGTGGGCCCCAACGCCCTGCCCTTCGATCAGCTGGACAGGGTAAGTGGACTCCCTGAAGTTTCTCAGAAGCCTAAGTGATTTCGTTCTCCAGTACAACCGGTTGATCAACGAGATGCTGGTGCTGTACAACGACGCGACGATCTGTGCGTACGAGAGGCCATTCGACTGCGGTCTAAGGTACCACCCGCAGTTGAAAAACATCATGGCGAAGAGCCGGGACTGGGGTGAACTGGATCACACCTGGACCGAGTACAACCGCAAGGCGGGGCGTGAGATGCGCGACAGCTACAAGCAGCTGATCGACGTCATGAACGAGGTGGCAATGGTGAACAGTGAGTGACTTGCTTTTCTCCCTCCTTTGCTGGGGATTCTCATGAGTTTTTGCAGATATGACGGACGGCGGGGAGTACTGGTACATGGCCTACGAGTCGGGCAGCTTCCGCGACGACCTTGAGCTGGTGTGGGAGGAGATACGACCTTTCTACGAGCTTCTGCATGCGTACGTCCGCCGCAAGCTCCGCGAGTACTACGGTCCCGAGCGAATCAGCCGCATTGCCCCGATACCGACGCACATCCTTGGCAACATGTTCGGACAGTCCTGGACGAACATCCTCGACGTCATCATCCCCTACCCCGGACGAACAATCATCGACGTCACTCCGAGGATGGTGGAGTTGGGCTACACCCCGGCGACGATGTACCAGCAGGCCGAGGAGTTCTTCACCTCCATCAACTTCACCGCCTTGGGACCGGAGTTCTTCGCGAACTCCATCTTCGAGGAGCCTCTGGATCGGTCTGTCCTCTGCGAGCCGTCGGCTTGGGACTTCTGCAACCGTCACGATTATCGCATCAAAATGTGCGCCACTGTCGATCAGAAGAGCCTCATCAGTGTGCACCACGAGATGGCTCACATTCACTACTTCCTGCAGTACAGACACCAACCCATGGTCTTCAGGAATGGTGCTAATCCTGGTAAGTGTGTATCTCATGCGGGAAGACGGTTGAGGTCTAAATGCTCCTGTTTAGCCTTTCATCAGGCGGTGGGAGATGCCATCAGCTTGTCGGTGTCGACTCTGAAGCACTTGCAGAAGATTGGACTCATCCAGAGGTCCGTGGACGACTACTCGTACGACATCAACTACCTCTTCACCATGGCCCTGGACAAGGTGGCCTTCCTGCCATTCGCTCTGGCCGTGGACAACTGGCGGTATGACCTCTTCAGCGGCAGGGAGAAGAAGAACACAATGAATTGCCATTTTTGGGATTTGAGGTAAGCTTGGGAACAGATGGACAAACAGACATCAAGTCTACACATTAAAGCCGAGCTCTCACGCATTTCTCTTTCGTTTCAGAGAGCGGTACGGAGGCGTGAAGCCACCCAATCTGCGCTCAGAGAAGGACTTCGACCCCGGCGCGAAGTACCACGTCCCAGCGAATATCCCCTACATCGAGTGAGTACACAGCCTTTTCATTCAATTACCCGGAGTCAGACTCCGCCAAGCTTTAATTGCGTTACGACCGCACCGGTGCCGTGTCGTTTCGCTCGTTCACTCACACATTTACATAATCTCACAAATCACATCTCTGGAAACGGAAAGTAGCCACCGACAACTGGCGCTGGTTACGTTGATTACGCATGCGCGTCGATTTCGAGACGAGATCTCGGCCCCGAAACAAGCCAACTAACGTGCGACGATTTTACACGACGATATGATAATTTGTGGCTCTTTCGAGCTCACCACTCGCTCCACTCGCTTGATGTGGTGCACTGTCATTCCAAGTTGGAAATCGGAAATTGACCGTTTAATTAGCGGGAAAGTGAGGAAAACTCGTTCGATGCACCGCCAGCCGCCGCAGGCCAGATTCGTTAACTTAATTGGCCAGCGCCTCATTGTCTGCGCATCTGCATGCGCCAGCAACAACGGACATGCTGAAGAGAGCATTTGTCAAAAACTTAATCGCCGACGAGGAGGGGAGACGTGTGGGGCGGCGCCACAATCCGTATCCGAGTGTTCGTGTGGCATTATGCAACGATATCGGTTAGCAGCGCACGTCCTACATCCACTGTCTGCTGCTGAATGGGATAAATTGCTTGTTATTTGCACACTGCGCAGGCGACGGGTTGCTGTGTAGACATGTCTGCACAGCTGCGAATCATCTGCGGCTCAGGTGACTTGGGGGGAGGGCTTTAGATAATAACACGGTGTCCGTACACTCTCGAACAGGAAGTCACTCTTGCCGTCACAATCACCACCATCCGAGCTGACGAGACCGGCTTGAGATCTGCAATTTGAAGGGGGAAACATGAAAATCAAACGAAAACTTTTGTGGTTGTGTAACGTACGAGTGCGCTGTGCACTTGCGCCACGGCGCGGGGAGTTTGTGTGGAGGAGCCGAGATGGAACCTAATCGGGGCACGATTGATTGGGTCGATATTCAAAAATCATGCATGGAGAAGAAAGCTGCTGCATTTGACACCTCTTGATGGAAGAGACTTAATTTTTGCTCAATACTTGTGGAAAATGATGTCAGTTGCCTTCCTTCAATTTAAATAAATTTTCTGGTTTAAAACAAAGATTGTGATCCTTGACGCATGGGACAGGGGATGCATGCAATGGCAAGCTGGTGGAAGATTGAAAGCTTCCCCCTCCAGAGAATGGGGATTTCAAATCCGATAGACACGATCGACAAAGTGATCGCTCGTTGAAAGCTCACAGCCAACAGAGCTCATGATCACGACTTAGCACTGATCGCAATGACCACAAGTGATCTCAACCCAATTTGTGCCGAAGAACTAAGACGTTTCAATTTTTACACGGTCGGCCAAAGCTGATCTGAACCTCTTCAGTTTCCTCAAAAGGGCACACCATGATCAGATCCTTTCTCTGAAGTGATCCTCATCTCTGATGACCCACTTTAGACTCTAAGACTGCTCACACCGCTTGGACCCCACTCTCCGAAGTGATCCTCATCTTTGATCACACACAAAAACGTATCTTTTTTTTTTTTTTTTTTGTAAAAAATATAATTTTTATTATTCTGGTTTCGTAATACTTTTGGTATATACTCTTCGTCGAAGCTCAAAAAACTGTCAAAATAATAAAATCATAGTCCTCCTGGTCATCCTCTAGCGGGCTTAAAATAATATCAGATCAAGTCTTGGACACCTACATCCGTGATGTAGGTCTTAGACAGTTTGCACGCACGTACAGATAGGTATATAAGTAGATACATATAAAATGAGTTGATTGTTTGTTTTTTTTGGAATACTTTCATCTTCTCCTGGAGTTTGTCTTCAGCTTAGTACTCGTGTTCGTAGTGTTCGCCGCCAGATTCGTGCTTCTTGTGGTAGAACTCTGGTTCTTTGTAGCTGATGTGCTTTTCGTGGTACTCTGGCACGTGTTTCTCGATGTGAACAGGATAGGGGTTCTCGACGGCTACCTTGACTGGGTATGGGACTTCTTTTTCAACCCTAACTGGGACCTCCTTGATGACCGGGTATGGGGCTGGGACATGGACCTTAACTTCGTATGGGACTGGCTTGTCCACATGCACTGCTACTGGACGGTCAACCTTAACATGGACAGGAACTGGCACCTTCTTGATGACTGGCACTGGGACGGGCTTCTCGACGTGGTATGGGACTGGTTTGTCAACGTGGTATGGGACTGGCTTGTCGACATGCACCTTGACGGGGTAGTGGACGATTTTCTCGACTGGGTATGGTTTGTCAACTGGAACATGGACCTTCACTGGGTATGGGACCTTCTTTTCGACTGGGTATGGGGCTGGGACATGGACCTTGACGGGCACATGGACCTTCTTTTCGACTGGGTATGGGGCTGGAACGTACACCTTCACTGGGACGGGGTTGTCGTATGGGACATGGACAGCAACTGGGACCTTCTTCTCCACTGGATATGGGGCGGGTACGTCATAGGGAACCTTTACGATTTCCTTGACCTCATAGGGCACGTGCTTGATGACTGGATATGGCTTGGGTACGTTCACTTTGTATGGGACGGGGATGTGTTTCTCAACCGGCACATGGACGTGCTTTGTGACTGGGTAAGGCACAGGGATCTTCTTGTAGATGGTGAGAGTCTTCTCCTCATGGATGGGGTAGCTGTGATGGTAGTCACCGAAGCTGTGAAGTCCACGCTTGGTCTTTGCTGTATCGTCGGATGCAGCTGACTCTGAGTCGGCGGACGATGCTTCCTCAACCTTCTGCTCCTCCACTTGCTGCTTCTCCTCTTCAGCATAGGCGAAGGTCAGCACTAAGGCCAGGAGACATGCTGTTTTCTGTGAACGAAAAGTGCGTGTTAGATGTGAGTTGAGTCCTGGCCGCGAGTGCGCTTTGGTGGATGTGAGTGTTCATTGAATGGTCATTGAAGCCAGGATAGGCATGTCCTGGTATTCTCTTTTTAAAAACAATCCACAGTCCTGTGCTTCACACCAATTCACTTTCCACACAAACAACACCACTTAAACGCCGCACCAACGGCTTAGTCCACTTTCGATTTCCTCCACGAAATCGCCTCCGTCGTGCCGTGCCTACTCCACTGTAACTTACCAGCAGTTTCATTTTCAAACAATAATCCACTCCAAACGAATCCGGGATGTAAATTCACAAGAAATACGATGAATTTATGAATTTCTTCGTCTTTTTCTTTTTTTTTCTCTGCACAAAACAAAAGAGTTGGATAACGAACTCGTCAAATACCAAAAAAATGTTATATTACTTCTCCCAAGCGTCTGCAGCACTAGTTGCGAATAGTTGAAAAGTAAACAGGTTAATGATACCTAACCCAGTATCTGGAAGCACTTTTATAGTTAAATCGTTTGCGTTTGCATTTGCGCTCAAGTTGGGGAGTTTTGCGCAAACTAGTATTACTGTTGGTGCTGTTGTTGCTGTTGTTGTTGTTGTTGCTGGTGGTGCTGGTGGTGCTGCTGCGGCTGCGGCTTTAGTTGGGGGCTTTACTGCTGCAAGCTCTGCCCCTCCCCCGGACTGTCTCTCTCTCAACGACACTATACCACACCAACCGGAGCGCTATCGAAAGCTCAGAGACCTCCAAATTAAACGCGCGCGCGCGCTTCTTTTGTGTCGAGAAGATCGTTGCAACTGATAGAGAGAAGAGGCGAGTTCGAAAAGGAAGGAGAATGCGCAGCCCGAGTGTGCGAGAGTGGAAGGGAAAAAGTTGGCAGCCACAGCGGTGTGGAGAATGGGAAGAGCCAGAGATGTTGTCGACTCCGAACTCGATGCATTCGCTGCAACAAAAGTAATTTCTCCCTCCCCTTGCACCTCAGCTGGTCCCCCTCCTCGGGTGGTGTGTGTTAATCTATTAATATTTGGGTCGGTGCGATATTACCACTTGGCCGGTGGACGGACGGGTGGACGGATGATGGTTACTCCACCTCATCCACTGACCATTGATCAGTGGCCTCTTTTCAGAATACAAGTGAAATTGAACATGAAATATTACTTCTTTCTCTTCCTGCACCATTCACACGAACGCGACTGCGAACAATTGCGAGTTGCCAAGTAAAACAATCGATTATGTCAGAGATTGCGATTGTTTTAATGTTATGTGCTTTTAATTTCCTAGTGATATCGGCGCGGCGGGGTGCAGTGTGCTGCATTCGATGTTGTGTTTTACACATTTTCCTTCATTCACCCTCCTGCCGCCCTCTCTCGCCCTGCATCCACGGTGGATGATGAGAAGGTGACATTATTGGCTTGGCTTGAAGATGAAACGCCAGACCGATGGTAGTCAATCATTGCGGCGACGATTTATTCGTGTTTTGTGTTTTTTTTTGCTCGCCGTTGTCGTTTGCTTTTGTTGGATGACAGAAGTGGGTCACGCGTATTGAGATTGATTGTAATTTGATGTACACACACACAAGCACACGCATTACATGTCCAAGCCAGAGATGGCTGCGGATTGCATTAGATGGTGATGTGCCATTAGACGGAGAACTCTCCGCGAAGGTTAGACGCGCGGATAGAATGACAAACGATCCAACCGACGGACGGAGAGAAGAGAACCGTCGAGATGCAGATTAAGCCGTGAAACAGCGAAACGGTAACAAGGCCAGATGGCGGCTGAAAACATCGCGTCGAAACAAAACAAATCGAGCGCGCCAGGGCAGGGAATTTGCATTTCTTAAGATCGTCCACGGAAGACGGCTGTCCAGCCGCTGGAGACAAAAGACCGAGGAAGGAAAAAAACAAACACAAAAATGCAAATTTGTTAGCATGCCAGGCTGCAGCCGCGCCGCGCCGTGTCAAGTTGTTCGATAAATTATATCGGTTTTGGTGAAAGTTAATCAGTCAGAGAGGAAAGGTTATACGATCGTCATTCGATGGGGTCTGGTGATTGTGAGGTGAACTGTGGAAACTAATGGATGTCGAATGACTAGATGTGAGGTCGATTTGGCACAAGAGAACCACCGGAAATGAGCTGATTTTGATCGGGAGCTTGAAGGCTCACGGAGTGGGTAACGAATGCAATTTTAGACGGGGTTGGTTTTGGTTCTGTGATGTCTCTGCTTGCACGATGCGAGAATGTGGTTCCCATGAAAGAGCATCAATCTGACTACCATCCCTTGGCACATCCTTCAACGACTCTTCACTCATATCGCCCGTCCTGAGGGATAAGTCAGATTCTTTTCTAAAACATTCGCACTTTCTGATCGACAAGTCTAGTACCAGGGCACCCCTGACTCCTGTTCATCCGTCATTCCTGGAAACTCCTTTAATACACGCACTCTCTGATGTATCAAGTCGGGTTCCTGCTCACCCTTGTCATTCCTGCCAACTCCTTACGTCCACGCACTGTCTGATGAGTCAACCCCGGTTCCTGGACTTCCCTTGCCAACCCCCCTGCAAAGTAGGCACCTATCGAGGGCTAAAAAGTGTTGAGGTCATGCTCTTAAGTAGTTCAATGGGACTGGTCTAATTTTTGACATTCATTCAGGCACCTCGTCAATGTCAAAGCTGATTCTGCACACTCCCTGACAAAGGGCTCGTCACCCACTCAGCCTCCGTCTCTCTCTCGCTCTCTCTCTCTTTCTCTCTCCCTCTCTCTCTCCATTGGCGCTGAATTATTGGACCTCATTTACGCAACATCAAATTCCGACATTATTTCGTCTTAGCTTAACCCACAATCAAAGCCCAACAACTAAACGGCCTCCTGCACAACAATTAGGGATAATCGCTGGCCAATGACTTTTACGCAACAAGCACACTTCAATCAGCGCCACTCTCGCCGCACATCGAATGCACTTCAGCCGCGTTGCCGCTGAATGAATACGCGGAGCCACGGTTACCAAATTTTAGAAGAATTAATTTTTGTATACTTTTCCATTAGCCACACAGACACTCAGAAAAACTGTGCTCCAATGCACATGACTGATTGCCCATTATGCTTTTGATTCATGCTAACATCTTATGATTATCATTATTTCCTAACCCCCGGCGGGGTGCTGAGTGGCAGGAGTCAGTCTGTCTTTACACCCGCAAGTTGTTTCATTCGAGCAGCAGCAACAGCACCGGGCAAAGTGTTGGCTTGCCCTACTGTGCATGCAACACATAATATTGCATTTAATTAGTTAAACATTCCACCACGCTCGAACCACCAGAAGACAACGCATCTGTGGTGCGCGTCTTTGTACACCTCTCTGGCTGGCTTAGCTGAGGGTTATTAACCCACAACGACAAGTGTGTGAAAACTCTAGGTGTTGAATAATTAAAGCAAACACTTGAAGAAGACATCAGACACAGTGACTTTTTTAAACATTCCACCCACGTAACATGGTGTGCCGTGGACAAGGAGAGTGTGTGACAATCGAGTTGTGTTAGCACGTCAATTAGACCAAACTGATCCGTGCTACAGTCAAAAGAAATGGTACACAAACGCACGAACCACGACCGAGTGACTAGCTCAAGGTCGGGCTGGGATTTGATTTTCTTTCAGTTGGAGCAAGTGGCACGCGGGACAAGAAAAACGATTGCATAATCATCGCGCTGGGACCAATGTCAGACTCATTTCCTTTTGTTGCGATTTGCTGCTGAGGGTTTGGTGTTTATGGAAAAACTTTGCTTTAAGATCGACACATTGTCTGTGTTGACTGACAGCCTTCAGTGGAAGATTGATTAATGAAAACGACGCGAGATGGATAAATGGGCACTAATTGCGAGCAGCAATTGTTCGGATGGTCCGTGTGATTTGGTTGGAACTTGTTTCGCTTCTTTTTCGGGTGGCCTTGAGATTTTCGGAGTTCCTGCTGAGAAAATACAATTATTAATGCCATGGCAACCGAGAGCAATTCGAGTGTTCGGACGGGCATATGTGTCAAGGGGATTAAGATTAGAAGGCTCGTGTGGCGCGAAAGTTCGCAAGCCAACTCTTTTGCTTCTGTTGGTGAACTGATCGTAGTGCGGAATCTTGCAGAAGGAGCAGAGAGGGACAAATCACAAAACTCTTCAATTGAACTTTTTCTGCCTCAAACTTCGTCAACCTACTGGCTTGTGGCTTGTTGATGTGACCCCCAGCGGTACACTTTTATTGATCGGCTTTTAATGACGATCACTTGTTCCTCAGCGAAGATCGTCCATCAGTTGGGCATGAGTCTTTAAAGGGACCGGTCTTGATCATTACCCATTAATCATCAATCCAATTTCTATTACCTCCCTAGGGCTGCAATCGCAATGATCGGCCTTGAATGAATATCATTTGATCTTGAGAGAAGCCCATCTATAAATTTGATGTGTCTTTGATCACAATTTCCTTCGAAAACTACGGACTTTTTCTGCCTCAATCTGCAATTCAAACCCACTGGGGACGGCCCCAGTTCCAATGATCGGCTGATCATGCATGAAAATCACTTGCTCTTGAGCGAAGACCTTCCATCAGTTGGGTTTGACATTGGGATTAAGAAACACGCACCCGGCAGAGGGACTGGCAGCCTGTCTCCGCAGTGTCATTAACACATCGTTGCACCAGTCCATCAGTTGGCAGTTTTGAAATGAGGAAGTCTCCATATTCTACAGCAAACAAGTACATGTCCCAACAGCCATCCTTCCATCTCATCCGATCGGCGGTTAGACGCAAAGTCAATAACCAATTAAATACCTAACAGCGCTCAGCATTCACTAATCGAGTTGTAGTGACTGGTTTGGCGATTTTCTAATCCGCTTCCATTTGTTCACTTCGTTCGTTTCAAATCGACATCCAATCGATATCCTATGTGAATCAGGAAACCTCCCGAGACTCGTTGATTTCGTAAGAAATCGCTCCTCAAACACACAGTTCAAGCGAAATGAACGCGTTCGCTCCCCATCTGATTTGATGTCCAGCGGCAGTCACCGAACCAGCCGCCGCCGCCGCTGCCTCGTCGTACCAGCCACAAGTATAAAATGCTGACGGAATTCAAATTACAGTCACAACGACACTCGGTCCATGGCGGGCCGCGAATCGAAGACGGATCGCATTCGTTTTACATAATTCGCATGCAATCTCACCTGTGTATGTGGTCACAATCAACACGGACACTCGCTGGTTCACTTGTCCGATCGCAGTTATGCAACCCCACGGCGTCACTGCACAACAGGTCAGTGCAGTGCGCCAAGCCAAGCATCCCGACCGGCTCCGACGACGGATTAGGCACAGTAGGTTACTCTTTACGCGTCCGAGTGCACCGAACGACATAATTCAACAATGTTTCCAGGGAAACCAGTGAAAAGTCGAAGGAAATGAGGAAGAAAAAGTGATTGATGGTCTCTCCGTCTGGCCAGCACGAGGCTTCCTGACAGCGAGGGAATTGTTTTGCGTCGTCGCTAGCCACTTCGGGGGCATTTCCATAAACAAACAAAGCAGACGTCTGCAATCGGTCTTGTGTTGCGTCGCGCTGGGAAACTCATCAAACTGTCAGCACAAGGGTATCTATTACTTGGCCAATGTCGACATTGACGCGTCATCCAATCGATGAGCTAGGCCCATTCGACGCTTATGGACTGACGGGTGACTGGTGACGGGCGGTGCTATAAATAAAGGTCCGAGA
The DNA here is from genome assembly GCA_964034865.1 of Eristalis intricaria. NCBI lineage: Eukaryota > Metazoa > Arthropoda > Insecta > Diptera > Syrphidae > Eristalis > Eristalis intricaria. Next base: position 1,810,568 of record OZ035877.1, on the reverse strand, counting down.
CGTTGCACAAGCAACCACCTTGAACTTTGGTGCATCTCTCACAATGCAACTGACAGGCATGCTTGTCTCATCGATGGAAGCCATTCGGTCACACGAAATGGGATTAGACACGTCTGCGGGCTGAGCCAAGAGAGCTGACAGACGGCGGGCATTGAATGACAGAGTGAAGTGGCTCTTTGTTGGGCCGCATCGAATTGGGGATTTGGTCATGACGGCCACTTGTTAGGGTGACCCAGCTAATTTGAAAGTGAGGACCGGCCAATGGACGTCCTTGGCTGCACCTGTGTCGCTTACAACATCACGAACCATTCTCCACCCACTCTCGACAGACTAAGAGCCATCGACGGCCGAACTGGATTCGCCAATCCATGCGTACAGGCTTCCTTATGAGCGAACCGCCCCATCTGGACCCAGTCAAGCCAACGAGTGACGTAAGTGACCACCGAGGCAGCCTCCGAGAGACTGCGGAGGTTTTGGAATCCAGTTCCATGTGCAAGATCACTGCAATTGAGCGAAACCAGAGCCACCCTCTCAGACGGCGGCGGTGGTGTGTTCCCGACGCAAAAGGAAGGTGCCACTCATAAGACCTCACAATTGATCCATCAAGTCGAAATAAATACGCGACGCGCGACGCGGATCCCCCCGCACTGGAGGAGAGCAAGCCCCTCGGCGGTGGACGGTGAGGCTTAACAAACTTCCTTATTGCCACTATATGTGGCACATCAGCCGGTCTAGCAATGGGACGTTGCGTAATTTTATATTTCTTGCCTTTTGCGCACGGACGGCTTTCCCCGTGGAGGGGAGAGAGAGAGAGGCCGGGGAGCTGGCTACCATCACCCATGAGGTGCTCTGCTTTGTTGTAATTATTCCATGTTGTAACAGCAATTGTTGTGCTACTAGTCCAGTGGATTAATGTGCAACGCCAGAAGCGAAAGAGAGGGAGAGTGAGAGAGAGAGAGGGGGGTGGGACGGGAAATAGAGTGAGTGGAGCTAGTGTGTGGATTATAAGAAGCGACGACAACGTACCTCCGGAGAGTCAGTCGAGAAATGGCCACTGTAGACAGCAGCTGGTACGAGTTGCTGCGGATGATGGAAATGGATGTGTCGTGGCGGTTTAGGTGCACTCCTAGACATAGATGCGAATAAGTGGAAGGTTGCTGCTCTTTCAGGGACTTTGGTGAGAAACCACAGTCACATGAGACAAATGAAGGGGTGTCGACTTACTGAGAGCGAGTGACTGTGTGTGACAGACAGGGGGGCACAGAGTGGGTTTAGGTTTTATTGACGACGACGACGACGAAGGTTCGATGTTCGTGAGAATCAGAGAAAATCAAGCAAGAGACGCAAACAGTTAGAGAAAACCTTTACGACGCCAAAATGGTAGAGAATAAGTACAAAAATTTCCAAAAAAAAAAATCAATTTTCGCTGTACACAGTCAGCTTGCAAGAGGATTTGGGAACAAGACGTGCAAAGACATTCGCGATTAGAGTTCAAATTGAAACAAATATTCAAGAAAAGAAATTAAATGAATTGTTGAAAAAATAAAGTTCGGCTGACGCCACAAGTTTATCAGAAATTACCTGAATTTTAGACCTGCTGATGTGTTGATTGCTGATGTTCTGAAAGCGAGCCAAAAAGCGAGATTAGTTTGCGTCAACCTAAGCTGCACGACGGGACTGCAAAGATGACAACCCGTAACACACGCACACGCGTACCCACCACTCTAGCGAAACTCACAAGACGAGCAACGAAATGAACACGACACATCACGTTAATTTCGGCGAATGACAGATCTCCCATCGCGATCCCACTCACGCTCATCTTCTCCCGATCACCAGTCGAACAGAGATCTGGACACGATTAATCACGCTCACCTACTGCTCAGCGGTGGTGAACTGGGAGAGTGTCTCCAACTGCATGCTCACAAATCGAGCATCGATGTGGACAGGATGAAACATGCTCGCCTGTTTGCTCAAGTGCATGTTGTTTCGTGAATTTTCAATGAAATCGAAATTTTTAATGAACTTGTTTCTGAATGGGCTCGACAGAGGGATCCTCAATTTATGCACTCACCTGAATTTCACACCTTCACTGCACCCAAGACTATGCTAAGAAAACTAATGAAGCCCCCACGAAATGCTCCCATCCCCAATCGTGGCAGTTTTCAGGTGAACCTCAAGCAGACCGAATTCATTGCAGCCTCTCAGGTGCCGCCTATCACGCCTTCGAAAAATTCCCCCAGACCTCAAGTTATGCAGATCTTTCCAACACACCACTCTGGCTTAGCTAAGACACACCGCTCTCGTGTACTCACGAACCGATTTTTGAATCAAAATTACTCAGATGACTAGTTCAGCCTCAGATGAGTCTAGACCGAGCACAAGAAAAAAAAAAAAAAAAAAACAGACGAAAAAACGGCCTCGCAATTGTAATGTACCACTCGTGGTGTATCAAGAATTTAAATGATCACCACGGGACTCTGAAATGCGATCGAATCGATGTCACACGGAGAAAGTTCGCGACAGGTGGTGGGAATTTGGTCGCAATAAATGATTCAAATGGCTCAAATGATTCAATCAACCTTTCACGGCGAAGTGACATTCAAAAATGCGGGGTTTCCCCCTGCGCATGATGTGACACATTGATTTATTCGATGCCCCGGCATCGTGGCTGCCTTGAAGAGGTGAAAACGAATGAATTGAATTGAGTCTCCAATGACTCCGACTCCGATACCGACTCATGAGCAAATAACCATCCATTGGCGAAGAGCTACGAGATGATGACATCCCAGAGAAGTCCACAAGCAACCACTGCCACCATCAAAGAGATACACAAAGTGATTTGAATTTTTTTTGATTTTTGTATTTACAAATATTTATTTAATAATAACATAAAAAATATTACATTATCTCCTTGTAAAAAAATGAAAAATCGATAGTCGCGCCGACTCGTATCTTATCGTTTTTGTTTTTAAAGAATAATTGAACCTATTTGGGGCAAGTGTTAAGGTTAGAGATGGAGTGGATGCTCGCCAGGGCTTGGTGGCGCCATTCACTCGATCAGTCATCCGGGCTAGGGGATGGCTCCTCGTTTTGGCTAGGAAGAGATGAGCAAGGAGGAAGGCGAAGACCCCCCACCGCTGAACACTCCAGTGTCATGTGATCCGTGTTAAAGCGCGGGCGTGCTCTCCAAAGAGTAGATTTTCCATTTATCACAAATTAACAGCTATTAATGATGTTTTCATTAAATAGAGAGAGAGAGAAGAGTCGAAAGGGGTTTGATAGAGGGGGTGGTAGGAGGGAGGTGTAAGTGTTGGTAAGATTAAGAGAAAATAAATCCTTCTGTCTTGTCTAAGGGCTCTTTGCTGTTCAGGCTTCAGGAGCTCGAGCTTAATGATGGAAGTCGATTCCATGGCCGCTGTGTCCGTAGCCGGAGATACCGGCACCGGAGAAGCCATGGCTCTCGTATTTCACTGGCACGGCAACTGGGACCTTGTATGGGACTGGGTTGTCGATTGGGACTGGAACGTGTCTCTCGATGTGAACGGGAACTGGGCGTTCAACTGGGACATGAACTGGCACTGGGACCTGTCGCTCGACTGGGTATGGGACGTGCTTCTCCACTGGGTATGGGGCTGGAACTGGAACCTTGACTGGGACTGCCACTGGACGGTCAACATGGACTGGCACTGGACGATCGTATGGAACATGGACGGCGACTGGTACCTTCTTGATGACGGTGTATGGGACTGGCTTCTCAACATGGACTGGGTATGGTTTTGGGACCTCAACTGGGTATGGACGATCAACGGCAACCTTGTATGGGACATGGACGATCTTCTCGACTGGGTAGGGTTGTGGCACATGAACTGGAACCTTGACTGGGTATGGAACCTTCCTCTCAACTGGGTATGGGGCAGCGACTGGAACCTTGTATGGGACATGGACGGTCTTCTCTACTGGGTAGGGTTGTGGTACCAACACCTTGTATGGAACTGGACGGTCGACTGGCACATGCACTGGGTATGGGACCTTCTTTTCAACTGGGTAAGGCTGTGGGATGTGCACGGGGACCTTGACGATTTCCTTGACTGGGTATGGCACGTGCTTGACAACGGGGTAGGGTTGTGGCACATGGACCTTCACTGGGTATGGGACTTGCTTCTCAACTGGGTATGGAACGTGCTTCTCAACAGCGTATGGGACAGCGACGTTCTTAACGACGGTGATGGTCTTCACTGTATCATGTCCGTATCCGTGACCGTATCCCTGACCATATCCTTGGGCGTAACCGCTCAAGTCTCCGCCAGAAATGATTCCACCATGACCTCCTCCGATCAGTTCGATGCCACCTCCGTGTCCGCCAAGTCCTCCAAGTCCACCGTAACCGCCTCCGTATCCGTAGCCGGTCGAGAAGATACCGCGCTTCTCTTGCTTCTTCTCGGCAGTTGCCTCAGCGGGTGCTGGCTCAACTGCTTCCACTTTGGTTGCCTCCTTGGCCTCCTCAGCACTAGCGCTGCTGAGCACTAAAACGGCGGCTAAAAGCCCAAAAGCGAGCTAAAATGAATGAAAATGTTCGCAATTAGTCAACTATTACGCTTGCAATGAATGCGACGGCGTGACGATAATGGTGACAACAGTGACGGCAACGGCGCCGATGACTTTCAGTTTCGCATCAACTCAACTGCATCCCACGGGCAGATGGGCACATCGAAGGGAGAGTGTGGTTTCCGATTACACTACTTGGATGCAGTTTCGAAGAAAGTGAAAATGCTTTCGTCGACATGGTCTGGTGGGAGCGCTGCCAGAAATGCGTTCGCCGCAGTGACACGTTTGAGTGAAATATTGAATTGAGCCCATGTTAAGTGTGCTCGAGAAGGTGAGATTTTGGCACACGTCCAGGCGGACAGTGCAGCAAGGAATTTCGTTTGTTTATTTACCTTGGAAGCACGCCACCTCGGGGGGTGTGGCGAACGGAATTATTCTTCCATCTGGCTAATGCCACCACTGGCCAATGAATTATTCATGTGGTTCTATAAATAAGAGAAACTTAATCGACGACCTGATCTCCACACCACTCGAGTGGCGTGCGAGTGTGTGTGTGTGTGGGGTGTTCAGATGTTTCGAAATCAGGTTAGCTTGTTTTATGACTTTCCTCCGAGAGGTATGACACTGGTTTTGGACTGTTATGCCTGGTGACATAATTTAAATGCTGGTCATTTGAATTTTGACGCAGATGCATGCTCATACAAGAGCAGAACAATATTCATGAGGCTTTGATATTCCTTCGAACGGAGCTTGGTGATTTATTGTTTAATTATAATGAGCTTCTGTTGTCGCTGAAGTTGCCCAGCCGAGCCGGATCTGTGATGGTGTGTTTGATTCAGAGATCAATCGGAAGCGAAGCCATTCAATTAATCACATGATCCACTCAGTCAATCGGCAGGAAATGCACTGCGAAACACCACTTAAAGCACAACTTGCACACAGGCTCAAGCTCACGATCTTGCACTCCTGCGGAATGTGGATTGAAGCCACATCTGAAATAATCCTCCGCTTTGATCGTTCCATCACACTTTGTTTGCATCGCCTGCCACTGTTTCTTTTTTGTTTTTCTATATATTTTTTTTTTATAAAATTTATATTTTTTATATTTAAATTTATGTTTTTTTTTTTTGTTGCAATCACCAGTCACGGCACACGATTTTTTTTTTTTTATTTAAGGACGACAACCTACCATCGATTTCATTTTCTTTCAATTTGATTTTAACACAAAGTGGTTAAAGTAAGAAAAACTAAATTAAGGGTTGGTTAAGCCAACAAACCCAAAACTGATACTGGATAACTTTGCTTGGTATTCACCTGCTTTTATATTAAAACGTAAAACCGACTCGCTCTCCGAGTGGCTCCATCTCAGTGGAAAAGAAGACCACCAACACACACGCAAACAAGAAAACAAAAAACAAAAAAAAACACGATCACACAAAGCGTGTACAGTAAGACACGATACAGCAGAAACCAATCCAATCAAAAAAGAAGGCTTAATAAGATTAGTTCAACAGTTGTGGCAAGCCACCGCAGCCGCGCCGGTGGAGGAGAAAAAGCTCGCGAAAATTTGCTTCTTGAACTGAGACACACACACACACACATACACGCAGCAAGGCGCGCGCGCGCGCTCGCACCGATTCACAGTGTTGTATTTCACTTTCATTGGTGGTTGCTGATCGCTTGGCTGTTTGGCTTGCTGGTCGATGGCTGATGGCTGTTGGTTTGCTTGCCGCTGGTCGTCGTCTTAGTCGCCTGTTGTCAGTGCTTCGTGCACGGTATCTGTAACAAGAGCAAAAGTTCGCATGCATGTCAAACAGTTACAACAGCCCCGTCTCAGCATCCCTCAGACGTCGCCACAGTCGATGGTATTCTTGACGATATGAATTATTTTCAAACTGATTGCAACAGAGGCGGCGCGGTGGCACGGCGCTCGACCAGACCATATACGCCGAGTCTGTGGGTAATTGCAAGCATTCCATGTCTGGACTGGATTACTCAGCGTTGCATAACAGGCAGGGAATGAAAGGGAAAGGATTTTGCGCGCGGATTCGATTCCGGATACCGTCTGTGCGTCGATATAGAACTTTGAGTCTAGGTCAGGGTGTCAGCGTGTGGAATGTGCTGCAAGGTGCACGTTACCCTTGAATGCTAAATGAGGCAAAGTTGCTGCGTCACGAGGTGAAGTTGTTCCTCTTACCCCCGCACCGACATGAATAGACCCACTTGTGAAGATGAATAGGAATTAATCAAGCGCCTGTCTGACAAGTGATTTGTTTGCGTTTTCGCCAGTCGACCTCAGGCAAATTTCGCTCTTCGAACCGCCCACACTCGCAATCGACACAATCGCCATCCATTTTGGCGGGTAATTGCGCATGATTTCGCGATGGTTTCAAGGCCGAAGGGTTCGGCCCCCCCCCAATCGGAGCCACCGCCACATCCTGGATGCTTTGGGAATCCCTCCTATTTCGGCAGCTCATTATCATTAAGCAGCAACAAAGGCCTGTAATCGACGGTCGACAACTTCCTCGTTTGCCGGTTGATTGATGCGGCCGTCTGGCCATTGTCTGTGTGTCAGCACATTGTAACCGCCCCGCCAACTGGCAAATCGAATGCGCCCATGACATTGTGATGCTAAACCACTTGCCTTGCGTTCGATAAATCAAACACACAAATCGTATGCACGATAAGATGGTCACTCCTTTGTCTCGAAACAAAAGAAGTCGGAAGCGGAATATCGTGGACAGATTAAGTCCTCACCAGAAGATCTACTGCGCATTGATATGAGTTTAGAAAGGGATCCAGGCGGTTACGACGGTTAGGTCAACAGCCCAGAGTGGACCTGTCCTAACCTTGGCGCATAAAAATGGCATATTTAATCCCGAAATGCCAAACGTTCAAATCACCAGCAGATTAATGGTCTCACTTGGAGATTTCCGCCTTCGATGGATGGACGATTACGCGAAGAAACACACACCCATCCTCACCCTCACAAAAACATCTGGGGGTTTTTCCCCCGTGATGGTTCTAGGCGATACAGAAACATTAGCCACGATCTAAAATAGACTGCGGCACGGTCGATCCGATCGATTGGATGGAGTAGTTGCGAACTTTAGCATTAGCGTTGTTGGCGCTCTAGGTTGAGATTTTATTTGTAATAAAAAACAAAAAGATGGGGAAGAAGAAGATGCTCTTGCACTTATCAGATCGGATTTAGCATTTTGTCTCGTTTACGATGGGTATTTCCATAACCTTTGCTACGTCTATGTTCTTTCCTTTTCCCAGATCAATCGCCTGCACACACGTGGTGGTGGGCCGTGGAATTGTCCTTTGCGCGACGCGGCAGTGCCAGCTTTATATGGGTGATAAATATGAAGTAGGACGGTTAAGCGTTATGCTAATTATGTTGACATGGTTCTCGAGAGCGGTTGAAAGTGAAACCAGTCGGAGGCAAAGTCACCAATCGTGTCCATTATCTAACCCCGCCTGCCTTGAGATTATTCTTCGGTTTTTCTTGTTCTGCTGACAAAACAGATTCAGAAGATTTTAATAAAAACACAGATGCGACATATTTCTGCAAGCTCGCATACGTGAGAGGGTCCGCGGTGACAATGACATCTTCACAGACAGCCTTGAAGATGAAGGACAAACTTTTGATGCTTTTCTTCGGGCCTTTCTTCCACCAGCCATGCCTCTGTTCGTTAAAAATGACGAGACAAAACAAAATACCACCTTGATGTGTGGATGATTTGATGTTTTTGAGGCCTTAAGCGCCGCTCACCGTGCTCACATCTGAGCAAACGATCTAGCCTCGCCTCTGTCGCCTGAGCAACCTCACTCACCTCGTCAAACAACACACGAGATCATCGTTATCATCATCGTCAGATTGCCACTAATGTAGCCGCATACAAGCCGAATCTTAAATGTCGAATTGGACATCTTAAATCAATCAGCAAACGACGACATTATGAGCATTTCAAATTCACTGACATCATATCTCAGGCAAAAGGTTAACCGCCCGCAAAACTTGATGCATCAATCTACATATGCTCGTGTGTGTGTGTGAGAGTGAGAGTGACTGGCTGAATTTTAGCGGTTCGCACTTAAGAGATCTTCGATTGTGACCCTCTCTCTCTCTCCCAGCGCAAACAAAAGCAGCAAACCCCCTCGGCTGGTGGACAAACACTGCAAGCGGTTCGCTGGCCAACTCTTTTATCCAAGAAGCACAACGGACCCGAATCAAGGCAGTGTTTTGCTTTCGGTAATTACGGCCGAATTGAGCCAGTTACATATGCGCCGGGGTTTTGCATGGCGCGAGGTATATTTTAATTTCATTCTTCGCTCGGTCGCCGCCACCTTTCGCAGCTCGCAGATTTATGTGTCACCGTGTGTGCGGGGGGACTTGCATAATCCCCTCGGCTTGTGTCTGCTGGTGCAATGCACTTATTCTCCTACCGGCGGCTATGGTGGGTTCCGTGTGTTTGATGTATCTGGAGTGAACAGCGATCCGTTTGTCAAGCCACAGACAGTGGTTTCTCTTGCTCGCCATTGTCTTGAGCTCGCTGTTCCCTTGTCACCGTGCCGGTCATGATTGGCTTCCAGGAGATAATTCTTGCGCACGAAATAGGCTCCCTCCCCACCCTCGGCGGCGACTGCTTGTTCCACTTTAGAATCACACGGTGACGGAACACGGAGAAACAGTTTATGGACAAATAATTCGTGTTGCAGTTTGTTTTAATTATGTTTCGTGTAGTTCCAGGGTCGCACCACGGATCGAGTCTTTCATTTGTGGAATCTCGATCTCGATTACAGAAAGGTCAACAGACGTGGATGTGAATTAGGGTTTTATTGCAGCACATTGTACTTGAAGGCATGCCCGACTTGAGACTGTGAGCGACTTTTAATTGCCACGGGAGACCTTGAAAATGCGTGTTCAACGAGTCACACTGCAGCCACATTCACTCCCATCCATTTTGGGGGGCTTTTTGTTTTCGTGTCTTTCTCTGTCTAGCACCACCCAAAAATGGGTTGCGGATGGAATGCAACTGATTGCAAATTGCATGTGAATTACTCTCACTCGCCGTGTGGGTTGGCTGCCGGTGTGGATCGGAAGATAGAAACGAGTATAACTTGTGCAGTGCCACTGCAGTGGTGTACGGACCCGGGACCAGGGTGTATTTTTAGAGGCTTGGCATTGTTTTTATTCGCGCGCTCACAGCACATTGAACCGCCGCGCAGCGCTGTGCTGCTGTGCGCCGAGACTTGTTGTGTGGGTCCGGTTCAGTTGGTCACATCGTGATGACACACTTAGGCACGGTTCACAACTTGTTTTGGGGATTTCTCAAAGGAATTCGAGCGCAAACAACTCGTTTCGGATAACAGCATCTTTAGGTGATGAATGGCGATAGAGTCCTCATGACGCGGCGACAAGTCAACTTCGAGGAGATCGGATTCTCGACTAGGATTGGGGGGATATTATGTAATCACACCATCGCCAGCGCAGAAGGCAGCAAGCCACAACTGGTTCAGAAGAGTGATTTGTGGCTTTTAATTGCTCAATGTGGACAGCCTTCTGACAGCGAGGCAGCTTTGAAAAACAAGCTGACACAGTTCGCCCAGAGGCGGCCGGTTTCAGAGGTGTACGGCACACGAAAACAGGAAACAGCTCGGCATGCTTGTTCCACATCTCATCCTCCAGTGAACACATTTTGACAGCAATCTCAGGCGGTTTTGTCACATTCCGCATCGCTCTCTCGCGATCGTTAATTGAACGGTCTGCTAACTTCTATCTCGCATTTCGCTATTTCCTCATTTGCCAGTTGATACCGCGCCGCTTTGAATTCGCATCTCTTAAGTAACACCACCACCATCACCACCGTCGTCGCCACCCGAAACCGAAACCGAAGAACTGAGAGAAGCTCTGCATCGGATCGGATTTCCTCTGCGAAACCCATCAAAGCAACGACATCTGTCTGTTGGCGGCGTGTCTGCGTGATGTTACACATGCGACGAAGTCTAGGAAGTGAAGGAACTGCACTAGACGACTGCGACTTTCACAACGGGGGACAACGCCTCGTCAGTGTACATTGGCCCTTTGTTTTCAACCGACATCGACAGTCAGGACGAGCACAGACACACGAATGGGAATTATTTGCCAAGAGACTGCGTGCGTCGCGCAACAACTTCCCGAGGACGGGCATGGCAATGAAAGGGAAAGGATTGTATGCACTTTCGCCGCTGTGGCGACGACGACCTTACCACAGTTGTTGCGTCATAATCTGTGAGTGAGGTGCGGGTGACTGCTGGCTGGCTTTAACGGTTAAGATCACTTACTGGACCGGCACAGATGTGTGGCGGACCGATGGAATTTATTCGTTTCGACGTGGAATGAGGAGTTTTTCGACATCCATTTGGTGGTCCATGTCAGGCGAGTGCCGGCAAATTATGGAATGACGCAGCTGGTCGAGGGGCGAGCGGAAAGGAGGCCCTGTTGTGTTGGTTGGATAATTGACTGATTAGTGGGCAATTACTTATGTGGTCCCGATTCCTTATCGGCGAGTGTCTCATAATCCAAAGTCTGCTGATCAATCGAAAGCAGCTCGATCGAGATCGAGTGTGTGTGCTGTTGGATAACCGACTTGCAGATAGCATCGCCAATCGCTCTCGCATCGGAGGGGCTCTTGTGGGGATTGATCGGCGCATGGAATCACATCAAATTGGCATCTAACTCGTTTGGGACTGCGTCGGCTGACCACGTTAATTGGCATCTTCCCGAGTTTGTTGCGCGTCCACTTTTGCGACTGGCTATCGAGTGCGCAGCTCGACTCGGAGCTAACCCAGATTCCGGTGGCAATCTGCACTTCATCTCTCGCCACAAATGGACATTTCGTGCGTGTATCTGATCGAGTCACCCCGCGATCAATTATGATGATACTGGCTGGCTTATGCCTCGTCCGATGACGGCGATTGTTGGGAGCACCTTTCGCCCGTGCGGCGACCTTGAGAGGCGTTTGTGTTGCTTCTTGTGCCGTATGCGTGGTGGTGGTGGGTTTTTCCTGCTTTTAAGTGCGAGTTTCTTGCCAAAAATGCGAACGCATTTGAGGCGCGGGGAGTTGGCTCTGCACATTGACGGCTCTGAAGGTGCACACGAGTCATAATTACAGCCTGAGCATGTAATTGAGGCGTTCAAGTATCGCGGAGCAATTAAAGTAAATTGTATGCGATTCGGAAGCATTGACTGTGTGCATTTCCACACTTGGCTGGGCATCTCAAGGAGAACGAAAACGGAGAGTGCCTGCAGTCGAGCTGGCGGCAAGACGAGCTGCGGAACATGGTTCGATTGAGATTGAGAACAGGGGGATCCTGTTGATTGTGGAAGTGATCATGAGAGGCGTCCTTGGTGATCACAAAGAAGTACAGAGGATCACAACTGATCCTTAACAGGTCCTTGGGAGTCCTTTACCGTTAGTCAAGTAGTCAAGGACATGCCTGGATGTCATAGGTCTGAATTCACCGTTTCAGATGAGTGGTCACTTGCCTTGATCCGACCACTTTTCCCGGAGATGTTGCCGATTTGGTGGAAATGTTGGTCGCAAAAGTAGCTTGGCTGGGATTTCTGAAGTACTAGTCGCCCAGAAATTTTAGTAGGTACTTTTTAGCCAGCTTTTATTCTTTCATATTGAATATCTCATGAACGGGGGCTCATAGGAAAAAAGTAATGATGGGGGATTTTAGATCTTAGCTTCGACTTTCAGACGCATACTGTGGACTCTTAAAAGTACCGTTATATGGGTCGGATGTTTACGGAAAACGGTCAAAATTTCACAAACTTCTGCTTTCTTCAACATTTAACGAGAATATGATGAGGTGAAGTGAGGGGGAGATGAAATGTAAGTTGGGGAAGAAAGAAAGAGGGGATGATGCTCTTTAAGATGAGGCCCTAATCATTGAGATAATCCTTCCAGGAATATAGTTTGAGAGCTTCTAAAAATATAAAATACACTAATAGGCCCATATGGCCTTGTTTTTTCATTGTGAAAGCGTCATAGGGATATATGGCCGTCACAGGGATACGTGCCCTTTTGCCATGGCACCAGCAGAGATCGTGCCACTGGTTGCGTTTAGAGATCAGGGAAGTCCCTCCCCTAGCCCATATTGCAACGATCGCAGTCACTGATCGTGCCGCCAGCGGAACAGCACCCTTGTCCATTTCCCAATGATCACAGTCACTGATCGTGTGACCAAAAGATACTCGTGATCAGATCACTGAGTCAACAGGACGCCCTCCCAATGTCATTGTATGTTTATCATATCCGCCGCAACAGCGGCAGCAACACCCTCTCCGTCCATCGGCGAATACAAATTAACTTGCAATCGAAGTCACTCAGCGGTATAAGAAAGTATGTACCTTCGCCCAGCACGTATGCGCTTGTGCATTCCGTCATTGCGACGCCCCCGTCCCATCGGCCGCCGATTGACTTTTGCAAGACCATGTCATTTCAAGTCTTCTGGTCGTCGTTTCTTTGTTTTGTCTGCAATTCAATCGAAAACCCCCCAGTTCCTCGTTGTTACGCATTGTGATCCGTTTAAATGAATTATGTGCCAATATCCATTGTCGATCGCTTGCACAAACCACCGCGCCGCTCCACGCTGGTTAGACCATGTTGCTCTCTCATTAGGCCCCAGCTGAGACCGTTTCCGAAGAATTAAGCAATTAAATCGGAATGTGTTTGTTTTGTCTTGTCTTCACTGCAAAGGCTGCACTGGGTAATTAAAGAAAGCCCCCATAAATGTGGGTTAGTGTAACGTTCGTTGTTCGTTGGTTTTTTTTTTCGTTTTTGTTTCATTTTGATCGTAATTGGTTTCGTGACTTAAGGTCATCTTCAATGTCATTCGGTCGGCATCTATCTCTTGGGCGATAATTGATCCTTTCACCCGAACACCGAGAGCAGCCTAATCTATCGCAAGCATCTGTCTATCGTGTTCAATGATCACCTTGCGGGCGCCTCTCTGCTGTGCTGCGGTGCGGCACTCGTTGTTGTGCGCCATTTCCCTTTTTTCGGCGCATTTTCTTCGGCAATTACCCACGCCTGACCATGGCGGTGGTGTTGAAATGCTCAGTGGGTGAATAGGACTCTGAGCTAACCACCAACGACCGCGCCGCCGCCGCCGCCGCAGAGTTCAACAGCTCTTTTCCTCGAACGAACGCATTGCGCAAGAGTTTCGGACGCAAAAAAATAAAATAAAATATACGAGCGAAATTTATTCATCTATTCCCATGGCAGATGCATGAGGTGCGAGGCGGCGAGGGGGACCCAAGACAGTTGGAAGATTGCTGCTCGTTGGCGCGGACATTTTTCGCGCTCAAATCGACTTGTGTCTGCTGCCACCAAGAGGCAAGCGTTGCAACGGCAGCAACAACAGCAACAACAGCAGCGGCAGCTGAAAGAGTGGCACTAATGGGCCTCTTTGAAGCGCACTTTGTGCTGCTGCGGAATTTTGACGGATGAAGTCGGACGAAAAGACACACTCTTTACGGCGTCAAGCTGTTGTGTTGTTCGACGTGATCGAGGTCCAACCAGCCAAGCAGAGGTGTACGCTTTGGAATGAATGACCGAAGTGAATCAGGTCAACTGGCCCCCAGGCATCTGTGCGGTCTCAATCGGCGCATCAAGAATCCGCGTCTTGAGTCGAGTGAAACATCGATCAGCGATGTGAGAGAATGTCTATGTGGAGCAGGTGCACCCAGAGTCATGTCCATCCATGACAACACTGCCCCCTCCGTGATCACTTTCATTTGACCACCACCGCACACCGATCGGCTGCCAAATCGATCGCTGATCGTGACCTCCATGTGAAAGGCAGGCTTTAGAGACCACAACGTCGGATGCATGTGAAGTGCACGCAGAAGGGAAGGCGGCGAGGCCACAAAGACTCCGAGTGTCGCATGAATAAACATGATGACGGGCATCAAAACAAAACGACGCTAATCGATTTGCAAACGAGCCTATAAACATCGAATTAACGAATTAATCTCCGCTCGGATTTTATGCCGACTTAGTTAGTCCGCCCAACGGTGCTCCCTCCCTCGCCCCGCTCCGCCTCGCCCAGATGTCGTGATAATGAGCTGAACTAAACGAATTCAGTTATAGGTCGCGGTCGATTGGACGCGGTCCCCGTCGCAGATGGATAGACGAAACCGCATAACTTAAGTGGCTACTCGTGCTGAAAGGGAGAAGAAGAGGTCCCGCAAAACGGAGGAGACACGATTAATCATCCGCGTTGCATAACCCACTGCCACTGTGCGTCTAACCGTTGGCACATTTCCGACTGAAGATGGTCGGGTGAAGATTAGCAAATGAAATTTGACATAATGATGCCAGCGAACTGATTCATTGCACTCCACAGTCAGCGTTTGGCCTACGAGGAGCGGCGCGGCGGCTCTTGCATGCGAATGGTGTCCTCTCTTACGCGCCATGGGACTAGGGCTGAATGCAAATGCGTCTGCGCTCCGCTCGGAGGCCGGCATTTGTCGCTGGAGAGCTGGAGCTGGAGCTGAAGAGATTTGCGCGCGATACTGTCTCGGAGGAGATCGCTGCTTGCCGATAGGGCCGGGGATTGGAATGAATTTTTTTTTTGCGACTTCTTCGCTAATTGAACAATGAATGATGGCGAGGGGGGGATGTCAAGTGATCGAGGGTTGATTAGTCGTACGCATCTGTGTGGTGAAATTTTTGCCACTCACCATCGATTGGCAACAGTTGCTTGCGAGGGTCTTAGGTCTCGATCACAATCTGATCCATTTTTATGATCTTTCGCAAAGCCGCCGCTTCATAGTGATCATCGGCAAATTCACGCTTATCTCCGCCAAGTGATCATTTACTCGGAAGCCAGTGGTCGATTACACAGTCGTCCATCGTCAGTGGGCTTGTGGAGCCTGCCGTCTTACTCAACTGTCACTTGTTCCGCCCGCTGTGCCGTGCCTGTCCACGGCAGCATATCAAGATGAAGTAATTAAAACGCGTTATGTCATCCTAGCGATCGCCAGTGGTCCACGTCCATCCACGGGGGGAAGCATTCATTTAATTTATTATTTTTTCCCCAATGCACCGGTACGGTTTGTCTTGGTGGATATCTATGGAAAATAATTTAACGCTTTGACCGCTCCGATATGGCTAATTAAAAAACATTTGTAACAAAGCACAGCAGAGCAGAAGTAATGGGCTCGCGTTGCAAAATCCAATAAGCCACATACTTCCATGTAGCCAGCCATTCCTCGGGCCGTTTTGACGCTTCGTGCCGTCATCGTTGTCCAGCCGTACGGCGACGTGAGAGATACTTTGTAGTGTTCGGACACCATTCCCCAATCACGTAATCAGAGCAGGCAGTGTATGCGTGTGTGTGAGAGAGCTTAAGCCACAACCCCCAAACGAAGCTGAGGTACCGAAAGACCCACACACACACGCCGAGAGAGAGAGAGAGTGAAAAGGAGCCCGGCAGGATTAAGTAATGAAAAAGTGCAACCGTCGTCGCGCTGGACACATGGCGGCTCGGACGAAGAAATGGGATCGGTAGAGTAGACTTCTATGGGACATGTGTGCCAGTGCTGTGCGTTAATGGTGCCGCCATCGGTGGTGCACCGGCGCGCGGTGTGATCCATTGCAGGAAGCCAGTGATTGTTTGCAGCGAAAAGTGAAAGAGACCCACCATCTGGCCAGGGGAACGATTTTAATTTTTGTCTTGTCTACCGTTCGATTATGACGTAAGAGATAATCGTGTTTGGTTTTGATTTTGAATGTGAAAAACGAAACCAGAGGCCGGAGCCTTACATAAGTGCCCCGCAACACATTCTGAAAGTGACCGAAATGGAAGGAAGCCTAACCATCGACCACTTGTCAAGTGCGACATGTCCTCTCATCCGCGGTCGCCTTTGTGGGCTCACTGAAGTGCTCGTCAGCCTTGCAAATTCGCCCATTTACACTTTTGCCGGGCGGTAATTCGTCAAGTGTCCCCACACTCGGTCCCATTACCATAAATGATTCGTCACCCAGTGTCTAACCTCTTCAGCTTCTGTGCCAATTCGTCGACAGACAGCCACTCACAGTCGCAGTCTATGAGCGGAGCGTCATTGTAATAAATTCAAATTGAGATCATAAATTTGTTCTCATCTCGCGCCAGCCACTGCCAGAGAGTGTCGACAGTACCGGCACTTTTGTGGCAGCAAGTCAAAGCAGTGTTACGAAATAATTTGGTAATTATATGAATGTCTTTGGCAACATCAATCATCTAGGCGTGTTCACGGTGAGTCATGGCATCGTGCGACTGTAAACAATCGGATTGCTGCATGGGAGCCCCCGGAGGATGCATGCCATCCATCTGTCTGGCAGATGTTGCTTGTGCGCTCTCACCATTCATCGACGTGCGATTATGAAATTGACAGAAAGAAGAAGTGTGGCAAGGAGATAGAGAAAGGATTCCACTCTCTCGTTCATTCCGTCATTCTCCGGTGGCCACAATTTAACACCCACTTAATGGTGGCCGCTTAAACTCAATCACTCTCAAGTGCAAAACGAGACGAAGGAAAAAATGCAAGCCCCCCCAGTTCACCTAGTTAATGAACAGGTTGCCATCAACGACATGGCGAGTGTAATTTTTGTATCAATGGAGGATAGTTTGCCCGCGGCATGAATGCCTCGCTCTGCACGGGGGGTCATTAATTTAAGTCAGAGAATCAGAAGAGATCCATTGGTATGCGCTGACTGCTGCTGGCATTAGGTTCGCAGACACACACCGGCACACAGGATCGTGTGCGAACTGACCGAGCGACCGAGCGAACAACGGGACGGACAATGAGAAGGAAATCGGATTGCATAAGCGCGGTTTTCGTGTCCGTCTCCGAACACACACGGTCGTCGACGTCGTCGTTGTCGTCACACACAGAGGCAGCCGCACAGCGCATTTTGCAATGGCTTTTGTTTTTTTGTGGGTTTTAATGGCAGATTTTTATTAGATATTTCATTTCCATTTTTGTAATTGCTGCTGCAATTGCGTCGGATGGAATTGGATGTGGAGTGCGCTAAAAGGCACTTTATGCGACCGATGAAGAAATGACAGTCACGTTCGCACACCAACTCTTTTGTTTTCAGTCCGTACCGAAATTTCCATGTCGCCCGAGATGTGTCCGTCAATTAGCATGTGGTGGCGCTGAAATGATTAAAATGATTAGCGCACGGTTTAGATACGCGCGCAAAAACCCAATCAATCATGGCTCCCTTTGCCAGTTCCGTATTGTGCCTGATTAATGGCAGCCCATCACTGAACTCCACTGATTTATGGTACAGCTCATCAGTGAGTTCGATTCGACAGAACCGAGCCAATCAACAGCTCAGCAAACAGATCGAATTTATCACAGAACATGTCTTGATCTTCGCCTGTCATTCATCATGCACGGACGGCGCGACGGACTTCCTTGTGAAATAAACATCGTTTCTTATGCAATTCTCCACAAATAGACATCATCTCTTGCTCTCTCTCTCTCCCCCCTCTGGAGCGATCTGTGGTGTGTGAGCGCGCATATTCAGATCAGAGATTAGATTCACTCTCGAAGACCAGTGACCCACATAGGCACTTACTGATCGACGGCATATATGGCGGCAGGCATGCCATCGACTGCCAAGGAATCGGCGCACTCCACAGCGCGATGACATAATAGCCATTCACACAGAATCGGTTTACCGCGGAAAATCACTCCGTTCAACAAAACAGAACACTTGTTTGAAGTTTCCCCTCCTGCTCTCCTCCACCCACTCAGTCATTCCTTGGCTCCAGCAAGAGTGATGCTGGTGTGCCTTGTGTGGCTGGTGCATTTTGTTTCCTGGATCGGTGCAGTATCTCATGCTAATGGATAGACAAAGGCGTGGACCAATTCACTAGCCACTAACCACCGCCGTGCACTGACAACCGCTCGGTTGGACTGTCGCTTTCGGGTTTTGTTTTTTTCTCTCCTGAATCTTGATTTGTTTTGCGGCCCCTTGCGCAGTGCTCGTGTACCATTTTGACATGACTAATGGACACAATGGGGCTTGGTGAAGGGACATTCGCTCGGGCAGCTCGAGGAAGCGGATTGCTTCTTTTAAAATTAAATGTCAATTAGGTAAGCAAATGCGCTTTGGCAAGCGGTTGTATGACCTTTTTCTTTCAGTTTTGCCACAACTCGCCGCACTTTTCCCCAAGAAGCCTCTCTCGAAGCTCAAAGCTATCCATTTACATCGAATGGTGGAACAGGCATACACAGACAGTCTGCCTTCCTTCTTCGGTAACAACATGCTCAAATGACACAAAGCGGTTGCACAATTATGGAATGAATAGTTTCATAATTACTGTAACATAGTCCGTGTGCATAACTAGCTGCTGCATGTGATTAAAGTCGTCGCGCATAGAATTCGAAGCGGGGTAAGCGTGAGCACAAAAAATGCTCTCGTTGATGTCTGGCCGAAGTGGCGAAATGTTCAATATGGATTGCCGTGCGCGCTGGGTTCTTGTGAAAGGAAAACGGCGAAGATTCGTGATAAATCAACGTTTGGACGCGTTCACTTCACATCTTGTTGACTTGACGGCATTTGTGGTCACTCTTCGTTGATCTTAACGAGCGCGCGTATCACGCAATGATCGATCGTGGGGTTAGCTGGGCGGGAGAGGCTGAGGAGGTACTCGATCGTAGAACAGGAACGACGCCAGGACTACGAAGATGAACATTTCGCGTGAAAAAAAGTTCGAGTTGTCATACTTTGCTCGTTGAACCACGCTTTGAGTCGACTTTTGATCGAAAGAGGTTCCAATTCTCTGCATCCTTGGGAAGGACTTTGTGGCGCGTTTTACAATCAGAGGAAAAGCTCACACCTTGAGAAACCAAAAAAACCCCCTAAGCCTCAGCCTGACACACTTATTGTCAATATTGTCAACTGCCTAAAAGCAGACCTGTAACTGCAGCTGTTACACTTTTACTTTCACTCCGTCTGGGCTGAAAGAGCGGTTTCCCTTTCCGTTAAGAGCTCACCCAGTGCTCTTTCAGTCGCCATCCGTCTCTTGACGCTGTGCTTTCGTTTTCTTTTCACATTCATCATTTCTCTTTCATGGCCAGTAGTGACGGCTGCGCGGCGCCGTTATTCCTCGGCCAGTTGACTTCTTTAACCCGTCGTACGTGCTGTTACGTTGCCTGTCTTGGACTTCACGTCGGACACGATGGGTCATTCATGCACACACACCGATGAGCAGTTTGTTTGAACCGCAACCTCAATCATTTTGCCGACCGCCAGGAAGGCGCAAGCACGAAAGTCAAATAAAAGTGAGAGGCCATCTTCGCGCTTCATCTTCTTCTTCTCGCATCCCATCCCGTGCCGGCGTGCGCGTCTCCGACTTTGGCATTAACAGTAAATGGTGATAAATTAGCTCTGTAACTGGCTGTATCTTCGCAGATGAGATGAGCGGCGCTGTGGGCGCCGTGCTGTACAAGTTGTTAGCTGCTCACGCGGCGACCTTGATCATGACATTTTTTTTTTCTCTTTGCGATTGGATCTTATGTAACCTTGCTCTCGGTGTTCCTCTCCCTCTTTCTCCGTTTCAGTTGATGACAGAGACATTATGTCGGTTATGAATTCGAATGTTACAGCAACGGTATTGTCAACGACCTTGACCCCTGGGACACATCACGATCGCACGGCGAGATGAGTCGGCGAATTGACGGCCTAACAGTAGACCGCTGACAGGCGGAGTCACTCATGCGCGTATTTGTGTCGATTAAGTTGCAATTAGTTGCTCAATCCCGCGCTGGATGGCGAAACTGCCGTGCCATGTTGGACTCTTTAATCTGCTCGGACATTCACTGTCGCTTGTAACGGTGATACAATTATGTCGGACACACGTCAAGGCGGGGGGCCACAAATTGCGGGTCAGTGCAATCATCTGTCAACACCGGTGGTGGTTATGCAAACTGGAAGCAGGGCAAGCCAGGCTGTGGGAACAACACAGCTTCTCAACGAGCCTGCACTTCTGACGGTGTCTCTAATTGTTTTCCCGCCGAGACTGACGAGGGGGCAGGGCATGCTAATGTCAGATAAATTACAGCTTCGAGTGGTAGACAGGTCAGACAATGGCCCGCCGAGTGCCTCGATGTCACAACAAGAGGGCAACTGTTTGCTGAGCAAGGTTCCGCGTCGGCATTGTGCAATGACATCAAGACAGGCGACTGCCTCACCAGCATGGAAACGAGATCATCATTCCGATCGCCAACCGCCGAAGTGGCATCTGGTTGTCCAGAAGCACGAGCCACTTGTTGCTTCCATTTCGATCGAATGGCAGTCAGTCCACGAGACCCACCGCAGTCGCGGCTTGCAGTTCATTGAAACACATTGTATTCACATAAGGACTTGGAGCGGGTTTGCATGGTCATCTTTTGATTGCGTCTCATATTACGTGCATATGGCGTGATTGGGGCTTAATTGCTCGTCCCTCAAATGGTAACGCTTTGACGACTGGCCGACTGCGGTCAATGATCGAGGTTTAGTCTTTCCAGTGAACTACTCACCCTTGTGGTTATCTAATGGGGACGAGTTACGTTTCATGGCGGTCAGAGCTGTCCCAAAGGCGCATCCCCTCTCAGGGGATGATTGGATTCAAAATCCGCTTCTCAGCCGTTGGTGAATGGCAACCAGCTCAGAAATACAGATCACCGCACGTCACTTATCCGCTTATGTGATTTGAATTGTCGCCCGAACGACTATTGTTCGCCGCAACTCGTAGTCTTCTTGTGCATCCGCTTGTATCCGTCTTCCGATTAAATTAACAACATTTGCGGGGGGAATCCCGTCTCCATCTAAGCTTTTTTTTGGGGATTTCCAATTTTTGATATACAAGCCAGGCGACCTCATCCGCCGCCGTGGGAATGGCCATCAATACTGGTTATGACAAGCATCTGGCGTTCGATTCTCCCGTCGGCACCCTGCAATACCGCCGCCAGAATAGAACTCATTAAATTTTAATGAATATGGAGCAGAGTCTCAAGGAGAAATTATCTCCGATGGGCGATGACATAAGCCTGAGAAGGCATGAGAAAGTTAACACATGTCAAATAAATGTCCTCAAATGCAATCTTAAGACGCATCTTCAGACTCGTTTTATTTTTCATGATGATGCTGATGGTCGATAATTCAGTTTTCAATCTCACACCTAATGCCACCAGTCAAACTACAATCTATCCGACGACTGCTGTCCGCTACCGCTGCCGTCGCCGCGCCGTCCGCGTCGCCTCCACTGCTGCTCTCTTCTGCTGTGTGCCTTTGTGCGGCGCGGTGTGCAGTAAATTTTGCGATAAACATAACTTTTGTGAACCCATTACTTTTGTTCGACGAAAAAACCAAAGTTATGCCAGTCGGCTGCGGCGGCAGAACAAGACAATAGATGGGCGAGCGATAAACAAAGAATAGATACATCGATAGTCTCTGAATGAGTTGAATTCCTTAACAGGTGACCTTTAGTTGCGGCGACCAAAACAAAGAGACACACCGATTTGCATCCGCACGGGCGCCCGACAGCGAGCGGCAGCCTCCTCGAGGTCCTACAAGCTGCCAGATGACTGATGATGGCACGTAGCATTCCGTAACACCCTTGGGGTGGGATTTGCATACATCAGGCACTCTGTGCTGTTCGCACTTGTCGCACGACACCTCAGTCAGTCGAGTCAGTCTTTCCGGGTGCTTTGATCGATGTCAGGGCGTTCTGTTTTATTTGGTATGCAATAGAACTAGTTTTCGTCTTTACGGTTAACGCACGTTCTTCAGCTCGTCATCAGCGATGACCTTCGATGGATCAGTTTCAATTTAATTAGTTTCCCTTTCCCAACCGAGCGTCGCGTCGATCGTCGTCGTCTTAGTCGTCGTCCGATCCCAATGTCCGGATCGCAGCGAGAGTGAAACTCGCTTCTAATCAGAGGTCTAATGAAGTTCGACGTGACACGATAATTGATTTCGGAATGCTGCGATTCTGGTGGTATATGGATGCGGAATAATTCTTGATCTACAGGAAACCACGGTTTGACCCACTGAAGTGGTTCTGACTGGGTGGGGTGTATGAATATTCCGAGAAGTGATTCGACGATAAGCTGTTGAGCCTTGATCTTCTAAGCTGGCTGCGATGGCCTTTCTTCGCAAGGTGCTTACGTGTGAGTAATGGTCTCGGCATTCTCTTTGTGGTTTGAATTTAAATTCTTTAGAAATTGAAACAAGTGCTCGTTTGTTCAGATGGCCCCGCATTCTCTCTAGCTTGGAATGGACTCCATTTAGGAGCTGTTCAAGACCTTGAGAGTTTGGTTCAAGTTCAAGTCACAAGCAGAGTCTTTAAAGTTGACAAAAGCAGCCCATCCCAAGGCCGAAGAGGCAACATCGTTACTTCTTTAATTTGACACACCCACCCACGCCCCCACAGCCACACGCCCTTCCACACCTCAAGCCACATAATAACTTGCGCCCCCGCAATTCATTCAACGAATATTCGTTCATTTTGCATCGACTCTTCCCCTGCTGGCAACTCTCTCACTCCAATCTGTCACAAATCCAATGCAATTCAATCATGGCATTGCCAGATCTGCAAAGACAATCAGTCCCACCATGATTTGCGGCAATCGATTTGTGACGTCATAAAAATTGAAAAATCACCTTTTCAGCCTCAAAACCCCAAGAAATGAGAAAAACCGATTGTGGATCACTTGTAATCAGTCCTCCACACACAGCCACATCAAATTTCACTCATTGGAGCGTTAAATTATCGCGAAAATCGACTTTCAAGAAATTGGCAATTCTCAGGCGAAAAAATGCAGTAAAATGTGAAACCAATCGAGTCGACTTTTTTTGGTCTGAGAAAGCCAAATTCGATTTTTCGAGTTTCAAGGACTTTTGAAGGATTTTAAAGGATGGAAATGATTAGGGAATGCATAAACTAGATCAGAAAACATAAAAAACACTCGCGGGAGTTGGTGGTCTTTGCAGGATGAAGAGAAATTGGAAATATCCTTGCGAATGGACGTGTGAAGTCTATTTGAATGGTTTTGTTGTTTAGAAGTGGGTTGTGTGGGCATAGACTGGATTCAGTGTGGATGATTATGTCTTAAGAATGTCCCTAGAAGGGTGGACAGTGCCGGCTTGTGTCCTGGACGAGTCACAGTTACTCTGGAAGCACTTGAACATTGATCATTATCTTTTCTCTTTTGAAACTGAACCTTGCACCTCGAGAAGACATTCTCTATTCAGGCAGTGAAAAGGATCTCCATAAGTCGATAGCATATGGAAAGGATGGTGAGTGAATGAGGTTAGGTCAGCCTACGAAATGGAGCTCCGAAGGGAACCATGGTGCAGGTAACGATTATTGTGAAGCGTATCTTGCCATCTTTCGTTTTCGTATGCAATTTCTTGTCATTATCAAGTACGAACAGAATTCACTGAGTATCAGGTTCAATCTATTCGTTGGGAATGACATGAAAGGAGCTGTCCACAAAGAGGCGGTTTGGTGAGCACGTGTCTGAGGCGGTCTTTGTGAACATAGCGAGTGAACCCTGGTACAGCTCAGGGCCTCAACCACCCCAACCTCTAACACAGTTCCTCGCTAGATGTCTGTCTGCCTGTTGAGCACAAAGAAACAGTGGCAAGAGTTGAGAGACACTTGAACCCAGTAGTGTCTTCACGGCCTCACCTCTTACGAGTCACTCTTTCTATCAAAGGCTATGGAAAAAGCTTCTCAAACTTGGTCGTTCAGAGTTGTTCCTCCACACGAGAGGTGGTTGTTGAAGTTAGGCCCTAGTCCTGAGCCTCTAGCCCTCACAGCGATGTCTGCCTTTCGACTCCAAAGAAACATCAGAGAAACCGAAACAGTGACAAGAGTTGTTCTGCTGTTGGTCTCTGTGCTGATGTGATTAGAAGCATTTACTGTGGAAACGAGGGAGAGTTTGGCCGGACTAAACTGTGGAAACCAGACATGATGGCTTATAGGTCGTCCCTGAGCTCTCTTGAGGTCTTGAATTCGACAAATACGTGATAGGTGCCCTCCTGGCGTATCTTGTTGAATCGAACCTCTGGTCTGCACAGGAACCACCTTGAGCCTGAGCTGTAGCTGTCTTCGCAGTCATCAAGACCAAAGGCTCCCTTACCTCCACGATAACTTGGTATACCGGAGGTTCGGTCTTCCCCTCCTAGAGACCTTACTAGTAGGTTAATGCTGCTACCAATTCCTGAAGAAGCACCCAGACATTGTGCTGGCACGCCTTCGATGAACGAAGACTACATCAGACAGCCATGTTCAAGACGTTTGAGAAGAAGTGTGAAGTGTATTGTGGACTGTTGCATCTCCGTTTTGGGTCAAAGCAAGACCCACCCGACGTATGAGGCTAGGAACAGTGCCTCAACCTCCCGTAGAGCGTCTTGGTCCGCAGTGATATGAGAAGAGTTAGGGGCATGTAGAAAGCGTAGAGAACGATAGTCCTTCAGAATATGACAGCTACAAACATTGGATGGACTATATGTGACCGCGAAGTCTGTCGAAGGATCAGAATGACGAAGATGAGTAGGGCAAGACATCGCAAGCAACGACAGTTCAGAAAGGACTTTTCAGATTAGTAGGCAGCAAGTGGGACTGGCTATGGACTGCTGGTAACTTGGATGGGTATGGTACTAGACGATCAACAGGGACTGGTCAGGGGTACCTCGATGGGATCTTGTGGGACTGGCACCTAGATGAGGTAACCGACTGGATGGTCAACTGTAACTCTCAATAAATCTTTGTGCAAACTTGCGTAATAATTGAAGAAAATGTTCATGCAGGATCTCCAAATATTCAAACACAAGGACGAATGCGGTTGTATAAAATCATTAAATTCACACTACCAGTAGACCATTTGACGCTCACTTGAAGCTACATAATGCATACGACCTCAACCGCTCCTTGTTATTTTTATGCGATCTGTCTCAATTCAACATCGATCATCGGTTGAGTTAATTACTTGCGAGCCGCCTGCGAATGAGACCATCAGCATAAGCGGTTGACGTAATTTCGATTTGCATAAACGATCTAGACGAACGATGAGTAGGTCGGTTTAACCATCGAACAAACGAGCGAATCGAAATTTCCATGCATAATCGGCAGCAGCATCGTCTCGCGTCCCACGAGGAGTTCCCCAGCAAAGCAAAAGTATTTTATTTTTTTTAACAAATTTTTTTTTTATTTATTTCTCATTTTCTCTTAATTTAAGAAATTAAATTACATAGTACATAGATACAAAAAAATCATACACAAAAGTCGGGCCGACTGCTTTGAATGGTGTTCGTCTGTTGTCCTTGGGCGCTCGTAGAGAGCAAAAATAAAACACGAAGAAGAAGAAGAACTAAACGAGTAATCGTACGAGATTCCGAAAGAGACGAGGCGCTCTTGTATCCCGGACAGAGGGGGGCAAGGACACGACACGGTTCCTGATGGACACAGCTTGTGGCTAGTTGAATCCCTGCCATCGGTTGAGTATATCACAGTGGGATTCAAGTGTGCAGTGTCGCATCACTAAACGCTGTCGGGAACGCGGAGCCGCACAATGTGCCAGGATACGGCGGGACTCTCTTTCGGGATAACGTGGCGTAAAGTGAAATTCGAAGAATAGGAATTGGCGGTACACGACCGCACAACAACGTTCGCTATCGGACTTTAGGCGGGGGTCTGCGAGACATCAAGACATCAAGACGTCAAGACCGTCGAAACAAGAACAAGTAACAATATAAATCGTTTTGAAACTAATTTACAATAGAATCTTACATACTATGGCCAGGGATTTGTCTTGCCTTGAATCATCTTCTCGACCTACAAACTAGATTCGGTTAAAAACAACAAAAAAGGAAAGCAATGGTGACGTTCTAGGACGATTGAGTTGGTATTTGTTTAGCGTTGGTCAGTGCCTTTGTGTATTTTTGGGGGCTGGGCGGGTGGAGTTGGCACGCAACCCGTTACCGTTTACTTCTTGTGTCCGTATGAGAGTCCGTGTCCGTGTCCGTGTCCGTGTCCGACTGAGATACCGTGTCCGGAACCGTATCCAGAACCGTATCCAGAGCCGTATCCACTACCGATGAGCACACCACTGCCGTGTCCTCCTCCTGAGATGAGACCACCGCCATAGGCGCTACCGCCATAAGCACCACCGCCATAGGCACCACCGTATCCGGAGACTCCTCCGACAACACCAACGGCAACTGGGACTGCGACGGGCCTGTCGACAGCAACTGGAACTGGCCTGTCAACGGTCACTGGGTATGGACGATCGACTGGTACCTTGACTGGGTATGCGACTGGACGGTCAACGGCGACTGGGTATGGGCGTTCGACGGCGTAGGGCTGTGGCACTGGTACCTTGACGGGGTAGGCGACTGGACGGTCAACTGGGACGGGGTATGGACGGTCAACGGCGACTGGGACCTTAACGTTCACTTGCTTCTCAACCACAACTGGGTATGGCTTCTCGACGGTGACTGGGTAGGGTTGTGGCACATGGACGGGGTATGGACGGTCAACTGGGACATGGACTGGCACTCCGACCCTCTTCTCGACTGGGTACGGCTGTGGGACTGGGACAGCTACCTTGACTGGGTATGGTACTGGCCTGTCAACGGCGTAGGGTTGTGGCACTGGTACCTTGACTGGGTATGGGACGTGCTTCACGACTTCGTAGGGCTGTGGGACTGGTACTTTGACGGGGTATGGACGATCAACTGGAACATGGACGGCATATGGTACCTTCTTCTCAACTGGGTAGGGTTGTGGCACATGGACGGGCACCTTGACGATCTGCTTGACTGCGTATGGGACGTGTTTCACCACCTCGTAGGGCTGTGGCACGGGCACCTTCACTGGGTATGGGACGGGCCTCTCAACAGTGACTGGGTATGGTCTGTCAACAGCGACTGGCACGGGCACACCCTTAACGAGGGTAACGGTGCGTGTGACATCAGCGCGTTGTCCCAGAAGGATTGACTGACCGCCATAGCCTCCGAGACCGCTTCCGCCTCCGTAACCGATCACACCACCACCATAGCCTCCATAACCGCCATAGCCTCCGGAGATGAGTCCATTGCCTCCACCGATGTAGCCTGTGCCCAGACCGGCGTGTCCGTAGCCGTAGCCGAGGTTAAGAAGACCTCTCTTGTCGAGTTTCTTCTCGAGGGGGATTCCCTTCTTGACATCGCTTGCGCAAGCGGATGCCACCAAAAGGACGGCCAAGCAAACCTGTAATTAAACGTTACCATATGAAAGTTCGATTCTTAGACTATTCGTGCAACGATGACCGCTGTAATTGTGTCGCAGCGAAAGTGATCACGTCTCTTGACACCGCGTCGCGTCCATACATGGAATTCGGAACGCTGAAAGTGAAATTCTGACCGACGACGACAGCCGGCGAGCGTGGAGAAGCATTGCAAATATCGCACCGATTGGGCTCTCCGATCACGTCGCCGTAGCGAGGGAGTTGGGAAATATAGTACTTGAGCGAAATGCATTGCTCATTGCTTTGCGTGAACTCTTTCTCGATGGCTTGACTGTGCGACTGTGCGGATTCTAAGCGGGATAGCAAGCGAAATTCGATTCGGATAAGAATCTTCGGTTGACCTGAATGGTGCACTGAGACAATTCTTCGTTATCCCGGAAGGGGACAACATAAAAAACAGTGAATCCTTGTTCGAAATGTATCCTTCAAGTCTGCTCTGCTTATCCAATCGAGATGCACGTCACACGGTGCAGAACGAGTGCACCGGATAAGTTGCGTAATGCCACAAATTGATATTCTCCAGCTATCCAATGGTTATCCATCGACTTTGGGGTCACTTCCGTTCGATAATTCACTCTGCATACATCACTAATTGTCTCCGATATTACGAAATCACTTTTGCATTGAACGCCAATTTATTACGATCTCACTCAGTTTACAGTTAGATACTCACAAATACTTTCATTTTGTTCTAAAGATCAGCAGCTATTTTGTTTATGTAACGGCAAATCAAAAATCGAAAAAAAATAAACAAAAATTAGTTAATAAACTGAAATCCTGAAGCAGACAAGAAAAATTTCAATCCACACCTTTTTTGCTTTCCCGAAGTTGCAAGGATAAGAATCGTTGTGATTCCAAACCTTTGACTGGATGCTGAGTGTTGTCAGTTCTTTGCTTTTATACTCTTTTGCTTCTGCAGCTCACCACAGTCGATTTAATTTTTCCTACTCAAACCAGCCCCCACGAATCGCGAGTGGTATCGATTAGCCGCCGCCGCTCTAAGCCCGAATTGTGCGAAACCGTCGCACTCACACACACTCGCAATCGCCAGTTGGTCGAGCTTTGGCCTGCGCTCCAATGTGACAAACCACCAATCCACCACCACTTCGACACAAGTGCTGTGGCAATAGTTACACACTTCTTGTTGCATACCATCACAGAGAGACCCATAAGCGATCTAAACAGCGTCAAAGAAATCGAAACATAAACTAGAGCCGACTCCCCCTCTCCACCGATACCAGCAGCAGCGGCAAGACACTGAGTTGGAAAGAGAGTGAGAGTACAAAATCCAGTCGATGAGTACGAACAACAAACAGATAAACAAGCGACAACAAGGTCTTGTGTCTCTGCTGAGACTCTCGAACTGGCTCTGGCCAAAGCCAAAGCTCTGGATTTGACTTTCGTTTGAATGCGCTACCGGGTCGTGGTGGTGGTAGCTCTGGCGGTTGTAGTTGTGTGTGTTGATGGACAACTCACGAGTGCGGAGGATTCGCACACTCGATGGAGGGAAGCTCTGCTCAGCTTGGCTCGGCTTGGCTTGGCTCACTTGGGGAGGTTTTCGTTGTTGTGTTCGTTTGTGTGGCGGCGGCTCCGATTTTTGAACCACTTCTGCGCCAACTGCCGGTTGGTTGGTTGGCCGATGGCGCGCACTCCGCCAGTGGCTTGAATTATTTAATCGGGTTTGTTTTTTTCGTCTTCAGTGGATGGCTTGGGAGTTTCTGTTTGTTGGTCCTTCAGACGGATGAGTGCAATGCAAGGGTGTCGACAGTTTTTTTTTTTGTGGAAATTGGTGAAAATTCATGGTTTTTGTTCGTCCTTAAGTATCAAAGTTTTGTTTGGAATACATTTCCACCAGAGTTTCCTTTCGAAAGTGATCAAGTGGTCAATTGAAGCCGGAAGAGATTAAACCGCGCATTTTGAGCTGGACGTGGTCGTCTCTAATTCAAGACAAGTGCGGTTGCCTCCAGTTGAAGGGGTTAAGCACATTTTAAGGCCCGAGAGAAGGCGTGGTTCGCAAACAAACTTGTCCTGCATTTGGCCACGATCGAAAACGACCACCATTCCATTCGTGTATGTCTCATAGCCCGACGCCCGTCATTAGACGGGTCTTCCAGACAAAGAGACTTCTTGGGATTGTGAAAACATTAATGCCTAGTCCGTACTTGTTCTTGAAGCACATGGTATTCTGTTGCACTACGTCAGGGAAGATGATTTTGTGATGAAATTTGTCAACTCTGAGAATGTACGTCGCTTCATATGGTCGAGTGGCCCTAGTTCTTGAGTGAGGGTGCAAGTCGATCTTAAAATTCTCCACGGAGTGGTCTTAGCAATCCCGAATGTTTGAGAACGCCGTGGAATCGACTGTTTTGGCTTGCTTACGATGACCAACCCGATGTCTCATTGACACCGGAGATCAGCATTAAACATTTAGACTCAATTCTGTTGGACTCGACTGGGACGAGGATTCTTCTTCTTCTTCGTCTTCGTGTGGCGCTACAGTCCGGATTTAGTTCTGGCCTCTCCAGCTAACTCGATCTCTGGCACACCAAGTTGGTTGAGGTCCTTCTCCACGTGCGTCAACGTAGACGCAAGCGTCCTCTGAACTGTCATACAGGTTCGAAGTCGAAGAAATATGACACAAATTTGGGTTAATCCTCTTAAAGCCGCTCTCACCGTCTCGAAACGATGAAACTACTGTTTTTACTGAATGCATTGACATTTCCAATTTGGTCATTTCTCTAAGGATGCGTCCACAGTGAAACTTAAAGGTTTTCAAGACGCTTTTGGAAAACCCTTTATGCCTCTTAATGGAGAAGTTGTTTAAGTCTCCTTCTTGTGGAAATAGGAGACTGATGTTAAGAAGATCAGACAATGAGTTGAGAGCGTGGTCAGAAATAATTATAAAATACCCCATTTTTGCTTGTCAGGTGCTAGCGGTCACCACTTTAGCACGTGTTAGAATTGATGCCACAGATAAAGCTGGCTGAAGACTTCTTCTCACCATCTCCAGTCCTTCAGTCCATCACCCTTGGAAACGTGTTCTTTGGGAGTAGACTTCACTTTCTCAGGCCAACGACCTTCAAACTCCACCCTTCGCCTTCGGTGGAGTTGCAGTTCGAGGTGAGCCTGGACTAGACCCCGCGCTCATGTTCGTCCAGCAATAGATCCCACACGAGGGCAGAGGTCCTCCGAAAAGGAAGACAGATATGCATGCTCTTTGATCATTGAATTGTGTCAAGAATCCAACCCACTAGCCCACGAGTTGCCACCAAACGACCTTGCTTCTCTCGAAAATCGAATTCAATTCAAGTCTAATGCCAGAAGTCATCATATCGCTGTGACCTTTGCGATGAGAGCGATGCCAGCAGCGATAAACTTCTACTCAACCTAATTTGAATGATTTTCCAATTCAAATCAGCTCTCGCCATAAATTAATGAATCCATCAAATCACTTTCTTATCGTTCTAATCATGCGACAACTTAGTCCAGTTTTTTTTTTTGTGTTTATTCAAACTTCAATTATTCGAACCACATCTTGTCTTTAATCACTTAACGAAAATTGAATTTTACGAGCTAATGAACAAGTGTGATGTATCGTCACTTGTTGCGAATGCGAGACGACCAGTTAGGAGCCTGCCCATCGGACAGTGGCCGACCAGCCGAGCGCACTGGCCAGACAATTCCTTTGAAGTGTGTTGCAACACACACGCAAGCCTCTTAACAGACACTTTCTTAACTTAATGAGTGCAATATTTTCTCAGCAACTGAACGAGTGTTCGCGTGTGTGTATGTGTGTGTGTGTGTGCTGCAAGCAGAGCAAGGTCGTTGGTGATTAACGCGTTGGATAAGAGGAGAGGAGAAAAAAAAAATCTGAACCTGTTGATGGTTAAACTATTCAAATATTAAATGGAGCGATTAAGTCCCTCGCAAATCTCTGGGATATTTGGGGTATCTGTGACCGGTGGTGATTGTATCTTTATGCGGGTCATTTAACAAAGATTTGCACAAGGAAGTCGAGAGCTAAATTAGCCTGACTTTCTGCAGACGGTCGTTAGGGAATGGGAAAACTGTGTTCAACACTGAAGGTCGTTCAAAATGGCCGGCGGTGGTGCGAACTCGTGCCTGAAACATAACACCTCACCTCAGAGCACAATAAACATTTCAGAATAATCACCGTAACGGATATGCCATTCGGAACAAAACGTCCACATTTTATGATGCTGTTAAAATACACATTTGCAAAGTTTTGCAACAATTATCATCGATAAGCTGGCCGGTTAACCGACTGGGATGGAGTTTATGGTAAATTCATACCCCTCCCCTCCCCCCCCCCCCCATCACCCTCTCTTACCACCATCCATTGAGTTTATTTAAATTAAAACAATCGCTTCATTCATACCATTCATCCAGCAACAATGCGGAGCGGCGTGGCGTTGAGATCTAAATAAACAGAAAACGAAGCAGATACTCCATCACTTAATGCTATTGTTATAAATTATTCAGTACCCAAGCGCCTTAGATACATTTACAATTGAGTCTGTACAACTGCCTGAATGAGGTCTGGACGGGGAGGGGGGTGGGGATGTAGACAGGGAACAGAAAGCGGAGCAACGGAGCACGGTTTGGCTACTTGTTGACGGGAACGAATTGAAACTGACGCGATTTACTTTGTATCGAATACGAGCAAGCATGTAAACAATAACAGGTGGCTGATAAAGCCACAATGGATACGAATAGATATCCGTTGAATGGCTTTTACACTATCCGCGCGCCGATGATTAAGTCTGTATGCTAATGGTGTTTAAGTTGATAGGCACTCAGACAGAATGAGTGGACAGATTTTGACTGGGTGTTGATTAATCAATTAGATACAAGGGCAGGCGTGCGTGTGTGTCGTCTAAGGATGTTTGCTGAAACACGGAAGGGACTGGGATGGTGGTTGACATATTTCTGAGTTCTTGTTCTTCACGGCTTTTGTGTAGCACGTTAAGAGCGACGGTCAAGGGCCCAGAACACAGTTGCCCATGTGCTCTACATGCTCCAGTTCATAGACTCTTCGCTAGACATATATTGTCGCTGTAAGGGTGCTCCTGACGACAGCATCGACCTGAACAGAGCGAACGATTGCATTATAGACCAAGATTTCCTTATCCACAGAAGGAGTGTACATTGTTCGTTAAATTTGCATTGACTTTAATATACACGCCTTTCCGCCAATACACCCACCCTGTCACTCTATCACCCAATAACCCAAATGACCGGCTTTCCACACACACCCCACCGCTCACACCCATCAACACATACGCCCACAGACAGCCTCCCACTCACGCACGTTAAAACCCAAAGGTCAACTTTAAAGAATTCCATTAAAACACTCCACACCACAGATTCCCCTGCTGGCAACTCTCTCACTCCAATCTGTCACAAATCCAATGCAATTCAATCATGGCATTGCCAGATCTGCAAAGAAAATCAGTCCCACCATGATTTGCGGCAATCGATTTGTGACGTCATCAAAATTGAAAAATCACCTTTTCAGCCTCAAAACCCCAAGAAATGAGAAAAACCGATTGTGGATCACTTGTAATCAGTCCTCCACACACAGCCACAGCAAATTTCACTCATTGGAGCGTTAAATTATCGCGAAAATCGACTTTCAAGAAATTGGCAATTCTCACGCGAAAAAATGCAGTAAAATGGGAAACCAATCGAGTCGACTTTTTTTGGTGTGAGAAAGCCAAATTCGATTTTTCGAGTTTCAAGGACTTTTGAAGGATTTTAAAGGATGGAAATGATTAAGGAATGTATAAACTAGATCAGAAATCATAAAAAACACTGGTGGGAGTTGGTGGTCCTTGCAGGATGAAGGGAAATTGGAAAATATCCTTGCGAATGGACGTGTAAAGTCTATTTGAATGGTTTTGTTGTCTTGAAGTGAGTTGAGTGGGCATAAACAGGATTCAGTGTGGATGAATATGTCTGCAGGATGTGCCTTGATGAGTATACGGAGTGCCTGCGCCCAGGCACGAGTCCTAGTTCATCTGGAAGCACTTGAACATTGGTCATTATTTCGTCATCTCATCCAGGCGCTTCTGGTGATTGAGGGTGACACGAGATTACTCCTGACTACCTCAGACCCTGCACCAGGTAATGTCCTTTGGGAATTGAGACTCTATGGGCATCCTTGACGATCTTCAAGGCGTCCACCGAACAAACGGAAAGATTCACTCGCAGAGAATGCATGGCCATTACGGACGGGACTAGGCCCATGGCCTCTTCAAGATTTGCAGTGGAATTGTGGAAAAAAAGGAGATAGACTTCAACTTTCGATCGGAGATTCATAACCGGGAACAGCCGCTGCTTGAGTAGATCAAGAGAACGCCTGGATGAATACACTCACTAATGTGGTCTATGATACAGTGCTTCTAAGAGGGTTTCCCAGTGTTTCCAGGCAACTGCTCGTTTTTCCACAAACTCAAGAATATGCGTTATTCTTATTCCTTGTCTGGCAGTATGGTCCAGGGTGGACTTGGGACTCAACCAACACGATCCAATTGAACACGCGCAGTTGGCTGCAACTTGTTTGTGTCGGATACGCCACCTTAGACGCGGGTGTTTTGTGCGCAAGTCTCTTCCGCCTAGAGTTATATCGTCCAGGCGCTATACATGATCCAGCCACCTTAAGGGTTCAATCCGCAGACGCCTGGCTAGGCTCAAGTCGCTGTAAGGTTCGTGGTCGAATCTTCTCCTCCACATGTTCTCAAGACAAACTGGACCAAAGATCGTGAGTGGAACCTGTCTCAGGAGGAGCCCAAGGACTTCTTCAACTGTTTCTTAAAATGTCCACGCCGTGCACCAGATAGACCTTCCCTCAATCTTTTCTGGTTTATAAGATCCACAGAATGACTGCATTCCACTGACCAGCGTCCCCACAATCGCTTCAATGGCAACTAAGTGAGACGCCGCTTCTACTCGCCATTCACAAAAATGATGCAATCCGACCACAATTCAGCGAAAAACAAATCCATTTCAACCGTCACCAACTCAGCCATGCATAATAAAGAAAGCGAAAGGATTTCGATGAAAGAATTTGGAAATCTCCCAAAAGGAACCCCCTGCCGCCGATGAAGCTGCACAAACTTCCCACAAACTCGTTTCCGATCAAATGTAAAGTATTGTCTCGATTATTCTAATCAAGACAAAGCAAGTTCTGCAAAATGTTAATCTCCTCACAAAAACTTGATCGATGAAAAGTATCGTCGCGACCAGCTGGCCACCACTCAGGATCCAATTAAATGGCCCGCAATCATTGTGTTTATCTCTTCTGTGAGTCGATGAAAAGAATTTCGAGTCATTTGCACAACGAATTGACGTCAGTGAGTCGGATTAATTGCCGATCAAGGTCAGATTCAATTTGTTTGTAAGAACTTACAAACAAAGGGTGCCCCTAAGTTGTTTGTGCCTAAATTCAGAAAGGTGCTCGAAAGGCATCCATCATTACACATTCAACGGCTTATATACAAAAAATGTAAGAAAAATAGATTCGGATGCTATTAAGTCGTCCTAATCAATTAGCATCCATCTCATTCGAATCAATTCTCTCTTCGCATCGCATTTCCATTGCAAATGACTAGGCGATAAAGTCACGCTACAAATGCTGGCACAAAACACTCCAAAGATGGACAAAACAACAGCGGCGACGGCGGACAAGTGTGAAACGAGTTAAGAAGCAGTGTGGGCAGCAGCAGCCAACGCAGTTCGTGCATCGAACGTGAATCTTCTAGACTAGACACGCGGCGAGGGCAATAAAACCCCTCTTGACCACAAATCGATTGTCTGCCTCTGGCTATCCACAAAGGAGTCCGCTCCACAAAAATGCCATAATTACCTTCACGATGTATACCGCTAGTCGAGGCACAATTGTGTAATAGCTCTGCGCTCTGTTGTGTGCTGTGTGACTGGCGCCGATAGTGGGGTGGCGATGGTGGTGAGACGATGCAAAACTGATTTTGAGATCCCCGAGCGAACGTACGTATCCATCTGGTGCAATATCGCACTGAATTGGAACTGAATGTACGCCTGCCTACGTGCACGGGCGTATGCATGATGCAAACGGTCCCAGTCGACCAGAAAGTTGACACATTTACCTACAAACATACGGCCGAGGTAGCCTGCGCGTAGATACACGCCGGTCATGATTTAGATGCCATTTGCCAGGGGCCCCGATTGGGGCGTATGCCTCTGCTGGGGCATGCTTGAGAGGCTACGTTCGATCCGATCGCATATTACCCACGACACGAGAGCGGAAAATTCAAACTGATTTTTCCGGGAATTGTACGATCACCGCCTAGCCGTTGGTCAGCGATGGAGTGACGGGGAGTGAAGTGCAGAGGGAGATGAATAAACCCGGATATTGCCCTCGACAGATCGTAAATTTTATTTGCTCGATAGTCATCGGTTAATTGAGTATTTGTTTGCCTCGCATTCGAGATGAGTGACTTCTAGGTCCGAGTCAAGGGCCTTGAGCGCTCGCACTGCGGATGTCATTGGTGAGCCATTGAATCGGTGGATCTCCATCGCGAAGCCGGTTCTCTCTCCTATTTAATTAGTTAAATTTGCTTTTGGACTAAATGCTAAACGAGATCACTTTCGATAGGCTCGGCTTGGATTGAACCGAAGACGGTAATGAGGCCTAATGAAATGCGCAGTCGATCGCAGATCTTATCTGCGCTGCACGGGCTTCGCTTTATTTGACATCCTCCTCATTTGAGGGTGACATCATTGGTGGACAAACCCGAAGACCAGTTTCCCGATTGGAATCTGCTTCACGATTCACGATGGATCGAGGAAGCTCCAAGTTGGAATGCATTCCCCTCGTAATCGGACCATTTACTCCCGAACCGATAGTTGCACAATGTCTGCTCCTCCTTCTCTTCTCCGCCCTCGTCCTCCTTCTCCTTGTAACCACCAGACATCATTTCAAAGAAGAAGTAAGTTATTGGGTCACGTCACCATCGCGCGCGCAACAGGCTGTGTCCATTCGTGTCGACACCCGGAACACGCCAGAGAGCACCGACA
Organism: Eristalis intricaria; assembly: GCA_964034865.1. Classification (NCBI taxonomy): domain Eukaryota; kingdom Metazoa; phylum Arthropoda; class Insecta; order Diptera; family Syrphidae; genus Eristalis; species Eristalis intricaria. The sequence goes on along the minus strand of OZ035877.1, from coordinate 1,773,607 downwards.
TGGAGTAGATCAAGCTTCCACATTCAGAAGTCGGTGTTAGATAATGCCATTCGTTCGCAATCGCGCCGATTGATCAAATCATCACCGCAAGCCCTCGTAGATGGTCATAGCGTCAGTTGCGCCTTGACAAGATGTTAATTGGGAAAGTGGGCTGCGGACAGTGCGCCCATAGATAAGTGGTGCACGGCCATTGAGAGTGTGTCGCCAAGGTGCGCACGGAAGCCAAACGACAGACACGATTGCGGGCCGAGTGTAACCAGTGACCCGCCCAGTTGCCGCTTCTGTCCCTGATCCAATTGCGCAAGCGACATCGTGAGGTATCCGCCAATAAATTCGTGAGATATGCCTGAAATGAGATTCTTTAATTGCCCGTATGATTGATCGCTTGACACGCAGCCGCCCCGCGACTCCCTGGACGTAATCAACTCCAAACTGATCGATCTGGGTAATGATACGAATTCCAGCACACCAGCATAATTGTTTGGCCAGGCCAGAGACTGGCATGTAAATTGGATTAATTGGTGCAATAATCAAGATTCCGATGGTCTTGCATAACGTCCCTCCCCGAGGGGGTATCCTCTCGTTCGACGACACTTACCGGCGCGGAGGTAGGGAGAGCCAAACATAAATAGCGAGAGTTTGGCGGGGGACCTGGTTGCATTCCAGTTCTGGCTGCAGAACGACTACGGACAAGCGGAACCTGCCCGAGGCGACCATGTGCTTGATCGGAGTTCTCAGTGACTCAGTCGATTGCCGGCGATTATCCGTGAGAGCCGCTGGCCCGTCGTCGTTGCGTTGTGCCGTGTTGACGGAAGCCAGTTGGTCCTTTTGCATAACAGAAAGCGGGGAGGCCAGCGATAAGGCGACAGGCGAAAGAAATACAACATACCGGTCGTGACTGATGGTGGGCTATCTGGATTGGCAATGCAGGCGTGCGCGGCTGGTCGACTGGTGGGATCGTTGCCGCTGTGAATGGTAGGTCGTGGCTTGTCTCATTGATGGAAGTGGGCTAGTGGTGTTGGCCTCGCCGTTGAGTGTCCTCGCATCCGGGTTGAAGTGCCGGTGAATTGCCCAAATTGAGGGCGATGATGTCATTCGATTATTCGCCGAATTCACGCTGGGTGTGGGAATGTCCATTTCTGGTGGGCAGTCACAGACAAAGGTCACAAGTAAGCCAGCACAGCTGCAACCAGTGCAACGCCAAGTCAATGCTGACCAATGACTCACTGGCCGGGATTTAAATCCGCATTCGCTGGCCTGTCTTGTCGCAACACATGTGCTGCAAGACAAGATCTGTCTCGCACTGGGGACACGGTGCATACATTACGCAGAGGTCGGCCCCCAAAAGACCTTGACTTCCCGTGCATAACACCCCGTTGCACATGCCGTCATTCTGCAACTCAATTAGAAAGTGCTGCGATTGGTGACGATCTCAGTCGATGGCGATCTGATCGCGATCCGATCGATGTTCTCGTTCGTATCGCGTATGGATCTGGATCTGGAACAGCCGCTCTTTGGAGGGCATACGAGTCAACAATGGGTTATGGTAAGCATTTCCATCCGGCTAACGATAGCGCAATGGAATCCAATTACACGCCAATTACCGCGTCCACAATTAAGAGTAACGTGTGTGTGTTGTGTTTTATTGCATAAATTTGTATCGCAATGCAGCAACACGCAGCCGTCCAGTTTGTTTAAGACAATCGCCAGAGAAGTGAATTGTGGATAGTTAACCGTTGTAATGAGCTTGCGACGACGAAGAGACCTTTGTTCGACACGATCAATTGCCGCGACGGAATATGAGCACTCACAGAAGAATGCCCAGTCGGCGCTGTAGCGGTCTGTTGTGGTTTGTGGCGCTTTTGTTGCTGCGTAATTAGGTTTTACCGAAGCACCAGTACCAGCAGTCATCGTTCTTTTATTGAGTCCTTGGACAGTTGTGTGTTAAACGAGGTGTACCACGGTTTGAGGTTTCATACGAACGACCTTTAAGGTCGCAAATCAACACGAAAGCGCGAGCGCGCGCTCATTACTCAATTTGTTGCCTGCTGCAAATGATGAATGGCGATGACGATAGACAAGACTTTCAGAAACTCACTTGAATCAGTGATTTTATGGGTCTCCTCAAGGCAGCCAAATTGGGCCGCTATCTTAACTCCGCGACCAAGGCGAAGTGGTCCCCTTTCAAAATCGAGGTTAAGTGCCAAATGGTGGCAGAGAGGACGTGACACCTCTCCTGAGGACACCACTCCTCAGCTCGCGTCAGAGAACCAAACCGATTTCCTCACCTCGAACATAAGCCGCTCAGCAACGAACTCGAGGTAATGTCGTGAAGTTCAACATGGAACCGCACCTTTGTTTGTCTCAAATTCAATTACAATTTCCGATCTGGCGCAGTTACACTGCACACAGCAACACCCAAACTCAGGACACACCCCTTGCGATCTCGAGTTCAGTTCACATTTCCACAATTCCCACCGAACTGCGAGACGTAAGCGATCAGTATCGCGACCTACATGTCGCCACACATAAAAACGACAGCACAGCCTGAGGCGAACAAACTGCCGCGTCGCGCAGCGCCGCCACTCGTCGTCATCATTACCGACGGCCATCCCGAGAGGGACCTCACGGAAAAATGCTAAAAGGTCATCAATTATCCACTTCTTCGACGATTTGTGTGCAGTGTGCCGCCACCACTGGCTCTGCTGCCACCGCCAACGCCACCGTCACCGTCACTGCTTCCAGCTTCAAAATGTCAAAGAGATTTGCGTTGTGTCACTCTCCGAAGCTAAGGGGGCATTGTTTACATTCTGCCAGCTCGGCCAGGCTTGGGTTCCCAGCTCCTCTCGCGGCTGGCAAAAAGGTCACTTGTGGTGGGGTTGGACTACGATGTTCGGCTGCCGGGCCGTAGTACGATGAGGTAACACCGAAAAATCCAACCAAACATGCGACTAATTGATGGTGGCGGTTGGCTTTGAGGAAGTCGACTGATCTACATACGTACCGAGCTTGGCAGACACAAATGCACACAAATGCCAGCGATTTTCCTCTTGTCTTTGTTTGGCTTAATTATAGAACCGGTCGTCCTTGGAACAGGTGCACGTTAATCGGTCGTTGGAACGGCGAGTGCATAGAACAACAAAAAAAAACATGACACACAGCAATTAGACAAAAAGAAACTCACACGAGCACAAACACACACGAGCTGGTACAGTTTCCACACTTGATCTAGATTTTCCCATCGGCACTCGGTCGTCGGTGGTGCTGGTGGTGGTCAATGCAGTTGGATGGTTCTCAGTGGCGTGACTCAGTGGGATGCTGATGGAGATCTGGCTGGGGACTGAATGCGGGAATGTTCGAAGCCGTGGTCGTGATTAAGTACGCGGACATTCGCTCTCTTTGTGACATAAGTAGGATGCCCGGGTGACAGGTGAAGGATCCAGTGGAACGGCTGGACGGGTGACTTTGTCGAGAGCTAGAACTCGTGGTGGAGACCCGTTGTCGGGAGGCGAGGAACTAGAACTAGTGCTCGGGAGACTTTGACGACAGGCGGGGCTCTGGATCTCGTCTCGCAGGAGGCAAGGTGCAAGAACTTGTCCCTCGGAAACTTCCTCAGGAGGCAAGCTGCAAGAGCTCGTTCCCCGGAGACTTTGTTGGGAGGCGAGGCACTACAACGGGAGACTTGATCGGAAGGCAAGGCAATGGAACTATACCCCCCTCCCCCCTCCCACTTCTTCGCAGGGAAAGCATTGCCAGTCCAACAGCAGTTTCTTAGTTTCTTGATTTTCCCACGATTTCGAGTGAAATTTTTGATGGAGTTCACCTCAATCATCCTTTCCCCACCCAACCGCATGCATTCGAGGTGAAATTTGCGAAGAAATCCTGCGAAAATTGACATTTTCAAAAATTGACACATTTTACACAAAAAAATGCAGTAAACCGGCAACACACTTGGGTCGCATTATTTTGCTGAAAATAAACGCATTTTCTGCGAATTGACTTTGGTGGAGGCACATGACTTTTCTCGAAAACTAGGACGAGCCTAAGGGTGTGGGATATCGGAATAGAAAGGTATTTTAATGAAGAAACATAACAAAGTAAGACTTTGCCATGGAAATGCCGCGAAAGACTTTTTTTGCGGCAAAATATGTGATAACCTCTTTTGGTGCATTGGTACCGAGGACTGGGAAGAGGTGGTTGGTTTGTGAAACGATTTTCTCGGTAACTAGGATGAGCCTGAGGTTCCGGGATACCAGAATGGAAAGGCAATTGAATGTAGAAACGTAATAAGGTGCGAGGTTTTAACGGGAGTGAGTTGGTCCGTGTGTTAGAGACAAAATTCGAGATATCTTCTGTTGCCCCATTGAGTGGGGGGTTTGCATTGGATTCAAAACCGATTTGATTGGTATATGTCTTGAAATTGATGCAGAACTATCTGCCACAATCGGGCAAATACGAATGTTTGTCATTTGTCGGGAGAATCACCCGTGTGAGGCGAGGCTCTGGAATTCGTGCTCGGGAGCCTTGAACCGCCGAAAGAAAGCCGTTTGAACTCGTGCTCGGATCTATTCGTCGGAAGACGATGTCCTGGAGCTAGTGCTCGGGAGGCTAGGCACTCGTGATCGGGATCCTTTATCGAGATCAGGCAGACGGCTCAGGCTTCGACGACGAAACTACAACTCTTCCAACCAAGCCTACGACGTTTGACTCGGAGTCCTCTCTAGGAAGACGTTAAAAACGAGACACCCCCCCTGAAGACCAGCCATCCTCTCCGTTGACAACTTCAAATGGGAAGCACAACGCCTGAGTCAACCCCCTTCATCACTCAGCGATGATTACGTACGCATTCCCCGACACACTGCCGCGTCCAAACACCTGTCGATCTCGAACTGCGTAGAAATCAACAGAAATCAAAGAAAAAACAAGCATAACAAGATGTAATTCAGATTAATTTAGCCAACCACTCAGCCACTAGCCACTAGCCACTGCTGCCGACTTGATCGACAGCATCTATCGTACGCGTAAAAATTCCATCTCCCCATCAGCGCCTTCGAGGAAAGATACAAAGCGTAAATGGAAGCGACCACAAATCACACGTAACAGCACGACAGATGCGCTGCGTCCAAACGAGACCAATGACTGGTAAAAGAATACGATCGCGTCGAGGGGTGATGTAATGCGTCAGCGGCACGTATCCAGAATGCTTGCATTGGGAAGAAAGCGGTTAAGCGGCCAACTTACGCAATAGAATTCTTAAGGAGCTAAGCGACGGCTATGTGACCAAAACAAACCACCATTTGATGGGCACACAATCGAAAGTGAGAGTGCGAGTGAGGGTGAAATTGATCGCGTCCGCGTTCGGTACCACCTTGCCCTCTAAAATAGGCAGTAAGTAGTAAAAAATACGAATGCCTACCAACTGGTCGTGCATTTTTTATCAGCATCACGTCGTCGTTGTCGCCGTTGTCGCGTCGTCGCGTAGTAGTGTACTTCCTCTCGTGTGACGGTTGGCAATTGGCCATAACTTGAACTCGGAACTAGCCGACGCTATATTTGATTATCACATTCTCATGGTTATGGTCAAGAGCCTGCTGTGTGCTGTGTTTTGTATGTCTTCCGAGGAATCACTTGTTCGTGGCTCCGCCTTTGGGTGGTGTTTTACACACCACCTGTCACGTGTGGCAGCGGCCTAAATGACTGCGGCGGCTGCGGCGACTTCGACGTGGGGTGTGTGTGAGACATTGCCTCACGTAGACGGACTTTCGTTAGCTTATGCCCATAACGAGGCTGCCTTGATACTCATCATGTTTTTCTGCGCTGACGGAAGGTGCTTGTATCCCTCGACAATGGTGGCTCTGTTCCTGAAAGACAGTCCGTTTACAAGTTCCGCACACAATCGTCTCCGCAATCGGCGTCGCGTGGCGAAATACACACAAATTCGCACACACTCGCCGACCTTGGGCAACCGACTGAGCGGATGAGTAAGAATGACACAAGACAACAGAGGTCAGTGGCATTGAGACACTGTTTTTGGGGAAAACCCCCCCAGAGCACCGTCTTTCTCCCTCCGCTTGTTCCGCATGAGGTGTGGTTTTCAACATTTTGCCAGCGGATTTCATCAGATCAGCTTTTTTGTTTTCTTCCGTTTCAGATACTTCGTATCAACGATTCTGCAATTCCAGATCTACCGGTCAATGTGCACGGTTTCGAAACAGTACGACCCGCTGGACCCCAACAAGCCGTTGCACAAGTGCGACATCTATCGCCAGCCGGAAGCGGGCAACCTCCTCAAGTAAGTGAAGCTCCCCAGACTGCAACTGTGTATCTTCTCATTTACTTTCGCTTTTCAGACGCCTGATGGAGAAAGGATCATCGCAGCCGTGGCAGGAGGTGCTCGACGAAGTCCTCGGCGAGGGACGACTCGACGGCTCAGCACTCCGCGACTACTTTGCTCCATTGACCGAATGGCTGCGACTGGAGAATATCCGCAACCAGGAGTACGTCGGCTGGAGTTACGACGGCGACTACTGCAAGCGAAGCATTGAAACGGCAAACCTCCAAGTGTTCGGAGGCTTCTACAACTCAGCGCCGATAACTGACCTCGCCACCCTAATCACCCTTCCTCTATCCATTGCCGTCGCCGTAGCCTTAAGATACATTTAAGCATTTAACACATTTGAATGCCTCACATCACCCAGTTGGTCTCATCTGCATCTTAATCAAATCGAGTCACTGGCCATTGTGTACGACGACGCGACGCGGCGTCTCGTTTTGATCAGATCCACTCAGCGATGACCAACTGGCGTGTGTGTGTGTCTGTCATAAATGATTTAATTCGGCTTAATTCAATTTGCTGTGCCGCGAGCTTAAGTATGCAACTGGGTCTGGCTGAGACAGAAATAAAGTCAATACCCCCACCATTCGGCTTGTTTGTTTAATTTTCATTCAGATAGTGTTTCTTCAGATAGAACTTCCCCCTTTTGCTGTGACTTTTCCACCCGCTACCGCGTGACCGTGTGACTGATTCGAGCAAATGCGGGGGTGCCAGGCAGTGCGGTGCGCGTGATTTGGCTTCATCACTGCAGTTAATGGTGTACGCTCGCCACTGTGTTTGGGTGGCACACAGTTAGGCACAACAGCAGGCACACATGACGGAACGTACGTGAAAGTGAATTCGAAATGAACTTGACGCTGCTGCTGGGGGAGGGCAGTGACGTGCGTTACAGTTGGGGGCGCGGATGTAGGTGACAATGAGGGGAGAGTTTAAACACAAGTGGACAGGAGGCGCTAGAATTGAAGGAGGGCACAGGTTTATTGCCAGGACCGAGGGTCGAGGGGGCCTTGGATCTTAAAAATGAGGGTTCTCCTCGTTTTGGCCTTCAAAATACATCTCAAACCGTACATCGATTTTCAAGGCAAGTTTGTTTGTTCCGATTTAAGTCAAAATTTTGATTATCGCCAGAACTGGAAAACGTTCGAGAGTCACAATGAAATGAAATGTCAACGCCTTTCGAAACTCAATAAAACTCCGTTCAAATTTCACTGAGGGTCCCTTAGTACCCACGCCCCACCCACAAACGCACGCCACTGACACGCTGTCATACACATAATGAGGGTCAATCGACTGACAACATGCTCCATTCAATTACCGCATGCACAGCAGCGCGCGCAACTTTTGCTGCTGCTACAAGCTGTGCGTACATGCTTCGGGCGAGGGCCTTTCTACAGCACAGCACAACACAACACAACATACCACAGCACACAAATCAAAACAAAACCCAAGCTCGTACGATTAACTCAATGATGACAGAACGACACCGAGTAAGGTCTTCCGACTAAGGACATCGTCATTGCAAATGAGCTAAACAACTGTGTCCAAGTCAGACAGAAAAAAAAAAATGAAAAATTCAAGCAAACAAATGAGAGAGAGTAAGACGTACGCAGCAAGTGGCTGCTGTTAGTCAGACACAGGCGCATAATTTGTATCTGGGGAGTTTTGGGGGAGACATTCAGAACCGTTCAGTTAACGCTGTTCCGCCTAACCGATCAAACTCGACAATTCGCTGCGTTCAAAGTGAACACACAAAAAATAGTTTATCGACTGCACAAAGCAATGCTGCAGCTATTGTACAGATGTGTGTTGCTGTCGACGCTGCTGGCGTTGATTGCGATCATTCCCCGGACCACCGGCGTGGAGACGGATGCTGTGAACGCGAACATCACCACTCACACCTCCGAGAATGGGGTGAACACCACGCTGACCATCAGCAATCACATCTGCACACGCGAGGAGACCTACATCGAGCAAATCCAGACGCCCTCCATGCAGCAGGTTCGCGTGCGCACGTCCAACTGGTGCCTGGAGTTCCCGCCCAGGTGCTCGAATTATAAAACCGAATTTCGGGAAGTCATCAAGCTCGAGGTAGGTAGTCGCCACCGAAGCGGAATGCGGTAAGGCCCTTTCGCTCCATAACGACAACGGAGTTGCTCGCGACAGGAAGTGAATCGACGCTAATGGAAGTGGATTGGTGAATGTGATAATCCTTTGTGTGGCCGCGCAGTGCGCACCTGCGTGATCTAGGGAATGTGCGAGAGAAAAGTTCGCGTTAATCCGCAGCACAGCAGTGGCGCGACGGGTTTCTGTCGCGAAATTGTTCACACGTGCCGCCGAGAGCACTCGCGTGGTACAGGTTCACCAGCGGATGCCGCGCAGCCGCATTCACCGCGTTTCTCGAGCCTGTTTTGGAAGGAGCCTGCGACTAGTCACTGGAGCAGACCAAGCTTCGAGAGAAACTTCCCTCCCCCCACCCCATCACGCCCTGGTTTCGGTGGGAGATGGTCGATTGCATCGTTCACCTCGTCCTCATTAAGCGCCAGCATTCTATTGCCTCGTCCGCGTCTATGTAACGATGTTGATCCAGTTTTTTGCCCGCCCCGGCGCATTTCCTTTTACGCTCCCAGCCACGACGCCGCAATCGGTTTTATATAAGTAATCCCCCCTATCCCCTGGCTAAGGACCAAACCACTTAATACGCGATCTGGTTTGGTCCAGCATCACGCATCCAAGTGCTAAACCTGCTCGCGAAACCCAAACAAACGCCGATGACTGCATCGAGATGAAAGTGAAAACGAAAGAGAATTGCAACGGCGCGACGGCGGTGGGTGAGGGAGCTGCCGGTACCCAGAGCAGATGAGATTCGGCGTCGAATTTCAGGAAGCCTTTTATGATCTGTGCACCTCTCTTGGGTGCATGAGGAAATCCCCCAGATATGTGCCCGACAGTGGCTGTTGTGTGGTCGTGTGGTCGTGATACACACATCGTGGTTGTGTAATCGACGAGATAGATTTCAGCTCTGTAATCGCTAATTAGTGTCAATTTCAATTGGAATTCGTCATTCCACTACGGTGCGTCCACCCACATCGCAGCGGATGCCCTCCAAAAGTGAACCTCGGCTGACAGGCCATCATTCAAGTTTCGTCTTCCGGACGAAGTAAACCCTTAAGAGGATCTCCCGTTCGCCTGTGTGTTTGTGTTCAGTGCAACGGAAGTTGCCGCAGCAACCACCATCGATTGGCAGAAACTGGTTCAACTGCAACGGGCGCAGCAAAAACTCATGCGGCCGGTCATTCCGAGATCCAATCTCTATGAAAATTGACATCAATGTCTGGGAAAAAAAAATGTGGTGCTCCGTTACGGGCTGACTGGATTGGTCAATATCCGGGGTGTGCGTGTGAGTGTGCTTGACAGTGATTGCTTGCGCCAGCTGGAAACAATTGAGGAAGAGACTTAATTTGTTCAGAAGAACATTCCCTTGTTGTGGCAGATGGGGGAGGGAGGGACCTTTAAGATGATCGTTGCGCTTGAGGGTGGAAGTGGGTCAAGAATCTCTATGAGAAAATAATGGATCCATTAATCCAGCGTGACCTCACCCTCCACAGTTCACAATCCGCCAGTGGGCACCATACGACTCCAGGTAGTGCCCACGCTACAACTCCGCTCGCAGTCGCTCCCGCATTCAGTCACACCATGCACCGATTGACCAGCGCATACGCTGCGCGTTTATACTATTGAATCGCATTAAGGCTAATTGTATCTCGTGTGGAGTTTTGTTTCCTTGTTTGGCAAGCAACATGGACGGTGGATAGCTGATGGCAATTGGCAATTGTGTGCGACTCCCTGTATAACTGGTGATTGCGTTGCTTTTGTTTCAGTTTCGCTGGCGACGACGACGGGTTCCTTCCTGTGTGTGATAGAATTCTACTGAATTGTCCCCCCTTGTTTTTGCATTCAACGTCAATTTGTTGTCTAGCGAAGAGAGGGGGGGAAATTGGGAAGTTTTGAAAATCACAAGTGGCATAACTGCTCACATTTTTAGACAGACTTTTCCCTGCATACTCTTAGGCTGTATACAATTCTCTCCACTTTCCACAGAATGTAACGCGAACTCGAACCATCCGATATTGCTGCGATGGGTACGCGGGCATTACGTCATTCAACGAGACGGTCTGTAAACCGATTTGCCGAGGCGGATGTGGGCGCGGATACTGCCATTCGCCGAACGAATGCAACTGCGACGCCGGATACTCGGGCAAGCACTGCACGCAACGTAAGTTTCCTCTCTCCCCTCGAGTCATGGCACAAATCTGATTGGATTTTCATACAGGATGCCGTCACGATAGATGGGGTGTTGGATGCAACAACGTCTGCCGGTGTCGCAATCAATCAGTGTGTGACAACAAGCTCGGCATCTGCCACTGCACCTCCGGATGGACCGGGGAAATGTAAGCAAACGTCATTCTTCGGGCGATCCTCTCTCACACAATTCTTCTCTTTCAGGTGTGAACTGCCGTGTCCTCAGGGCTTTCATGGGATCATGTGCAAGAAGTCGTGTGAGTGCAGCTCAAACCGCTGCAATCCGCAGACAGGCGAGTGTCTGGTGGATGATAACGTCTTGCCGGTCAATGTTACCTCCTCCATGATCGAGACGCTCAACTCGACCATTGCGAACATAACCGAGAACCTGAATCGAATCGCTAAGAACCTCGGCACCACGGAGACTGTCACTCTGCTCGTGCCCGACACCATCGTCGAGGTCACCACCGCCAAGACTATTCAGGAGGTGATCCTCATAAAGCCCCCAGATCACCCCACACCATCTATCATTGTCCATCAGCCCGGCGGAGCGGCCAAGACCCCGGAGGTCATTCACGTCATCACCAATTGGCAGCAGGAGCAGCTTAAGGGGATGGGAGGTGCGAACGACACGAAGCTCGAGATCGCTGTGCCACCGCTGGACCACGAATCAAAGCTCCTCACACTCCTGCTGGTGGTGCTCCTCTGCATCATGGTCGTCCTGGCCCTGGGATTCCTGGTGGTCTACAAGAAGTTCAACTTCAAGCGCCGCGTGATGGCCCACCCCGCCGACCTGGACGGCGACCACATGTCCATAGGATCGAAGACTTTCAGCAAACCGCTGCCAGACCTGCCGGCCTTCACCCAGGTCCTGCGAACCAAGGGCGACGGTAAGTTGGTCCACAAAGCCAAGCCAGTCAATGTCATCCTTTCCCGTCACTCCCATTCAGGTCCCGAGTTCTACGACTCACCGACGAACAACGCCGCCGTCAAGCCACCCTACTGCTACGCCCGGAAGGAGTCCCTGTACTCGGTGGTGCCGAAGTCGCGCAAGGGTAGCCTCGACAGCCACCTCTACGACGAGATACGCTACCCGGGAGCACACAAGATATCCCACATGTGAACCAACCACTCGCCCCGCCATTCAAAACTTTGTAATTTATTAGCTCTTAAGGATCAAACATTAAACGGAACCCAGTTCCCCGACTAGAAACTGTACAAGTCCGTGAAGTGCTTCCCAATCAGATTGTGGAACTCCATCTTCAGCTTCTGGTTGTACTTCTGCCTTTGCTCGAAGCTAGCCACGAGTGTCTCCAGCCGATTGGGCACCACGCACTCGTGGATGAAGCGCATCGTGCCGTCGTTGCAGATGCACCGTCCCAGCGAGTCGCACATCCCGAAGTTACACAGCTGACCAGTCTGAGCGCAGCCGCACACTCCCGGCGCCATACACTCCCCGTAGTAGCCGCACCCACTGAAACGAACACACACACACACACACACACACACACACACACAAGACCGTTAGGAACACTGGCTCTTGAGGTGGAGGCCACAACACTCACTTGTCGCAAATCGGCACGCACGTATCGGCCTTGGGCCTGTAGCCCAAAAAGCAGTCGCACACACCGGGCTCCTTGCAGACGCCGTTCTCGCACCTATCGCCGCAGTCCGGCAGGCAGCTGGTGGTGTTCTTGTCGTATTTGTAGCCGTCGTGGCACAGGCACTGGTACCGCGAGTCGCAGAAGCCGTTCTCGCAGACCCTAAGACGGAAAAACAGTCAGCTGGCTTGCTCTTGGCTGGAATTCGCATACCCACAAGGGAGAGTCCGCCTCGCACACCTTCCGCGGCGCCCGCATAGCGAACCCTGCGAAGCACTCGCACTGTTTGGGCGCCACACACCGGCCGTGGCCGCAGTCCGGCGTGCACACGGGCTGACAGCCGATCGCTGTCATCTGGTATCCCTCCTTGCAGCCGCAACTGTTCGGCGCTACGCACATCTGGTTGCGGCCGCACGCCGCCTGGCACACCGGCCGGCAATAGCTCTTGCTCGGGTCCAGCTTGTAGCCGCTATTGCAGCGACACGTCCCGTTCAAATAGCAGACGCCATTCTCGCAGCCCAGTGGGCATGCGAACACACACCGCCCGCGGTCGTTGGCCACGAATCCGTCGAAGCACTCGCAACGGCCAGGCGAGCGGCAGAAGCCGTTCTGGCACTTATCCCCGCAGTCTGGCTCGCAGCGGTTCCAGTCGTACTTGTAGCGCTTGTAGCCCTCGCAGCAGTCAACGATCTCGTGGAAGTACATGTTCGTGCCGTTGCCCAGCACCTGCTCGTCCTTCTCCGTCCGGAACAGGACCGCCCTGCAAATACCCACGTTACAAGTGCTCCCCGAACGCCCCGCCACGCACACAGACAACTTACGGCACTTGCTTGAGGCACTTGTGCCTGCCGTAGCTCTTCGACATGTACCCCAGAGTGCGGACGCCCGCATTGTAGATGTCTCCGGAGATCTCTCGCTCGCTCAGAACCGCACCGAACCCGATCAGAGCGGCGCACAGCAGAACCCAATTCGCCCGCGGACACATTCTCTCACTCGCCGAACCGAACGTCAGTGAAGATTCACTTCGAATGGCCACAGTCCGGCGCAATCAGAGCCGAGAGAGCCGCCTTATCGCTCGCCTCTAGCTGACCCAGAATCAAATTGAGAAACGCTCGGAAGAGATAAGGCGGCGCGGCGCGCATTGACTAGGAACTCGGCCCAAATCAGAGGAGTGCAAGGTCAAGAGAGACAACAACGAACACACGCCAGAAAAACGCTCAAGAAGCTAGTGTTTTATTGAATAGTCGCTTACAATGGCACACAGGACTGGCGGCCCTTGACGCCGCTCTTGATGAAGCCCTGCTTACAGAGGCAGAAGTTCGGTGCGGTGCAGTAGCCATTGGGGCAGCCCAGCGAGCAGTGGGGCTTGCACATGTTCGGCTGGACCTCGTCCTTGACGTAGCCATTGTTGCAGGCGCACTCATTGTATCCGTCGCAGTATCCATTCAGACACGGCTTGTCGCAGTGTGGGGCGCAGTTGAAGCCGCTGCTGTCCAGAGTGAGTCCAGGCTTGCAGCTGCATGTGTTTGGTGCAACACAGGTTCCTCGAACGCACTCCCTAGAGAAAAGGAAACTTGTCTTAGTTCATGGTCGCTCCAGATCGCCCGCACTGCGTACCTGTCACAGATGGGCTCGCACGCCAGCCCCTTTCGCACGTAGCCGCGGTCGCAAATGCAAACTCCGGGCGTGGAGCAGCTGCCATGGGCGCAGTTGTCACACTTCGGCTCGCAGACGCCGTACGACGAGAGCTCAAAGTTCGGCTGGCACTTGCACGTATCGGGCGCGATGCAAGTGCCAAAGTCACAGCCCTTGCTGCAGTGCGGCCGACAGAACTGCTTGCTGATGGTGTCCAGTATGTAGCCTGGCTTGCAGACACATGCTCCTTCGGCGTTGCAGTGTCCATTGCGGCAGCCGATGGGGCACGTTGGCACGCACTTGTCCTCGTAGTCACGCACGTTCCCGGGCAAGCAGACGCACGTATTTGGCGCGGTACATACTCCGTTGGGACAGTCGTCGGCGCAGATCGGATCGCATTTCTTGAATACGTGCGGATTGCGCTCGTATCCCTCGCAGCAGATCTGAATGCGGCTCAATCCCGGCGCGGATCCGTTGCCGGTTGGCACGCCAGCATTGAGGTTCTTCACCAGGGAAGCGGTGCTGCGGGAAAAGCGCTTAATCAAGAGCACACCACTCGACCAGTCCGAATACTTACGGCACTTCGGTGAAGCAAACCCCGGACGCCATAGCTGATCGCGTTTTGTTCAAAAACTCGGCGGTTCTGTCAACAAAAACCGGTTGTGCAACTGGTCTCGACGGCCCGACGGCGGGCTGCGACAACGAGGCATTGTAGCCATAGTATGATGAATTGCGCATCTCCACCAGATTGCCAGAGGCCACCGGCTGCCTGGTCTTGAACTGCCCGAGCACCGAATACGGCAGCGTGGACGCTGCCAAAATCACGATCAAGTACTTCAACATTTTTCGATGTTCTCTCCGCGAACGCTAAACAGAAACTAATCAAACCACAGTCGCGCATCGGCCAGAAGCTAACTCCAGCGGCGACGGGACGGGGGTGTTCTGTGCAAAACGCCCCAAAATACTGCCACTCGATAGGCGCTTTCTGCGTTGTGCGGACTCCGATAGCCAGGCATCTGGATGCATTCGATAAAATGTCGAGCATAGCCGGACTGCATTTCTTTCCTCGCTCTCTCTTATCGCCATTACGTAAGATCTCGAAAATGCTCGTTGTTCTGGGACCACAAAGGCATTTTATTCGAAAGCTACTAGATAGTGGAACGGCTTGTTGTTTGTTCGCCATCCGCTTTTGCGATTGATTGCCAGCTGCGGGGCTTCGGGTCACGTTTCGAGGGAGATTATCGCTTGAAAAGCGCTTGAAAACTTGTTGAAATGAGCACTCACAGCAGCAGCTATGAAGTTCCTGACTCAGTCGAACGATCTCGAAGTGGACGAGATGGGCACGAGACAGCATGTGTGGATTTGATTTTCAGCATTGATCGGTGCGCCTAAGAGCACACTCCGCAAACGAAACCCATCTTGAGACTCACTTGTGGATGGCAAAGAGTGGTTTGTGGATTGAATAATTCAAATAGCGGCAGATTCTGTGTTCAGAGGAACCCCAGTAAAACGCAAGAAACTCTTTCACACACACTTTATTGAAAATAAGGAAAACAACCAGAATGATGTGCGTCTACCTGATGACGTACTGTACCATGAATCTAGGATCAACTGAAACGAGAGACTCATTAAAACGATCTGTCTTGCAGCTGAAGTGCGATCTTCTCACTAGCTTTGTCCCTCTGCTTCATGCGGTACCAGCGCCTGGCCAAGAATGTCCCCAGACCAACAGCGACTAATGCCAGGACGATGACAACAGGTGTAAGGATCCACTCGAGGACTGATGGAGGTGGCCTGCCGCTGGACCTTAGACTCAAAATCTTACAGAAGTACACGAGATGTTCGTTGCAGGTAAGCTCGCCGCTTTCGCTGTTGAAGTGGCACACATCTGAGTTGGTGCATGATTGATTTGTGGGCGTGCTGCAACAGAAGTGTGACGACTTAAATGAGATCACGCAGTTGCAGCGTTCGCGGCTTCCAAAGACGCTCTGCGCTCCATCTGCGAAGGCGAACTCCGCCGTTACCGATTCAACCGTCGTGGTTCCTTCTGATGACGAAGACGATGACGAGGACGATGACGAGGACGATGACGAAGACGATGACGAGGACGATGACGAGGACGATGACGAAGACGATGACGAGGACGATGGCGATGGCGAGAACGATGACGCGGTGCTCGAGGGCAACTCGGTTTGTTCTGGATCCAGAGTAGACTCCATTATGCGTTCAGGCAGAATGAGAGTGCACTCGACAGTGAGTAGATTTAATTTGTAGCCTGGCCAACACAAGCACAATCCCGGGGAAACACATTCACCATTTCTGCAGTTCTCACACACGGGCTTACATACGTTCGGCTCGTATTCGTGGGCTGCGTAGCCCTCGTTGCAGGCGCACATGTTGGGCCCGACGCAGGTTCCATTGATGCATTTCTCCGCGCAAAAGGGCTCACAAGCACTTTCGTTCACCTTCATGTGGTGCAGCCAACACTGGCACACATCAGGCTCAATGCAAGTCGATTTCTGACACTCGGGCTCGCACTTTGGTTCACACTGGTTCATTGAGCTCTCGTCTATTTTGTATCCCGGCAGACATTCGCAGACATCTGGATCGACGCAGTTGGCATTAATGCATTCCTCGCTGCAGACTGGCTCGCACTTATTGCCTGGTCCCATCAGGAAGCCGTGATTGCACACGCACAGCTCGGGGGTGTAGCAAAAGCCGTTTTCGCAGCCTTGGGAGCAAATCGGTTGACAGCTGTTGCTCGACGCGGAGACTGCGTAACCGGACTGGCACTGGCATTCGTTTGGGGCAACGCAATACCCGAATTGACAGCCGCCTTCACATGAGGGCACGCAGTCATTGCTTTCATTGCGGGCGTAGCCCTCTGCGCAGGAACAGACATTGGGTGCGGTACACATACCGTTTTTGCAGCCACCCGGGCACACAGGTTCGCATTTACTGCTTTCCGGACATAGTTCGTAGCCGGGAGCGCACTCACACTTTTCTGGAGCCACGCACTTCCCAAATGGACACCCCCCTTCGCACACTGGATCGCATTTGGTGCTTCCTGGGTCCATTGCGTAGCCTTGGATGCACTCGCACAGATAAGGGGCCACGCACTTCCCAAATGGACATCCCCCTTCGCAGACTGGCTCGCAGTTGTTGCTTCCTGGGTCCATTGCGTAACCTGAGACGCACTCGCACAGGTTAGGGGCCACGCACTTCCCAAATGGACACCCCCCTTCGCAGACTGCCTCGCAGTTGTTGCTTCCTGGGTCCATTGCGTAGCCTTGGATGCACTCGCACAGATTAGGGGCCACGCACTTCCCAAATGGACATCCCCCTTCGCAGACTGGCTCGCAGTTGTTGCTTCCTGGGTCCATTGCGTAGCCTTGGATGCACTCGCACAGATTAGGGGCCACGCACTTCCCAAATGGACATCCCCCTTCGCAGACTGGCTCGCAGTTGTTGCTTCCTAGGTCCACTGCGTAGCCTTGGATGCACTCGCACAAGTTTGGGGCCACGCACTTCCCTGATGGACACCCCCCTTCGCAGACTGGCTCGCAGTTGTTGCTTCCTGGGTCCATTGCGTAGCCTTGGATGCACTCGCACAGATTAGGGGCCACGCACTTCCCAAATGGACACCCCCCTTCGCAGACTGGCTCGCAGTTGTTGCTTCCTAGGTCCACTGCGTAGCCTTGGATGCACTCGCACAAGTTTGGGGCCACGCACTTCCCTGATGGACACCCCCCTTCGCAGACTGGCTCGCAGTTGTTGCTTCCTGGGTCCATTGCGTAGCCTTGGATGCACTCGCACAGATTAGGGGCCACGCACTTCCCAAATGGACACCCCCCTTCGCAGACTGCCTCGCAGTTGTTGCTTCCTGGGTCCATTGCGTAGCCTTGGATGCACTCGCACAGATTAGGGGCCACGCACTTCCCAAATGGACATCCCCCTTCGCAGACTGGCTCGCAGTTGTTGCTTCCTGGGTCCATTGCGTAACCTGAGACGCACTCGCACAGGTTAGGGGCCACGCACTTCCCAAATGGACACCCCCCTTCGCAGACTGCCTCGCAGTTGTTGCTTCCTGGGTCCATTGCGTAGCCTTGGATGCACTCGCACAGATTAGGGGCCACGCACTTCCCAAATGGACATCCCCCTTCGCAGACTGGCTCGCAGTTGTTGCTTCCTGGGTCCATTGCGTAGCCTTGGATGCACTCGCACAGATTAGGGGCCACGCACTTCCCAAATGGACATCCCCCTTCGCAGACTGGCTCGCAGTTGTTGCTTCCTAGGTCCACTGCGTAGCCTTGGATGCACTCGCACAAGTTTGGGGCCACGCACTTCCCTGATGGACACCCCCCTTCGCAGACTGGCTCGCAGTTGTTGCTTCCTGGGTCCATTGCGTAGCCTTGGATGCACTCGCACAGATTAGGGGCCACGCACTTCCCAAATGGACACCCCCCTTCGCAGACTGGCTCGCAGTTGTTGCTTCCTAGGTCCACTGCGTAGCCTTGGATGCACTCGCACAAGTTTGGGGCCACGCACTTCCCTGATGGACACCCCCCTTCGCAGACTGGCTCGCAGTTGTTGCTTCCTGGGTCCATTGCGTAGCCTTGGATGCACTCGCACAGATTAGGGGCCACGCACTTCCCAAATGGACACCCCCCTTCGCAGACTGGCTCGCAGTTGTTGCTTCCTAGGTCCACTGCGTAGCCTTGGATGCACTCGCACAAGTTTGGGGCCACGCACTTCCCTGATGGACACCCCCCTTCGCAGACTGGCTCGCAGTTGTTGCTTCCTGGGTCCATTGCGTAGCCTTGGATGCACTCGCACAGATTAGGGGCCACGCACTTCCCAAATGGACACCCCCCTTCGCAGACTGGCTCGCAGTTGTTGCTTCCTGGGTCCATTGCGTAACCTGAGACGCACTCGCACAGGTTAGGGGCCACGCACTTCCCAAATGGACACCCCCCTTCGCAGACTGCCTCGCAGTTGTTGCTTCCTGGGTCCATTGCGTAGCCTTGGATGCACTCGCACAGATTAGGGGCCACGCACTTCCCAAATGGACATCCCCCTTCGCAGACTGGCTCGCAGTTGTTGCTTCCTGGGTCCATTGCGTAGCCTTGGATGCACTCGCACAGATTAGGGGCCACGCACTTCCCAAATGGACATCCCCCTTCGCAGACTGGCTCGCAGTTGTTGCTTCCTAGGTCCACTGCGTAGCCTTGGATGCACTCGCACAAGTTTGGGGCCACGCACTTCCCTGATGGACACCCCCCTTCGCAGACTGGCTCGCAGTTGTTGCTTCCTGGGTCCATTGCGTAGCCTTGGATGCACTCGCACTTCCCTGGAGCCACGCACTTCCCAAATGGACATCCCCCCTCGCAGACTGGCTCGCATTTGTTGCTTCCTGGATCCATTGCGTAGCCTTGGATGCACTCGCACAAGTTAGGGGCCACGCACTTCCCTGATGGACACCCCCCCTCGCACACTGGCTCGCATTTGTTGCTTCCTGGGTCCATTGCGTAACCTGAGACGCACTCGCACAGGTTAGGGGCCACGCACTTCCCAAATGGACACCCCCCTTCGCAGACTGGCTCGCAGTTGTTGCTTCCTAGGTCCACTGCGTAGCCTTGGATGCACTCGCACAAGTTAGGGGCCACGCACTTCCCTGATGGACACCCCCCCTCGCAGACTGGCTCGCATTTGTTGCTTCCTGGGTCCATTGCGTAGCCTTGGATACACTCGCACTTCCCTGGAGCCACGCACTTCCCAAATGGACACCCCCCCTCGCAGACTGGCTCGCATTTGTTGCTTCCTGGATCCATTGCGTAGCCTTGGATGCACTCGCACAAGTTAGGGGCCACGCACTTCCCTGATGGACACCCCCCCTCGCACACTGGCTCGCATTTGTTGCTTCCTGGGTCCATTGCGTAGCCTTGGATGCACTCGCACTTCCCTGGAGCCACGCACTTCCCAAATGGACATCCCCCATAGCAGACTGGCTCGCATTTGTTGCTTCCTGAGTCCATTGCGTAGCCTTGGATGCACTCGCACTTCCCTGGAGCCACGCACTTCCCAAATGGACATCCCCCCTCGCAGACTGGCTCGCATTTGTTGCTTCCTGGGTCCATTGCGTAGCCTTGGATACACTCGCACTTCCCTGGAGCCACGCACTTCCCAAATGGACATCCCCCCTCGCAGACTGGATCGCATTTTTTGCTTCCTGGGTCCATTGCGTAGCCTTGGATGCACTCGCACTTCCCTGGAGCCACGCACTTCCCAAATGGACATCCCCCCTCGCAGACTGGCTCGCATTTGTTGCTTCCTGGATCCATTGCGTAGCCTTGGATGCACTCGCACTTTCCTGGAGCCACGCACTTCCCAAATGGACATCCCCCTTCGCAGACTGGCTCGCATTTGTTGCTTCCTGGATCCATTGCGTAGCCTTGGATGCACTCGCACTTCCCTGGAGCCACGCACTTCCCAAATGGACATCCCCCCTCGCAGAGTGGCTCGCATTTGTTGCTTCCTGGGTCCATTGCGTAGCCTTGGATGCACTCGCACTTCCCTGGAGCCACGCACTTCCCAAATGGACATCCCCCATAGCAGACTGGCTCGCATTTGTTGCTTCCTGGGTCCATTGCGTAACCTTGGATGCACTCACACTTCCCTGGAGCCACGCACTTCCCAAATGGACAGCCTCCCTCGCATACTGGAATGCATCCGCTCACTGGGTCCTTTTGATAGCCCGCTGAACAGGTGCAGACATTTGGTGCAGAACAAACGCCGTTGTTGCAGCCGGAACATCTAGGCATGCAAGATCCTCCCGCCGACTTAAAGTACCCAGCATTGCAAAAGCAATCCTCGGGACTCATGCAAGTTCCGAACGTGCAACTTGTGCAGATCGGCGTGCATTTAGGGTAGTCTTTCTTATGGCCCGCACAGCAATTGTTCTCCAGTTTAGTCCGAAGAACAATCTGGAACACAAACACGATTAGAAACACTTCAGCGGCATTTGCAAGCAATAAATACCCTCTTGTCGGTAACGGTTTCGAAGATTTTCTTCTTCTTTTTCCAAAAGATGATCTTCCTCCTTGTGACCTCCCTCTCGACTTGCCTTGTGAAGTACTCCTCTGCCGTAAATTGCTTGACCGATGTGCAAAACCTCTGGGCGGTCACCGGGCCTACAACGCCCTGTGACAGCATCGCCAACAGCACGTACCACAGACCGTGCATCTTGATTTCCATTCGCAAACTGACCGGATGGCAATAGGCTTGCGATAAAATAAACTCTGATCCTGCACAATTACTGATTGTTTGCAAAATTCCGGTCTAGATACCGTATCGGCGGGAAAGATATGTGCCCAGCCCATGAGCGCTGGCAGAGCACGAGCCAGTGGGACAGCTCACGCCTTAAGCCATTGTTTCAGGCGCCATGAACGCCAAGATGTGTGTCGTCTATTGGTGTTCAAGTTGACCTTCCAGCTCTCGCTCGATTATACTCTGGGCGATGAAGTAAACACAGTGGCTGATGACGACATCGAAGCTGATAAGCCTGGAGCTCGGGCGCCGAGATAAGAGGCGAATTCCATTCGCTTCGGTGGTCAGTCTCTCGCGAATATGAACGCCGATTGGAAGCTCATGATAATTACAACATGCGTGTTGCTGAGGTCTCTCGAGAGTGGGGCAACATTGAACGGGCAGACGGGGCAATCACAGGGCCAGCAGCTGGTGGGTCAGCATCAGTACGCCAACCCGCAAGTGCAGAACTCGACCCACAAGTGCGTCATCGAGGTTCCGTAAGTGCGCATGTGCATCCCGCTCGCGGTCTTGTGTTATCTATGAAATCTTGTATTCGCTCTAGGACTGTCTCGCTGAAGGCCTACCCGCACGCGAAGGTGATCCGGATGGGCTCTTCCATTCACCTCACGGTCATTGAGACCTGCTGTCCGGGCTACCGCAGTCACAAGCTGAAGGCTGTTGCCAGCACTGTAACCTGTCTGCCGATCTGTGAGAACTGCTCCAACGGCTACTGCCTCCAGCCGGGAGAGTGCGAGTGCTTCGATGGATTCGTGAAGAACGACAACGGCGACTGCGTGTTCGAGTGCCCTGTCAGCTGTCTGCACGGACGCTGCTACCTGGACGGAAGCTGCCGATGCGACCAAGGATACAAGCTGGACGAGACAAAGAAATTCTGCCGGCCCATCTGCTCTGAGGGATGCAACGGCTGGCGGCAGAATTGCACTGCCCCCGAGACATGCGGCTGCAGCAAGGGCTACACTCTGAAGGAGAAGGGCTGCCAGCCAGTCTGTGACCCGGATTGCGGCCTTGGCGGCATCTGTACTGAGCCGAATGTCTGCATTTGTCGGATGAAGTACACCCTGAAGAATGGTGTATGCCAAGCGAGCTGCTATCAGTAAGTTTAACTCAGCTTGTTCGCTTGGGCGGCTAATGTTCGGTATCTCTTCTCTTCGCAGGAAGTGCGACAACGGCATCTGCTTCTCCCCAAATCGATGTCTCTGCTTCGCCGGCTACAAGTACCACGAGAAGACCACGACCTGCATTCCGCTTTGAAGGACACACAATCAAACTCAAACTCGCATTTGTTGTAAAGAATTGTAATACATTGTGAAACTGGAAGCCAAACATCTGTTCGTTTCTTTGTTTTGATTTTGCTTTTGAAAACTTCAAGCCATCTATCAGATTAAGGGGAACCTTGCTTGGGAACTTGCTTTATTTTGATCGTGGTCGCCGCTGCGGTTGCTCTTGCGTATGGAAAGTGCGCTCTTATCACGGCCGGATGCTAGTGGGGACTGTAAAATCTTAAAGTGTAAGGCTTCTCTACAGCGACACTGTCCCGGGCAGTCTCAGTCACCGATTCAGTGTCGATCGACAACATGCTGCCGCAACAAGTAATTCTGATCTGTCTCCTTCGGTTTGTGCCGCTTCTCGAGGCGATCCCGGGCCGGACCTGCATCAAGTATGAAACATACCAGACAGTGAACTATGACATGGATTACTCTCACGATATATTCTCCCAATGGCTGAGCAATCGTAACCACCGAGTTCCACGTAAATACTCAAGGGTAAGGCACTTTGTGTAGACCAATCAGAACGGCAATAAATGGGAATTCTTCGGTCTTCCTAGATGGCGATTCGCAGCAAGATAGGTATCTGCTGCTCTCGGGGATATACAGCATCGACGTCGACGTCGACTTGTGAACCCATCTGCTACGCGACCTGCAAGCAAAACGAACACTGTGCGGCACCGAATCTCTGCGACTGTAATGAGGGATTCCGCAGGGTTGGTTATGGATCATTTTTTGGTCCATATTGTGTGCAGTCTGAAGGTCTCACATCGACGGCGCCACCAACAACAACAAAAACAACGACGAAACCAATAACTATCACAACGATGATTGCAACAACGTCAACCCCCACCCCCACCACAGCGACAACGACGACAACACCCAACACATCAACGACAACGACGACCCCACCAACAACAACAACTACGCCACCCACAACTCCATCCACAACACCATCCACAACGCCATCCACAACTTCATCGACAACACCATCCACAACGTCATCCACAACACCATCCACAACGCCGTCCACAACGCAACGCACACCAACCTCAACATCAACAATCACAACGGCAGTCCAGCGAGAGAGCGCAGCCATTGCACAGCCCTGCGGCGGCCCATGCGCTGCCAACGAACTGTGTTCCGGGGACGCATGTGTATGCAACGAAGGCTACGAGATCTCTGTCCGAAACGGAACATCAAAATGTGAGCCCAAGTGCGGACCAGCATGCCACCACGCCGACTGTGTAGGACCGCAGAGTTGCGCCTGTTGGCCGGGCTATTTACGAACAAACGCCACCGCATGCCATCAGCCGTGCTCCAAGCAAACGTGCATCTTCGGCGAATGCGACGAGAACGGAACATGTGTGTGCCTACCCAGGTTCCGAAGCAACGGCAACGAATGCATTTGGGTGGACGATGCTATCCTTTCGGAGCCGCATAGCTGCGACTGCTGGCTGAGGATGAACTCCACTGAGGAGCAGTGTCTATTCTCGTGCGACCGCATAATTGATGAGTCTCCGGGGAACTGCATCAACTTGACGCTTTGTCAGTACTCGGGCGTCATGCTAGCCTGCCAGAACGACCTGTATAAGTGTTCCACCCCAACAGAGGTCACAGACAAGACCATTCCAGATCAAGAGATGACCGAGAAGCTGGCAGAAGACGGCAGCGAGTCCTCGGGAAAGATGACCCTTCTCATTGTGGGATTCATAGCCTTCATTCTGGCAGTGGGACTTTGCTTGTTCATCTGGCTGAAGTACCGCCACCGGTTCGCCAGCTCGGCCCGCTACAACCACATGCCCGAGGCAGGTCCAGAGGTCGAGGGCCTTTAAGATATGAAATAAAAAATTTTGTTTTTGAATAAAATAATAACATAACAAAGACTTTTGCGAGTTGCTTTCTGCCAGTTTGTGCGCTTATCGCACAAGACTTCCGTCGATAGAATTAAAGTTCCCCAGGCTCAGCTCAGCTCTTATCTCGGCGACTGGTCCAGTCATGTAGCGAAAAAGATAAATCCCGGATCAGCGTGTCGTGTTAGAGTCGCTCACTTTAGGTCCGCAGTTAGTTGCAAATTCGTACACCGACCAGATCGCAATGCCTTCGAAAACTCTTTGCCTTTTTATCCTTGTGGCTGCTGGCATTGGCCATGCTCTTGCGAAAACGTGCACCAAGGAGATGCGTTACACCTACATGATGTGGAAAATGGATCCGTTTACTCAGCAACTTAAACCGATGGTAAGACATGCGGTGCTCCTCGTCCAATCTTAGTGTGTGTTTGTTAATGGTGTTGTGTTAAATTTCAGCCTCAAGCTCTCCTAAGGATCAGTATCGTGTGCTGCCCAGGCTACCAACAAATCGGCCAAGGCAGGATCCCCTTGTGTCAACCTACAATGACACCCACGACGACGACAACAATGTCCACAAAGCCACCTACGACGACGACGACAATTCCCACAACGACACCCACTACGAGGACGACGACAACGACAACAAAAATGCCCGCAACGAGACCCACGACGACGACGACAACGTCCACAACGACACCCACGACGACGACGACAATACCCACAACGACATCCACGACGACGACGACAACGACAACAAAAATGCCCGCAACGATACCCACGACGACGACGACAATGTCCACAACGACACCCACGACGACGACGACAATTCCCACAACGACACCCACTACGACGACGACGACAACGACAACAAAAATGCCCGCAACGAGACCCACGACGACGACAACAACGTCCACAACGACGACAAGAATACCCACAACACCCACGACGACGACAATCCCCCCAAGGACACCAACGTCGACGACAACGACCCCTGCAACAACAACAACATTCAGGACAACTGCCAGGTCGACCAGAACAACAACTATACCCGTAGACGAGCGTTCCGTCATAAGGCTGATATCCAGGATGCAGGAACTTCAGACGAAAGCAGCCATACTATCCGAGACCTCAGAGCACAACCCCATGTCTTTTGAGCCGAAAATTGAATCAGTGCCTGGAGCAGAGTACATGAAAAATCTAGAATGTGAAGGCAACGTCAACTGCGCATGTCCCGGAGGCTACACCCTCGACAGCCAAGTGTTCAAGTGCAGACCGCTGTGCAATGGCAAGATTTACGGTTGCATTGGTGGCACTTGCATTGGCATCAATCAGTGCCGATGCGATGAGGGCACACATCTTGTCGGTAGCGAGCTGTTTCACTGCGAAGCAGTACACTCTTACTGGAAGTGGGCCCTACTCTTGCTCCTGATACCAGCAGGATTGATTGTTGTCAGTCTTGCCATTGCCATACATCGCTGCAGGACCGCCAGGGCAAACCGCATAAAAGCTAGAGGTTAGTAGGCTGTCGATGCGAGGATGGTTCGCTGGGATTCTCATGTATGTTTCCATTTCAGGCGAAAGCTTTCCCGAGGTGCGGTTCAACACGTCGACTTATCACGGCGATGACGAGGTGTCCTTGGCCGAATGCAGCACCAACCAACAAACTTCTCGTTACGAGAAAATCTAAATAGCTTGTATCTGAATATCCGAAATAAACATGTCGCCTTTTACGCGGTCGAGGATTAAAATTATAATTTTTTTCCCAAGTTCTGCATGCATGCAGTAGTTTTCTGTGCTGAATGTGTCTCCTTATTCAAATGGTGACGACTTCGTCCGGTGTGGACCTGGTCCTCGGTCAACATCCACTCTCCATCGAGCCAGTTACTTCAAGCTACACACGTTCAACTGATGGGGGGTTCTTTCAAGCTGTGACCGCCACCGAAGGCGTGGTCTTCCTTTGCCGCGTTGTACGTCGGGGTTGGACATTCGCTCTTTTTTGAGACGATAGACTCGAACTCGTTTGTCGTTCAGTCTCTTCGTTTTAGCGTGGTGTCTCAGTCCGGTAAAAAGACAGTCCTAGTCTTTGAAGAAATTGTTATTGAGCTATGTTAGTACATCATTCAAAGGAGTCGGCAAATTGGTTACAATTTTGGATCTGCAGGCATCTGATGACAGAATGCAGCCATCATCAGCGAACAGAGAAGGTTGATAATTAGTAGGCGCTGGGATGTCAGATGTACGAACTGTGTATAAAGAGGGCCAATCACAGATCATTGAGGAACACCTTCAACGATTGAGTAGTTGCTCGTTGAGAACGCACAAGCAAATTAAAAGACTGTATAGAAATTGGGTCAACTGTGTAACTCCAGATACGGTGAACCTGTTGGGTTGTGTTATGGTGTGTCCCAAGTGTGGAAAAAGCTTCTCAAAGCATAAAACTGAATATCCCTTCCATTCGTGAGAGAACAATAGCACGCGCAGCACGAGGGGTCGGTGTAATGTTACGCCTTGGCAGTCTTCTGTGGTTAGTAATCAAACATTCCCCAGACTCATATCAGCCTTTATCTCGGCGACTGGTCCAGTCATCCAACGAGGAATATAATTCCCAGACAGACGTGTCAGAGTCGCTCGCTCTAGGTCTGCAGTTAGTTGCAACTTCGCACAGCGATCAGATCGCAATGTCTTTTAATTCGATATTTATATTTATCCTTGTTGCAGCTGGCATCGGCCATGCTCGTGCAAAAACGTGCACCAAGGAGTACAAACAGTCGTTCCAGTTTTGGAGAATGGACATGGTTACACAGCAACTTAAACCGATGGTAAGACATGTCGTCGCTTCTCGTCCTTAATAATTAATGTTGACTTGTGAAATTCCAGATTAATACTGTCCCAAGGATCAGTGTTGTGTGCTGTCCAGGCTACAAACAAGTCGGCCAGAAGGGCACAACTCCCTTGTGTGAGCCAGTGTGCCCGGCCCATTGCCTCGGCGGCTGTTGTGACACCAACAATCAATGTGTGTGTTATGACGGGTATAATTTGGAAAATGGAGATTGTGTGCCAACATCAATGACGACGACAACAAAGACCACATCGACACCCACAACGACGACGACAATGTCCTCAACGATACCCACGACGACGACGACAATGTCCTCAACGACACCCACGACGACGACAATGTCCACAACGACACCCACAACGACGACAATGTCCTCAACGACACCCACGACGACGACAATGTCCACAACGACACCCACGACGACGACAATGTCCACAACGACACCCACGACGACGACAATGTCCACAACGACACCCACGACGACAATGTCCACAACGACACCCACGACGACGACGACAATGCCCACAACAAAACCCACGACGACGCCAACAACAAACGCATGTCCCGCGGGCTACACCTTCGACAGCGAAGTGTTCAAATGCAGACCGCTGTGCAATGGCAAGATTTACGGTTGCATTGGTGGCACTTGCATTGGCATCAATCAGTGCCGATGCGATGAGGGCACACATCTTGTCGGTAGCGAGCTGTTTCACTGCGAAGCAGTACACTCTTACTGGAAGTGGGCCCTACTCTTGCTCCTGATACCAGCAGGATTGATTGTTGTCAGTCTTGCCATTGCCATACATCGCTGCAGGACCGCCAGGGCAAACCGCATAAAAGCTAGAGGTTAGTAGGCGGTCGATGCGAGGATGGTTCGCTGGGATTCTAATGTGTATTCCACATTTCAGGCGAAAGCTTTCCCGAGGTGAGGTTCAACACGTCGACTTATCACGTCGACGAGGACACCAACCAACCAACGCGAAAATGTTAGACCTAGACTGTACATAACTTGTATCTGAATATCTGAAATAAACATGTCGCCTTTAATGCGGTAGAGAGATTAAGCATTAAAGTTTCGTCTTCCTAGGTTACAATTTTCCATTCTGAATCTGGAATCTTCGCCATCACCTGGCACTTGGTTCCGATGATTGCAGGGAGGGTGCTCTGTACCGTCTACGATGGAAGACGCACTCCCTGGATCCATGGCTTCAGAAGATTATACGAGTAACGACACCACTCCACGTCAGTTTCTAGAACATACTGATTCGCTCTCAATCAAGACCTTATCACATGCAACTGGACTCATTCTCAGATCGATCCTTGGGGAACCAAGAAAAAAAATCCCGTTTTCTTTGCAAAATTCCCGTTGAGACATGTCATTTCCCAAAGCTTATCGCTTGAGAAGTTAACAACTTTAATTGCGTGACACGTTGGCTACCGATAAGGCGACTCAGGCGTTGGCTTCAACAGTCATCCACAACACCAGCCCTTATCTGCGGTTCCGTATCGCGGGGCTAACCGGGAACACGTATTTTCAAGCCGTGCTGTAGCGCATGTACGCTATGCGCAAGAGCCTCCGCCTGAGCTGTCGCCTCGGCGTCATCGGGAAACTACGAGCCCGGAAATCACACAAAGCCTACCCTATTCCTTTTGCGTCAGCTTCGGCAGTGTTGAAGTAGCTCGCAGATCCACTCTGCGTTAGTCTGTAAGTGTGTTTAAGTTCGGAAGCATGAATTTTGAACTGCTCGCCGTCAGCGCGCTTCTGTGGGCTACGCTTTACAAGTGCGACGCCAAATGGTGCTCCAAGAACAAAGAATCCCGAGCTCCGGTCTACATGCCGGCCGAAAGTGGAGAGTCTCATCTCACTGTGACGAAACGTATCCCGGTGGTGTCCCAGATATTGGTGTGTTGTGAGGGATACCGCCTGATTGGCAAGGATTGCGTCGCTACATGCGAGGGTGATTGTCCGGCAACGCAAAAGTGTATCGAGCCAGGTGTCTGCGGCTGTGGCGAGGGGTACCAGCTCAAGGATGACAAGTAAGTTTGCTGAATCCAAACGGCTTTCGATGTGATTTACATTTCGTTCGTCGACAGGTGCACTCCAGATTGCGGAAATTGTGAAAATGGCCGATGCACGGAGCCGGGTATATGCATGTGCGATCCAACGTTCGTTAGGATCGGTGACAAATGCGAGCCGCACTGCAAGGTAAACTGCACGAATGGCTTCTGCAAGTCGCCGGACGAGTGCACTTGCCACGAGGGATACCAGAAGGACGCAGAATCAAACGAGTGTCAGCTGATCTGCGAAATGGAGTGCGGTGAGAATGCCTTCTGCTCGGCTCCCGGGGAGTGCCAGTGCAAGTCGGGCTTCTTCTGGAACGAGGCTAATGTTTGCCAGAGTTGGTGTCTGACTCACTGCAAGAACGGCAAGTGTGTGGGCCCGAACGAATGCGCCTGCGATCAGGGCTTCGTGAAAATCGATGGGTTGTGCATTCCTGACTGTAAATCGGGCTGTAGGTTCGGCGACTGCAAGGACGAAGAGCTATGCGTCTGCTGGCCAGGCTATGTCTACAATTCGACGACTAGAAATTGTCAAGAGGAGAGAGTGAGGCCTTCAACCACCACGACGACATCACAGCCCCGACTAAGTGAGCTCCGAAAGCAAGCTGAAGAACCATGCCCGGAGTATTGTCCGAATGGGAGATGCGTCAACGGCGTTTGTATGTGCGCCCCGGGCCTCGTCAGGGTGAATATGCGTTGCACCATGCATTGCACAGACTGTCAGTTTGGTGAATGCGTTGCGGAGAGTGTCTGCCAGAATGGGACCAAATACCCGGAAGTGGCTACCGATGAGACCTCAACAGCAAGTACATCGGCGACTGAGACGACGGAGACGACGGAGACGATGGAGAAGACGGAGACGACGTCCATAGATCGTACGACATGTACAACAGACTGCTGGGGAGGTATCTGCGTGAACGGTGTGTGCGTGCCCACATGCAACGGCCGCCCCGGCAATGAAGGCTGCCTCAATGGCACGTGCATCGCAGTCAACAAATGCCAGTGCTCCGAGGGCTTAATCTTCAATCCAAGCAATCGCTTCGAATGCATTCCCTACCCCGTCGACGTGGCCGAGGGGCGACACAATCGTTCCTGGTATATTTATCTGCTGCTGGGTCTCCTCACCATTCTCCTGATGATCATCTTGCTGCTGCTTGCGCTCAGGAAATTTCACCAGGATTCGTACAATGTCGAGAAAGTTGGTAAGAAATGACTATCACCCAGTTACTGACAAATGCACTCACGTCGTTCTGATTTCCTAGAAAAATGCCGAGCGTCAGTCCAGTACCGCAACGTCTGAGGAAGGTCATTCGCCGATGTGGCTGTGCGTTCAAATACTACACCTGTTCACAGCGTTTTATACCCCGTTTAAATACAAATACATTTTAACCCGAACAATGCTCGTGTTTGATCATTTCTGCGGCTTAACCTTGGGTGTTGGTTAGGTCATCCAAACAGAACGGAAGCCACGAAAATACCTCGCGTGCATGAGAAACCGACCGGCATTACTCACCCAACGAGTTAATCGCTGTGCCTTGGGAACTGCGATAAAATTTTATGAACTTCGTCGATAAGGTAGCTCGCCGCACTGAAGTGGGGTGGAATCGGTGGAAGGCCATAGCCGACCATCGCACTGTTGATAATCATATTCGACTCCCAACTACTTTTCGCTCTGAGTATAGTCATCGAAAAAATGCTGGCTTTCAATAGGATACCCTTTCCATTTCGTTTTTGTAGAAATGGGGAATATTGGAGTGTGTCTCTGCTAGATTTTTTTTGGAATGTGGAATTCATTGGCTGAACCTCTCGCTCAAGGCGCGTTTCTAGATAACTCCCTCGCTACACCACACAAAAAAAAACTCACAAAACACCTGACATTGACTAATTCTTTATTTAAATAATAATATTAGGAAAAAACACACAAAAACAAAAAAAAAACAATCAAACAAACGTAAATCACACTCTGGTCACTCAGTTGTCCAGTAACAGATGCGGGTGGGGTGGGGAGGCGGAAAGAAGCCAGCTTCGCGCGCTCAGTAGACGAACTCAACGGAATCCGATATGCTGGGGGAGTAGGCAACAGATCCAAAGCGGAGGCGTTCTGCGAATGGAAAAGCTTGCCACATCAACACGAGGTGGTCGGGTGGGGGATGATGATATCGCACTTACCTCGCTCGCCCACATTGTAGGTATTCTTCCTCGTGGTGAAATATATCATCACTGCAAAAATGGAAAATACGAGGATCAACAAGATGGTCAGGAACGTCCATGGGAGAAATGATTGCAGACCAGTAGAATGCTGGGTGCCCTTGGAATCGATGGGAATGGGCCGCATCTGGACGGGATCGCACTGCACCGGGTTATCTGGATTCAGTTGGAAGCCCTGATGACAGTCGCATTGATCGGGGGCGATGCAATCGCCGTTCAGGCAGTCTGGCTTGCAGACGGGTATGCACACGTTTCGGAACTCCAAAGTCGGATCGAGGGTGAAGCCGTCCGAGCACTCGCATACGTTGGGCGCAACACAAGTGCCATTGGGACAGTTGTTGGCACATATTGGGACGCATTCTGCGAGCACTTCTTCGAAGCCGGACGGACATGTCTCGGAGCGAATGCACAGGTTGCCACGGCGGGTAAAGTCTGGCGGACAAACGCATGTATTCTCTGGCGTGCAGGTGCCGTTGGCGCAGTTCTCAAGATTGCAGTGTGACTCGTTGCTGAAATCGAGCATCTTAGGATTCCGGCGTGACGGAGTTTTCGGGGCGCATTCGTTGCCATAAGAAGCTAATTCGTAGCCAGGCCAACAATCGCAGACATTTGGAGCCACACAGTCGGCATTGAGGCACGGTGGGCTGCAGACTGGTTCGCAAAGATGGCTGTCATCAGAAAGGTGGTAGCCGGTATTGCAAGTGCATGTACTGGGAGCGATGCACCTTCCATTCGGGCATCCATTATCACAGATGGGCTCACACGAGTTGGTTTTAATTGAATTCTGAAATCCATTGCTACACGAACACACCCCGGGCTGTGAACAGTAACCGTTCTCACATTCTCTTTCGCAAACCGGTTCACACTTTCCGCTGGAACGCATTGCGTATCCGTCATTACAGTCACATGTTCCAGGGCTGGAGCAGAATCCATTCGGACAGCCATCTTCGCACACGGGCTCACAAGCTCCATCCACAGCCTTCGCGTATCCGTCGTTGCAACTACATGTTCCAGGGCTGGAGCAGAATCCATTTGGACAGCCATCTTCGCACACGGGTTCACAAGCTCCGTCCACAGCCTTCGCGTATCCGTCGTTGCAGGTACACGTTCCAGGGCTCGAGCAGAATCCATTGGAACAGCCATCTTCGCACACGGGTTCACAAGCTCCGTCCACAGCCTTCGCGTATCCGTCGTTGCAACTACATGTTCCAGGGCTGGAGCAGAATCCATTTGGACAGCCATCTTCGCACACTGGTTCACAAGCTCCGTCCACAGCCTTCGCGTATCCGTCGTTGCAGGTACACGTTCCAGGGCTCGAGCAGAATCCATTGGAACAGCCATCTTCGCACACTGGTTCACAAGCTCCGTCCACAGCCTTCGCGTATCCGTCGTTGCAGGTACACGTTCCAGGGCTGGAGCAGAATCCATTTGGACAGCCATCTTCGCACACTGGTTCACAAGCTCCGTCCACAGCCTTCGCGTATCCGTCGTTGCAGGTACACGTTCCAGGGCTCGAGCAGAATCCATTGGGACAGCCATCCTCGCACACGGGCTCACAAGCTCCGTCCACAGCCTTCGCGTATCCGTCGTTGCAACTACATGTTCCAGGACTCGAGCAGAATCCATTGGAACAGCCATCTCCGCACACTGGTTCACAAGCTCCATCCACAGCCTTCGCGTATCCGTCGTTGCAACTACATGTTCCAGGGCTGGAGCAGAATCCATTTGGACAGCCATCTTCGCACACGGGTTCACAAGCTCCGTCCACAGCCTTCGCGTATCCGTCGTTGCAGGTACACGTTCCAGGGCTCGAGCAGAATCCATTGGGACAGCCATCTTCGCACACTGGTTCACAAGCTCCGTCCACAGCCTTCTCGTATCCGTCGTTGCAACTACATGTTCCAGGACTCGAGCAGAATCCATTGGAACAGCCATCTTCGCACACTGGTTCACAAGCTCCGTCCACAGCCTTCGCGTATCCGTCGTTGCAGGTACACGTTCCAGGGCTCGAGCAGAATCCGTTGGGACAGCCATCTTCGCACACGGGCTCACAAGCTCCATCCACAGCCTTCGCGTATCCGTCGTCGCAGGTGCACGTTCCAGGGCTCGAGCAGAATCCGTTGGGACAGCCATCTTGGCACATGGGCTCACAAGCTCCATCCACAGCCTTCGCGTATCCGTCGTTACACGTGCATGTATCCGGAGCCGTGCACAACGCGTTTACACACGAATCCCGACAAATCGGCTCGCATGACCCTGTTTCCGGAGATTTGGTGTAACCCTCGTTGCACGAACATTTTTCCGGGCTGGAACAAAATCCGTTTGGACACTCTTTCTGGCAGACTGGCTCGCACGTTCCGTTCACGACCGCTTCATAGCCAAGGTCACATGAACACGTCCATGGATCGATGCACAGCCCGTGTCCACATCCTCCGGGACAGTCTGGAACGCACTTCCCCTCCTCCGACTCCACGTAGCCATCCAGACAACTGCATTTCCCCGGCGCAGAGCAATACCCGTGCTTGCACGTTTGCCGGCAGATCGGCTGGCACTCCCCATCGGCCCCTTTCTCGTACCCGTCGTTGCAGGCGCACACATTCTTCTGCACGCAGTACCCGTTCTTGCAGCCCTGCTGGCAGATCGGCTTGCAGACGCCCTTGTCGTCCTTCTCTGCGTACGAGAAGCACGAACAGATTCCCGGGGCCGAGCAAAACCCAAACTCACAGCCTGGACAATCCGCAATGCAGCTGTAGAAAAAACAATGAAAAATGGCCGACAAAGGCTGGGCAGCGGCTGCTTACCGAAATTGGTTGAAAGGCTTGTACCCCACATTGCAACTGCACTGGTTCGGCGCCGTGCACTTCCCATTCTCGCATCCGTTGGGGCACACTGGCATGCACTTCGATCCACTATAACCCGGGCAGCATATTTGCACGATCTTCGACCTAGCCCGAAACTAGGAATGGAAACAGGTCTCAATAGGAACCTCACTCAACAACACACCACCATCACCAACACCTTACCCCGGTCACTATCCGCCCCATGCCGGTCAGCTTGGTCACCTTATCTCGATATCTCCTAAGCTGCGTACACCGGTTCTTGGGCTGCTCGTCGGCATCCACCACCAGCACCGCGGAAATCAGAAACAACCACAATAACAGAAACAGAGTCCTACGTCCTTCTTGCGTTTGCATAATGCTAGAGTTAAACTACTACTGACAGTCGAACCGAACCGATCGACGGGCTCTCCCTGGGGGACTGGATGGTTGCGATAAATTCGCTATTCGCACACTATCGTCGCCCAACGCCGTGGTCGCCCTCTCGATCGGTCAGTCGGTGGTGGTCGCTCGTTCTTTGTTTTGCAAATATACATAACTCCTATCGCTGTGAGAACATCCGCTCTAGATTCACGCAGTCTAAGGCAGTTGACGGTTTTTTTTCCTCATTTTGAATTTTTCGCGTGTGTATGTGTGTGTGCGGCGAGTTAGTTCCCTGAGTTCAAAGGGCTCGCAATTATTTTCTGCAATGAGTTCGAAAGAAAAAGAACGAAGCATTTAAGCGCCAGACTAATGGCGACTCGGCGATAAGAGCTGTCGAGGCAAAAGCCGATAAACTGTCAAGACCTTGAAGAAGGTTTCAGTTCCTTATCAAGCTCGTCCTCTCTCCCTCTCTGTCTCTCTCTCTCTCTCTAGAACGCTCTTTGTGTCTTTCCTCATTCTTTTTCTTTAGTCGTTTATTTTCAAACCGAGTTTATTGTCCGGCGTCATATTCAAATTTGGTCAGTTGATGAAAGGATGATGTAAGCACGGCTATGCGACTGGGTGTTGAGTGTGCAGCTCAGTCTACATTGACGCAGCACTGTCAGCGGCATGAATCATGGAATGACAATGAAGATTATGATTCTTTCTCGGTTCTTTATTTTTTTCTTTGTTCGCTAAATTGATCGGAGTTACGCAAGGGGAATGAATGCACGAATGACGCAGCACGTCAAGGAATAGCCCAGAAAGATGATGAAGTGATTTTTCAAGATCTACTTTTAGGCGCAGCTTGGTTAGGAAATTTGGTGGTATTATAACCTTGACAACATGTTGAATGGGTGAGATTTGATGGGAATTTAGAGAAGCAAGTACATGCGATAGGGAGAGCTAAGAGCACTTCTGGACAGAGAAGAGATTCTGATCCAGTAACCCACTACCAGGGTTGGAACCGACGAAATGATTTAAACAGAACACAAATTCATACGAAGACTGATAGCGTTTATTCGAGAACTTGTTAAACATTATCGATTTCAAACAATGGGTGTAAAGGACATCTCTGTTTAGAGTGTTTAACAATCAGTGGTCATTTCGGAATGATGATGCATGAAATGTTACGGGTATTGGCAACGTTCATGTACAAGGAATTGGCAAGGGTTTGTTTACAACATGGCAGGATAGTCACAATAACAAATTTCGATAAATATTAATTTGAAAATGAAGTAATCTAAAAGACTCACCTTCGATTGTGACATTCCGTGGATGACCTCGAACGAAGGAGAAAGATTTTGAAATATTCTGATAACCACTGAACACTATAGGACACTTTTTGGCACTACACGTTAGAGGCTATAGGACTCTTTTTTTTATATCAGACCACTGGATACACCAAGGACAGGGGTTAGAACACGTTTTGGTACTGCACGGCAAGGACTAAATCACTTTTTCTTCGCAGGCCACTGGACACACAAGGGACAGGGGCAAGAGCACTTTTCGGCACTTCAGAGGATGAGCTCGTGCCCTTTTTTTCTTTTTTTCTTTCTTCTAAAGCACTCTTTGGCACTTAACGGCAGAGGCTAGACCACTCTTCTTCTTATCGAAGCACTCAACACACTCAAGGAAGGTAGGGCGAGGTATGATATAGAGACCACTGGAGAGACTAGTTCAAGGCATACGATTTCCCGAAAAATTTAAATCCCACAAACAACACAAACACAGCATTTAATTTCCGCGAGGGGTGGTACGATTTTCTCCGATCAAAACAAGCTTAAATTATTTTTTCCCGACTCTCTCAATTTAAAAACAGCCAATTTCTTCCACCGACGGAGCGAAATAAAAACATGTCGCTCATGCCACGTGAACCCTCGATAATTATTCCCGAAAGCGTAGTAGGTACATTTTTCTATACACAAACCGTTTACCGTTACCTTAAAATTCCTTCAAAATGGAAGGCGTCTCATCGCGCACCGACATTTACTACGTTTCATTCGCAAAATTTCCCACCCCAATCACATGCACACTCTGCTCAGCACCGTTCGCTCTCTCGCGCGATTGAGAGAGAGCACAAAACGCACTAAAAAAAAGCCCGCACTACGATCTAATCCGCGCACCTTACTTACCACTAGAACACTTCACTTACCTATGAGGCTGCGCCCTCAAGTGGCCCTCTATTTATAGCCGGACCGGGCAGAGGCCGTATCCCTTTGGCCTGTGGCCTGAAAGGGATGGCCTCAGGTCGCTGGTCTCCTCTGTGTCGGTCATGTCTCCCCTGTATGCTGATAATGCAGATTTGGGTCAATGCAGTGGAGCACCTTTTGCATTTGAATGGCATCCCTGATGGCAGGTTGTCAAAAATTTGAATTCGGCCGTTAGGAGGGCTTGCACGCACAAGCACAGATAACCTATAATATAGCTATCCAAAGTCTACCTCCCTTGCCCCTTGAATTGATCTGACAGCGTTTTTTATGCTTTACGCTTTTTGTCCCGTGTCTGTGCTAATACCCTTCCCCATCTTAGTAATGGGGTGAATCAGAGTTCTAATTTGAAAATGCGGTCGTTATTTGAACGTTTTTTCAAATTTCGGTGTTAAATTTTCAACACAGTATGGAGGGTTAAACTAACGAACAAAGCTTATGTTCGATTCATTAAAACTGAGATACTAGGACATAATTAATGAATGCACAAGATATTATCCCATACCTCTGGTCACAAGGTTCAACCAACCCGGGTGCAAACAAAAAAAAAATTAAAGAGCCAACAACCTTCCTATCAGCCAGCAAGACAGCTCGCAAGTCGGGACCTCCTCTCTATCTGCGCTGTCAGTGCCTATTGAAAGAGGTTAATCACTTCCACGTTCAAGACCGCATGCGATGCTGATAAGGCTCTTGTCGATCACTGCGGTTAATCATTTCACTTCGATACACGGCTGCGTTTGGTTGGGATGGAACCCATCGTCATGGCAAAGCTTGGAATTGGATTTATTTTACTTGCTCTCGTTCGGATCGCCTACGGATGCACCTTGATAGTTCCGTAAGTAGCGCTGCCCCGAACTGGGAATCACGAGTTTCTAAGCGGCTCGTTATCTTCTTTCAGGGAGAGCAAGACTCGACAAATCGTGGTGACCGTGCAGAAATTTCCACCATCGGCTGGACTCTCAACGAAGCTGGTGCAAGAGGTTGGTATTCAGTGTCAAGTGTTTGTGATCTATTCTCACGTTCATCCTTTCTCCGCCCACGCAGACCTACATGCAGCTGGTGCCGATGTGCTGCGACGGTTACCTGAAGGCGAACGGAACGGGGTGAGTACTTGTCAAAGTTGAGTGGGGCTGTCACTCACACTTTGCTTTATTCCAGAGAGTGTATGCCTCAGTGCGAGGACTGCGGGAAGGGAACGTGCGTAGTGCCTGGATTCTGCAGCTGCGAGATTGGCTACACGAACAGGCCGAACCGCAGCATTTGCGTTCCGATCTGCACGGAGACCTGCATCAACGGCAAGTGCACCGAGCCAGATGTGTGCTCCTGCGAGCCGGGGTACAAATTTCGTAACGGCAGCACTCTAGTCTGCGAAGCCGTGTGCAATAAGGACTGCGGCGTGAATAGCTACTGCTCTCTGCCCGGCGTGTGCTCCTGTCAACTGGGCTACAAGGAGAACTCGATCACATCCAAGTGCGACCCTGTGTGCCAAGACGGCTGCATTGGCGGCACATGCACCGGCCCGAATGTCTGCACTTGCTACCCGGGCTATGCTTACCGAATTGGCAGCATCTCCAGATGTGACCCAGTCTGCTCTAGCGGCTGCTTGAACGGGAATTGCATCGACCGGGAGATTTGCGCCTGCAACCTGGGCTGGACGAACTTGGACAACAATGTGTCGCAGGGCTGCGCTCCGATGTGCAACACAACATGCACGAATGCCTTCTGCAGCGCACCCAATCAGTGCACTTGCTTCGAAGGCTTCGTCTTCATCAACGGCAGCCGCGCGGTCTGCGAGCCGTCCTGCAAGAACGGCTGCGAGAACGGATTCTGCAACGAGCCCGGCAAGTGCGAGTGCCACGCGGGATACGTGAAGACGGATTTGCACCGATGCAGCCCGCAGTGCCGGGACGAGTGTGTGAACGGGACCTGCTCAGCGCCGGACACGTGCACCTGCAACGAGGGATACACGTTTGTGAACGGCAGCTCCACCACCTGTGAGCCGATCTGCCCGAACGGCTGTGTTAACGGATTCTGTACCAGTCCGGGTATCTGCGCCTGCAACAAGGGCTACCTATCGCTCCTCCCAAATCAGTGCATCCCCCACTGCACGAAGCCCTGCATCAGCGGAACTTGCATAGAACCGGAGAAGTGCAGCTGCTACCCCGGCTACAAGCCCAGTATTTGGGAGACCAACCGCTGCATCCCCGTTTGCCCCAACGACTGCCCCAATGGCCGGTGCGTGGCGCCAGGACTCTGCGTCTGCTTCACCGGTTTCCAAATGCGCCACCTCACCGGGAAATGCGAGCCCCATTGCCGCGTGCGCTGCGTGAACGGCAACTGTGACTCCGAGGACAAGTGCCGCTGCTACTCCGGCTTCCGGATGCGCTCCAACTCGACCAGCATGTGTGACCCAGTCTGCTCACCGGACTGCATCAACGGAACCTGTGTGGACCGGAACTTGTGCAAGTGCCTGCCGGGCTTCGAGGACACAAAAACCCCGAACCTCTGCATAGCCAAGTGCCGGCCGGTCTGCCAGAACGGAAAGTGTGTCGCTCCGGACCGCTGCCTCTGCAACGATGGCTACACAGTGACCAACTCCTCCTTGCCGCACCGCTGCGAACCAGTCTGCTCCCAGATGTGCATCAACGCCAAGTGCAGCCAACCCGACACGTGCACCTGCCTGGAGGGCTACGAGTTCCTGAACGGCAGCAAGACAGAGTGCCGGCCCGCGTGCGAGGAACCCTGTGAAAACGGAACGTGCGTACTGCCAAACGTCTGCCGCTGCAACAAGGGCTACATGTGGGACAACGACATCAGAAGCCGCTGCCGACCAGTGTGCTTAGGTTTGTGCGACAACGGCACCTGCGTGGCACCGAACGTCTGCGAGTGCCTGCCCGGGATGTCGTTCGATCACGCCCAAATGATGTGCCTACCATTTCCGGGCAACTTGGTCCAGTTGGAGCGCAAGTAAGTTAGCAAGTTCATTCCGCAATCGCAGCGACTGTCGGTGTCAGTGGCACGGACGATGGCAGTGCGCTGCTATCTGTTATCGCCCAGCCCGTGTCAGTGACTGCTGCTGTCCAAAATAGATTCGCTGCTATCACTCCACTCTCCTTCCAGGCACCCCGTCAGCCGTCACACCGTCAACACAATCATTCTCGTTCTGCTCTCGCTGGTCCTGATCGCCATGCTGCTGGTGGTCAAGCGGATCGCCCGCCACTACCGCGATGAGAAGATTCCCCAGGTGCGGCTGATCGAGACGGGCGAACCCGCCGCCGACGACCAGGACCTGCCCACCCTCAACTACGACCAGCTGCCCCTGGTTACCACGGGATGAATCAAAACACACGCACTCTCTTGAGCTTAGACTACTCTTCGTCGCACTTTGTATTTCTCTCATTTCTCTCTCATCTTATATTCTTTTATAAATATATATATATATACGTGTATGTATGGGGTGTAGGTGTATGTGTATACGTACAGCTAACAGTTAATTAATAATATATCTAACAGCTACGTGGGATGTGGTTTCTTTTGTGTGTTCTTCTCGATCTCTTCGGTTCTATTTCTCTTTCGGTCGGCTCTCCTGCCGGGGGGATGATGACATGGTTAGGGGTACAACAACAACAAAAAACAAAAATAAACAAATATCACGGTCTTGAACAAACGAAAACAAAACAAAACAAAACAAAAAAAACTCTAAATCGGTCCCGAGAGCGTGCAGGTTCATGGCGGCCTTTCGTTGGCCGGGTTCTTGAGACTAGAGAGCATCGCTTTGGTGGTGCCGGTTTGCTGCAGGACGGTGTAGAAGTTAGACGCGCTGCCCGACTGGGATTGTACTGAATCGTCCTCGAGGGCGACGCTGCTGTCGGCCGCCGACGGTATTGTGGGTAGAAAGCGAACACCGAGTCGTGGCGGCGATGAGTCGTCCTCCTCCTGAACTGCCTCCTGGCGCACCAGCCGTGGCTTGGACGTAGTCGAGTTCGCCTTGCTGCTGTGAGCTAAAACAAACATGGAGAGAGTGAGAATGATGGAGGAGGGGAAGATCAGGTCACTCACCAATAATCGACGGCAGGGGAGTGGTGCTGCCCGCACTCGACCTGGACAGGCGGAAGGTGGACGTGCTGGCGGTGGTGGCGGACGCGGACGAGTCGTTGCGCGAGCTGGACAAGTTCGAGTCCTGCGATGTCTTGCGAGTAATCAGCCAGGCGGAGTGGCGACGACGTCCACTGGGCTCCATCATCTTCAGCGGAATGGCACATGTATGCGCCGATGGAGGGCCGTTGCGCCAACTGCTCGATCGCGAAGAGCAGAAGTTCTCGCTGGATATCGAGCTGGCGCGGGTCTGCTTCTTGTTTTTGATCTCCGAGAACTGATAGGTGTAGGGATCGGCGTTGGCCGCGCGACGTCTGCTCTCGGATTTGCGTTTCTTCTTCTTCGAACAGATGAGGCGCTGCCAGGTGCGCGACCAAAGGCTGGTGCCCTCCGGCTGGACTGGCATCTTGTGCCAAGTCGGCATCTCGTTGGGCATCATACGGAGGCAGCGACAGCCCGGCGGGTGGTGGGTGGCCGGCAGCAGAGGCGGCAGCTCCTTGGGGGTACGCTCGCAGCGGCCGACGGTCCGGGTGACGCGGGTCTCCTCGAAGGCCTTGCACAGCATAACGCAGTCTTTCTTGAATTGTTTGGTCATGATAGCGTAGAGGAATGGATTGCAGCAGGAGTTGAGGGGGAGTATGAACACGGTGAAGATCTTAGCCTGCTCTAGAGAGATCAGTTGGAGGCCAAAGATGGCGGTGATGGAGAAGAAGGCGATGGGCGACCAGCAGAGGAAGTCGGTAAACACGAGCAACGCCATGCGCTTGGCGATTCTGGAGTCGTTCGTGTTCCAGGCCTGCGACCCTCGGATGGCCCAGTACATCTTGAGGTAGCAGCCCATCAGCGTGAGGAACGCGCAGCCGTTGATGAACATCAGTCCGATGACGTAACTGAGACTGGCTATCCCGGTGGTCGTCTCAAACGGCAGGCACACGGCGAACTTCCTGTAGTCGGAGACCCCGATCAGCGGAAGGGTGGCCATGCCGAGGGCGAAGGTCCAGCCGAAGAGCATGATGTAGGTGGCCTGCTTAAGGGACAAGCGCTTGTTCAAGTGGATCGCGTGCGTGATGGCGTAGTTCCGCTCCAGAGTGATTACCGCCAGGGTGTACACGGAGAGCTCCGAGGAGAGGACGGCCAGAAAGCCGGCCACCTGACAGATGACGCTCATCTGCCAGGGGATCGCGAACATTCGAAACTCGCCGAGGGTGGA
The DNA here is from genome assembly GCA_964034865.1 of Eristalis intricaria. Taxonomy (NCBI): domain Eukaryota; kingdom Metazoa; phylum Arthropoda; class Insecta; order Diptera; family Syrphidae; genus Eristalis; species Eristalis intricaria. Next base: position 1,731,432 of record OZ035877.1, on the reverse strand, counting down.
CGCGTCGACGATGGCCAGAATGCCGAGGTAGACGCCCATGAAGAAGTCGGCTGCGGCAAGGTTGCACACGAGAAACCTCGGCACGTCCATCTTCGAGCGGGAGAAGATCAGCACGAAGACCACGGTCCCGTTGCCAAGCAGCGCCAAGAGGAAGACCACCCACACCCCGCATCGCAGCGTCCACCAATCGAAGAGATCGGCGCAAGGGAGGAACGGGCCCGGCATCGGAAGACACTGCACCGATCCCGGAGCAACGTCCATCCCCAGGGGTCGAATGGGACCGAAGTTGGCGTGGTCCTCCTCGTAGTATTCCTCCACGTAGGTCGGCAGGCTCATGTCCGGCCCGTTGGTGTTCCAGAGGTCGGCGCCCTGAGCTGCGAACTTTTTGCTGAAGTTTTCTAAGAGGATGCTTGATGAATGCACTGCTTGCTCGGACGGAGAACTGAGAGTACTTACGCAGCTGTGGCCAGAGATCGATCATACTGCTGTTCCAGAGGCTGTCGAAGCCCGAGTCCGAGGGAAATATGACGGCTTCCTGGATATGCGGCGGCTTTCGCGTCGCACTCATCGCTACAAGGGGCAAGAACGGACAGCAGTGATAGGCGTACGACAGCACCAGCGTCTGAATGCGCGGAAACGTGTCCGGCGTCGGAAAGTCCTTCAGCTTGGGATTGTTGAACGTCTTCAGGTGGAGCAGACGGTGCAGGCCTGTCGCCGGCAGGTTTGGGAACTTGTTGTTGCCGAGGTTCAGGTCCTCCAGTTCGGCGAATGGGGTGAAGGCGTCCGGGTGGATGGCAGCTATTTCGTTGCCCTCAAGGTCGCTGAAAATGAAGAAGAGACGGCCTGTGAGGAGATGGGCTAAGTGGGAGGCTCGGCTACTTACAGCAGCTGAAGCTTGGGAAGCCCAACGAAGGCGTCCTCTGGAATCGCGTGGATTCGGTTGTAGGACAGGAGCAGGTCGTGCAGCTGCTTCAGGCCTTGAAACGGCTTCCCAGTCAGTGACTCGATCCTATTGCTCGATAGATCCCTAAAAAGAGCGCAATTAGCCGGGGGATCGAAAATAAATCGGAGCCACTTACAACAGTCTTAGTTCTCTGCAGTTGCCCAGTGGCGGTATCCGCTCCAGCGCATTCGTCTTCAGCTCCCTACAGGAAGAGAGACGGCTTAGATCAGCAAAAAATGATTACAAGCAGACTTACAAGCTCCTCAGCCGTGGGATCTGTCTGCACAGATTCCCAGGCACCTCAGTCAAGCCAGCACGATCCAGTTTGAGCACCTCCAGTCCGTGGCATCCATCCAGGTCGGGGAAGTTCTGCAGAGCCCTCACATCCGAGAGGATCCTTGAATGGAATAAATTTTGAGCAACTGCTCGAAATTTCTTATTGTTCTCCCAGCAGTCATTGGTGTTTGGATTTAGCAATCTAAAGGGATATTGATTTGCAGTATACCTACAGTTTACGCAGACGTGGCATCAGGGTGAGGGCGCCTTCGTGTATCCTGGCCAATGGATTCGCTCGGAAGTCAATCATTTGCAGGTTCTTCGGGAGGTCCGTCTCGTTGATGCGCTTCAGCCGGTTGCTGGATGCGGATCTGTGGAGTGAACGGAGTGAGAGTGAGTGAACGTCAAAGAGCAGATGGGGGACGATGGGGGAGAATATCTTTCTTATTAAGTTTCCGTCGCAGACCCTTGGGAATGTGACAAACAATATCCTTTGGATTCATCTGAATTCCGATTAGTACAACGCGTACAGCACAGTGACTGTTGGCTTGGCTCGCATGTCCTACGTCCTTGGAGTCGTCGACCAATTCAATGGAGAAGGGAATTCCATTTATTTGTGGGTCATGTTGCATCAAGGGGCGCATTCCCTCTTTTGCCCTGGCTCTGGACGAATCAACCACATCCCCGTCCATGGGTGGTGGACGTACGCAATTTGCAAATAAATGACACAGCAACAGCAGTTGCAGGATGCAAGATATTCTGCCAGAGACGCAGTCACAGGAAAATAAAACCAGTTCAGGGATGGTATGGCGGATGAGTGCTTAAAGTTTTGTTATCTCCCAAAAACCACCATCGCCACCCAGTTCCGCAATTCAACTGTGTAAGGATCTGGTAAGGGATCCGCGGTTTCGACAATCATAACACATCACATCGCGGCAAAGTGTCGAGCGCACAAACATGCAGACGGGGAGGTAATCCTGTTTCAGCTCGAGTGGACATTTCTTGTAAACAGGATAATTGGAGATTCATAAACTCAAATGAAAAGGAAATCGAAGACACTGTAATTTTACGGGCTCTCCTTTCAAAGAGGAAATGAAGGATATTTGAGAAGCGATGAACGGCAGCTTCTATTCTTTTCTTTTGATGTGATGTGCATTAAGGGAGAGGGACAGGGTGTACTTGGTGTACTTACAGTTCCTGAAGATGCGTCAGTTTGTTGAGTCCTTCAGGTAGACTGCTCAGTAGGTTGTCATCCAGTTCTCTGAAACAAAAGGAACAAATGGAATTTCTGAAAAACATAAATTCCAGCAAAACACGATAAAATGCCGTCGTTATCAACTTCCCTCTCAAAATCGATTGTCGCCAACTGTGGCACAGTATTCGAATTAAATTCAAATAAAAACGAACATCAGGACATTCGCCCGCTGTTCGTAAAATGGGGCACAAGCGTCTTGTACTGTTTATCAATTTACCACCATCCATCGGTGCACACCACAACCTCCAAAGGCACCACGACCAACAGCAAATGGTGCATAAATACACACTACACCACACTGGACACACAATTCAATGTATTGGAACCCCAGATTACATCATAAGTTATGACAAGGATGCCAAGGATGCGATTCAGTGGATGCCTGACTGCAGTTTCGGAGGGGGCGGGTGGTGGTAATTTTAAAGTTTATTCTCACATCTCAGTTCCTTCGTGAAATGAAAATATCTCACAAAAATTTTCTTCAACTAAATTTGAATGCATCGACGACGGGGTTGAGACAGTAGGGAGAGAGACAGAGAAAACGAGAGCAAAAACGGTTGAATGGTCGAGTAATGGATAAGCAAAGAGTGCACAAAATCAAACTTGATTGTCGAACTTTATGGTGGAAGTTTGGCGACAACAGATGAAATTTATGATGCATTCTCTCGTATCATCAAAAAAACATAACACACTCACACACATGCACATAGATTAAAGAATACTTACAGGACCTTCAGAGCTGTGATATTGTCAAATGCTCCGGCAGAGATTTTCATAATTTGATTTCTTTTCAGCAATCTAAAGGAAAACGAGGACAGTTTGTGAGAAAAATTTTCGGGAGAATTCAGGAAATACTTACAAGACTAGTAGAGTAGGCATAATTGGAAAATCCTCATCGGTTATTATTGTCAGTAGATTGCTCCCGAGATTTCTGTAACAGAAAATGCATTAGTCGATAAGGAAGTGTGTGTGTGTGGAACTTGACTGCATGCAGGGCTGACGAGGTGGTGAATTCTTTCTTTCTTTTTTTAAGGATTTTTTGTGTGATTGGAGAAGGGTTGGGAAGGGAGTGAGGTTTGTGTAATCAGGATTCTCTGATCATTTTGAGAAATTTTTGGGAGGGGCAGCATTGTATATCGTAAAAAGGGATGATACAAGTCTGTCATCAAATCTTGAAAGGTGCTATAGAACTTCCAAATATTTGACAAATTTAAGTGAATTTCCCATCAACTTGATTGCCACATTCGCAATTCAAACAGAGATGTCAAAATCATAGGCATTAAACTAGTTTAATGACATTCAAACAAAAATTCACCACGTCATCGTACAGTTTATGACAAAAATCAAACGATTCTCCGAAGATTAATTCATTACACGAAACAAAAAACAAAAATACATTAGCAATAAGGCTTTTCAAAGCAAACTCTTTCCTTTCGTCGAATTTTGTGGCGGCTAACCTCAAATTCAACAAAAGCAAATGAAAACAAAACAAATGTATAACAAAAAGAATATCCTCTTTTTTCTGCTCACAATGCTTCAATTGATCTGAGTCCAGCTAAAGCGTTTGTTGGAATCCTGTAGAATAGATTCCCCTCCAAGCGTAGGGTCCTTAGCTTTTGTAGATGTCTTAGGCTGTCTGTCTCCATGTTTGCTAATAAATTACCATTTAATTGTCTGATTTAACGGTGCAACAGTGCGGACAAAAGATGCGCGTGAATGTGTGTTGTGCAAAGAAATAAACAAACAAAAAAATAATAATTAGACAAAATAAAAAAAATAAAGGAACTGTTCTCTGGAAAGGCACACATCAACTTACAATGAACTGAGATTCGGAAGTCCTTGAAATGAATCGCCGGGTATCACTTTAAGGCCACAGTTTTGCAATGACAAACGTTTCAATTTATTCAAGCCCATAAATGCATTCTGGTCAATGTGAGAGAGGCTATTGTCGGCGAGTGTCCTGTGGGAGACAGAGGGGGAGGCCATGAAGTGGATGCCAAGTTCAGTGCGGCGTCCATGGGAAGATTGATTCAATTAAAATTATCAAATGAATCTAATTAAATACTCATAAAAGCACTCAATAGACGCCATTCCATTCCATTTCAAGTGGCGTCAGAGTTATCCTCCACTTTCCACTTGAATTCGCACATTGAACAGGATCAAGTTTTCCCATGAACATCCCCCGCTCCCCCCAGCAAAAAACGGATACTTACAACTCCTCCAGATTTGGCACCATATAAAAAGAATTCGCTTCTAAGTCAGTTAGATTATTATTCCCTAAGTCTCTGAAAATAAACAAACAAAAGGCAGGACAGAGCATTACAATCAGTCATAAATCTTTGCGATGGCAGGGGAGGCGAGGTAGGCCAGTTTGTGGTGATAAATTGATTGCATGACATTATCTCTGAAGGACACGGACGATAAGAACGCCTCTCGATTAACCGGATGAGAAGCATTTTATGACTTCGAGTTAAAGTTTAAGTAAGAAGGCAGCGCGTGTCCTTTGCAGTTTGGAGTGCTTTACAAATGATGGAAGTTTCTGTAATGATTCCGATGTCCTTGGGACAGCTTTATCTGCTTAATGACACTGTGACGATTTTGATTAATGGCTCCTGCACTTGGAAATCGTCTTTATTTGAAGTGTGCACATCTCTCTCAAAAATTTGCCGAACTTTCAGCAAACAGCACGTGTCTCAAAGGAAACACACACACTCGTCCAATCCAGTCTTCTTTCTAAAGACTAAATGCGAACGCAGGAAACACCCCCACTCATTGTCATTCACTCAACGTCCATCACTTAAGTCCATCTCTCGTTTCCCCCTTTCAGCAAAACCACACAAAGCCGATCCCAACTCCGACCAAGGCCGTGACTCATCCACTGCCACTGCCACCGCAATCGCCCGGGGTGGCCGAGATGATTCATTTTCGCTGATTTGATTTTAAAATCGTTTTGCCGCCAAATCTTTGAAGTCAACCCTACACGAGGTGAATTTCAATTCCCGCTCTTGCCGAACACTCGGTCGTATGTGAGCCATTGTTTGGCGGTGGTATCCTTCGGCTGCGGTCTGTGCGGTGGAGAAAGTTCGAGGCAGCGCGGTGATTTATGTGCGATGGTGGATCTTCGAATTCGCAATTAACTACGACCTCCCCATGGTCATCGGCTGAAACGTCGTACCCGGCTGATAACCTAATCAACCGCGAACCTAATCACGTCTCTGGTCGCAATGACAAGATTAATTATCTCGCTTGCGCCCATCAATCAAATCCCCGTGACGGGTGATACGTTTCTATTCATTTTCCATCTCGATGAACTTCTGTCACGAATCGCCGTGCCCTAGATTAAGTCTGATGAGTGCATTTTTTCCCTTGCCATGCATACAGACGACGAGGGCGACGACACGACGCAGCCCAACCAAATGACTCCCGACGGCATTCTAACTAAGCGCGCACTCACACATTTCACAAGAGCGCTGAAAATTGCTAGAGATCGTCGGAGATTGCCCGAAAGTGTGAACAAAAACAGAATCAACTCTCAGGAAGGGTAGCTGATTGCAGTGGCTATTTTTTCCCACGGCACGAGGGGATTGACACGTTGAACGAGAGCCCATGTCAACACGACGTGGAATTATTTGTATTTTGTTGTATTTTGGTGGTTTTTTTTTGTCACGGGGAACCACAATCCAGAAGAGCCAAGTTTGTCTGGTTGTCTGTTTGTCCACAGGGTAGTTGAAATATGCTCATTTTCGTGTCTCTTTCATTCCCCTCCTGAGCATCACTTCAATTCACTGCCCACAAAACTCAGCCTTCAATCGCCCCCACGGAGTCAAACAACGTCAGCAGAGGAAGTCCTTTCTTTGAAATGAAAATCGATCCGATGTTCCGTCCTTCTTCACCTTCAGGCGTGAGCATGACCATCTTCTGGATTAAATTCGGTTCTCCCTTAAATGCAGCCTCGCCGCCCCACCCTCATTCTCAGTGTAATCGATTTCCGTTTATTTGCCATAGAGTACCTCTCGAATTTATGACACCCTCCAGCATAAGAACAACAATTTAACCAAGAGAGTGACCAAAGTGCCTTCCAACCTCCCCCGGAGAAGGTCGACACTTAACAAAAGTAAATAAAGTTCACAAGGAACACAAAAAAATAGGTGGTACTCACAAATTAACAACTTCCGCTGGGAGATCCGATGGCACTGCTAGCAAACCCAGTCCTCTGCATCCGAGTGTCAGGCGTTCTAATCGCCCGTGGCAGTGGCACTTCCTCGCCACCCACGGCTCACAGACGCTATGCGATGTCCTTGCAGGCGAGATGACAGTTGTGCTGCCTCCAATGCCACTACTACTGCTACTGCTGCTACTTCCGTGATACTCTTGCAGAGTCTTCTCATACAGCAGCTGAGCCTCGCGCTCCGGATCCAGTGACGGCAGCATGACATTCTCACGTATCACATTCTCGTCCAGAATCCGCAGACTCGGCAAACTCTTCACAGTACTGTTTCTAGCTTTACTCCTATCACTACCACTACTAATACTTTTGCTGGTCGTCACTGATGGCTGAACATCGGTGCCATTTGAGGATTTGGTGATCACCCGATGCCCGGTGACCGGTGGCGGCGTGGAGTCTGTGACGCTCTTGGTGGCCGCTTGCACCAGTTGAAATTGAATGTGTATGAGGCACATAACTAGAACGAAGATCACAGAATCCTTGAGAAGAAACCAGCTACGCGTTCGACAGGCACGCGCTTTCCGGCCGGCCATTCCTTTTTGCGATTGTTCTTGGCGTCTCTGTTCGGTTAGTCGGTGTGACGACACATTCGGAATGAAATGAATCGACTTGCGGGCGCACGAGAGGGTAAGTTCATCCGTTGCGGGGGCATCTAGCGGGATTAAGTCATGGTTTTGCTGAGAAATTCTGTCGTTCTATGGCGATTCATGGCACGGGGTATTCTGAAAGAAAAGAAACAAAAAATGTTAGAAATATCAGACACCAGTTCGCGCCCAGGTTGGAGTTCACATTTTAGCACCAACATGTTAAGTGTCATGTCCTGCGAACCTATCAGCCCAATAATTCAAAATAAACACGACAAAATGACACCAATCTGACAAAAAGTCGCCACTCCGACCAGCTCAACAGAGCTCCACAGGCTCTATGTTCCCGGCCTCAGGTTCTGTCGCGGTTTCAGTTTCTCCGAATTGGCCAAACAAATGTTCGCGCGACATTATGCAATCGCAGATGCCAACGACTGTGACAACCGCAACAAGACAACCATTTACCACCGAAGCATACGGGCAGCGGCTGAGCGCACCTCGGACACGGTACCCGCACGGAATGTATATTCAATCCGATCCACCAAATCAATCGATAACAAGTTTGTTAATTAAACACACCTGTGAATACGTCACACCAGGCCGCCAGACCATCGCTGGAGTCGATGTCGCTGTCTAGCGGTTGGTGGATGGTGATGAGCTCTATCGACACGCTGCAGGTGGTGATTCACGTTTTAAGATTTCCCCGCATTCGACAGCACTCAACAAAATACCTCAGAAATGTTGACATGAATCCCTCGGAGCTCATTGCTCTCAATGGAGGAAGGTCCGAATGCCTTGAGGAGACACCGCTAGAGTCTAGCTTCAAAGGCAAACAATTGAGATTCCGATACCGAACGGTTGCCTGACTGACTGAATGACTATGAGTGTTGCCGGGTATTGGGGGTACAGATAATGGCTAAAAGCATGTGTGTTTTTCTTTTAGAAAAACTTCTATTTTCTTTGGTATCAAATGGACTAGAAGGTGCGCGTGTGTGCACGGTGCGAGCCCATTAAGTGGCTGACACATAGAACTTGTTCAACTCAGACCACTCGAGCCACTCCGATCATTCTGTCCATCGATACGACAACGAATTTACAATTATAATAGCTTGGCCTGAGGTGATTTCGTTTTTGTCTTATGCTTCGTATTACGAGCAACGAAGCTAGGCTCTGTAAAGTGATCGAGGGCAGTTTGGGTTTCTTTCTCTTGATTGCCCGTCACAAATGCAATGATCTGTCGTATTGTTGTGTCAAGTCAACGATGTTGTTAGAGTCACCACCAAACTTAGTTGATTTGGCGCCGGATTATGCTCACTTTGACTTAAGAAGGCAATTGAATGACTGGACAAATAGCAAGTGTGAAGGCGAAATACATAGTTTGTTTGGGTTTTGATAGAGATTCTTGGAATACTCTTATCTAGCTCTACGTATACAGCATTTCAGAAATCACAGAGAGGACAACGAAAGAGAATTTAATTTCTAACATCTTCACCATTTATTACTCACCAAAATCTGCAATTGATTTAGTCCAATATTATGAAAAATGTTCAAATAAATAATTTTCAAATTCTAACCAAAATTCACGCTTATTGATATTCCAATATTCCAATGACAGGAATAGACGTGCAAAAAAAATTTGAATTTCAACGATCTACATTATCGACTACCTTACCGACATTCCATAAAATTGTCATTATCGACGAGCAGCTGTCAGTGACAGACGTAAAAATAACATGTTCGGAATTGAATATTTTTGCAAACGCGATTGAATCACTTTTTGTTTTTTTACGTGCGACAAATAATTAAAAAAAAAACATTGGAAGAGGTTTGCAGCCGGTTTTCCTCGAAAAAAGGTATGTATCTACAAGAAGACCAGCACACACTTTGCGTTCAAAGTTCGACATCTAGGATTCTGCGAAAATGTAAGCACAGTGGTAAGTTATCATTCTGATAAGAATGATTTTATTTTGTTTTGTTTCCAACCAGAAGTGTTAAACGCAACTCTTTTTTCCGACTATCTAACTTGTTTCTAAGCCATCGTGGATGTCCAAGTTCTCACCCAATGGGTTAAGGTTTTCAGTGCACATGCAAACCTTAGGTCTGTCGAATTTTGTCTATCCCTTTTTAATGTTGCCACACATTTGTACCTCCTTTCCATTGCAACGTACCCCTCTTAAAATAATCTCAGTTTGCTCGATCCCAAAATGATGATGTTCCACTCATTTGAAGCGTGTAGCAACGTGTGTACCGGGTGGGTGGGTTGCATACACACACGTGTTTTCCTCGGTCTGAGAAAAACCACGCGATAGATGTGAAAAGTTTCATCCTTTCGGTGAACACTGTACTCATTTGATTTTTGCCTCCACTGAGTCGTCGTGTGTTAGCGGTTTACGCAACGATTATGTTGAAGATTTAAGCAAATGATTTGAATAAATTGCATTTTAGTTTGCCATCACGTGCTGAAGTGGTAAGTGGTGCTCAGTGGCGATACCGAGTTAATTGGATTCTCTGAAGAGGTAAATCTGTTTATCATTCTTGCCGAGGATTGTAGAATCCTTAATGATGTCATTTTGGGTCGATTGTCGTGGCTCCGTTTTGATTGCTTTGGTGGTCACAAATTCTTATCGTTGCGTGTCCCACCGCAGAGCTAGAAGGTGGTGTTTTATAGCCACACATTGCGCAACTCGGCTCAATTTCAGCAACAACATGCGTAGGCCACGTTGTCAACACCGATATCGTGATAAATTACCAGTGTCACCAAAGTGGCGGGTGTACATTCGGCAAGAAATATGTAAATCCCATGCTGTATGAAGTTTACAATTAGTTGGCACCACGATGTTTGTACCTGTGGTGGGAATATGCTCCAGAAAAACAGAACAAGCAAAGTCCTTGGTATCCATTGAAGTCGCCAGCTTGCTTGCTAATTGCCCTAACAAGTGGCCAGGCCACCTATAAACAAGTTCGGCAACATCATCAACTCTAGCTGTCAGTTAAACAAACGCATTTATCTTATTTTTTCGTCGCCAAATGTCAACAATTAGGCAGTGCAACCACAACACGACCAATGTGCCGAAAGCATCCCAGTCGCTCAGAATGTGTCAATCGATTTTCCCGTGATCTCCACACACAGCGGTTGCTAACTGCCGGTGAACCAAAGTGAGCCAAAAATGGCCAAAGGGAGCCGGTGCAACTACGAGCGATACAATAATTCGTTGAAACTCATGTTCCGAGCGTTGTCAATTGTAATTACTTACACGTAATTTACGTTTGTCTCTTGCGAGAGATCGTGTCTGTGCGTGTGTGAGCCGACGGTCTTTGGCCGAGCAAACAATAATTTTGGCGACCAGGCCGACGACGCGGCGGTGGCTTTAGTCGATGTCATAATTTACGAGATCGACTGGCAAAATGGGAGTGGTTCGATGCATTGATTTCTCATAGATCTCCGGGACACAGATATCAACCGAGAGTCGTGACTGCCAACAGCACGAGTGATAGGGAATGAGAGGTGGAGAAAGCGGCTTCAGTATGACGCCAGATTAGACATTTTGGGTGCTGGCAGGGACAAATGCACCGGCACGTTGCTCGAGTGTAATCGAGCCAAGCCATGGACCACTGGAATGCAATTCTCCGGTTTTTTTTTCTCTCCTCAAATCTAATTGATTGCTATGCGGCAAACGATCTTTGGCGGGCTTCGAGAGCTGTTAATTGTGCTTGATTGGGGGGGCCATGTGTCGGGTTGGTAAAGAAGCAAACCCCAAGCCATATCGCCACGTCGACACAGTTTGGGTTAATTGTAATTAACATGTTGCATGCTGCTGGGAATTCACCGGCTGGCCGGTCACCGGTGAGTGACCATTTGAATGGGATAATAATTGTAAATTGCTCCCATTGGTGGCTATAATTACTGGGGCAAAAGTGGCCACTGATAGGTTTGAAGTTTATGGCGAACACTTTTTGGATTACCGTTCACGAGAGTTAAGGTACTCTATGTGCGTTCGTAAGTGGTGGTTGTGGTGCTTGTATTTGGTTAAGAGTTTCGCATTTTTTTTTGCTTTTGTTTCGAATGCCATGTGAATCGTGTTTGGAATTTCCCATTCGTGCTGTGTCGGCAAAAAATAAGCACTAGAAATGGATTTCCGTCCAAGTCCTGAATAAGACATTTTTGATAAATCGATTCGAGTGGTCTCTTGGTCTTGTAATTGACGGGGTAGAATGGGTTGGGTTGCCGCTTGATGGGCGGAAGGCACTTGGCGCCGGTGTGACTAGAGTTTTTGCTGACACGATTATGGAAGGGTTTTGTCAAGAATGTTCTCACTCCGAAATTTGCATCCCTTGAAAGTTTTGCGTCCCCTTTTGGCTCTCTGTTTCCATTCAAAGCGCCATTAGACACTAACGACTGATAGTTTTTAGTTCGTCCTTTCCTCGTCCACTTCTTTTGTCTATCAAGCAAGTTAATTGTTTCTCAGACACCCGAGAGGGTGGTCACCACGACAAGCTTTTGAAACCCAATCTGCCGTCACGTTCCAATGATTTGTGAAACCAAGTGTCATCTCCATCACTAGTCACCAAACACTAATTGCACCAGAAAGGGGGGTGCTTCTTGTCGGCGACACAAAGATAATTATTCTCCAACCGAGGAGCGCTGCCAAAAAGTTATTCCAGCGACTCCCCCCTCCTTGAATCTAGAATTTCACAACTCGCTCCTAAGGGCACTGTGTGGTCTCAGTGTGTGTCGGCTGCCCACGAGAAGGGTTGGCCGATTGTGTGGCAGCACAAATCACCGCAAAAATAATTCCCACATCAGCTGTTGTCACTGCATCCCAACCCGGTCACTGGTAGTTGTACACTTTACAATCAGGGCGGTGGGCACTTCTGGATAATAATTTGTCGCAGCTATAACTAGCTGCACCCGCGCGTACCCTTGTTCGTTCGCGGCTAATGCTGCTTTGGGGCTCTGTAGTATGAACAACCGTGAAGGGTCCCCTCTTCCTTGGGGGTAAGGTAGTTTCTCGTCGTCGTTCTGCTGCTGCTTTTGATTGACGATATGTGGCCACTGTTTGTTTGCATTTGGTTCCCCATACCGAGGGTTGCCTGGTTAATGATGTTCATAAATCCCCCTCCGACCAGCGACAGCCTGAGTAATGGAGATTATGGATAATGCGCGGTGAGATTCGATGCAGTTTTAGTTGGTTTACAAAACTCCATTGGATAAATTGTTTGCTTTAATTAAATCTAACGTCGGTTGGGTAATTTCTGCGCAGAGTGGTGTCATGATTCTCGATGTAAGTGTGTGTTCTATTCTGTTGGGGGAGCGAATGTCTGTCTAATTTCGGAAAGTGCAAGTGCGCGTGGGGAGAGTGGAATAATCGTTATCTTTGTCGCATTAGTGCACTGAGACGAGCACTCCTCTTAATGTGTCTGACATCGCGTTGTAGAGGTTGTCTTTGTCTGATTCATCGCCTTTGTGGAGCTTCAACAGGAAGTCATTTTCTCCACGAAGTCCTCCCACGTTGATGGGCACCAAACAGCACCAACCAGAGTCCCCACAAAGTCTGCCTCATTTCACTCAGAAGCCAATAAAATCGTGTTCGCATTAAAAACAGCAAACACAAAACTTATTTTCTCAATAATCCACTTGTTCGAGCCAAAGAGTTATGGATGATCCACCGACTAACTGGGACACTCTTCAAAGCAAACAGGCGCACTTCTGTTCTCTTTTCCCGATTTGGGTCACAAATTGGTCAATAAATGTCCAATGTACGAATGAGTTGTTTCATAGTCGTGGCCACAGTTATAGCCAAGAGCAAGTGGCCACCAACCAAGTGGATGCACATTTTCGGTGCCAGACTGATAAACGAGTGGATTTTCATGGTTTCGTTGTCGCGTCGTCGCGCGAAAAATCGACAACATTCTGGTTATGAGCACAGATCATCTCGTTTGTCATGCTTGCGGCAGCAGGGGCGATTCATTCAATGCAGTCGATGGCGTGGATGTGGCGGCGGAGGTGACAACAGTCTGGTTGTAAGAAAAGAAAAGGAGCATACATCGTGCTTGTTGTTTGTTGCTTTTGAGCTGCGTTGAGTTGCGTCGATTTTTGTGTATTTCTTTTGTTTCGGTTTCCTTTTTTTTTTGTTCGTCGAAATTTATGAGATCACAGACGTGAAGTGAATTCTGACTGGCGGCGGCGGTGGTCAGATGTGTACTCATAAACAAGTCTCTCGTGGACATGTAGTCGTTCGGAAATTGATGATGTTTGGTTCAGAACTTCCTGAATATTGGGTGAAGTTGAGTCACAGTCACAAATATCCTTCACCTTCTTGGCTGTGACAGCTTTGCTGCAATGATTTATGAAGTGACTATGCGTTGTCGAATGCAGTTGCAAGCGATGATTAATATTCAGCGAAGCTCTTTGCTTTCGCTAAAGGGGGTCAGCTTACGCACTTTTATTGCCGCGGACTATGTAGATTGATCGTTCGTTTTGTTTGATAATAGAGGCAACCTTCAATTACCGACGTTAATGGCTAGTAAATTCGCTACCACCTCATTTGATGTCCGCCCGGCGCTGTTATTACGTTTTTGCTTCTTCCTATCAATGAACAGCCGTTAAACATAATCGACACTCATTTGATCCATTCCACGAGACGTCAACGAACGACATCGTGGACAGAAACAGACAAAATAATAAAAACGTGTATTCGTCTATATCTGGTATCTGATGGCATAGCCCGATGGTTAATTTATAGCTTCCTATCCGAGTGAATGCCACTTTCAATGTTTATCGGCATTTTATTAACAATTATCATCATTGCGTTGGCAATATCAATTCAATTCGAATTCGAATGTCCATCGGTAATTCCCACGCGGTAGGAGTTTTAAACTCTGTACGCCTCCTTCACTGTCATGAACTGCCTGCCTGAGCCACACACTACTGCCTGTGCCATGCCAAGCTGCGTGGTACTTGCGTCGTCGCGTTTGCCGCAAATCAAATGTGCCCGTCCATTGAATGAGTGAATTTTGTGTATTCTGTTTGCATTTCCGTCAGCCGAAAACAATACACAGGATTGTCCTCTGATTGAGGTTTTGCACGGATTTTGTATTGGACCTGACTGTTTAGTGCTTGCACACGTGAGCAGTTTTGCGTTTTTGCGTTTCTTGTGTTCAGTTATTTTTTGAAGCGGTTGGCAACTGGGCGGAATATCAATCAGATGGGCAATGGAGAAATTTGTAATCAACTGTGGGCTGGTGCAAGAATTCGCAACTGCTTTTGCTTTTGCTTTTGGCAATCCGCGTGGAGGGTCTTGTTGATTTTTGGCAGTTTTAATTGACCCCATTTCCGTTTTGGAATTGTGCAAATAAAATTTACTTTAAAGAATTCAAATGCAAATCGTTATTGCGGTTCGTTCGTTGTATCGTTGGTTCGTCGGTTCGTCGGCTCATGTCGTGGTGTAACTCAAGGGCTTTTCATGTGGTTTGCGTCATAAACTTTGATGATGGGTGGCGGGGGGGGAGTTGGACGAGGCTTTAAAAGTGTCGATACTACTGATTGATTGATTTTGGAAGGGCTATGAAACGTGATTTTTTCTGTTTTGCGATGAAGACCTTCGAAGCGTGTGTTGGGTTGGGCGAGAACTCATTCCATTCTCCTTTTTTCGCACTAGGAAATTCGTTTTAATCAATCATCCAGTGCTCGTCGAACGTATTTCATCACCGGGATGGAACAGTTTTTTGTTCGTCGCTGATTAGAGATAAGACAAGGTATGAGAGAAATTCAATCAAATACATTTTGCAATCAGAGTGTGGTGTCCTCAAACGCACGTCATCCTCTTATCGGCGTTGGGATTCGTGAAGCAAAGTCAATCACAAGGCTAATTGTTCACCGATCCCTCTTTTTTGCAATAATCTCCCAATATCTTCATCAATCCAATCAGAGGCGAAAACTCAAACAAGTTCCACAAATCAAACAAAATGAAAAGACAAGTGCAAAAGTAAAACAAAAAAAAGTTGATGTCGGTTCATGCATGTATCTTAAAAAGTTTACACTCAAAGAGTGCAGGTCAAGTGTTTGGATGTATCTTGAAAAAATCGTGAGTCTTCAATCATTGGCCACTGATGATTCTTATCTCGTTTCGTTTGAACTAAGGTTGTGTAAGGTTGTGTCCCGTTTTGTTGCTCGCAATGATGTTGAGCGGGTTCGCAATGAAGTTGATGACACACACAAAACCATTTTTGATGAATGAAAGCTGGTATTGAGTCATAGTCGTAGTCAAGCGATTGTATGCCGTTGAAAATTAATTCATTATCTGTGAGGAATGGATAGTGATAATGTGTGGGGGGATGTGCTGGAGTAGGAAAGAGTGCGGAAAAATCCGTTTGGAAGTAATCAAATAAAGCGCTAGAAGTACCCTTTTTACGGTTCGTTTCTCCCTCCACCAGAAATGAACAAAATGAGCCAGAAAGGTCTCGGGAACGAAAAAGGACACTTCATAATTTCGGTGTGTACCTCTGTCTGGCTTATATCTGCATTTATTTATGTCCTCGTTCTCTGCGTCTGGTTCTGCTCGAGTCTGCTTTTGCACCCATTTACTGCCTCTTAGTCCAACTGGGCATCTGACTCGTCTCTGCCAGTGCCAACTGCGACTCTAAATTTTGTCTCTATCTGGTACCGCGTTTGTTTTTGGCGATGATTTGAGTTGGCCTTTTGTTTTCTTACATTGTAACTGCATTGCCTTCACTTCAGAAAAAGTTCTAGCTAAAGCCAGCCTCATTCGTTCTTTTTACCTTAACTGCTTGATTTCCTCTATTTCTCAGAATTCTGAATCAGCGTCGTGCCTTTGAGTCTGTAGATCTTTTCATATTTCTTGAAAGTAGTCTACTGCAGTACCTTCACATTGAGTGATGTTCCTTAGTCAAGGCCTCATTATTCCTCCTATTTATCTTAACTCTTTGATTTCCTCTATTTCTCGGAATTCTGAACCTGCGTCCTCTCCTACCTTTGCATTTGATTTTATAGATCTTTGCATATTTCTTGAACGTAGTCGACTGCATTACCTACAATTCATATTGACTGAGACAACTTATCTGAGGACTAATATAATCTTCCATTTGTCTTATTTGTGAGATTCCTTATATTTCTCCGAATTGTCTGAGAACACCTTCTACCATTACGTCTGATTTCTTGGATATTTGCGTCGTTCGTCAACGTCGGTATACAGTCTACCGCATTACCTACATTCCAGATTGACAGAGTCTCAGATAAAGCCTCATATTCAGATCGAGCTTCAACTAAATGTCCCTTTTCCAAAAGAATTTGACAAGCCTCCCCTCTGCTTCGTCCTTTGGTGAAGTGAGTCATTCCTTCCGAATTCCAAATTCTTGATGTATTCCCCTGTGACATCCATTTGCGCCCACCTCCAAGACACATAAATAACTCCAACTCCTCAACTCACTGAAGCGCGTCAGCAAATATTGATTCACCTTCCAGCACGAATGATTAGGCCACCCATCACTACCATCTAATGACACCTTAATTGATAACTCATTCCATCATCTGTGTCGAATCAATCGCCGAACGCACTCTACAATTACCTTTATTACCCGATATCACTCACCGCCACCGCCACATGGGCACATCCACCTTGCGGGGAATTGAGAGATTCAAATAAAACAAAAAAAAACATTATATCGCTACAAGATCACACTTTCATTGAAGTCAAATGTGATCTCATGCTGTTTTTAAGCAAAGAAAAAATACAGAAAAACAGAAAGACTTCAAAGCCGAATCACACCAGACAAAGACACTTATTGTGATTTATTGCCGCCTGACCTGGTGGATGCTGGTGGTTATATCTCCAAATCTCATAAACTAATGCCAAGAACACAAGAAACTCCGTACACGAGATCCCGTCTAGAGTATTCAGGTCAAGCCCCAATCAAAAATCCACCAAAACCCCCCCAGATACCATGTGTGTATACAAATATTCAAGTGGTGCATAAAAATGATATTGTTATTGAATCCATAAAACAAAATAGATATAATTGCCCACCTATTCGCTCCTCACACATCCGAGTGCGGCCGTTAAGCGTCGCAGGGGATCGGGCGGAGAACACGGCGGCGAAATGATAACGACGTCGAACATTTCCCCGAACAGTAAACAAATTCGCACAACACTCGAAGATATCAGAAAACTATCTAGTGCGGGATGAATGGAGAACGAGGTGTGTAAAAACGTTTACTTACTTTTGTTCTTTTATGCTGCTGTTGCTGTTCGTAGTCGTCACCGTCGTTTGTTCAGGTTTAGATTAAATTTTTGTTGTTTTGGCCTCAGTTGCTATTTCTCTTCGAAATACTTCAAAATTGAGTCAAAAGCAGAAGAAAGAATTGTTGCTGTAGCTTAAGTTTGAGCTGTTGCATTATATAAATTGTTTTCTCATTTTTTTTTGGTTTGTGTTATTCGTGTACGCACGCTGCCTGCAGCAGCAGTACACCATCAGCTGAACAGAAAATTCTTGATCTCCTTGAAGTGCCGATCATGCCTTTTGAATTCGCGTTTTTTTTTCTTTGCTTTCTGCTCTCCCTCTCTCTCTCTCTCTCTGGCTCACACACTTCTCACCTCCACTTCACTTGCGATTGCACACACAAATCGAGCGATGAGAGGACGACCGACGACGGCACCGTTTTGCTGTTAACAAACGAAATTTCACAAAAATTTGAATGAAAACTTAAACGCGATATCTTCCTTCAATTGCATAACCAAAACTCACTTCAAAACGGGCCACAAAATGGAATCAAAATGGAAAACAACTTCAGGTGCATTGGCGAATGCATCAAATCCGATGCAGCGACAGATCTCACGCACAGTCTCGCAAAGGAAACAAGTTATTTTTTGGGCGAAAAGGAACACAAAAAAACTTGTTAAACAAAAAACAAAAACACCGTCAATCTGATTGCAGTATCAGACTGCACAATCTATTCACAAGCCTCTCCCTCGTATGACCAAATTTTTGGCCGTGAAATCACTAACGAATGACAACCGCTTTTCGGACGAATGTATAACACACAAAAGCCAACACTGACCTACAGATACAATGCATCAGCACACACATCACATGGATGCGAGGAGAGGAGTGCCTGTCCGCCCGTGAGATTTGATTTGAATTTTCCACAGTCACTTTTGATTTCGGTAATGACGGTGAGGTGATGTGCCCACACGATCGAGCAGACGAGGTCAGTCACCTTTTCAAAACCCTTCGTAAGGGTTCCGCTGGACTACAGCCGAATAACACTCAATTAAACAAATGCAATATAAACGATTTATTAACTCTCTTCAGAGACACAACACACAGAAAGTGCTTGTTTGCTTGATGGATACGTTCGATGAATGGATAGCGACGAGCAATCTGTATCGACTACAACCGAATGCGATGGATACACGACAGCGACTGAACGTAGCCGAGCGGGGGAAAATCATGTTTTCCTCCTTCGGCTGAGCGCGACTGATGTTCGGTGTGTGTGCGGCAGCGACGGACGAGACGAGACGAAAAGCTTCCAAAAAAATTATGTTGAAAGTGCGAGTTTTCCCATGATGATGGTGGGGTTTTTTTTGTCTGTTCTCTTTTGGCACTGCTGCTGGCTTAGATACATTTTGTCTGGTGTAGTGTGTGGTAGGCCGGCAGCGTGACAGGTGCTTGTTGCTGGGGAGAGTACCAACCAAACGACGTGGGGCAACATTTGATAATCAGTGAGCTTTTGGTCTGTAGCCATCAATTGTTGGGGGACTTTGTTGCGTGGCTGCTGTCCTTATTTGCTGTAATAAGGAAAGTGAAACACTCTTTTTGAAATCATATTTGTTATTTCAGTTCATTCATAACCTTTATTTTCTCATTTTAGCATGGTCTTCAAAAAAAGAGAGTCCCAAGGACTCAACGCTGCCGAGAGCAAATTGCAGTAATGACATTCAACTATCGTCAAAGTCACAGGACATCATGGTTCTCGGCAAAATGCATATCCAACCATCCATCTTGCCTTCGGGCGTCACCTCTGTCTTCACAAATGCAGTTGTTGAACTCATTCAACAGCTAACAACAAACTTCGGCTCCGACTCTCTCGGAAAATTTAACCGCCAACCGCTAATGTGAGTTGACAACTTTTTAGTGCCCGCAGAAATTTAAAAATCAGCTAGACATTCACCAGTGGCATCCGAACCAACCAAACAACCCCTCGCACAATTACTTCTGAAATTGAAATCCAAAAAAAAAAGCAGACAACAAATGTATTTCCCTAATCAATATGCATTCATCGTAGTTACCCGACCGACGAGAGGGAGTCTCCACCCTCAAAGCAAACACTTAATCCTACCGTGCTCGTTGATCCTCATCGTTTTTTCGGGCATCATAAAACTCAAACATTGGAATCTGATTTACGGCACAGCGGGAGAGTTATGAAAAGTTCTTGTCTGACATGGGTTGAGGCGGCTGGGCCACACACTCCACAGTCGGGGGCGGCTTGTGTTTGTGTTATATCCCTTCTGAAAGCTTCATCGACAATAAAATAAAACATAACTCTTGCGAGCTCCTGCGAGCTGTTGCAACCTCCTGTGAGCTCTTGCGAGTCTCTCCGACCTCTTGCGAGCTCTTGCCAACCCCTGCTCGCTCGCCGATAGCGCTGATGTGGAGTACATTGTGTAATTGAGACGTACGTCTCTGTGTTCTTTTAGTGTGCCCCCGTTTGAATAGCTGGCTCACATTTGTTCTGCTTTATGGGATCAGCTTTGCCATTGCAGTTCACACGAACTGTCAAAGACTCATTTTGTAATTGTCAATAATATTTGTTTGTTACGCGCTTTGCAACAAAGAAGTCAAAATGGGAATCTGGAGTGTTTGCAGATGTGACTGAAGATCCTTGTGTGCTGTGGAGACAAAGAATTGAAATTGAATTTGCAACTAGTTCAGCTTGCACTCTCGGCAATGCTGTCGCCCCAATATGGTTTACGATAATGGACGGGCAACTGTGATTGTATCAAGGGGTTAAGAGATTTGGAAATCCTTTTACTTATTCCAGACATTCGACTTATGAAATTGTTGTCTGTGATGACGACTGAAGATGTCTTGTTATTGACGTTTTGGATTATGACTTTGACTTGTTTGATTCTTCTCCTTTTTTACAGCGGAGATTGACAATTCTTTTCGACTAGGACATCGACTCTGGATGCTGTAGAGTCCGTAGCAGCTTGTGATCTATTTTTTCTGGCCCATATCACGATCATTCAAATGCAACACGACCTTGTCCAGTCACTCATTCGATTCAGACTGACTTGTTTGAGTTTTCCTCACTGTCAATGGATTTTGAATGAGATGCAAGTGATTAATCCATCACAGGATTTCCTAGAAACTTACTCCATTCAAACATCCCGCTGACGCCACAAATTCAACGCCAGCTTTTTGCCCACTTCTAGTGAAGAATGAAAATTGTGATTCCTTTTCAACAATGGGGAGCAGAAATGATTGCGCAATTCTGGCGTGGACACCACCCACAAATCTGCCTAAGCCATGAATAGGAAGTTCTTCTTCTTCAAAAAAAGCTGAAACAATGCCCTTTCGTTAAACCTGAACCCTTCAACCATTCAGCACCTCCTGTAGCTTCCCAGGATTTGATTTTTTGTTACACTTCGCATTTCCATTTCAATTTCGCCCTGACGACTGTGCTCATTTGTTTTGCATAATTCCACAGAGACAGGCGTCGTTTTGTAATGCCGCCGCCAAGATACGTACGAGTAGGATGTTCCGACTACACCTCCCCACCTCAGAGACACTGAACGGTCGTACTTATAGCGCGCGGATAAATTACTGTGACTTTGCAAGATCTAGGTCATTCACTTTTGACACGTGAATCGGTTTATGCATCGCCCTCCTGCCGTGCGACACTAGACGATGGTGGCAGAACTGAGTGTGGGTTGGACCGGGCCGGATAGAGTTGCTGTCAAGCGTTAGATTGCATCCAGATACCTGAACGTAGACGGAGGACTATGGTGCTTCATGTGGCCAAGCGATGTTGACTTTTGCACCCTTTATGTCATAAATTGTTTACAAATGACGCCAAATTCTTGCACACGGCAGCAGCGTCGGCTTCTGTACACTGTGTGTGTTTGTGTGTGTCTGCGGCACTCCTCCGCCAAAGCAAGCAATTTTCACGCGCGGTCGTCCTCGTTTTCAACTGAAAGTGGAAGTAGATACGCTGGTCCGTTGGTGCATTTCGACGTGTCTGCATTTAGCGAAAGGATGAGTTCATATATTTTTATCCCTTCGCTCGCTGGTCTGTGTGTGTGTGTGTGTGTGCTCAATGATGTATTATTTATGCAGGATATAGAAAAAGGACACCGCAGTAAAGCAAATGCAATGTCGTTAGAAATTATGTCACCGCGCTTGCACAGGAGCGAGAATTTATAGCGTAAACAGCGATAGAATTTAAAGCACCCCGAGTCGAGCTGCAAAGTGGGTGGGTGTTGATTTTCTCCCAACGGCGACGACAATATATAATTCATTACACTTTACATCCACTCAGCAACGTTGGAGGAGGATAATTAATTTTCTATAAATATTTTAAGGACGAAGAGTAGTTTATCGTCGTTCTCTGAGTCAACTTCTCGGTTTGGCAGCACGTTGTCTGTGCTCGGACGCTGATAAAGCTGTTTAACCTTATCGGTGATGGGTGTCGGATGACCTTTCAGATGAACTGTCATCAGCCTAAGGATAATTAAAAGCAAATAGCGCATTATTGTCATCAGCTGCCACAGGAGACAGACGGGTTCTTGAATCATTCATAAAGTCGTCAGGATTAAGTGAATGAAAGAGAAGAGATTTCTTGTTCCCATGACCAGCCTCAACATGTTGCCAGAGTCATGCTGCAACTGCCATCGCGCAGGTCTTTCCCGCCGAAAGCTCTTTCCACCACCAACACTACCACCTGTAGGATGCCCACTTAACAGACCATCGAGCACTAAATCGTCCAAACACCTCAACTGTGCTGTCAACTGCGATGCGAATGAAAAGTGATTTTCAGGTAAATGCGAAACTGGGGCTCTTTCTTTTTTTGATTTTTGATCGCTTTCGGCAGGTTGACAGATGTGTTACTTAAAGAAACGATGTTGTGGACAAATTGAATTGTATCTCTCTCGGGCCGGGCTGGCGAGAGTACAGAACGCGAAAACAATCGTAAATTGTGGCGCGAAAACGCTGACACAGTGTCTATTTTCGTTTCTTTCTGTGAGTGAACGAGAATTTCTGTTGTCGCGGCAAAAGCTGATTCGTATGTGATTTATTGCGGGCAGGGTGTACGAGCGTGCCTGCCATCCTGTCCCTGCCGTATATCAATTGAGTTGGAATGGAAGTGTGAGAGGGGGTGAAGGAGGAGGATAGCCAGTGGACCACTGTCCAATCGGCGGTAGGAAGTGGACATTTTGTGGTGAAATTGATTTCGTTTCCCAAGTAGTTTATGTTTTCAATTTGTAGTGGATATCCGGGGGATTTTAGTCATACTTGGCGCAAGTTCAATTCTTTAATCTTCCACATGTGGGGTCCTGGGGTTAATCGATTGCTTGTTCAGAGTGGAAGAACGCGGAAGGCAGAAAGTGCTGAGAAGCCATTCAGGCTGTCCTTGCTCCGTAAAGATGGGATGACAAGGCCTTGGAATCTTCTACAGTTGTGTATACAAACTCCAACAACCAATTGCTTTCACTACAGACGCGCCAAAGCCCATTTCGAACAAAGTGCCACCAAATATCAACCCCAATAGACACACCCTCATATTCATTCTGAAAAAAAAAAATCCCTTCAAAAAATGAAATCAAGGTTCTACCGAGATTTGAACTCGGATCGCTGGATTCAAAGTCCAGAGTGCTAACCATTACACCATAGAACCGATCTGAAAGCCAGCTGCCCAACGAGCAGCGCGAATCACCACAAGGCCTGCCCTGAGAACACCTCAATTCACTTGACACGGCAAAAATAGACTCGGTGCTGCGATACGGCGTGTGAATCTGTCGCTCGATAAACAATGCGGACCGGTTAAAAATAAACACAGAAACAGATGGCCCGGGCTTTCACTGAAGCAACACGGGAGTGGTGTCTGCAACTTTAAGCAACGTCAGCAGACCGAACTCCAGACTAATTCCTCTTCTAGAGGCGGTTGTAAGTCTCTGTCAGGGGAAACAACTGTGAATTATGGGTGTAACTGCTTCTTGTTTTCGCGCTCGACACCTAGGCCAGGTGACAGCTGCTCGATGGGCAAACTAAAGCTGCTTACGCGGAATACATGCGAAAATTATTCAAATTATCATTCCGATCGGTTGTTGAGGTGTCTGCGAACAGCTTGGATTTCGTGCACTAATTGTAGGGCAGTAGTTGGCGGCCGATGACTGGTGACAGCGTATGTGTGTGTGCGTATGGCTGTGCCTAATTAGAAAGCGGCCAAGTCCATTAATTAGCGACAAATGGTGAGAGAAGCATCTCATCAACGACAAATGACAAATCACATGCTTCCGTTTCATTCAGTCCGAGCGGGATCACATGGCCTGGCTATTGCAAACCGTTGACATAATGAAAAGTGAAAGATCGCAATCAAAACACCCACCTACAGCACGTTAACCCCCATCGTAAAGTCCCTGTCGGGGGTAGTGTGTCGTTGCAGCACATAATATTTGGTTTGGTTTGCAATCCGCTGTGTGGCTGTGTTTAGCTTGGCGTGCAGCAATCGACGTCCAACGGTGTGACCCAAATTGCTTTGGAACCGCGCCGCAGCCTGGAATTTAATTCGCACCTCGGCACGACGACGCATAGTCACACGGTCGCTTGCGCACACAAGTAATTCCATGTGCGCGCCATCTGCATCGAATAAATTTCTGTGATCAAACAGACGCCACAATTGAGTCTAGCAATTTATATTCGCGTATCTCTCAGATACACTGATTTTGTAGCTTTTGCTTTATTTATATATTTTGTTTTTTAATTTTTTCCAGCCGCGAAATAGTTATGCCACGGATTATTTATTTGAATTGACGATCTCCCCGGGTGCGGTGCGCAATGGCGTGCGGTGCATGTGGACGTCGATGGCCCAGAGTTGACTTGTAGCCAGACCCCGATCAGCCTCAAGACGTCGGCGGCAGATGTATGTGATTAACGCTGATTCAGATGGATGATCTGCGGAGGAAGAGCACGACACGGTGTTGTTCAATGAGGCAGAAGATCTATGGATAGAGTGTCTTCCAGCAGTCAACATTGATCACTCCGACTGATGGATATAACGTTGAACAAGATCGAAATTTCACTTCCACCATAACTTAAATCGTCACAGTTTCCAGAAAAGCCCACGTCCCACATTCGCTTGCCCAAGGCCATCAAATCCTTGGCAAAAGCACCATCAATCAAAAAACGATGACAAATTGTAAGTTTGTTGTCAATTAAGTCCACTTCCTAAGAGCTGGGAAAATATGAAAAAACAACACAATTAGTCCCCCACTTGGGTGGTGCTGGTAATTCTGCACTGATGACGATTATTCGCCGAGGGTCGGCGACAACACCAAGCTGAACTTGACGTTCACCCCTTCGTCTCTTGGAACAAATTGGAAGCATAAATATTTTTCATTCCCTCCCACCCAGCATCACCCATTCTGCTGCTAATGACTTCAAGTCCAGTTCCCCGATGCTGGTCCGATGCAGGCGATTGCGAGAGTTTGGATATCTATGTATCCAATGCTGAAAAGGATTACGTCGTGTGCATGTGAAACAGAAGTGGATACGTGCTTCTCCCTTGTACTTCACTTAAATTTAGATAACTTTGCACTCAAGGAAATTTAGTCTCTGGGAAGGCGAAATGAGGATGTTTCAGTCTGGCAAGACGACTGAAGGGGCGATTCAACGTGCGATGTACGTAGGTTCGCCCTCCAGGGGAGGGACGATGTGATATACGGAAGCATGTTCACATTCGATGCACTCTGTTTGTTCTTCACAATCGCAGTTTCCGTCTCCCGGTCGGAGAGACGACATGTGTCTCTACTCGGAAGAGGCTCGAGAAAGGCTCATTCACCTCTCTTGATGCAGGTGACTTATAACAGTCGCATTTGAATAGTTTCCACAAGTCAAACTCAAACAAAGCCGATGTCCCGGCCTGTGATTGCAAATCTCATTCACAAGAACCAACAGAAGTGACTGAGATAAGCCTTGGCAGGTTTACTATTCAATTTCTGTTTTCTCATTGCCTCCCTCTTCTCCTTTGCATAATATTTCTTAAGATAAATCTGGCTGTCAGTGTTTTGCGGAGCCTGCATTCCAGGCAGTCCTTTGTTCATTATAATTCTGAATAACTACCCTCCACAACGCGAAGCTCTTGTAATCTGTGTGCCTTCGCCGGTGGAAGGACTTTAAAGTGAAACTGACTTATCATCTGACTGACTCTCTAGAGGGGTATTATGTCCCTCTTTCAAAGCTCTGCGTGTCACCTTGTCTGCGCTGTGCAGTGGTCTGCATAAAAATGACTGCCTGCCTGCGTCCAATTAAAACCGTGAAAGATGTGGTGAACTGCGGCAAGAAGCAACAGTAGCAGCGGTCAAGGGGATGTTTCACGTTGTCCCAGACCAATCAGAATTTATCGAATTGTTGCCTAGAGTGCCCCCCAGTTGATCGTAACTCGGTTCGGTGAGTTCTTTGAACTCCGCCACCTGCTTTGGATGATGGCCATGTGTGCCTGTCTGTCTGTTGCTGTTGATTACGTCGTCTGTCGAACTGACATTTGCACACACGCGCACACACTCCCAACGGCACCATCGAAAGTGAAATCCTCCCGACTGAACGAGGATAAATTGGACACACTCTTGAGAATTCACCTTTCACGTCACGTAGTTCATCGGAGTACGTGTGACAATTCCAAGTGAAATCTCTTTAAGATAACACACACCACACACAGGATATCGACTAGCGATTGACAAACCCTCATTTTGGTTAAACAACCTCCTGTCCACCCCTGTCGTCCTAGAGTCCAGTTGTGATTGATTAAGGGTCTTCTTCGTCTGACATGTGTACCATTTCACGAGGAATAGAATGTGAGTGTCAATTGCATTATAACAGCGATCAGACAATCGATTAGAGGACATTTACGAGACGGGTGCGTGTCCAGGCAACACAACCTGCTGGGGGGGGGGGGAATTGTGGCTGATTTGATTTTCACACAAGATTGCCGCCAATTTATCTTGGTTGTTTTATTTTAGGGAATTCATCGAGTTGAGTGTGGGTTGTCAGTAATGTAGTTCCCGCTGACATTTAAGACAAAGTTGAAGATGGCTCGAAAGATGTCTTAGAGATAATTTGTGCTCAACTCAGGAGGATGATATCCAGGAAAGCCGTCAGTCTTAAGCATATCGCGGATCAAAGTCGTCAACAAGACCTACTTCACGTGACTGGATTGCCAGCGGCGGAAACTGAACTGCAATAAAGTTTAAAATGAGTACAACACATATGCCTGCCTCTCGCAGCACCCATGCAAGCAAAGTATAATTTCCTGAATACACAGTGAAGCAGCAGCATATCCCGCCACCAGCACTCATTGACAAACAAAACTATTTTAAAAGTTTTCTCCTGTAACTCTGTTTCATTAGAAAGGCACGTCTCCACCCCAACCACCAACCAGTCCCTACTTGCACACTTCCGAAGTCTGTCTGTCAGCTTGTTTATTTGTCTGTTGCCTCGCCACCAACGCCACCACGATGATGTTGATGCGGTCGTCGCAATATAGTTTTGTGACGCAGGGAAATGTTTTTGCAATTAATTTGATGGAAGCCTGCATCCGTTTGCTGTCATGGTGACGAGAGGAGGGATGGACTGGAATAGGGCGAGACGAGGACGATGTGCGATGTGCGATTTGATACTTCTTCAGAATCCGAATCGGATGCAATGCAAGTGAGACGACAGCAGAACCCAATGAACCAGATCGCCGCGCCGTTGAAAGTAGCGGAAAGTAATTAACAGCGCACGAGACGCCAAGTCTCAAAACTGGGGCGAGGACTCCGGATAAATGTGTGTTTTGTTAAGCTTTATGGTGGGGTGTGAGGTGTAAATGTTTACTGAACTATTTTGCGGCGAAGGAGAACGCTGTTTGCTTTGTCGAATATTGCGGCTGTCGGGTGGTTAGTTGAATCCTTGGAGAGTTTAGTCGTTCTCGTGTGGTTTTGCTTTCCTTCCTGGGAGCGCTCGGGGAGTATACATTTCATCCAGATGAATGCGAGTCCCGTGCAAAGAGAAGAGCATTTTTAATTGCTCATGAGGCAACAAATTTAACTTGGTTCCACATGAATGCGCTGTGCAAGGGATAAATGAGGAAGAAGCTTGCGTCTAATTAGGGAGTTGTTGAACCCGGATGAGTACGACGGTGGTGCGCTTTGAATGAATGACAGGAGCTCTTTTATGAAAAAGGTGCTTTCATTTGATGATGGCTTCATGGTGATGGCTTCCTTTTCTCGGTTCATTGCTCCTTCCAACCGAGTGAATTTCTAAGTGAAACTGTGGTCGATAATCCGTAATAATCTCAACCACTTGAACATCGCCAAGGGGAACAGTTCTACAGCAGCAACACCGTTGTCCCTCCTGGCAATCATCTGTCGCCGGGCGCTCGTCTCCGCTAAATCCTTGAGAAGTCCCCCCATAATTAAAAATCAACATTTCATCAAGAACAACGAATTCCGGATGCCTGCGTCGTCGCACCATCAACATCTTCAGAATCATTCGATATTGACCGGCGTTCGCCTTCAACCGCTTTGCATTCATCCGTTGAATCACAAAGTTTCGCATTCCGGCATTCCCAAGTGGATGCACGGCCACTTGGCCACTTGATGCCACTGCCGCCGAGCCATTAAAAAACCATCAAGTGTCTATTTTTATCCACCCCCCAGTCGGCTGTGTCCAGCGATGGAGGAAGGTATTTCAATCGCCATGGAATCTCTGGCGTCTCTTGCAAGACGGACTGCGCCTAGCCAACGACGATAATTCAAAAGCTCTTCAGAGTTTATGACCTCTTTGACCAGTGCGACGTTAATTAATTGGCCAACGCTTGTCATAATCCCCTCCCCCAGCGTTCTCGTTCAGTGATGACTAGCCGCTGACAAGGGCGACACGGAATCTTTGAACTGATGTCTCAGGTGATGAGTGGTTCTCGAATTAATTTCGTGATGGATTCCTTGATCTTTGTTCGCAACTGTTCGCTTGGGGTGGCCCGACGCAACCTTATCCTTGGCCGTATCTCAGAAATTGCTTCATTCTAAATTAGTTGCCATAAAGATCCCAGACATATCCCCACAGCTCCCCATCGCCGCACATCGCATAATTGTAATCATGCTAAGCAAGGGTAGTTTCGTGGCTGCGGTTGATAGACGAAAAACTATTCCCCCAAACGGGCAGTGTTGAGGAAGGTTGTGTTGTGTTGTTGTGTCTCTGTCTCCGTATCTGTATTTCAGGAGACGTTGACTTTTTGCCTCCCCCCGATTCAGACGAATATAATTGGTGCAATTCTATGTTTGTGGCCATCAGACGAATCTAATCAAGCGTAGTTGCTGCTGTTCTTGTGGTCGGCGGTGCTTTGAAAGGGGGGTTGCTCGTATCAAGTGGACGGTTCAAATTCCTATGAGTTTATAGGTCTTTGTATTGTGATATTTGGTCTCGGATTTCGTCTCCGACAGTGAAGACACTTTTTGCATGAATTGGATGATATGATAACGCTCGTAAATATTGATCCGCCTTGGAAATTACTAATTTTTGAGGTTAAGCGTGGTGTAGTTGGATGCATGAGTGTGTGTATCAGATTGGGGATAATCCGCTTGATCCGACTGGTTGCAATAAATGGGGGAAGATGAACGAAAATTCTTTTTGGGGTTGCTCTGTTTATTCAGATTGCGTCTTGCTCTATATCATAAAATGCTTATAAATTTGTTTACCTACAGTCTAGACAAGTCATTGATTCGTTTGTCCTTTGAAGTTCCATTGACGTTGGCTAGATGGCGAAGACAGCAGTGTGTGTTCACTCCCTTGGAAGCAAATCCATCAACAAAAGGTGAGAAAAAGAAAAAACAACTGACTTCGATCATATAACTAATTCATTTCTTTTTTTCTTATTGTGAATACAGATTGAACGAGATTGCGGCGGTCTCCTTACGTCTTCTTATTAACGCCAAATCGCGACGGACGCCGCAGAAGAAAACGTTTCCAAATGTGGGACGAACTCCGGCAGTCACTTCTTAACTCCACACTAACACCCAATTAGACCGGACTCCACGTAAGTCTTTCCCGAATTCTCCTTCAAAAATACCATGTCCTAGTCTCCTGAAGTAACAAATTGCTGTTCCTAGGTCGTCCCCTTCGCTCGAAGAGTTAACGGAGAAATCCCGCTGAATGTGATTGGTGTTGTGTCATCTTCTCTCGCGAAATGACTTGCTCGTGTGCAGAACCTAATTAAGGGCGATGATGACTTCTCTGACGCTAAGCAGCTCCACCTCATCACGGGGACAGTTCTCCCCCATCGCAAAACCCGCCGAAAATGACTACTCATTTCTTTTAAGTGTTCGCCCTCAGTCAAGTTTGCTTGAGACACGTACGCAATCTTACCCCCAATCCACCACAACCCAAAGCAGTACTTTCCAGTTCCAAATTAGCCCGAACGTTGATAATGTCCTCTCACACTCGGCCCCTCCTTCCCTCATCGCTCTGCAAGCCAGCTATCCAGTGAGTGAAAAATTGATTGAAGTAAATCCTCCGGCATTAAATAAATGGGCGACTGACGTCAAAGGATCTGATCACAGAGCTGCCTTTGCTACATTCAACTTGATGGATGGATTGACTTCACGTCCTAAATGTGAATAATGATGGGCTCACCTTACGTGTTTGAAATTTGTTCGGCCAAGATTGCTGGATGAAATGTCACACCTAGCTCAAGCGCCACCAGTAGAAGGTCAACGCCTTCTTAGACCCGGACACAAATGCTTCGAATTCACGGACAAGGTTCAATGGACTTGGTGTTGTGGGTCTCGTGGTGGAATAATGTTAACATGACCATAGCGTCGATCTAAATCATTGTATCCTCTGGTGTCGGTGACATTTGATTGTTTGCCTATCGCGTGGACTACTTGATTCCTTTTTCTCTCTGTTCTCTGGCTCGTAATAGGAGGGCTTTGTGGGTTTTGAAAGGAAACGCGTGTACGGCATTCGGTTGTAGACCCATTCTTATTTTCGAAATCGATTGGCGGCGAGGCGGCAACCGTTGGGAATGATTATGTTGGCACGCACCATTCCGAGAGTGAGTGCCGGCAGTAAATGTTGATGATATCGCGTCGTTAACAGTTAGGTGGTATGAATTTAGGACGCTCATGAGCTGCGGCACGAGCGTGAAGGTGTAATGTCAAAGTTCTTCCGAATCTGGTCTCGAGATTCGCATTTGAAATTGGTTTTGGCTTTGAAAATATGTCGTATTCTTCGGGATTACTAAAACAACTCCTCTGTGGGTAAAACAACCCAGTTGCAATTTTGGTTATCTGTACGTGCTTAAATTGTGCCCTCCAATTGAACCGTTAATGCAACAACATAATCTATCACTCCATGGCAGCATTTCCTCCTTCACGTCGTCCATTCAACAGATTTTCTCATTGCACATCCATTCAATACGACGACGTTCTCCGATCGATTGAATGTTTGATTAAACTCAGCTATCCATCATGTAAATCAGCGCGTATACATCCATTAGCGATGTTTTCAGCTTTCTTTACAAGTCCATCACCGCCTCACCCCCGATGTACATGTCCTAGACCATACCGTGCCAGGCATTGGCAATGGCAATCAATAATTCGCCGAGAGAACGGCGGAAGCATTTTAAAGTGCACACCGCCAGACGACATGATTTGTTTATCATGCAGTCACTAGCAGGCCTTGGCAACGATCTATTGCAGGCAGCAACTCACCCATGTGACAAGCCGTACGGGGAAAATCCTTATTTATGACCATCGAGAGACATTCCATAATTAATCAGAATTTGTACACACACACAAGCCTCCATCCCTCAATCCGCTTTAGTTGCTGTCTATTACGGTGTTTTTGAAATTGATGAGGACACTCAAAGCTGGTCATTGTTCGGCTTGGACCAGCTCCACTGGCCTTCTCTCGACGCGTGCGGAATTCATCATAGAGCAGCTGTGTGTAGGCGATGCCATTCAATTTGATTTTCATTTTCGATTCGAAAAGGACTTTGGTGTCGACTTCATTTTTGGTTGTGAGCAAGTGAACTCGTCGGTTCGTCGCGTCGTTTCAAGGGTTGTTCGGAGACGCCGTAACTCATTTGGTCGTTCGGTGAAATTGCGTACCCGTGTCGCAACATTCGTAAACATCCCTCGGATTCCCACGCACGCAGTACACAACATGTTCGCGTATATTTTTACGACTCCATAAAGTCGGCACCATAAAATTAAGAGGAACACACACAGATCCATGAAATCTACGTTTTACACTATCTGGCCGGCCATAAGTCAGATACTCAAACTCCCTGAAGCCGGCACCATATGGTTGGTGGCGCAAGTGGTCCCTGGTCCCTGGAATCGAACGAACACTTTCATAAATTAAATCGAGAAGTCTCTTTTAATCGTGTGACTGGATCCTGAGACTCCACTTCCGTTTCTCTCATTTACTCGCCACTCACACTTGCAGATCCAGAATTCAATATCTCTCTGGCCAGTGGAGGAGGATGAAAAAAATGTTCCACATCCGCCAGAGGGGATGCCTTCGAACCCGGATAGGTGCTGTGTTGTTGAGTGTTATCAGATTTTTCCGCACGGTAAACATTGATAAACGTCGGAGATTCAGCAGCTCCCGAATGGAAATGCAAGCTGGAACTGGGTCAAGGATCTCGATGTGGACGTGCACATTCCCCATGCCCCGTTGATAGTTGTTTATCCGTTTGGCTTTCGTTTTCTTACGTCCTAATTCGGTTTTAATTAAACTCGTACGTACTGCTTCGAATGGTTGAATGAACGGCGAGTGCAGATGTGTTGTCTGCGACTTTATTGAGCAATCGTTGCCCGCGTAAACCCCGCGGGCGTGTGCATGTGTCTGCGTCAATAAGCCGTTAAAAATGCGACGTAAGCGCGAGCTTAAGGAAATGTATTAAAATGAAATTCCATCTGTGGGTGTTGCCCCAGAGGGGGGCGTGGATAATTGTCGACAAGGAGAATGTATCATCGCTGGGATGTGAAGAAGCAGGACATTCATCTATATTTAAAGAGAAAACATTTCGACGTCGCGTTTCTCGTTTGTTCCTCGTTTTCGCGTCCTCTCTCTCTCTTTATGGTGTGTTAAAACGCTCATAAAATGAGAGATATTCTGCTTGTGCGGGACATCCCTATGAGTTATGGGTTTCATAAGAAATAGAATTTCTTGAGCGTAAGCCAAAGCTTACGATCTCAACTTATTGACAACGATTGACCACAACTTAGAATCCATCACTTTCTGCAGGGAGTTGAGAGTGTCCCATCATCGAAGGCCGTCTCCAGCACTTCTAGTGTGTCAGCAATCAATTGGCAGATGAGCCTCAGTTTATGGATGTTTTTCTTTATGGAACTGTGTCAAGAATGACGTTAAAAGTAATCGCCCCTGGTCTTGTTTACCTTCCTGTCACACATTTGTCCACATGAATGGGCGGCGATGATGCCTCGATGAAATCATTTCTGTGTAAACAGGTGAATGGGGCATAAAATTGATGTTTAAACAGTGAGGTTGCTGAGTGGAGTGTCTGTACCAAGAGGTGTTGCCCGATGGCTGAAATGGTTTGGTTTTTTTAGGCACGCGGCTTATTCTAATAGACGTCTTTGGGGACATTTGAAATTCATTGACACAGTAGGGACTTCATTTGCTCTTCTTCATTTCGCCTGGATGCTTTGCAGTTAGACTTTGATACACAGGCAGTCGGTTTTCCAGTCTGTCAGCAATTATTCGCAATTCACTTGTCATCTGGCAACACCGACGAGGCACCTTGATCCCCGTCATTTGGTTCGCTCAATAAACACTCGAATCCCCGTCTTCGTCGTCGTCAGCCATCTGCCATTATCCTCGAAACGCTGCACCATAACCTCCCATCCGTCGTAAAGCCGAAAAAACACAGGAACTCAAACTCACATGTGAGTGAGGCAGTCAGTGCCACCCCCGTAAACAACAAGCGCTTCGCCTCATAAACATCCGAGAGGCAACGCGCAGAATTCCCCCTGAATAAGTCATTAAACCCATTTGCCAGAAAATCCCGTGAAATAAATAAAGAAATGCGTTAATGATGTTTAATCATCGTCTGGATTAACGTGAGCATCGTCATTTCCATTCTATTTGCATAGATCATCTCGTTGGTGACGGCGCCGATGGCATCTTGATGGAGCTCGAAATAGCAAGCTAATGCGCTCAGCCAGAACCGAGCGATGGAATATCTGCTGTGCCAGCAACATGTGTCTGCACTTCATTCACATTTTGAAACTTTTATTGCATCTCATGATGAAGTAGGTGAGTGCTGCCTTGGTGAGGCAGGGTGGGCTTAGATGCCAATAGAAGGAGATCCGAAATCTTAAGTGGATAAGTGGAGTGCGCTGAAATTGTTTCTCTAGAGGAATCTTAATTGATGGGCGAAATGATTTCCTTTATGAATCTCTGCCACTCTCTCAATTCCACTTCAAGTGCATCAAACGCACTTCAAGTTTATCCCTGCCCCGTTCTGACTCTGTTGGAAATCTTATAATTATCTTCCAACGCCATGACCTACCGCAATTCACTCATCCGCATCGCTTCTTCGACCAGGACAAGGTCTGGAAAAGTCGTGTCCTGCGCCAGGTATAAAACTCTGCTCACTCGAATGATCACACAATTTAATCCCTGCACGAAGCCCCCTCAGTGGAACTTTTCCCATTTCCTAGTGAAGACAGAGAAAATGGAAAAAAGGAAACCCCTCAGTGGGAATAATATAAACGACCTGCCAGGACAAAGTTAAAGGAATCCGCCTCCTCCTCCGGTGCTCAGTGCGAACGTCCTTCTCACTCGGAGCACTCTCATTGTTCGACGTAAGGTGTGATCACAATCACATGTCACCCCATCATCGCCATCGTCATCGCCATCATCTGCGGTGCATCCCGCTCATCCCGTTTTATGAATACTAAACAGAGAAACGGCGGTGGGGGAAGCTGTTAAGTGGTGTTGGCTGACAACACTATCCTGATTGCTAAGCATAATTGTGCCTTAACATAATCGCGGTGTAAGGTCGCATTCTGCATACACAATTAGTTCAGCAGCGAGTGACGCAACGCACATCCACTGCACCACCTGCTGCCTTTTCAGCACACCTCAAGCAGATTAAAGGACACGGTAGTGGCCATCAGTAATGATTAAAAACAAGGGTAAAGCATACAACTAAAACGGTTCATTTCATTCGTTATTGGTTGCAGAACCCACGCCACCGTCCTCCGGTGTGGATGCCAGATTCCAATTACCGCCTGCAAGGACACATTGTTTCAATGAATGCACCGAATGCAAGGATACCCTTTATATTAACAGTACGTGTGTATGTGGTGCGGTGGAATGGGAAGCACGAGAAGCAACAAGCGCGAGGTGCATTTTTTACGAGAATTCTATTGTTTTTAGCGTTTACTCGCGCGTATCTAGTTTATATCCACATTCCTCCTTCTTCTCCGTGGAGGGTGGGGGGAGGAGGAAGATAAATGCAAAGTGAAGCTATAAAAATGTCAATAGGAAAATGACAGGATAATAGTGTTAGCCAGGCGGCAAGGGAACTGTTTGTCTGCTGCGGTGGCACTGGGTGATGGTGGTTCGATTTTTAAATTGGATTATCTCTGCATACGGATGCGGATGCAAATTTCGTATATCAATTTGAAAAGCCAGCGATTCGACGTAATGGATGGGAATTATCTGTGCGAGGGGATCGGATATTTTTCCACATTTCGACGCAGCTTGACAGGGAAAGGATTAAACGTTGTGGCTGCAGTTGGGATTCATTAACAAGGAAGCTAGTAGTGACAGGCAGACGAATTAACGGTCCTGACTTTTCGATCCTGGGCTTGGAATTGTAATTAAGGGGAGATGAGGAGTGTGTTCTTTTGAATGGAGCCAGGAGTCTACCAGGGAACGCATTCGCAGTCAATCAATCAGGGGTAACAATTCGAAAGACGCTGGCTGACGTTTTTCTGGATCCAGGCGTTTAATCATTCCGTAGGAGATAACATTATCCGTCACAATCGAAGAAGGTATGTTTTTTCTCGCAGCCGAGTGGAAATTCTTTTAAGTTTCTTCTGAATACTCGACGCAAAAACTTAGAACTATTTAAATAAGTACGGGGAAGCTTATTTCTTACACGACGAAGAGGACGAGAAACCATGTTTATCCTTATTGTTAATAATGTTAATCCTTGCCTCAACCGGAAACGCACTACCACCCAAATTTTCATTTGGCAAATGAATAATTTGCACTGCCTCCTCTGATCCAATTAGTTGACGGTTACAAGCTCAAGTAAACCCTTACAAGACCATCTAATCGTCTTTGCTGTCACGGCAACCAATCTCTCCTCCCACAGCACAGCTCCTTCGATTAGACTGCATTCAATTAGCTTTAAAATGCGATTAAATTGAAATTCCCTCAGCGAATTGCATCTGTGGCAGCAGCAGCCATCACATTTAACTGTCGGTAGTGCAGTGTTCCGCGTAAGCCTTGGCACACAATTGAAAACCCATTGACCGTGGTAGGGGCCATTAAGAGGGATTCGCCCAAGCCATTATCATTTATTGGGAAATTCGGTTTTGCATCGAGGAGCGTGACTCAGCTTCAGTTTCATGGCCATCAGGTGGTTGAAGGATGAGATGGTTAAGATAGATTATCCCGACCATACGTTTGTGTTTCCAATCTACTTACTCCTGGTAATTCGACAACCCCTTACTGAATGTCTAAACAATGCAGCAAACATCTATGTATCATTCTGCAAGTGAAAATCCTGAAAGGGGTTCACGAGGTCTTGTGACTCCTGTGCGATAGGGTAATGGGGCTCTTTATTGCATTCGAAATGGCGAACGACTCACTGGGGGTGAGACGGGGCAGGAGAAATGGCTCTTTGAATGGGGTTAAAACAATATTATCCTCTCCAGCCATGTGGAAGGATATTCGTTTCTGATTTCTTTCATGGCAAACGAATTCGGAATCAATAAGACGGACAATATGAGCGCAAACATATGAATACGAGAATTACAACTGGAAGCAGTTTGATCCTTTGTCGGTGGCGTTGGCCTGTGTTCAACGTTGGAGATTTTGTAATTTACGATAAGTGGGAGAAATCTTTAAAATGTTCGAAAGTTACTTGCAGAAGGAATGTTGCTCGTGGGATTTCATCACAAAGTAAGTCCTGGCAAGTTGCTCCGAGATGTGTCCGTCGTTTAAGTGAATGTTTTCCCTGCCATCGTTGGACTTTGCTTGTGTTCCAATTCATTTCACTTTTGCTTGCATTTATGACAAATTGGGAACACGATCATGCAGACGTCATGTGTGTGCCATCAATCCAATCTGTTTTAATCGCCCGAACAATGCTCACATGCACCAGCATCCAGTTTCACATTCGTTCATGCAAATGCTGTCCACGATAAGTTTTTGATGTGTTTTCCACCAGAAGAAGCATGCCAACAATGCCAGAGCCAAAGAAGATTAAGAGACTTTGTCTTTTCCACGCCAAAGTCTGCGAACAACGCACCCCTTTCGATTGACGCCTCCTCCTGCCTGATTGTAGCAAAAAGTTGAACCATAACTGCAAGGACTTGTCTTACTTATATTTCGTCGTCGATTTATTTGAGTGGCCCTCACAGTCGACAGTTGTCAATGGCTTTCACTTTTGCATATGAGACTGCGAATGTGAAGTCGAGGTATGGGGGGCAATCATTTTCAAGTTTTACAACAGCGATTGTAAGTCGTATGCTTTTAAGGATAATCTCTACGTTTTGTATACTTATGCAAATTATGTGGAGTTTTTTTTTTTGTTTGCTCCTTTGCCGAAGAACAACCATAAGGTGTACGTAATGGTTCTTTGTTCGAGTCTCGTGTGAGGTGAGGAGAGAGTTGTTTGTCTCGTCAGTTTGTCTATATGACCCTAGAGTCGTTTGGTTTTATTGCCCGAACATGAGTGACTCTCGCGAACAGAACAACAATTACAATTGTCTTAAGCAGCTCACAAGTGGTCGTCTGCTTGGTGATTTACTGATGCATGGTTCCTT
This sequence comes from Eristalis intricaria, assembly GCA_964034865.1. Taxonomy (NCBI): domain Eukaryota; kingdom Metazoa; phylum Arthropoda; class Insecta; order Diptera; family Syrphidae; genus Eristalis; species Eristalis intricaria. The sequence continues at coordinate 1,693,841 of OZ035877.1, read as the reverse complement.
TAGGTCGCGAATAAGAAAAAATGGCTCGTGGGAGTGGTCGTCCTTGACAGAGAACGACAAAGTCACACTCGGCTCCTTAAATCCGTCTACATGTAGGTGCAAGCAGGTATTCGGAATTCGTCCTTTATTTTCAATCGACATCTTGGACATGGTGTACAAAGTTTTCAGCAACTAAACTAAAGGAAACGGAGATCTCCTTCAGATTCCCTTTTGTGTCTGCACTGAGTTCGAAGATGTTGTTTTCAAATGCCCAGCAAGGATTCTTGTCGCAGACAATTGCCGTAAATCCTTCAAGAGGGAGCTTCCACTAAAGTTATGCGTGTTCCACACAAACTTGAGCACTCTCCATTCACACTTGTCGTCGCCGTGATTTATTGTATTATTCCATTACCCACAAGAGAACTCGCAGAGGAAGGCGGCAGAAACATTGAAAGTCAAATGACTGACATGTTTTTGACAAATAACTGGTTCCAAAGCTGAATGGCTCCGCTTCACACTCCTCATCAATATGTTTATCAAATAAACAAAGACATGAGGGAATCAGTTCAATGTCTTCACAAATTACAAGTGAATTCTGGGAAACATCGTTCACATTAGACTCAGAGGAGGAGGGGAAGTCCATGAAAACTACATCTCACGTAGATATTACCCTAATTGATTTCCCCTACTCCCCCCTTTATTCCGGGAAAACTCGTGCTAATGAATGAATAATGGAACAATGTTTTGTGAAGGTTTATGCTTGGGGGACTTTTGATGGTGTCTGAAGTTTAAGTTTGACCCAGTTCCGAAGTTGGATAGTTTTGATTGATTTCCCAGGAAACATGAAGCGAGGAATGAAAGGCATTCATTTCGTTTGAGTCTAGGAGGGCTTCAAGAAATTTACTTTCGTCATCATTCCATTCAGGTTCAACAGATTAAAAGTAGCATCAACTGTACGGAAAAACAGTGCTCCCCCATAACACTCACCCCATCTCTACACAACCTGTTTACTTGCAGACAGACAAGTTTCCACTCGTAAAATTGTCTACTTAGTAGCTTAAATGCAAACGCATTGCAGTCGTCGCGCAGATCTTTATCTTCAGCCGTTCCGCTTCCAATTCAAATGACAGCCATAACAGCGTATGATCAATAAATTTGAAGTCTTCATCGTTCCCCGCAGAATATCGTATCCACTCCATGAGCGTCGTCTGCCATGGTCACCTTAAATCTCAGAGTTCATTTGAAAAAGGCACAGTCATCGAATTGCAATAAACCGATTGTAAACCACACTCCTCCTGTTAACTTCTCAATCACGACTGCAGCAGAGGAAATACGACGGAATAACTTTTACTGCTCACATGTGCATTTCAAATGTCATAAACTTTAACGTCTTTAAATACAGTACGTAGAGATGGACGTTTGTTAGTTTCGCACTGCAAGATTAATCTGCCACACATGTGGTGGTTGTTGATTGGGAAGGAAACTGTGACTCTGTCTGTGACTGGATTTCCCATTTTCTCATTAACAAGGTAGTTGCCGCCGCCATCCCTTAGCCCTGATGACGTGACAGGGGGAAGCTTGAAATTGAATTTACTCGATACCAAACTCATTTGCCTGTCACTCATGAATAATTAGTCTCCTTGGTTGCAAAGCAGCCAATATTTCCCTGGAGAGATTTGTTAAATTACGACGACATCCTTCTCAAACGGCTGCCGACAACCGTCGAGTTCAAAGAGGACAGGTTGTCAGGTTGACTGGGAGATAAGATAGCATGTTCAACCTTTCGCTCGACTGCCCTACAATCTATTTCCAGTCCTACAAATGATGGTAATGACGGAAGTCACTCAGAGAAGGGATAATGTCGTCAATCGGGTCGGATTTATGAACTGCTCTTCCCTGCTTATCCTTCTCCAGCAGAAAGACATAACAAATCGACTAGTTGATGATTGTTGAACAACAAAAACGACTTTCGCTGGACCCGCCGAAGATGACATCTTCAGTCACCACTATTCCCACGTGATTGGAAATGTAATCCGCCCTTACCTCTCTCCGAGGCATTTGAAATATCAACACGAAGCTGAAACGCTATCCCAAAAGGAAGTCAATGTTGAACTTTTAAAACAAATAACACTTTCAAATTCTCCACACAGGAACTGGTGTCGGTGTCAAAAGTTATACATTTCTCAAGTTCCACGATGAACTCGGGTGCAGAAGTTTCACATAAGAAAAATGTTAACTCTCCCAACTCTGTTTAACATTGATAAGACCGGATCGATGAATAGATGCTGTCGTGCCATCGCAACCACTGCATAAATCAGAAGTTCCTCCACCGATTGTGTGCTTAAAATTAGGTCCACTTCAAAACAACATAAACCATCATCAAGCTATGGGGATACTTTACGGGATTCTATTGCAGCCGAGGGGGCCTCAAATTAATGACCATTCGCTTCCTCCTTTCCTGCCTCAATGTACACATCGCAACAGGTGCCTTAAAGGTGAACAATTCCTCATTGAATTTCTCCATACCAACACGAAGAGCATCTAGTGGTGAGAGTAGGCAGCTCGTCGCAAACTGAAAGCTCCCACGAGTTAGCACATACATGCACCATCACACTGGACGGTTGTGGTACTCGATAGAGACACCGCCGCGGAGTAGCGATGATTAGACACTGACCATCGGTCAGTTCGTAAAGAGTCCAAAATTTCTTCGCAAACCTCGTGTATGTTTGGGTTTTGGTCCAATGCGACACAGAATTCCCGGGCGGTCCTACGTGACGAGAGTGATGTGAGAACAACGCCGCCGCGTAAGTAACGCTGTCGCGTGTTATATGGGACTTATCAAAATGTCTACTATCTCCAGCAAAGTTTTATTTACGGCCACCGTTCGACTGAGGTTATCGCTGAGCCACGCTTAAGGACGTCAGTGCAAATCGAGTGTGCAATGACATTGACCTTGACGTTCATTCGGTATTGGCTGATGGCTATTTCTGTCTCGAAATGTGCACGCTACGTTGTGTAACTCGGAAATGGTTCAAGGAAAGGAACAAAAAACGACACATTTCATCTGAACCTTTGAACCTTCAGATCGTTGCTGTGATAATGTGCGGGTGAGACATATGCGACTTGAGCAGTTTTCTTCATAGTTGAACTGCAGTTTACGAGATTAAACTTCGGAGCACAGGCAAGTGTTGCGCTTATCAGCTCTGTACGTAATCCATTTCTCAATCGATCGATTTAAGCCATTAGCCGCCTAATGATGGTTAGCCAATGGGACCTGATAACGATACACACAGTACACCTTATCTTAAGTTTCGGTATTTCGTTATCGTACGGATCCAAGGGTCACTTTTCGTTTTTCCTCGCCCTCATCCGTGTGCGTGCATGCCTGTGGCCTAGAATTTCCCCAGCAAGTGATAGAGCACAAATGAAACTTTCCCAAATTATCTAAGAAGTATCCAATTTGCTAATTAATCGCCGATGCCATGCGGCTTTATCCGCCTGTGGGAAATCCATGAGAGCCTTTAATCTAACCTTAGATGGACGTCTTGACTTCCTCCTGCGGTAGCGGAATGGCGGTATATTGTTGTTGGTTTCTGTTTCAAGGCACCTGCCATCGGGTGATGTTATATCACCATGGCGTAATCGATGGCTTTTAAACGAGATATACTTGGACGTTGATATGTGTTTGTTTGCGTTTCGTACTTGTTTTTAGAATGCGCGCGTTTACGACTCAAGGGGTTAAAGTTTGATTCTTTCTTTTCCCTGGGCGACAAGGTGTTGATTATGAATGTGCCGCAATGAAATGAGTCTTAGCGGCGCGACTGCTGTCAAGATTAAGATTGCTGCAAGATCCTGTAAGGTCGGCAGCCCTCATTAATGCCACAGTTTTGGAGACATCTTTGGTGTCGATGTTGCAGGTGCCTCATGGAAATGCCTCGTGATTTACACTCTGGAGGTGTCTGCACGAGAATTCGCGATAAAATTGCAGACTAATCGATAACGGTCGTAAAAGTCGGTGGCTTACAGAGAACTAATTGCGCCATAAAATTGTCCAAATTAGATGTTAAATTAATTTATTGAATGAATGGTTTGAATGGAGGAAGTCTTGCTCGATTCAAAGTGCACTAAACGATATATTTCAATCGTTGACAGCAAAGCGGTCTTGACCTCCACCGCGTAAATCTACTCACGAGCAAAACTAGAAGAGATCACAATTAAGACATGCTAACGACTTGCTTATTATCTGGAGGAAGTTGAAACATTTCAAAATGCACGTACCAATGACAAATGTCTGTTGAGCTCGGTAGTTTTGGTGCTTGCATTGTCAGGTGACACTCAAAAACATCTAAAGTATGTGTTCATCTCTCTTACAGATAAGGCAGATCTCCGGGACGAAAGTGCTGCCGTTCAAGGCCAAGTCAATGTGGTTTTTTGCATTCCGACTTCCAGGAATTAGTTCATCTCAGTGTAGGCAGATTAAAAATGACAAATCACCTCTGAACCAGATTCAAAGCGAGGAGATAATGGCTGTTCATAAGGTACTATAGCTGATCCATAAACCCAGAAGAGAACTGTGTAATCAGATCCATGTCACAAAATACCTTGGTCTTTCTCGATAAGATTGTGGGCGAGATGATGTGGTGGCTGCGATTATGCCACTGGTGCCTGCACCTGACTTACAACCATTGATCTGTCAGAGTGTTCCCCAAATCAAAGACTACAGCGGTCGAGGAGAATGCTACGCTCTTAGCAACAACAGCGCCAATTCCTCGCAAGTAAATTATCTCAGTAGCTAATTTAAAGAACATGTGAAACTATATGGCTCGGCTATTTGATGCGTTGCAACTCAAGATAAGATTAGCTCTAGCGCTAGTCGAGTTCCTGGGTCCGAAAAGATTAACCTCAGCTAGTAACTTTTGTGTAGAAACATTAATGCTCCCTTGCACAGCCGATCATATACACCCGCATTCATAGATGAACAGATTACGGAGGTAATCACCGAAACGATGAACCTGTACAGAAATCAGTTCAATATGCATAACTTAATTTGCAATTTTACGGGCGGCGAATAATTGCGCCAAGTGATAGCCGAACATTTAGCCGGACTAACGACCTATTAGCGGACTTGAATCTTTTTGTTTTGACATTTCCCCACAATCTGACAGTGTAATCGAGAGCAATTTAACCCTCAATCGACTGAATTTGATTGCATGTGGAGCGGGGCATCATTAAGCGAATCGTATTCAGAGTTCATTCTCGGCGGACTACATGCGTAAGCGTTTCATTTTTGAAATTCATCGAAACATTTGAGTTCGGCGAGAGATAAGCCTCAGATTAGCACAAATCACTTCAACTCATATTGGTCTATCGATAGATTGGATTGAGTGTCGCCATGGTGTTAGCCACTCCAAGTGTGATTTATAGTGCCCTGAGTTAGATGGAAACTCCTAGATTTTAAAATATCAATTGTCATTTGTTTTTTGTTTTGTTTTATTGCTCGGCAATCAATGACGTACTTTGATTGACGTTACTCGTATCGCTGGAAGGTTTTACAAGTTACCTTCTCCTGCCTTTCTCCTGCATGTGTTTCCTCCAATCTCACCGCAATTCCCTTTCTTTCTTTCACCGGGGATGGGCATTCACCAATCGTTCCTTCAAAAGTCATGTCACCCCACCGGGCAAAGTGCATTCTCCGTAACCGGCTTTCCCTTATCTCTCCGTCTGAAAGGTACAACATTCCACACTCCATCAGCCACACGACATCAGCGGGTGAACCGGTTCTGGCGGAGTATATCGTTTATTTTGCTAAATGCATCAACCATAAAACCAGTTCAAGTAATCGATCTGAGTTGGTGGCACTCTTTATCGCACTTGCGCAATTAAGCACCCCCCTGGGTCGAATATAAACCGAATTGACGTTTGTTTTTGTTGCCAAATTCATAATTGCGTTGCCTTAACCTTCGAATCGGTTCAAGTTTGCTAACTCTATTTTTGGAAATATTCGATTTATTTTTGTTTACTCTTGGAGTCTACATTTATCAGCGGTCTTCATTTGTTTTCTGTCCCCATCCATCAGCCGTATCATCGACGGCGGTGATCTTCTGATTCCAAGCACTAATCTCCCGGGATTTTCGGTACATTCCGAGCACACCACGATCACGTTCATCGAGCATGACAAATCGCAAAAACTATACACAAGTTCATGGCAACCTGAAGATGTGGTTTCATCATGTGTTGGCTCAGTGTCTCGCTGTTGGACTTTGCTGACAGCACTGAGATCCAGACAAGCCATGCGATGTTGTTCGGCATGAAATGCAAAAACTATATTTTAGCAGCGGCTTCGGGGAGCATACCACTATGAGAGTGTCTTCGCAATTGACCTGCATCTTTAAACTCAATGTCACTGGAGACTGGGAATCGAAGGAGCAGAGTTCAGTGTAGTATCTGATGTTAGTGTGGCGCAGTTTAGTTGCTGTGCCATTTGGCTGAGTTCAAAGCTACTTGAGGCCACACCATACACAAGTGGCTTGATAAGGTTCTGAGAGGAAACTCAGATCGGTTCGTGTGCCATTTACAACAGAAATGATTTCACGGGATCAGCTCGGCTGACCTTAATTTTGTTTTGTTGATTTCAAAGCGGCTTTCTGGTTGTTTGTTTTTTTTTTTTGAACAGATGGTTGAACTGAGGGTCTTCGCCCTTTCCTTTTGGGGCTTTTATTGGATTTTACATTCAGTGCATTCATCTTGAGGAGCTTGAGCAAATACCACCGCCTTCAAGGACACTCCGAAGCAACTACGTTTGTCATTCCTTAATTCTGTCTATCCTGATTTGGAGTTAAATGTGCCGGCTGTGCTTTGAGTGTCCATGTAGCTATTCCATTAAGTGTAGCTTCAACTGTCTCCCCCATCGTTGCTCTTCTGATAAGACATATGTTTCTCTATCTATGTACTCAATCTAGGGTAGGTAAACACAAATGTATTCAATCTATTTACACAACAGAACGTCGATAAAAACAAGAGACGTACATTTACCGGCATTGTTGACGAATCGTCGAGAAACTTGCCCAAACTGACGCGTAATTCTCGATTAAAATACCACCCTGTCAGAGAATTTAATTTATGTCAACCTATCGCTTGTATTGTCCTCTACCTGTTGCTCGAACATCGGAGCCGCTTTGAAATGCATTGATAGGGTCTTGCTAGAAAAAAAATACCTGACATCGACTGTGCACTCTAAATCGTAGACAAATAAACTTATCTGCCCCGTGAAACGAAATGGTCTCGTGAGACTGTACGAAGGGTGATTATTGTGTTGCTGTTATTTATGATCGATGCATGTTTGCAGGAATCACACACGAGTCAAGATGCATTTAAATTTCAAGACACACTCGCAATTAGAAATGCGATGAAAATGACTTTGCTGTCAAGCAGAGAGTATCGGAAGAGCTGAAGTAACAGCAGCGACTTCGTTGTGCGCCCTTACCCTCTGACTTGTTTCGCTGGGCGTAGTGCATCACACCACCCGCGATCAGAGTTCTGTACTCAGTTCTGTACTAGTTCAATTGATCGTTTTCTTATGCAATTCCATCCCGTGCAGACTTGACCTGGTGGACAGGTGACAAAAGCGTAAACCGAAGAAGTTCGTACTTCACGTTAGAGGGAAAAAAAACAGGAAATCCTTCTTTTTTCAAAATACCCACGACGCTATATTTGGATTTCCCTTATCTCAATTCGATTGCTTATCAATTGCTGCCTATCGATAAGGATGGAAAAAAAAAGTGCAGTGACTTTAGGAAACGTGTCAACGAGGCCGTCCCTGGGTGTTAAAGGACAAGGATATCGTCTGTCTTGCCTACAATACATAAATCCCAATCCCATTTGACGGTAAAAATACGATAGAGAGAAGATAAATCCAAACATGCGTAATCGGAAAAAATTCTCTTCCCCCAGCGACAGGAGTTATCTGACTGATATCACACAAAAATAACTCTCCCTCAATATCACGCCTAACTTGCCTCTCTTTTTATTTAAGTGCTGCCAGTGTTGCTGAGGTGTAGGGTTTTATTAACCATCCAAAGACATGACGATCCGCTCTAGACAGCGTCTCTTCTTCAAGGGGCTTCTGAGAATATAGAAACTATTCGAGTGGACAGTGAACCCACTTCCTCTTGGTCCCACCTGTAAACCCTTTCCAGGGACACACGCACTTAGTACAACTCTATCAAACCGATTGCCAAAACACCATTGGCAACACAAAAACCCACATCGATAAGGACTCACTATCTCTCTTTGCACTCGCAACAGTTGGCAAGTGAACAAAACGATCGCGTATCTTTAAAACAGCCATCCACAGATACGATACATGAGCAAGCAAGCGCAAACACTCAACCATTGCCACGAACTCGCCGTCGAAAGAGAAAGAAACAGAGAAAGCCCAAGCGACGAAAGAGAGTGACTGACGAAAATTCTCTATGTACGTGTACGAATTTAATCCGCCGTCATCCATCAGACTGTAGAACCGAGTCTACACTTACTCACTAAACCCCGGCCAGAAGATCGACAGTCATTGATGGTCTTTGGTGTAATCCGGTTTGGCTTGCGGTGAATTCTGAAAAAGGAGAAAAAGTCAGTGTTTTCATTCAAAATTAGAGAGATACTATTTCATTAGTGAAATTCATTAAATTATAAAATAGAATTAGACAAACGTTTTCCGTTCAGTGATCGCCGTTATCGTCGTGAGTGAGTGGAAAGTCCTTAAAGTGCAGTTGTCCTTTGTTTCATAAGGTAAATAAAATACACAGTTAAGTTAGATGCGCCGCGTAATCCATAATGCCCATGTGCTCTTCTCCTCGCCGCAACGCGCTCACACCACATTTAGTCCCGCCCTGCTCAGTTCCTTACCCCCTTCTGCTTGCATCGACAGCGGAATCTCTGAGCTCTGACGTGTATTTGAGAGAATTCTTGAGAAAGATCATACGATCGCTTGATGGTTGTTGGTTGGTTGGTAGTTGTTTTTGTTTTGTTCTCTTGGCGATTCGGTACGATACATTTTCCCCGTCTTATTGTTTCTTTAGTTGGTTTTGGCACGGATATGGCGTATGTGTGTTGTGGGGGAGGTGGCACGACGGGGAATATTGAAAAGCTGTGCGTACTTGTTGCGTCTAAGAGTGGGCAGCTGTCCCCCGTCGTAGCCGTAGTCATGGTCTTCATTCACTTCTAACTGTGGTTTCAGTCTCCTGACGGACTTCTATTTTCGGAACGAATTGAGAATGTGTGGCTGTGTGTGGGATTGTTGCGTGCAAGCAAATAGAGAACGCGTTGTCACTGGGCGGGACGGACGTTGGGGCAAGTGCATTCTCGTTCTGCTGCGTCTGAGTGCATGATGCTCTATTTCTTCGCTTCTCCTCATCCTGGTATTCTGTTTGTTAGTCTTATCAACCGCCTAGTTCTAGTTGGAAACGTCAATAAAATTACTCTTCTCTTGGTCTCGGTGGAAGCGTGTCGTAGGGAAACAGGTCTTTAAACAAAAATATTGGAAAATACCAGCAACATGCTCAAAAAGAAGTGCGGAAGAATGAAGACGACGGTGAAGCATCGGCAACGATGAGAAATGCTCAACAGTAGCGGCACATGCTGAACGGAGGACGACGAGGAAGAAGAGCCGTAGAAAGATAGTCGGTCGTCTTTTGGAATGTGAAACTGTGTCATACGATGGTGTGATGACGAAGCCGATGGCTGGCGTTTGTTTTTTCCTCTCATTTTGTGGTCGTCTTTGTCGTTGTATTCTCTAATTTTCCTTGTGTACATGTGGAAGAGTTCGTCGATCTTCTGTTTATATTTAATACCATTGCACCACGCGGAATCCGTTCGTTCGGTGGGGACTTGTGTTTTTTCACTTTTCAACCGCACCATTTGAACAGAATGACTAGGTCATTGTTCAGGGGGAGATAGCCAGTATTGGCGAGGAGCTTCCCCCCTCGGATAACGAGAACAACGAAAATTATTTGCTAATGTAATTTCATGATTTAGCAGAGCGAGAGACACGAGAAAAGCTTATCGGGTCTTTAGATAAGCACACATTGCGCTAAATGTGAAAGCGGTACAATTTAGTGGATTTCTTCTCTTCACCTTTGTTGTTGGTATTTTTGTTGCTTCTTCTTTCTGCGCGCCATAGCGGAGAGCGCATACAGTAATGATTGTCATACATATCGACGTCGCATGTATGTGTGCATGTAGCGATGTAATGCTAGATCATCAAAATAGCCTTACGTGCGGTGTGCCGCCTCCCGTAGTTTCTTTTTAATTTTATCATATTTACCATTAATGCTGTTTTCCCTTTCTCTTAGTCTTCTCTCTTTTGAATGGTGTGACGGTCGCACTCTCTTATTCGAGAAAACGCCTCGAGAGTGGTCCTTCTAATGGGGAGAGCGCGAAGAAAGTTTTCTTGGAAAATCTGGCATAATTTTCTGACTTCCAATTGGAGGGAACATGTTTCGCTATGAAAGTGGTCAAGGGCACGATTTCGAGAAGCTATAATCTGTGGAACCAAGGTCCGTACCCTGTCGCCTGTATAAGCACGTGCAATTCTGGTGGATTTTTACACAGTCCCACACGTGCACAGTTCCTGTGCAACAAGTAAAGTATCCAATTAGAAGGTTCCCCAAAGATTTGGTCGAATGGTGCGTTTCATTGTTGAGTATCTTCTTGTGATGATGGCAAGCCAGATTCTCAGTAATTTCAGTCTACTATTACTTTGGGTTTGATTTCGTAAGCTAAGAATACATTCTGTAATCCAATTCATTCATTCGTAGCAGGTGCCATAATAACTGCTGCCCTAAGGACTCCACGGTGACCTCATACCACAAGTAAATTAATAGATACACGTATCGAACCTTCGTATGCAGAGATTCAGACATTCGTGCAAAATGGTCAATCACCCCCTTTTTCGCGTTTCCTCTTTCACCACCACGAAATGTTTCGCTTCTGTGTGTGAAAATGAATGGAAACCCTGGGCGTCATACGATGTTTTTATTATTTTCTCCCTTTTGCTGTTGTCCTTTCATTCATATGCTCACGAGCGGCGATACCTCCACTCACTAGGCAACCGAAAAACACCGAACAGCAGTTTACCGGCGAATGAGTCAACTTTTGCATGCGCAACTTGAGGCAGTCACAACTCGTTATCCCTATACCCTCAAAAGAAACGGAAATCTTCATTTCACGGCTCTTGTTCACAGTCCACAGTTTCGCCTGCATGAACCAATCTGATGCGTATTCTGATTGATTGGTCTTGATGTGTCTTCTGTGAAAATCGATTAAAGACTTGATTGGTTCTGCATGATTCCCCCGATGGCATTGCAACAGTTGGTAAGGAAATATCGATTTCCATTGATCACCAAGCTTCGTTGGACTGGTCTTGATTTATCGTCGACGTGGAACAACAACATTGCCAAGCATACTCCGCTTGAATTCACTTAGCAGCAGTTTCAAGGGCTCCCGAAATTTACTCAACTTGAACTTCGAAACTCTCGACGCCACAACATTTCCCATCAAGATTAGAACTTTGAAATTAAGAAGTGCTGTGTCAATTGATGGCCAGATAATTTTCAAGTCCAAAATCAATGCCAAATAGCCAAATCACCTGGCTTATCAAATTCATATCTTATCCCCCGATTGAGAAATAATCAATTATTTTGTTTTTGTTAAAACCCCTCAATCCGTCAGCCAATTTCTACAGAAAAGTTTCATAATAAGAACGGAGAAGAAATTGTCCTTGATCAACACCCAATTACCCCCCAACAAATAGATTGTCTCCGGAAGGTGATTACGTCAAGGCCTCGAACAGAAGAAACCGCAAAATTAATGCGAATAAATCACTTCATAACAACTCCAGGATCAGCTAAGGTCACATGCCCCCCCCCATTTGAATGAAATCACGTCAATGGTCGTGCGTCTTCGAGCCATCAAATATTATCAGCCTCCGGCGCGAGCGAATCTTCCAAAATACAAAAATAATGTTCAAGCAATTAATGTACACCAATTTGACATCCCACAAGTAACCGTAGCTAAACTGATAGCGCTACAAGCGCCGTAAAACCTAAGCCATATAATATTTATACATTAAGAACGCCGAAATGTTTCTTATCAAGTTGCTAAGAGAAGCGGCGAGCAAGGTGTTCTTTAGATTCGGTACGCCGCTGATTTGACGAATGAGGTGACTTTTCTTTTCATCGCTTATCACGCCATAGCATATGATATGAATCGCATTCCCACTTCTCCACCTCTAGCTGATAGTTTAAAGTTGCTTTTCGTTGATGTTCGTACATTGAAATGTAGACCCTCGGTTGGTGACCCTTCACACTCGCAGTACGCACAGGACAGGCGAGCTCCGTCAGGCTCGTTTGAGAAGTAAAGGGTGCAAACAGAAATCTTTTATTGGGGTTGGGTTTTATTGTGGGCCACTACACTCACATTCTGTTGACTAATTGGTGTAATGGTGTTATGAAATTAATTCACCTCTTAACCGTGCGATAGTAACAGAAGTTTTATTTGTCTCCTCTCTCATTGCAGTTAACCTCAGTAAAAAAAAACTACTAAACAATGTCATCGGAACGTGTTGGTCCGAATTGGGTGAAGCCCTCAGATGTCTACAGGACAACAGATCCGTCGCAAGCGGTGAAACTACGCATCGGCAAGGATGGTCTTGCTGCCGAGGAGCCGATATCCATTCCCAGCCTCCTGAAGCGTGCCGCCAACAATTACCCCGATCATGCAGCTATCAAATACAAAACACAAAAGAAGGAGTACACCACAGTCACCTACAAGTAAGTAGCTCCTAGCCGAGCTCATATCGAGTGTCCTTTTCATAATATTTCGTTTATCACAGACAATATGAAGAAAAAGTCCACCAAGTGGGAAAGGCATTCGTTAAACTAGGTCTCGAGCGGTATCACTCTGTGGGTGTTCTCGCCTTCAATTGTCCCGAATGGTTCTATTCGGCATTGGGTACAATTCATGCCGGCGGCATTATCGCTGGCATTTATACGACAAATTCTGCGGAAGCCGTTGAGCATGTGCTGGTGGATTCGAGAGCAAACATCGTCGTGGTGGATGACTCAAAGCAAATGGAAAAAATCCATCAAATAAAGGATAAGCTGCCGAATTTAAAGGCAGCCATACAAATTCAGGAGCCGTATTTGCCGTTCATGAAGAAGGAGGACGGATACTACAGGGTGAGTAGTTGTGTGCAAAGCCTCAATTCGAAACAAATTTTAGAGATTTTTCGGCGGAAATGCACTCTGAAGTTGTGTTAGCTGTGTTAGTTTGGTTATGCTTTTCATGGCTATTAAAGTTTGCATCCGCATACTGCCGACGGCAGTGTTTGAGTTGCAGAAGAACCCGTAGAAGAAATAGTCGGTGTACCTTTCGGCGTTTCGGCTTCTGCTCTGCGCTTAATGAATTTATGAATATGAATGCCTTTGATAATCCTCTCAACCAGTGCTTGCTGGTGCTGCACTGGATTATCCTCTTGTGATGAAGCATATGTAAGTAACCACATTTTCTTTTCTTTTCAGTGGTCTGAGATCGAGAGCATGCTGGTCTCTGACGTCGAAGACGAATATAAGCGTCGCTTGGAGAGTGTTGGCATCAACGAGTGTTGCTGTCTGGTGTACACGGTAAGTGCATCAACTAATCATCCGACTCGGACATCTCAAAAGACACCCATTTCCCCTCTCGTTGCAGTCTGGAACAGTTGGCATGCCGAAAGGTGTTATGCTTAACCACGACAACATTGCCTTCGATTGCCGCACTATCATCAAGTCTCTAAACCACGTCACTATGGGCTGTGAGGTCCTTGTTTCATACCTCCCACTGAGTCATGTGGCCGCTCAGACGGTGGACATTTACACCTTGCTAACAATTGCTGGCACAGTTTACTTCGCTGACAAAGATGCTCTGAAGGGAACCCTTGTGAAGACACTCCAAGATGCTCGGCCAACCAGGTTCATGGGCGTTCCTCGTGTGTACGAAAAATTCCAAGAGCGAATGGTTGAGGTGGCTGCATCGAATGGCAGCTTCAAGACAATGATCGCCAGCTGGGCAAAGGGCATCACTCTAAAACATTACCTTGAAGACAAAGATGGAGGGTAAGTACAGAGCATCCAGAGAGAAGTTCCGAAAAGACGATACATGTTCCTTTTGTTTTCTTTGCAGAAAGAGCTCCGGTGGTCTTCGCTACAAAATTGCCAAGTCACTGATCATGTCCAAGGTGAAACTCGCTCTGGGATTCGATCGTTGCTTGACACTGGTTAGTGCAGCAGCACCAATGTCACCCGAGACCAAGAAGTATTTCCTCAGTCTGGACTTGAAGATCCTTGATGCCTTCGGAATGTCTGAGACCGCTGGTTGTCACAGTTTGTGTTCACACGACAGTACGCATCTGGACTCAATCGGCAAGACCCTCAGTGGATGTGAAACTAAGATCATCAACAAGGACGAGAAGGGACATGGAGAGGTGATAAAAGTGTAGCCGTTGTGCGTGTTCAAACTTAAATGCCAATGCTTTCCCTTTAGATCTGCATTCGTGGCCGTCACGTGTTCATGGGTTACATCAACAACAAGGAAAAAACCGATGAATCCTTGGACGATGAAGGTTGGTTGCACTCCGGCGACGTTGGCTACGTCGACGACAAAGGATACGTGTACATCACCGGACGTTCGAAGGAGATTATCATCACCGCCGGAGGCGAAAACATTCCACCAGTTCACATCGAAAACCTGGTCAAGAAGGAGCTGCCCGCCGTCAGCAATGCCTTCCTGATCGGTGAACAGAGGAAATACCTTACAATTCTGATTACAATTAAGGTGAGTTTTCTAGACAGAGATTGTGAGAGAGAGGGAGGAAATTAAGACGATTGTTGCATTTTCAGACTGAAATGGACCGAGAAACTGGAGCACCGCTCGACGAACTCAACCTCGAGTCGCTGCAATGGATGAAGTCCCTTGGCGTCGAGCACAAAACATTGTCAGAGATCCTGAAGGCTGGACCCTGCCCGAAAGTGTACAAGTCAATTGAAGACGGTATTAAGCGTGCCAACAAGTACTCCATTTCAAACGCCCAGAAAGTACAGAAGTTCACCATCTTGCCGCACGATTTCTCCATCCCAACGGGAGAACTGGGACCCACACTAAAGGTCAAGCGTAATGTCGTCAATCAAATGTACCAGGCTACCATTGAAACTCTATACTAAACCGCCACGGCATGTGCCTTGCCCCGCACGAAATGGCACTTGGTCCTAGTTGTTGAATTGTATAACTTTCCTATTTTTTGTTATTTTTAATTTTATTTTTGTTGTATTCATTAAGAGAGAAACAAGAAATGTTTAGCAAATGTTATTACGAAGATGGACGAGGAGCTGCTCTCCTTGGATACCTTCAGCGGAGGAATCCAAAGAACGGCTCACTTTTCCATCGCCTAGAGTACGTACTTAGACTATTTACACTGTGAATTTACTTATAAACATGTATTTTGTTGTTATAACCAAAAAGAAAGAAAGAGAGAGCGAAAGCAAGAGTGAGAAGAAATCAAACGTAAGCAAGTGAAGACATTCAGACATTTATGTACCTTTTTTTTTGTATAAATCTATACATATGTATGTATATCCCAAATCACACACACACATAAACGCGTTGCAGTGTCGAGGCACCGTCTGCAGACGGAACTGCGGACTCTGTCGCATTTATTGGCTTCTTTTGTTTTGTTTATAAATTGATAGCTATTAAGTAAAAACAAAGAGGAATTATTCTTTAGAAATTGTAAATAGTAAATAAAACGCACAAGGATTTACTTAATTTTATACAAAATATGTATGCGAACATTTTAAGTAAAGTCATTTTGTTATTTATTCATATGAAGGTGTTTTTTTTTGTCTTTTCCTTTTCACAGTAAACCAACAACACTTTGACTAGATTGATAACAGCAGACTGACTGCCTATTTGATTGGGTACGTCACCCTATTCACTTCTTATGCTTATTTACATTAAACGAAGGTTGATCTGCTTGTACCAGCAGTTTAATCTGCTTGGCTCAACAGGTCTCGAATCCTCCAACATTCAAAGTCAACCCCCTATTAAAACACACACCTAAAGTCCTTTTCAGGACTGCAGTTCTATGACATCCAGAGTAGTAAGTATTCCAGAAATCTGGACCTCAATGAAATCTATGAAAATTCAACAACGACGCTTTTGCAATGTTAGGTAAGTCCGTATGGCCCTACGACGCTTTCAATTTTGACGCAAATAACGGTACTTCTGGAAGCTAGCGTGCATGCGTCTTAAGGAAGAAGCCATTACCTACAATTACTCATCATTGTTGTTTCCCTGCGTCCCCCCGTTTCCGAGATATTCAATGTCAAAGATTGCAAAATAGCAAAAATATACCTACTACCATTTCTGGGCGACTAGTACTTCAGAAATCCCAGCCAAGCAATTTTTGCGACCAACATTTCCACTAAATTGGCAACATCTCCGAGAATCCTAATCAGACCAAGACAAATGACAACTCATCGGAAAGGTCTCACTAGGACCTATGGTGCCGAGGCATGTCCTTGGGAGTTCGACTAACGGTAAGGGACTCACAAGGACCTAACGCGGAAAGTATAGTTCTTCAACTACACATCACATTAAATGCAGGCACGTGTCTGGGTCAGCAGTGAAACAGTCCGCTGGACTCGACAGAAGCCTTCGACAAAGAGTAAACGCAAATCTAAAACAAATACTCACAAAAGGTCCTTATCAGTACCGCGCACCCAAAAGGAAAAAGAACCACACACTCACAAGGTCCTTCTCAGGATCACACCCCATACCCACACACTACGAAAAAAAAAACAAATCAACTCCACTAGAAAAATTCAACTCTCATGCAAAAATCCAGCCAAAACACCAGGCCACCAGAAATGCAGAAAATGCAGCAGGTATACCCTCGAATGCAACTTAAAGTATGCAACGATTTTTGTCACGGGCGACATGAAAATTTGCCCGACAAAATTCGTTGCATACTTTAAGTTGTTAACGCGGGTATACCTGCTGCATTTTCTGCATTTCTGGTGGCCTGGTGTTTTGGCTGGATTTTTGTATGAGAATTGGATTTTTTCTAGTGGCGTTGATTTGTTGTTTTTGTTAGTGTGTACTGGATATGGGGTGTGATCCTGAGAAGGACCTTGTGAATGTGTGGCCCTGAAAAGGACCTTTGGGTTTGTGGTCCTGAAAAGGACCTTTTGGGTGGTCCTGAAAAGGACCCTTTTTTATTTTACATTTGGGTTGACTTTTTGTCGAAGGCTTCTGGGATCTGTCGAGTCGAGCAGAATTTAAATGCTAACCCAGACAGACGTGCCTGCATTTAATGTGAGGTTTAGTTGAAAACTATACTTACCGCGTTAGGTCCTTGTGAGTCCTTTACCGTTAGTCGAACTCCCAAGGACATGCCTCGGCACCATAGGTCCTAGTGAGACCTTTCCGATGAGTGGTCATTTGTCTTGGTCTGATTAGGATTCTCGGAGATGTTGCCAATTTAGTGGAAATGTTGGTCGCAAAAATTGCTTGGCTGGGATTTCTGAAGTACTAGTCGCCCAGAAATGGTAGTAGGTATATTTTTGCTATTTTGCAATTCTTGACATTGAATATCTCGGGAACGGGGGAACGCAGGGAAAAGGTAATGACGAGGGATTGTAGGTAATGGTTTCGTCTTTAAGACGCATGTACGCTAGCGTCCAGAAGTACCGTTATTTGCGTCAAAAGTCTGAGAGAGGCAATGCAATTTTGCCCTTTTGGGATTTCCACTGCGTTTACGATCAAAATATCGAGAGCGTGTGACCTGGAATTGAAGCTAGGGGCATGCCCTTTAAGATGAGCTATTGTTCACTGATGTAACCCTTCAAATGCGGTAGTTGTGAATACGTTACCTTTGCAGAACAGACAAAATTGTCGTCCTCCTTTCGGCTTTCTACTGCGATTATCTAAGAACTCCTGAGCGAAGTCCATATGCGGTGCACTTGAGAACAAAGCGTGCTCTTTCAGACGAGGTTCCACTTGTTGGCGCACGTCTTCGAACAAAAAAGTTACAAGCATCATCTGATGAAATTTCACCCAAAATTCGGTCTGAAATACCAGGCCACCAGAATCCCAGCAATAGCAGCAGGTATGCACTCGATTGCAACTTGAAGTATGCAATGCCTTTTTGACCGAAAGTGATCGTGGGCCCCGGCCAAAAATCGTTGCATACTTTAAGTTGCTAAGTTATACCTGCTGCATTTCCTGCATTTCTGGTGGCCTGGTGTTTTGGCTGGATTTTTGAAATTTTTCGAATTAATTTATCTTGCTATGGGTAAAGTGGGAGTTGTGGGGAGATCTGGGTTTAGGTCATGAGTTTGTGGGCCTGATAAGGACATTGTGTTTTTGTTTTACATTGGGGTTGACTTTTTGTCGGAGGCTTCTAGCATCTATCGAGTCGAGCAAACTTTATTAGCTGCTGACCCTGGTAGATGTGCCTACGTTTAATGTGGGTTGAATGCTTAAGTTAAATATTTTCTTTGAATGAAATTCACTTACCTTCAGCATTGACTGTGATACATGTGGATACCATGAGACTGCGTGTGTGAACGTTGCTTCTACCAGGGAATAGGGCCTTTGTTTGATTCGTCCTGAAATGAATGAAAAGATAACCAAGATTAGGATATTTGCGGGTAAGGATTTAAAAGTACATGTAATGTAAGCGTGTAATAGTTGTAATCTCAATTGTGAAAATAATTTTCTGTTCAAATAAAACTTTTCAACCGGTGCACCCACTATGTGTCTACACAAATGTATGCCAGTTTTGTGTCTAAGAAATGTCCCAAAGAGATTTGGGTCCTAACTAGAATTTACCAATAGTACATTAAGTTCATAGTAATTTACAATCACCGATGTTGGTTTAGAGTCTAACTAGAATTGACCCTTGGCACATTTGGCACAAGAGTCTACGATAGCAACCAGTGGCGTAATTGGTTAGGAGCCTAGCTGTGGGAAGTAAGGACACACCAGTGGCACATTTGGTTGACTGTCTAGTTACCTTCCACCATAGCTACTTTAAATAATTGCAATTAACATCCACTCGGAAGGTGCCGAGCTTTGCTTATTGCGTATTTACACAAACCACTCATTCAAAGCAAGTACACCTATTGCATTTCAGCCGATTATGTGCGCCTAAAATTCTGCGTCACGTGTAAAAACAATTTATACGATGTGTGTTTTTTGTGTGTGGGAGGGAGTTCATTGAGGGTACGCACTTCTTGTGAGAATTTAAAATGGGAGCTCTAGTGCTGCTATAGATATCTGCGTAAGACGAGTGTACTTTCAAGCTCTAATAAAGGTGTAAGCTGTCCTTAAACCTGTCATTTAGTAAGAGACTTTAGCCGAGATTATGATATAAGGGTTAAAGTTCAGTACATAGCGATTAGCTTATAACTGCCATACGACTGCCATCGACTGTCATTTGGCACTTAGTCAGCACATTTATAAGAGATAACTCGATCAAGGTCCCCTTAGGGTTTGAAAGGTCAGTACATTTTAAATCACTTTAAGTATATTCATTTGTTCTTCCACACATTTTACAATATTCGAAGGCGAATCTGGTTGAGCCAGATGAGATCTGTCTGTATTAGTCAAAGTCATCCCACATTACAAAAGCCTTTTTCAGGACTATGATTCTATCAAGTCCTCAACTTTTAAAATCAGAAGATAAAGGAGATCAAGGTCCAAGTGAAATTCAGTAGACACCTTTGCGATGAATCGCCCAGACACAATATTCCATCCACCCATCAGCTAAACAGTCTATCACCTTTTTCTAAAAAACACCTCTGAGATAAGAGTTCACCAAATTCTAGGCTAATTAAATACGAATCGGCTTCGACCACTGTCCCACGTCAATTCAATCTTGTCTACGAACTCAATTATCTCAGGCTAACTACAAGTTGAACAAATTGCTATCAGTGCATATTGTATTTTGACGGCGACGGCGCTTTGAAAGGACTCGTAACACAAATAACAAAACATTTGGGTTATCGGCAGAAGTAAACAAATCCAAGATTCGATTAAATGTCAAGGTCATAGCTAACCGAAACAAACGGCGCCTATCCGAATGTGATAAGCAAGTCTACCTCGACCAGAGTGCGACTCACAACCACATCTGACTGTGAATTGATTTAAACGCCCGACTTCAGCTGTGCGCCGGATTGATTTGCATTACAACGAAACGATTGGTTCTCCGCTGGACACAAAGTCTAAAAGTGCAAGTTATTCTCAATCTCCAGTTACTCTCACCCCCACCCTCACCCATTTTTTGCATTTGCCCATTGATTTCCAGTCATAAAGTTTAAACGCTGTATTTCTTCCATCTTCCATAGCTTCTGTCACGATGACGACACAAACTTTGGAAAACTGCAAGCCAGCATCGGCCTACACCAGCGTGGACCTCCGGGAGCCAGTGCAGATACGCATGCGAGAGGGCGAAAGACAGCCCATTACATTGCCGCAGCTGTTCGAGAGGACCGTTCGGAAGATAGCCAACCGGCCAGCCTTTGTCTACCAGGATCGGGACAAGAAATGGATCAGCCGCAGCTACCAAGAGTACTGGGACATGTCGCGCCAGATGGCGAGGGCATTCATCAAATTGGGCCTCGAAGCGAGGACCTCGTGTGGAATTCTGGCAGTCAGTTGCCCAGAGTGGTTCATCACCCAAATGGCGGCGATTATGGTGGGAGGCGTGTCCGCGGGAATATACATCACCAACTCAACGGAGGTGTGCCACTACGTCTTGATGAATTCCAATGCGACCGTCTGCGTCGTAGACGACTCCACGCAGATGGCGAAGATTAGATCTGTCAGGCATAAGCTGCCACTCCTCAAGGCGGTCGTCCAAATCAACGCTCCGTTCGCAGACTTCGTGGACTCGGAGGACGGCTACTACAGCTGGCCGAAGGTGGAAGCAATGGGCGCCGATGACGATAATCTTGAACGGCTGCTGGAAAAGAGACTAGAGAATGTAGCCGCCAATGAATGTGCTTTGCTCATTTACACGGTAAGCCATGACTCCCACTGCCCACTCCCCCCTCCACCCAAGCGGCAAACTAACAATATTTCTCTTGCAGTCCGGTACCGTGGGCATGCCCAAAGGAGTGATGATCAGCCATGACAGCATCATTTTCTTGTCGGAGAATATAGTAAGTGGAATGAATGACAAAGTCTACGGCCATGAAGTGACGGTCAGCTACTTGCCGCTGAATCACGTCGCCGGACAGATGATTGACTTCTTCGACAGCCTCTTCATGGGCGCGTGCGTCTACTTCGCCGACCGCAATGCTCTCAAAGGCACCCTACTCACCACAATCGCAGAAGCGCATCCCACTAGGATCTTCGGCGTTCCGCGAGTGTTTGAGAAAATAGCTGAACAACTTTCCGCTAATGAACTTGGCATGACGTGGATTTCGAGACTCGTCATGCGTGTCGCTCGCAATATGGTCAAAAACTACAATCTTTCTTTAATGGATGGAGGAGACAAGACAACGCGCATCGGTAGTCTTGGTTATTACCTCGCATCCAAGATAATCCAGAGGGCCAACGTCCGTTTTGGCTTCGACCGATCCAAGACGTGGTTCATCGGCGGGGCAACATCGGAAGCTGAGCTTAAGCAGTTCTTCCTGGGCTACGACATCAAATTGACCGAAACGTACGGCTTGTCAGAAACCAGCGGTTCGGTAACCTTGAACTGGGGGTGGGAGGACTATTTGAGCTGTGGCAAGGTATTGCCTGGGATTGAGTTAAAGCTAGCCAACATAGACGCCAATGGACAGGGAGAGGTAGGCCTGCTAGGAATAAGGCCATGTGCCCCTAACCGCCTCTGCTCCCATTTCAGATATACATTGGAGGTCGGACGATCTTCATGGGGTATTTGGGTAGCCGAGAGCTCACTACGGAAGCTCTGACAGACGACGGCTGCCTACGCAGCGGCGACATCGGATTCATCGACACAAAAGGCCGCGTTCACATCACCGGCCGCCTGAAGGAACTCATTGTGACCACGGGCGGAGAGAACATCCCCCCCGTTCACGTTGAAGCTCTCGTGAAACACGAACTCCGGGGAATAAGCAACGCAATGCTCGTCGGTGATAAACGCAAGTTTCTCACAATGCTCCTCTCGATCAAGGTAGGCTTCATGGGTCACGGGTAAACCGATGCTTATAGCCTCTTCCACAGACTGTCAATGACCCAGACACAGGAGCACCAAGAGACGAGTTGCATGAACACGCGCTAGAATGGATGGGAAGCCTGGAGTTGCCGTACAGCACGCTATCGGAAGTACTTGATGCCGGACCATGCCCCAAGGTTGTGCAGTCAATCCAGGAGGGCATCAATCGGGCGAATGCAAAAGCCATATCGAACGCACAGAGGGTGCAGAAGTTTGCCATTCTGCCGCATGATTTTTCGATCAAATCAGGGGAACTTGGTGAGTTTTGTGTGAAGAGTCAGTGCTTGGGTTGGAGAAACCAGGTCATTGTCACTCCGGCACATAGCGTAGTTTAATGCAAACTGTACACAGTCCCAAGATTTCATCGCTCTTTTGCAGGTCCCACCCTCAAGCTGCGTCGGAACGTTGTCCTCAATAAATATGCAGAACTCATTGATAGCCTCTACAAGGGAACATAAGCACCAACAAATACACATGCTCTGTAATTATTATACATTTCTTTAAAATAAAGCTTGGTTTAGGGTAGTGTGTTGTTCATTTTGACTTTTTCGGCCTTTCCACTCCCTCCTGGGACTCGTCGAGACTTGAGGTCAACGACAGGGTTTCGTCACCGTACGATATCATCTCAATTTTCTCGAGTTCCTTATCGACTGCCACGGCTGTCAGCTTCTCGCTCTTCGGCTTGAACACAAACCGCACCAGCGTCATGTGTACGACACGAACCAGGATAAATCCGACAATCACCGCAATCAGCAGCCAGATGACAGCCTCCTTGTCGTCGAATCGATTCAAACGCATCTTCGACCAGAACACCGTTTTCGGGGGACCCCCAGTAGCCTGCAATGACAAAAATGAACCACCAAGTGAACCCTCATGTAGAGCTAAGGACACAACAACACTGACCTCGAATCCGTCGGTGGGGGCCAGCGAACCTCTCCAGCCACCAATCAGCACGACAACACTCCGTTCGGTCTCTTCATCATGGCAATCCACTCCGGGTACGCTCAGCACATCCTCTTTGTCCTTCACTGTGTAATTCCGGCCGAAATGTATTGTCGTCGGTCCACGAATCATCTCCTGGATTAGCCATTTGCAGTCCCATAAATTACCTGACAAATCCACTCTCGCAAACTCATAGAGCAGCGACAAATTGAGGACGCTGTACATGTTGTTGCTCAGGTCCAGCTGAAGCATGGACGGCGAATGCTGCGCCACGAGCAGTCCCTCGATAAAATTATCCCGATGTAGATTGTTGATGGAGAGATCCAACAGCTGGAGTTGTTTCATTTCGTGGAAATGATTGGAGTCTAGGTTCTGCAGTCTATTCGACGACGCGTTCATGTAGCGTAGGTGACGAGTGCCGTTGAATATGCCCTCGGGCAGGAGGGTTAAATTATTCGCGGAAAGGTCCAAGTGTGTGAGGCTGGACAGCTCGGCGAAGCTCTGTGCGGCAATGGTGTGGATTTTATTATGACTGGCGTTGAATGTCTGTAGAGGCAAAAAAAAAGAAATGCAATAAAAGCGTGTAATGAAAGGCCGACAATGGGGGCGGCGTTGAAATTCATTTGGTCGCGGTGGAGTTGATGGATCACCCGGAACAGAGGATGATGATCCAGGCAAGTGCAATCTCAGCTCCTCCACGTCACTCTAGCTTCAAATGAAATGAGATTGTCAGCAAATTGAGGGAAATGAATCAGCAGTTGATGAGCTATGATGCCCCCAAAGCGACCATAAGAATGCTTGGAAGATTAACACAACAGCCACCTGAAACTATCCCACATTGCGACGTCAAACGAAAGTGTGCTAAGTGACAAGCTCCGAATAGACACGCTTCTATTTATGCCACCCCAATTAGAATCGAGTTTAGAACTGCCTCTGCACCTACCTCCAATGATTCCATTCCCGAGAGCGTGTTAGCGAGTATCTCCTCGATGAGATTGTGGCTCACGTCCAGGCTCTTCAGTTCGTAGGCCTTCGAGAAGGACAGCTGATCCAGGTTGTCTATGGCATTGTTGCTGAGATTCAGGTGCACCAGTCGCGCCAAGTTCATCTGCGTCAAGAACTTCACGTCGGACAGGCGATTTGAATCCAGCCGTAATATCCTCAGATGTTTATTGGTCTCCAGCGCCAAGGCGTTGAATGCTTCCAATCGATTGCAGTGCAGCGCGAGTGTCGACAGTTTGTTCAGTCCGCGAAACGTGTAGAAGTCAATGCGCTTCAGGTAGTTGGAACCAATGTTGATGTACTTCAGGTGAATCAAATTCCGAAGCGCCCCATAGGGTATGCTCTCAATCAGGTTTCCAGCCAAGTTTAGCTTCTGCAGGTTCGGGAACCGCTTGAAGCTCTCCGCATATAACAGTTTGATGGCGTTGCGGCGCAGGTCCAGAGAGGTGACGCTTGTCAAGTCCGACACTGACCAGGACTTCATTTGGGAAATGTTGTTCCTCGCCAGATTGAGGGTCTTCAGCTTTGTGAGCCCATTCAGCGCGTAGTCTTGGAGGTTCAGCATCTTGCTGTCTGAGATCTCCAGCACTCTCAAGTCACTGAATCGCAGGAAGATCGCATTATCTAGCTCGGGGATGTTGCAGTGCATGGCGTACAGCTCAGAGACTCCCTGGAGCTGCTCATTCCGCAGGTCATTCAAGCCACAGCCGACTAATGTGAGATTTTTCAAGTTCACCGACGCTGTCGCCGACACCAGCACCCGAATTATCACAAACAATAGCACACTTAGATCGGCCTTCATGTTCCGCGCCGACACAACCTTTCAGAATGTTCCCCCGTCTAATTAGGTCTATTATCACTTAATGATGTGTACCGAACCAGATGCTTATCACTCACGCAAATATTTAGCCGCCAGATTCGTCTCTAAACACGCGAACCGGTGTGTGTGCAAATCTCTCGACGGCGGATTCTGCTGACAGAGATTTATTGCGTGCAACGCGGAATGATCCTTCACGATCGGCTCCAGACTGGGTACTGATGTACTGCATAGCTAGAGAGAGAGAGAGGCCTTCTCGGCCGGGCCCGGCTAGGTGCTGCTGTTGGTTGCCGACGTCATCGTCGTTGGGGGTGTAAATTTGAAGCGCAAACACCTTTGAGATCAGAATCTGAAGTATGGAATTTTCTTGCTGCTCAGGGTGGGCAAAAACAAAGCGAATTTGAGTTTAGTTTGGTGTGTGATCACGCCCTCGAGTGGGTTCGCATATAAATGGAGTGCAGGTCTGTTGATGGACTGACGATCGGTGGAATTGGCTTCGAAGACGGGGTGGGGCTGGCATTGTTACACTCTGAGTGATGCTGTGACGGATGAGGGGGGAGCTGAGAGTCAACTTATTCGATTTCCGTGTCTTCTGTGGATGAACTGAGAACAAACGCTGGAAACATTCTCCACAAGCGCTTCATTGTCTACCGTGTGACAATCAGTTCGTCATCCAGATCCGACTGGAATTCGATGCGCTTCGCTGCGGAGCGCCATCACAGAACTAAAACCAGTAAAAACCTGTCAAAAATAAGTCCCATCCACAAACCGATTCGTCACTAAAACAGCCATCAGTCTCAGGCGCTTAGCCGGTTATCAATGCAAAGCCAAACCATAATTAACCGCAATCGTTTTCGAAAGCCTTAATCAAATGCCACAGCTAATTACACTCGAAATTAAATTCAAAAATTAATACAAACCGTAGTGACTAATTCCATCAGAGGGGCCGGCACGCCGCGCCGCTTGACGCCGTCTGAGGTTCATTAGAATGGATATTTAAATGGCGAATAAATCTAATTTCCACGACAGGATAAATATTGGCATAACCATCATCCGACTCCAATGAAAGTTGCAATCAAACAAAATTAACCCACAACACTTCCTGGCCTGCCGCCCACGGTCTGCACTGTGGTCCACCCCTCAAGTGGACAATTGATAATTATAATCCGACACAATTACCCAGACGCACACACACAAATTTGTGCAACATGGGACCGCAATTGTTTCATTAATAGTTTTGGCAAAAGCGTGGCAGTGGCGGCGGCGTGGTGCTCTGATATCCTGACGTGGGTGTGTTTGCTTGGTGTCCTTGGGCTCGTGTAATTGCTGCGAAGTGGTCTTTTGTGAGACTTCAATTCGAACTCGTACGATATTCATTTGATTGCACACGGGCGAACGGATGTGTGTGAGTTTCCTTTCATTCAGTTGCAGAGCCGAAAACTTCAATAAATCCAATTCCAGTGCAGGTCTCGTGGTGGTGTGGAATGTATAGCGACCAAAGGAGACTGCCGCGTGGGATGGATCAACGCCCGAAAATCAGATTCCCAAGCAGAACGAGAAACAGGATGTTACTGCATGCATCAAGCACACACGGCATGGCAACGGCCGTCCGGACGTATTCACGTACTTCGTCTCTATTGACTTAATAATGAATGTTCCACATACGCCAGAGTGGTCTCGTAGTGGTGTGCCCTCGTAACCCATCGTTGGTGCAGCTGCCGAGGGAATTCCTGACCGGGTACAAAATACAAAGTGATGGCGGCGGCAAGATAAAAAGGAGCCACACAGAGAGAGAGACACAGAAGAGAGCGTCACTAGCCTAGGGGAGTAATAAACACTACCAAGGGTATCTGGTATCCTCTGAGAGTGCACGGATGATGTTTTTGGAGGTTTTATGTGGTTTCTTTTTTTTGTGAGGTTTGGTTTGTGTGTCCTCTGCCTCTTTCTCTCTCTCTCTCTCATCCTGGCAAAGCTCCAATGCATACACCTAGTAGCAGAGTTGCCAGGAAAACTCACGCGAATCTCATTCCAATTGATTTAGTCGTCAGTGGTGGTAAGCACTCTCACCCTGTTTCAAATCAACGGACATTCCGACCTTCAAATGAAATGTTTGACAAGCTCTTCAGCCACCTCCTCGGCGTTTGTTTAAACTAATCAAAAGCCATCCATTTAATGTGACCGAAGTGGGAATGGCAACCCTCCACATGCATGGGGTGGTGGGATGATGGTCGCACACAGGCTACAGTTCGGGTCACCGTTCCCGGTCAACCATAGTAAATGTTGCGCCGCTTCTCGCTTTTGGTTTTCTATTTATATTTCATCAGAATACGCCATTGGATCGGGGCGGAGTTACATACAGAATTGTGTCCTCCAATTTGTGTGTGTTGTGCCGAGTGTGGTCGGGCGGCTGCGGCGCGGCGGTGGGCTGCGAGACGACAAACTAGGAGATTTGGACGTGAGCTCTGTATCGGCATTGGAAGCCATGATACAATATTAATGACGTGACTAACCAGAAACCTAGATGAAATGTGGAATGGCTTAGTTTTAGTTCTGTTACTGCTATAATAGCATTTCTCTTTTTTTTTTTGAGTCGGTCGATTTTGTTTTAGAATTTTGTATCTCGAACGAGGGCATTTGACAGGGTTTATTGTTTATCTGGGTGAAGGCAGTGTTCGGGAAAGGCGACGGAGAGATTTGATCGATCTGTTGGCCTTTGCTGTGAGAGAAAGAGGAGAGGTTATTCTATAGAATATAAATTATCCGTGATTATTACCAGAATTGAGGGCAAAACGTGGTGGGGGACTAACACGAGTCGGCTTTTTGCATGGCAAACTGGACTATTACGGTTACTGGTGTGTAATCGAGTGATGTTGCAACGATGGTGCTGTGTTTGCGACAGGGAAATAAATTAGGGCTTGTCGGATAAAGTTCCATTGTTATTGTCTGAAACTGATTCAGCCTGGGAGGGAATACGTTGCAGCATTTTAGGGGCATTGGTAATTTTGCATCACCTCCGATCTGGGCTCAAGGAGAGGCTCTGAAAATGGGTACAGTTAGAGGGACCGATGACCTGTTGATGAAAAGATGAAAATGGGGTTACACATAATACACTCGTCGTCACTCCTTCTCATCGACTGGCCTCGTTCCACAGCCACGGACTGAAAGGGAAGGCAGATATCTCAAAAGCTACGCAACTACGCCACTTCAAAGAACATTACCACTGTTGAACCAAAACGCATAAACTTTTCCTTTGTCCTCTGCCACAGATATCTCAAGCAGACTGGTGCTTAGACACCTTTACCGAAAAGAGAAAATCACCAAAGAACTCAATGATAAAAGGAGTGTCTACCCCGCAGTCTCATTCTTCCCATAAAACAAAATTAAATGCAACTCCATACTGAATACGAAACGAAGAGCACGAAGAACATCTCTGGCACACCGCGTCTCACTCACTCGCCTCCCTCTATCTTTTATTCAATGCAATGTGCAGTGTGCAAGTAGTTCGTCATGGTGATGGCGGGCGAAATAAAATAAAGACACAAAAACAAAAACTCCTACAACTTGAGTGAATGAGAGAACACGATGAAGGACAAGCAACGAAAATCCTATTAAAACTCCTTCCTGATGGTTAGTTGCCTTGTCAGCCTTAGTATAGAATTGTGCCACATACAAACGAGCGAAAAACTACCCAAGAATACCGACCTCTTCTGGGTGGCAAAACAATGAAATAAGGATCATGAACTATACCACCCATCAGCACTGCACCACTCACCAGTCTTCGTCGGCATCCGCTTAGGCATCCATCGCATGGACTGACTGACTCTGCGAATTGAAATGATGAAAATTATAAAACTTGAATGGAGTCTCTCGGATTGGAATTCTTTCACCTCATCGTTTATTATCCTCAGCTAAAGTTTCCGATCCAATTTCTGGGTTTTATTTTGCTCCTTTTTTTATGCTGTCCTCCTTTTTTCCGCCGCTCTCTGGCGTGTCTTCCTTAAATGAAATTATTCCAAACTGGATAGTTGCCGCGCGGAAGATGCAGCTGTAACTTTAGTGCGGCCACCAAGTCAAATGGAAAAATGTAAACAAGGAGTTATTCAATTTCCCGAGTTTGACAAAGTTTCCGAAGACCATTGCAAGGTAATCTCGAGCAGGGGGCAAGTCAATCAAGTGGAATAATCCATGGCAAGAGCTCTGATCGAAAAACTAGTAAACAAATCTCAACCACCCAAATGGGACCCGCTTTATCCCAGTCCAGCCAGCCGAACACTAATAACTTGCATCAACTGACTTGACCCACTTAAAAGACAAACCCAGAAGTTAAGTGCATGGGATACACATTTCGAATTCGTCTGCTTCAAAGGCATTCGATGGATGGGGAGAGCGAGCGAGCGAGCAATTCACAACCACATTGTATGCCCTAATTTCTCTAATGCCCTACTTAACCAATATATTCACCGCCCACATCGGCAAACTATAAGCCACCCCCTCAAAGTAACACCGAAACCCAAGCATTATCCCCCCGCCCTCACTGCCACGAACACACAAAATGCCACTTGACTGATCTCATCTCCCAAAGCAGATTCTGCCGCATCCTTTACACTAGCGCCACTTGTCAAAGTTTATCATGATGATATTCGTGTAAGCAAAGCTCCTTCTCGAATTCTCATATCATCCATGCATGGCGGCGGCATGGCACCACCAGCCCGGATAATCCTCCATTCAGTAATCATACATTTACCGACCGATAGAGCAATCAATTGGCCACCCACTCTCACCCAACCGCCATTTGAACAGACAGACAAGCAGACAATTAAAACCCCCGAACAACGTACATATTTACAAATAATACCAGAGTGAGACCGAGCGAACCAGAATCAGTATCAGGAATTGAATCCTTTTGCTGACAGATGACGATGACGGTGACGACGACGACAAGGATGATGGCAGAGGATGACGGCAGGAGACGTGAGGTGCATGTGTGCGGAATGTAGAAAATTCAAGTAATAAATCCACACACAAACAAAGGCCATGCGATGAACGATCATCACTGAGGGAGAGAGAGAGAAAGAGAGAGCGGGTGCATTCACAAAAACAAACGAACGAGACACACCATCTCCCCTTGTGGTGGGACACCAATAAAAGAAGACGTTGAAAGGACAGGGAACAAGGAGCAGGGGAAAATTCTCGTCTTTGAAACTGGGATATGCATTCCTTCAGGGTTGACATCACTTGGATGTCTGCCAACGAGAAACAAACTTTCCGTTGAGTGCTTCATTTTCGGCGGTTAACTTGCATTTGCCGAGCTGGCTCGAGCGCCCTCTGCTTTGAAGGAGCGACCATGGATGGAGAAGGATGCTCCATCTCTCGCTCCTTCATATCGAGTTTGTTTCCGCCACAAGGAAGGAAAACATCGCCAAAATAAAATAAAAAAAAAAAAGAAATTTGAAAAGAAAATTCCCATGCATACCCAGGCACACACCACTCATCGGGGGAATTGAAATGTCCTTATTTGTGCCTCTGCCTTCCTTCCTTCCTCCCTCGTGGTGGTTATTGAAAATGGGAAACAATTTGTAATGCGGCTTATTACGAGGCGAATTGAAAACGGATTCATGTTTCATGTTCGGCATAATAAGGTCCTTCTCTCTGTCGAAGGGTTTCATGTTTTTTGGTTTTTTTTTTTTTGCTTCCCACCCACAGTGAACCACACGGGAAAGGGCTAACTCCCTCTGCCTCTCATTTTTTTTTTTTTGGAAATATGCCGAGAATCAGGGCAAGTCAATTCCTTTGCAATTGTCTGCTGATGGTCGTGGTGGTGGAAGATCCTTTGCTGATGATGGACTCATAGCTGCAAACGAGATATGTAACGTATAATGTAATTACATCGGATTTGAACGTTCTCCTGTTTGCTTTCTTTTTATGATCTCCCTTTTTATGACGGTTCCGTCCTCCGGTTCGGTTCTGGCTGCCCCGTCTCCCGCAACTCCAGTTGCCCATCGTGTGCTTTGGAAGTTATAGTTATTCCTTTTGATTGATTACGTCTGGAGTTGTGAAGTTACATAAGCCATTGGACAACGATGAGCTTCTGTTGTTGGTGGCCTGCTACCATGCGAGCACCGAGAGGGCGAGCCCCAATAGATATGGGTTTGTAAGTGGAGCCTTGTTCATGATCCCTATGCATTAATTTTCGACGGCATAGCAACGATAAGGATACGATGAGGGGGACTCACACTCCATGCAGTTGGCGGAGGAAGTTCCGCTCCTGTGGACTGAAATAAATGGAAGTCATTTCGGTGTCGGTGGGAATTTTGTTTCGGGGAGTCCTGTAGACGTTGGCTGAGGAGTAAGGCGAAAGCAGACAAACAAAAAAAAAAATTAACAGTCAACAAGAAAGGAAAAAAAAGAAGAAAGAATCAAGGAAGACGGGCCGAAGAGTCCTGTGGCTGAGTTGATAAAAAGTGAGGGGTTTACGTTATAGTGGCAGTGATAAAAAGTTGGCGGCGCCGACTGCGGGTAGATGGGTGGATGATGAATATTGTTTTATTCGCCGATAACATTTGCCTCTGTTTGGGGTAGTTTGAATCATGTAAGCAATGAGGAGAACTTATGAACGAGTGAAGCTCATTGCATCGGAATAGGGACCTGAAAAAGAACAGTGAGTTCTTCTTCTATGTCGCATCATTTGAGGCAGTTGCATTCATGCAGATTGAAAAGCCGCTTCTTTTGAGCCTTAAGCCACGACCAATAGAAGGGAGTAAAAAGTGTCGGAAAAGTGGACTGTAGGGTCTTACGCTTTAAAAATCGCCCATTTATCGGAAATGGCTCGTCTGCCACTTCCTTCTGGACATCGATAGAGGATCCAATCACGCCTCTTTCCATACCATTCCCCCATAGGAGCGGAAAAGGGAAATTGAAGCACTTCAATTCGCATCATTTCAGTCAGCTTAAGCAGAATGAAGATACGCTCCTTTACGCTAGGGGTTGTTGAAATCACGTGTGTGTGCTTGTTGAGTAGTTCGCGTTCAGCATAAATCAAGCAAGAGATACGTATCTCCTCCGACTAGACTAAAGTTGTGCAGCAGAAGTTCTAATCAAAGTCAGACCATCAGTCGAATGAATATCCCTTCTTCGATAAATTAATCTCTGATTGAACGTCGCGCTGATTTCGAGAGAAAAGCAAAAAAATCACCTCATATGGAGCAGCGACGACAGCTCACAGCTCAAGGATATCCGCACTGCAATCGAAAATTTGCTGAATATTTCACCATGCAATTGAAACTTTCCTTGAACTGCTTGCAAACGGATTGCCTGCCGTCGATACGTATCACCGGAAAAGCACACAGACGAAGCAAAAAAAAAAGGACACAGAACTCATCGTCATCCATTTGATCCTTATTGAAATGATTCTTTTATTTTACAGCCAAGCAGCAAATCCTTGAAGAACCCGAAAAAAATTGAGAAAACGAAACCAGAAACAAAGAGAAATGCCCCAAAGCAATGACCTCACAGTGCCACTGGCTTCTGGCACTTTTACAGACTCTCCCTCTCGCCAGGAGTTCGAAAAAACGACACCCAAATGGAGCAGCTGAAAATTCCTAATACGAAATGCAAACTTTCAATGTGGCAAATTTGAGAAACCAGCAAGAGACCGAACGGAAAAAAAACACATCCTTCTGCCACGCCAATAACGTCTAAGACCCAGTTTCGTTTTTCACAGGACGAACAAAGCAGCGGAGAGGGCAAACAAAAAAGGAGTTCAACTGCAATCGAGCCTTCTTCCACCTTGATGTCAGTTCGTGCCGACTGTCGAGCCATGCAGACAAGATAACACGGGCAAGGGCCGGGAGTCCGACCTGGGACATGGTTGAAAGAAAAATCGGCATTTGGCTGGTGCATAAGTCATGCCCAGCAGTGGGGGGTTGGGAGGCGTCAAAGAGACGCACCGGACGACGTTGAATGAATGAGTGTATTGAGGATGTACGACTGCACGAGCACGAATACGACAAGTGGCAGAAGCAACCGCATCGAACTGACAAATTTGCGGTTGAACTGGAAGCGCTTGCTGAAAGGAAAGCCACACCACACCACAAGCCAGGCAGATATGGTGTACTGTCTGAATGTGGATGATTGGAAATAAAAGCAATCCATGTTGTTACTTCACGCGAAGCACGAGGAAACTCTATTTTTATTAATGACAAGCAAGAAGTTGATCCTGCATGTTGCACGGAAGAGGAAGCCAACTGCGGGCGATATCGGCAACAGCACGAGCAATAAGAGAAGTTCCGTGCTTGTTCAAGTTCCATGGATAATGAGTTCCGAAACTTTCAGGAGACACAGGACGATGCAATCTGTAAGCTGCTGCAAGTGTTGGATGCGGTTGTGTTAATCCAAACAAATGACGGCACCGAGCAGTACGGCCAGCGGCAGGAAGACGGAAATATTTTGGTTATTTATCATACACTTGGGTTGGCTGCAGGTAAAAGCCATTCGCAGTCGCTGTGCGGAAAAATGTTGATGCCGGTGTTTGCTGCTTTGTTGTGGAAAATGTTATCTTTCATTTTTGCTGTAATGATGAATTTATGATGGCGATTTGCTGGTCGGGGGAGTGTTAAAACTAGACAAAATGTAAATAATTTCATGTGGTTGGGGAGTTGTTCTGGGAAAAGGGCTTAAGGGTTAGCGACGAGACGGATTTATGTGGCGTGCGAGAGTCTCTGCGATGTGGTGGGGGTAAAGTTGAGTTCGAGCAGACATTGGGACGTGGTTTAAATTCGCTCTGTTTGCGTTCGCCGGTTGGATGAAGAGGATTTTGTACCAAAAATTGTTGCTGGAGTCGAATCAGGTGAGCTCAAACTGAGTTAAGGCTAGTGTGAGTTATTTATGAGTAGCCTAACTTGAGCAGGGTGCCTCACTAAAACCAATTCAGTTTCTACAACTTCAGGGGTAGTCTTTTCGATAGTCAATGGCTTCCACGCCAAACGGTCATACAAACTAAGAAAAATAGAAACGCCAAAAATCATGCTCTAAAAAATGACAAACTAAGTAAGTGACACATTGAAACCAAGAGAAATCTTAAAGCCAGCCACCACAAAGTTCGTTTCAACTTTAAATTTAATAAACAATTTGCCTGCATACCGACCATACACGACCCACCCCACCCAGCGCACAAAACAAAACGAAACGTAAACGAAAAAACAACCAGAGTACAACGCCTGAAGCTATAAAAGTTCATTTTCCCACAAAACTACTCGACCAAACTCCATTACCTGTGCTAACCTATTTATTGCTCCATCCGCAACCAGCCTCACACTCCACGCTCCACAACGAGGTGTGCAGGTGCTCCACCACCACCCACTGCGCTGCCATTGCACAACTGAATCCATCTGGCCTGGTCTGGCCAATCTCCAGGTAATGAATTCAATCTGAAATTATCCCTTTTGCAAAAGGCCGCTTACCCGCCCTACTGCCCCGAAGGATGTGTTGCATTTGCGAAGTTGGACGGAGTGGGGATGCTCTCAAAATAACTGGCATATGAACACACCATTCGCCGAATTTGCTATATGCCCTGAAAATTCAATTCAATTTAGAATACCTGTGTGTCCTTGTTTGCCGCATTCATCAACATTAGCCAATTTTCCTATAAGCCTCCACCCTCTCAGGCTCTCACAATCTCACCCTCGCACCCCACAACATCCCCCCTCCGTCAGCCAGCAAACCAACATCCGAAGACCCTTAACAATAAACATTCGCAAGGAAAAAAAGAAGAGAAAGAGAAAAAAAAATTTAATTTGATAATCAAAAATGGAAATTTCCTATCGTTGCACTCCACTCCACCGCACCGCAACCAAAGGCTCCCCCCTTCACCATCACCACAATCATCAGCAGGGCTCGCCATCGCCATTGCCACCGCCACCGCTCATAGGCTCTTCGATATCAATGTGAAATAAATTGTAATACATCCTTTTTCCGCCGCTCACAAACGTGAGCTTTCATTATGCGAGCTTTGCTGAGGTTTGAGCATTCAGCGGGCAGAGAGAGTGCTTTCACTATCGTGTGTGTGTGTGTGTGTGTCTTCGTCAAGTTGACTGTGTGGGCTCCATCCGCACATCGTTCGTTCAAAATGGGACTTTTTTCTTTCAAAAATCCTTTCCTTATGCGAGAGGTTCGCGCACGCATATACGATGGCTCTCGGGATTCCCGATTTTCCACGATCCCGACGGGTGAGCGCAATATGAAGAACAGAAAAACGGAGTTGCATATCGAATGAGAACAAAGTTGGCAGAGCTAGTGGGATACGCATACGGGAATCAAAGGCGTTTCCAGTGGAAGGATGTACAAGGAACGACGTTGAGATAGGACAAGCGACATGCGAGAGAGAGAGAGAGAGTGGGTATTATGCCGTGGAGAGGTTTTTGGATTTAGAAATAACTCTGTGGGGACTGGCGTTCGAAAAGAGTCACGTTTATAAACTTTATTGTGGGCGACGAGTGAAACGACTGCGACGACAACCCAAGTGGCTTTAAGCTTGAGTCTCAAAACAGAGTAGGGATTAAATCGGTACGGCATAGGCATCTGCTTTGAATGTCGTTAAACTTACGATTCATGATGTCCTGGTCTCAACATAAGCAAACAGCCCAAAATTAGGGTCGTGGATTAAGAGCAAGATGAACCACAGCAAACTACTCAAAACGGCCTTTTGGATCTTCAGAGTGGCGACCTCAGTAATCTACCCAAAATGACCATCCTCAAGAATCACAGGCGAGCAGCCAACAGACCACAAGCCGCCTACGCCAAAGCCAGCAAGTGCGACAAACATCCCATATACATACCTCAACAAATGCCCGAGCACCAGAGCGTGGAAAATTTCCCTCAAAAAGCTCTCGCCCGTCGATGTTCCACACTTTCCACTCACTCGCTAGCAGGTCCTTTCACACTAAGTCACATTTCTCCACTCTTGCTCTCACTCTCTTGCTCTCTCTGCAGCAGCTCTTTGTACCCATATCTTGGCTTTAGCCAGGCCAAGAAAAATCTCAGGCAGTTGGGAATTTTTCAAAATCGCCTGCCTCTAGTTGGTGTTCCGGTTTCGGGTTGTGCTGTTTGTTGCCTTTTCCTCCTATTTTCACCATCATCATAAAATACATATACTTCACCAAAAAAAAAAAAAATAAAAGAAAAAAAATAAGAGAATACAAAATTCTTGAATGTACACACACATTTCAGTGAAAGTTGTTTGAGACAAAATCAAGTTGAAGACGACTACCACGACGGCGACGACGACTACGAAGTAGAGATGAAAGTATTTTAGCAACACACGACTAAAAGGTACATCGGTTTGGTGCCCAACAGTGCCTCAGCATCCTCCCCCATCCACCCCGCCCACGTCCGCACATCCACTTCTGACGACTGCTGCTCCTGCTGCTGCACATTAATTCGAATCCTTGTTCGAGATAATATCCTTTTGTGACTCTATTTTTTCCATTGCACATATGTTGATAGCAGCCAGCAACAGTGGTGTGTCCCGTAAAAAATTATCAACCGCCGAGATTTATGCTTTTGTTTTTTGTTTCAAATTTTCGAAAGTGATTCGCGATTTGAGAGTAGATTCTAAACATTTCGAAAACGAGAACAGAACAAGTAAGGGTGGTGCGGTGTGTTGGAACATTTTCGAGAAATTTGAAAATTTTCCCAGGACACAAGAAAGTTTCTCCCTTTTGGCATTCTTTTCTGCGGTATCTACTCTCAAAGAAAGCAGGGAATTACGGGAACCACCAGCAATTGAAGTTTTCCTGTACGACAGTGTGTTTGTGTGAATGTGTGTATGTTACTGTGGGTGTGGGTGAGTGTACATGTGTATGTGTTTGCTTGCGTTGTGCGTTTGTATACAGCAGTAGAAGAGGCAGCAGCAGCAGCAGCAGCACCAGTAGCTGAAAGGACCTGTAAAATACACAGAATCAATTTCACAGAACAATCAAGTCAAAATTTTCTCACTTTTCCTTTGCAAAAAAATAAACCTTACACGGCTCTAAACTTTTTTTTTTCAATTTTGTTCAGTGCGGCTCTTTTTCTTGAGATTTCATCTTGTCTCTTGTGTTTCTCTTCTCTTTGTATCACTGCCACCTCAAGGACAACAAACAGTATAACAGGTGCTTTGGAGAAATGGATTTTCTTTCCTTCATACCCCAGCATGTGGGACCTTAAGTCAGTTTTTTTCTCTCGTTTGAGTTCCAACATATTTGCTCGTTCATTCATGAATCCTTGCTGCAAAAATTAACAAAAAAAAAACTAAATCATTGTGTGTTCACGAAATCTGTGATTATAAATGGAAAGTGAAAGCGAAAATCCGAATACATCGTGAAGACGAAGAGAACAACACATTAGTAGGAGCAGCAGCAGCAGAAGAAGAAGAAGAAGAATCCAAAGAAGCAATTTTTTTTTTTTTGCGAAATGAGTGTGTATTCGTTGTGCGATGAGAAGTTCATAAGTGGCACAAGCTAACAAGTGTTAGAGTCAAGAACGATTCTTCTGCTCTCCTTTCGTTCGTTTCGTATTTTTATCTGCACCAACAAAAAAAATCAGTTCCTTTGGTCCCTCTCTTTCTTTCACACTTCATCCCCCGTCCTCCTTTAAGCTCTCACATTCGATTGGAAAATGAAAATTCAAATTCAAATTTAAGCAAAAACAAACATATACAAGCTTTAACTAATCGAATTCATTTTAAACACAAAATCGTCTCGAAAATTTCTCTAATTCCATGTACGTGTGCGTTTCGTCTGAATCGTTGTTCAAAAAACATACATATACTCGAAAATAAAGGAAAAACCGAAAAAAAAAATAATTAACTCAAAGATCCTGTAAATAAAATAAATTCATTCGATTTGTGCAAAAGAACAAAAAAAAAATAAGAATTCAAAAAAGAAAAATTTCGAAATTTCTATTATATAGAAAATGAAAATTAAATAAATAATGAAACAACTCAAAAAATATCGCTGAATCCTTGGAGACTGCTCGTTGGTTTCAGGGGAAACGATTCAAAAAAAAAAAAAAAAAACATCGCCAGCAAGAAAGTTCATGTAAATTATTCTCGTAGTTAGCGAACCGTTTTCATAATTTTTGATAAAAACAAAACAAATTAATAACGATTTGCAAATTTGTACATCGCTGTGAGTATCGCGTGAACATGGACAGCTGAGTGTGCGTTTGGCGTGTTAAACATGATCCTGCATCGGATATGGGACGACATTTATAAGAATGTAAGTTTAAAATATATCAACGTTAATGAAAAATATAATTAAAATAATTTTAAATTAAATGGTATCAGTTGGAATTGCCTTTCAAAATTTTTACTTATATATTTGCTCCGATTTCAAAAATGACCAGAAGTCATGAAGCGCCTTTAGCTTGCCTATTTTCAGTGTTGACCATTTGAGGTTATGATACACTTCAATCACAGTTGATGTTAATCATTTTTCTGAACACCTAGATATTTCATCCAAAAGCAATTTACCTAGAAAATCAGTATTTGATCCTTTCGGGTGGGTTATACCTGAATTCGAACCAGACCCTTTCAAAGGACACATCTTGGAAACATCCAACAAGACTATATTAAGCACCATTAATTTTGCTAACCCCTATTCTAACTATTCATGACTCCGCCCATTAAGAGCTGTGCACCCATTCTTCTCCTTTTTGGTTACTAAATGTGATTTTTGGTTCTGGATAAACATCCACTTTTGGTCAAGCAGAGCTCCACTTCGATGGCGCTTCAAATGAGGCAAACAAGTGCTTAGACAGAGCGTTCAGATTAAGTCTTTTATAACTGCTGTCCTATTAAAGGTCCCCACACACAAATTTTGGAAAAAGTAGGGGCCTCTTAGATCTGTCATCTTTTACAAACCAACACGAAGCAACCCAAATTGAAGAACGGACCCTTGTGACATTTAATGAAGAAGGCTACTCAATCAGTTATCGACTGTCTTTTAAGAACAGGACTACACAATTAGAAACAAAAACCGAATAACATAACCCACATAATATGGTTGGCGCTATAGTCCGAGATGGACGAACGCTTAACTCCTACAGCAACCCCTCGTGTCGAGAGTGCCATCATTCTATCAAGAGTCGATGGGAAGTTGAGAACCTTTTTCCAGACGGGAGTGCTCTTTCAGATTGACTCGAAAGAGGTGGGGCCGTGAACTATGAAAGTTGGTAAGTCCGGAGAACAAAACTGGCACCTCTGCCGCGGCGGAGGTGACGCGCCAACCCACGTCGCCCACGAAACTGAATGGTCTCTTGAAGACAGAGCTATACATCAAGACTTCCAAAAACTAAGCTTGTATGTCGTGTCTTGCAAAAACTGTGCCCGTCCAAGTGTTCCTTCTTCTGTCGATGAACGCTTTGCAGATTTTAGCGGACACCAGACTGTGTATGGTTGCGACTTATACGATGTCTTGCAATTGATATGTTTCATTTCTTTGAGAAGATCAAGCTTACTACTGGACAAGTGAATAAACCCATGGGCAATCAACGATGTATCACAGTGACCTTAGAGTCACACGTTGAAATTATATTGGTGAGACTCTCGCCGTCAAATAAATTAGGAGTAAACGGACTGCCCCTAGCACCCTCCGCCTCTCTTGCCATCACACCTCCCAGTTGGCGCGACTGAATTTGAACGTGAACAAGAAAGCGGTCTAATTTTATTGTGGCAGCACGCTAACTAGTCTTTCCAAACTGCCAGACTGTTTCCAAAATTAACGAAACAATCTCTGTTCCTTCTCTATCACTCGTTGTTGCATGGATTGTGTACAGCAGTACGAGAATACTACAAATGGTGCACCATTTCGTCACAAAAATCATTTAATGAGTTAAATACTTCCTCTCCCACTGACTCTGACAAAAAACCTATCCATTCCCGTTGTCTGTTCATCACTAAATTGCTGTCACTTTGGTGGTATGACATCCATCTCAACTGCCAGCTCCCAGCTTAACACCAAAAACTTGTCACAATTGCCAAATACCAACAAAAACAAAACTATCCGCTCTATCTGTTCCTGTCTGTTCAGTGCAGTCCATGTTCTCCTTTCCATTGACATTTAAAAAAGTGTCAAACAAATGTCACCGCTGTCACGTAGCACTGAACAAATGTATGTACATATATAATTTGAGAAGAAGAAAAAGAAACGGTTTTTTTTTTAAACAAATACCATATTTACGTATGCAAATATTCTATGTACATTTTGACTTGAACGAACGAATGTGTACCGCAACATGTCATCGTGTTCATGATTTGTGTCCAAGTGGCTTCATTTAGTATTCATATTGGGTTCGCACTCTTTCGCATGTACAAGCAAACGAACAAACATACCGAGCACCGAGCACAAAGTTTAGAACTACTCGTACAACAAGAGATGCATATGGTTGGTGTGCGTCTGGTGTCGTCGTTGTTGTTTGTTGCTTTTGTTGATGTTGTGCGTTCATTCTGTTTCGTTTTTTTTTTTTTTTTTAAATGGGGATTATGTGTGGTAATGGAAGTGTCATTACTCAAGAGGATGATAGGGACTCTTCTTTTTTATGAAGTTTTTGAACGCTCCTGAGGGTGACCCTATTGTGTGAGGAGACGACAACTGTGTGAGCGGCGTTGGATGACAGTTTGAATTGTGCAGTTTTTAGCACGACCACTATCTGGGAGAGGGAAAATGTTCAACGAGGAGATCATAATCCATCTTATGGACATTTTAATGGAGAGCGAGTTGGGACAGAAAGCCGCTCTTTCCTCCTTTAATGACAACGACGTCGTTTTCAACAAAAAAGCAAGCAAAAATATGGAAGAAAAACTTAAAGGAAGCAACACAAGACCCATCCTCGACTCTCGAAAAAAGTTCCTCGAAGAATTAATAAAAATGCTTAAGAAAGATATTCATTTTCAGGCTAGAGGCAGAATAATCTTTGGGGATATAGTCCAGGTCTAGTTCGTTCGGCCTCTACTCTCAGGAGCTTCATAACAAGCTCTTCTTCAAGTTGAGTCCGCGTTGAACCAAGTTCAATTTGTCATCAAAAGACATTGAACCTCGGCCTACAGTTTGAGCTGCGAAATAAATGTAGCTTTCTTCATTTCGAGAGGTTCCAAAATACGAAACTTGTTTCCGTTAAAATGGGTTGAACGTAAGAAAAAAAAAAAAAAAAAATTCCACATACGCCTCAGAGAACCATGGGACAACTCTCTGGTGACCTTTAAGTAATTCGGTTTCAAACACAATTTCTTCCAAACCAGAGTCACATTTTTGGCAAACATTGTAAACAGTGCATCAACAGCATCTTAGTCAATTTCATTCGATTTCGTTGCTTCAACGCAAAATAAAATCAATCCATTCTTAAAGACTACTCAAAGAAGGAGAAAAAGCTGTGTCCTATGATGCCTACAACAAAACTACCTCCCCCCGTCGCTCAACATAAACTCCACCGTTCAATCCTCCTTTATCGTCACCGTCATCATTCGTTCTCCCCCCACAACAAAAAAAAAATAACGAAAAACGAACTCAAAGCAACGAATCCCACTCTCACTCCTGAGATGTAGAAAATAAATGGGTCATGCGTAAATGCGTGCACAGGAATCCTCATGCACACACACGCACGTACGAAAAAAGAAAAATCTACTGGATCGAGAGGAGCCCAACATCATCGCGGCCGCTCTAAATAGCAGCATCCAACATCCAGCATCCAGTCATCCAGGATTCCAGACTTTTCAGCTTTCGTCAATTGGAACTCTCTGAACGCACACTCTGAAGCAGCTCTGCCGTCGCAGATACACAATCCTATGCTTAACTCCGAGCACCGTCTGCTCGCGATGTGTACGTGTTTGCACACGTGAGAATCTCCGTTCTCACCAACACTCCGACGGCACTCCATTCCATCCGGGATAACAAAAATCGCCTGGAAATGGAATGTTATTTTTTATGTGTGCTTTTCTCTCACGAGCACTGGAAGTGGAACCGTGGAACCCGTGGAAGCGTGGAAGGCAAAGGAAGAAGGGAAAAAAAAGCGGCCACTCTACAGTTAATATTAACCTATATTCAATACAATGAAGAAGCCGATGGGCTCGAAAGGGAAACGAGCAAATGAAGTGCAGAAGCAGAGGCAACACAGAAAGCGAATCCTTGACAAGGCTTAATTTAGAAAATCCGTTTTCTTGAACAGACCCCTCTCTATCGGAAGGACCTTAAACTTCCCATATTTCGACTCACTTAGCGCCCCTCAAACCTGGCCAGCCCAAAGCCCGCAGAAGGAAAACGAAAAAGGACATCAGAATAAAGGAGGAATGACAAAAAAGAAAAAGTGTTGAAAAATATGGAATGAAAGAATCCATCCATGTCCTTGGGCAACATCCCACGCTATTTCGCTTCTTTGACGTTCGTGGTTGTGCTGTGTACATGTACACACTCTGCCCTTTCCGTCTCCCACTATCCTGGCATACATCCCATTGTACGCACAGGAACAGCAGCAGCTCACTCGCTCTCGTCCGATCTCCGTCTTCTTCCTTTCACTCTATCTCTTTCTCTCGCGTCAGCGGCGTAGTCGTGTGTGTTGTTTTTTCATTATTTTCTTTCGTTTTTTTTCATTCAAACGCTTGCAGCACACACAGGAAAATACGCAAGGATATCCCTGTTCTGTTATACTGACAGGAGAAAGTCATATGTACAGCCAGAGAGCACATCCAGCACTGAAAATAGAAACTGTTATTTTTTTTACTTTTTTTTTTCATCAACTTACTCGGCCTCCTCGCGTTTCTATTCCCACACTTGTGCGTGTGTGTTATTCCCCCCCGCATCCCCCCAATTTGCCCAGCTCCACAGTGCGACATTGCGTTGGGGTTCGCATGTCGAGGCGGACAAGAAGGCGGATGGGCGATATTAGGAAAAAGACTTAAGGGTTCATGAGACGGTTGACTGTGAAAAGACGGTGGTGGTGCTGATGCTGATGGTGTCGGTGTCGGTTGTCGGTTGTCGGTGTCGGTGTCGGTGGTACCCTTCCTCATTCCTTTCATCTTCTTCTTCTCCTCAGTTTATCTTCTTATTTTAGATGACTGGTGCTAACCTACGAGAAATTTCGGCCCGAGCGAACCAACACTGAAACGAAGAAAAAAAAAGAAAAGAAGAAAACACTGAAATGACAAGGGTTTGAGAGGATGTGTCTTAAAATACGCAAAGGGAAACATCGGTTGTCTCGTTTTCTGTGTAGGTCATCAGAATTTTTGAAACATTTAAATTTGTTTTTTTTTTTGGCCTTGTTGTTGGTTGCTGTTTTCGTCATAGTCCTCGTCGTTGTTGCTTAGTTCTAGTTGTCCTCCTTGGCGAAGCAGGCGGAATTTGAAATGACTTCCAATTAGATGAAATGACAGTAGAAACAGTTGGAAATAGGAAATTCAAGCGTTTTCATTTCGGTTCTCTGGGGAAGATGTTGAATTCCGGTTATTTTTTGGAAGCACGGAGGAAGCTTGTCAGGATACCCATCAACTCGGTGCTTTTTTTTGTTTGCTTCGTTTAGTTGTTTTTAAATATTTAAGGAGGCTTTAAGAATGCCCAAACACTTTGCACGCATTCAATTTTCCGTGCGACCCTGGGTAGCTCATTGGTTGGCAGGGATGCCTACTGGGAAGGAGGTGACACAAAACGGTCTTCAATTTGATGGAGAAGGAAAGCTGGTAAGTTGGCAATGAAAACAGGCTTTCCATTTTGATGCAGGGAAAGTTAACATCGTCATCGAAGCAGGCAGCCTGATTCGGGAGAAGAGTGAATAAAAAGAGAGGGTCCTAGTTGGCAACCCTGTGGCAGCCCAATTTATATTGATTGTTCCGACAAAAGCTAGCGTCGAAATAAAAGAAGAAATTGGGTGGAGATAAGTTCCAGCAGTGTCAATAAACTGGTCTTCCCCTTGGCTTTGAAATGAAGCATCAATTGCTTCATGTTAAACATCTGCAAGTCAGCCAACAATTTGACGACATTTGACCCATCTTGCACAACATCTTGTTCCATCTCGCACAATTTCCAGGTCTTTCCCAAAATCCCACAGAAGAAGAACTCCAAAAAGCAAAAAATTGCTGACCCATCAACCCTCTCAGAATGCAGCAAGCCTCACAAGCAGACACTTCACCATTTCCTGTCTGTATCCTCGAACGAACGAAAGGCCAAAGTGAAACGAGGGAGGGTGAAGGAAAATCAGAGCGATTGCAGGCATTTTCCACTTACTAACAGTCAATTAAAGCTTTTGTTCGTTTGTCGTGTCCTCCCCTTGAGTTGCAATATCTTTCACGCACCATCAAATCGAGCAGTGGAGCAT
This sequence comes from Eristalis intricaria, assembly GCA_964034865.1. NCBI lineage: Eukaryota > Metazoa > Arthropoda > Insecta > Diptera > Syrphidae > Eristalis > Eristalis intricaria. Next base: position 1,649,487 of record OZ035877.1, on the reverse strand, counting down.
GAAGATTGACACAGATTATGAGGCATGTATACAGTTGCTTTGCTTGGCTCCCCATTGCCGTTGGCATTTTATAAATTTGCCAATAAACGAGGGGTTGGTCACCACCACCACCATCGCCACCACTCACAAATTCAACTTGTTGTTGATTAAATTATATACGCCTGTGCCCAGAAAAATGCACCGGAGACGACGAAGATTTGACCTAAATACGAGTGAAATCCTGCAGGTGCAGTTTCACAGAAAACTGAAACACACAGCCGAGCGCAGTGCAACTGGGATGTGGATGAAGGGAGTTGGGCGGCAGAAACCTCATTACGCTCACCATTGTTTATTGGTGCGCCCCCTAAGCAGGCGACGACGACGGTGTATCCATATGTACATGCTTGTGCCCATAAACGACCCCTTTTTATTGCTTCCTTTTATGAATCCTTTGCTGACAATGAACACGACTACGCGAACGACGGTTGTGGGTTCGCGATGAGTGTACCGTGAGCGGGGGCGAGCTGAAGCTGATGAGGCTTTTCTTTTAATTCCATCCAAGCCCACCAGTTGCGTCGCTCGCTGCGAGGGTGTCTTCAGGTTGTTTGTGTTTGAACTACAATCTGCTGCCCCCAAAATGATAATGAAAAGTAAAGATGCACCATGAGTGAAGGGAAATGTGTGTGTATCCATATCCTTTATCCCTGTACAGCATCACGTACCTGCATTTGACCTATTTTAGTTCACTTTAAAAAGGACACACCCTCGTTTTCTGACTGAGCGTTGCAATGTGTACACACACCGACGGGGGTGCTGGTAGTGGTGATGGTCGGTGTGCGGCATTACTTCCCAACTCAGTGCTCCTAGGATATGCTAATAAATTCGGGATTACAGCCGCTACGCAATGAAAACTTTCATATCCACTGCAGGATTCGTCCGAATTCAATGCAAAAAAAGAGAAGCTTCATATCGACAGTAAGGATTCAATCTGCTTTCAGCCACACACACACCCACAATTACACGAGGTTATCCCCTGCTATAGGCACAGACGAGATTGATGGCACTGAGGCAAGGCAGTTACATCCTATAATCCTTTCAAATTACACCAACGACGCTTGGGAGAGCCAAAACAAACGGGCGAAGCTGCCGCCGTCATCCATCCCGTGTGGCAACAATTTAATCTTCCTTTCGACATAGCTGCTGGCTCAAACGCCAGCCATTCCAGAGCATTTGTAACGTAATTGACCAACGTTTTCAATTAATTTTTGCCTTAATAATCGTAAAGGACCATTTTTTTTCTGTTTCTGTTTTTCTTCTCCCTGTTGCCATTGTTGGTGTCCACCAAAAGAGAGAGAGAAAAAAGAAACGTATGCGGATAGAAACATCATCGTCCTGTGAAAATTTATGGAGAACCACGATGTGTACAGAGGACAAGTAACTTTGTTCAAATGTGAGTGGGTGAATGAATGATCCAAGCGAGTGAGTATCCTGGGACCATTCACACGCACACAGACACAGGTTCAGTAAATTTTTACACGGCGTATTGCCTTCTCATTCATTTTTATCTGATGAGCAACAGCATTGTCTCCTTCGCTCGCTTGGTGACTGGCGACGGCTGGGAAGCAGCAAACGGCTCCATGTTACATGCTCCATGCTCCCTGCCTTATTCGAACTTTGACAACTACATTTACAGCCATTGACAGGAGATAAATGTGGATAACTGATTGGAGCTGTTTCTTGTGTTCTCTTTCGCTCTGCCAACGGTCCCATGCTCGCTTGGGTGTCTTTTTTTCTGTTTAGGGGGGAAAGTAAGAAGCGAATCCTTGCGACTCGCTGGGAAGAGGACAGCGAAAAGAATCATGACTAGATACATGGTGGTAAGACTTTAAGGACTCGTTTTATTCTTGTTCAGTTGTGGATTGTTTTTTTTTCCCGAGCTGAGGGTGGCTTAGATTGGAATGGACATTGTTGGAAGGTGGCGATGCGATATTTTAGGGGAACAATGAGTGTTTAAGGATTGCTTTGGAAGTGTTGTTGACGCGGCGCCGTGAAAAGAAAGAACTGGTTGCGTTGAGCCTGTGACCAATTGAGGCTGACTGTGGCCAAATGACCCCACGCTGTGCGCAGAAAGAATCAGATTGCCTTCAACCTGCCAGCGGCCTCCTGAGTCTAGGCGTTAGACTCACAGAAACTGAACATCAGAACTGATTATAAAATGGCGATGATCTCGTAATTGGAAAAAATTAAGCAGCCGTCGTCAGAGGAAGTTAATACTTTCCCTTAGGCGGGCTGATTTTTGTCCATCTGAGACTGATTGCGGCCTATTTACTCCAACTATGGCTTGTTTTCAAAGCCCAGTCTAACCTACTTACTTACCCATGGAGGGTGATCAGCGGCCGGTCCTGGGCACGCTACAGCCATCAATACCATGTTCTACCAGCTCTGTCGACCAACACTTGATCGTGATACCAGATATTCGGTCTTCTTCTCCTTCTCGAAAGGAGGCTCGGATTCGAAGACCCTCTTATCTGACCATGCTTTCGATGTGGCCGAGTCAAGGAAGAAACGGATTTTTGCCTTTCGGACTCCACCTTCTGGTACTGCTCATAGAGTTCTTTCTAACCAACAAGCCACCAACTTTCTATGTTCCTCCTATTGCTGAACCAATCAAAACTAATTGAGCTGCCACAGGGTTGATCGCTAGGACCCTCACTTTTTCTTCCTTCTTTCTGTTGAATCTGGCTGACTGCCTCGATGACTAAATGGGAAGCGTATTTAGCCATCCTTCGTAGGAACCCCTGCCTGAGCCCGTGGGACTTCCTCCCACAGTCACGCCAAAGATCAGTTCTCCACACATCTTCAGGACTGAACAGCAAACACGAGAACTCCCTCCACAGCATCCTTGAGCACACCACGCCAAAGTCATCGATGCTATCAACCGCAACTCACACTCCACAATAATTTATTAATTGCACCACCCTGACTCTTAAATAAACCAAAACAACGTGCATATAAACAAGCGGCATTTGGCCATGGCTCATACTGCAACTGCAGCAAAATTCCACCTTTGACCGCCGCAGCACACGTTCGGCCTACATTCCATGTCTCCCCTCCTGCTCTGACTCTGACTGTGACTCTGAGTCATCTCCTGCTAGCCGAGAGTGACCCTCAAAAAAGCATCAACCATCCCGCGTATTTACTCTCTCACCAGGCCCCCACCAGCCGCCACCTCGTGGCAATGCAAATTTAAAAGTTTTCTTCTTCCACTTGTTTTTGTGTTCCCCGAGTATCTCGACAAACACAAACTGCCATGGACACCAGACTCGTGTCAGAATAAATAAACACACCAAGTGAGGATCTGTCAGGATGAAGGCCAGGCAGAGGGGAGCGACGGAGAAAGAATGCTTAAAACCTCACAACCACTTAATTCAAAGTTTTCACATCGAGAGAAGAGATTCTTCTTCTCCTCCTTCTTCCGGCCAGACTGAGGAGCACAATTTCTCCCTCATTCCCGCCATCTGGTGCACACACGTGATAACAATGGGAAAGGCTGAGAAATCACTGGCTCAGCGCCAGGACTATGGCTGGTGCAGCGAGAACCCTTCACATGCAGGGAACACTGAACAGGCGACACATGCAATTGCATGTGTGCTGCACATTTGGCAAAGTCAAGCATTTTCACACCTCTGCCGGAGCGATTACTTTGTGCAGACCGAAGCGAAGGTTGTCCTCTGACCGCGAGATCAAAACGAGGGGAACGGAGATAGGAAAGCGCGAGTGCGGCTGAAGTGACTGTCTCTAGGGCCTAATTAAGACTGGTAATTAGCACTGGCGATGGTGGTTCCTTCGCTCGCTGTGGGGAAGTGTTTGAATAATTAAGCGACATCCTTAAATATGCATCAAGGGTACCCAACAGCAGCAATGGGTGGCTAGGTGGCTGGTTGAGATTCACCTAAAAGGGATGACATTTCGATGCAGTAAAAGGTGTCCTATAATTTACTGTGCAAACTTGGTCCACTTTCGTGGTGAATTTAAATAATTCATTGGCCTTGTGTGCGCACAAATGACGGGGCAAGGTTCTTCCACTCCCCCCACCCTCACGCAGAGCAGGAGGTGAGGTCGGAGTCCGAGAAGACAAAGAAAGAGAAGGGATACGAGTATCACTGAAAAGTTAATTTTTACGGTTGACGTGATGATTCGGGATGAAAGAGTTGTCACTGAAATTATTTGTTCACGTGCTGCTAATGAATCCTTTGGTCTGGGGTCTCTACGTGGCCGGTCTCTGGTCTGCTGTCATTGGTGGTGATGATGTGGTTTTTGTAAGCGCTCTGACGAGAGTCAATTAATTAGTGGAATTCATTGTGTTCGCTAGTTGGAGGAATGAGGAGTTTTGTTTGACCATCTTGTCGTGTTGTGACTTCTGATGGGTTGGCAGGTCCATGCACTGACTTGTAAAAGGGCATGAGCTCCCCTCTTCCTGAACTGATCTCCAGATGATGGTGCGATCGACTGACTGAGAGAGAAGGACCGGTTCGGGGAAGACGAGATGTTTTGTGACTATTCCCTGGTCCCATCTCGATCATTTCGATCATTTGCTCTTTCCACTTCAGTCTCAAAAAATATCTCCTCTCCAGATAGGACGATCTCTGCGTCGAGTTCCTTCCAATGGTTGGGGTCATTCTGCACTTGCGCGACACCTTAGACATGGTCGCCTAGTCACTCACGAATTTTCGCGACAAATCAGTACTTTTCCTCGGGCTGATAGCCACATTGGCTCAGGACGATTATAGCCATCATTTTGAAATGAATTCACTCTGTGTACCGTGCGGCAAGACAAATATGGCAACTAGCTGTAGCATCGCAATAACCGTGGAACCGAAGGAAGTTGCAAGAGCGACAGGAGAACCGCGAGAAGAGAACAGAAACCAGCACAAGCGTCTCCAGAATCACAAAAGAGCTGATAAGTGGTTGAAACTCTTACCACCGCCAAGTGAAATGTCTAAACGGGTCTTAGTTTATTTCGCATCTAAGGAACAACTGAAAAAAATTCAAGTTTCATTTTGTTGCTCCTTAAAACGAGTGACTGACTCTGTAGAGATCGCATATTACTTAATAAGAACAAAACGGTTCTGACGGTACTTCTACCGCGCTTCCACAAGCATTTCCAACAGTCTCGACTGCCCATTACAGACAGAGAGAGAGAGTGAGAGCTAGAGTGAGAGATCTTTGAAATCTATGGAGTTACGAATCGTCGAAACCAAAAAGTCAACCCACACATCTTCAAGGATTTAAAGAATTTAACAAGGATTACGACGCCATCCTCTCCTCCCGCACTCACCCGCGATGGAAGTTCAAGTTTAGTTCCGTAAACTTTTGGCGCATCAAACCGCCAAAGTTGTTGATTTCGACGAACTAATTCCGAACTACTGCAACCACAAATTTGAAACTCCTGCCAATCGGTTCAAATCACACACGAACACACAAGGCCAGGCGCTGAGTTTCACTGATCATCTGGTAACCAGGAAAACCCGCGTGTGTGTGCGCCTCTGTTCCGAGTTTAAATGAATTCTGACATTAATGCATTAACTTGATTCGCTTAAAAACTTTGCCCACACCACAGGATGTTTGTCCCTCCCCCCTCTCACCGCGCCTGTGTGTGAGCGTAATTGGCATTGTCAATTCGAGGTTTTGACACAGTGATCCAGAAAAGCACTTAAATTCAATTAATGGATGCACATTTTGACACTTAGACGAAGTGACAGTTAAGCCTTTTTAAGAGTTGTGTCCTTGCAGGTAAATAAGTTTCTTTTTTTAAAACAAAAAGAAAAAAAAAAACAGATTGAAAGTAAAACAAGGAAGAACCAACCATGCATCGTTGTTCCACGTCAACAAAACAGAATGTCAAGGATCAAGTTTTCCCACACATGACAGTGAGCGCCCGCAACCCTCACATACACACATGCGCTTGCTTAAGACCAACGACAATGCGATGATGAGCATAATGATGATAAGTAGTCATAGGTGAGAGAGCATACATTAAGTAGTAATCCTCTTTGACAAGTACCAACTCTTTAGACGGAAGAGAAGAGTGAAGAGTGAAGAGTGAACACACAAGTGGACGGTTGAGGGGGTTATTAATACTCCCTCACAAAGGATAAGCGCTGTTTCCTCTGTTTTCCTTTTTTGTTCACTTTAAAGCGAGAATGATTAAAATTGATTTTCTCACAGAAAAAATGATAAATTATGAATTATGTGAACAGAGGAGGGACGCTCATCATGAACACGATCAGGTTCAGCGTCAGGATCTCATTAATTTCACATATCCCATTTTACACGCAAAAATTTATCGCTCAATGACTGTGGCAAGCAAGCGGACCCTCGCTGTCACAGGAAACCATGGGCGCCGCACATACACGTATTTAACATTAATTATGGCCTGCCGCTGCGATAGTATCTTTAACCCATTTATGCGTGCGGATTGTTCGTGTCCTTACAAATGCGCATCAGTGGAGAATGGGGGACTGTATGATTTTTCCTCGAACAAAAAGTGAGGCGTGAAAAAGTGGGCAGGACCTGTTATGCAGATAAAGTCCTTTCATTAGTCCAATAAATTAACTAGACTGAGAGAGAGAGAGGGAGAGAGGCAGAATGACTTCGAGTGGTGGCTGGTTGTTGTGTGTCGTTTCTTCCTTAAAATTGAGGTCAATTGAATTTTCCTCACGTTTAGCCTTATGAAAATTATCCAGTGAATCACTTAAATGCACGAGGACGAGATAAATTCTCGCAAAATACATCCAATTAACCGGAGCGCACTGCGCGCGACAGCAACAGCCACGACTCCACCGGAAGTAATAAAAATTATATTTTCAGTTTACATTCAATTTTCCAGCGATACGTTCACACACAGTTTACAGACGTATAAATTGTCAATTGTCGTCGTCCTCCCTGGAGGGTACGTGTTGTTCGAAAATGATTTCCGTCTAAGCGGAAGACCGAAAGGCGAAGACTTCCGGACCACACCGTCTTCCACAAAGCGTATTACATTTTCTGTGACATAGTTTTTGGCGTGTGCAACAATAAAACGTTTGAGCCACAACCGTCTTCCCATCCACCAGGTGTGATGCTCCTTCCCTTCCACTCTGACCAAAATTGTTTTCGCCATCCTGCGAGGATACAGGATATATTTTTTTTTCATTCTTTATCCAATCTTCTGTGCACTCTGCCGTGCAGCGTTATCCTGTGGGAATTGCATTCGAAAATAGGATATGTGAAGAGGGGGAGAGCAAAAATTAAATTTTGTTCATATTTCTTCTCCGGTTCCGTGGCGCATTCCTTTTCAATTTTCCAATCTGTTTTTTTTTTCACTTTTCCGAATGAAAAGTGGTGGAAAATATGGGTCAAGCTGTACGGTGCTGCATTTCGGGGCGGTCGGTGATTGTGACAGGGATAGGATGAGGGCAATTTGTTTTTCGCTGAAATTTTAAATATTAGTTCTCTTGGCGGGGAGAGGAGCAATTGCAATTTGAACGAATGGATTCTCCTGGTTCTGCTGCTGGGACGATGGAAGGCCATGGGTAAACACATCTTTTCTGAACGAGAGATGGGAGCGATGGGGAACTGGTGTATGTTTGATGACGGAATGATGGGATTGAGATTATGTTTGTTTGGCTTTCTTTGGACGAAGAAGAAGGAGCTTGCCAAGGGAGATTGTTGATGGGTGGTTGGTGGTCTTAAGATTTTGGGCATGGTGCTGCGTACCGGAGCGGAGGAAAACTGCATTATTCACTTTGAGGGATGCGGTTTGAGTGGAATTAATTTTCTATATTTGCGAGAGATCTGGCCTCTTGAATTTGAAAGGAGACTCAAGAGCAATTAGTTCATGAGAAATTGGTTTGGATTTGAGAGCTTTTTGGAGTTGAAGATGACTGAAGAGGTGGAGTGGTGCTGCGGGTTGTTGCGGCAGCCAATCGTGTTGGGACACACTCTAAATGGCGAAGTTTGAGAGGCTTCACGCGTAATGATGTCGTGGTCTTATTCTACTGTACTACTGTTTGACAAATTCTCGAGGAAAGACTAAACCCTGAACAGCTTCCCCAAATCATTCGCCTGTGTTGCGATTTACGAACCAGCATTCAGTGTTTTTGAGCTTTTGGGTGCCTCATCGACCTCCTGTGTCCATTAATCCCTCTAGTCTAGTCGCACTACAGCCTGGGCTGAGCCAAACATATTCTCAAGCTGGCACGATTTTTGCCAGGTGTCCCATATTGCCACTGCTTCGAAGCCAAAAATTTAGAGCTGGAGCATGGCCTAGCCATCTTAGCTAGACTAGTGTCTCTGCACAGAAGATTGAATCTTCTTCTCCAAAAATGAAAAGACTAAGGGCTTCTTCATCTGTTCTAGAGATTGTCCATGTTTCCGCGCCATAAAGCCGGAACGCTGGACAGAATGAACGATGATAGAAGAGAATTCCGTCCCCCAGACCTAGACTAAGTATCCAGTCTGCAGAACTCTTTGAAGCAGCTGGATATGAGCGAGCAGGGTACCTACATGCACCAACTCATCTGTACGCCATGGTCGTAAGAAAGCATGCCGGACGAGTGGAATCTCAGTACCGTATGCCCGATACACAAAAAAGGAAACCCCTTCAACTGCGCCAGTGCGATAAGTCTTCTAATCATAAAACTTCTTCAAGGTTATATGGTCTTCTCTGCCGTTTTGTGAACGCACCTGAAACTATTCCTTTACCATCCACAAATTCGTTAGTGGATGATATGCCACCGGTCACATTCAGCCCTAAAAGCCAGCTACAATCCTCGATTTGACAGCAACAGTGATCCAAGACTGGACATCCCGAGTGGAGATTGTACAGCGTGTAGCCGGAGCCACATTTTACACAAATTTGTATTCAAAAACGAAATGGCAGACACTGTTCATCCAGTTCGTAATAAAGTCTCCACAATCCACATTTAATTTTATGCGATTTATTTAAGGTTTGAAAGACCTGTCTTTTCAAACCTGTCAAACACTCGAGAGGGCGTGTGAGAAAGAGCCGTGAATTATGAAAATTAATTGTGCCGAGAGTTGAACCTAGACATTCAGAGGAGTCATCCAATCGGAACGGCAAGGCGGTCGCTTCTACAGCACAGGGAACGAATTGGTTGCGATTTGTGGATGTTTAGAGCTTCGGTTGAGGAGGCCTCTGGCTTGGAAAGGTCAGCCAGGATTCTAAAGCAACGCTAATACTCTAAGTGTGTGGACTACAGTGGATTCATCTATTGGGACATCGTTTTTTCGGGGCAGCCGCTTACAAATGAAAAATAACAACACTTTGAGACAGAAAACTTAAGCCCGACGATTACCAATAAAGTGAAATACTTTCCCCAAAATCCCGCTTTTGTGAGTCTCCTAACGACGACAAAGAGCATCGATTTGATAAAGGATCAAAAGTGTGGTCGTCACTGTGGGAAGTGGGCAGTGGGAAAGCGAATCCAACCAATCAGTCATTCGGTTAAGTATCACCACCTAAAAGTGACGAATTTATTCATAGACACCCCCGCACTCACTAAACCGGCCGCATCTCTGACTGTTGCATATTTTACAAGTTTATTGATCCCCTTTCGAGGCCACTAGCACCGCAAAACAATGCATACACCCACACCTCCTGTCTCTCTCTCTCTCTCTCTATCTCTCTCCTTCCACATCAAATTCCCCACAGCGCATTCAGTGGAGCTTAATCAAAAAGCATCACCCACACCAGCACCCAGTCACTCTCCCCTTTAATGCCATTTGTTGAATACAAAATGTTCCTTTGTTATATTATGCGACAACCACATGTTGAAATGTGAATGGAGCAGAACCACAATGACACAAGAATGGAGAGGTGGAGGAAACAGGAGTGCAATGCAACATAAAAAATGACGAGAAATGCTCAACAATTAACACCCTCGCATCCGTTCTCTCTCCCTCTCTCTCTGGACGAGACTACGATGAGTTTGTAGGACGCGACAGACGACAGGAAAAAAAAATACATTTATGTATTAAAAGAGGACAAAAAAAAGTAGATAACGCCCCTCTCCCACTTGCCGACGAACTCAAAGGCTTTCGAGCGGCTACAAGCGACTCAGCACTGAATGCACACAGCCGACGAAAGAATGGAAAGGTGCCAGAAGGTGGATGGAAGACTTCTGGAGTCGCCTGGGTCGGTTGGGGTTGCGAGAACCACTTGTTTGGGGCATTCGTATTAATTTCGCGCAGAAATGCAGATCACACTCGACCCGGCCTCGACTTCCAAGCCGTCGACAATGTGCACTAATTAAATGGATGACTTGAGATACATTTGATTCTGTGGAATTTGGAGTTGGGCCCGAATTGTTGGTCCACACGATAGATTGGGCATCGTTTAGTGGTGTCACGGAAAGTCTTGACACGGTTATTCGTACCATCTTTGCTTAGCCAGGATCGCCGTCAGCGGCACCGTCATCATCATCATCATCGTCGTCGTTGTCGTCGTCAACATCAATCACTCTTGCTCAACAGCAGGCGCCTTTTATTTTGCATTCATAACGATTCGTATTATCATGGGGTGTTTGGCAAGCTGTTGCACACTAGAGAATGGGTGACACATGGAATCAATCACGACACCAATGAGGATGGTATGAAAATGAGGTTAGACACACACACACATCCGCCGCCGCCGGTACACAATGCGAGGCGACCACTGATGGGCTTAGGTGAGACGAGAGTGAGAAGGAGGAAATGAGGCAAGTTATTGATTTTCGAGCACAAGATGGCATTCAAGCAAAATTGTTTTTCTCAACATCGTCCTTGGGGGGAGATGGGAATGGATGAGGTGAAGGATTACGCAAGCGCGAGCTTTTTTTTGCCGTGAACACACTTTTCATCAAGTGGGTACAGTCTTTCTAATGATGAACTTACTCAGATTGGATTTGCTTCCGGTATTTCACCCCCACGTCCTTGCAACTTCTCCAGAATTCGTTGTGAGTGGAAGCTATCGTGATCTTCGGCACGGTGGCTTCCGGTATGGTCTCCTCGTCGATACTGCGACATGTCCAGAACTCGTTGACCACTTCGTCCTTGCAACTTGTCAACTAGTTGCTTTGTGGAATCTATCGTGATCTTCGGCCTCTAGTCTCCATTGGCCTCTTCATCGTCCTTGCAATATGTCAACAAGTCGCTGTGTGGAACCTATCGTGATCTTCGGCCTCTAGCCTCCTCTTCGTCCTTGCAACTTGTCAACAAGTCGCTGTGTGGAACTTATCGTGATCTTCGGCCTCTAGTCTCCATTGGCCTCCTCATCGTCCTTGCAATATGTCAACAAGTCGCTGTGTGGAACCTATCGTGATCTTCTGCCTCTAGCCTCCATTGGCCTCCTCTTCGTCCTTGCAACAGGTCAACAAGTCGCTGTGTGGAACCTATCGTGATCTTCGGCCTCCAGCCTCCTCTTCGTCCTTGCAACTTGTCCACAAGTCGCTGTGTGGAATCTATCGTGATCTTCGGCCTCTAGCCTCCATTGGCGTCCTCTTCGGCCTTGCAACTTGTCCACAACTCGCTGTGTGTGGAATCTATCGTGGTCTTCGGCCTCCTCTTCGTCCTTGCAACTTGTCCACAAGTCCACAAGTGTGTGGAATCTATCGTGGTCTTCGGCCTCCTCTTCGTCCATCTTGTTGTGTGTGGAACCTATCGTGGTCTTCAGCATGGTTTGTCTAAAACCTTGATCCTGCCCACCGGTGAGGAAAGACAGAAGAATGGCTGCATCTTAGCTTCATGTCTCTTCATAGGGAATCTATTCCCAAGAGTCATTGACATTACTGAGCCTTCGCACCGCGTCAAGGTGTGCAGCCAAGCGAAGGATCTCGACTAAATTCAACAGAGACATGATTCATAATCACTCCTTTGGTTTTTCTTTTAATCCGAAAGCGCGATCCATGGACAAAATGGCTTCTCGAGAAGTTGCAGAAACGAATGTGACAAAAATAGATCCCTCTGTCCATCGCGAAGCCAGAAACTAGAATTATTTCCATTCACAAACAGTTGTTTACTCTCAACCAAGGTCCGATGGGAAATCGGATTTTCCGCCCTTGGGTGACGCCATGACACAACCCCAAGAGAAGCAAAACGGACGAGAAATGAAACAAAGAATTCTAAATATGACCGCAAAAGCGATTTCAATAAAAACAAACTATCAAAGGAAGGATCCACACACACACACACACACAATCTTCCGTTGACAACTTTACGACCTTTACGACCTATTTGGCGAGAATGCATTGCTTTTGCCAGAACCTAGCCACATTTAGTTTTGCTGTGACCCATCATCTCCCTCACTCACTGACTACCGCAACAATAGGATATGTATCCCAAAAGCGTAATGACCGTAAAATATGCTGACATTCGAACACAGGACATGTGGATACAGTGACGACGACGCGGCGATACAGCCGACAGGCCAGTGGAGCAAACTTTATGCTTGTTTGTTTTTTTTTTCCTCCAAGTGAAAACCGACAGCAAAATGCCAATGAGATGGTTCTGCGTTGTGGTTGGTTATGCGTGAGACTGGCGCAACTATGAATTGTCCTTGCAAACTATTTGGAGCAAAGAAAAAGTTGACATTTTCATTTCACAACCCTTTCCACCCCCTCCCCGTGAACTCTGATCCGTTCGCCTGATGATGGATGGAATGCCGATGTTGAAACTTCCTAGAGGGAAACCATCGCTCCTCCTTCTGCTCTTGTGCTCTTCTTCATTCCCGTCGTTTACTCTGAGGCGCTCTGAGTGCAAAAATTTCCATTTCCATCAAACAAGGCGGTGTGGAGGGGGTCGAGTCTCTGTGTAAGGAAAAGTTGACGTTCTGGAGCGGAAAAGTGTTACATTTTCGAGAGGCCCTTCTCACGACTTTTGAGCCTTCGCCTGAAGAGCATTCATACGTAACCCCGCAGACAAAGCAGAGCGCGACGGGAACTCTGTGCACTGGCGGATCTAATTATCGGTGTGTTACTTTATTTTTTTTTCTCTCCCTCGCGCTCTCTCTCTGTCTGTGTGTGTGCCTCCTTTTCCTGCTGCTTTGCCGTAGATCTCTTCAATTCTGTGTCTTTTGAATTTCCCACTTCCCTCGACCGTTTGTTTCCGTGTTGCGCGTTTTTTTGTAGATCCTGTGGCGGTAGTAGTTTTTAATTAAATTACGTTAAAATGAAGGATATTTTCCTGGCATTCCTCGCTGGGTGACAATGTCATTTGTTCGGGATTTTTTTCCCCTCGAACGAACGAACACAAAAATGGGTTAAACTCCCGGAAGGGATACGTAATTGGCTTAGATACCTTTGACGGAAGAACAACGCCACACACCCAGCCACCCACATATACTCGCTTTGTTTAGGCTGGCTGACAGATGGATGCTTTCATCCTGTCCCAGTCTAACCGGGTTAGAAAAATGAATAGAGACCGCGTGTGCATAGACTGCAGAGCAGTCGCAGTCACAGCCCAGCCCGCTCCTGGCTTTTGTGTGCGATTCGATGGAGACAGAGACGAGAGATGGGACGCCTCGGAGTTTCACAAAACAATACGAGTAAAGCACTTTTTTGGTTTGTTTTTCGCTCAAGATTACTTGATGCTGGTGCAACTCCGATTCAAGCGAGCGCGAGACTCGCTCGCGGCCATGCTGTCGTCTCGGAAACATCAGCCAATTTGTTGTCGATTAAATCAAAATCGTGGAGAGAGGGTGGCCTGCAAAGAACCACCCACGAAATATAATTAATTTCCCGGAGTATTTGCTCTTAATCGTTCCCCTTGCCAGTCTCAAATTACCAATTAAGGCAACCCCCTTTGGTTGGTGTGCAAAGACCTGGACCCTCTGAAGAACAGCTTGGCCTGAGTGTGTAGCAACCCCTCTAAGCAGCCGCTATTCCATCGGAATGTCAACAACGTTGGCGATGGGCTTGCGAGATGATACGAGAGACCATACACCCGCATCCATCTATGTGACCACCACCACCGCCGTCGACTGTAATCAATAATACCACCCGTGCCCGATAAGCCTAACGTGCGCCATAGATGACCAACTAAACCAAATCGTTGTTGTCCCTCGGTGGGTGTGTGTGTGTCTCTGAATGCATCTGCGAACAAGGCCATACGCCACCGCGGGAATGTGTGTGTGTCTGCTTTATCGGAAAGTTATAAATACTCTCGTAGATTTTGCTTAGCTAAATGGACATAATGGATGATGGAAGGGATGCGCGATGACCATCTGACCGCTTGTTATTTGTTGTCCTCTAGCCCGAGTAGCACATCCGTCGTCGACTGTTCCTGGACGTTACCAGATGAACCCTTTTCAATCGTTGTTGGAGCGTTTGTGTGCGTGTGCATGTGGTGGACAACAGAATTTCAACATGCATTCCATCCCATTTAATCCAAAGTAGTATCCATCCCCCGGACGAAGTTCCTTGCGAAAAAAATGTTTGTGGAGAGGAAGCGGAGAACGAAAACAAAAAAAATAGAAGAAGATACGTGGCGTTGTTTTCCAACAGAGCGACGAATATTTGAATACAAACGCACACGCACACAGGCTCACTCGGGGCTTGACTGGTTTGCATCGTTCTTCTTTATTACTGTCAGCACAATACTGGGGATCACAACTGGGGGTGGATTGGGTGTGGGAGTCCACAGCAGGCAGCCAGGCAGGAATCCAGCATTCAGCGGTAGCCACCACCCGTGGGGAGTTCGTTTTTGTTGAAATTATTTCTGGCAATGTGGTAGAAATGAAGAAAGAATAAAAAACCATACACACATGTGTAGTTAGGCCAGTCAGGCTGGCTGGCAGGCAGGCAAACATGCGAGTCCTGGGGATGAATGAATGGGAAAATGTGGCTCATGTTGGCCGCGCACGGAAAATATGGAGCAGTAGCGCGCAGATCCACAGCAATCGTCAGCTCGTTGCTCGCTGCTTTCCTTTAAGTTTGCGTTTTACCTTATTTTGTTCCTTGGTCTCCTCTGTCGTCCTTTCTGTTGAAGTAACAAAAACCCCCGCGCGCACACACACATGCGCGCATGCAGGGACTTCATGAGTGTATCGTTTTTTTTTTTTTTCTGGGAGAGCCTTTTTGCGCTTCTCTCATTATTTATTTCATTCATCTCCCAGCGAGCGTTCGTATCGTGTTCGTGTTCGTGTCCCGCGCTCGCGAATCATCATCATGTGTGCGTGTGTGTATGGGTGGTTGGGTGTGTGTTTTATTGCTGCAGCAGCAGTGGTCCCACGGGATGAAATGAGGTTAGTGGGTGAAATTAATTCAGGGATAATGATTCCATTTCTGTTTCTCTTTCTCTGTCACTCTGCCGTCTGCACCCTCGTCGTTAGCTCTCTCGAGCTTTCTTTGAATATTTTTGTTCCTCTCACGCGCGTTCCTTTGACTGAATCTAATTTGTTTCGAAAGAAATGAAGAAAGGACAAAAAAAAACGTTTCATTTGTGTGCTTTGCGTGCGTGTGTGTATGTGTGGCTGAGGTGAAGTTGAATGAATCTGATGAATAGGAAAGAATCATTATTTCTGTGGCAATTGCTTTCCTTTACCGTGTGCACGGGATGGAGCAAACTAAAAAAGGATTCAAAGTGCAATTGTTGCGCCGCCGCTTCTTGTTTGTTTGCGGCTGTAGGTATTTGGTTACAAGGCCAACAATGGTGCACAGAGATGAATGGGAGACGGTTGTCAATTTGGGGTAACAACATTTTGTTTGAAGGGGAACTGTCTCATATGATTTCGCGGGTGAAGGAGGGAAAGGAATGCTAGAGACGCACAAGTCAGACTGAATCGTTTCTGTCGTCTATAGCGTCCTCTTGTCACTAAGTGAACAACTTGGCCGACCTCGCTTGGCGTTGCCGTCTGAGATGAGAGTCTGAGAATGGAGAACTGCTCATGTCAAGCGAGGTAGGAAGTCTAGAAACAGATTCTTCACGACTAACTTCTGGCTGTGCACGGTAGGTATACAATATTAGCCGCTGTACTCATGGCATTTTTCTTTCTCGACTGTGCGACACGGTTCACGGTGTTGAAGAACATGACAAGCTGCGCAAGAAAACTGTAGTGGACTGACCACGTGAGACCACATGAACTGATCAGCGAGCGGCGGTGAAACAGGAAGATCGCTTTCCTTGTCCACGGAGATGGAAGCAACCATACCACTTATACTGTGCGGCATACTTGTTGTAGAAGGAGTTAGTCAAGCTCGCCGTTTGGTGGCTCCTTGATGGCTGGAGGAGCCACCACGAGTTTCGAATCTCTTCGAAGTAATTGAAAACTTGAATTTAACTCTCCAAGATCATCTACTCGCAATTGCGTTGAGAATAAAACGAAGTGAGAGATCTCAAATGGCAAATGTTGTCACCTATGGCCACGTACGACAGAGGGTCTGACTCTGAGAAATAGCTGCCTTGCACGCTGGTTTCAGTCATGGAGACCAATCTGTCCTGCGTTCGGAGGTTAGGATCTTCCTCTAGTTCTCTCCTTTCTCCCAGCAAATAGTTCCTGGCGATGAATGCTGTTAAATCGAATAGGATATGGAGTGCGTCGACCTGACAACTCCTCCTAGTCTACTCCAGGAGACTGGGTTAGTGCGAATATTTAATCTATTGTCGATTTCCCTGGACTGCACTGGAACAAGGGCTATAGACTCGCCTTCTTTGAGTATGGCTAAGAATGATAAACAAACGCACGAGAAATGTCCAAGTCACACGATCGTCCACCATCAACTGCATGCCATCCGGAGCTATGCCCAAGCGGAACCAGACGAGCTCTTAGACTTAGTCCTGGGTAGTCTCCAACCGGATGCAGGCGCTTTCAAGTCATGCCTCGGCAGTCGCGGCATGTCGAGGCATTAGTGCCAAGCATCGAAGCAAAGCCATTTACGTGAAAAGCACGTGATTCGTCCTCTTCTGCGCACCTGCTAGTGTATGGGATTCGCCTGGGTTTCAGTAAGTGTGACTGTCGCCAAGTTGTATTAGAGGGGGGATGCCTCTAATGTCGAAGTCACGTGCCACTCTACCTCAACCTAACCCCGTGGACATTCACTAACTACCATCGTCCAAATCCCTTGTAATTCGCAGAGGAACGAAGAAAAAAAAAAACTCCTAAATTTATAAACAATACCACGTCGAGACCGTTGAGGCAAATAACATTAAAAACTAATGATCACCGCCGAGTTATTTCGAAAATTACTTTATTTCCTTCTCCTCCAGCAGCTCCGTCCACCCGTCGACGAGTCGACCGTTTATTATTTATTCATAATTTAATTTTTCCTGATACGTTATGTTTATCGTTTGAAATTAGCCCACGTTCCACTCCCCCTCGCCGTGACCACACCACAAGGACTGTGCCATTTCCCATCGACAAGGATGAGAATGTGATTCAATTTAATATTCCTAACGATCAAAACATTTCATAAAAAATTGAAAGAAAACGAATCAGAGAACAGAGAATCCGCGGAGGAGAAGGGAAAAAGTGTGAAATCCTGTCTTGGTATTTCCTCTCCCCCAAATCACTGTCTATGGGGGACATTTGGTTAAGCTCATCCCATCCCCTGTCCTTCGCCAATGAACAGAGACGGGGAGAAAAACACGAGGGCGGTGGATAAATATCCTAGATAGCAAAGTTCTATTTGCATTTTGTCCCCTTTAAAGAGCACGTCTCGCAGAATAAATTTCAAGTTTGTTCAATTGGCGAAATGAGTTGCTGAAATTGACAAAAGGGCTAGGGCCCTCGATAAATAAGCGAAAACTTTCCCTTCACATCGGACTCGCTTACCAATTCGAATCATCAAATTATCGAGATTTGGAGATTTCCCTCGGATTGGGTCGTCTTCTTTGTCGTCGGAGTCGGTCACTTTTGAATGGTGTTGCATATTTTACGAGGCTGCAGCGCTGAAAAAAGAAAACACGCACAAAAACTGGTCAGAATCCCTTAAAAAGAATCGAGGGCGCAAAAAATGGGCAATTTACATTTTCTAATTGAGTAGCTAGTCGAACAAGCGAACTAGAATAATGGATAAAGTAATTATAACTCTCTCAGAGAGGCGAAGTGTAAGACCGCCACCCAGACCGTGACTGGTGCTCCAGGACACCCTGCAAGGGCTTGCATGTTTCATTTCGTTTTTAATTGAAAGCGAAGAACAATGAGGCGAACAAGCGACTGAACGGCTGAACAAATGAGTGAAGGGACGCGACAAGAGAGAGAGAGAGAGAGAGAGGGAGCAGCAAATGAAAGGAAAATAAATCAGAGGATTAAAGTGAAGACGACGAACACGAGAGACGCTAAGCAATAGGATTTCGAGGAATATATTGACGACAAGTGGAGGGCCTGCCGCCAGTGCATAGTTAGACCCCCCCCCCCCCCACAAACACACACACCACATCACACTCGTGCTGCAAGTGGGATAAGCATGCAATTGTATGAGTGGGAGGCAGGGATTTGCCAAGCTGAAAGCCGATAAATGTAATTAACGGAAACAATGAACGGGGGAATTAGGATGTCTATTGTTTGCCAGGAGTAAGTTTTGAGTTGAGATTTCGTTTCGTTTTTCCATTCTCTGAATTGACACAGTCGAGCTGCAGTGAGGGACTTTGTGTGGAACAAAATTAAGCAGGCTATTGCATGGGCTTTGGGGGGATAACAGACTAGTTTGAGAGGATTAGGATTACATTTGTTAGCCGTGTCCAAGTGACGTGCTGGGTTTGAGGATGGGACTTTGGAATTTTTACTTTAAAATGGTGGCAAGTGCAATATTTCTTCTTCTTTCTGTTGCTCTATAGAACTGGGTCTCAACCAAACGAACAAGCCTCTCCAGGTGTCGCGATTTCTGGCTAGTTGCCTGCAGTTTTGCACACAAAGATGGTTGATGTATGTCTCTACTTCTTTGCAGCGGTTCGATTCCAAAGGCAAAGATTCTCCGAGGTTAACCTAGGTCGTCCATGCGCCAGCCACCTTTGGCGTCCGATCCCATCCTTAGACGCCTGACTAGCTTCATGTCAACGTAAAGTCCGTCCAGTTCGTAGCTGTACCTTCTTCAACGTCGCTGAAGAGCAAAGATCATATACAGGACTTTCTGCCGAAAATATAAGAGACTCTGTGATCAGCGACGCACAGAAGGAAGGGCTGGACTGTCTTGGACCGTCTAAGGACGGTTCCATTTCTCGATTGCTTCTTGAGTCCAAAGAAACAGCTGTTTGGAATAATTGCACGTTTTATTTCCAGTCTTCGACCTCGAGTCAGTGGGGCAAGAGAGGATGCATACGAGGTAGCAGACGGAAGTGGAGAATGGCCTCAATTAGCTTGGTGCATAGAACTGGGAGATCGTGCTAGCTGGAGAGGCATGTTGGAAGTATTTCGTTGAATGAACGTCTTCGCATCATTGCCTCAAGAGGTGTGCTTTGCCAATCCTCAGACTTTCCATTGAAAAACATGTGGAAGGCTTTTTAGACCGCACTTGTCTTGGAGACTCAACGTACCAAACTGGACACGGCTGACGAGGGATCGTGGGTGGTAACACAACGGTCTTACACTGGGTACTCTACTTCTGAGCCAGGGACTCATGGAAGTTCTGAGGATGAGCTAAGGTAACAACCAGTCATCAAGTCATCAGTCTTCATAGCAGACGTGCGGTCTTCCTGTCCTTATCGGACCAGGAGAGGCGGATTCGGATATCCGTGCCTTCAACGAGCAGTGACTTCTCATGTTCGCGTTGTTTGTGTTGTTCGTGCGCTCGATGTGGCCAAGCCTGTATCGTTGACAGATCTTTGCTTTCCAGATCATGTACATTTCCTTTAAAAAAATTCGCGGTTGTTTTGAAGAATAATTCAGTTGCTTTCCTAGTAGAGTCAGGAGAGAGATGGTGATGTTATTATGAATGGTGCGCGTCGGGAGTCGAAGCTAGTCACTACGAGTAGAGAACGAACGGATCTGCTGAACTGTTCGTTTTAAGTTGTAAACCTCCACTCACCTGCGTCGACGGCATGAGCACATATCTGATAAAGATTTTTTTTTCTTTCAACGGTCCCAAGGATTTGCGCTCTCGTCTTTCATTTTTCACATTTTTTAAATCAATTACCTTTTTAGAAAATAAATTCGAAAAATCAAAATTTTAACATTGAAACCAAACAAAATAAATGTATTCCTTTTCTTTTCAGAACTAAACCGCACTTCAGTCACTACGAACCGAATGCAGACAGACAATTGGCAGACATTTGTAAATTCACAACAACAACAACATGGCGTTAGTTATCCTCAGAGATTTCACCGATCCCTAGGACGAAATGCACTATCTGCACGTCAATTATGCACAAAATTCTAGAAAATAACTCATTCTTGACAAGAGGATAGTAGGTGCTTCACGCTCAAAAGAACACACACTCTCTCGCTCTCTCAGCCAAATCATCATCATGCCTTGGTGATACACAAACAAGAATTGTGAATAAATAAAAGATTTAGATCATATCACTCAAAAGCAAACCGAGAGGAGGAAAACAACAGCAAACAAAATCGAAGAGTTCATATGTCATAACAAAGCACCTCAACACATAACACATGAAAATATGGTGTTGCCCGACGATGACGATGTACCTCGATTAAAATGTTCAAACACCAGCGTTAGCAGAAGCACGGAACTCGAGACCAGTTATTCAACAATTCCCGCAACAACTTCGACATCAGACTTATTCAAATATTTGACAACAACAGCCACTAGCAGCGGCAACAACGGCGAGAGTAGTTGTCGTAGGAATTTAAATGAAAACAGTGGCAACGGGAGTAGTGGAAGTAGCAGCAGCGACACCGACAGCTACAGTGACTATACAAAGCGAAGAAAAGCCTATGCAATCCAATCAATCACAACACAAACGCGAAGTAGCAGTCGTGGGAGAAGAAGTATCACCACAAGCAACAGCAGGCGAAGTAGTAGCAGTAGAAGTAGCAACAGCAGCAGCAGCAGCAACACTAGCCATAGTCGTATTAGCAAAATCAACAACAAAAACAACAAAAACAACAACAGCAACAATAAGCATTTGCACAATACCACAGTATTAAGTAATAGCAATAAACGTATTTGTAAAACTAGGATATTATTAACAAATCGACAACAACAACAAATCCAAAGGGACAACTGTGAAAGATACAACGACAGCTCCACAGACAGTGGAGGGGGAGGATCATCAGTGAAAGCCACTGAAAAGGAAACGGAAACTGAACAGGAAACCGAAGCGGAACCGCCAGACACGGTGCGAGTTGAAGTGGCAAAAAATAGTTTAGCGAATTGTTGTTCAAACGAAAGACTGCGCGAACGTCGTAAACAACGTCGAACGCGACGACGCCGAAAAGTCATAACGCACAATTCACCATCACATATTACACAACAACAACAACAGCAACAGCAGCAACAATCCACAGCAACAACAACAATCACAGCAACAGAAACAACAACAGTAGTAGCATCATTAACATCATCTAGTACTAGTAGAGCATCAACATTAACATCACCCCGAGCGGTATGTGTGTCGTCGTCATCATTGCCATCGCCATCGCCACAGAGAACCTGGACCCAGTGTCTAATACCGGCCTCAGCAGCATCAGCGATAAGAGTTGTCTCAGCCACACTGCCGCCACTGGTACGGATACAGCGAGGGATTTACGGACTAAATAAATACTCATGGATATTTTTATTAATCTACTTGAATTTATCTGCTAAATGTGAGTATACGTATTTCTGTCTTTCTTCCTTCCTGTCCCCAAATAAACTATATTAAGGGCTTAGAGGCTTCCGACGACATCTCTCGGCGATGCGAGGGAGTGAGCGGGTGGTTAATCCTGTCGTTGTGACTGCATTTCCTTAAAGCAGCCTCTCTGTGTGAAGGCGTATTCTAGGAATTCGCTCAGTTGGCGCTGATTTGGTTAATCCACGCCACGTCTTCCTTAGCCCCCTTTCCCCCCACTGGACGAATTAAGAGCTCTGGTCGGTAATTAATCAGACTTAATGGTGTGGATGGAATGATGGCCGGCCGAGCTGGAGACCGGGCGTGTATCCGGCGTAAAAATGGCCGACACTCGGCTGCGATGTTGACCAATTTGAGACTCTTTTTCCCAACTGCCAAGAGTTCACTGACCAAAGTTAACACAAAGCCCGTCCTGCCGGCCACAAGACCAACGCAAAAACCGGTAGCAACCCATTCGTAGATGGGAATTAATTAAACTCAAGCCGTTGGCGGCAACAGCAACAAAAAAGAGAAAAACTTCTCTCTTCGTTGACCACACCCAACTTGTGTTCATTCGTTGCACATGGTCAAAGTTGAGCATTCCACAGGCAGCTGCTCGGTTTGCATTTCCCTCAAGAGGCACAGTCGTTGCTCCCCGCCGCCCGTGCCTCTGGGCAAAAGTAAACAAAGACCAACAAAAAAAAAATTAAATTCCCTAAGAAAAACAAAGCTCAATATTAAATTGCAAACTTTCGCCAAGGCATCTGTGTCATCTAACATCGCTTGCACATGCCGTTGCACAGAAACGGAGAACCTCCAGAAAAGGACGAGGCCAAACGAGAACAAGTTTCGTCTCTCCTGCAGTCGCCTCTGCCTCCAGTCCTGGTGAACAAACTCTCAAGTGGTCATGCTGGCCCGTCGTCCTCGTCGTCGTCCCTAAGGCAAGCGTGTTGTAAACATCCCGACTGTTTTTTCATTGTGGACCTCCCAAAGGCAAGGAATGCATTCACCGACAAAACAAAAACCTACGACATGCGACGATGTTCCTTCAATTGGACTAAGCACTAAGGACTAATTGTTGTTGAGCCTTTTTTCCCACTTGTGAGGAATATCATTACAAAAGTATACTTTGCACCAGAATTGCATTTACTTGCACTGGCTGACGACGACACGACGTGCACGGTAAGGAGACGCGAAGATGCCTTCTCTTCATTTCCATCCCCTCGTCCTCTCGTTGCGTCGCAATTATGGTAGAGGGTGTTAATTTAATTCGCCTTTCATGGTACGGGGATGAAAGGGAACGGCAAGACTTGGCCCGCGTCCAACAGCTGCAGTCAGGTTGCACCTAGTTGCTGAGGTGCCGTGCGCTCCTGTGTCTGCACGGTGTTCATGTGTGAATTTTCTGTTAAAGGATTAGCAACGGAGTGTGTGCCTGCACGTAGACCATTTTTGTCTATTTTTTGCGAGGGAATGGACGCGCCCAAGTGCTGGAAGTTCTTAGTTTCTCTTGGCACGTTGGAAAATAAGTTTCCCAAAGTGGACTGGCACACAGACGCGACGAGCAAAGAGGCTGCTGCATAATGCAAGATTGGGAGTGTTCTTCGTTGAAAGGGAAGGTGGGGGGAGCTTTTTTCTTCTTATGTGCTTAACTTTGCTCTTGAACATTGGCGAACACACACGAGGGGCTGCATGGACATTAAGTGGCGCTTTTAAGAAGATATACAGATTAGGGTGAAGTGTTTCCCTTCGGAATGTGAATGGGTTTTTTTCTTCGGATCGGATGGATTTGTGGAAGTTGTTTCAATGGACAGATGGATGGATAGGTTTTATCCGATGTGTTTAACTGGGGCAGATATGAGCTCAAAAAGGACACACTTTTCTTCTTTCTCGCTCAACTTGGAGGCATTAGGGCCGCGGAATAGAAGGTGCGCGCTTAAGGTCGCGTATGTCACTCGGTTAGACACAGCCCCCAAACACGTTGGTAGACGAAGTTTAAGACACTCAATCCATCCATCATAAAGCTACAGATTGATGTAGGACGCACGGTTTTTAAGATATTAGCAAGGTAAGACCAAGATTCATGATTTTTTCAATGCAGAAAAATCGACATCTGTAGGGGTTTTGGCGGTTCGCATGGAACTTTTCACAGCTGATATCTCGAGAACGGTGCGTCCTACGAAAAAAAACCAGTACAATTTTTTGTAGCTTATGACTTGATCTAGAGGATGGAATTAAAAAATTCACGAACAGCCCATTATTTGGGCAAATTTTGGACAAAAACAGGGAAATTTGTTTCTCTGGCGTAAATTGTATGAAATTTTACATCGGCTTTAAAGGAAGATCGCTCTGAATTGTTGCTTTTGACGTGAATTTACACTGTGCAAGTTTTCATCACCCTCCATCCTCGGCAAGACAATAATTAAACTCATTTTACTACAAAAAGTCCCTTATTTATTAAAAATTATACCCTTATAACGGTGGATCTGTCCGTTCTCCAACTCCATCCTTTAGATCAAGTCATCAGCTACAAAATCGGCCTACATCACTTTGCTGTAGGACGCACAGTTTTTAAGATATGAGCAAGGAAAGACCAAGATTCATGATTTTTTCAATGCAGAAAAATCGACATCTGTAGGGGTTTTGGCGGTTCGCATGGAACTTTTCACAGCTGATATCTCGAGAACGGTGCGTCCTACGAAAAAAAACCAGTACAATTTTTTGTAGCTTATGACTTGATCTAGAGGATGGAATTAAAAAATTCACGAACAGCCCATTATTTGGGCAAATTTTGGACAAAAACAGGGAAATTTGTTTCTCTGGCGTAAATTGTATGAAATTTTACATCGGCTTTAAAGGAAGATCGCTCTGAATTGTTGCTTTTGACGTGAATTTACACTGTGCAAGTTTTCATCACCCTCCATCCTCGGCAAGACAATAATTAAACTCATTTTACTACAAAAAGTCCCTTATTTATTAAAAATTATACCCTTATAACGGTGGATCTGTCCGTTCTCCAACTCCATCCTTTAGATCAAGTCATCAGCTACAAAATCGGCCTACATCACTTTGCTGTAGGACGCACAGTTTTTAAGATATGAGCAAGGAAAGACCAAGATTCATGATTTTTTCAATGCAGAAAAATCGACATCTGTAGGGGTTTTGGCGGTTCGCATGGAACTTTTCACAGCTGATATCTCGAGAACGGTGCGTCCTACGAAGAAAAACCAGTACAATTTTTTGTAGCTTATGACTTGATCTAGAGGATGGAATTAAGAAATTCACGAACAGCCCATTATTTGGGCAAATTTTTGACAAAAACAGGGAAATTTGTTTCTCTGGCTTAAATTGTATGAAATTTTACATCGGCTTTAAAGGAAGATCGCTCTGAATTGTTGCTCTTGACGTGAATTTACACTGTGCAAGTTTTCATCACCCTCCATCCTCGGCAAGACAATAATTAAACTCATTTTACTACAAAAAGTCCCTTATTCATTAAAAATTATACCCTTATAACGGTAGATCTGTCCGTTCTCCAACTCCATCCTTTAGATCAAGTCATCAGCTACAAAATCGGCCTACATCACTTTGCTGTAGGACGCACAGTTTTTAAGATATGAGCAAGGTAAGACCAAGATTCATGATTTTTTCAATGCAGAAAAATCGACATCTGTAGGGGTTTTGGCGGTTCGCATGGAACTTTTCACAGCTGATATCTCGAGAACGGTGCGTCCTACGAAGAAAAACCAGTACAATTTTTTGTAGCTTATGACTTGATCTAGAGGATGGAATTATGAAATTCACGAACAGCCCATTATTTGGGCAAATTTTTGACAAAAACAGGGAAATTTGTTTCTCTGGCTTAAATTGTATGAAATTTTACATCGGCTTTAAAGGAAGATCGCTCTGAATTGTTGCTCTTGACGTGAATTTACACTGTGCAAGTTTCCATCACCCTCCATCCTCGGCAAGACAATAATTAAACTCATTTTACTACAAAAAGTCCCTTATTTATTAAAAATTATACCCTTATAACGGTGGATCTGTCCGTTCTCCAACTCCATCCTTTAGATCAAGTCATCAGCTACAAAATCGGCCTACATCACTTTGCTGTAGGACGCACAGTTTTTAAGATATGAGCAAGGAAAGACCAAGATTCATGATTTTTTCAATGCAGAAAAATCGACATCTGTAGGGGTTTTGGCGGTTCGCATGGAACTTTTCACAGCTGATATCTCGAGAACGGTGCGTCCTACGAAAAAAAACCAGCACAATTTTTTGTAGCTTATGACTTGATCTAGAGGATGGAATTAAAAAATTCACGAACAGCCCATTATTTGGGCAAATTTTGGACAAAAACAGGGAAATTTGTTTCTCTGGCGTAAATTGTATGAAATTTTACATCGGCTTTAAAGGAAGATCGCTCTGAATTGTTGCTCTTGACGTGAATTTACACTGTGCAAGTTTTCATCACCCTCCATCCTCGGCAAGACAATAATTAAACTCATTTTACTACAAAAAGTCCCTTATTTATTAAAAATTATACCCTTATAACGGTGGATCTGTCCGTTCTCCAACTCCATCCTTTAGATCAAGTCATCAGCTACAAAATCGGCCTACATCACTTTGCTGTAGGACGCACAGTTTTTAAGATATGAGCAAGGAAAGACCAAGATTCATGATTTTTTCAATGCAGAAAAATCGACATCTGTAGGGGTTTTGGCGGTTCGCATGGAACTTTTCACAGCTGATATCTCGAGAACGGTGCGTCCTACGAAGAAAAACCAGTACAATTTTTTGTAGCTTATGACTTGATCTAGAGGATGGAATTAAGAAATTCACGAACAGCCCATTATTTGGGCAAATTTTTGACAAAAACAGGGAAATTTGTTTCTCTGGCTTAAATTGTATGAAATTTTACATCGGCTTTAAAGGAAGATCGCTCTGAATTGTTGCTCTTGACGTGAATTTACACTGTGCAAG
The DNA here is from genome assembly GCA_964034865.1 of Eristalis intricaria. Classification (NCBI taxonomy): domain Eukaryota; kingdom Metazoa; phylum Arthropoda; class Insecta; order Diptera; family Syrphidae; genus Eristalis; species Eristalis intricaria. Next base: position 1,622,787 of record OZ035877.1, on the reverse strand, counting down.
TTTTCATCACCCTCCATCCTCGGCAAGACAATAATTAAACTTATTTTACTACAAAAAGTCCCTTATTTATTAAAAATTATACCCTTATAACGGTGGATCTGTCCGTTCTCCAACTCCATCCTTTAGATCAAGTCATCAGCTACAAAATCGGCCTACATCACTTTGCTGTAGGACGCACAGTTTTTAAGATATGAGCAAGGTAAGACCAAGATTCATGATTTTTTCAATGCAGAAAAATCGACATCTGTAGGGGTTTTGGCGGTTCGCATGGAACTTTTCACAGCTGATATCTCGAGAACGGTGCGTCCTACGAAAAAAAACCAGTACAATTTTTTGTAGCTTATGACTTGATCTAGAGGATGGAATTAAAAAATTCACGAACAGCCCATTATTTGGGCAAATTTTTGACAAAAACAGGGAAATTTGTTTCTCTGGCGTAAATTGTATGAAATTTTACATCGGCTTTAAAGGAAGATCGCTCTGAATTGTTGCTCTTGACGTGAATTTACACTGTGCAAGTTTTCATCACCCTCCATCCTCGGCAAGACAATAATTAAACTTATTTTACTACAAAAAGTCCCTTATTCATTAAAAATTATACCCTTATAACGGTGGATCTGCCCGTTCTCTAACTGCATCCTTTAGATCAAGTCATCAGCTACAAAATCGGCCTACATCACTTTGCTGTAGGACGCACAGTTTTTAAGATATGAGCAAGGTAAGACCAAGATTCATGATTTTTTCAATGCAGAAAAATCGACATCTGTAGGGGTTTTGGCGGTTCGCATGGAACTTTTCACAGCTGATATCTCGAGAACGGTGCGTCCTACGAAAAAAAACCAGTACAATTTTTTGTAGCTTATGACTTGATCTAGAGGATGGAATTGAAAAATTCACGACCAGCCCATTATTTGGGCAAATTTTGGACAAAAACAGGGAAATTTGTTTCTCTGGCGTAAATTGTATGAAATTTTACATCGGCTTTAAAGGAAGATCGCTCTGAATTGTTGCTTTTGACGTGAATTTACACTGTGCAAGTTTTCATCACCCTCCATCCTCGGCAAGACAATAATTAAACTCATTTTACTACAAAAAGTCCCTTATTTATTAAAAATTATACCCTTATAACGGTGGATCTGTCCGTTCTCCAACTCCATCCTTTAGATCAAGTCATCAGCTACAAAATCGGCCTACATCACTTTGCTGTAGGACGCACAGTTTTTAAGATATGAGCAAGGAAAGACCAAGATTCATGATTTTTTCAATGCAGAAAAATCGACATCTGTAGGGGTTTTGGCGGTTCGCATGGAACTTTTCACAGCTGATATCTCGAGAACGGTGCGTCCTACGAAAAAAAACCAGTACAATTTTTTGTAGCTTATGACTTGATCTAGAGGATGGAATTAAAAAATTCACGAACAGCCCATTATTTGGGCAAATTTTGGACAAAAACAGGGAAATTTGTTTCTCTGGCGTAAATTGTATGAAATTTTACATCGGCTTTAAAGGAAGATCGCTCTGAATTGTTGCTTTTGACGTGAATTTACACTGTGCAAGTTTTCATCACCCTCCATCCTCGGCAAGACAATAATTAAACTCATTTTACTACAAAAAGTCCCTTATTTATTAAAAATTATACCCTTATAACGGTGGATCTGTCCGTTCTCCAACTCCATCCTTTAGATCAAGTCATCAGCTACAAAATCGGCCTACATCACTTTGCTGTAGGACGCACAGTTTTTAAGATATGAGCAAGGAAAGACCAAGATTCATGATTTTTTCAATGCAGAAAAATCGACATCTGTAGGGGTTTTGGCGGTTCGCATGGAACTTTTCACAGCTGATATCTCGAGAACGGTGCGTCCTACGAAGAAAAACCAGTACAATTTTTTGTAGCTTATGACTTGATCTAGAGGATGGAATTAAGAAATTCACGAACAGCCCATTATTTGGGCAAATTTTTGACAAAAACAGGGAAATTTGTTTCTCTGGCTTAAATTGTATGAAATTTTACATCGGCTTTAAAGGAAGATCGCTCTGAATTGTTGCTCTTGACGTGAATTTACACTGTGCAAGTTTTCATCACCCTCCATCCTCGGCAAGACAATAATTAAACTCATTTTACTACAAAAAGTCCCTTATTCATTAAAAATTATACCCTTATAACGGTAGATCTGTCCGTTCTCCAACTCCATCCTTTAGATCAAGTCATCAGCTACAAAATCGGCCTACATCACTTTGCTGTAGGACGCACAGTTTTTAAGATATGAGCAAGGTAAGACCAAGATTCATGATTTTTTCAATGCAGAAAAATCGACATCTGTAGGGGTTTTGGCGGTTCGCATGGAACTTTTCACAGCTGATATCTCGAGAACGGTGCGTCCTACGAAGAAAAACCAGTACAATTTTTTGTAGCTTATGACTTGATCTAGAGGATGGAATTATGAAATTCACGAACAGCCCATTATTTGGGCAAATTTTTGACAAAAACAGGGAAATTTGTTTCTCTGGCTTAAATTGTATGAAATTTTACATCGGCTTTAAAGGAAGATCGCTCTGAATTGTTGCTCTTGACGTGAATTTACACTGTGCAAGTTTCCATCACCCTCCATCCTCGGCAAGACAATAATTAAACTCATTTTACTACAAAAAGTCCCTTATTTATTAAAAATTATACCCTTATAACGGTGGATCTGTCCGTTCTCCAACTCCATCCTTTAGATCAAGTCATCAGCTACAAAATCGGCCTACATCACTTTGCTGTAGGACGCACAGTTTTTAAGATATGAGCAAGGAAAGACCAAGATTCATGATTTTTTCAATGCAGAAAAATCGACATCTGTAGGGGTTTTGGCGGTTCGCATGGAACTTTTCACAGCTGATATCTCGAGAACGGTGCGTCCTACGAAAAAAAACCAGCACAATTTTTTGTAGCTTATGACTTGATCTAGAGGATGGAATTAAAAAATTCACGAACAGCCCATTATTTGGGCAAATTTTGGACAAAAACAGGGAAATTTGTTTCTCTGGCGTAAATTGTATGAAATTTTACATCGGCTTTAAAGGAAGATCGCTCTGAATTGTTGCTCTTGACGTGAATTTACACTGTGCAAGTTTTCATCACCCTCCATCCTCGGCAAGACAATAATTAAACTCATTTTACTACAAAAAGTCCCTTATTTATTAAAAATTATACCCTTATAACGGTGGATCTGTCCGTTCTCCAACTCCATCCTTTAGATCAAGTCATCAGCTACAAAATCGGCCTACATCACTTTGCTGTAGGACGCACAGTTTTTAAGATATGAGCAAGGAAAGACCAAGATTCATGATTTTTTCAATGCAGAAAAATCGACATCTGTAGGGGTTTTGGCGGTTCGCATGGAACTTTTCACAGCTGATATCTCGAGAACGGTGCGTCCTACGAAGAAAAACCAGTACAATTTTTTGTAGCTTATGACTTGATCTAGAGGATGGAATTAAGAAATTCACGAACAGCCCATTATTTGGGCAAATTTTTGACAAAAACAGGGAAATTTGTTTCTCTGGCTTAAATTGTATGAAATTTTACATCGGCTTTAAAGGAAGATCGCTCTGAATTGTTGCTCTTGACTTGAATTTACACTGTGCAAGTTTTCATCACCCTCCATCCTCGGCAAGACAATAATTAAACTTATTTTACTACAAAAAGTCCCTTATTTATTAAAAATTATACCCTTATAACGGTGGATCTGTCCGTTCTCCAACTCCATCCTTTAGATCAAGTCATCAGCTACAAAATCGGCCTACATCACTTTGCTGTAGGACGCACAGTTTTTAAGATATGAGCAAGGAAAGACCAAGATTCATGATTTTTTCAATGCAGAAAAATCGACATCTGTAGGGGTTTTGGCGGTTCGCATGGAACTTTTCACAGCTGATATCTCGAGAACGGTGCGTCCTACGAAAAAAAACCAGTACAATTTTTTGTAGCTTATGACTTGATCTAGAGGATGGAATTAAGAAATTCACGAACAGCCCATTATTTGGGCAAATTTTTGACAAAAACAGGGAAATTTGTTTCTCTGGCTTAAATTGTATGAAATTTTACATCGGCTTTAAAGGAAGATCGCTCTGAATTGTTGCTCTTGACGTCAATTTACACTGTGCAAGTTTTCATCACCCTCCATCCTCGGCAAGACAATAATTAAACTCACTTTACTACAAAAAGTCCCTTATTTATTAAAAATTATACCCTTATAACGGTGGATCTGTCCGTTCTCCAACTCCATCCTTTAGATCAAGTCATCAGCTACAAAATCGGCCTACATCACTTTGCTGTAGGACGCACAGTTTTTAAGATATGAGCAAGGAAAGACCAAGATTCATGATTTTTTCAATGCAGAAAAATCGACATCTGTAGGGGTTTTGGCGGTTCGCATGGAACTTTTCACAGCTGATATCTCGAGAACGGTGCGTCCTACGAAAAAAAACCAGTACAATTTTTTGTAGCTTATGACTTGATCTAGAGGATGGAATTAAAAAATACACGAACAGCCCATTATTTGGGCAAATTTTGGACAAAAACAGGGAAATTTGTTTCTCTGGCGTAAATTGTATGAAATTTTGCATCGGCTTTAAAGGAAGATCACTCTGAATTGTTGCTCTTGACGTGAATTTACACTGTGCAAGTTTTCATCACCCTCCATCCTCGGCAAGACAATAATTAAACTCACTTTACTACAAAAAGTCCCTTATTTATTAAAAATTATACCCTTATAACGGTGGATCTGTCCGTTCTCCAACTCCATCCTTTAGATCAAGTCATCAGCTACAAAATCGGCCTACATCACTTTGCTGTAGGACGCACAGTTTTTAAGATATGAGCAAGGAAAGACCAAGATTCATGATTTTTTCAATGCAGAAAAATCGACATCTGTAGGGGTTTTGGCGGTTCGCATGGAACTTTTCACAGCTGATATCTCGAGAACGGTGCGTCCTACGAAAAAAAACCAGTACAATTTTTTGTAGCTTATGACTTGATCTAGAGGATGGAATTAAAAAATACACGAACAGCCCATTATTTGGGCAAATTTTGGACAAAAACAGGGAAATTTGTTTCTCTGGCGTAAATTGTATGAAATTTTGCATCGGCTTTAAAGGAAGATCACTCTGAATTGTTGCTCTTGACGTGAATTTACACTGTGCAAGTTTTCATCACCCTCCATCCTCGGCAAGACAATAATTAAACTCACTTTACTACAAAAAGTCCCTTATTTATTAAAAATTATACCCTTATAACGGTGGATCTGTCCGTTCTCCAACTCCATCCTTTAGATCAAGTCATCAGCTACAAAATCGGCCTACATCACTTTGCTGTAGGACGCACAGTTTTTAAGATATGAGCAAGGAAAGACCAAGATTCATGATTTTTTCAATGCAGAAAAATCGACATCTGTAGGGGTTTTGGCGGTTCGCATGGAACTTTTCACAGCTGATATCTCGAGAACGGTGCGTCCTACGAAAAAAAACCAGTACAATTTTTTGTAGCTTATGACTTGATCTAGAGGATGGAATTAAAAAATTCACGAACAGCCCATTATTTGGGCAAATTTTGGACAAAAACAGGGAAATTTGTTTCTCTGGCGTAAATTGTATGAAATTTTACATCGGCTTTAAAGGAAGATCGCTCTGAATTGTTGCTCTTGACGTGAATTTACACTGTGCAAGTTTTCATCACCCTCCATCCTCGGCAAGACAATAATTAAACTCATTTTACTACAAAAAGTCCCTTATTTATTAAAAATTATACCCTTATAACGGTGGATCTGTCCGTTCTCCAACTCCATCCTTTAGATCAAGTCATCAGCTACAAAATCGGCCTACATCACTTTGCTGTAGGACGCACAGTTTTTAAGATATGAGCAAGGAAAGACCAAGATTCATGATTTTTTCAATGCAGAAAAATCGACATCTGTAGGGGTTTTGGCGGTTCGCATGGAACTTTTCACAGCTGATATCTCGAGAACGGTGCGTCCTACGAAAAAAAACCAGTACAATTTTTTGTAGCTTATGACTTGATCTAGAGGATGGAATTAAAAAATTCACGAACAGCCCATTATTTGGGCAAATTTTGGACAAAAACAGGGAAATTTGTTTCTCTGGCGTAAATTGTATGAAATTTTGCATCGGCTTTAAAGGAAGATCACTCTGAATTGTTGCTCTTGACGTGAATTTACACTGTGCAAGTTTTCATCACCCTCCATCCTCGGCAAGACAATAATTAAACTCATTTTACTACAAAAAGTCCCTTATTTATTAAAAATTATACCCTTATAACGGTGGATCTGTCCGTTCTCCAACTCCATCCTTTAGATCAAGTCATCAGCTATAAAATCGGCCTACATCACTTTGCTGTAGGACGCACAGTTTTTAAGATATGAGCAAGGAAAGACCAAGATTCATGATTTTTTCAATGCAGAAAAATCGACATCTGTAGGGGTTTTGGCGGTTCGCATGGAACTTTTCACAGCTGATATCTCGAGAACGGTGCGTCCTACGAAAAAAAACCAGTACAATTTTTTGTAGCTTATGACTTGATCTAGAGGATGGAATTAAAAAATTCACGAACAGCCCATTATTTGGGCAAATTTTGGACAAAAACAGGGAAATTTGTTTCTCTGGCGTAAATTGTATGAAATTTTACATCGGCTTTAAAGGAAGATCGCTCTGAATTGTTGCTCTTGACGTGAATTTACACTGTGCAAGTTTTCATCACCCTCCATCCTCGGCAAGACAATAATTAAACTTATTTTACTACAAAAAGTCCCTTATTCATTAAAAATTATACCCTTATAACGGTGGATCTGTCCGTTCTCTAACTGCATCCTTTAGATCAAGTCATCAGCTACAAAATCGGCCTACATCACTTTGCTGTAGGACGCACAGTTTTTAAGATATGAGCAAGGTAAGACCAAGATTCATGATTTTTTCAATGCAGAAAAATCGACATCTGTAGGGGTTTTGGCGGTTCGCATGGAACTTTTCACAGCTGATATCTCGAGAACGGTGCGTCCTACGAAAAAAAACCAGTACAATTTTTTGTAGCTTATGACTTGATCTAGAGGATGGAATTAAAAAATTCACGAACAGCCCATTATTTGGGCAAATTTTTGACAAAAACAGGGAAATTTGTTTCTCTGGCGTAAATTGTATGAAATTTTACATCGGCTTTAAAGGAAGATCGCTCTGAATTGTTGCTCTTGACGTGAATTTACACTGTGCAAGTTTTCTTGAAGTTAACGAATCGAAAATGTCCACCAAAGTGCGCCTTAAATGCCACTGAGACAGATAATGACACCAAACAGGCACCCTTCTCCCCTCGACTCCCGCCGCACAGACAGCATTACAATTTAATGAAAAACGTTTAAGTCCACAAGCAAAACTATACCCAAACCCAGTGGTCCCAGCAGATTCACAATTAGTCATCCTCAAACCTGTGACCGCATCGGTGTCTCCAGGAAAACTCAATTTGCCACCATGCCATCCCTTGGCTGGTCCCTTGACTAGTTAGAGTGGCACGTTTAATTCGACAGATTGCCAGTAAACAAATTCTGTTAAAGTTTTACCTCTCGAGTTTTCTGATTGTCCGCAGCGTCTCTCGCCCTCGCCGGGGGAGGCGCAGAGGTGTGTACAATTTTTTAATTGACCACTTTCTTTATCGAATAATCAAGCATGCTCATGGCAAATGGCAGGCTTCACCTCTGAGACCGGTGAGCGATGTGAGTACAAGGGAAAAAGGTTCTCTAATTTTCTGGAATTACTGCAGCAGCACTCCTGACCAAATGGTCTCTCTCTGACAAGACCCTAGACAAACAACACCTGATACAATAAAACGCACTCACTCAACCGTCACGTACCAACAACGATGATGAGGAGCGCAGAGGAGACGCTGCTGAAGCTGACTACCCGCAGTCCCGAATAATTACACAGGCAAGCTGAGCGTCACACCGCACAAACGAACGGTGCGGGGGCCTGCTGAGAGAGGGCACCCGACGACGACAGCGTCAAAAGGAAATCCCAAGTAGCCCAGAGTCCGCACCGAATGGAGTTTCTTGTATCCCTTTTTTCTGTTGCGGGCGCTCCCTCTGTGCTGTTGTGGGTCGTGCCCGTTGGGGCGGTGGCACACGAACGAACGAAAAAAGGAAGAAAACCCCAATTGAACGTGATATGTTTGCGAAAGAAAAATATGCACACTCCTGGGGATTATGTGTGTCCGATTCGGAACGTATCCTTTCTCTGCTCTCGTTTCTTGTGAATTTCTGAATTTTTGAATTTCGCCCCTCTTAGCAGCTCGGTGCTGGGCCTGTTGTCACCCTGCTGGAGGAAGCGCTTTTCTATTTTTTTTTTTTGAATCCTTGTCCTATGCAAAGTAGGATAATGGGGGCATATCCCTCCACACTCGCGTTTATTTGTTTTCGTCTCTTCGCCATTCGTGTCATTCCCATCGCTTACATTGTCATTTCCGTTTCCATTGCTTAATTTTCCTTCTTTTTTTTTTGTTTGTTTTTCTTTTAAACGTGCGATTTTAGAATTTCATTTCGGTTGGGAAATGCCTCCGCGTCGTCCGTCTGCTAAGAGCGAAGACGTGCCGTTGAATGTCTGCGACTAGTTGAGGCGTTGTTGGCGATATGGAGCTAGTCGAGTTCCACAAATCGCGAATGAATTGCTGGCAAAACAAACAAATAACGTTTATTGGACCCGAGCAGGGTTCGCCGCCATCGATTGTGGATTAGAGAATCACTGTGAAGCAAGCACACTCGTGCTGTTCGTGACATGCGGGTCCTTGCCTCGCCACTTTCTCTTTCTCTCTCTCTGAGTCTCCATCCACCCATCCGCTCCTTTGCCCAGATGCCTCCGCCCTTGGCTTCTAATAATTTATCGACAGAAAGCAAGCAAACGCCTGCTGCCGCCCAAAAATCAATCGACCCGAAAACTTTATCCACTGACTTCTCAAATTATCACGAACTAAATTGAAGACGCCGATGCCGATGCCGACGACGACGACAACGATGACTGCGGGGGTGGGTGGGCGTAGGAGGAGGTGAGAGATGAGATGAACGGTTGCTTCCTTTCCTAGGCTTACTTCCACATCCGGCTGAGTTTTGTGGGTGTTATTCAGATCAACTCCGCTCTTCACATCGCTCCCATGAAGGACTACTGCGTGAATGTGTACACCCTGCCATCATCGCCCCCACCTCTTACACCAGACGCCGCGCCGTTCAGGAGAGCTCACGTTTTTCATTGCTTTCGAATGAAATTTCGTTGTCCTTGTACGTGAACTCACCCCAGTTTGGCGAGGCAGAACGGACGACGACGACGACGACGACGAGATGAAATATACTTTTTTTCTATCTTGTATCTTGTCAATGGCGGTGAAACACCCACCTCACCCTCCCACGGACACACACACACACACACACAACAGTCAGATTAATGATTTATTTGAATTTCGCGTGCGCGTTTTAAAGGCGCCGACGTGTGTGTACGGCGCGCGTCAGTCGGGCAGCATGTGACTGCTCCAAAATGTGTTTTCGGTGAACCGCCTACGTGACGAATGTTATGTCCTAAATCTTAATTTTTCATTTCGGTCCGTCAAACGACGAGTGCAATTTTAAAGCATTCTTTGTGCCCTTCGCGTGGACTGGAGGACGGTGCGTGGCCAGAGAACAAGTTCCACAGGTTAGCCCGTAGACGAAGTCAATGGCTTTGCCCGAGGCACTGAAGCGCTACCCGAGGCTGAACTTACTGTCATTTATGCTGACTGTTTGTGCATTCAAGAGTGAGTCTCGTGGTGCGGGGGGTGATGCATGCATATGAGAAGTGTGTTTAGACATTCTTTCAACGGATCAAAAGGATACAGCCCCAGCACTGCAGAGGACAATGGCTTGGGTGTGACAAGTGTGCGAACGAACGAACGACGTGACAATAGCAAACAATGCCGAGAAGTGGACGGTGACTCAAGACGGGAGCCAGAGAGCGAGAGAGAGAGAGAGACACTGACACGTTGAAGTGTACATCTGCAATTGGATAATGTATTCCTCTGCTCGCAGATCCTTGCAAAGGACAAACTGTCATTAGCCGGGCGCTCAAGTGAGCGTGAGTGGTCCTTTATTTATGTATGCCTTGTGTGGACTCCGAGACGTTAACTAGAGGTCCTTAAGTGGCACTGGACTGATGCAGATGCACACGGTAGTTTCGCTGGAGAATGGAGAGGAGGATTTCAGTCTGGGGGCTCATAATTCACGGTCGCTCGCTGCTAATTCGCTTCAACACTTGAACCGGTTCCTGATTCCATTTTTTTCTGTTTTTGTGTGCCCGGCCTACTGTCTTCAAAGGATTGCTGCAATTTCGCCAATCAAACACGTTCTCCCTTTGATGGCTTTGATAGCTCTGCCTCCGCAATCAAGTTTACAACGAAATGCAATTCAATTCGCAAAATAACTGAGTTTCGTCCCCCTCCCCTCGGCGCTGCTGTGATACCATTTTAAGAGGAATGCATCCACAGCAGAAAAAGCCAATAAACGTTCCAATTACTTTGCGGGAGAGAAAAAAACGCCAACCCTCCCCCATCAGAGAATCTTTCACAGACTTTCGCTTACACACATACACACACAGACACAGCCCCCGTTGAATGGCTTTGCCAGCAGACGCGCTCCTCAAAAACCGATTCAGTCTAATTTTGGAAACGGCATCTGCTGCTTCCATGGATAGACTGGGGATGGAGCTAAGCTCACATCGCCCAAAGAGAAAGGGCAGCACAAAAAGCTGAAATCAAACAGACTGAAGGTGAATTAAAACCCAGAGTTTTTTTTCCCTTTTTTCATTGATTTCTGCAGCACCCAGTTTTTTGAGCTGGGACCCTTGAATTTTAGTTCAACTTATCCCCATCAGTGCATGCAATGCAGAGGACGAAAATTGCCGGGATAACGAATTTCATTGTTTCCACTTGCGATGCTTGGCATGGCCTTCGGGGTGGCGGAAGGGTGTAGTAGAGAGAGAGAGAGAGAGAGAGAGCGAGAGAGAGAAAGAGAAGTAGTAGTGCAGTGCTGTGTAATTTTGTTCATTCAATTTAGTTTTGTTTAAATTAAGAAGAGCTTGCACTGGCGCTGCTAAGACCATCATCAAAACCGGCAACCCCTTCCCCCCTCGGTGGACCAGCATGGAGCAACTAAATTACCCTTAGTTGTGGTTGATGTAAATTGAACGCCGTCCACCACCAAACCCGATGCAAACACGCCAACACCAGCCAGCGGCCACCGCAACCGCCATCGACGAACCCTAAACCAAGGGGGCAGCGCGAATAGGTCGTCGGTGGTGCGTTCATTTCGAGTTTATTTTAGGCGCGACACCGTGAGTGGGAGGGGCGGCGCGGGTACGCGGATAAATGGTATTCCAGTGATGCTCACTCGACCGCGCATTCATTTGCACACCCGTACGTACGCCGGCCCCTAAGTCGATGGATATTATTTGTGAAAATTACAAACGACCGTGACGCGGCGAGATGAGAGAAAAAAAAAGAATCACCACCCACCTCAGTCCAAACAGCCATTACATGTTGAAGGCACTTGCGGCGTGATGGAGTCGTCGTCGCCTATCTCATCGTCTGTCCACTCAGCTGCGTCGCTTGGACATCCCCGTCCATGAATGGGTTTTCGGGTGAAGTTTACACATCCTAGGGACACTCGGAACAGAACGCACTCTATAAATACCACACTCACTGGCGATGGTTACAGAATTATAAATTAAATTGTTTAACGGACAATTGTTTGGTGGGAGTGGGGGGAAAACACCAGGCGTTACTAACGTAATGGATAGAGCTCATCATCGGACACTCCACACGATGGAGTGCGGGGGCTGGGTTAATGGCAAAGCGATTGCGTGGAAATGATGCCGGGGAGAGGGGCGGGTGCAAACGAGATGAGATGAGATGGCGCAATCACGGACCAGATGAGTGGTCGTTAATAGCGGACTTAGTGCAATGCACACACAGCATTAGTGCTGAGAGTTGGCTCTGGCATGAGTGTCCATGAGTGTCCGTGAGAGTTCATGCATTCATGCATCACTGATTTGAAATTTTGCAATTACGCATCAGCAGCAGCAGCACCAACAGGAGCTGCGGTGGGGGACGGGGTATGATTTATGCCAGTCGTGTGGTGGATTTGGCCATCGAAAGGATTTCGATGAAAAGGGCGGTTTTTAGGATGAAATTTTTGAAATCTTTTGAGTGGTGGGCTTTGGAGAGGATTTTCTGGATTTATTCAGAAACTTCTGCTCAAACGGACAACTCAAACTATCAACAAGACCTAGCAAGCACCTCCAAGACCCTGTCCTTCCTTGCCAGTCCCTTCAATACACTGGCCTTCTTTGCAAGTGCCTCTGAGACTCTGTCCTTCCAGGCAAGTGCCTCCGAGCCACTGTTCTTCCTGGCAAGTGCCTCTGAGACCCTGCCCTGTCTCCTCTAAGGCTCGGACCTGCCTGGCAAGCGCCACCAAGACTCTGTTCCTCCTGTCAAGTGGCTCTAAGGCTCTGTTCTTGCTGGTAAGTGCCTCTGAGACTATTCCCTTCCTGGTATGTGTCTCCTTAAAACTATGGCCTGCCTGGCAAGTGCCTCTAAGACTCTGGCTAGCTTAGGAACTGCCTCCGAATTTCTGTCCTTTCTGGCAAGTCTAGAAAACCAACAAGTGCCCTAAATGTCACCACCTCCTATCAAAGAGGGAGAGAGAGACAGTCCCAAACACGATAAAGGCAGGCACACGTACTGAAACACTTCACCGAACGACTTAATAATGTCCCGTCTGCAAATAGATAATCTACCTTCAATCCGGACCCTCGCAAGGGGATGAAGCCAATTTCAATTTGAACAGAAACCAATGTTCCCGCACAGACATCATTCATTTATTCATTTTCCTTCACTATCAACGTGAAAACATCTTAATTACGATTTATTAATCCCTCCCCCCGCCCCCGCCCCCCGCTGTCCCGCCCCATCGACACTCACTCTCAAACAATTTTCACTCTTATCATTCAATCGTCTGAAGCATCGACACACAAAACTCATTATACATCAGAAACAAAATAGAGCCCAGCTCCTCTCTCGTCTCCCCTACACCAATTTCCTATTGAAAACCGCACACATAATAGCACAGTAAATTTCTTCATTAAAATTTATTACATCACCCCCTCGCCTAGACCACCCCCACCCCAGCACCAGCCCCTCACACCCGCTCCGTCCTACAGATGGCACAATCATTCAATGGAATCAGTTGAAATTTGCTCACAAATCGTGGAAAAAATAAAAAAAACACAAACAATTCCTCAATACATCGCTCGCTAGCCGTGGAGCACCTCAGCCCCTCCCACTCCACACGAAACGATTATAAGGGTAAAATAATTGCTCGAAGTAAGTTAAAATAAACGGTGCTAAGGTGAAAAATAAATTTCCCCGAGGAGTCCAGAGAAAAAACACCATTCCCGACGCGCCGGTGTTCCCCAGTAAAACAATGGAAAAACTTCGCAGCCAAGTGCTTTTCATACGTGATACAGCACACATTTCTTCTGCTTGCCTGGTTTCCCCTCGACAGCACCCAGTCATCCCTCCGCCCGTGAAACAACAAAGCGAGAAGAGTTATCCTTTTGCGAGGTGAAAATTATTGTGCGCTCCATTGTGAAAATTGTTTATCCACCACCTTCTTGCAAAGGGGGGGATGACTGCGAAGGGGTGGGGTGAAAATCGATTAGGATTTTATAAATGAACAAGTTGCACTGTATCTCCATCTCCTAGATGCATTCCACCACCGTTCCAGCACCACCAGCAGTCAAGCTGAACACGAAAACAAGGGAAAAGAGTAAAAATGAAAAAAATAAAAAACAAAAAATGACAAAAGGATAAGCGCCCCGGGCACTGTGAGGTGGCTTCTGCTTGAGATTATCAACATGTTTGCTACTTTCGGAACGGCGAGCATGTTCTTATGTCCTTATTTAGTAGCAAGGATCAAGTGGCACCAACTCTGTGGTAAATGAAAGTACGACTATCTTCTGTATTCGTGCGAGGACACCACACTAGGGTGAGAACAACAAGGACACCGACTACGACTACGACTACGACAACGACAAACGAAAACTTATTTATCTAGAGTGCAGAGAACTTATTTCCCCCCCCCCCGTTTATTCTCAGTTCACGATACAAGAGCAGGGACGGGGTGCAGCTGCTGGTCCCGTGGATGGCTTGGAGAATGCTTTTAACTGATTGAGGGAAGGCGAAAGAGGTGGAAAATATTTTTGAATTTAAATTGTTAAGTTAATTAAGGTGAAAAAGGATGATACGACAGTGAACCAAAGTGAACAGCGCACACCACACAAAAGGCACTCTCCCTCCCACTCACACATCCTCCCGAAAAAAAAACACAAACCCACTCTCAGTCACACGGCGAGAGAGAGAGAGAGAGAGAGAGAGAGAGAGAGTATAGAGATGTCTGCTGAGGGATAAGTGGGATTTGATGGGTAGACATCATAAGAAGAGAAAAGGATTTAATTGCAACAATAGACGACAGAAAGTGATTACACAAGCCGAGTGTGATAAAGGGGAGAAAAAGGGGATGCCTAGAATTTGATCTGACACGAAAATGGCATGGGACAAGGAAGAGAGTGGGGGCCGTGGTGCTGGGACAAGGACAAGAGTGGGGCTCTGTTTGAACGCCGTGGTGCGAAGGTGGAATTTTTGATGCAATTAAATGTGGCCTCACACACGTGAGTTGGAGCACGGAATGAGTTTGTCAACAAGGCGATCAAAGGCAGAGTGGAACGGGTGATGACTTGTTGTCTTGTTGTTCATTTCAATTTTGCGGTGTCGAAGACTGCAGAGAACTTAGTGATTTTAGTGAAGACCCTGACGATGTGTATAGGTAACTGATTCCCTAGTACTTGGCAGGGTGTAGGAGGTTTCTTCATTTTTGGAAAAGTTGATTTTGAACAACGATCTGCGGCTTCAAAAGATGCCATCGACTGGGAAGATTAACAGTCTCTATTCACATCAATAATATCTAACTCACTTTAAAGAACCTCACTTTCGATGCTTTGGTGAAACGAATGCAAACAAATATCGTCTTGCTGCTCGACCTTTGATGTTGAATCAATGAACGTCGGCTGAATGATTTTTTTTAGGTCAGCGGCTTGATCAATATCCCTTCGAAACAAATGACAACTCGAAGAGTGTATACAGACTCTGGAGAAGGTTTTTGATAGTCAATGGCTTCCATGGGATCTCTTAAGCAGTTTTGATGTTCCAGGAGCAGAACCTCACTTATGTTAGACCCATCGTAAGGACGACTGCATTCTCTTGCCTTGTGGTCACGACAGAAGCGTCAATAAGGTGGTGAAGGTAGACCTCTGCTTAGACAGAAAAACTTATTGGAGCACAGTATCAGTCAGTCTTGTCGTTTCTCGGCAATTGATTTAAGTCTGTCTCAAAACCAATTCAAACCGAGAAACTCTGGCTGCCGACAGTAACACGCTGCCCTAGTGTACAGACAGGTGTTTGGTTAGCTGTCGGCAGCGTATACCCGAGACTTTCAATTTAGACCACCTTTTAGAAGATTTAGAAGGCGACGCGCAGTTCTGCGACCTCTTCAACATGATTCTGGAGAAGATCGTTCAAAACTTGCATGGCAACACTGGAGGCATGATCTTCCGTAAGTCGATACAACTGTTAGCTCGCACGGGCGAGAGACGTGATTGGCAGAAGGCAGCACGCCGTCAATGAGACGTTTGCTTTTGCTGGCTTTGAGACGGGTCTTGCTCTGAATGAGGAGAAAATGATGTATATACTGTCCTCAAAGGACATACACCACCGACTTGTGGGACAGAGCATCACAATGAGCACCCATAACATCAAGGGGTGGTCGCAGTAGCCAGGGCCAGTGCTCGCAGTAGCTAGACAACGCTTGCTGCTTCCTTGGCCTTAGGTGGCTCTAAAAACAAAGCTTCCGAAAGTGGAGATTGAATAAGGACAAGACCAAACGGACACTCTTCTCAGAGCACCAACAAGTCGATGACAAATGGCGTCACCGGAAGTCTCAAATAAAACTGTCTGATAAATTGTTTCTCATCAATTCGCATACACTCCCGCGGATTAAATGAAAATGCCAAGACGCCTGCATTCTGCGCATATTCCCTCCTGAGTGAGACATTCAAGACAATCCTTCCAACTGTCGAATCAATTCCCCTTTTTCCCCTCTCCCGGTTGATCTAAACCGAAAACCCAAATCATTCCCATCGTGGCACCACATTGAGGAGACGTCGTTAGCCTTCAATTTTTTGCTCCTTCTGCCTCGCCCAGAGGTCAATCGAGGGACATCAAGAGAGCGACGGAAGACTTCGAACACATACACAAGTGCTTGGTATTTGATTTATTCCCCCCACACATACACACATATGGTACCCAACTGATTTCCTGCACCGGAATTCCTCGTGTCCTCAATACGTTACGATGACTCCGACTCCGACTCCGAACACTAACACGGTCCGACGATGGGACGTTGTAAAATTTATTCGAAACGGAAGTATTGCCGCTGTTGATTTGCGGGGGGGTCCTTGCGTTCTTCCTTCGACTTTCAACACTTCCATCGCATCGACCTGTTTTGTGCGCAAAAAATTCCCACCAACATGCCAAGCCCACATTAGGACGAGCGGACAGACTCACGAATGACGAACGAGAGTGGTCAGTGTGGTGTGATGGATTTGGGGGCGGGGGCCGCGGCGGTAGTGGTCTAATGACAGATTCCATTTAAAGGTGCATTTGCCTTGCTCCTACTGTAATGCAAATGAAACGAAAGTAATGGCCGTGCATTGCGATCTCGCCGTCGACCTGGAAAATTTACGACCATTGCAGGGTGCAATTTATTATTTCATCTCTGGGAGGGGGGGGGAACCTGTGACTCGGGTTGAGGTCGGGATCAACCGAGAAAATGTGGTGAAGTGCAAAGAAATAGGAGGAGGAAAAAAACCGATGTCAGATTTAAGTTATTGCGCTATCCGGCGATAGAACCACTCTCTCTCTCTCTCGGCGCGGCAGGATAAGCAGAAATAATTTGTAAGAGGGCGGAGCACACCCGGTTCGTGGTCGACCTTTGAGGGCGCAGCAGTTTCGGTGCGGAATGAATTGCATTTCGGCGGTAAAGTGAAGTTAAAAAGTACTTAAACTGCCCGACCCATGGCTGGCTCTTCACACTGCTGCACGACTGTAAATCGCTCTGTGGTCAAGAGGTGAATGGGTCGTGGAGAGAGGGCAAAAAGAAAAAGTGTAAAGGCGGAGGAGGAATTTTCCTTTGTGCACCGCTCCAGGGAATCCCTTTCAACTTGCAGAGAGCACCATTGTGCCGTGGGGTGGGGTTTTTGAAAGTTCTGGCTTTTTGGGAACTTGACTAGAAGTGTTGCGGCAATTCAATTGACTAGTTGACGGGCGACGACAAAAGTGCAATGTCACGCAACGTTTCACAGTGGCCTCCGAGCGGGCGTGAGGTGAATTCAAAGAACGCTCGGAAATGATGCAGGTGGCGTGAGAATATTTCAACTGCGCTCAACTTTGTCCTGCACTTCGAGGACTGCCATCGCGTAGGGATTCCCAAAGCTCCTCGAACTTCCTTCCTTCAAATTGAAGTCAATTTCCTGATGTGACTCATTCAATTAAGCCAATTTCCGACGAGTCACTTGGCTTGGGTAAGGTCCACGCCATCCGTCGCAATCCCTTTGAGGCTCGTTACCCGGCTACCAACGTTATCCGTGGGCCAGGTCAATGTCACCTCGTCTGCAACCAGTCACCTCCCCTCGTGTGGTTCAGGTCTGCTATCTTTGCCTTCCTCCCACAAATGTCCATATTCCTGCAGACACATTTTAATTAAAAAAAAAATAACCCATATTTTCTCATTTCTCTTTACAGTTTGCATAGCGGGCTATCATGAAAAGAGACTCTTACACGATCTCCTAGATCCATACAACACACTCGAGCGACCGGTCCTTAACGAATCGGATCCACTTCAACTCAGCTTCGGATTAACCCTGATGCAGATAATCGATGTCGTAAGTAGCAAAAAAATAAAAACAAATCCCCATCCCCCATCCTTTAGCGTGCAGTGCAAACCACACACTACAAGGATAATAGTGAGTTCCAATCTCATTTCCTCACTCCACACCCGGAAACTTAAACAATAACTCAGCCGAGCCGACGAGCCGGGTTGAGTGAGTGGCAAAATGACAAACCAGAGGGAAGAGGGGACTCGATTAAAATGAATCTAAAACTTTACTCAGACCGTTGCGGGCACAAATTGCGGATGCTGACAACTGTAGCCGATTTATGTGTGTTCGTTCGTACGTCTTCAAGTGGGCAGCGATGGGTACTCTGAGAGGGGGGAGTGAGCGGCACGGCAAAGCCGACAAAGAATATTAGATTGTGAGGAAACTCATTATAGCGAACTTCCTTGTTTCAGCCAGCAGCCAGTGGAACCAGCAACGACAGCGCCGGGTTGAAGGTCTATTCGAGAGCCATCCATTCTAAAAGCCGCACTCACCACCCAGTAGACCTCATCGCCACCGCCTCTCATCTTTTGTTTAAATATTGAAATCGAAGAATGAGTGGAGAATGAGCGGGGGAAGGAAAAAAAAAGATAAATGACAAGTCCGTTCGACGACTGACTGTTGACGTTATCCGTGCGCCGTGCAGATGGAGATCGAGTGGGTTTCGTTTCAAGACTCCATGTCCCTCCCCTCGGCACTCTTAGGGCTTAATAATCAGGCTTTATGCAGAGCATGGGGTTCGCAGTTTTAATTACGTTAAAGAAGATGAATTCGATGGATTTTGAGTGGCAACTGGAGACGACGGTTATTGGATTCATTGAGAAGATAATTGTTGGAGTCATGACTTCCGCTTTGCTACGTTCTTGAGGGAAGACGTGAAATTGAAGATGCCTGTTTGGAGGGAGCTCTGGCTCGCGTTAGGGTGTAGGGAGTAACTTTGAATATGTATCTACTGCCTTTAAGGAGCTCGAAAGCATGGAGGTGTACAGGCGAACACTTTTTAAGAGATATCTAAGTCTTCAAAGTCGATCTAAGACCTGCGTGGCGAGCAGAGGAGAAGAGGGCTTCAAAGTCTATCCAAGAGCGGCGCGACAAGCAGAGGAGAAGACGACTTCGTTGTGGGCAGAGGAGAAGACGGCTTCAAAGTCGATCCAAGACCTGTGGCGAGCAGAAGACGGCCTCAAAGTCGATCCAAGACCAGTGGCGAGCAGAGGAGAAGACGACAAGTCGATCCAAGACCTCCGTTATGAGCAGAGGAGAAGACGGCTTCAAAGTTGATCTAAGACCGGCACGACAAGCAGAGGAGAAGACGGCTTCAAAGTCGATCCAAGAGCGGCGCGACAAGCAGAGGAGAAGACGACTTCGTTGTGGGCAGAGGAGAAGACGGGTTTAAAGTCGATCTAAGACCGGCAAGTCGATCCAAGATCATCACGATCTTTGACGGATCAATGAACCTCGATTAAGGAATTCTAGAAACCCATCATTTTAGTGGATATGATCCTTCGAAAAACCACATTAGACTGTTCGAAGACTGAGTGCACAGAGACTCTAGTAAATCTGTGACTGCTTCAGGCTGGATGTGGATTCCGAAGCAGTCTCCTTTCATTTTGCGATGCTTCCATTAATAGCCGAACATCTCATAAGTAGGCCGACCTGTCCTACCCTGTCCTTGTTGCCGTGACGGAATCGTTTCGTCTAAGAGGCATCGAAGGAAGAACTCTGCAATCCGAGCTGGAGCTGGGCTGGGCACAATATCCAGTCAGTCAGTCTTTTGTCATTTCTCGGAATTTGATTTCAGTCCGTCTCAAAATCAAGTCCCACCGAGAAACTCTGGCTGCCGACAGTAACACGCTGCCCTAGGGAACAGACAGGTGCTTTTTCAGCTGTCGGCAGCGTAAATACTCTTACGGATGGACGCAGGTTAAGTTTATCGTTATGTACTCTGAATCGCGTGGCTTAGAAAGCAGAGCAGGTACGGTCGTCACAATTTCTTGCTGTACACAGTAAACTCACTCTTGAATCACACGCTAGGCTCAACCTCAGAGCAGGCTCTCTGCAATGGCCACTCAGCAAATATTGCTCACCTAACTTCTTCACGGTTCCCAGCTGTGGGCAGTGTAGACAACTCACTCGTCAACGCCCGCCACGCGTCGCGTTCTGAAGACGACAGTTCAATACCTCGCAATATTGAACATGCCGTAAGCATGGGCAAGAGAGATGAGACTCCCGCAAGTGGAATGAAGACGAGAGGCACTCTCCGAGAACCAACAAGTCGATGACAAACGACATCGCCAGAGGTCTCAAATATTGGTCCAAAGTGTCCATAATTAGCTGACAAATTAGTTCCGATTAATTAGCATCAACTCCCTCGGATTGAATGCAAAGATCCCCATAAGCTGCCCGCAGTCAATCAAATCAATCGGCCCACTGTCGAAAATTCCCTTCACAGCCGACTCGGATGTCTCCCGATGGCATGGCACTGGCAGGATTGTGCGGTTGAATTAAAGTGAAGCTGTCTCCATTTGACATTTAAGACCGAGTTAATGCCAGAAACTGTCTGCCTGCACACAAGTTGATAAAGTAAAGTCAATTAAAATCAACTCAAGAGCAGCTCCACAAGCAATCAGTGTTGTGTAGCGTATCTACAATGTGCTTGCAGTCCATTCAGAGAGTGGGAACACACATTCCGAACAACATCCGAGCAGCAGATCCCTCCCCCCGTGCACTTCCATTTCATTCAATCTCACACTCATCTTAACCATCATCATATCATCATTTCCACTTCACATTTCTCCTCACTTTGTTGCACTTAACTACAGCGAAAGGGATCTCCTAATTTATTTGCCATATCCACTTTCATTCCACTCGAAAAACAAAACAAGAACCCGACGGAAACAAGCGCCACGAACAAGCCAACGAACGAAAAAGATAAACATTCTGCCTCTTCAGCAAGGACTGCACATACACACTCCCCCCACTCCCATACATGCAGCGATGCACAACGGGGCTGGGAAAGGGCTGGGAGGAGACAAAAATTCGTGGGAGTAATTGGAATTTGAGATTTTCTCCTGCTCCCCCTTGTCCTTTCTCAGCTGCGGCGGCCGTGGCGGTGGCTGCTGGTGCTATTGCTCCTGCTTCAGGACGACGACGACGTCGTATTAAATTAAAATGAAATAAAATTCAAAAGTACACGCCAAAGTGGGTTCTGTTTGGATGCCGATGCAGCAGCGAGACGAAGGCGAACACCGCCACAAGCGGAGGTACTTTGTTGAGAGCATTTTTGTGGTTTCCATGTTGCACAGTGCCGGCAGATCATCCTTCCTCGAATGGAATACGAGAGGATAGTTGGTCGTGTGCCCAAAATGCAACCGCATATCGTTTGCAGTTGCCACAGACTTTTGTGGGCAGCCACACACACACCAGCGCCAGACTCAAAAGGATCGTGGAGGATCATGGAGGCCGGTGGTGGAGGGAGTTTTAATTCAAATGCTTTGGGTTGAGATGAATGAATGCATTTTTGGGGGGGAACCGTTTTGGGGTCTAGAAAGTAAGGAATTGTCAAAGGAATCTGTTTGATTTCGAATTCAATTCATCTCGACGAATCCTACCTTGACAGGGATCTCATCACTCTCTCTCTCTCTCCCACACACACCATCAAAGGTAATTTCCTCAGCAGAAAGTGCAAGTCACCCCCGAAGCCTTTCTCTGAGCGTAATGACCTGACGAGCAGTGAACAAAAACCATCCCCGCTTGCGGTTCAAAAGACGCCGAATTGAAACAACCTTTCACTTTCATTAAGATAACCTTCCACCTCATTCAGAGGCTTTCAATACAAATCTCTCAGCACACCACAGAGTCAGGTCATAGCCTGAAGTTAACTGCGTCCCCACAAGAACAAGAAAAAAAAAGAAGAAGGATACATCATCTCACACCATCGCTCCCATGTGCAAACATCCCATACTCTCATCGCACATTACGATAATTCAAACATCCTCGCCCCCCATCCACTTCTATTCACACACACATCGAATGTGTTACGCGCCCACAAAATCAGGACATCACCACATCCCATTCGCAGTCAAGAGTATTGACAGTCTGTGCAAGCAAACTCCGGTGACTTAAATTTGCATTCAAAGTGAAAATTGTCACTGATACGTATGTGTGTGGGTGTAGAACACGTTCAGTAAATATACCAACACAAGCGCAAGTCAAGAGTGTAAACAGGAATTCATTTTACTTGCTCAACTAATCACAAAAGTGCATTCAATTGCTGTGACTCTGCTCTGGGTGTGGCTGTATCTGTGTGTGCATTGAGGACTCTCCCGGGGAGATACCTGGTCGTCTTCTTTCGTGCAATGATGATCTATTGCCCAGTTGTTGTTCCAGAGGAGGGTGACACACGGGATAGGGATTTGCAAGCATATCCCATTTACCCAGTTCCAACGTCTCTCTCTCTCTGTTTGTGTGTGTGTGTGTAAGGAGATTCCACAACCTTACGATCGTAATAAAAGGGTTCAAATGTAAATGACACAGTCGCGCGGTGAATGCGCATAGGACACGGCCACACATCAGAACACCACATAAAGGATAGTCGGACAGGAACAGGAACAGGACCATGCACAGGGAAGAGGAGACAGAGAGGGAGCGTGGCGGCATAGAATCTCTCCCAGGGGAGGCGCAGAACGCAGCAAGGAGGGAATTCATTTGATAACCCCCAACGTTTGTGTGCATGGCCAGAACTGGGTCATACTCTGTGTGCTGCAAAGGATACAGTGTTCAGTGGGAATGGGTAGCGATTCATGTTGGCGATGCTGCTGCTGCTGCGACAAAACGGGAATATCCAACATAACCTACATAATGATTCGGTGTCAGTGGAAGCTCCCTCCTCATTCCTCTCTGCCACTCTACCACTCTGACTGGATTATACGGGATGGGTGGCGGCGGCGGGATGTTTCGAATGCCAATAGGATGCTTGGTGGCTGGGATACTCGAATGCTCAAATGGCCGGATGCTACTCGTTGGATGCTCGTCGGATGCAGAGTATGTTGGGAATGTTTGCGAACTGGTTGGAATTGCTGGTGTTTTGTGGGGAGGAAGGGGGGATGTAAATTTACTTAGCCTCGTCGTCGAGCGTCCTTTGGGATTTGTCACACAAACACACACATACATCCACAGTGTTAAGCTACTTTCCGGGATTTGTTAACAAAATAGATTCCTTAACCCTCAACCCTATTTCAGTGAATCCCCTTTGATCCTCTGACTAATGCCTTTGACTCAGGGTTCGTTTATGATGGTTGCCTCTGACAGCGCCACCACCATCCCCCGCATCGATGGCAACATTCCCTATTTTGGTCCACTTTGACTGTGTGCAGCGGAAAAGTGCATCAAAATTTAATTTTCAATTTTCCACTCATCCCGTCTGCTCCCCACACAAAGCAAAACACACCCACACCAGCCCGCACATGGAAACAGAATTGGATGCATCTAAGCTAATCGCTGCACTTAAGAAGGAGTCCTCCTCATCTGCTGAAAAGTGGGGGAGATCCAGAATGTTGCAGCATGGAAGTGACTAATCTTTCCGTTTTTAACAAAACAATGGAGAATGCACAGCCTTCGTTGGGTTAAGCGGATGTTGGTTTATCCAGAAAAGTGCCCCTCCCTCTCGCTCAGGAAATTCGTTTTAATAAGTCACGTCGGGCGCCGTCACCACCAGCACCACCATCCACCAGTGGCCCACCAGAAGTGTCAGACAGAGAGAGAGCGAGCGAAGTGCAGCTCCGGGGGCTAGGCAGAATCCTTGACGTGGCACAAAATGAACTGAGAATGCAACAAGACTGCAGCTTGCCACCATTAAGACACATGACGTGTGTGGGGTGAGACTTGTGAGAGTTGTGAGAGAGGATAAAAGATCATCTCCTCCGCATTACGTCACAAGAACTGAGATATGTAAGGCAAGAGGGTTAAGCTATGCACACGAGTGTTGAAATCAAGGATTTTATCGCGAAAGACGATGAAAATAAGGATGCAGAGTGTCAGTGAGGCAACGTGAAGTGGTGCTTGTCGATGGAGGATTCGAAGGAGTTTCACATGAAAGATAATTGCTTTTGCCAAACGAACACAGATCGCTTGAGTGGCGATATCTCGCTTAATGAAATGTGCATTCGTGTCGAGAGGTCTGGAGAGGCACAACAAACAGGGGAAACTTATCCAGCGTCACACCTGACAAAAGGCAGACGGGAAAATTTAAATCTGAAAAGAAACTCCAAGCAGACACTCATCGGAACGAAATTCAAACTCTCGCTCGTATCGCACTTGGACGGTCGCCCCTCGTCGCACTGCTCATGCATAATTCAGGAAATTTAGGTTCCTTGAACCGCGGTACCTGCACCTGCCGCCGGTGAACTAACTGCGATTGTGTAGCCTTCATTAAGGCCACCTCCACAGCTACCACCACCATCACCAACTTCAATTCAGAAATCACGAGTTTTTTTCCGTAATTTAATTTCATTAGGGAAGCAAAACTGTTCCCTACTTTCGCGTCACAGAGCACTGCCTCCCCCCTCTCATCGCAGCCGCATGGCAAAAAAAACGAAAACCCATTTAAACCCTTAAACCATTTATAAAATTTCCTTAAATCCCTTTTTCTTGCCGCACAAGCAACCGCACACACATTCGCACTAAATACTCCAACTTTTCATCCGAGTTTATTGCAACTTCTCTCTGGCAAAAACTTTTCTCACATCGCACATATCGCTCGCTCTCCCTCTCACTCTCTCTCTGCCTTGGTTGGTCCTTGTCGTCGGGTGGAAAAGAAAACACACGCCTGAAAATTTAACAGCATTTTCACACGAGTATCAATTTCACAACCCAACTTTCCGCAACGCCACCCTCCCACTCCGCCATGAATAGTCAGTCGCAAGCAAGCCAAGAGCCAACAGTCCCATGTGCCTCGTTCAGAGGCGGACGGCGAACCAGGCGGCACGGGGAGCAGTTCATTGACATACATTCGCAAATTAAAAGCGATTCCTTACGTTTCCAACACGCTCGCGTTTCGCGCCGTTCTCTGAAGCTATTGAGAGGAAGCCTGGAGTGGTTTTATTGCAGCACCTCCAACTCCCCCTCCGACCATCCGCATTCGTAGCACCCAACTGTTGCAACGAAATGCGAAATGGAATAAAATCTGTTTGTGACGGGCGGGAGAGTGGGGGGAGACATTTTAATTATGCCACCCACCGAAAAATCTCCCTTTCAGCAAACCAGTCAGGATGAAGACGGCAACGCCGGCACACAAGCACTCCGAATCCATCCTGTGCATCAGTGACATTGTGTGCGAGCCGATCCACAGGGGCACACAAACAGATAATGTCAATCTATTTGCATTCCACCCCACTTGGTTGAGAATGCGACACCGACCGACGAGTGACGAGTGTGTTGAAAAAAAGGAGCAAAATAAGTGATGGGACGAGACACTGGAGACACTGCGTGGTGGGGGCTGAGAGGAAGCCGAGATACAGTGTCAACCTAACCTCAATTGAGAGGTTGTTGTGTGCGGCGCCAATACAACAACTACAATTGTTTATGCCTGGGCCAGTGGGGAAGGGTGCGTAGCTAAAGAAAACAGGAAGCCCGCCATCATGACAAGGGAGAGGGTGGGGTGTGAAATGCTAAGAGTGTGTGAACACGTGTGTAAGTTTGTACTTTTTCGTGTTCATTAGGACGGAAGACTGTTTATGCCTGTTAATTTCTAAACACAGCAACTTACACACACACACAGACAGAGTTTGTTCATTCTGTGGCTTAAGGCATAGAGAGGGGGTCGTATCGATTTGTGGCTTGACGCCACTAGCATTTGGAAGGATGGAGAGAGACAGAGAGGCAGCCGCAGAGTGATTCCTCAAATTACTGACTTACTAACTGACCTAAGCTTTGACTGCTAAATGGTCGGAGACCGTGGCGATAAGGCAGACAGTTGGTCTGGTAAGGAAGAGATAGCCTCAGTAAGAGTAGATAAACTAGATCAGATCAGACTTGGAGCCGAATGGTTAACAATAAAAAATGGTGGACTACAAGCCGACTGAAAAATCTCACAGTGAACCTGACTAGCACTTGAGTTGAACCTCAAATATCTTTAAACGATTTCGTCGAAGATGCAGTCACTCCGGCGGAAACGTTACATTTTCACCAATTCCACGTTATTTGGGCAAATTCTTCAACAAAAGGAACGAAATTTGCTTCTCCGGTGTTTCGTATGGAAATTTCGACAGCTGATATCTCGAGAACGGTGCGTCCTACGAAGAAAAACCAGTACAATTTTTTGTAGCTTATGACTTGATCTAGAGGATGGAATTAAAAAATTCACGAACAGCCCATTATTTGGGCAAATTTTTGACAAAAACAGGGAAATTTGTTTCTCTGGCGTAAATTGTATGAAATTTTACATCGGCTTTAAAGGAAGATCGCTCTGAATTGTTGCTCTTGACGTGAATTTACACTGTGCAAGTTTTCATCACCCTCCATCCTCGACAAGACAATAATTAAACTCATTTTACTACAAAAAGTCCCTTATTTATTAAAAATTATACCCTTATAACGGTGGATCTGTCCGTTCTCCAACTCCATCCTTTAGATCAAGTCATCAGCTACAAGATCGGCCTACATCACTTTGCTGTAGGACGCACAGTTTTTAAGATATGAGCAAGGAAAGACCAAGATTCATGATTTTTTCAATGCAGAAAAATCGACATCTGTAGGGGTTTTGGCGGTTCGCATGGAACTTTTCACAGCTGATATCTCGAGAACGGTGCGTCCTACGAAAAAAAACCAGTACAATTTTTTGTAGCTTATGACTTGATCTAGAGGATGGAATTAAAAAATTCACGAACAGCCCATTATTTGGGCAAATTTTTGACAAAAACAGGGAAATTTGTTTCTCTGGCGTAAATTGTATGAAATTTTACATCGGCTTTAAAGGAAGATCGCTCTGAATTGTTGCTCTTGACGTCAATTTACACTGTGCAAGTTTTCATCACCCTCCATCCTCGGCAAGACAATAATTAAACTCATTTTACTACAAAAAGTCCCTTATTTATTAAAAATTATACCCTTATAACGGTGGATCTGTCCGTTCTCCAAGTCCATCCTTTAGATCAAGTCATCAGCTACAAAATCGGCCTACATCACTTTGCTGTAGGACGCACAGTTTTTAAGATATGAGCAAGGTAAGACCAAGATTCATGATTTTTTCAATGCAGAAAAATCGACATCTGTAGGGGTTTTGGCGGTTCGCATGGAACTTTTCACAGCTGATATCTCGAGAACGGTGCGTCCTACGAAAAAAAACCAGTACAATTTTTTGTAGCTTATGACTTGATCTAGAGGATGGAATTAAAAAATTCACGAACAGCCCATTATTTGGGCAAATTTTTGTCAAAAACAGGGAAATTTGTTTCTCTGGCGTAAATTGTATGAAATTTTACATCGGCTTTGAAGGAAGATCGCTCTGAATTGTTGCTCTTGACGTGAATTTACACTGTGCAAGTTTTCATCACCCTCCATCCTCGGCAAGACAATAATTAAACTTATTTTACTACAAAAAGTCCCTTATTCATTAAAAATTATACCCTTATAACGGTGGATCTGTCCGTTCTCTAACTGCATCCTTTAGATCAAGTCATCAGCTACAAAATCGGCCTACATCACTTTGCTGTAGGACGCACAGTTTTTAAGATATGAGCAAGGTAAGACCAAGATTCATGATTTTTTCAATGCAGAAAAATCGACATCTGTAGGGGTTTTGGCGGTTCGCATGGAACTTTTCACAGCTGATATCTCGAGAACGGTGCGTCCTACGAAAAAAAACCAGTACAATTTTTTGTAGCTTATGACTTGATCTAGAGGATGGAATTAAAAAATTCACGAACAGCCCATTATTTGGGCAAATTTTTGTCAAAAACAGGGAAATTTGTTTCTCTGGCGTAAATTGTATGAAATTTTACATCGGCTTTGAAGGAAGATCGCTCTGAATTGTTGCTCTTGACGTGAATTTACACTGTGCAAGTTTTCATCACCCTCCATCCTCTGCAAGACAATAATTAAACTTATTTTACTACAAAAAGTCCCTTATTCATTAAAAATTATACCCTCATAACGGTGGATCTGTCCGTTCTCTAACTGCATCCTTTAGATCAAGTCATCAGCTACAAAATCGGCCTACATCACTTTGCTGTAGGACGCACAGTTTTTAAGATATGAGCAAGGTAAGACCAAGATTCATGATTTTTTCAATGCAGAAAAATCGACATCTGTAGGGGTTTTGGCGGTTCGCATGGAACTTTTCACAGCTGATATCTCGAGAACGGTGCGTCCTACGAAAAAAAACCAGTACAATTTTTTGTAGCTTATGACTTGATCTAGAGGATGGAATTAAAAAATTCACGAACAGCCCATTATTTGGGCAAATTTTTGTCAAAAACAGGGAAATTTGTTTCTCTGGCGTAAATTGTATGAAATTTTACATCGGCGTTAAAGGAAGATCGCTCTGAATTGTTGCTCTTGACGTGAATTTACACTGTGCAAGTTTTCATCACCCTCCATCCTCGGCAAGACAATAATTAAACTTATTTTACTACACAAAGTCCCTTATTCATTAAAAATTATACCCTTATAACGGTGGATCTGTCCGTTCTCTAACTGCATCCTTTAGATCAAGTCATCAGCTACAAAATCGGCCTACATCACTTTGCTGTAGGACGCACAGTTTTTAAGATATGAGCAAGGTAAGACCAAGATTCATGATTTTTTCAATGCAGAAAAATCGACATCTGTAGGGGTTTTGGCGGTTCGCATGGAACTTTTCACAGCTGATATCTCGAGAACGGTGCGTCCTACGAAAAAAAACCAGTACAATTTTTTGTAGCTTATGACTTGATCTAGAGGATGGAATTAAAAAATTCACGAACAGCCCATTATTTGGGCAAATTTTTGTCAAAAACAGGGAAATTTGTTTCTCTGGCGTAAATTGTATGAAATTTTACATCGGCTTTAAAGGAAGATCGCTCTGAATTGTTGCTCTTGACGTGAATTTACACTGTGCAAGTTTTCATCACCCTCCATCCTCGGCAAGACAATAATTAAACTTATTTTACTACACAAAGTCCCTTATTCATTAAAAATTATACCCTTATAACGGTGGATCTGTCCGTTCTCCAACTCCATCCTTTAGATCAAGTCATCAGCTACAAAATCGGCCTACATCACTTTGCTGTAGGACGCACAGTTTTTAAGATATGAGCAAGGTAAGACCAAGATTCATGATTTTTTCAATGCAGAAAAATCGACATCTGTAGGGGTTTTGGCGGTTCGCATGGAACTTTTCACAGCTGATATCTCGAGAACGGTGCGTCCTACGAAAAAAAACCAGTACAATTTTTTGTAGCTTATGACTTGATCTAGAGGATGGAATTAAAAAATTCACGAACAGCCCATTATTTGGGCAAATTTTTGACAAAAACAGGGAAATTTGTTTCTCTGGCGTAAATTGTATGAAATTTTACATCGGCTTTAAAGGAAGATCGCTCTGAATTGTTGCTCTTGACGTGAATTTACACTGTGCAAGTTTTCATCACCCTCCATCCTCGGCAAGACAATAATTAAACTCATTTTACTACAAAAAGTCCCTTATTTATTAAAAATTATACCCTTATAACGGTGGATCTGTCCGTTCTCCAACTCCATCCTCTAGATCAAGGCATCAGCTACAAAATCGGCATACATCATTTTGCTGTAGGACGCACGGTTTTTAAGATATGAGCAAGGTAAGGCAACATTCATGAGTTTTTCAATGTCCATTAAAGTCGGGATTCTGGTAGTTCGCAGCCGAGCCTCTGTGGCGGATGCGTTACATTTGTTCCTTCGAACTGTCTTACGCCTGGCCACTTTGACGTATACGTAACATTTTTTCAACCAGACTTGTCCATAAATTGAGTGAAGGACAGAAACCTTGCCTGGACTTAATGCCCCCACGGCACACTCACAGACAAAAAAAAAAGTACCATCGAATCTCAAGCACCCTCAATGCTCCAGTTGCTGCCGCTGTTCCTGGCGCTGCTGGGCCAGCGCGAATTTTATGAGAACCCTTCATGTCGCATATTTCAAAGTCTTCTTCAGAAATAGATTTAGAGCCACCCCTTGCGCAGCAGGTGGTGCTCACACACCATCGCTCACCTCACCGTTAACCCAATTGAATGATCCTAAAGCACTTCTACTTGGCACATTACCATCGCCCTACCGCCCCTCCAACCCATCGGCACACCTTCGCTTCTGCCAAAGTCACAGCGCACTTCCACTTCGCCGCCACATCTCTTCCGCGCCACGCAATCAAAGGTGGCAGCCATTTGCGCAAAACGACGTAATGGGGGAAAATTCAATTTGGAAGAAGAAAAAAAGAAAAAACACGCACACACACAACAACCCCCTCATCGACTCGGTGTGCTCCTTTGCATCAATGGATGTCAGGGTAATGAATGAAAAACAACATCTAGACCGGAGGCAGAACGGGAACACACACGACGTCATGCCAGTGCCAGAGAGACATCAACGCAAAGACCGTTGCCTGCCAGCCAGCCAACCAGCCAGCCAGTCAGCCACCCTATGAAATTCATTTAAATTTCCCGCTAACATGCGATAGGGTTTAATTCTACTTAAACTTCCTATGATAAATGAATCTTGTGGGGGTTCCTCGCACGGATCGTTGGAGTGCGCACATGCACACAGACCGACGACCACGACAGCGGCAACTCTAAGCACTTTGTCTGAGGTGGGTTGTGTGGCTGTGTGGATGTGTGGATGGGTGGATGGATTTATGAGCCAAACGAGGAAAGCTCGACTTCCTGGCTCTTCCCGAAATGTATTCAAAAACTGCATTCCCTTGAGAGGAGAAAGGATTCCCCGACTCTGTACCTGACCTGGTATGAGTTATGGGCGCTTTCAAGCAACACGCTCTGTCGAGTGAATGAAATTAGACTTGGAAATTAGTATCGATAGAATCCCATTGCCGAGAACTGGGACCCAGAGTTCCATGACCCCTAGACATGCACTCGGTCTTGGGTCGCTTTGATGTCGTTGCGGCATGGATACTGGGTAAACTTCACTTTACACCGATTTGCATATGAAGAGAGAGAAGAGGAAATATTGCAATTTGACGCAGTGTTGTTCTGGAGTTTAGACAAACTCACCATTAACGTCGCTCAAGGCGCACATGCGAGCGCTGTCAGATCATGCGAATGCCGATAGATTGCAGGCATTTTGTTGGCATTGCTCGGGCGATACTAGACGTTGCCAAACCTAAGAAGAATGCCAGCAACTATTTGCACATCGAGTGCTTTACAATCGTCGTGGTCCTGCATCCATCCCAGCCATCCAGCCACCCAGTCAACACACACAATTTGTCGTTTATTGAACCGACAGCCCTTGGCGTTGTGGCTTTTAAGCTCTTCTGCTTTCGACGATGGTCGTGACGCTGCTGCTGATGCAGTTACCAGCAAAATTGATAGATTTGACATAATCTGGTTACACTTGACACACTCTATTTTCATCCTTGTATCCTCTCTGGCTGTTGAAGGGTGGTGGATGGGGGTGGGGCGATTAAAAGTGATTTAAGTTAACACGCGAGTGAAATATTAAATTTGTCCGCACTACAGCTTGTTGTGTGATGTGTGCTGACAGCTTTGTCAGGAGACAGATTGAATTTGAACAAAAAAAAAAAAAGTGACACTTAATTGAAAGAAGACAGGCTCCATCATGTCTGTCTAATGCAGCCGGACGAGGGAGAGCGAACCCACAATCAAAGGAGTCTTCTTCCTCCTTGCAGTTGTTGACAGGCGGAGTTTAATTGCTTGAACCAGAACCAGAGTCATCCGCAGACGATATATGAGCTGAGACAGGGACATCCTAGAGATCGCAAAACTTTGCATTCACTCTCTGGTATGCAGATATAATTTTTGTTCTGTACTTCCTTCCTGGTCTCACAGTGGTTCTCCATCAACTGACAGGAAGCGAGGATGAATGATGCAAGTAAAAAAAAAAAGAGGGAGTGGATCTTCGTTCGCCCTTGTGTGCATGCAGCATTAGGCGACTTTTTCCGTTTCGGGGGGAAATTAGGTCAGTTCCGTTGCTGGGTTGGGTACACTTTGTGATTCGTCGCCCTCCCTCCTGCCTCACCTCTGACTCACTGGGAGACGCGAGCACTCACATGGAGCACTCACAGCGAGCATGAGAATGAAGTTAAATTTTATGTAGTTTTTGTACTTTACGAGCGGGAAAGGGTTTTACATAAGTCATCCTTGTGGAATTTATCACTTGCCTCGTGGTACTCCGTGTGTCGTCCTTGTCGTCATCAAATTTGAGGTATGTGTACCAATTCGACGTGGGGAAGGGTTGCTTTATGAATAAGTAAGTCGATTCCAACTCGAGTTGAGTGGTCTTTATGGTCGTGTCGAATTGAAATGGAATTTTTATAATCGCATCTCTGGATTAGTAACACACATAAACTACGACTTGACGGAAGGTATGTTCGTGCAATCGATAATCCAGAGCGCAAAGTCAAATAGAAGTCAACCGTGTGGAACGGACGGGCGATTTAAAAAGTTTCTCGCTTATCTGATGGCGATGAACGACGTTGATCTACAAGACGACTGGCTCCGAAGAAGTTTCCGTCGACGGAATATGTTCGCGATTTATGACATGATGCACAGCAGCGCCTCATCCTTTCCCGCCCACAATTAAGCGGCTTCCGTCGTCAATATGTTTATCCTGTCCTTTGAAACAGTGTTTCTCATGAAATTCACATCTCGTTCTCTTCTCTTTCAGGATGAAAAAAACCAATTGCTCGTCACGAATGTCTGGCTAAAACTGGTAAGTGTCATCGTTTCCTCACCCCTTTCCAAGAAACCACAGGATTCCCCCCAGAACAGGGTCCTTAAACTGCATGAAAACCCACTGAATCCCTCTCGTATCGTGGCTGCCTTTCGAAGGGCCCACCGCCGCTCACGAGTGGAAGAGCAGGGAGAAAATTAATAAATCATGGACATGAAATAATAAACATACACAGTTATCCTTTTTTTTTCTGTTGTTGTTAAGCATCATCCCTTTATCCTGTGGAATATGGCTTTTTTATTTGATACGAGTATCTCCCTCTCTGTGCTGGATTTCTTTTTTTTATTTTAATATTTGCATCTCTCCCGTGTGTATTTCCATGTCATCATTTATCACAACGACAACAACAACAACAACAACACGACAACGACAACCTCAAACATCATCGAATATGGAAATCAACGAACGATAAAACACAAACGAACCAACCAACAATAAAAACTCCTGTGCGCCTGTGTTCGTGTGTGTGTGTGTGTGTACAACCACCCAGGAATGGAACGATATGAATCTTAGATGGAACACATCAGACTATGGCGGTGTGAAGGATTTACGTATACCCCCACATCGGATATGGAAACCGGATGTCCTGATGTACAATAGTGCGGACGAGGGTTTCGATGGGACATATCAAACGAACGTTGTTGTACGCAGCAACGGTTCGTGTCTGTATGTGCCGCCTGGCATATTCAAATCGACATGCAAAATCGACATAACATGGTTTCCGTTCGATGACCAACGATGCGAAATGAAATTCGGCAGCTGGACCTATGATGGCTTTCAGGTTTGGATACACTTTCTCTCTCTCTCTCTCTCTCTCTCTGTCTCTTTTTAACCTCCCCCACAAGCATGTATTTGTAACATTTTCTTTGTGTTTATTTTCATCCTGGTGTGCTGGCTTCATCATCGTCCTGCAGCTGGATTTACAACTGCAAGAGGAGAGCGGAGGAGACATCAGTAGTTACGTGCTGAATGGTGAATGGGAACTGCTGGGTATGTATCTTTTTTTTTTACTCACTCTCTCTCTCCGTCTCTTTTCCCATGTTCATCAGTGTAGGTGTATGTATGGCCGGTTCATAAAAATTAATTCGTTGGAAATTGCAACAAGTACGAACGATGTGGGTGCAGGACATGGGGTGTACCAGCTTCCTGAGTGTGGATGCAGACTTAATAGATAGATAGTCAGCCTCTTACAGGACACGAGCATGGTGCATCCAGGAAGGATCACTTATTGTGCAGTTTTCTCTCCCGCATGGCCAATTTTGCTCGTTATACCCATCTGGGCTGGAAACCATCTCGGATGCGGGCACGTTGCCGTGGATCAGGTGGATGGTGAAACGATGTAAGTGGGAAATTGATGGATGACTTAAAGATGAGGTGGTGTGTCCCCCATCATCCTCCCCCTGGGAGTTGAATGAACCTCTTCTGACTTCCGCTCGCGAGCAGATGCAAGTCTCGTACAGGAACCACCACAATCTGGGACCCCGAAAAAAAAAGACGCCACCAACCACGCCCAATTTGCAGCTTCACCTGAATCACAAAGTGAAACCATCAACATCTCACGACTAATCCGGATAACTCTCCGCCAATTCAACAGAGTCAACCTGTCTCGTGTAATGCAACCACCTTCATCTGCATCTCAGATGCAAGACAAACTTCCCCCGCCCCGGCCCCACGCCGAGAGTTGGGGATGCAGAAAAACGGTGCGATTTGATTCCTTCTTATCCTTACTTTCCAATTCAAAGAGTTCCACCCTCGCAACGTGATGGAAATTACAAACAATCTCTCAGTCAAATTAGTGCCGCATGAAAAATTCGCCTTTTCATCATCTGTGTGTGTGGGTGAAGCACCGGAGGCACTGAAGAACTATTAGCCACACAAGTGCAGCAGGAGCAGCATCAGCAGTCTGAAGGTGAAATTCTCACAAATTCACTTATCCCGACGACGATGGCAGAAGAAGTTCTCAGAAAATCCGAGATCCGAAATCCGAAATCCTTTTGTCAATAGGATTTGCATTTGTAAGATATCCGCCCACACAACGTCGCCGAAAATATGGAAAACCTGTTCGCCAACCACGACCCCTTCATCGATTTCAGTGTTTTTGAAGGCGGATGCACAAAAAAGACCTGTCATCCTCTGAATGCAGCAATCTGCAGCTGACTTCGTGATTTAATTAAGTTGCGCTCCACAACAGACGGGGGCCATGGGTCCTTCCGGGATCTGATTATGAAAATGAATACATGTCCACCGGCTCCGTACTTCCGCAGCTAAACAGCGTGAAAATGCATCTTTCAGCTGCCCCTCGGAGCTCGGAGTGTGCTTCTTTGCATATTTCGAGGAGACTCTTCTGCCCAAGCCACACAACGACAGCAGGACACCATTAGCGAGCAGACAATGGAGAGACAAAAAAACACAGGAACACTTCAATTTATGCATTCTGTCTGGCCAAGATATCTTAAGAACCTCGGTCTCTTGTTTCGCCTTTTTGTTTGTTAATTGCATCTCATCGCATCGCAAAAGAAACGCAATTAAAGGCACTCAAAGTCATTGCGGAGTACGAGTTTCACACCAGATTCCATTTTCCCGTGGACACCAAAGTGCGAACTCGGTTCGAGTCAATGTCAAAGTAAACCACGTTATGAAGCACCCTGTGTGTGGGAACCAATTCACAGCGGGGATTGGCGTCAACCGCACTACACTGCACAAGTAATGCTTGTTGTTTCAGCAGAAAGTCGTTTATGAAGATTAAGACATGAACATTTTAACTTTATTATAAGCACCCTAACCCGGCAAGGAGGTACTTGGAGGGGGTGGTTGTTCCTCTCAAACACACACACACACGAGATGGGCGTTAGCGATGCAAAATTTATTTTCGAAACTTTCTTCAAGAAAAGTTTGTGCTTTCTTTTCCCTGCGCTCTTCTGTTGCAGCAAAGAAGTTTAATGAATTTAATTTTTATGTAGTGCGCTCTAGAGAAGTTCGGTCTACGGTTGCGAATGTTGTTGCAGACATTTTCTTGGCGGAGCAACCACCGCGAAGTGGCTATTGGCCGTCAGTTCATGCGACCAAGGGGAGAACTTAATTAGCTTAGCGGTGGCGCTCGACATATTTGCTGGAGAAATTGAAAAGTTGCGAATTTATAAGCGCGATCGAAGGGAATGCGACTTCTTGATGATGCATGGAAGTGGGAGGGAGTAGGTGATGAAATGTGTAAGACGTCCTCGAAGGCTTGTGTACCGTGTCTTCGAGATGAAGAGAAAAACTCTCATCTGTCTTATTCCGGAGATGGTCTTCTGTAGACCAACATGAGTTTGTCCAGGCGTCTAGAGATCCAGCACCTAAGGCGGCTGGGCCATGATGAGAAAACTGCGGCTCGGCGATAATGACACCTAGAGGAGAGGATTCAATAATGAACAGCGACGTGAGCCCAGGCAGGGGTCTTCAGATCCAACACCTGAGGCGGTTAGGCCACGATGGCACCTAGAGGAGAATGTTTAAACACGAGCAGCGGCATCTATGGAGTCAAGACTTAAGACGGCTATGCCATGAAGTGCATTTGAAGAACTGGGCTTTGTCCTCAAGAGTTCTCGATTCCGATCCAACACAGGACGCCCCTAGAGAATGGCCTCTATCAACGTCACTAGAGGTACCTGGAAAGAGAGAACAATCCTGGCGGCGTGACGCTTCACAACTCACTACGTCTTCGCAGCTCCATTTGATAGGAAGACTGAAGTTCATCAAACATACTTCTTCACACGAAATCAATCACCGAGACGTAGATCCTCAAAGTTTTGCGGTTAAGTGAAGTTCAAACAGTGCCCAAAGATTAAGTACTTTTAGATGAACTAGAACACGCCCAGGGCACAAGGACTGTTGCACCGTTACTGTATACACATCAAGGAACATTTAGAGGACACAATCCACCACATTCAATCCTCTCTAGTTTTATAGAACTTCCTTGAAGACAACGAAACCATAAACAACCCATTTGCATATCTCCTGGTACAGCAATTCCTCAATTCCTCTCATCCCACAAGGACTACCTACCACCGCGTATGTTTTACCTGACTTTCGATGTATTTTACACATTACCTAATCACTTTCAATCATTTGATTCCTTCAAAAGTCCTTAAAATTCGCAAAATCAATTTTGGCTCATTCAGACCAAAAAAAGTCCACTCGATTCATTTCCCATTTTACTGCATTTTTTCGCCCGAGAATTGCCAATTTCTTGAAAGTTGATTTCTGCAATAATTCAACGCTCAAATGGGTAAAATTTGTTATGCCTGTGTGTGGAGGACTAATTAAATGTGAATTGCATTCCGTTTTTCTCATTTGTTTGCGTTTTTTCGACGAAAAATGCATTTTTCAATTTTGATGACGTCACGAATGAGTTGGCGTAAAACTACTGTGAATCATTCTTTCGGCAGGTCTGGCAATGACATGATCGAATTGCATGGGATTTTTGACAGTTTGCAGTGAAAGTGTTGCCAGAAGGGAGAATTTATGATGGAAAATGAAGAAATGTTGTAAAATGATATAAATGATATATTATTAACAAAATTAATTGAATTTGATGAATTTACGTGTGCATGTGCGTAAATGGGTGTGTATGATCGTGAAGACTATTTAGCGAGAGAAGAATACTTTGGTTTTATCGAGATAAGAGTTCTGCGTGCGATCCTTGGCCGTGTTTGTGTTGAGGATGTCGGAGAGAAGAGAGAAGAGATTGGAGAAGGTTGAGACGAAGATTAAAGCACGAAATGTATTGTCAACAAACGCCTGCTGAGCTGATGCCTAGGGAGCTGTATAGCAACGTCAGCCGAGCCTGGCGATTATGGATCTAGCAAGTTATAAGCTGTATAGCAATACCAGCCTAAGGTAGGTGTGCCATGGTAGAACGCATGGACAAGGATTTTTGACTTCGAGACCGGAAAACAGTGCAACAAAGGATGCCATAAGTAGGGAAGGAGTGCTGTCTGAGTCGAGACGAACTTTGGTGTGTGGAATCGATGTCGTGCTAACTGAAGACACTTTTGGATTAAGACTCAGGTCCAGCATGGACACTGAAGAACAGGACTAAGGCAACTGCCAATAGGCTGGGAATTAACAACCGCGTCCCTCTACTACTAGGAAAGTGTTGTGAGTTGACTTCGACGAGAAGTTAAGAATCATAGCAGTTCCAAGCCATGAAACAGGTGACAGGATGAGTTAAAGGATTTTGGATTGCAGCTGAAGAGGCTTGTTAGTCGAGGACAAGGATCTCCGCCACACCACGAGGCATACTTGGAGCAAAGAAACCTTTGAGGGAGAAAATAATGCTCAAGAAATGTTTAGAACACAAACAAGGTATTCATAGATCAATGAAACGCAGCAGACAACAGAAGACAGAGGATAGTTTGCTCCTCGTTCTGTCAAATTGATGAAGCTCTCCAAAGGTAACAAACTATACGAAACAATTGGGTGTCTAGCGAAAAGAAATGTGTTTAGATCAACACCCACCAGGAAGCAGTAACGAGCGGAAAAGAATCTGTAAGGGTCTTGTTGCAATTTCCAGCAGTTTCAAGGATCCACTGACCGATAAAGCCTTAACCGTTGGCTCTTCAACCTATTAAACAAGAATTGCTCTCTTACACTGAAACTGAGCACTAAAGAACGCTTCCTTGAAAGTGGGAAAGGGGAGAACTGACTGTTCTCGATGAGAAATCCCATCTCTGGCTTAATCTTACGAAACCAATTAATTTTCCCCTTTTGCGTATTCTCTTTCACAGGTGTTCCTGGTAAACGTAATGAGATCTATTACAACTGCTGCCCGGAACCGTATATCGATATCACATTCTCAATCATTATTCGTCGACGAACGTTGTATTATTTTTTTAATTTAATTATTCCGTGTGTTCTAATTGCATCAATGGCATTGCTGGGATTCACACTGCCACCAGATTCTGGAGAGAAATTATCATTAGGTATGTACAACCCTCCCCACTCCCACCCCCACCCTCAGGTCCTCCTTTCAAATCCTCTTAATCATCATCATCATCATCAACGTCAACGCCAGCATCAAACATCCACATCAACCCATCCACCCCCACCATCTTTCAATTCCATTTCATAATGCAATCACTAATTGAACTCGTCATGTCATTGAGATTGCAGTTGAGTCGCCAGACGAGAGGAGGAGCGGCAAACTTCAATCGTTTTTTTTCAAGCAGATCTACTTTCCACAAATTAGTTGGTTTTAGTTTTTCCATTCGCCAAGAACTTTCAGCATTTTCAAGCAGAGTTTATCCGAGAAGTTTTTCGTTGTACCTCGTCGCTGCGGGAGCTAAGGCAAACCACATCAACGTCGGGTTGGTTTTTTGCCATTCAGTGCAGATGCAGCAGATCTCCGTTTCTGAAGGTATCGTCTTCCCATCGATTATCCTCTTTAGATGCAGACGAGCGCAATGGATGTGTGTTTGCAGATACTTAAGTAGTTTAGATTGGCTATTGCATTGCAATGCAGCTCATTGATATTCCGAGCCATTCCGAGGATGAAATTCCCTCGAAAATCTGTATCTGTGGATGGAATTTACTGCTGCTCATGCATCTTTTAGATAAATTTCATCACTGCTGCGACTGCGAGTCTCTCACACGTTTAATTAGTTGGAAGGTTACACTGTGGACGGGAGGAGGGGGATGGTTTAGTTAAAATTTCATTTCAACCCGCAAGCGACAGCGAAATGCACTCAGCGACTCTTAGTCCTTGCCCTCTGCGACCGAGCCCTGTTTAATAATGCACTCGCAGAGTCAAGCAGCCAGGAAGGTGAAGGACACCTCCAGTCGACAAATGCAGGCGGTG
The DNA here is from genome assembly GCA_964034865.1 of Eristalis intricaria. Lineage (NCBI taxonomy): Eukaryota > Metazoa > Arthropoda > Insecta > Diptera > Syrphidae > Eristalis > Eristalis intricaria. The sequence continues at coordinate 1,582,910 of OZ035877.1, read as the reverse complement.
GTAATGTCACGAAATTCTCGAAGACTTGTCAATATTTGTTAAATCAGCGCGACAATATTGTGCACACTTTCAAATGGCAACATGACTGTCGAGACAACAAAAATGCTCCCGAAAATAGAATAAATAAATGTCGCTGCATCAGGAATGCGAAACCGTATTGTTTTCCATGCATTCAAAAGCGAAACAATAAACTACACGAGCGAGAGACAGGATGATCGAGGGAACCAGACGAAGAGACTCCGACAGACGGGGAGAGGTTGCATACATTTTTAAGGTGCAGCGAAATTCATTTCAGTTGCGTCCTCTTTGAATGCAAATACAAGACGTCGTTTCGTTTGCATGCCAAAGCACTCAGTCATTCGGAGACGTCGCGGCCAAATTGAGTTTTCGCATGCATTCAGACTTGGTAGGAATTTCATGAACATTCTCCTGGAGTCACATTCCCTCCACCATCAACACAATTAGCTCCCGTCTTGACCTAACCCACATGCGAACTCGAAGACCAGGTCAACATTCACGGGTAATTTCGAAACCCTTCACACAATGGCAAATTGACAGAGTCCTTGAAAGCAAAACACGACTAAACCACTTGAAACTGTCCGAAAGCACTTAGAAAAGTTCCCTGTCACTCCCGGTCCATTGGCCATTGCCAACCTCAGTTGGGCTATAAATATCCACTAAAACAGGTCGCAATAGGCAATGTCGACTGCTTAGGCCCTCTTAGAGCTTAGAGAGAGAAAGAGATGTCAGCGCAAAGGCCTGCACACGAAACACTGCAAACCCCCCCTTTGGGCGGTAATTATTTGAGTAATTGCCCCAATTGCGATTTGGTTGCTGCATTAGCCACACAAGCTGCATACAAACGCTCGCTGACGTGCCGTCTGCCTCACTCAGTCCCAGTCTATTTGGCAGGAATGATTATGCATGAGTCAGCAGATTGTGCAAGTCAGCCAGCTCCTGCTCTGCTAATTGCCTGCGACCTACATTGGTTGCAAGCGGTGTTGTCCTGCGTGTGTGCTTATGTTTGATATCACTAATTTGTTATTTATTTGTGCTCCTCTCTCGTTTCAGGTGTAACAATTCTTCTCTCACTTACTGTCTTCCTTAATATGGTAGCAGAGACGATGCCCGCGACATCTGATGCTGTTCCACTTTTAGGTAAGTCCTCCATCCTCACAGAGTACGAACTCAACACACACTCACTGCACTCCCTCCCTCAGGTACATATTTCAATTGCATAATGTTTATGGTAGCGTCATCCGTTGTGTCAACGATATTAATATTAAATTATCATCATCGAAACGCTAATACTCATGAAATGTCCGAATGGGTAAGTGGCAACATTTTTGTACACATTTTATTTTTTCTTCTTTTTTTCCATCCCCCTTAAGTCCTTTCAAGTGGCCCAGTCCCTAGGCTTCGAGAGGACGCAGTCAATCCGTTTTAATTATTTATTATTAACTGCATTTATGGTCGGCTTGTTGTTGCTGTTGTAGGCTGTGGGTGGTGGGACGGAGAGAATGGGCGCGAGCAAGTGCAATCGGTTATTAATTGTGCTGGCGAATCGAAACGTGAGAAATGCAAAAGCGACTGGATGTGGGTGTTGCAACGGAAGGCAATCGTCGAATATGAATTATGAAAGCGGAAAATAATTAAAAATTTAAGTTGCTCCGGATATGGGAAGTGTGGCTTTGTTGCTGCTGCAGCAGCACCACCACCAACACCACCACCACTCTTCGGGCTTTCAACGGATGATTATGGTTGTCGGATAGTAATTGGTGGGATTTTTGGTTCAAAATGTGAAAAGTGTGTAGCTTTGTGCCAGAAACCGAATGCATTGGCATATCCGCCAGCAGGTGACAGCAGTCCAAAATGAAAAGCACTTCGCCTGACAGATGATGTGCTTGTGAATTTAAGGATGCACTTATGTGCGCCTCGTTTTTTATTATGACAGGTTGCTGCCGCTGAGGCTGAAGAGTCAAGGATGACGTGTGAAATTGGGCTAGCTGATCATTGATGTGGATTTCATTTGGATTAGCAGATTCCTGATAATTTGAAATCAAGTCAGAAGCAAAGTTATTTGAGAAACAGTTGAACAAGACGGTTTTGAAGACAGCTGAGCGGGCTGTACATGCGTATAGTCATAGAAACCTGAGGGGCTTATCTTTGCAATCATAATAGCTTGTCGCGGTCTTTACAAGAAGACCAACGAGCACCTCTAGGTTAAGCGAGATGGATAAAATTAATTCTGGCGTCTGTAGCGTTCCTACCCGACTCTGGGTGTCCCAGTTAAATTATCAACTTTCCTGAATCATGGCTTAATGTCTGCCTTAGAAGCTGCTGCTTACTTATCAGACCTGCCACCCAAGGAGGGACCGAGCCTAAGTGATATCTGTCTTCCATTGCTCACGGTCCTGAGCACGCTGCTTTCAAGCTGTCTAGAGTCTCCCAGTTACTTGGTCTTTATGCCGGAGATTCGATTTCCTTGTCCTTCGCGAACCAGGAGACTTGGATTCAAAGACTCTTTCAACTGCAGCATTGTTGTTCATGTGCAGGACGGTGCCTGGAAGTGCAGTCGATGAATTCCTGCTTTCGTACATGTTCCTTCGAACAGCTCGTAGACTTTGCAGTAATGTCATGTCCTCCATCCACCTTCCTCGCAGACAGGATGCAGCAGTTTTCTTTTAAAGACACCAACGATCAGCCCTTCTGTCTTTCGTATCGCCCAGCTTTCGTCTCTATACAGAAAAATACGAGTTTTTTCCAGAGCATGGTTTTAGTTCTTCGAGTCAGTAGTCATGACAAAACGGAAGAAGCAACGTAGCAGTTGCCAAGTGGAAGTCTTTGTCCGATCTCTACTTAGGCGCCGTATGTGGAGTTCACGATTGCTTCGGTGAGGTAGTCAAGCCTTAAATGTTTCCCTTAAACAGTCTTCCATCGTTGGGAGTCAATATAAAAGATGCCTTTTGCTCGCGAGAGACCAGGAGTGGTTTCGCATGACCGCCACCCATGCCATGTCTATAAATGCACGCAAGAATACAGAGAGTCTAGTCTTTAATGAAGTTCAACCAAGAGAGCGCATCACAAAGGAGATATTCCTAAATTCAGCACCCATTTGAAAAAAGGAACAACAACCCCTGGTACAGCTTGGAACCCAATATCAGCCACCCACTAAGATACTCAAGCTCAACTCCACTCCAATCACGACCCAATCGACCGACCGTCAAATGTGTCCGTGTGTGAGTACTCGTGTAACCTAGTAACCGATTAAGCATTACCACCCTCGCTACACAACAGTCAGGGGGTCAACGACTGCATCCGATAGTTAAACCGCTTACCTTCAGAGAAAACATCAGCAGCAGCAGCAAACGGAGGGGCAGTATCCAAGAGAGTTACCACTTTAACCCCTTTAACAACATTTGCGCTTACGGAGTGGATTTCACAAAAGTCTTGGGGGTACAAACGTGCCAGGCACCGCCAGCAATCAACCACCACCCACTGCCCCACCGCCCCATCTCGAATCCAACTCCTCAAAGGAAGGCACATCAACAAAGGCAAACAGATAAATACTTCTCGACATTTGTGTGATAGCGCCGCAGGTAAAGACATGACCGGCGACGATGAAGACGGTGACGGCGACGACGACAGCGACGAGGACACGAACAAGGGCGATGGCAATGGAGATGCATCGAACCGAGTATTGATGGTGTTGGCTCCTGTCAGCCGATGGAGTGTGTGTGTGTGTGTGTGTGCATGCATACATTATTGGGAGCGCGCTGAAATGTGAGCGTTCTGTATGCAATAACTCGGCACACATGAGCGATCAACGTGGAGCCCCCACCTCCCCACCCACTCAATTCATCTTTTGAGATATCGAATCCATGCACCCCGGAGACATCTTTCATCAGTCACCTTCTCCCCTCCTCAATGGGCATTCCCACAGCGGGATGGATGTGCATTCATATAGTTTCATATGAGAAATCTAATATCGAGAAAGTATCCGCACTAGAATGCAGTAATTGGATAACACACAAGCGAAGAAGAGGAGAGAGAGAGAGGGACAGAACAAAAAATCATTTCAAATATAATGCAATCCTTTATTCATAAAGGATCAGATCTGCTAGCATGCATCCGTAGTCGATTTCGTTTATCTAATGGATTAGCTCCTTGTTTTCCATTCAATTCGATTACACACACACACACACCCTCCACTCCCACCGGAGCAATGAGATGGCACAGACAGATAGATACATGTTGCTTCGATGCCAAAATCCAAAATCCATGCAAAAGGATATCAATTTACGAAAAAGCAAACAAATTATGCCAAAGCACAGCTTTCATTTGAAAAATTAATATTTATCCTTGAATCGAAACAGAAGGTGAGTGAAGGCACTGGCCGGCAGGAGAACGACACACAGGATCAATGGAATCCTATTTATCTCAATACAATACAACACAGAAAACTAAGTCCGAACTGAAACGAACTCAACTGAACTGAACTCGAGTGAAATGTCCTTCTGAGGGAATTTATTTATCCAGGAAAACGGCGAAAAGGATATGCCAACTGGGGTTTGGGTGAGAGTTTGGGTCGAAAGCCGTGTCCTTTGTGACTGGCGCGCACGTTCGCCTCATTGCAATTGTCGTTGATAAATGGGTCAGAATAAGTGTGAAAAATGCAATATGTTCACCGGAGACCGAGACAGAAACGAAACTCAAGAGAACTGCAGACAACCGAGAAGAGAGGATGGAGATGGGCGCGGGCGAAGCGGTTGAAATGGGGGTGAAATGGAGCATAAGCGGCGGATCCTAGTGGAGAACAGTGGAAGGGATTGATTTATGTCAATGGTGCAGCACCGTCATGGTGGGGTGTGGGCATAGCGCCGAATGATGATTTTCATTCGCCAACGAGGTCGAAAATGAAACAATACCGTGCAACTGTTGCAGGTTTGGCTTGGCATTTATTTTTTGTGTGTGTTATTTTATTGCAGAGAGCAAGCTGTATTTCGGGTGAATTAAATTGTTCCACTGGGTGGTTCTGACAGTTTGAGATATTATTAGAACCAAACAGAGCGGCGAATGTGGAGCTATTCATCAATTCTCGATGATTACGTTTCATGAAAATGATCATTTCTCAATTGCGGTTCTTTTTTCTTCGTGGTCGGGCAATTTATTAGTTGGTCTTGTGTGGACTGGTTGGGAAATTATTAAATTGAGGGGATGACGAGTGGGAAGAGATGAAAAGAGCACGGTTTTGCTACAGTCCCAGGGAGAACCTGGGCTTCGACAAACAAGCACCTCCAACAAATGCGATCTCTGGGTAGTTGTCTACAGTTTCGCACGCCAAGTTGGTTGAGGTGATTTGAAGGACTGTACGAAATTTAGAAAGTGGATCGGAATAAAGGTGTCGAAGCTATTCATTCTCCCCGAACAGGGTTTCTTTAAATTGTCGGGATTATCCTCCAAGGAAAAGGAGTGAAAGGAACAACACCCTGCGAGAGACAGTTGCATCCATTTCGTCCTCCTCCACGTGACGCATAAATCAAACCCCTTCAGTCTATGACCTGTCGATAATTTCACTTTACGATCTAAATACATGATTTATCATTCATTTCCTTGAGGAGAAGTAATGGATGATGGCATCTTTTGCCATCGCCTGGACCCAGAAACCAACATTGACCCTTTTTGAAAACATCACTTTGCTTCCGCTACAAGCGACGTGATAAATGACTTTCCGCATATTGTTTTAGTCTCAAAATGAATACCTTAACGTTTCTCATTCTCTTCTCGTTCGTGCAGATACGACTCATATTTTTATGCTGGCTACCATGGATTCTACGAATGAGTCGACCCGGTAGGCCATTAATATTGGAATTTCCACCAACACCGTGTTCTGATACATCTTCCGAAAGGAAACACCAAATACTATCCGATGTGGAACTCAAAGAGAGGTCAGACACCGTTAGACAGATGTCAGAGAATTTCTAATTTATTTTCATTCTCTTGTAGATCCTCAAAATCGTTACTCGCAAATGTGCTGGATATCGATGACGATTTTCGACACAATTGCAGACCAATGACTCCAGGGGGAACACTGCCACATAATACTGCATTTTATAGAACTGTATACGGGTAAACACAAAAATCAAAATCAAAATCAAAATCAGATCAGAGCTTAACTTTGACACAACTGAAAGAATCGCTGCTTGATGTTTTTAATGAATTTCTATTGATATTTCCAGTCAAGGTGATGACGGTAGCATCGGACCGATCGGTAGCACACGAATGCCAGATGCCGTCACGCATCATGCATCATGTATGAAATCCTCAACGGAATATGAACTAGGGTTGATACTGAAAGAGATTCGTTTCATAACAGATCAGGTAAGTTCATCAGTTTACCATTCTCTTACTTATTCTGCAGATCTTTTTGACCATTTGTGTACCCCCCTTTTGTGAATGTACCCCCCCCTTGTAACATCCCCCCAGAGTGTACAGATACGAATTAGTGTATATTTCTGCATGACATTTTTGATATAAAATATTTTAGATATTTAAAAGCAAAATTACCAACAAATCGATTTCGTTTTTTTTTTCTTTCTTTCTTCTCCTTTTTTTTTTGTATCACAAATTAATATAAATCTCTTATAAAAAATAAAAATCATTTAACTAAAAATTCGAAAAAAAATATCAGCTCCGTAAAGAAGACGAGGACAATGACATTGCCAATGATTGGAAATTCGCAGCTATGGTCGTTGACAGACTGTGCCTTATCATATTCACAATGTTCACAATATTAGCCACAATAGCTGTATTAATTTCAGCACCACATATTATTGTCTCGTAGCCATATGAGAGAGGTTATTGTTATTGGTTTTATCATAAAATCAATTTGTTAATTATTAAATTAATATCGAAACTTTTTAAGTAAAATGAGAAAAAAGAATAAAAAATAAAATAAAAACAAAACCAAAGAACACAAAAAAAAACATAAAATAAAATTTTTGATCATCAAAGATTTAAACCAAAAAAAAAAATCAACATAAAATTAATTAAATTAATTTAAACAAAAATTTAAACTCTCTTCCAGACAAAAATACAAACACAAGAAAATATATACACTTTCAAGAACACTCAAACACACACACACACACACTATTTTCATTTTGTACCGAAGAAGATATTTTTTTTCTTAATTCGCAAAAAAAAAATACAAGAAAATCCAAAAAAAATCGTAAAAATAAATAGAAAAAGCAGGAAAAAAATGATACATTTATTTAGAAGAATAAACACTCTCATTTTGTAGAAGCAGACGCTACCGAAGACGTTGATTTGAAGCAAATGACAAACCAATCTGTACATAGATAGACTACAACTGAGACAGAAGTTTAGGTATCAAATTAGATATTAAATGGATAAACTGATATGAGTATCTAGGAAATAAATAAAAACTAAACTTAAATATACACATATAGTATGAAGGAAGCCGATCAATTCAATACTCGCACAGCACTGGTGCTTTCTGACTCTTGTCACTTCCCTCCTTCTCAGTTTACATGTTTCCATAGATTTTTTGTACCTTCCGAAAAGGAGTTTTTGAACGATCCACTTGGCACTTATTCACTCTTTATAAAGAACCTTAGACAAGACATTCACCTTCACATCGTCATTGATCATCATTGATCACCAAATACCGAACAGACTAGATTCTTCTAACTTTCTCCCTCGTCAACAAAAAAAACAAAAAAAAAACCAAAAGACATAACACTTTTTCGGATAAAGGTTTCCGCAAATTTCAACTGCCGTTTTTTGATTTAAGAAATGAAGAATAAACAATAATAATAAAATAAATAGGAGCTAGAACATAAAACAATAATACACTTAGAGTGAGCGAAAACAGGTAACAACAGAATATTAGATGAACATCACAATTTATAAACGACATTATTACACACACGCTAAATTAAACAAACAAAAAATCCTAAATAATTAGAAAATGAAAAACCAACTAAATCTTACTCTCTAAACTAAACTACAAAACCAATAGAAATAACCCAAAGCAAATGGAAACGCACACAGAGTAAGACAATTCTGTAAACAATTGAAAGAGAAAAAAAACTCAATAGAATTCTATTTAAATATGTTAACGAATTAGGTAACTAGTAAGCAAAATCACAAATGAAAATAGTTGAAAGATTTCGATGAAAAAAAAGATATATATAACAATTTTGAGATACAATAAGTTGGTTGCGAGCAATAATATCTGCGTGTTGATGCAATTTCGATAACAGTGGCTATTCGATATATTGCTGGGAGTCTTGTCGGTGATGGATACTTGGCAATTATTACGTTTTTGATTTCAACATTTTTTCCAACGCTTAAGTTCCCGTTGAGATATTCATCACAACATGCCCAACAAGAGATCCTCTAGTCACTACCAGAGACAGCATTTTTTTTAGTATTTAAACACACGCAACAACAGAAAAAAAAATCCCCTCATTTCCCTCTCGTCGAAAAAGAAAAAAAAAACCTAACTAAATAAATACTAAAAAAATGAAGCTAAATATTTCCCCACTACACAAGAACATATTAAATCGAACGAATTAAAAATACCTAAATCGAATGAAAAATAAAAACTCAGCACACCAAACATCAACTAAAAAACAAAAAAAAAAAGATTTTATATTTTTCAATTACAGCCTATTTGACTTTTGATTGTAAATCTTGTGCGATAGATAAATCAGAATTTTCTTTGAATATATAAAAACATTTAATCTCGAAACCAAAAAACTTCTCAAAAAAAAAGCGACGATATATGAAAGCCCAGAATGACCATTGTGAACCGTAGTTATGAAAACGAAAAAGAAAATAGCAAATCTTACATGAAATCTACTGAGTACAGTGGATGTACTGGTAGAACATCTCCCTTTAATTAACCATCTATCTATATATATATCTCTTTCTCTCTCTCTCTCTATCTTGTCCACACATTGTCCTTTGATTAGACATTTTTCGTTAATTTTTTTTTGTCACCGAAAATATGAAATTAAATTAAAATCGTATTCTCTTGTGTACTAAATGTGTAAAAGTGAGTATAAGCAAATAAAGAAATTTAAATATAGTTCCGAGTCACAAGAAACAATGAAACCAACAATCCCCTAAACGACACACAAACACACCAAAAACCACACTCATAAGCTCAGTAACTATTTAAATAAGTTGAAGTCAAAAGAAATCAGACAATTAGGTAAATAAATTAATATACATATAGTGCGTAAAAGATAATACAAAAAAACAAAAAAAAAGAAATTGTTTAATTTAAAATTTTTTTCTTAATTTTTTCTTTTCGAAAAGAAAAACACATTTTTCTTATATATGAAAACGAAAAAAAGCCATAATTCTAAATTATTAAGATTACAAGAAAACCGCGAAGAGGCCAACCACAAGAGGCACGATGATGATTTCATCATGACACAATCGTCGTCACCCGCATGCATGCGTCGTGATGAAATCAACACTGTCTCTGGCTCCAAGCGAAACTATTATAGCAAAGAATAAAGTATTTTTCGAATTCAAGAAAAATACAAAAAAATGCAAAAACAAAAAAACAAACATAAGGATATATCATTAATCATTAAATTTAAAATTAACTATTTAAAATTCATAGCATATATAATGGTAAAAGAAGGCAATACATTTAATAAGAAATTTAAATGAGAAAAACAAAACACTCACGCGTGAAGCTCGTAAATCGTAAATCGTAAAATTTTTCCTCATCTAGTTACATTAAAGTGAAAAACAAAAACCAAGCGTCACAAAATTAATAATAATTACTAATATTAAAGAAAAGAAAAAAAAAACAATTCATATATAAATATATATAAATAAATAAAAATTTGAATGAATTCTTCTCTCCCCCTTGAATAGTTAAAAAGAGAATTGTAATTTTTATTCGAAATTTAAAAAGTAATACAAACAAACAAAAAAAAAATACCCAAAAAAAGATAATTAAAATTTGAAATATGAGCAAAAATAAATACCATTCTTCTATTTTTACTTAAAACACCGTTTTTTGTTTTTGTTCAACTCACAGCCCCGCCTTTGTTGTTCCACAATGACTAAGAAATCGATTCAAAAATATCTAAAACCAAATTCCTCAGTTATTCGCTTTTTTCCCTCTTCTAAATAAATAAATTGATTCAAATAAAGATTTAAACAAAAAAGAAAAAAGAAAAAAAAACAAAACAAAAATAAAATAATACCAATACTATTATCAGCAGCATGACTGTGATATATATTTTAAAGAGTAATTAATGGAAAGAAAACTGCATAAAATAAACATCTAAACCAAAATTAAATCTGAAAAAGAAGAAGCAAAACGTTTAAATTTAAAAATAAATATATACATATAGGTTTTTGGGGTCAAAATTAATTTTTACTTAAACACTAACAAAAGCAAAGTAATTCATGGTTTAAGTAAATTGAAATTTATAAGTTTAATGCGAAAATTAAAATTTAAATTTATCGGAAAAAGAAAAATAAATCTCAAATTCAATGCCTTTGTGTTATATACAAAGGTTGAGAATTTATTATTATTGAATTGATTTATAAAATAGTTCAACTTCATTTTATCAACATGCAACCAACATCGGGTGGGTATTCTGTAAAATATGTTTTCTTTTTTCATTTTCTTTTAATTTTGATTGTGTTGCGTGTTGGTTCAATTGGAGTGTATAAATATAAATTATTTAAATACAATTTTAGAGTAATTCGTATTCGTAAAACAAAATATAAATCTTCTTCACTTTTTCTATTATACATAAAAACAAAAGTAATAATAATTAAAATAAATTTAATGAAAAGAAATGAATATTTTTAAAATTGCATTCTAGCAATGTTCATTTATTAGGGCTGTTATGGGCACGATTGTTGATTTTCTATGGAGTGTGATGGACACATAAACACTCAGCGGGTTGGAAATTGTATCCAAGAGAGGTTGAAATAACTTACATTGAGATTAAGAGAGAATCTGAATAGATTCTCACATGTGAAGAAATGTGTTCGTGTAGTCAATGGTTGTGTTCTTGTCAAATTGTTATTTCAACCTCTCGTGGTACACATTTTCAAAGTTGCTGTCGACGAGCCAAAGAGTATACTTCTTAGTCTCACACGATCATAACAACAAAACTTTATGTATTTCACTGAATAAGGCATATATTTTTTGTTTCTGCTAAATTCGTATTTTTTTGTACTTTATTTTGGTATTTGTTCTCTTGATTTACTCATCTTCAATTTACACATTCATTCCATAAAATTTTTTTCAAAGAATCAAGAAGAGTTTCATTCCTTAAAATGGCCACGATTTTATAAAGGACCTCTGAGATATATTTTTTTTTTTTTTATTAATCCCCTCATTCCTTCTCTCCATCCCCCATACCGTGCAATGGGTCATTTATAGAAAAACAATGCATAACCTAGGAAAAACCAATTAGATTGCAAACTATATTCAAAGCCGTAAAATATTACAAAGACAATTGTTCAGAATCAAAGAAAAGAAAAATATTTTACAAAAAAATTCTGATGTTGCGCAGTTTGTCAACGTCCATTACAGAATACAATAAAACAATTAAAAAGATAAAGAGATACAAAAAAAAATTAAATCATTTTTATAGAAATCAACGAAAACTGAAGCAAAACTAGCTACCGGCGTCCATTACAAACCAAAGGGATCTCTTAAAGTATGTATGTATATGAACAACAGCAACAGAAAGACAAAATTCAATCCTACATGAAACCTGAAAATAATAAGACTTGTTTTGGTTTTTTTGTTTCTTTAACTTTGTCACAACATATTTAAGTAAACCTCTCCACCATCACTTTGCACATATTTTTCTATCGTATTAAATTTGTTTGAATTGCATTTTGTTAAACGAAGTCATATACTCTCGTACAAGGTCTTTAATAGAGTTAAGATTAAAATCGTATATAAAAACTTAGAAAACCATTTATAAGATTACGGCAAGAAAAAAAAAAAAAGTTTTACATTTTTTTATCTTCTCTCAACATTTTTTGCACAATTTGTCTTTCCTTAAATAACTAAAGATCGCATGATATCGACTACAGATTTAAACTTCTTCTCTCTTCTATTTCGATTGGTCATTTTATAGACGAAATTTATTGTTTTCTCCTTTTTCGATTCTCTTGACATTTCATTTATTTTTTTCTTCTTCTTTTGTTTAACTGCATGATGTCATCGACGTCAGTCATGTATTCGAAATTTTATTTCTTACTTTTATCATGATGATTTTTTTTTTGATATTCTGCATGGTTTCATCTTCTAGTGTGAATCATAATTTTTATCAAATGAAATTATGTGAAATTTATTGCAGCAAAATGAGGGGCATTCGTGTGACTGGTGTGATGATGTCTCGTGGAGGATATTATGAGGTATTTCTAGATTAGATCATTCAAAGGGGACTGAAGTAGTTCATTGGCGGGGTAACTATCATTAGGAAGGTTGTTCTCAGTGCAATCCTCGAGCCATCCAAATGGACAAAAGTGACCCAATTGCTTGGTCCTTCAAAGTGCAAGAAGGCATTATCCGAAACGCCGGATACTATGTTTGCATGAGTATATCGAAGTCTCAGCCTTTTGATAAACTTCTTGATGTGTTGGAGTTTACAAATGCTTTAGTGACTGATGATTGGATCTGCCGTGGTGTATGTAGGTGTCGACTCTTACGCTTGGGTCTACGTTCTATCCCCGATTTTAGCAATTATGGCTCCAAATTGTTCGAGTCACAGACAAAGAGAGCTTCTGTCTAAAAAAAATCCTTTAAAACTTCTTTGAAATCCTCATAAAACTGAAGACTCTGTCCACTAGTGGATGGTTGCTGTGGAAGGTAAGCCCAAGTCCAACTCAGACTGAGCTTAGGCATCCTTTACTCTTTCAGTCGTCGAGACCAGTTTAAAATTGTCATACGCCCGCGATTAGGAGATGTGGGTTTCTCGAACCAAGAGGAAACGTTTCAAAAGCCGGAGCATATCCCATCGTTATGGCTGAGGCAACTTATTCAAGCCATGTGTATCATCCGAACTATGTCCAAAACCGATTTTAATTCCTAGAGTTTGTGGTTGTATCTTCTCCAATCTTCAACTTCCTCGACATCTTCTTTTTTTCTGCTTTCTTGAACAATAATGCTCGGATTCAGAACCTATCCTGTTAGTAGGGACCAGGACCCTTCTTTATCTCAATAGCTGACCCATCGATGCCTTCCACTCTTAATTCTTGCATCTGTACCGGAGCTAAATTTATGCTGCATATCGGTCCATTCTCAATGCACAATCCACTGAAAAAAATCTCGAACTTCTGTGGCCTACTAAACGACTGGAAGGTCTAGGTAAGGTAAGAGTGGGTGACTGCCAGCAAACAGCAGACACACTTAGACCAGTTGACCAGTGCATTTCATAAAGCTATGGGGATTAAGTAGGCACCTAGGGGGCTTCTTCTTCTGGAGGTGAGGTCGTTGCAATTGCAGGGAATGTGCACAATAGTTTCCTCTTCTTCCTCGTCTCTATAGCACCATTTTGCAAGGCAAGCCCCCGCTTGTGGTGTGATCTCAGGTGGCTCTATGTCCAGTAAAGATGCCGAAATGAAACCCGAGAGTAGGCCTGCTTGAGCTTGCACCGTAATTGTCTATAATGAGTGTGAGCAAGCGTTTCGAGCTTCAGTAGATGAAGTAGATTCGAAGTAGCGATAGGCACAGATGGTAAATCCCCTGAGTACTGAACTGATGCCCTTTTCAGAGAGCTCGTCGTCTTCGCAATTTTCTGGAATATCACCCACAGATCTTATTAAGAGAGCTTTTCACAAACTTCGGTATTTCAGACATGCTGTCAAGTGAATTCCTTAATTCCTCTTGTTTCCTCCTTGAACCGCAGGAGCCACAAACCCTATTTAATTCCTTTCAGCTGATGAAAATTATGATTCACACCATCAACTTCATCCCCGGTAAGTAACAACCTCATAGACTCATAATTACTTTTTCAGCATAGTCTTTTAAATAAATCACATGTCAAAGAATTAATTTAAGATTATTGCTAACCACGAGAAAGATTTCACTCAATTTACATGTAAAGCCTTTGAGCAACAGTGGGAGAGCTTACTTTTCTCTGGAAGTGGAAAGTACATTTAAATGAATCCACCTCCATAGAAACTCCATCGCGCAGAGCCTAAGAATTACTTTCCAAAACAAAAGAAGGAAACAAAAGAAAAACGCTTTAGTTTAACTCTAGAAAATCTCAACTAGTTAAGACGAAATCAATTTTCTTTTTTCAATCATTCTTGCAATTAGAGAAAAACCAAAAAAATAATAAGAAAGGAAACTATCTCAAAAAAAAAAAAAACAAAAAAACAATATTGTTCTCTGAACCGAAAACAAAAAGGAACTTTTTTATAGACTTAGCTAATTCGTATTGTTTCTTGGACAAAAAAAAAAAAACAAACAAAACGCAAAAAAGAATACAAATTTAGATACAAAAAGGCTTTCAAGACATTCACAGTTTCAAGACGAGCATATTATAGCCAAGCGATTTGATGTTGTACTTCATTCAAGAGCTAAACCAATTGTGGAAAGTGTATTACGGCATTATTCATGTATTCATCCAATCACTTAATGGCATTTTCTTTTTGTACGAGATTAAGATAGAACAAATACATTGATACAAAAGAAGCAAGCAGTAAGCTAGTTTTTTTAAATTAATTAAGTTTTTTTACGCTAAATTCAGCACAAAATGTCAATGAATAAATAGATAAAAATTATATCACAAATATGTGAAAAACAAATAAATGACTGGAAATATTTGTGTAAATGTATTACCTAAAGAAAATGAAATGTTGTACTTTAAAGTTTCACAATAAATTTTTTTTGAAAAAATACAAAATGAGAAATAGAATGAATAAAACAAAAAAAAAACAGTTAACGTAAGACAAATCTCCAACGGTTGACAAGCAAATATTTGTAGGACATTAAAGCAGATGAAACAAAGAATAATCTTCAATAGTCATTAACATATGTATGAGTGTTGAAATTATAGAGAATAAAATGTTCGACTTCATATTAGATACTTCGACGAATTATTTTTTTTTTACAGAACATCACACAATAAATTTAACAAATAGGTGTAAAGAATAAATCCATAAACAATAATTGAACAGAAAAAAAAAGCAAAATTAACTTCTCAGCCTTTTTCTTCTAAGACAAAGATCACTCATTCACTTTCACTTCTTATCAAACAACATCAGCAACAGATACCAGATAAATTTCTCTGACTACAAGAAACTGATTGTTAAGATAGAGAAATTTTTAGAAGATATAGAAAATAAATAAATTATAAATACGTTTTTTCCATTCGATTATCGTAAGTATAGGCGCAAGAAGCAGTAAACTTTAAGAGAATCTAATTCGAATTCACATATACACGCAAAATAGACGATGAGCAGTGAACTATAAATTTTAGCGAAAAGAAAAAAAAACAAACCGACTAATGACAGTGAAAAATAAAACCGTGCATACAACATGTAGTTAAATAAATTAAAACCAAATGAAATTTTGTGAATAGAATGAGAATAAATCGTTTAGAAAAGAAAAACAAAAAAGAAACCTACTTACATTGAAAATGAAAAACATAAAAAATACATTAGAAAAATTATAATAATTCCAATTATTATTATAATGAAAGAAAAACAGAATATATATATATATATGAAGAGAAATGGAAAATTAAATATAATGAAAACAGCACAAAGACTTTTTTAAAGAAATAAAAAAAATATATATATATATATATATAAATTGTATGTATGAGTAAATAAAATCATTAATTACATGATTTGTGTAATTTGTAATTTAAAACATAAAACAGAGAAAGAAAAAACCAAAAAAAAAAAAGAATTAGTAGTAATTTCAAGAAAAGAAAAAAAAAACCTAGTTATTAAAACCATGAAGATGAAGATGAAGAATGAAATTATAATTACAATAATTATAAATATTATAAATATATAAAAAGCAAAACAAAACAAAAAGAAATGAATGAATAATGAATATTTCAAAAAAATTCAATACAATTTTTCTTGATAAAAATAAAAATGAAAGAAATTCAAACTAATAGTTAAAAATGCATTTAGTTTCATTTAGTTTCCAGGATTTGTTTTCTTGTTTTCACGAATATTCTATTCCAGTTTTGCATAATCAGTTAAGTGAGAATTTAATGAGTTCATTGTTTGTATTCCTAACACGCTTACACTGGAGGGAATCAATTATCCTAATCTGCCCGAACATCAAGTACTATCATCGTTGTCATCATCATCATCATCGTTTGCAGTTTAGCTGAGACCGATTAGACAACCGTTCAGCCTTGTGCAAAGTAATTGAAGTGATTTTAGTTGATAAGAATAGATGGTATCTAAATGTGTGATTTTTCTTTTTGTTTCTTCCATGTACTGTATTCATTAAATCATAAATGAATGAGAATTGGTTTGATTTTATTTCAATCACTGTTAACACGCTTAACACATTTTTTCAACTCAAGCATAAATGCGAAAAAAATCACAAGTCTATCGAGTGCACACCCTGTCTCAGATGATCACCCTTTCACAAGTAGCCGGTATTTTTTCGCAACTCCAAACAAATACAAATCGATGACCAAATTAGTGAAACTTGAAATCACACTCGCTACAAGACGCGCAGTTCTCAATCAAATTTTATTCGCTTCCCCCACTACCACCATCACTCTTGGAACTAAACTACAGGGCGCCATCTTTCCGGATCTCAAACCAGTTATAGTTTATCCCACGTTTGGATCGAGATCAAATTGCCAAACATTTTGTCACAGTTAGGCTTGTAAGCAGCTACGCAGAGGTTGTCGATGATTATGTTTTGGGAAAACAAAAAATTCTACTCCACCGTAGTCATGGCCAAATCTAATCATGACTAGAATAATTTAAAGTTCCGGACACCATTCATGGAGGTCACGTTCAATCCATTATTGGCGTAAAGGCATCAAAGTCGTATGAAAGTAAAATCAAATCTTTTATTGCCACACGTCGAGTGACGACGACGACGTTGTCACATCGGCGTTCATTCAGAGTTCAAGAGGAATCTCACAGCGAGCGCTGTGTGTTCTAGCAGAATCAACAAGAAGCCCGATTGCCCTCCAGCTGAGAGTGAACCTGAATGACAACAGCTCAAGGATTACATCGAGCAAATGAAGAAAAAAATTGTTAAATATTTTCTCAAGAACTGATGACGTTCGGGCACTCAGTTTTGTTTTCGTTTAAATTTGACAATCACGATTGGCATACGAACGATGGATTAATTTGTAATTGTTTGCGGTTACGTCGAATCTGACGGAGACTAGTACCTCGACTGTGGTGTGGCTTTGAGTGGAGCTTCGTCAACAGATCGCAGGCTTTCTGTCATTTGCGCAGACTGAATGCGCTTGACTTGCTTCGCAAATATTTGACATTTTTCTAGGTGGCCCTTATTAGCGGTGAGATGCTAAGAATCGAATTCGAAACGGATTGTTGAAGGAATTTCGTTGGATTAGATTTCATTCAATTCCGCGCCTCTGCGTGGAGTCAGGTAGCTGATAATTGACCGGTTGCCGGCACGTGCGTCTTTAAGATGTGAACGGATGTCTATCGATGTGACATTTAGACGAGGAATGTGAGATCATTTTGGAGCGGCCGGCGATGATCGATGGCGATTATCGCAGAGTTTGCAGAGCGATGGACTTTCTGGAATTTTTTTGCTGTGGCGGGCATGACGTTGGTCATGCCGTCAGAATGTTTACAAATTGACGGTGTCCGAGTGAAAGGCCTAGAACCGACCATCTGAGCCATACAACCTCCACCTCGGAATTGAAGCCACCAAAAAATCGTTAATTCACAATTAAGTCAGGAGGAATGTATCCCACTGACTCAAGCTAAGCGCCCCCTCCAAAGTCGCACACAAAAAATTCTTTCACTTGACCTCATGTCGTCCTCCTTAAATGCGGACATCACCTACTTCCACTTCGAACATGTCACATGACCAAGCCCCCACCCAGTTCAGCAAATTCTAATGAAACACTTCCTGTCCGTCATTGCCACATTACAATTTCCAAACTGTCCTCATTTCCTTTGGAATCGAAGAAATATGTCTACTCACAGCCAGTCGCATTTCATTCGAGACAAAAGCCCACTCACAGCCCTGCCACGTGAATTATAAAATTATTCCCTTCCACCCACCCAACCCCCGTGCAAAAACACGAATGAAGGTCACTCGTATGCTTCGTCGTCCCAAGGACATGTCCGATATTACTTCGTTTGTTTTTGTTTCGTTGTAGTCTCCGTCGCTGGTGCAGCCGTCGTCGCCGTCGGTCGGTCGCGTAGTTTGAATTCCGAAAATTCATTCAATTCGATGCTAATTTACCGGAATGAGTTTCAATTCGACCTGAAGTCGTTAAGCGTCTGAAATGTGTGCGCCCTAAACACCATCACGGTGCTACGCGGCGCGGCGCTGTACGGCTGTGGGTGGGAGGACAGAAAAAAGGTTTTGTTCAATCCGTCCGTTGCGTGACTAGTGCCGATTTTGCAGTTGGTCGCTTAAGAGAGTACCTGGAGGAAGCCATGGAAGCTATGTTTAGACGTGAGCTGTTGTGCAGGCAAAAAAGCGTGTGGGTTTTCGGGAGAAAACTTGGTGGCGCTCCACGTGAGCGAATGTAGGTTGACATCAGCTAACTGCTGCAGTTCTAATTTAATCGTGCATTGATTACAGCTTGGGTCAGTTGCGATTGCAAATTTGTTTGCGGCTTCGTGTTCGTTCTAATTTTGGCATGCACATGTCGGCGGCCAAGACGAGAAAACCGCTCACACGTTTTTAGCCATTGACTTTGGCCACCCGATGGCACAAATCAATGCGCGGTTATTTGAATCTGCGCCTCTTTCGCTCGTCCTCCAGTCTGGCATGCCTTCCTGTTCGCCAACAGCCCTTTTTTGTAGTCAGTCTTGTTCGCGTTCGCGTTCGGGCTTAAGTGTATTTACGTCGGCGTGCCCCTGACGGTTGTTCGAAATGCAATAAATAGTTCGATGTTTTCGAGAATGCTTGCCGCTGCTGCTGCTGTTTAGTGTTTCTTTTTGTGGCGAGCGCATTTTGAAGTCCTCAGCAGGGGCAGCGTATGCAAATAATTGTTGTGGTGCACGGTGCTGCACCTTGGCTCCTTGGCCGAACGTGAACGTTTTAGTTTTGTGAAGTGAACTTGCAACGTGCTTGTGCTTGTTGGCTTCTTTTTTTTTTGTTGTTTTCTGTGAAATAACGAACTTCCGGTGTTGTGAATTATTACAAAGTGGACGGTTTTTGTTATTACCCGCCGTCAGAGGGACGTGACTGGCATTTGAATTAAGTGCAGAAATTAGCCCCTTAAAGGTTGGGGAGTACTGTTTAACCTTTCTAGCAAGACTCGCGAGAGTGGACGTACAAGAGAGGATACCAAAGGTAAGTCGAAGAGTTGAGACATTTTAAGGTTCAAACAAGGTGCTTCGCGACTTTGACAGAGGTTTGTTGACATCATATTTTTATACACAAACAATAATCCGCTCATCATGCGAACCACAAGTCAACGACTCGGCCACAAACATCTCAAGGACACACGTCACACGCTAAGGCATGATCTGCCCTTGTTATTAGGCATTCCTCAAAGTGACATAAACACAAAATTCCACAGACCAGCAATCAATCATTTCAAGCCGCCCGTCAACCGAAAGCAAAAAAAAAAATAAATAAACACCGCAAGCTACTCTAAAATGTATCTAAAATTACTTAAATGTCTTATTTGTCATCGTTGCTATTTTGAATAACTCACATCACACCGGTGCCGGTAGTCATTTGCATTTTAAAGCGGTGCGCGTAGCTACTACCAAAACAGGAATAGAAGAAGCGACCTCGATGAAAAATTTCCACTCCCAACTATCTAATAATACCTTCATCCAAATCCATACAGAAACAGGCCAGTCGGTTAGTCAGTCAGTCAGTCCTTATCCCCCCTCAGCGCCTAACACATTGTCAAACGACGAACTGTTGTCTGTTGCCACCCTCCGCGGGTTGTAAACAAACTACTTCATCATAAATTCATTTCCCCAGCGAGTGAGAGATGCATACACCCCTGGTGCCGATTGCATTCATTGCCATCTGCTGACGGGGGTTAATCAATTTATAGTTGCGCTGCACAACCACTGCCTGCTGCTGCTGCTGCAGGTGGGGGGACAACGAAGGAATTCAATGATAAACACTGAGGGCCGCCACCAAACAAACACCCCCCATTGGAGCTTTTTTTTTTCTTTTGAATTTCTCATTGGTTTACAAAGCAAACGAGTTTATCAAACGGATACCAAAAATCAGATACCACCAACAAAGCTCACACGTAGGGGGTGAATGGACAGTGCTGCCAGACCGACCAGGCGGGTAAAAATGAGTGTGAGTGTGAGGAAGATTTTTGTTTTTGTCATTTATCACATGTGAGGAGTCTCTGCTTGTGGTTGACAGCGGAAACTTGGAGCTTTTCCGAGCGATTAGCGCGCAACGTACAAATGTACTCCGCCGGCATAGATCAGTTCAACCAGAGACGGCTAATAAGGCACACCGTACCCGCGGTAATCTGTGTGTTGTCTCCGAGATACAAGTTTTTTTTTATTTCTTCTCTTTATCAGTTCACACTGATGGCACCACCTGCGCCTAGCCTCTAAGGGTGCCGTCGCGATATTTTTTTTGATTTGGTGGTAGTGTTGATGCGTCATTTGAATTTGCCACCTCGTTGGAGTTGTATCGGCTTGTGGTCAGAATCAGAGTACGTCGGCCGGATAACTCTTTCGCCAGAGTAATAAACAATTTGTGCGTGACCAGCATCGTCTACCTTTTGTCTATGGTGCCAGAGTGACCTAGAATTGTTTGCGTTCAGAGAATACCTATCCGTCTGATGTCCGCTAAATCTCGTGAGTGTCGACAGTGATTTATTTATTTATACACTAACCCGCCGCACCTTTTGATTGACCGTTGAGCGAATTTTTCTGTTTTCGGTTTTTTATTTACGAGTTACGAGTTGCGACACAATACACTTGGTTTCCAATCGAATTTCGGGAGAGTTTTTGGCGAGTTTTGTGCGAGTCCTTTGCGGTGGTCATGCACGACTTGAATGTGGTCATTGTTGAAGAACGTGTCGACCGAGTTAATAAGGAACTGATCCTGCACTCCCGCAGGCGTACCATTCGCATCAAGGGCAACGGCGAAGAGCCCGCTCAGTACTCTCGCGTGAAAGTGTCCACTGAACCTTGCAAGGACGACAGTGAAAGTTACTTGATCAGAATCAAGGCATATCGCAACAGGAGCAACAGCAAAGACAACCACACCGGCGCCAGCGGTGGTGGAAAAAAGAAGCAAGTGGTCAAGTTCTCGACCATTTAACAGTGGGACTGTGATTTAAGTTTAACTACCCTCTAGATACAAATCAAATGCAAACATATCCCTAAAATACACACACACACATACACATATGCGCATTTTTTGTTTTGCTATTCAACCAAGTGCCTAGAACGAAGTACATATTTTATAATTAGACCAATTTAAAGTTTGCTGCAGTGAATCTGAAGGGACCACGTCATGGAGGTTGCAGGTGAGCCAGCCACCCACTCCCCAAAGGGGTGTGTGTTTGTTTTGTTTTCTTTTTTTAAGTTTACCCGTCTATATTTGTTTTCACATGATGCACATGCATACGGTTAAGTAACAAGTGCCATTAGAAAGTGTTCTATGATTGCTTTCAATGTTGATGTTGATGGGCTTAGGTAAGCTCAGTTTGCAGTGAGGAACTCGATTTACTGATCACAGCACAAACACCCTGTCTTGCACATGAATGCTAATTAGAGTCAAGTGGAGGAAGCAGAGTAATTTATTAGAGCTTTGTCGATGGTTGAGATGATTTTTTCTCTCAGACGCCAACACTGCTTCTTTGTACCTACCTAGCCCCAGGTAATTTTGTTGACTTAAAAAATGCAATAAATTAATATTCATTTATGGCCGGAAAATAATAAAAATCCCACGAGACGCCACCGCGTGATTTTAAGAGCTCTTAATCTTTATCTGAGAAGAATGATTATATGGCCACAAAGGAAAACAATACAACTGTCAAGATCAAACGTGGATTTAGTCTGGCAGAGATCTCTCTCGTCGTCTGTCGCCTGGAGCCATTTGTCTGCATGCGCGGGGACATGAACAAACGTGGTAGCGGATGAAGAACTCCCTTGGACTCAGACTGTAGTCTGTCTAAGAAAAAATCAAGACGGTGCCAACCAATCAACCCCGTGGAACACCATCAAATTTCCCATAAAGAAACGAAAATTTCACCTCCCATCCCCTTACATCGAACAACTATTCATCACCGTTAACCCATTACACACAATTAAGAAAGAAAATAAGAACATCCCCAGCAGATGTTCTCTAGGAAATTAAATTTTAAAAATTTAAATTTCGTTTAAATTCCCCAGGCGACAACATATGAGGACGTCTGACGTTTTACAAACTAATTATTTGTCAAATAAAATATAATTTACGATCATAATCTTATTATAATAAATCAAAAAAAGCAAACATAAAATTCAACTAACCTTTCATCATCAGCGCTTGCGGCGGCGCCTGTCTTCTTCAATAATCCAATCTCCATTTTCTTGATGTGGACAATTTGTTGTTGTCGCTGCAACCACGCACTCTCTTGTTCACATTTCTTGCAATCCACCAGAGAGAAGCTTGAGAAGCAGTTCACAAGAGAGGGGTAACTTGGAGTGCACAAAGCGCGTGCGAGCACGCATCAAGTTAACTTGTCACTTATGAGGGGAGAATAGGCAGGGAGACAAAGAGAGATCATATAACTCTCACACTTGAGAGAGGGGAAATCGAGATGACTTCTCTCACTTGCAGATGACTGCAGCTGGAGACATGCACCAATTTGGGAGCAAATTATAATACACACGAAAGGGTCAAGGGCAGAGACAGATCTTTTCTTGTTAGTGGTCGAATGCTGGTGTGGAGGATGTGGGTAGGAGAGGGCAAGGCACCCTTCTCACTTGCAGCTTCCTGCAGACATGCAACACTTTGGGGAGGGACAAAGACAGATCACTTAACACATGACTCCATAGAGAAGGGGAAGCATATTACTGATACAGGGAGAGGGACAAGGACAGATCACATTGTGATACACACAAGAGAGGGCCAGAAGGGAAACACTGAGAGCACTGCACAACACTTCACTTCACTAGCACTAACACAATCACTCTACTTACCACTTATCCCGGACAAGACGACCGATCCCCGCGAGCACTGACCGCCGACTGCAGGCGAAATCTTGTGCAAGTGTCAATAAAAGCTGATGGACAGTGCAGATTTGTTCTAAATTATGTATAACACATGAAGGGCATTCGCATATCTGTGCGAATTAACCCAGTCGATGGGAAATCGAAGAGGGGAATGAGTCCCGTTGGTCTGTTATTTGAAATTTAACGGACAAAATGTTTTTGAATTTAGAACGAGTTGAGGATAGGCTATGATTTAAAATCTGTATCTGGAGCATGGTGAATTTGTAACTGTTGTCTAAGTTTTGAATGTGAATAGAGACAAATTCTCGTCTTCGTAAACGGAGTCATTTGCGAAAGTTCGACCACGTGCTTAGCTGCAAATCGAAGTCATTTCTGTGGCCAGCTTTTCCTGCTGAAAAAATTCACATTTACCGAGAGCTGACGGTCGGCCTCCGGTGGAGTTTGAGTTTGAGTTTATGAACACATTTAAGGCAGCTAATAGTTAGTCAGGCGTTTATGAAGACACCACGCTCGTGATGCCCTCCACATTGTCTTCTAAATGGCGAGTATAATATGTAGTATCTATAAATGACGCTACAGTTCGAGGTGAACTGTCCGTTTTCTCACATTTGAAGGGGTCTTACTCCAAATTCGGGGCCTCAAACGTATCAGACCATCTCCAGAGCATTCCACAAGCTTGGTGGTATAATTTAAACACTGAGTGCAATGGCAACCCATGTTCAATGACTAATCAAATTTCTCCAGTCATCAGCTCATCATCATTTAGAAAAGAATTCATATCACAGCAATTGTCACTTCAGTGGATAACATAAATCCATTGAATTCCTATCTGTCTTATATCTCATGGCTGACAAGACATTAAAACAAAAATGCGTATATCTTTCCTGTCAAAAAAGAAAATATACACTCGTATCCCTCTTTATGATTAGACTTAATTTATACTACCTTGCGATCGATGTCACACAGGCGTGACTAAATTTTTTTTATTGCACTCATCAGCGATAGGAAAAAAGACATAAGATACTAAACGCGATGACGACTACGCCTGTCTGCCAAGTGAATCTTTGCCAGACCAAATCGTATTTTCTCTCTCTCTTGTAAACTTTAAAATATGTCATATTCATAAAACTGTTCGAATCATGGCCGTTATAAACTACACGCATACACACAGTCCAGTCCATTCCATCATCATCGATCGAATTGTAACAAACAGCAACAGCTGAAACTCATAAAAATGAATAAATCAGAAGGCAAAAAATGGATGTGGTGGTTATGAGAGAGGGCCTTAAGAAGACGCAAATGTATTTCCATGTGATAAACATTAACTGTCTTCGTGTACTTAGTTCTACGTTTTATTGTATACTTCGTCTCTTTTTCTTCTCGACGTTAAGCCCAATTGGTAAACATTTAATGATTTATTTATGTGCAAATTGTTTGTTCAAGAATAGATTCGAGATTAGGTTAATGACAGTCTAGACCTTGACGTTTCTCATTTCCTCCCGATTTATTTTTAGTTTCCAACAAAGCCCCAACCACCGCGGAGTTGTAATGATTTTCCTGCGGTTTTGTACACGTTGCAGAGGATATTTTAAAGTCGACCACACATCCGTTCGCAGGTCACGGCAGAGGATGTGGTGACTTTCAACTTCCATGCACGTCATATTTATAGCCGACCTTGGTTTCCAAATATTTGTTAACAATTAACATTTCGTTTGGTTAGCTTTATCATTGATTTTAACTGCAAACAACCAACGTACAATTAAAACGCGCACAAACAAGCACACTGACTGCCGACACCGAATTGCAGGTAATTTTTCAAGTTCATCTGTGCCTCTCTCTCTCAAGATCACCTGCCCTTGTTTGCACACTTTTTTCAAGCTTAAAATTTTCCCCGTCTTAAGTCCCGAGACTCTGTGTCTTATCTTCTTCCACCTCCCCACACACTCACAGAGGCACAGAGAGACATCTCAGTAAAGTAAACATTCTTTTGAAAGTCAGTATCCAAACACAGTCATACAAAGTAAATGCGTCTATTTCACGTTTTAAATACGAAATCGATTTGCGGCAAGCCATATAATTAGTGAATGCATTCGAAAACGAAGACTTTGAAAATGAGATGAGTTGTGAGTGCCTTGTTGAAACGATGGGTAATTAGCGGTAATTCTAGTCAATAAGTTGCGGCTTATTATTTTTTGTTTTTTTTTTTCGTATGAAAATTGTTTAGTGATATTTTCAATTGCGATGAATAATTGGACGACAGCCAGAGCTGCTTTGTCTTCCTTACCTGCGTCACGAATGAAAGATGTTTCCCTCATTGTTCTGCACGTCAATGAATTTCAAATGTCACATATTCATATATCGATGTGTCGTCAGACGCTCATTACTCATTCATTTAATTTTTTCGGACGAGGACTGGGCCAGAAATAGGTGGCCTGACATGGAGTTCGAAGTTATCAATGAATTTTGACCTTGATTTTCATTCACAACCTATCTCACCCTTGTTTACTTGTAATCCTTAAATAATTGATAAGACAAAAAAAAAAAAAAACAAAAAAAAACTCCCCCATCTCTCGGAACATCGACGTCAGTGGATCGTCCCCCAACCCGTCCTGTTTGCAATCAATATCAAGAAGATCCCTAGTTAATCCTATTATCTTCACAAGATTAGAACAGAAAAAATGAAAAGATTGTATCTGCGAAGTTCATATATCTCGAGCAACAAAAGGAGATAGCGAAAGGAATGAAAGAAGCTTAGTCAGTAATTCTTTGGTTTATCTGTGGTAGCATTTTTGGAGGTCTTGAAATATTTATGGATCGATCGATTTTCGTAGTGGGTGATAATTGGAGCGATTCTAATTTCGTTAACACTGATTCTGGAAGCCTTGCTGAGTGGTTAATTCTGAAGCCACGTGAGGGAACTAGTTCTATTCTTAGTGGGGTATTATGACGCGAACGGTTGAGTGACGATAGGAGGCTCGATTTGCAAATGGTTAAGAGGCACTGCCCCGCATGTGTCATGGCAAAAAATAATAGAGAACCAACGGCTTCATTCTACATAGTTAACTAGGGTGGACAGTCAGAGCCTCGATTATATAGCTAGCGAACTATTTGTCTTTTACGTGTGGAAGGCACCTGCAATTTTATGCCGGCTCCGAAAGACCAATTTGAGAAGCTTTTTCTAGTCACTTATACTCTTTGAGCATTGTCAGAGAGCTGGGGCCGTGAAAATTATTTTGGACGCACCAGGATTCGAACCTAGCCAACGTAGATCCGCTACCTGGCGGCTTCTATTAGACTGAGATCTCTTGTTTCATTGTGGCATTCAGTAATCAATTGTGATCACCTCCAGCAATAGCCTTGAGTATACTTTTGGGAAGACGGCAATCATTTTACACTGGCCTTGAGCGTCAAAGATTCATCCTTGATTTCAGAATGCTTCAAAGTCAATTCAATCGAATCCAAATCGATGAATAGTGATGGATGGTAATGAATCAAAGTCTTTCCAGATGTTATTCTTCTTCAAAAGAACTCATGTGATTCGTTCTGCTTTCACCCGCCTTTGATCTCTAAACATACATCCAGTAATTCATTATGAGCAGACCATCGGCATAATCAAAGCTAAGCAAACAGGTGTCGCACCTCAATCCCAGGAAGTAACCCTTGAAAAAAATGTTTAATTCATGAATACACTGGGCGGTTTCATTTTTCATATTTTTCTACATCTCCAAATAGACATAAGATCCCACACGCGACATTGAAATTTCGAAAAAAAAAATGAAAACGAATAAATAAAAATTTAAAGCCTGGGAAATTTGCGAAAGTATCTACGCCAGTGTAGCAATAAAAACGCAAACGACAATGTATTCCAAAAAAAAAAAAGAAGACAAAAACATGAATATTAAAATATAACAAGAACATCATCATAAAATGCAAAAATGATTAATAAATAAAAGCAAGCAAATTTAATTATTGAAGTTCGTCAGGAAATTGTGAATTAGTTAGGCGCCTTCTTCGTCTCCACCAAAATGATGATTAAGTCACCACAAAAATGAAGACAACTTTTTGATTTCATAAATTCGAACGTAAAGTTGTGTGAAGAGTGTTTTTTTTTATTATTTATTTGCCACATTATCGATCATTTCTGTTGAAACATTTATTAAGAGCACGTACATAACTTATAGACGCCACCATAAACAATTTTCGCCTAAGCAAAATACTAATTTACCTCAAATGAGCCGAGAAACTACAAAGGAAGGAAAGATACAAACTCAAAATCATTCAAGAAGATAATTTTGAAAAGTATAAAAAAACAAACGATTCTCGAAAATTGATTGACAATGAAAATACTGAGCCAACAGGGAACAAGCACAAGAAAAAAAAAAAAACCATGTTCGACATGAGGCGTCATAACATGCGTACGAGTTTCCCTCTCAACACACACATAACATCGTATTGGCACTCCAGATCCATATGCCACCATATCTGAGACGTCTTCCATGCCAAAACAAAAACAAAACAAAAAATACACTCGTCAGATGAGAGAGGTAATCTCTCGTGTCCAGTATCTAATCTAAGCGAAAACGAATGCGAAACAGTATAACTTTAAGAAAGTCTAAGAATAGATTCGGGGGGGAAAAAAAGATGATTTATAAAGATTAGAAAAAGATATGATTTATTGCCTTCAAAGGCCCATCAGTGAGTCTAGAATTATGCACAAAGACGATAGGTTTTCTGTTTTTTTTTTTTTTTAATTTAACAAATTTTGACAAGTCTTTGCGTTGCGACGAACAATTTACGGCAGATGATTTAGAAACCACAAGATATACATCCCACTGACTTATTGGTGGTTTTAAATAAAATGCTTGAGTTTAGGAAAAGGAATGTATATTTAGCGTCTTCTGTTAAACGCTGTTATAAATATTATTTTCTTTCACCAAACGAATTTTTGCCTGTGTTTTCCCTTTCACGCGATTATCCACAGGAAATGTCGTGAGATTCTACTCGAGACGGCACAGACTGTCCTGACGCTCGGTGATGTATCGTTTGCGCGTGGAGCTTTTCGCACGACACCATTTAACCTTTGCTTCAGACGATCTTTGAGAAGATAATTCATTCACGGTGGGCGAGGGAAGTCCCTTGTCAGAATACTTGGTATCATACATGACCTACCTAGAGATGGCTTAGTGCCTTACTTTTTCGGCTGTCTGCAAAGTCTTTGAACGCCGTGCTTTGTGTGGTAACGTGTTAATTCACCTCTATTGTGCCGGCCGTCTGTGCGATGTCAATTGAATTAAAAATATCACCTGAGATAGTGTCAATAAAGGAGATTAAGTGCAAAAAAAAAAGGGAAGTGAGTCAAATTTCAGATCTCGCCTAATCGAATCTAATTGATCGAGCCGGTCTGGGGTTTTTCTTTTGCAATCTCAGTTGGAAGAGGAGGAACACATTTTTGTCATACTTCCGAGAGATATTTTTCACAAAACAGACAAAAACAAGACCTTGTCCATTCCTTGCGCACACTGTTTGTTTTCGCTTATCGTTCGTATCTCATGTTTATCTGCATCGTTTTGACAACTCATTATCTGACACATATCAAGCACTCGAAAACAGCTGACAAGTGCTGTGCTGAAATTCTTTCACATCCAGCCTGCAGCTGACCATGTGAGGCCATGTGAGGATTACGGATTACGGATTACAAGAGATTCAGCGATAACCTCGAGAAGAGTGTAGCTGCTTCGTCGCAATTTGGTTTTGTTGACCCAAGGCTACAGTCATAAATGAATGCGTCTCAAAATAGCTACGAAACAAAAATCGGGATCGTGATTTCGCTGTTATCTGCGGTAAACAAATGAAATGAACAGAAGGAGCCAAACAAAAACCCCACTCTGTTGGCATAAGGTTCAAGCTAGGAATGGAAATCTATTTTTAAGCACAGGATGTTTGTTAGCAACTTGACGATGAAGGTTCACCTATTCATACATTCGTCACTTAAGATTCGCATTGGCATTGTACTCACTTCGCTGAGAATAGCGCCAGTGGCAAAAGGTGAACGATAACCATCGTACATTCTTCAAAGATTCAAATGTATGCAAACTTGGCTGGTTTTGACGTACGAACGAAGATAGCTTATCTTTAGCCTCTACGTACACGCTCAAATCCGCTTGCAAAGAAAACAATCATGACTAATGAGAGAAACACTCGCCGCAGTGAGCTGACAGGGAATGAAGAAAAATGTCGCAGCATGGCGGACGCTGCGAGAAGTTTAACGTATGAATTATGAGATTGATAATTGTTGCAATCAAGAGTCGTTAGAATGGCAGTTTTGTGATAAACGAAATGGGAATTTTTTCTTCATTCCCTGGTTTTTGATACTTCAAAGGTCAAGGCAGATAAGAAACGAAATGAAAAGTAACCCACTCATCATCTGTCAATTTGAACGACGATAAGGTCAACCCCATCCACATCGACTTCCACTTCCCCCATCAGGTGAACGATCGATAAGTGAGTTTTAATGATTTAATTCACATCGATCTGCATGCATCATCAAGTTCGTGCGTTAATAAGTTCCTAATTACATGTGACCCTTGTGGCTTGGAGGTTCACTCTTGACGTGATTTAATCAACTCTTCACTTCACCGTCGCCTTTCGCCGCATTTATCCAGTTTTCAAGCACGTGCTAGTCACCTGCCTAGCACTCCGTTTGCACACCCTGTTCGCGCAAAATATTTTCACAATCTATTCACAAGTTCCAGTAAATGTCAACCATTCTGACTCGGTGACATTCACTGCCCTGCGGATTAATATGAGTTTATGCACAGCGGTCATAAATAATTCCTAATTGAATTTGATAAGATACTCTCTACGAATTCGCCCTCCTCACAATGAGAGCAGCCGTGCAATTGAGCGAAGAAAACCGACGTGACGATCAGAGACAGTGGGGCTGGTGCTTCCGTGGAATGACTTGTTTGCTGCCGTGGATGCAATGATGCATAAAAGCCCCGAGTTCATTGACAGTTTACACAAGACCATTGCCAGGAGCACCAGGTCACGTAATAGTCTAGTTAAATCCATTTAATGGGTCACAGAGTGCGGGTGAGTGCCGATTGTTTACCAAACGTTGTGGCCTGAGGCCAAAACCAAAGGCACGGTATCGATAAGACTGGGCATAGATAATCGGTCAGATAAATGAAGCAATCAAATCCTGTATCTATGACTCGGGGGAAGTACGTGTACATTTATTGGGTTCTGATGAAACAAAAAAGGGGAGTTTTTTTTTTGCCAAGTCATTGGGGAAATACGAGATATCCGGTGTCATATCCAGTGTACCTGTCCTATTTCGGGATGGCTGAGTTAATGTTTAATGCAATTCTATAAATAGTTTCGTTACCGTCGACGATTGATTGGGTTAATTTCCGGTGGAGATAGGGAACCCTGTTGATACGCCTTCACTTTACTATGGTTGACAAATTTCTCACCTCCATGTCAACTTGATTCATTCACATTGCCGACCACAGAGGCCAAGCGACCGCTCTCTTGACGAGTCCAAGTTCAAAAGCCATTAATTCCCAG
The DNA here is from genome assembly GCA_964034865.1 of Eristalis intricaria. Taxonomy (NCBI): domain Eukaryota; kingdom Metazoa; phylum Arthropoda; class Insecta; order Diptera; family Syrphidae; genus Eristalis; species Eristalis intricaria. The sequence goes on along the minus strand of OZ035877.1, from coordinate 1,551,947 downwards.
CAACACCTCCCCCCCCAATTCACATTCCCATAAAAAGTGTCCTTTCACAAATCATCCCACTCACTAACTCCAAACTTCAAAGGCCACCACTGACCTGCATGAACTTTCATTTATTTCGTCCAATCGTCCTTCTCGCCCCTAACTAGGTCTCATTATGACATTGTCCTTGGAGTAGTCGGGGGAAAAATCCACTAGTGGGCCGTATTTTTCCTCCCTTCATTACAAATCAATTGATTTGAAACGATTTGCTCAGGCAAGGGTGACCAATCGCGTGAGAAGCACTCATTAGCACGTTTATCGTGGAAATTCAAGGAGGATAGCCCTTCTCAGAGAGGCGAAAAAAAAGCTCACAAGTGGCAGGTAGAAACTCAAACATCGAAATTAATTGCGATTCATAAGATCTAACGAACAGAAGCATCTTCTAGCTGTGTCGCAAGTCTATTCACTTTCACATGATAATTTGTTAAATCAATCTCACCTTTTCAGCGCAACACATTCAGCCGCAGAGCGATGGAATCATAATCAAAGCCTCAACCAAGACACCGACATTTCAAAAGGCATTCAGTCAAATGGAGAAGAGTCAAATACAGACGAAGAAATCGCCCAAACGTGAGACATACCCGTCATCGGTGCACGGCCTGGTGCGAGCGAACAGCGATGGACAGAGCTGCACGCAATGGAGGGAGGAGCACTCGATGAAAGTCCAAATCGATCGTCAGCCGATGGACAAGGATTGTGACGACGCCGAGGAAAAGGACGAGAAAGACTTTGGCAGTATAGGTCCGGCAATTAGTACGCTCGGCGCGAAGAGGTCGACGAATTTTCGCTCCAAGTTCCGAAAGAGTCATACGTGTGGTAGTCTCTTCGCTAAGTGTAGTTGTAGTCCGCCGTCGCCCGTTGGTGTGGGTCTACACTTGCCACTTACACCACTATTGATGGATGGCAGTGGCGGTGGCGGTGGCGGTGGAGTGGACATAACTAATTCGAAGCTTTGTCACAACCACAGCCAGTCCACATCGTCGACCGTCTCTACGCCGAACACGAACACATCCACGACGGGCCTGTCGCACGAAAGCAGTATTGAGGGGGGACCGCAGATCTCAATGGAGATTGTCACGAGCTCGAGCAGCCCCATCGACATCAGTACGTCTCAGCAGCAGCTACAAAGCGAACGTGTTCCGAGAATTTCCTCCCCGACTTGTGGCAACAGAGATCAGCGCAAAATCAAGCGACTCTTTCAGTCGTACTCGCACCCCGACACGGACTTCGTGTTCACCGACGAGAACAAGAACCCCACGAAGGATAATCTTGGAGTGCGCTACAGCACGGTCCAGACGATAACTACTCGGAGTGGAATTGAAATTAAGCACCCCAAGCGATCATCGTCGCCCAACATTGGACAGTTCACGGTGCTGGACGTTGCAGTGCACCCGGATATTCTGGTGAAAATCTCCCCGAAGCACTCGCCGAAGGAGGTGCGAAAGGACCGCGCTGACCGACCGGTCACCCCTCTGACATCGCGAAATCTGCAGCAGCGCCGGAGGCTCCTCAAGCGAAGCGAAGAGTTCGAATCCGGCTCGACATCGGACTCGGAGAATTCGAACGAACTGCGCTCCCCGTCGAAGCCGCCCGAATTGAAATGCCCCCTGCCGCCGAGCCCAGTAATCGCAAAGAAGGAAGACGATAGCTTCAACGCAGCTCAGAAATATTTTCAAGAATCCGGAATCCTAGGGCCGATTCCCTCGACGCCTTCCACACTCATCCGCAAGACGTCGAAGATCCTGCAGGACGCGAGTGTCATCGACCAGGTAAGTGTGATGGGCGCACGCTTTCTTTTCCAATGACACTTTCTCACCGTGTTTAGATCCGAAAAACTTCTATGATCATTCGAAAATCATCGAAAACCTCAATTTCATCATCTTCCGCATCGCAGAAGGGTTATGACGATACAGAGTCTCTCTCGCAGGGATCTTCACCAAAGTCACCACCCAAAGCTAGACCATTCCTAGAGCAGCAGGAGCCGCAGCGATCCAACATGGACGAGCGCGACGCCAAGATCAAGTACCTCCAGGGCGAGGTGCTGTCCCTGAACAACGTGCTCAAGTGCCGAGACTCGGAGATCATGAAACTCAGAAGGGAGATCCACAAACTGAAGGTAAGTCGGCCGTTGCGACAATGTTACGGCGACATGTTTGCACGATCACTTAGAAGCCGATGGGTTTGTTTGGTTACGGAATAGACGCGATCATTAGGATCGCCGAGCTGATCGGTAGTCAAACTCGGTTTATCGGCTCCCCTATGCAGCTCCCATGTGTGTGGCGGACTTGGTCGGGGCGTGTGCAATTCGAGATAATAAATAACGCGCAGACAATTGAGAAAATTAGATAATTGAAGCGCTCGGGGACTGTTGCTATTGCGATCGGCAGTCAATGTCTGTTGGCTGTTGGACATGGTGGATGTCGCTAAATTTCACCAAACGATCATCGTTTCACCGGTTTGCGTTGATTAATAAAACACGCGTTCACTCGAGACAGCAGCAGACGGATTTAAAAAAATTCAATTTTCACTCACTTAGTCAATTAGCACCGCTGAGACAGGTTTGTGTCTTCGTCTTTTCAGAGTGTCCTTCAGCAGACAACTAGCAACATAGCAATTAAGAACGATGACCTTCTGCAAAGCGTTCAGACAACGCGTCACATGCCGGGCCAGCAGCAGTGCCCGGAAGTGTCCAGCACCATCGATAGGCGTTCGCCGGAGGTCCAGGAGAAGCCAATCACCAATGGCAATGCAGCAGCAGTCTCTGTCAGCCAGACCATCCATGCAACCTGTGCACTGGCTGCCGAAGGTGAGGATGAATTAAGACCACTGATGGCTGGAAAGACCACGGCACCAGTGCTCAAGAAGCAGGGTGTGTCTGGCGAGAGCTGTGATTCGACGAGTGCCCAACAATCGATAAATGTTCCTATTCCGAAATTCGACAAGGATTTCAGGTAAATATGCCAGAGCCCCCTCCTCTTGCAGCTCCACTCATTCAGCTCCTCTTGCAGATCCAAACAACTAATCAAAGACGCCATCATGGACAACGATTTCCTGAAGAACATTGATTCGTCACAAGTGCGGGAGCTTGTGGAATCAATGTACAACCTCGAGGTTGCCCAAGGCGAATATGTGATAAGGGAGGGCGAGGCCGGGGCCCATTTGTACGTCTCCGCCGAAGGAGAGTTCGAGGTTGTGAAAGCTGGCAAGGTGCTGGGCATAATGGGCCCCGGAAAGGCATTCGGAGAGCTGGCGATCCTCTACAACTGCACCAGAACCGCCTCGATTCGAGTTCTCTCAAAGGCCCGGGTCTGGGTGCTGGATCGACGCGTCTTCCAGCAGATTATGATGCGCACCGGAATGCAGAGGATCGAGGACAGTGTGAACTTCCTCAAGTCAGTGCCTTTACTCAAGAATCTCAGCGGCGATGTTTTGGCCAAGATAGCCGATGTCCTTGAAGTGGTAAGTAATCACAACTCAATCCAAAACCATACGATCCACTGACCTCTCTGTGTATACTTTCAGGAGTTCTATCCAGCGGGAACGTACATCATTCGACAGGGAGCGAGTGGCGACACCTTCTTCCTCATAAGCCAGGGATGTGTGCAGGTGACACAGAAAATCGGGCCGTCGTCCGAAGAGAAGGAGATCCGAACGCTCCAGCGTGGGGACTACTTCGGCGAGCAGGCTCTGATCAACGAGGACAAGCGGACGGCGAACATCATCGCGCTGGCCCCGGGTGTGGAGTGCCTCACCCTCGACAGGGAGTCCTTCACTCACCTCATCGGCGACCTGTGTGAGCTCAAGGAGAAGAACTACGGCGATGAGAACCGCGTCCTGGCGATGAAGTACACCCAGAGCAAGGAAATCTTCGGAGCCAATGCCAAGCAAGGTTCGTATACAGTCACACCTCGTAGGAGAGTCCATCATTGTTGACTTTCTCTGATTTAGAATTCCCCGAAATGAAACTGACCGACTTGGAGGTGATAGCCACTCTGGGCATCGGAGGCTTTGGGCGAGTGGAGTTGGTGAAGGGCTACCGCGAGAACCGTGTGGAGATCTTTGCTCTGAAGTGCCTCAAGAAGAAGCACATCCTGGACACGCGTCAAGAGGAGCACGTCTTCAGTGAACGAACGATAATGCTAACCTGTAACACGCCATTCATTTGCCGCCTTTACCGCACATTTCGCGACACCAAATACATTTACATGCTGCTCGAGGCCTGCATGGGCGGGGAGGTGTGGACGATGCTGAGGGACCGCGGCAGCTTCGACGAGAACGCCACTCAGTTCATCATCGGTTGTGTGCTTCAGGCGTTCGAGTACCTCCACGCGAGAGGCATCATCTACCGCGACCTGAAGCCCGAGAATCTGATGCTCGACGAGAAGGGTTATGTTAAGCTTGTAAGTTCATAGTCCACCCGTCCAAGTGCACCTCCTTGACCACCTTCCACTCGCTCCACAGGTTGACTTCGGTTTTGCGAAGCACATCGGAAATAGCAGCAAGACTTGGACATTCTGTGGCACTCCCGAGTACGTTGCGCCTGAGATCATCCTGAACAAGGGCCACGACAGAGCCGTGGACTACTGGGCCTTGGGAATACTCATACACGAGCTCCTGAATGGAACGTAAGTTGCACGCTTTTCCGAATTCGAATCGATCATGTCCTGACAGGTGTCCCCCTTTTCCCTAGACCGCCATTCACGGCCAACGACCCGATGAAGACGTACAACATCATTCTGAAGGGCATCGACATGATTGACTTCCCCAAGCACATGTCCCGCTCAGCCATACAGTTGATCAAGAAGCTCTGCCGTGATGTACCAGCTGAGCGGCTGGGCTACCAGAAGGGCGGCATTCAGGATATTAAGAAGCACAAGTGAGTCCGGCGGCGCTCCTTCCTCAGCCAAGGCAAGACTAACAGCATGTCTTTTGCTTCTTTTTTAGGTGGTTCCTGGGATTCGATTGGGATGGCCTATCCAGTCAGTTGCTGATCCCGCCATTTGTCCGGCCAGTCTGCCATCCCACGGACACAACCTACTTCGACAAGTTCCCCACGGATCCGGACGTGCCGCCAGACGAGACCTCCGGCTGGGACGTTGATTTCTAGCTCAATCGACGGACAAGCAGGATGGACGTGGAGAAACCAAGTTGCCTTAGCTTTTACACGGAGTCCTTTAGAAGGACCTTCAAATTGCTCAAAATAATTTTATTTATATGAAACCATTAGATTTGTTAAAATAAGCAAAACAAAAGTTTTCATTTACATTTCAAAGTGTCCCTCATTTCTTGATGATGAATGTCCGGATCTGCATCGGCTCGAAAGTGACCATAAATGCCGCGTCCTTGTCCTTCTTTGCCGCACTGAGTGGCATGTGCTTTGCCTTTATGTAGGTGTCCTTCTTGACAATGGTGTCGAAGTTGAAGAACTTGAATCGCTTCATATCCCCGAGGGCCATAGACCCGTCCAGAGTTGTCTCGGAGATCTTCGAGCCGGCGAGCTCGTTAAAGACTGGACGAATACTGAATGTTACGTTGCCGCCCTCAGAGGCATCGAGGAAGTTCTCCAGTCGCAGAAGAACCTCGGTGTCTGACCAGGGTTCAAGGGTGAGCAAGTGGATGCTGGCTGGCAATGAACTGAACGTCGGATGAGTCGGAACCTTGGCGTTGCTGTCCGATCCGTTTGAGCTGAAGAACGTCCAGAAAGGCAAGAGTGTCTCCAGCTGGATGTTCCGCTCCACGACACTCATACTCTTGTTCACTGGACTCACGACGAGGAAGTACTTTCCACGAGCAATCAATCCATCCCCGTAAGCAGTCTCGTTCAGTGCCTCGCCCACCCCGAAGGCGTCGTCGTTTAACAGTCTGCGATGCAGCATGAGTTCCAATGACCCATCGGACAGACTAGACCCACCTTGGGCGCGGTCATTCATGACAGCAATTCGGCTCTTTGTGTCCTGAAGCGCAATCTTTGCCGTCACCGGGTAGTAGTTGCCAGAAACGGTCTCTGTGAGGTTCGCCGTAAAGTACTCGCGTTTGTTTCGAATCCTCTTCAGCATCTCACGGCCATTTGAGTCGGTATAGAAGACGCCGTTTGAAGCGATGGGACTGGAGAATCGAGTGATGACCTCCTTGCCAACGCCGTCCGCGATGGGGATCGGTCCAACCATCCACTCGAACTCAATGCGATTGGTGCCGTTGTAGATGCGAATGACTTGACTGACCCAACTGTTGAATTTCTGATGGACTTCCTGCACGGAGCTGCCTCGATAGACCTTGAGTTCGAACTCAGGGCCGATGAGCACCGCGGTTCCATTCGGCCGGAAGATATATGCGCCGGAGGATCTGTTCTTGAATTCGGCGTTATTTCCCAGAGCGCCCTTGTAGAAGAGGAAGTCCTGACGGATCGGCTGGCTTACGCCGTTCATTTCGACGCCAATAAGGTGGCCGGTGGTGCTGAAGTTAAGACGAACGTTCTAAAAAAAAAAACAGAATGTAAGAGCTGAACTGAAGGGAAGATAAGCAAACTTTACGGAGTTCTCCACGACTAAGTAGTGGGCAGGCCGAACTGTGGGCTGCAAAACGTCGCTCTCGATAAGAGTGTAAGGAGCCGATGACCTCTTCCCACCCCTGGATCGCCTGAACCAATCCGGAACTGTGCGGACAGCCACCTTAGGTGTGGGCAATCGTCGGACGTAGTAGGTCTCGAGTTTCTTTACTTTCGCTGCAAAGACCAGTTCATGAGTGCTGGCATTCTTTCGGTAGGGAATCTTCAGAACCGGCTCTGCGACGACCATCAGATCCGAGGGAACAGTAGTGCCGTTCTTATCCTTCACGACGTAATCGCCTTGTTCCACTGGAATCCGCACATACTGCGTGGATTCATGACCAAGGGGATTGAACAGCGTCACAGAGAAGATTCCGGCTTTTGTCGACGCCTCGCAAACGCTGATGTTCAGGAGGGGACAGCTCTCAAACTCTCCGCGAGTTATGTTGGTCAGTTTTCGAAGTGACGTCAGGGTGTTGTTTGCGCAGCTGCGCATGGCTCCATCGAGGAGCTGGTCATAGTCGTAGGCGACCTTCTGTTTCTCGGTTCCGGTGATGGCATCGTGATGCTGCATGATGCCCATCACTTCGCGCAGCTTGTCCAGACTCGACTTGGTTTCGGTGCCAGTAAGGTTGCCGAATGTGGTCAGCTGCTTGCAGACTTGAAGGAAGTGATTGCCCTCTCGTTCGAAGCGCTTCTGAGTCGGCCGGGAGCTGAAGTAGCCGGTCCAGTAGGTGTGCCAGTCAGTGGAGTACGGGAAGAAGTCTTCCGTCTTGTTTGGCCAGGTTTTCAAGTCTTCGTACACGGACTTGAGATAGCATGACGGAGTCGAGTAGAAGACGTTCACATTTGACCCGTATGCCTGACGGTCGTTCACGTACCTAAGGAGGGGCAGGGATATGAAGACAAGACACAAGGTGACAAGATGAGTGGTGGCTTACTTGATGAGCTTGTCCATGTTCTTGAAGTTCATAGCTGCGCTCTGGTAGTTGAAGTCGTCTCCCATGGGCACGAGCAAATGGTTGGTGCGGTACGAGGCTGACATTTTGGTGATGTACTCCAAGAAGTTTGTCACTTTGGCATTGACGTTATTTTCGTTGCTCGATCCGTCAATGATGGGGTCGTCCTGGCAGAGGGTGTCGAAGCAGAATCCTGGTGGAGCCGAGTAGTGATTGTACAGCAGTCCGGTGAACAATTCCGCACTTTCGCCTGAGAAAAGACACGTTATTCATTGTTGGAACGCGAGAGAGGGGAAGCGTGAGCATACCCAACGTGGCACTGCCATGCCAGACCATCTCAGCGGTAATGTTCTTCAATCTGAGAGTCTTCTCAACCCAATCCATGCGAGCGAAGAACTCCCCATCGAATCCCATCTGAGCGAACATGGACGCCATCTCCCGGGAATGACCGAAGGGATCGATTTGCCAACCGACTCGTGGTCGACCACATGTCCCGAAGGTATCAGCGAGTTTCCTGCAGGAAGTTAAGCAAATAAATAAAATTCTCAAGACCCGCTTGTTCGGTCATACTTGAGTCCGATCGTAAACTGGTCGATAATGCTTTGATAGTGCACAGCGGCCTCGTCGTTCATGCTCCATGCGCCGCCGACGAACTCAAGTCGGCCGTCGTCAACCAACTTCTTGACTTGCTTCTGGACATCAGCTGTCTGCTCGTTCCACCACTTGAAGAAGAATGCCGACTCCACGTAAATGAATCTGGAAAATGACGCGTGTATTAAGCCATGGGACGGCTCCTGTGGATCCGCTTACCTTCGACTAGAGTCCTTTTGAAGCTCCTCCACCACTGAGTCCAGGATGTACTGGACCCCTGCGCGTTGGATGCCAGTTCTGCTGCCGTAGTAGTACTGATCGACGGTCTTCAACCAGCCCACGTCGTCATGGGAATGTGGTACCAAGTGGACATTGATTTTGTTGATCAGAGTCGATGGACAAGACTGCGGGTGGGGTGATAAGTGGCGTGAGTCTTATTTAATTTAATTAATTCCAGATAAGATAAGAGTATGGAGAGGGAGACGTAATCTAGTCAATAGATCAACGACAGCAGTGGACTTTGGAGATTAAGTGTGTGTCCGAGGGAAAAGCTTCCAAGAGTGGAAGGAGACGTTATGTGATTTTCTGGAATCTCGTGATTTATTCTTCTTTTGATAAAAAACCAACCCAAATTCGTAAGATCTAGCGAAGTTAACAGAGACAACACGAAAGAAGAGACTCAAAATACCTTATATCCGCAAGCTGCATCGGAGGTCGACACAACGGCAGCAAATAAAAATATCCAGAGGAGCCCCTTGATGGGTACAGGCACCCTTTCCACCATTATCACGTTCTTTCTTTGTTTTTTTTTTTTTTTTTTGTTCTTTAATTCTTCACGACTTTGTACTTCGTTTAATTCTGATTTTGCTCAGCTCGCCCGAATGGAAGAAATAGTGTATTCGCGTCCAGCTCGAATCAGCGACTAGACCGAATTCACTAGGCAGTCTCTGATATATGAAGGAACTGAGTTCAGTTCGTAAACAAATGACTCCAGTGGGCTGGCATTGATTGAGGGGCGTTGTTATCGCAAGAGAATGCTTACACATTTCAGCGATCGAAGATAGTTTTCGAGGAAAAATGTGAAGTTTATGATGATTATAATCGTTCTGGGGTTTTTTCATTGATTCCCCGAAGGAAGACTAAACATCGTATTCGTTTTGGTGAATCGAATGCAACTGACGACGATGAATATCCCCTGGATGGACTTGAAAATCAGGAACCAACAAAAAAAAGACTATCCGCAACCACCTGATGGGGTAATCAAAAGAAAAGTCAAGAAGTTCTCTATTCAATCTTATCAAACTTACAACACACACACACACACACAAAGCCAATAGCAAATCGAATAAACCCTTTGAGCTACCGATCACATTGAGTAACCATGCAAGAGGTCTTATCTTCAGAATGTGACTGATTTACGGCGATTGAATCACACGTGTTTCGAGAGAAGAGTGCATTGCCAAGCATGTAGGTGTATGTACATCGATGAAATCAATCAGCAGGTCTCTGGAACGACCTACATTTTGGAGACATTCGTGAACCTCTCACGACAGCTCATAAGTTCGAGGCACGACATGGAACCAACTGGTGATTGGGGATTTATTTTTTAGTCCGTCACGATATGAAATGGTCATAAAGATTGTGCAATTGAGAGATTTATCAATTATACTTACAAGCTTTCGTCACTGCAGGTAGATATGAGTTTTTGATGTCATTGGACTTTATTCTGGCATCGAGACTGAACACGCACGAAAACGCAGATGATTCCCAATGCGTACATTTAAAACTTGGTTCAGAATGCAGAAGGCAACCATCTGTCTTTACAGCATCAATCGTCAATAGCACAGATCCAACCCTCCGTGGGAATTAAAATGTCCCTCCAGTCTACAGAGGTTAAGGTCCACCTACCCCCGCAATGCCAACGATTGTGGAGATCCATTGAACTAAACGCCACCAACTAACACTCTCTGTGCACCTCAAATGAATACCTTATCTCGTCGTAATTACAGCTTCGACCATTAAGTGCTCCACAGGTCGCAACATTGAACTCGTCAATAATCGCATTCGTCTGCGTCCACACTCACAAACTAATATTGCATCGAATGCATAATTTGCACACAAACAAGCAAAATCGTCTCTTTCCTCCACTCTTCTTCGTGCATGCATGGAATTCGTGTATCCAAAAAAAGAAGAAAAGAAAAAGAAACAAAACAACAGTTCTTTTCAATTTGATCCAGTCTCTGACAAGAATTGAGAGAGCCACATTAGTTTAGGAATGTTCTTATACTTTCCCGAGTATTCCGAAACCAGAATAACAAGCGAAGTCCCCCGCCTCATGTGTGATTTGCATCTTTGTGTGTGCCACACCGGCAACCGGCACAATGGCTTGTGCATTACACAGAATAAACCACCGCCTACGATAAGTCATCACATCGCCTAGATCATTAAAGAACACCCTGGGCCGGGGAAAAGATTCATGGTGTTTGCGGAGGTACACGACGCGACTGTCGAAGTAGCCTATGTAAACAAAGTCAATTGATAGCCACCGTACCCCACAAAGCCATCAAACACAAAACAAGAAAAACAGTTCACTGATAATCACTTCAATACACTCATACCGACGACGACGACGCGCTATCGGATTTCTCAAGTCGTCGCAGTAGTTTAAGTAAGGCAGATGTTTCAACTCCGTACATAATTCAGTTTGAGTCCAGTTCTTGAACAGAACGGACGTTGTTTTCCTCGTGCAGTGACTTTGGTCAAAATGGAATTGGACTGGAATTTTAAGGTTTTCCTTTGCGTTTTGTCTTGCGCGGCATTCGTTGACGGACGGCCACAGGATGGCGGATGGCGAAGCACCTCTGGATATTTGGGAAACAAGTGTGGATACGAGGTGAGTCCGGTTCTTGAATACACACAAGTTCGTCTTGAAATGAAACGAGGAGGATGTGGTCTGAATTGATTATCAATTTGAAGCGGCTTGGCGGTTGCTGACCTTTCAGTTGGGTTTAGTCGTCGGCAAAAGGAGAACTCCGCCGATTTGAATGACAAGCTGTTGAAGATAACGTGGTGGCAGGAGAACGGCTTTGATAGATTAAACTGCTGACACTTGACCTCTTTACTGCTTATTTCGTAGATCGCCTGAATTGGAACTTCTTGCTTTCCTCACTCAAAAGCAATAATTTTCTTCCAGAGTTGTCCTGCGACGAAGCCGAATATGCTCAACGTCCACTTGGTTGCCCACACCCACGACGATGTCGGCTGGCTAAAGACAGTCGATCAGTACTACTACGGCAGTCAGAGTCTGATCCAGAAAGCTGGTGTTCAATATATCCTCGATTCTGTCGTGCAAGCGCTTCTTCGTGATCCTAACCGAAGGTGAGCCATTTGTCCATTTCCAACAGTGAATGATATATCAAATTCTTGTGTCATCAGATTCATTTACGTCGAATCAGCTTTCTTCTTCCAATGGTGGAGGGAGCAAACGCCTAAGCTGCAGATGCAAGTGAAGCAGCTGGTGAACGAAGGTCGCCTGGAGTTCATTGGCGGAGCATGGAGTATGAACGATGAGGCCACAACTCACTATCAGAGCATCATTGATCAGTTCTCCTGGGGATTGAGGTAAGTTATCAGCACCCATTTGAATTTCTACGAAGCCACTAACATTTCATCCTGTCAGACGGTTGAATGACACATTTGGAGAGTGCGGTCGTCCAAAAATCGGTTGGCAGATCGATCCCTTCGGTCACTCCCGCGAAATGGCATCGATTTTCGCTCAGATGGGTTATGATGGACTATTCTTCGGACGACTGGACTATCAGGACAAGACCGAGCGCTTGTTGGAGCAGAAAGCTGAAATGATCTGGAGGGCAAGTGCAAACTTAGGTAACCATCCATACACCCTCCTCTCCAAAGAAAGCTCATCAAGTCCTCCCTCTACCAGGCGATGCGGCAAATCTGTTCACCGGAGCACTCTACAACCAGTACCAACCCCCGCCAGGATTCTGTTTCGACATCCTTTGTGCGGACGAGCCGATAATCGATGGAAAACATAGTCCCGACAACAATGTTAAGCGCAGGGTAAGTTAAAACTCTCGAGTTTCCTTAGGTTTCAAGATCCAAGATTTAAACTAGGTGGACGAGCTGTTTGAGTTCATCAAAATGCAACGCAAGTACTATCGCACAAGTAACATTATCCTAACGATGGGTGGAGACTTCACATTCCAAGATGCAAACATTTATTTCAAAAACCTGGACAAACTCATAAGGTTGGGCGGATCAGTCGAAGCAATATCAGTTTTAGGGGATGCATTGCAAGTCAATTTCTGTGTGAACTCATCTTTGTCTTTCTCTGTCACTTTAGGTGGATGAATTCTTTGAATTCATTGAACACATGACAAAGAGTTATCGGACCAACAATGTCCTGATAACGATGGGAGAAGACTTCCATTACCAGAACGCCGATTCATGGTACAAGAATCTAGACAAGCTGATTAAGTGAGTCTTCATCACATCGCATGCAACCCCTACCATTGATTTTGTTTCATTTCATCCACGAGAACTGCGTAACTAATCAGTGTCCCCAACAGGTACGGCAACGAGCGTCAGGTCAATGGATCTGATATCAATCTTATCTACTCGACACCTTCCTGCTACCTGAAGGCTCTTCACAACGCCGGCATCACTTGGCCAACCAAGGACGATGACTTCGTCCCCTACGGTTCGGATCCGCATGCATACTGGACTGGATACTTCACATCCCGACCGACTCTGAAGCGCTACGAGCGAGTTGGTAATCACTTCCTTCAAGTGTGCAAGCAACTGACTGCGCTATCGCCCAGCAAATCAGTAGAAATGGAGCCTCATCTGACGTTCATGAGGGAGACTATGGGAATAATGCAGCACCACGACGCCGTGACCGGAACCGAGAAGCAAAAAGTTGCCTTTGACTATGCGAAGAGATTAAGCGTTGGTGTGCGTGCTTGTGCGACCAACACCAAAGCCGTGCTGAACGAACTCACCACCGGCGAGGAGGCCCCGATGAAGGACAATGACCCGAAGAAGCGAGATTATAAGTTTGACTTCCAGAGCTGCAATCTCTTAAACATTAGCAGCTGCCAGATTACGGAGAGTAGTGACAGCTTCATCGTAACCTTATACAACCCGCTATCGCACTCAACATTCGAATACATTCGGGTTCCAGTGAACGGCGAGAACTACGATGTGACTGATTACAGAGGTAAGTTGTTGCAGACAGTCTCTGATCTCCGAGGAATTTTCAATCGCTTCTTTCACATCCAATAGAGGTTTCAATTGAGTACCAACTCGTCCCAATCCCTGATGCAATTACTTCTCTCAAGTTCCGATACTCCAACGCTAAGTACGAACTCGTGTTTCTGGCCAGTGAGCTTCCTCCTCTTGGATACAAGTCCTACTACATAACCAAAAAGCCAGCCTTTAGATTGTCGCCACAACCACAGGTGAAAATGGTGAAGCGTTCGAGTATGACCAGAATCGGGAACGAATTCATCTCACTCACATTCGACACGAACGGATTCCTGACAGCCGTTGAATCCGACGGAGTAAGCCGTCAAATCTCCCAAGAGTTCCTCTACTACGAAGCGGCAATCGGCAACAACCGCGAGTTCAGAAATCGTTCATCAGGTGCGTACATCTTCCGCCCAGCGAACAACACCGTGCGAGTGGTGACACCCGGTCCAGATATCAAGGTCTACCGCGGTCCCATAGTCGACGAAGTTCACCAGGTGTTCAACGACTGGATAACGCAAGTTGTTAGAGTGTACAATAAGGAGAACTTTGCCGAGTTTGAGTGGCTAGTCGGTCCAATTCCCATTAGCGACGGCATAGGCAAGGAAGTCATCACTAGATTTAAGTCAGATATCAAATCCGATGGCATCTTTTACACTGACTCCAACGGCAGGGAAATGATAAAGCGAAAGAGGAACCATCGTGACACATGGAACGTAAAGCTGCTGGAGAAGGTCGCTGGCAACTACTATCCAATAACCACAAAAATTGCGTTGGAAGATGATGAGGCAAGAATGGCTATTCTGGTCGATAGAGCACAAGGTGGTGCAAGCTTGGCGGATGGTTCTCTCGAACTCATGGTCCACCGGAGGCTACTACACGACGACGCATTTGGAGTGGAAGAATCGCTGAACGAGACAGCATACGGACTTGGATTGGTTGCACGTGGTCATCATTATCTTTTCGTTGGTTCATCACAAACCAAGGATTCCCCAACGATAAGAGCACGTGAAAGATTTACTCAATTGCAGAAGCTACTTCCGACATGGAAATTCTTCAACGACGGAACCAAATTCCCCTACAATGAGTGGAGGATGAACTACACAAACATCGTAAGCACTGAACACAGTTTTTATGAATATTTTGGTTCTCATTTGATTGGTTTTTCAGTTCTCTGGACTAGCCCTGTCGCTTCCACAAAACATCAACCTCATGACCTTCGAGCCTTGGCACGAAAACGAGATTCTCATTCGCTTCGAGCACATCCTGGAGAAGGATGAAGACCCTGAGTATTCTAAATCGGTAACTTTCTATTTGAAAGACGTTCTTCGCGGCCTCGAAATCGACGATATTCAGGAGACAACTCTCGACGGCAATCAGTGGTTAGCTGAAACCCGACGAATGGAATTCCAACCCGAATCCGAAGATTCCACATACGAGATATTCCCCGAGCTAAAATCGAACACAAACTTCCACCTTCAATCGGCCCAAAGGCCGCTGTACTCTACAAAGTACTTGGAAGAGTACTACATTCCTGATTTGAACAGGATTCGCAGAGACTCTGCAAGGGTACAACTAAACAAGGAACGATCTGAGGAACTCTCCCGATTGAGAATCCACTTAGATATCAACACTCTAGACATTAAGGACGACGACGACAAGTTCATCATTATTATGGAGCCAATGCAAATCCGCACATTTGTTTTGTATTTAACACAAAAGATTTAAATATTCAATAAAGCACAGTTGATCGGTGATGATTAACTCGACAATTGAACAAAATTTCTGCGGAACACTGAAAAAAAATACAAGTCGTACTCAAGCGGCAAACTAGTGTCAAATTTTGACATTTCCCTGACAAATACCCCTAATGGGAATTTTCCCACTCGAAAATCCCTCAGTGTCATCTAGCGGAGATTAGTTCCGCGAGAGGAAGATTTTTTTAGCCAAATTCACATTCCCGTAAAACATTGAAAATTCGATCAAACGGTGCGTGCAAGAATTTTTTATTTCATATCACATCCATTTTCACATTACATACTGAGGAGAAATACCCGTTCCATTAGAAAATTCCCGAGTGATTTTAGTGCCATCTAGTGGGCAATATATTCGCCACAGAAACAAATTTCCTTTATTTTGTGCCCAGACTAAGTGATTTTTTTTGCCGGCAAATTTTGACAGATGTGTTCATTTGAAGTTTAGCTTTTGTGTTACGAAGTTGTTTTGAATTTTTGCACTATAATTTTGAGTCGATTTTTCCACTCACATTTGTTGGTGTCGTAGTCCTCGTTGTTCGGTGATTTTGAATTGCAGCAGTACAACCAGGTAAGTTGCCATAAACGAGACGTTCTGTGCTTGAAGAAGAAAATAAATTAATCAACAAGGATCACAATCTATTCACATCGTCTCACTGAGGTAATTAGTTCTCGATTTATATTTGCATATCCATCCAAGTTCATTATTGGGGGGTTCTTGGCAATTGCCACTAGAAACATTTCCACTTCTTTTTGTGTCGCCGCGTCGACAGCGGTCAAATTTACATTCAGTAGTTTTGTTTGAAAATCTAAGCCAACTCGCAGCGAGGCGTGGTGAGCCTCGTTGCAGATGATGTAGAGTAGTCCCATGCAATAGAAAACGATCACGAATAAACCGACCTCCTTATACGTTGCTCCGTGGTCTATTATTTCGCTCAGAGATCCGTACGTTGCTATTATTGTGGTGAAGAATATGACCAGGCAGTAGATGCCATACATGTTCGAGTATGCGCGGCCTGTCGTGTTGTGTTGTGTTGTGTTAGCGTTTGTTACAGTTTGTCAGAATGTTTGACATACCAAGTTGCTGCATCATGTGGCTGAGGTCAACCCAGAGGTGGCGATATTCGGTTAGTTTCTGCGCCGGCTTCTCGCTTTGCAAAGTCTCTTGAAGAAAGCTGGCCAGGGCCTTGCTGGCTGTTCCAAACGCGTTGCAGTTGATATACCTGTAGGTGGACATGATGGAGAGACTGGACATTTGTGAGGCAAACACTTACCACAAACTACAGAAGCAATTGAGCATTGCAATTATTGGGTAGTAGGCCACAGTGTACCACAGCTCAAAGTCGGGCTGCAGGTAATACTGCGACAGGTTCACTGCGATGCTCAGAATCCACGAGAAAATGCACAGCCCCCACGTGAGTGGGTATAGATTCGGGAACACAATCGCTGTGCCGGTGACTTTCAGGAACTTCAATTGATAGTTCGTCCACATGTTCTTGAATATGGCCACTTGCGGCCCATGTCTCCACGACGCCACTGGCAGCAGGAAATGCGTGAAGAGGAGGCTGATAAAAATTACGTTGTAGATGGCCTCATCAAAGCGCCTGTCCGAGTTGTTGATGAATTGATTAACGCGTGCCTTCAGAACCAACACAACGATCACCGTCTCCAGAGAGTAGATGAAGAGTGCCCAGAAGAACTGCTTTGAGGTCCAAGAGTATCCAGTGCGTGGCAACTTGCTCATGGCTGGGTTTCGGTGAATTGGCATCACGCCCATGATTTGAAACAGAACCAGCAGACTCGCCGTGGTGTGGTAAAACGAATCGTGTTTGTCCAGCAGCTTGGGGTCGTCTACGTCCTCCGCTTGACGGACGTAAATATCCGATAGGGTTCTGTCGTTTTTGGCCAAAACGTCCATCTTGTCGCGGTATCGAAGTTCATCTTCGAGAAATTGCTTCTGATTGGGGTTGAGTATGGGGGCTACCTTCTTGATTCGTCCTGTTTCCCAAAATGTCATCGCGGCGGTTGTATTGAAACTGAATGGGTGCACACTTGGTGGTCAGGTTTTATAGACTTTCATTTGGTATTCGTTGATGACCTGCGGCACACGGTGACGCCCCAAACGAAAGACAAATAATGGTGAATTTTTAAATTTGATATCCTCTCCCTCGTATTGATTGTTTTCGTTTGGTTGTGTCAGTTGATCTGATGGGGTTTTGGGTGCTCTCGTGTCTCTTTCCTGATTAACTTGTAGGATTGCTCACGTTGTTGAGTTTTAAGGATTGCTTGGGTGCTTTCCGGCTTCAGAAATGCAAATGATTGTTTTTTTTTAAGTGACACAGGGTGTATCTGTTTATTGGCTTATCTACTGCTTAGGGCTACATAAGTATAGTGCGGTGAAATAATACATTTAAAAGGAAGAAAAGACATAGAAAAACCTTTACAAAAATATCGTACTCCTAGAAATGTATATAAATTACTCTTATCGCTCTGCCTTGGGGAGGGCTCTGCTTTCGACTATCCACAGACTGACTGTGTTGTCCCCCCAGTTCGTCTTACCCTACGTCTACTTAAACATAGTTACTTATTCTTTTTTTTTTAGCTTAGAGTGCACATCTTTAATAAATAATTGAATTAAATTTCTGCTTTGAGGTAAAGAAGACTGCTCTTTGTAGATCACTGACAAGTTTCAAGCCCACACCTTAGGGGTTGGGTTTCGCGTATTCGTTTAAATTTTTGACTCAAATCGAAAAAATATATATCCAAATCGATTCTGGAAGCGGGGGGAACTGTGGCTTCCAGTTCTTGGCTTGGTAAATCACATCAAATCTCAGAACTTTCGTCTCCGTCGACAAATTCGAAAGCTAATCTTAATTCTTAGTCTTCTTCAACTCAGTGCTTACATTTACAAATATATATGGTTTCTTTTGTTTTCTTCTTCTGTTCAACAATAAAAAAAATGGAAATAACATTAAACAATTAAGTTGAGGGTTGCTGCTGGGTTTGTTGGGTCGGCCATCAGACCACTTCGGCTCCGCAGGAGTAGCAGCAGTTCTGCTGGTAGTACTCGTAGCTGCAGAGTTTCGCCTTCACCACCAAGTGACAGTTTGAGAATTCGTCCGCGCAACTAGGTGCGATGTCGTTTTGTATGAGGTCCACTCTGGGTTCTGCAAGGAAACCATTAATCCACGATTTGATCGATTGCAGGGCTCAACTTACCGACACACTTGTGTGAATTGCAGCTGCGGTAGATTGGCTCCCGTTGTGAGTAGCGGCACTGTGAGGACTCCCTGAGGGTGTTCTCGGCCTCGTCGAACTCAAGGCAACGCACCTTGCGTCGCTGGGTTCCCCCATCGCAGGTCTTTGTGCACTGAAACGAGAAAAAATTGTGTGACAACTTTGTTGGGATGAAAGAAGGACTTTTTGAACTCACCTCGCTCCAAGCTGAATAGTGCCACCTTGGTGAGCAGTATTCCACTTCGTTCAACTTGCACTTCTGGGCAGTCTCCGGCTTGTCGTCCACTTTGCAGTCCTCGTCGTCCACGATGAGTTGATTCTGTATGCAGAGCACTTGACGACTGCGAACCAAATTGAAGCAACTTCCTGTGCAGTTGGACCAGGGCCCAGCGAACCAATCTCCGGTCACACACTCCAACTCCTTTTCGCATGGTCTGGTGGCGTCGGGTGTCATTCTAGCGTCACACCGTTCAGTGTTTGGCTTGGAACGGTCGCAAAATATCGAACGGTGCTCAACTCCCGGGCCACATGGTGCCGAGCAGAAGTTGTTCCAGTCCGATATGAGCCAAGTGCCGGCCTTTTCCTTGTCCACAATAACACGACGGTTGTTGAGGGCTGAGGTGCTGTTTCGAACAATCGAGTTCTGTAGCCGTCCGTTGTAGTTATTCCGGTGACGGTGGTGGTTACGCCGGCGAGAGGGTTTTGGGCATTCGCAAGCTTTCTTTGCCGGCGGTTCCTCATCCAGGCAAGCGGCGTTGTTCACTTGAATCACAATGCCGTTGGCTAGTTCCTGCACGCAATTGACTTCACGTTCCCGCTCACCCTCTGCCTGCTGCAGGGTGCAAGCGCATTCGCCCCATTCTTCCATCCTCCAGAAGGCCGGGCAGGGTTGTGTGTTGCAACGGAGTAGGTTTTCGTTGAGCACTGGTTTCTCCGACAAGTTGCAGCGGCGTGGTGGAACGTTTCGACTTGGATTCTCGCGGACACAGCGAACGTCGGGCACTTGAGTTCCTCCGCCGCATGACTTGCTGCAGGTACTGAAGCCGACTACCTTCCAGTTGAACTTTCGCCTGCGGGGGCGTCCAATGCTTGTGTCTTCGTTGCCGGACTTCAGATTGATGTCGCTCTCGATGGAGACCTCGTTCTCCTCTGAATCCGAGCCGATTGGGAGGAGGTATTCGTATTTGATTCCTGGATTGACATCTCGAGAGTAGACCTGGGAAGGAAATGGTTGAAAAAGTGATCCCACTTCAGTGTGAAATTACCATTAGTTCCAGAACTTCACGAATTGGTCCAGTGGACGTGATCCATTCGGTGACTCCTTCGCTGTCCTGCAGCCCATCGATCCTTCGATAGTCGAAGACTGCGCCGGCGCCTTCGTAGGCTCCATTCGGGGACTCTGTGTTGTCTCCATTGAAGAGGTACTTTTGCTCCGAGGTTCGTAGCACTGGAATGGGGAATGAAATCATGAATCTGAGTGGCTGAGGGGTTTCAGACTGACTGTTAACTTACCCAACAAATTTATGCTATTTTTCAGCTCCGTGATGGATATGTTCGAAGCTCCGGCTGGAATGATTGCCACTTGGATGTAGGCATCCTCGGGCAGAGGGTTTCTTGTGAAAATCCCCGTCACCGGTCGGCAAATCAGTCCGCCGCATCCCACAGTTCCGCTGTTGGCCGAGAGTCCTGTAATGACTCCACTGCTGTGCACGGCCTGCAAAGAGATCGATCGGGTGGGGTGAATCGCTTGTGAAATAACCCCTTGACCCTCAACACGCTTACCAGCAGAACCATCAACAATCTGTTCATAAATCCACTCATCTCGCACTTGGGCCACCGAAGTCCACGCGTAATGGCTCGACAAATTAAAAATCAATTGACTTGACTCCAAAATTTCAACTCCAATCGCAATAAATTTTCATTCTCTTCAATCAGACTCTTGGATGCGACACCGCGCGTCAAAGTGCTCGTCTTTTAGACCTACAACCGCTAGCAATTTAAATTCGATTAAATTTAACCTCACTTAAGCGCTGAGAGACAACCCCGCTGTGGATGGGAAATCACCTTCGTGACCTTGAGCCAACAATACGATACTTGTATCTGCAAATAACCAAAAGATATGTCCATCCATTCACGGTGTAATTGTAACAATTTGACAGAAACAAGCATTTATCCTCTGGCCGCGCGGCCAGTGGTGTGCACCCAGACACAGGAAGTATCTCCTCTGCGCGGAGGCCCAGATAAACACGTTCAGATAGAGTCAGAAATGTTTTGAGTTCTCACTTTCGTACAGCAGAGTGTACATCGCCGGCCACTGCGAATGGGGTGGCTTAAGGAAGATGAAAATTCTGGATAGAGATCTGGAATGGGATGCAGTACCGCCGCCTAGCTACCGCAGTGAGTTTAGAGACCCACTAGAGATGCTCGCCGATAAGATAAACGGTGTGTTGCGAGGAGGACGGCGATGTGTTGTGCGTCTGTCCAGGAAGACAGCCGCGCTTGAAAGCAATCTCTAATAGGGCCGCCAACTTTGGGGAAACAACAGAGCGTTTGAAGCTTACCTCTGCCCATCGGGATTTATGGGTTATTTAAATTGGAAGCAATTGAGATTGTCTACCTCAGCCTAGGGGGGGTACGCGTAAGTGCTTGTATTTGTTTTATGTTCACAAGCGCGCGTACTTCCTTCAACCAGATGAACTGGTTTTCGTGAATTATTGGCTACCCGCGGACTGCCCAGGAAGAGTGAATTCTCTGCCACTGAATTCCTAACAAAAAAAAAACCCATCAATCAAGTGCTTAAATCTGAACTCATAATCGATCACACACACTCCGGCTACAGCGCGATCGAAAAAATTCCAAAAACTTCATTTTCACGCTCATAAACTCGCCTAACGACGCACAGATCAATCCACGCACACATCTCGTAAATCGATTTACTGCCGTCATGTGGCCGTGCGTCCAAACAAATCTCCTCCTCCCATGGAGCTCGGATGACCCATAGTCAATCTACACGATGCACATTAAATCAATAAACACAAACCAGAACCGTCAAGGAAAGCGCAATAAAAATCCACTTCACTTCGCATCAATCGCGACAGCAGTTCCTCGTCGACTGACGGTATGCAAATGCAATGGACGCGGCGCGCCGATAAAGCGCCATCGCTTGAAACTGGGCCACAATCAGCATTAGTTCGCAATTTAATTTGTCACCGCCAGCCACTGGGTTCTTTGCGCGCATTCGCAGCAGCTAGACGCCCCTCTTTCGGAAGACGCGACCACATCAACAACCATTTAGAGTGGCAACCGATATTCCATCACGCTGTCGTGATGCAATGCATTTTTCCGATCAATTTGAGCAACTGCTATCAGTTGAGTCATTTAGCCCTGTCAACGGTGGTGTCGCTGGTGGTGGTCCGCAGAGATGCACGAAACGCATTCGATGTCAGCAGCAGGTTGCCGCTCCGCGCGGCTGCCAAGGCAGGTGGTGGCCATGCTGTGCGCACACCACGAGAGACGGGGTGCCGACAGAGGATCAATAAATAAATCAAGCAGCCGCAGCAGCGTTAGCAGCAAGGGGTGAAGGACGTGGCGCTTAGGTGATTTGGTACCTCGAATTCAGCTTTCGGCTCTCCGGAGTGATTGATGTGCGGAGTGCAGGTGAAATTTGATATGCCAAACGAATGCTTAATATGCGGCATAAATAAACAATGCAAACGCTCGTATTAGGTGTGAGAACGTGCAAATAGTTATGAGA
The DNA here is from genome assembly GCA_964034865.1 of Eristalis intricaria. Taxonomy (NCBI): domain Eukaryota; kingdom Metazoa; phylum Arthropoda; class Insecta; order Diptera; family Syrphidae; genus Eristalis; species Eristalis intricaria. The sequence goes on along the minus strand of OZ035877.1, from coordinate 1,529,801 downwards.
CGGTGTGTTTGAGCGAACAGGGGTGCGGCCTATCTGATTGCGGACTTTCAACAAAGTTAGACAAAAAAATACTCGGATTTGTCCTATTTCACAAAAATCGAAGAAAAACATTCGATAAACAGTCGATAGCATCTGCTTACACGGTGTCAGCGGTGCGGTACTTAATTTCCCCATTATTTCACGTAAAAACAACACACCAGTGGCTTTCGGATTTCCACAAATATTATCTCCCATCACTCATCCGAGTGTTTGTGCTCTGGAAGTGAGCAAGTGATTTCTGGCCAAAACTGACTCATTGTGCTAGAAATTTCGTAATCTTTCCCCTCAAGAGCAGCACCTCGCAGGAATGCTCGTTCAGAGTTCGGCTATTTGTTTGATAAATTCTGCAAACAAAGATTCGCTCTGCAGGCAAACACAACGAGGTGAAGTCTGACAGACAAAGCCAGCGCACGTTCCCATAAGACGTAACAACACGTCCGACACTGATCTACTCGATCATTTCCAAGGTTATGATAGGTTCCACACACCAAAACACTCCCAACGATCGATCGATTATTTTCGGAAACAGCCACAGACACAGATACCGATGCTGATCATTGAACTTTTAAGTAGAGACACCTGTGGCAGCAATCATGTACTTTCGATCGCCGCGATGGAGGTGGGGAAAGTGGCTCTTTCTTTCTGCAACATCAGCATCAACAGATAATTAAGATATTTCGATTGCTCACTCCATTGTGAAAATGACAACATAAACAGAAAACAAAGAACAGGTGCATCGTCAAAACCAATTCGTTTATCGATGGAAGGCGCTAACGGCGCGCTATTTCTAGTTCGTGAAACTTTATAGCCGTCTAATTGGAGTGTCATCCATTTACGACCGTCAAAAATGACGACGCCGATAATGATGATGGTGATTTTAAAAAACTGAATTTGATTTACACTAATTGCGGCGACACGCAGCCCGTGAGCGACGCCAATTCAGAGTCATTTGCATGCAAATCATCATCTTACAGATCGCTGCAGTCGATCACTTATAACCAACCCATCAGGCCTAAATGATCTGCCCAAAATAAGAGAGGAGGGAGAGAATTCGTTTTAGCTAATTGATATTAATCTCCGCGGGGATCCATGCTGTGGCGTCGCCAGTCCGAGGGTGGGCCAAACATGGTGTTTGTTTAATTTATTTCCATCGGAATTTATGGTCATGATGATCGATTTCGAGCAAAAATGGGAACAGAGTCATCAACGAAACGAAGTGGAAAATAGATTTACAGCCAAACCGCTGATGGCTTTGATGATCACTTTAGGACGCAGACGCGGACGCGGACGCGGATTGCCTTTTCGGGATGATCTAACAAGCTACTGGACTACTTGAATCATTTTCGAGGGATTTTTACACACGAATGATGAATGGAGAGTCATATGTCTTCTCAGCAGATCACCCTTAACCCTGAAGCGAGCATGTGAGTCCACTCAAAAATTCGATGTTTATTTGTTTAGGCATCATCCTGTTTGATTTATTTACTGTTTATTACCGCCTCCCGGGATGTGGGCACTTTAATTTGATTTTTTTTCTCCGTTCTCGTTTGATCTCCGCCAGTGATCGACTACTTCCCAGAAGGTCTCGGATAGAAATTCCGAATTCCATTTAAATGATTTCATGAACATGTCTACTGATTCAATGTTGTTGCTTTTGTTCATTCACTTTTCAATCCCATCTTTGCAGGGTTTATTTGCTCAACGGGTGTTCAAACAACGCCAGCGAAGAATAGACACAATTTATTTGCGAATTGAATTCAGAAGCTGGGAAAGGAAGAGGAAGAGGTTTCGCTTGCTCGCTCTCCCAAACCACATATGTACTCCATGGCAACAAAAGAAACACTCTAATCACTCAAAAGACCAATTATTCTTCAATTAGTGTCACTAATCAATTGAATTTTTGAAATGCGATCGGGCCACGGTCCGTGGTGGCACCAGCAGCAGCAGCAGCGGTGACGGCAACGGCGGCAATGACGTAAGGGGCCACACAAAAAGGAAAGAAAAACATCGCAAACACATGTTTGAATTGTTTGCGATCTTAAGAGCGTAAAAAGCGTTTGGTAAGTGTTTACATAAAAGCTAGTAAGCCAGCGGAGGATAAAAGAGAATATTTTCGAATTCGATTCGATTTTTTTTTTGGGGTTAAGGCGCTTGTTGAGTGTGAGAACAAAAAAATATGTGATAATTCGAGGTGTTTAAGTGCGGACGGTAGCCGCGGAAATGGACTCTTGTTTGATTAAAATTGATGCTGCTGGCGGGGGTTCTCTTGCCAGAATGGACCAGTTTCTGATCTTGCCCTTCCCCTTGCCTAATCGATGTCCTTCATTGGTGGTTAAATGCTGTGAAAACATATTCAGCCATCAAGGCCGACGCTGTGGGGGAGAAAATCAAAACAATCAAACAATTCAATCGATTCCCATGCGATCGGACAAGTCTCACAAGGCCTATAAATTTCAATAACCGCAGATTCCAAAAATATCCCTCCGTCAGCGCAGACCTCAAGTTGTTCGCGTTTGCATATAACAATCAGGTGTAGGGCAATAAAAAGAGGCCGTAAAAACATTTAATTGCTCCCAGCTACACGAATGTAGATCTCGGATCTCTTGGGCAAGCCTTTGCTTGGTGTTTTATTCAAAAATTCAGAATTGTAAATTGTAACTAATCAGCCAGGGAGTCCCGCAACTGTCAGAGATCCAATCGCTTCGATGATATGTATCGAAAACAGCCGTTTAGCTTTTAACAGCCGACTTGAGGCAGTTCAGCAATTAAAAACGCATAAACTCGCCAACTTCAGAGAACACAACATTTTTTCGGCATTTTGTCTTCGGACACATTGACGAATAATTAAATTTGATTCGTCGTGATTTTTTTATTGACCTATTTCAGTTGGCATTTATTAACAGCCATGAATATGGAGAAGGGCCCACCGAAACAAGACCCTCAGCAATGTTTTCGTTCATCACCAAGAGTGACACTTGCTTCACCCAAGCGGACGGATTGCATATCAGCAGGAAACGAATTCACTGCCACGGCGAGGCGATGTACATTCGCAGATATGAATTCATCTCTAAAAATAACGCCCCTGAACTCTGGTGTTACTTCATTGAGTGGATGAAGTTCAATCTATGTAGATGAATGATTTACCCCTATGCTCATGCAATCCTTAACCCCCGGCGACGCTTATCGCTGTGCCAGAGAATTTAATGGTGCCGCTTTAAGAATTTTTGTTTTCATGTGCGACGACGAGGAGAGTGTTTATTGCGAAAAAGATTAGATAAGTCACATGCAAATGTTCCCAATGATTTGAGACAATTCTTTTTGTTTTCTAATTTCAAGTCAAACTGGCTATAAAGCTGGAATGCGGTGGGTGCCCGGGGGAATCGTTTTTATTTCGCCGACATCAACGCGGGCCTACGAAGAATTGGGTTATGGGAGATATGAGAGAGCCAGACTGCAAGGCTGCGACTGACAGACAAGGTCGTGGGTCAGACTTGTGAAGAAGAATGCCGCATATCACCAGATGTTAAGGTCAGTGAATGATTCTTGGATGTTTCTTGTGTTTTTTTATTGCCATTGAGGAGCATGTGAAAACTTGGGTATTAAAAATCGCTCATCGTCGGATTACACAAAATTTGGAAATTATGTCGAAGTTGGGTGATAACCTCGAGGGACGGCACTTCGGAGCTTTGGGGGGTCTTACAAAACCGGCTGCTCTGGATTTATTAGCAACACATGCCTGAGTGGGATGTGGCACCATTTAGAACTTGAGTCCGTGCCTCAAGAGCAACGTCAAGAAAAGAGTGAATTAGAATCACAAGCGAATTTTTAGAATCCTACACTTCTGACCAAGGAACCTAAACGCCTCGAAAATCCCCTTTAGCCAGCATGCCAACTCCGTTAAAACCAAAGAACCAGCCCACGGTCACTCAGCCGCGCAGCCTATCTCCGAGACATCGCTGCACTCAGCCCGCAAATGGGCACACCGCAAAGAACGACACCTCTTAGAGACAAAAAAGAAAATTCCGTAAGTCGCCATTATCTATTGAGATCGTCAAATCATTCAATATTCAAAACCACTTTGAAGTCTACCGCAAAAATTCCAAAACCCTGATTTAATTCACACTCCAAATGTGTTTGATATCGAATCGAGTCGTGAACCTTAATCACGATCAAAAAACACCCCACAACCAGTCAGAGGCGTCAGCTCACTTCGCACCTAAACATTAAGTACAACCTCAGCCCCAAGACCCGGAATCGAGACGGTCACCGAGAGAAAAAAAAAAGCCATTTCCAACAAGTGAAACTCTGCTCTTGACAGTATCTAATTGTTTACCAACAAATCCTTGACCACTTCACTCACTTAAGCCACACACAAATAGGCAAAACTAAAACTGTCCACAAGCACTAATTCGATTGCCGATCGACACTCCTTTGGCCGAGACTAAAGGCGCAACAGTCACCGTTCACGAAATCTGAAACACTAATTGCTGGTGGCGTATCTATGCTCCTACTTCTTCGCGGTCTTCATACGATAGATACTTAGTTCGCGAGCGAGCACACACTCAGCTCGTCTCATAAATCAATTAGCACCGCGCACGATACGAGATGAAGAGAAGGTACAAACAAAAAAATGTCCGATGATATCCGCTCGAGAAACAGACGCACGATTGACTGCTACTAGCCGCAACCAACGCCAGCAATAAATTGCAAATTGAAAATGCAAATTCCAAAAATTCTATCAAAGCGGGGGAGACAACAACAACAAGCCGAGCAGCAGCAACGGCGGAGCTTATTTGAGAAAAACAAACCGATCGATTCGACTTGGCGAACACGTTGTCTCAGACTGGTGGATGGTCCAATGGACGGTTTGGTTTTGTTAAGACCGCTGATCGCGTGCGCTGCCGCGGTATCCCCTTACCATGAGAATACGAAAGCAAACATCATCGTATTCCAAAAGCCTAGAGTACGGAGGAGCTATCAACTAGAGTCCAACTGCTGAGGTGACGGGTAGGCGATGATATTCTCTCCGAGAGTACACGTAGTGGTGTACGTCTCATCTGTGGGTACTCGTTCATCTGTGTATCTCTCCCTCTCTCGGATGTTGGCAAATAAATTTTCGGTTGTCTTACGTTTCTCATTTGCACATCGGGGGTGAGAAACTATTTGCGAAACGGAGCTAGGGGCATGCTCTGAGAGTCTATTCAAAACCGATGATCACCGCGATCGTGTGCGTAATGCGAATTTGAATTGGTTCTTGATGCTGAACCATGCTGCCGGAGATCAATTAGCCGCTGCGCCCGGCTGACGAATAGATAAACCTCCCATAAACACATGTTTTGAATAATCGGGAATGACTTCATGCAGTAAGAATGAAACGGATTGTGTGCTGGACCGCGAGAGACCTGATCCCACGCAGATAGGGTGTGGAAATGAGGTATGTCGACTAAGCTGACGATGAGAAGGAAGTTCCATACACTTGCAGCGACGATGCGGAACCACATGCGTTCGTCATCGAGAGCACCCAAATCTGTTCCTAATGCCACCTAAATGCCAACTGCATTGGCACATTCCAAACGTGTAAGCGCCTCTGCCGCGCACAGCACAAGGAAGCCACGGCGAGAGAAAGACGTACAATCATCCCAGCTGACACATTCACCTACCTAATAAACTTCTGAATGCTATCGTGAAACTTCTGAGGTGTCTGGTTGCGCCGGAGTAACATCTTATTTATTCCTCCAGATAAAGGAGGTGAATCCCACACGCACGCACACAATAAAGCGTTCCTGCGCGTGAACACCGAACGCCGCGCCGCTTGGGCTGGCGGCTTGTCATGTTGAATATTTTAGTGCGGGAGTGCGCGTCCAAATGAACTTCTTATCGCCTGGCCGTAAGTCACTCTTCGAGGTGATCTCGTGTGCGGAGTCGGGATTGAATGTGCCTATAAATGCTTCTCGATGAATGCGAGTGCGAGGTATTTCAATTAAATGAAATGTTTTTACTCGCAGAGATAAGTAAGACAAGGCGGATAGTATGGATTTCGTTGTAACTGTTTTCCTCCTCAGATTCGGGTGTCGTCTGTCAAGAAGAGAGAGGCCAATTGAATTAAATCTCACCGCCAGTGATTCGGGGGATGAAACCGCAGCAAAAACAAATTGGATTAAGTCAAATCAGACCCATTGACTGATCTAACCTCAAAAAACAAACAACTTCCCGTCAAAATCGCAAGCAGAACAATCAATTAAACTGACAGTTGGACCATCAAGAAATTTGAGAAGATTTCCAAGGCGCCCAATCGATCATATTTTACACGCAAAGCTAGCCAGCCCATGTTCGTGCGAGCGCTGCCATTTGTCACACACGCTCGTAAGCCGCATTTTCGTGACACAGTTTTAGCAGTTCCACATTTCTGACACATGTGCCAGTCCAGTAATCAATCGATCACCTAACCTCTGAGGATCATAAATTCAGCATCAATTGGCAACAATCGATTGTCGTCAATTGACTAGCAATTTATCACTGGACTGGAACGGGATGGAAAGGCCTTGCCAACATAAACGTACTCATCAAATTAATCTCCGATCAATTACGCACAACCTTTAACACCCTGGCAGCGCCCAGCGATCAGCGCTTGAATCGTTTTCAATTAAATTGTCACCTCATCAATTGTCGCAAACGATCACAACATATCATCACACTCAAGTGGGTCTACGGAGTCCACTTCTCTTTCGGACGACTACGACCACGACGATGACGACCGCTGGAAAATCTCTCATTTCTGTAATTGAGTTGGGCCCGATGCCCAGCACACGCCTGCACGCACGATCCGCGATGAGATGATGTTCCAGATTTTATTGTTGCTCATGTGCGAGAGCCGGGTGATGGGATCACGCATCGTATTCTGCTTGATTAATTAATTACACCATACCGCAGCCGTCGTCACCCCGGGAACTGACACACCGCCACCGTCACCGCGCCGACCACAAAATGTGTATATCAGACGCACAATAGGGCGCGACTTCCTTGAAAAGATCGTCACCCTGTCGCATGAAAGTCACTCAAGCAGCAGCAATCCCCATTTGATCGAAGTTCCGCGGAGGGCTGCCGGCCCCAGCTGATCGCAAGTGCAATTGCGGCACGACCACAGCAATTAAGTAATTACCGTCACCCGATCAAATTTGAAGTAAATTGGAAACGGATCACCAGAGAACCAGAGAACACTTTGACTCTGTGTCACATCTGGCGAAGGATCAAGTTGCCCAAAGGGTAGCCGCCACCAGTCTCCTCGGGGGAATGGGGAAGGTGGCCACTGAAAGTGAAAATAATACATCGCGCGACCAATCCAATGATCCGATCTAATGTGTGATGTCTTTTCTGAGTGACGTGATTGTGGTAAGGTCGGCACAGCGCATTGGCCCACATTGTGCGCGTAACACGTGAAACATGAAGCGACTCTCTGTGGGATTTAGGGAAATTTTTCAGTTAAATCACTGTTAGAATAGTTTTGCTGTTTACCTGCATCATGATGACAGTTTGACAGACCACAGAATGGTACAAGTTGACATGATTCGTTGGTTTCGCTGTCACTGCATTATTGCACAAACCGAGAATCTGGTTCATGCAACCATGACCAACTTCCCAGCGCTTCGATCTTAACATTTGCCACACACATCTTTAATCAATTAACTTCAAGAGGGCCACCAACTGCATGCTTCCTGATTGGAATGGCTTGCCTGGGATGTGTCTGACGTTGCGGGTGTCAATCGAGAGTTCACGATTCTGGACGGTTCTCAATCGGACTGCGATGAGAGTGTTTGAAATCTCATCAAATGTGTTCAATCCACGTGAGGGGCACTCACGCAGCACTGAGAAACTGAAACTCGTGGGTGGAATGTTTCATGCACGGCCTAAAAGTATGCAGATTTTTTTTTCTTCTTATTTCTCGGAACAAGCTGCAGTTTCAAGTGCTTGTGGAAAACGTGTAATTGCACAGTTTTGAATGAGAAATCATCTAATTTTCAGTGACAGTCAACATCAAGGGATTCCATTTAACATCTGTGGACTCTTTGAAGCGTTTTCCCTTCCTAACCTCCTTCAATGTCTGACTTCAATCATTCAGCGCGTTATTAATGACCCCTCAGAGAATCACGCTAAGTCAACATTTTCAGGCGATAGCCGACGGCTAATTTAAACCATTCATCATAGCGCATCGATCTGCCGACAGAGATGCATTTTCTCTCACTGACTTACTTTCCCGTCTCGTTAGACCAATTGTCCATTGATTCCGAAGAAATGATTCTAACCACGAGGTCAGAGGGCTAGGACTAGGGCTTTCCACCACAATGCCGACGCAGACCCGCGTGATTGGCGTTTCTTCCGGATCTCATCGACACGCATCTCATCTCAAACGTTTCCCAGCACCTCGCATTCGATTCTAAATCGCATTCTGATCCGAAAATGATTGCTCACGAGAATCTTTCCTCAGCTGCGAGGAGAGTAGTACCTCCGCAAGATCTCATTAATTAGTGCGGTTTTCACGGCTGCCTAAGACCCTATCAATGACGTAACCATCAATCATACACGCCGCTCTCTGGAAGAAAGACGAAGACGGGAATGCTTTGCACACACTTACCTTACAGATGCCACCAACGCATATCGCACGTCCACGATAGTTCGAGCGATAGTACTCTGCTGGACGGAAGCATGTAGTGCCATCTACGACGGTGTTGTTCAGGGTTGCGAAGTATTTCATGCCCATTGGCTTGCAGTTCAATTCGCACTCAGCATCGTCTGCGGAAAGGAGGGAAGCAGATGAACCATTAGAAGCCATCCTTCTGATGACGTGAAGCTCACAACACAACACTTACCTTTGATATACGGCTCCCACACGTACTTCTTGCCTTGGAAGTCAACGTCATCAAATGCGGAGCACTGCTGCTGACGGAAGTCATCATCGTCCGAAGGACAGTGCTAAATTGAGATAAAAGATACGAACGCGTTAATTAGAAATCGCCGCCTGTGTTGCCGCAGAGCTGTCATTCGGCGGGATTACTCACATGGACGTTGCAAAGATGATATCGGCGGTATTTGCCAATGCAATCGTTACTAATGTAGCGCTTTCCAGTTGTCGGACGCCTAGAATAATCAAACAGAGATGAAGTACATATATTATTTTCTATCCGAATATCGAGTCGATTCACTGAATCAGTGAATCACCCACGATGACATAGGGGCGGCAGGAATTCGCGTATCGCCGGCGTTAAGTGATTTGGGGCGCCATCGTTAAACATACGAGTGTCATTGTCTATTTAGTTGTTAATTACTTCTAGCCTCGCTTCCATTTGACATCGGGCGGCAGACCGGCTGCAATGGGCGTGCAACCAGAACCAGTCTCGGTCACCAGTCGGCGATCGTGTCGTCGCATTGAAATTGACAGATTAGACGAGTGAGCTATGATTTTAGGAACAGCATAATTGGCTTTCATGGCCATGCACGAGGAGATGTTCTGCGGGAGTGATTTACAGCGGAGTGTGTGTGTGAGGGACAGTTGGGTGCATTCAGCAGTTAAAGGAGTTGAGGAATTTACGGCAATTGCTGCTATTATGTGACTAACGTCACGAGGCGCTGCTTTAATGCGACGTAAACGACTGGCGTGAGCGGTGTTGGGTTAGTTATGTGAGCCATTAAGGCGGCTGTAAAAGGACCGCTAGTGGGTCTTATGCAAAGCAAGTGGCAGCTGAATGGAGATTCTATTGTTTGCCACTGACTTTGACCGACTAAAGGTCTGCACTCACTGCAAACCCGAAATTGAATCTTTGGTAGCATGCGACTGTCAGTCTAACGTGTCATGGAAAACACACGTCCATCTGCGAAAGACTGAATTACGCGCAATTCCGATGCATGTTGAGTGGCAACAGCTAAGCGACCCAGACAGATGCCAAAGCGCTGCGCCAATAAAAGCAATTACCTGCCGCCTGCCGGGTGTGCCTGTGGGTGGTCGTCAGTTCAACTTACTTGGAAATACACTTTCTCTGCTGCCACATAACTCCGCCGCCGCAAGTGCGGGAGCACTCGCTCCATTGGCTCCATGGACTCCAGCGGGGGTAGGGTCTCAGCTTGGGTTTCGGTCTAGGGGTAGTTGTTGTGGTTGTCGTCGGCGGTTCCTCCTCCGCAACGGTGGTCGGTGTGGGAATAGTTGCCGTGGTCGTTGTGTCAACTGCCGTTGTCGTCGATGGGGTAGTTGTTGTGATTGTCATTACTGTCGTAGACGTAGGGGCAGACGCCGTGGTTTGGTTTGTTGTTAAAAGCGTGGTGACCGTTGTTGACGGGCGTTGTGTGCTAGTTGTGGGAGTCTCTATTTCGATTGTGGATGTGGACCGCCTTGTAGTGGTGGTGCTGGTGGTGGGGGTAGGTATCGTTGTTGTATCGTTCTCCGGGTACACATCATTCTTTCGTGGATCATCGACTTTCTCTGCTATCTTCTGCCATGGGCTTCTCGTTGGTTCTTTGTTCTTCCAAAGATCATCGATTTGCAAGAATTTCCTCGACGGCAGTGGCTTGAGGAGGCCACGTTGTCGTAGCCATTCTTGATGTTTCTGAAAAAAGACAAACAAAATTCACGGTTTAGATGAACTGTGGTCCCCCGCGTGAATTTCTCGACACATGTGATTCACGCAAGGTCACGCAAGCATTGCGTAACGAATATTCTATTCCCTTTTCACGAAGGGGCCACACATCTGGTCAGGCTTCATCGAGCATCTGGAATAAGGTCAGTTGTACAAAAATTCCACAGCCGGAGCCCCCAAAAAGGTGCAGCAGAACACGGCGGTAATTACGCTTCTTAGCTCATTAGATTCCATCCAACTCGGTATGTGACCCAAATTGGGGTGATTTGCACAAGCATTGCGTTGTCTTGCGCCAGTTGTTAAGAGAGGCCATATCGTGGAGCCGTACACACCCTTCCCGTCAATTGGGTTGGAAAACTGTGTACAAAACAATTAACAATGCAATTAGAAGAGATACTCGATTTTTTTTTATTCGGCTCTTCTTTTTTTTTTGTATGTGGCAAATACAAGATGGGGTGTATCTGAATATCACGCTCTCAATAGAGAAACTAATTGGGCTATCAAGATAAACTGGAGATAGAGATAGCTGGTCTCGAATTTCGGGGGTATCTGGAATCTCATAAATTGGGTACTCAGCTGAGGAGTTGCTCAATTGTATCTTAAACAAAGGCGTGCGATGCGAAGAGCTTCGCTCTTCAAATATTGTTTCGAGCTACTCGACACGCTGCTTGTTGCTTGGTGGTTGGTGCTTGGCGCTTGCACCCCCACACCGCCTCGTGTGGTTCTAGTAGGTTAGGTTAGGTCTCCCCCATGCATTCACTTGTGACAACAGAATTCCAATTCAATTGCTTGCCACTTGCCGCAGCTGACAACCGAGGAATTTAAACCAGTTTCGTCATTTCTCTTTCTCTCTCTCTCTCTCTATTGCTCCTGCTCGCCATCTCTCTATCGTGTATGCACTCGGCTAGAGCGCCAACTTCTGCTTTTGATAAGCGGCTCTTGCCACTCCTCCAGTGTCTGTGACATCTTCCCCGAATTCGAGCCAGAGTCACCTACATTCTCCAGCACCCTGTGGTTCCTCCAAAAACTTCTCCACTTGTTTGCTCCGTTTTGAGTGATAAATATTTGTCTTTGATGCGTCGCGGGCCGGAGTAGTGTGTGTGTGAGGCACTGTTAAGGAGGCCAGCATCTGGTGGTAGACAAAAAACTCCACGCCACGTAACTTACCTTGATTCTCTCGATAGTTGACAGTTCTGAATGTGCTGTGAGTGTGTGGAATGCGAAAATGATCAGATATGTTCTGAAACGAAAACAAAAATGAAAAAAATAAATAAATTAGAAAGCACTAGTTTTTGCGATTAGTTGGAGAAACACCAGTTTATCGGCGATGAATAGGAAAGCGACAACCTTCAAGTGTGTGGCTGGCACAAGCGAGCTTGGGCAACCCGGAGAGCCGCTATCAATTATGAAAACATTTTGTGTTTATTTTCGCGTCAAGCATAGCTGAGGACTGTGGAATTTTCGAACACAGGAATGGGGTGACTGACGGTGGAATTGTTTAGGTGATGCATACTTCCTCGTTATGTGTGTTCAGCGCGCAGTAGGGCCATTCTTATCTTCTTTTTTTTGTTGCTAAGAAGATGTGTCAGACTGGTTGTCTGGAGATGATTGTTCAATCAATAAATGCAATGACACATCATCCCCAACACAGACATTTCTACAAAGGTCAAGTGACAATTACAAAGTACTTAAATCAAAGATGAGCACGCTTCATTTCTAGGAAATCCTTCAACGAGAATAAGTTTGACACTCGACAAATTAGCAGTCATCGCACATACATATCCATTCACCCAGTCACCCATTTCGGTTCGGGTGACATCTTAGAGCCGATCAACGATCCACTTCCGCCGCAACACAGATGGCACATGACTGCCCTTTGATAGTGACATTCCATCATCATCATTCATCACCCATCAAACTTCAGACATTAAGTGATGTGTATAAGCAAATAAAGACGAACCGCGTTGTTTTGTAAAATAACAATTAAGCATTCCATGGTTTATGCCTCGTACTCCAAGCGCCCTATGCGCCTCTGTCGCAGTGGTGGCTACTTTCGGAGCCAACAACAGCAACAGACATTAAACGTTTTTAATGCCGGCCCTGGTTGACCGAGTGAAGTCAGCCAGAGGTCCATCCGAGCAATTATCAAGCAATGACCAGTCAAATTCGAAACATGGTGTTTGGGTTCGTCGCTCTCACTCACACTCGCTAAAAGACACTCATTGCCGAATGCAGACCTCGATCCAGTCAATTGATTCAATTTAAAATCGCTTTTTCTTTTCTTTTTTTCATGCGCCCCATTTCTCTATGAATCACGATCCGCGGAATCGCATGTGTAAGATGGGCTCTCCTTCGCCCCCATCTGACACGTTCCTGCCTGTGCGCTGGAGCTGGTGATTCTCCCCGGTGATATGGCCAAAAATCTCATAATTCAATTAGACCTCGGCAAGCCCATAAATTAATTTCACCCAGCAAACCCAGGTCCTCCTTCGGAGGAGTCCTCCTCCGTTCGTTATCACAGCCGCATCGGTGACCCTTTTCCGCCGGAGGCCCCTTGACAGACGCGCAACGAGTGCTGGTAATGCAAATGCAAATGCAAATGGAAGACTGAGAAATAGGAAAACAAACATCGACCTCCTGCAACGGTAAAAAGGGACCTATCGCGGATATTAAATTACCATTTCGGTTAATCATCAAAACCACAAATCAAGCGATCGATCAGACGGAAGGCTGGAGGAGGTGGCCGAGGCAGCGCGAAGGCATCACGGTGTGGCTGAAGTGTGGCAAGTGCATCAGCACACAAGACCTTATCTTGTCACACTCTCCTCATGCTCTCAACTCAACTCAAACCGATGGGGCCATGACCAAAATACCCCGACCATCCTATCGGGGTATCCGTGGACGTGAATGTTGTGCAATCGTGTTATGGATGCCTGTGGAATTCGAAAATCGGTTTTCACGCTTCAAGGCTTGTGGTGTGGTGGTGCGATATGGAAGCAACATCAATGTTGCACAGAGGTATGAATTTCAAATCAAACTCGAAGAGTTTTTTGAAGCGCGTTCGGGCGCGGTTTTTAGGTTATAAATGGCTAGACTGTAATGGGATAGGATGGATAGTCTCAGGCAGAGGGAAGAGTTTGTCTTTAATGAGGAGCTTACGTCATACACACTAAAGCCCTACAAGGCGATGCAGACAGACAGGCACCTCGATGCGAACAGAGACTCCATTTCATCCGTTTAGGTTAGACATGGGCGCTCTCACCGGCTTGCGGTGGCAGGTGACAAACGGGAGACAACAAAGTAAAAACATATTTCAATCGATTTGGGCTGCCAAAAGGTATTTGTGGATCAAAATTTTGAACAGTTCCGAATTCTTTCTAGCAAGTGTCATCGATTTCGTCACAATTTCCTGCAGCCTCCCTTAGACAGGTTCGTAGCCCTTTTAAGCGCGGCGCTAATAACGCACTCACAACCTCAGAAGTAATTTCAAAACCTCAATCGGAATCTCCGAAAGCTTTCGTCAGATACTTAACGCCGATGCCACTTCGGATATGAACATGAAAAAGAAGAAGAAAAAAAAACGAGCACGCCCGCACAAAGAGCGACTGCAACCATTCTAAGTGCGGATGCCACACATGAAAGTGACGACAGAAAAATGATGATGATACTCCGAATAGTTCGGTCTGCATCTAAACACATCACACACATCTCGTCGCTATCTCGTACAAGTCGGAGAACATAACTAGGTCGCCAGTGGCCCATTTCTCATGGAACAAAAACTGAGGAAAAAAAAAACACGATTGAATTCCAAGCGATTCGCATTGAAGTAAAGGTTCTACATTGCTGTTGGTTTTCATCTCTATCTCATCTATGCTCATGCTGTCGATCCACTTCGTCGCCGTTGACGAATCCAACAGTCGGCAGTCGACAGTCACTCCCTCGCTCTGGCACAACACACACGCCGAAGATCGATATGGTTCTTATCAGTTCGCTCGATTGAGTAACAGCTTTGTTCGGATGCTCCAACATTCAATACAGACAGCAGTGTGTACTCGTGCGTGCACACGTATGTATCCGCATATCTATCTATTTCAGTGGTTCTAAGCTGAGCTACATTACCACGTCGTAAATTGTCTTTTTTTCCCTTTTGTTTTGCTTACTTCGAGGGGAGTTAGCCGATCTTGAGCAATATCAAATACGATCTTCAAAGCGATCTCCATCTACATCCACATCCACTCTAGTACATAATGATACAAAATTGTGTCTTAGTCCAATTGAGGAATGTTTTTAATTTTTGCGCAAATCATTTTTCTACTTTGGAGATTATGTAGATGAAGTGACATTGGTCAGGGGCCGCGCCAGTCCTTGACGATGACGATCACATTGGAGAAGAAGAAGCAGAAGCAGAAGCAGCATGTGCCACTTTGGGGGGCGTTGTGTCTTGTGCACAGTCATGGTCTCGATGAATGAAGATAAAATTGCGCGCGTATGTGAAATGTGCTGTGGATGCTGAGTGTCGGAGGGGGCACTTGAAATTGAAAAAAAAGGAAATATTTTTTGCAATTCGCAAGTTGGGCGCCTAATTGACACACAAATGAGGTCTGGTCAAATAGTTGCTGTCGCTGGAATTTTTTGATCAAATAAATGCGGAGTCTAAATTAGACCACCAAGAAGGACAGAAACAACTCCGTTTGTGAATATAGTTCAATTGAAGAGCTAATTAAATCGCACCCCTAATCAAACATGGCAAGAAACGAGATAAAGTCGCGAACCCTTTTCCACTGTAAAAAGCTGAAACATGGCTCCGATCATGAATGCAGATCGATAACTATTTTCAATTTAAACCTAATCCCAAACACAATCTCGACGAAATCGTAAAACCCACCGATTAAGATCGATTTTCAAAGCACTCTCCCTCAAATTCCGCCGAGTGATCTTGCCGATCTAACGTCTCGTTGTGCAACGAACGCTGAACCCCTCACTCATCACCACAAGCTATTAAGTCGATCTTAAAACTGAGAAGAAAAAAATATATAACAACAACCAAAAATTCCAAGCTTCTAACGGCAAGAGGGTATCATTAAGAACTTAAAGCATCTCCGTCCCCTCGCTGGGTATTAATTTACTGATTTACTGTCGTAAACCGAAATCATTTTTCCAAGACTATCCACCGCCGCCGCCTGGCTGACACTTCCACATATTTTGCCAATGGCGCCATCATCACCAATCACCACCAGCCAACCGGGCAGCCATCCACCCGTCCAACTAACCAGCTAAACAGCCTTTCAAGCCTCATGAATTTATGATCTGCTTTCATTCTTAAAAACACAAAATACGTCTTTCAAACGAGGGATTGTCCCAATCCCGTCAGTCATAAACTAACTTTTTACTACATGGTGTGACCATTAACGCAGCTTTAAATTGCTTTCAAATAGATCCGCGCACCACCCGCGTATAGCCTTTACACAAAAACTCCTCTGCATCGTCATCCTCAAAATGTTCATCTAATCGAATGCCCGTTCAATTGACGCCAATTGAGTGAACGGGCACGCAATGCGCATAGCTCATCAAAATTCACTGAAATTCTTTTTCGGGGGGTGTTTCCCAAATACACACCCGCCACAGCAAGAGGGTGGCTAATTAATTTATTACAACATTATTGTTCTTTATGGAGTCTTCAATGAAAGCACAACAAAGACAGAGTGTGACTTACCTGATTAAGAGCATCTTGTTGATGTGTCCAGTCTAGATGATCCCAAGTAGATTCATTCATAAATTCTGTTCTCCCTTGTTTGTTTTCAGTGCTTCTTATTTAGCTCGGTCTTTATCACTTAACTGTCTTGCGGTATTGGTTCACTAATTAAAAATAGAAGATGAAATCTCATGCGTACTCTGGAGCGCGACGAATGCCGTCTCACGAGTGTTTTGAATTCCTTCTGGTTATGTTTTGATCGTAAAAGGAGGGGAGAGACGGCGAACGATGATAAGAACTTCCGCAGCAGTAGTCTGTTAACCTTTTGAACTTCGAATTTATTACATTG
Source organism: Eristalis intricaria (assembly GCA_964034865.1). Lineage (NCBI taxonomy): Eukaryota > Metazoa > Arthropoda > Insecta > Diptera > Syrphidae > Eristalis > Eristalis intricaria. The sequence continues at coordinate 1,513,099 of OZ035877.1, read as the reverse complement.
CTGACACCTCTGCGAGTTGTCTCATCGGGAATGTAGGAGGTCCTACGCAATATGTTGGAATTTCTAATCACATCTGCTCGTGGGGTGTGTGATTCTCGCACCAAGACGGGGTCGTAAATATGGGCAATCACTTTCCCACATCGTAAAAAATGTTGACTAATTGCCATTGTGATCGATAGCATGTGAAAAAGATGTGATTAGGAAATTTCCGGACGGATTGCGCAGCTGTGGTAAGTGTGAAGCCTTCTGCGCACAACTTGCAATCACTCAATTCTATCAATTTCAGATAATCACCGGAGAAGCACGTCAGAATCAGAAGTTTAACGTTTAATTCTCACCACACACAACAAAGCCATCTAACCCAGACGAAAGTCATTTGCTACAGTTCATTGGCCAGCTATGCGCTTCCGTCAAGTGATTCAATCGGTTTCCTGCAAAAACATTCAATCCATTCATCTCTCCGGATACACAAATGAAATCCATTCCGAATCGAATGACGAAACGTCGAGACAAACGTCAACTCTATAAATAAACAAACAATGTCTGGGAATCGCATGTCACCCAAAATATCGAACTATCGATTTGCTAATGCTACGCAAACAATTAATTAACTGATCAAATATCTACACCCACAAACGGCTGACTAGTGGAAACTCAGCAGAGGGTAACGACATCCTAAACACTTTTCCATACACACTCGATGTATTGAAGAATTTTTCGTGAATACCGTTAAGTAAATACACTCAAACAAGAGTAGGCCTGGAAGAGAATCAAAAGTCCCTGACCCAGTTCGGGGGAGATCGATCCACACAACATTTCCATTTCCAGTTGATGATCCATTTAATGAGAAAGTATTTCTAGCCGAAAAGCGCCTCCCCGGGAAGATTCGCACGCGTGAGATCGAGAGAGACAAAGGGAGCACCGCTAAAAACTTGACATCATCCGCCTGCCAATGCAAAGGCAAAACAAAACTCCGGACACTCCCCAAACAAAAAATTGCTCGAAAACTCTGATCTGTACCGGTCCGCGGAGCAGCAGAGTATCGATCGATTATCATCTACGATTTGGATTCGTTTTCTGCAACATATCAGCACACGTATGGGTACATAACTGTGCCAATGCTGACGACATACCGATCGGCATGTAAGGGAGCCCCAACCGATCGCGATCATAAATCCACGTCGAACATCGTTCCGGTGGCCCTCCTCCCCCGCCGCCTCACACACGCAGTTGATGAGTTGGCTCGTTTTTCTTTTCATTTTTATCGAAATTGCAATCGTCCGTGACGGGATTCACTTAAAGTCGTCATCATCGTCTCTTTGGAAAGCGCGTGACAGATGCACAGACCTTCATTGGGTAATGAGGGTAGCCTAACCCTACCCGAAGTGATAAACAAGCTCCTCATCAGAGGAGTCGAGTGCTGGAAGATCAATTGGCTGAGACATCGTAAGACATCCGCCCGCAGATTTGCATTTTAAGTTTGACAATTTAATTAGTGGTTGACATCAAGATCAACGAGGGGGGAAAGGGTGCATCGTTACACTAAGTAGGCTTCATTAGTGGCAGACTTCATCAATCACTTGGCCTCTTTCTGGGATAAGAGAAACTCCAAGCTTCTCATCTATATAATCAGTCGAAGATGAATTGCCCAGCTGTCAATAAGTATTTTTCCAGCTAAAGGCAAACTTTTCCCTTGTCGAAGACCCTCCTTCTCTCGGGCGGCCTAAACGAAATTCAGCCAATTTGTGGCGTCGATCGGTAATTAATGTCGAAGTGTGTAAAGGTATGGGCTTGCACCTTAACAAGTTCAAATGGAATTTTGCTTATCAACCCTCTGATCATCTGCCGACGTGACGTCGGAGTGGCCATGCGTCGTGTCATTCGGTTTATGAGTTACCATGAAATTTTATGACAATTTCCCATAGCCACGATGGAGGTTCTCCTGTCGATATGTTTTTCCTATCGGCTGGCTTCTGTTTATGGCATCGCATAGACGCATACCATCGATTCATTTCAGATCAATTGATTAACTGTGACCGCTTTGGCGCATGAACATGAACGCACGGCAATTGATTTCCGTTTTCGAACCATAAAGAGACCCCCCTCACTTTGAATTATGTGGGGCGCTCCAAATGAGCTTAAGAAGGATGTGTTTTTTTTTTCTCAGAGTGGTGGATGGGAACATCCAACTGTCCACGACATTTGGCCAATCGATGAGGTTTCTAAAAAGCGGACTGAAGTGATCGAAATTAATCGGTTCCGAAGTCACGTTTTGCTTCCTCTCCATCGCCATGTATGCTCTCCTACCATCTGTTCGTCGTTCACGTGCCCTCCGAGCCCAACTTAGTCTAACCTGTCAACTTGAATGGCACAAGTACTCCAGATATACGTCCACTAGTCCAAATAAGACCCCCACACACATGTGAACATCCAAGACGTATACCGCATTTCATGAACAGAATGTTGACAACGAGAACCCTACACCTTGTCACAACCAATCACACGTCAATCAGCCGCAATCCATCTCCTCAAATCAAAACTAATAACATTGAACAAGACACCGAAGAAACAAAGCATCCAACGACAGCAATAACAACAACAACAACAACAACGAGAAAACAAATAGTACCTCCTGACATTTAATTGCACCCTTCATCAAAAATACTCGGACTCCGGCTCGGCAGCAAGCAAGGAGGTAGGTACCCACTATCCAGAGTGAATAAAAGAGATATCTTGCCCACAGATGCGATCACCATCATCAGCAAAACATCAGCAGCATGGCCTCACTGTTTCGGACCACATGGTCGATGGACAGAGCGGCATCAAGTACAAACTCGTATAAGTGCGAGACACGGTCCAGCATGCAAATGAAGATCAACAAACTCGATTCCAGTAAATGGTAAATGGTGCCTTTTTCTCTGACCTTGAAAGATGCTAACAACAGACCCAAACCTAACCAACAAAGTAATTGGACTTGATGTCAAACATCCTACAGAGAGCGATCAACTGTGGCTGCTCGTGCTCCAGTACGCCATGGGACTCAGGAACTAATAATTTCCCCACATCCCCTCCTCGGGGCGCAGATGGATTCTCCCCTATTTCGGAACTCTACTTTGCTCTGCAGCGCTCTGTGTTCTCCTTCTGTGTTTAATTGTAGATTCGAGATAACGATCGGTTTGGACGCGATGAGAGCGACGATAGATGCGAAGGGGACCCGCGATCGAATCGTGATCGGTGCGCGCGGTGTGTGCGCGCTCGCGATCTTAATCTGATTAAAGGTTGATAAACATTTTTTTTTTCTTTTGTATCGCTCTCCGCTCAGTTTGGGTGCACGATTTGGCATGGGTTGAGATGGGTACTTGGAATTTTTCGGGTACCCTTGGAGAGCATCATCATCGCCACTCGGAAACATGTGTGGCTTGTAACTGGAGCTTCTAGGCAAACCTGAGCCGGCGGAATACCATTCTGAGACATGCAAATGTTTACATAGGGCTTAGAAGTGTCGAAGAGGAGGAGTCGCAAATTCCTTCAAGACCTCTGACATCAGCGTAGGCTTAGACCTTGTCGCACAACCAGTCAATGCCAATTAAAAGATCAAACGTGATTTTCAGTCAGCAAAAACTTAAGCTTACAACCCCTCTTTCCCTCTCTCCACCACTCATTCTCAGCGACTTTGCTAAGCTTTGAACCGGTGGGGATACACTTGAGATCAGAAGCTGTGGGCACACAGAGTGATGCTGCAGGTTTTGCGCGGAACAATTGGCCAGCGATACGCTTTTAATGGAATCAGACGCTGTGGCCTCAGGAGAAAATTGGTAATCTGATACCCTTGCTGCTGCGTGCTGGTAATTGAGTGAGATTTTGTGGACGTTTATGGTGTTATTTTCAATTGAATTTCTTCGGGGTTTTTTTTTATCACCATCTCTTTGGATTTCGACGACAAATTTCTGAAGTGGTCTTGGGGGTTTGGAGTTGATGACTTATTTCTGAAGCGGCAAATGTTGTATTCTTTGGAAGTAAGTGTTGTGTTATGTAATCGCCCGGGGGTGTGACAAGTTCAAGAACTCAGTCACCGGGAAGGTCTGCTGCCAACAACAGATAAAGCATCTGTCCACTTTTGGTCTGAATGTAATTTTTGGCAGCTACATTGCGCGTGGACTTGGAATGTGGGATGGGTTTGAACTGAAGGAGAACTAGCCATGCCACAAAATGGAGGCGATTAGACAATTCACTTTCTCACCACAGGATGGACACGAAGGTGGAATGTACTGCAACAGTTTGCCCAAAACAAAACACTTCACTTCGGAGGACGACTGGATCGTCCCTACTATACTGTGGCACTGACCGTAAAAAGGATTATAGCATAGTCTTGCTGAATGTGTTCGTACGCGCGTAAGATGTGCTGTCTCGTAAGAACACACCTGTCGAAGCTTGACTATGAGACGATCCTAAGATTCCGAAGTGGAGAAGAACGTACGTATAACACATCCCTCCATTTGTCCACCAAGAATACCCTGCATCGATTTTTTTTCTCAGAAAATGATAAACAAAACCGATGAATTCTTCTTCGAAGTCCTTGTCCGATAATTCACAAAACAAAATTATGAAACCCTTCACTCGCCCCGGTCGAAACAACGTCATTCTCATTTTGTAATGAACGGCCACCAGAAGCTCACAGTATTCAATCACTTAAACAGCACAATTTATTTTTTCATTGAAATTCCTTCAGAAATCTGCGCAATCCACTTAAGACGTTTTCTTCTCTTTTTGTTCCGTTCTCTCTTTCAAACTCAAGTTTAACATTCGAGGGCGATTCAGATACGATCAAAACCAAATAAGCAACAAAAATTAAAAAAAAAAAAAGAATCCATCTCGAACGGCCCCATACACCCTGTCATCATCCTCTCCGCAGCAGCATGTCGTTGTCGTCAACAAGTCAACACGAAAAGGAATTCAAAATCACTACAGATAACATTAGTCACAGAATCAAAAGTTTATTTTAACAACAAAATATTAGCTCTTCTCCGTGTCTCACTATCACTAACTTTGTATCTTTATCTTTTTTTTTTTCCTTTTTTTAATTTCAAATTGAAGCACACCTTTTATCGTTGCACAGAATATCTACTGTAACTTATTTTTTTATTTTCGAATATTAATACTGTTAGTTAAAGGAAATCCGGGAAAGTCGGTCTGAACGGCACCGTACCTAAAATTGAACTAAAAAGTCCCAAGGAAAACTCACGCTCAAAACTCCACTCCAGAGCGCGCGCACACACAATAAGCAAAGCAAAGCAAAGCACAGCACAGCACACTGCTAGCGAGTATCGTAACGACCGCCAAAAATCCACGAGGAACTGAAGTCCGCCGATACACAACAACCACCGAACACCCAACCCAACGGCCCAACAACCACTTGGTGTTCTGGAAAAGCGAAAAATCAGTGCTTCCTCCCCGTCGAGGGCACACTCGATTTGCGCTACTACAAGATCTAACGCAAGAGAGAGAATCGAAAAGAAAATCCAACAAAACACAGCACACAGAAAAAAAACAAACCTTGAGAGAGAGTATGCTACCATCAGACAAATGGTGGAGGTTTCAACACTTCGTATTCATGAATACGTCCCCGGCTGACGGAGTACCACTTTGCTGGTGGTGCGAAGCTCATCCCATGTTGCTGTGGAGCAACATGTTGTCGAGCATGTTGGTTGGTGTGGAAAAACGTTGCCATTGTGAATGTGTCGGTGAGTATATGAGCATTATTTGAATCTACCTAAAAGTATGCGACGAGTCGGAAATGTTGCCGAGACGCATGAAGCGAGACACATCTGCGTGTCTGTAAAGATTTCTTGCGACAAATTGCTTCTTGTCTCCTCTTCAACGCTCCATGGGGGTTCGTCTAGGCAATAGAAGGGGCAATGAGAGCAAAAGTGTGTCGTTGGATTTCTGTTTACTGCTTGCAATTTTTGTAGACAACTCAATCGCCCTCAAAGTCTCAGACAATCAAACCACGCAGATAATGTCCTCCACTCGTAGCTAATCAGATATAACTGCTCCTTAGATTTCCCTTTTCACTTCAGAAAATCCGTCGTCAAATAGCTCTCTACTTCACCGGAGAACGCCCACGTCCAAAGGTGTACCAAATGATCCTATTCCAGAGACAAACTGACCCAGAATACTTCATAGTCTCCAGTCCCCTTCCTCCCATTGCAGAACTCAAGCAAAGGAACTTTCTCCACACCCCACTTTTGCGAACAAACGCAACCCAGCAGTCCATTGAAACAGACCGTCCCTCTAATGCCCGCTCCTCCATGCATTCATTCTATTGTCCGCATGGTCACCTATTTATTCACTCGCTCACAAATGGGGAGGCCATAAGGATGATTGTTTACGAGAACTTTTAGCATTGTTCAGGTTTCGAGTCTATTGACTGCACTGCAAATGTGATCTTCCTTTCTGGGTCGTCGGGGTTAACTGCGTTAAGATCTATTGCACTGACATCGCTTTGCGCCACGACCATTGGTCGATTTCAAATGCAATCGCATTTTGCGGAAATCATAGCAAAGCAACCGCGGAGATGAGAGCGCACACGAATTCCGATTGCACCGCATCGGCTGGTAATGGAATCGCTTATCGCCGCCTCTCATCTGCGTACGGCGACTCGCGGCCCAACAATGGACCGATAAAGAGTCCAAACAGTGCGTGTTCACTCGTATGCAATGAACCAACCTGTTGAACGATGCACGCGAATTAAATGAGTGATTTATTGGCGCGCTAATGGTCCGTGAGTCGGCTATGAGTTGAGTCGATGGACATAGGAGTGTTCAATCTGATTATCTTTGTGGACACATTTGTCATCGCCTAGATATCCATGTGTTCTTTTCATTTCCTGGTTTTGCTTTTGTGTCCCAGACCAGAGGGGAATAAGTTTTGATTTGTTTTCTTAAGTTTTTCTTTCAAACATGATTTATGGATAGCTTTGAAAATAAATAAAATTTAGAGCAATGCATGGCTCTCTTATGCACTAGGTATGAAATTGACTTCACTTAAATCTACGATTCTTATGGCATCCTCATTACTGGGTGCGGTGTTATAGATACTGCGTCGAGCATGTCTGACAGCAATTCTTCTGGTAATAGTGCACTTTGCAGAGTTTGGATTTGCTCATTCTCTTGCACGAGGGAAGTTCGTCTGTGCAGGCCGGTCCGCCAAAATCGTTCTGAAGAGCGCCAGCAGGAGCGTCAATTTCTGAAAATTAAAATAATTTTATGTATGTCCTTTCATTGTGTCCCTTCATGACTCACCATCGCACTTCTGTACATTGCAGATACCGTAGACGGGCTGTCGCTCGGTGTACTTGCAGTTGCTGGACTCCTTGAGCAGATTCTCCTTCCAGTCAAATTCCAAGCACTTGGCGTAGCGTCGCTGAACACCCTCGCCACATGTCCGGGAGCACTGAAAAGGTAGATTAAATTGAATTCAAGCGGAGTTTACATATTTTAGTTGTAACACCAACCTCAGACCACTCGGAGTAGTGCCACTTGGGGCCGCAGTAGCCGACATCGCGGTGAGTGCAGTTTTTCGACTGCGTTGGCTTCTCGTCAAGTTTACATTCGTCGTCCTCCATGATCACACCGTCGATAATGCAGAAGACCGTGCGCTTTCTGACAAGATTGAAGCAGTCTCCTGAGCAGTTGCCCCACGGTGATGTGAACCACACTCCTTGGGTGCATTTCTTCGGCTGATCGCAGGGGCGAGAGAGCCCCGGAGTGATTCTTAGGTCACACACGTCAGTGTAGGGCGCCGTGCGGTCACAGTAGATAGACCGATGTTCGAGTCCGCCTCCGCAGTCTGCTGAACATTGTTCACTCCAATCTGACATTAGCCAGACGCCGGTCTTGTCGCGTTCGTCTCTGATTCCCTTTCTCAGTCCAAGGGTCTGATTGAATGAGTTGTATACGTTGGCCGACGAGCCAATGAGTCGTGAGTAGAGTCGTGCAGACTTGTCCGATCGTTGGGCGTAGATCTTCCTTCGGATTTTCTTAGGGCAATCGCATGCTTCCTTCTCCTGTGGCTTGCCCTCTGGGCACTGTGCATCATCGACTGTCTCCAGTACGCCGGATGCTTGCTCCTGGACACATTTCACGACTCGACTGTGCGATCCAACATTGTCGTTGCAGACACACTCACCGTATTCGTCTGTCTGCCAGTAGGCTGGGCACAGTTGCAGGTTGCACTTGTAGATGTCCTCGTGGAAGACTGGCTTGTCGGCAAACATACACCGCCGTGGGGTGTAGAAGCGCGTCGGCGAGTCCTTAATGCAGCGGAAAATCGGTGAACGCACTCCCGCGCCACATGAGCGGTTGCACTGGCCAAAGCCCAGGAGTTTCCATGAGAACTTCCTGCGTTTACGGTCCTTGGCCTTCGCCAACTGGACATCAGCGGTTTCCAGAATGTTGTTGTTTTCGAAATCATCTAGAGGAACGCCCGCCTCATTCCAATGACTGTCGCTTTCCTCGGAGTCAGAGAGTCCCGCCGATGCCACTGGTATGTTGTAATCGTACTTGATGCCTGGGTTCACCCCGTGGACTAAGAGCTGGAAGAGTGTGGAATTGAGATATGAATAGAGTAACTGGCAGATTGAGTGGAGTGAGGTTTTACCAAGACATCGATGGATCGCGTGATGGGACCTTTGGCCTCGATGAACTGCATCTCCTTGTCGTATTCGAAGGCATCGCCGTTGTATTCGTAGATACCACTCTCAGAGACGTGGTTGTTTCCGTTTATTATGAACCTGTTGTCCACTGATCGGATTGCTAGAAGTCAAATTGAGGTTAGACAAGATTCAGGACTGGCAGAAGGCCTCAACCTACCCAATCGGTTTTCGCTGGCGGCTATCTGCTTTATACTGATGTTGGAGGCCCCACTTCCGATTGTTGTGATGTAGAAGTACCCCTGGGGCAGGACTGGTTTTGCAAATATCTCCGAAACAGGCCGACACAATACGGATCCGCACTTGAACTTGACATCATTAGTAGTCGAGCCCCGAATCAGACCACTCTTGTGGGCTGCCTGAAATTCGAAAGAAGGACATTAATCAGACTCGACATTCACGGGGTGAGGATCATTGGAATGGCAGCGACTCACCAAAAACACCAGAAGCAAGACTCTCACACTGGCCATCATTTTTTTGTTTTCTTTTCCCCCCTAGACTCGCCACAGGTTACCTAGGGTTTGGGCGGAATTCAAAGAGAACAAATAATTCGTTTCTTGCTGTGGAATTTATCGAGTGCAATCGGAACAGTGATCAGGGCTCCAGCACCCACTCAGGGAGTGAATTATTGTCAACTTGACTTGGATGGCACTTGTGCAATGCCGCCCTACCCCCTCCCCTCAGCCGAAGGGTTATTTATAAATCCATTAACAATAGACGACGACATAATGTGGGTCATGTTGCAGCGCCCATTCAACAAGTCAAATGGCTCGGAAAATAGTCAGAAAATAGATAGGAAATCCGACTGGAAATTGTGCCCAGCAGAACATTGAAATCCACTTCAGCGCTGTGCACGTTACGTGCTCAAGTGCTTGTTTGTGCATTAAGTCTGATGCACGCACAGCCAATTTCAAGGAGGCACAAGCAGACCGACGCAAAGACCAAACGACTCCTAGAATTTCTCCCGCGGCCGAGCAACGGCCCGGGGTTAGAATTTTCTCCCCAATTATCTCCGAAATGACATCACCACACATCGTACACACCACTCGAGAACTTGCAACATTATTGCGCAACATATCGGCCGCAAATGATAAGCCAGCCTTAGCCGCGACTAATTGAATCTCCGCCTTAGGGAAACTCTCATAAATCACTGCCGATATTAGCGTTGCCCTAGATGGTGCGACGGACGGACCACCTAGTCGGAGAGATACAGGCTGGCGCAATTCAAATAAATCCAAATTACCTTATCTACAGCGGCGAACAGCCGTGCAACATGCGAAACGCAAACACTTCCCGCGTACACAGCAATCCGTATCTGAATTAAAATTTATTTACTTTTCGTTCGCTTGAGTTGGAAATTAATTTTGCGGTCAACCGATTGATTCCGTCGTTTCGAATGTCCAATGCGGGAATGTGGTCAGGAAGCGAAACCGCGGAACAACTTAGCTGCTTGCTGAGAGTAAGCCACCTGACTGCTCGACATTGCCGTACACATGCGTGCCCAGAGGAAAAGTCTTTTCCTGGCATCCATCCAGACCGGCGATCGTGTACTGTGCTTTTACGAGCGTGCCGCATCTTCCTCATCTTCGTCCGTTCATTTGTTCCACTCTCCCCGCTGTCAATCTGAATGACGATCTTCTAAACGGTCCTCTCGCCGATGCCCACCCGACACAATCTGTTTATGTTTTGTTTTCCTTCAATCGACGGAAATGAAAATCATGTTTTTCTATTCTTGTTCGCATCTCCTTCGAGATCTGTGATCAAATTTGTCTTGATCTTTAATCCGAACTGCTTCGGCCACGAATGTCGTCTGTCGGATTGTGCGTGTTCGCACATTATTCAGGCGACACATCGGTGTTTTATTGGTTCTGTGAATTTTCTCGGATGATGATTCCATTAATTGCCATCGCGGTGGCAATAACTTGTGGTCGAGTGATAAATTTTCCTAAGGATTAATTTGCGAAGGGAAGCCTTGAGCAGATGTGATGTGTCTCGTACCTAAGGAATGTCCATAAAGTTTAACGACACTCGGGGAATTTAATTCGCTTTAGGAGCACATTTTATACCCGTGCTCAAAGGAGAAATGGATTGTAAAGTTGATACGATGGGATTTGAAGATTTGATAGCTGCACAGAGATCGGCTGATGCGTGAGGCCTTCAAGGTGACACTTCGGATGGGATTGTTGGCTTTGTTTGTCAACAGAACATTGCTCAGATCAATTGTGGCATAAGAACAACCCACGCAGTCGTGTGATCTTCATAATTGAATCCGTAATGCGGCAGTTATACTTTGACGATCTGCAGAGAAGGTTAAGGTGTCCACCACACCTAAGTGGGTTAATGCCACGTGCCAGCTGGAGAGGCTTGTTGGCTGTGACCCAGGTCTTCCCCAGACTGAAGCACTAGCAGTAGAAGAAAAAGTGTGTTCATTCATCCTGTTAATGCACTCCTAGGAACTTCTCTTTAACTGGAGTCAGTTGTCAAAGCGAGTTTTTCGACTGTTGACAACTCATGCTCATGAAAAAAAAATGAGAAGGAGCTTCCACACAGAGTCTAGCTATCGTCCACGCAGCCGAACATACAGTTAGTTCATTTAAAATGTATTTAATTAAAAGCACTCATCGGACGAACATCATCGCACACATTCCTCAGTAATGGATCGCCCACAATCAACTATCGAAAGATGTATCTGATGTCTAATTAAATCATTTCGTACCATCCACATTTCGCAGTACGTACATCGTACACACTTTGTTTGTTCGGTTTGTCTATTTATATTTCACGAATTTATTTAATACAATTCGTCTTTTGCTACAGAGTACATAGATTCTAAGGAGAAACCACCTCCCCCGTCCGGGCCATCTAATCCATCGGCTAGGCAAAGCCAGGCGCCATCGACGTGCGTTTTAAATTAGTCGTCATCAGAGGAAAACACTTTGTGTATAGTACTTTAAAGATTTATTGGCAGTTTGTAGCGATATTCGGCGCATGCAACACCCGAGAGAATTAACAACAAACTAATAACTTGGCACACATTTGACAGCAATTTTGAATGAATTCTTTTATTTCAGAAAGTGTGTGTTTGCGAGATATTCCAAGATTTGCAAAATGAAACAAAAGCATCTAGTCCGCCACTTCTGTTTGGTTATTTTGGTCCTTTTCCACTGTCATTTGGGATTACTTGGCTGTCTGGCTTCGACGTTTCTATACAATTAGAGGTGACAGCGATATTTTTCGAAAACAAAATTAGCCACCTCACAGAAGCACACGGGGGATAACAGGCTGACTGAGAACTAGGTCAGCATCACCACAAACAGCCGATCGACCGTAAATCCTAGTTTTATGCGATCTCTGACCTCAAAGCAAAGGTGTCGCATTCTTCAGATGTGAGCAAAATTTACGAGAAACTTAAATCAGCACTTAAAATGTTTTCATAAACGATAAACATATTACGAGTGGACAATGCCATCGCATTCTTCATCGAAGTGTTCTCGATTGTTGTTCTCGCTAGAATCATGGAAATTATTCGGAGATGAGATGATATTGCGTACCAGTGGGAGAGGTAATGTTCGCCAGCGAAATTGCCAAAAAGAAGGAGACGTGTCGTTAAAGTGAGGAATGGGCGGCGAGACACATAAAATTATGCCGCATTTTTATGGCAGGCTGCGTGCGTCAAAGGAAACGCTGATGACTTCATGGGTTTTTCCGTCGCTTCATCTGGGGACTTAGTTGATGAGGAATTCAATTGAATTGTCCTTTTTGATGGAGTCTTAAAATTAAAGAACAACGTCAGGCACATTTTCAAGGTTACCCAGTTTGGTTTACTTTCACTAACACTCTCTTGCAAAAGTCCCATCTTCTCACAACCTCGCCCACCGTGTGTCCAAATGAGCAACAAATCACACCGCAAGACATCGAACAAGTTGGGAAACCCCAGCTGAGTGCAACTAACCCTTTTCACCACCACATCACTCTCCAGAGCTCGCCCATTCCCAACGAAATGGAAAGCAACTCTTTTGAGGCCCCGCCGCGTCGCAGTCTGTGAAGACACAACACACTCATAGGTGTCCACAGCAGCCAAGTCGATTTCCTTGATAGTCTCGTTATGCGCTATGCGTAACAAAACAAAACGTTATTTTTCACAAACCGACGTTAACATATGCGAATATTCATTGACTGATCAGTCCCATCACATAAGTTAAACGTCTCTGGGGAAAAAAACAAGCGTTTCTCAACATTAACGCGACCTGCCACACACAATATGCAAACCAACGTCTTCGGCGAGCAGTAAAAAGCCCCCAGACACAATGCTACAAACCTTGCCGTTGAACTTCTCGCTGATCGAACGCATTAATTTATGAAACCCACCGTTAATTTGTCTATGTGGACGACCGGCTATCTCTTAGTTACACAATTTCGCATTGATATCGATTAGAAAGGTAAATATCGCCGAAAATTATGCAACGCGCTGCATGGCATCTTGCGCAACATCTTGCTGAGGATAGCTGGCAGCCTTTGTGCCCTTCCTCTAGTTGGTCAGTGCGAGTCGTCGCGAGATGCAGTTGCTCTCAGACAAACATGTTGCACTGCATCTTGGCATGGGCGACGGGAGAGGGGTTGCGAGCTATTCATCTTATCGCACTGAGAGTGCGTTCTGCAAATGCGTTTGTTGCATGCAATTTCGTGCTAATCTGCGATTTTGACGGACGTCTGCTGATTAGACCGCATTAGTTTTTGTCTTGCATGCGTTTGTTTGTCTAGTGTCGAAGGTGTAATCGTTGATTAATTGAATGGGGCATAGAGACAAACGGAAAACTGCGAAATTTGTCAGATGTCTGGCATGCGGTGTGATGGAAAGTACACATGGTGTTGAGATGCCTGGCGGAGGTTTCTCAGAGGCTATTGGGGTCCTGGAGGTGTAATTGTGGTCATTTTCTTCAAGGAAATGGGAGGAGTTCTTCTTGCGAATGGGCTGAAGTAAAAGTCTTTTGAAGTGATTTGTTGTAAGAAAAAATAAGAAGTTGTTTGCCGTTGCGAATGTGGGGTGACTTTGCTAATTTTTGTCTGTTAATTTGCATCGGCAGGATAAATATGCGCCTCCGTCTTAACTTGACTTCAGAAAGCGGTCGTCATTCGCTGCGTTTAAAAGCTGCGTGAGGCGACCTTTGGGTCGTCTTGGACATTCTGCGTAAGGCGCAATTGTGCCTTTTTCACTGAAAGGTCGGATGCATGGTTCCTCTTTCAGTCGAGGCCCTACTTGTTGAATAACTGCTTGAAACAAAAAAGATGCAAGTCTTAACAATTTGTCGAAATCTCCGAGAAATTTTTCTGAAGTACTTGTCGCCCAGAAATGGTAGTAGGTGTATTTTTGCAAAGCTCCAATACTTGGCAATGAATATCTCGGTGACGAAGGGAAAACAGACAAAATCATGATTTTTATGAGTTTTTTATTGGGCGATCAAGAGTTCTGTATAAGGTCTTGAATAAGTATATATAAGTATAAGGGCTTGAAGACCGAAGCGTGTACTTTAACTTACTGCCTAATTTATGGCTGTCCTTTAACAACCAAGAAAGTCGTGTATACGCCCAAGTAGTCAAAAGGGAAGAAATTGTGCCAAATATGGCCGTCTACTGCGTACAACCCAAAAGTCGTAAAATTAGCTGAGACGAGTGTAGTGGGTATTTGAAGAACGAATCGTGCCCTTTCAGGCGAGTCCCATGAAGAGATCTAGTCCATGAAACAAAAAAGTTGCGAGGCTTGAAAATTTGCGAGAAATTTTTCTGAGGTACTAGTCGCCCAGAAATTGTAGCAGGTATATTTTTGTCAAATTCCAATCCTTGACATTGAATATTTCGTGAACGGAGGGACGCAGGGAAAATGTAAGGATGACGGTTTCTAGGTTATGCCATCGTCTTCAAGACGCATATGCATCCACACCTCAAAGTCCCGTTATTTACGTCGACATTTGCACAAAAGTAAGAAAATCGTGCTTTTTATGGTCTTATAATGCGTTTGGCCTTACAAATCATTAGAAACCTGACGATTGGATTTTATTTTTGAGTTTCCAATAACCGCCGGAGAGCATATGGTTGAACTTGTCGATTTTATTCGTTCACTCAACATACTCTACTTCCACTCCTCAATAATAAACACCACATAAAAACTCATCAGCAGCTGGTCCATTTCAAAAGGCAGAGCGAGAGACTGCATTGTTTGGACAAGTTTTGCCCAGACAAAATATCCGCCTGATATAAATAAAATCATTAAGCACTCGAACTAATATTAGCCACCACTTAGTTCCCATTTGCATCTCCTGTGAACACCAATCGATGCTCATACAGCTGACGGCAGTTAAATGTCTATGTCCCCAGAAAACTCCCGTACCGCCTGCAGCACACTTTCATCATATACCAATTGCACTCAATAAAATTATAAGCAAATTATATATTATGTCCCGTCATACGTACGAACACAGGAAACCTTCTCCTCCTCCAGCGTTTACGAGCGCCACAATAAGGATCTTATCACTCGTCCAACTATCACCACAGAGAGTAATTACAAGCAATTTTCCACGAATTACAGTCACTATTGATCAAATACCGTTCAAACGCAAACTATCCTCAAGTGAAAATAAACAAAACCAGATACGAAAAAATAAAACTCTTCCTCGATGCACTAGCAACAAACTCGTTCCGCACCCGAGCAATTATCAACACGCAATGTATCTTATGTCGTCTCGTATGCGTTTCGTATTCTAAACGTTGCAGATGACACTGAACACTGAACAATTTGCTTTGAGCAACATTAGACTCGCAAGCGGCGGACAAATTCAACAGTGCTCTGCTATCCACTGAATTGTATCGAGCCAATCTGAAGTCTGTGGATACGTTGACAAATCATGCACGTATGGACCGACAGAAAAAAGAATAAACATAGCACGGCATCTTTCCACCACCATAGATCGATTTTGAAATAGCCAAGTCCAACGGATAGATACACAATCTTCGCATCCAGAGAGAAAGAAGAAAAGAGAGTGTACGACGCTGCCTCCTCCTCTACCTCTTGCATTCAAACGCAAACGAGAGAAAGATTGCCATCAAATTCAAGCTAACCACAATGTCATCAATCTGACGGAGGTCACGATCGTGTTGCTGATCAGTTGCACGAAATTGAATTTAAGCAAAATCCTTCAAAATAAATTCCGTCTCAGACTTGTGCTGAAATTAAAGTAGTCCGAGGAACCGCGCCGCGTAATGACATGTAATCGATCGTTCGTGAGCGGCAGGAAGTCCCATCCTCTAAGGATCCAGTAACGCACGGGGGACCCAACTCACATCCCAGATTAATCGATTAAGGATAATTTGAGAGAAACAGACATTCCACGATCAGAAATAGGTATACATAAATCACCATATCCTCAATCGATGATCTTTAGATACTTCATGTGCCTTTGATCATCATAATCAGGCCCCTAATTTACTGCCATTACCGTTTACCTAAAAGATACCCAATCAAACGTGCCGCGCAGCACAGCCCGGCCGATGTTTAGGGTCTGATTAAGTTAATTCAACTGATTGTCGCCCGTTTAAAGTGCCATTAGTGAGATCGGTGTGATCTTGCCAACGTGATGTTGAGGAAGATTAATACGTTCTGTACTCACCTTGCAAATACCTTCAACGCAAATTGCTGGCCCCTTGTAGGAGTGTGTATAGTACACCGCCGGCCTGGTGCAAGGTGTGCCATCGGTAACCCACTTACTGAGGGTGGCGTAGTAGTTCAGGTCGACTGGCTTGCAGTTCAGCTCGCACTCGTGATTCTCTGAAATACATACATTTCAGGCTGAATTTTACGTGGGTCCCTCATATGCACACCTTTGATGTAGGCTTCCCATTTGTACAGCTTCCCCTTGTATGGAATGGAGTTGAACGCCGCGCACTGCTGGTTTCGGAAGTCCTCCGCTTTGGCACAAGGCTGTAAGATGAACTCATTACTACACACTCGAGCTTTGTTTGCATTGCGAACCTTTCGATTGCACATCCGGAACTTCTTAACAACCCCATAGCATCCAATGACTCCATCGGTTTCGGGTTGGAACTCCGTAATGAGGGGACCGCTGGCAGTCTGCTTTCTGGAAGAAGACATCTCTGGAGAACGTCTTTGGATCTGTCAACTTACCTTTCAATGCAGTTCCGAACGCGAGTTTGAACACCTCCTCCACACAGTCTGGAGCATTTGTTCCACTTGGGCCACTTGGCCCACGAGTATACGATGCCAGTGGTAGGTTTTGTCTTGTTTTTCGGTGCATCCACCTGATTGTATTCGTCCTCGTAGTCGTAGAATACCTTCTCCAAGGCTTCTACATCATCTGCGTCATCATCATCGTCTGGAAGAGTTTCCGCTGGCGTCTTAATCTCGGTGACATTAGACACGCCACTCGTAGTGAGTGATGCATCCTGACCCTTCAGAGGAGCGGCGAAGTGGAGGAAGCAGATCAATGTCAACCATTCCACACAACTGAAAATATTAGCCATGCTCATGAGTAAATGCTCAGCGTCCTCGGACTTTATTTTTGAATCTCGTATAAACAAACAAACCGTGGGCGTGGACGACAGATGGCGTCGACTACGCAAATCGGAAACCGCTCACAATATCAGCTAATTAGATGGTTATTCCTAATTAGAGCGTAACGCACCAAAATGCTTAGATGCTGGTTTGAAATTCGCGTTGCAGAGAATTTTGTTGGCGCACTTTGTGCGGATTTGAATGGATTCCCCTTTTGGGGATGTATGCAGAATTGGCTAACAATGCGCGAGTGTGCATCTGGCATGAATTTGCATAGATTTTAATTATGATAAGTCGGCAGGCAATTATATAGTCTATATAATAGTCTACGTGGATTATTCTTCTATTCGATTCAACTGTTTATTGACAGAAGGAAAACTCATTCACGCAACATCACAGAAAACAAACCAAACAAGCTGCAGAGTATTCATTTACCACCAACCTTAGATATTTCATCGTGTCACTATCCGCCAATTAAAAGAGAAACTTGAAAGAATTCGCAACAAACAAAAACACTTTCCCACATAGGACAACGAGTTAAGAGATAAACGCCACCCGCCAAGTGCACGTCAGCCGCTCACTCTCTTTAGACTGACTAGGGGCAGATGATTCTCGCGTCGCATAATTCCAATTGGACTCGCGTTCGACGTCGCAAATTGGATTTTCGGAACGCCTAGGAGATATGCTGATATGCATGACTTGGGCAGTCATTAACTGCCGGACAGGTCACACGCGATAAGATTTCGGTTCTAGGCCTTCTAATCAGGAAATTGATTGCAACAGATGAGCGAGTTTCTCTTCACTTGCGGTTTAAATATTTTTCCATCGTGAATGAGGGATTGAAGTTACATATTTTTTATTAAAAAATAAAAATTAATGTCAGTGCATACTTCCAGGAGTTCCACTCTGTGAGTCTGCAACATTGGCGGAGGAGGTTTCGGCTGTGCTAGCAACATTTATGTATGCGAACAGTTGGTTGCACACGGTACCGGCTGCTCCTGTCAAAAGTGTTCAAGAATCCACTTGGAACTAACTTCAATCTCTCACACCACATAGACGATAGTTACTACAGTTAATATATTCATTTTGTGAACAGGATTACAAGCACGGCAGATAAAAAAAAACTGGAGCACGCGCAATTCATTCCCTCCGTCATCCATGATGGGGGCATGATGCCGGCAATCATATCTCCTCCCTCCATTGACCAGGCTGATATCAGCCAAGCGATACGCAAACATTCAGCGTCATCACCTTTTGATGAAATCTCATACCAGACACATGCGGAAACATATGTTCGCAGTACATTTATAATTGTAACAACTTGCAAACCTTGATACAATAAATTATCGAAAGCTACAAGCAACAATGACCAAGAAATCCACAAGTCCAGAACAGACGCGAGGGAAATCCACATCAAGTTGAGTAACCTAAACACCAACTTACTGGGAACCTACGTCATGAAATGTGAAATGTCGGCTCTGATTCATACACCTTTTTGACGGGGGAAAAAACCACCGAATTGAAGAAAAATAACCACAACCACTCATGCACGCACAAGCTTTATTTAAAAAATGAGGAAAGCTTCAGATTATGCTGACCATGCGAAGGCAATGCCCTATAATTTCAAAGGGGAACTAATTTCAGTTGGTAAGGCCATCCGCATTTTTTTTTTTTTGATTCTCTAATTCCAGAAAACAGATTGTTTAGCTTCCATTAATGTAATGCGATGTGCCATCAGTTTAGTCTTTACAACTCAATCCATTATCTGTATGAACTTCGGATGAGACGTACAAGCATCCCACAAGAACATAAATAAACTGCATATCTGATTAGTTTCTTCAGAGGACTGTCTGCAAGTTTTTCTGCCCCACCACTTCATTTAGACTACCACACTGCATCGCACATCTCTTCGTGCTCATCAACCGAACTACCCACAACAGTGCCCTACTTGACAGAGCTTTTGACAAAAGCTGAACATACAATGACGTTGAGTTCTCCTTCTAGTCAGATTAGTAAATCAAACCGGCCTCGCAGCTGATACATTTCTGATCCATTTGTATTTTTAGTTATGTGGAAGCGGTGATCAGGTCTGGAGGTACGTCGAGTATTTGTATTTATTTTATCAAACTATAGGCACATGCGATGAACTAACTATTCGCAATTAACCCATTGCTGTTATCTGGCATATCATCAGACAGAATAAACGTTCGTAAACGTTTAGGATTTCTAAGAACTGCATTCGCTTGTCGCTGTTCTCATCTCTGCCATCCTCCATGAAGATCACATCTTTTTCGTTTGAATATCAGCTGAACTCATGTCCATTCTAATTGTGTAATCAATTATCTTTTTTTTCAGATATTCGACCAACAATGCTCAGCTGATAGTCAAGGTAGACCCACCAAGACCGTATATCATTCGTTGCTGCTCGCCGCCACGCCGTACACAAGTAACAAGAAAGTGAAGTTTATCATTGGCATTGCAAATTAATCTCAATCAGATCGTGACAATGTCGGACACATGTGACTTAGCTGCCGCGGCGGCTTTCCGAACACCTGGAGTTAGTACCTCGCAGATTGTTGCATTTTGTGTAAACATTTTAAATCAGATGTTCATCAGTTTTGTGGCAGTTTACATGAGTTGGCTGTGCATCAGATTGAAGTTCGTAAAGACAGCTTTTCACGCATGGTTCTGTACAATTGGTGTAAGTTCAAACAAACATAAATTGGTGTCGTTATCTTTGTTAATGAAAATGTTTGCGTTTCTTTACAGTTTTGCTTTTTGATGGCTGAAGGTGTTATGACGTTCTATCAAGGAAACATTCTAACCCATCCATTTGGTCACGAGAGCAAGACCACAATTCACTGGATCCTCCAGGCCGTTGGTGGTGCCTTCGGCATCATCGGTAGTGTGCAGAAAATCCTCGGCAAGAAGAAGCATTTCACAACTATTCATGGAAAAGTCGGTAAGTGTCTGATTTATTTTTGGTCTTTCTAATTGACATGATGAGTGTATTATGAGTGAGGTGACAGCATGAAATCTATTTGTTCCGCTAGACACTACATGACTCACTTCCTACATAACAACATTTTTTGTTATCGTATAACCCTCGACTAATTTTAGAATTACCTTTTCGTTTCAGGTCTGGCTGCTACTGTGATATGTGGAGTTAACATGCTTGCCGGTGTTGTTGCTCTGTATTCCGCGGAACTTCAAGAGTATTACTCGCCTCTGTTCAACAAAACACTGCACAGCTTCCTTGGTGTGACGACATTCGTCCTGGGAATGATCACCCAATTCTACGGCTACGAGACTGGTTTCTTCAAACGCAACGCGGAAAAAGACTCAAAGAGTCTCTTCAAATACCTGACCGTGGTCACCGTGGTGCTCACCATCATTGGACCTGTGAAAAGCATCTTGAATACAATCCTAAGCTAGTATACACAACAAAGTCGAATGTTGCTCTAAGTTAAGACGTATTTTTGTTCTCCACTTTTGCTGTAAATTTAAGTTTTTATGTACGACCACAAATTTGTTCTAAGTTAATTGTTTTATTTATCAACTATTTATACAACATATTGTACATACGAGTGCCTTAAACACTAATCTAAAAGAAATGTTAATAAAAGAAAGACGAGGGCCGTCTGTAAATGAAACACAATTCTGTAATTCTCTTGTATGCGTCTGTGTCGATGCGCTCTGTACAGTTCGAATGCGCTGGGGAAAACCGCAACAATGCGTTCGTACTGCAATCAGTCGCGAGCGTGCACTTGTTTGCAAGTTTAATTCGTTCTAGGAAATGGTGTGATTACTTGATTAAATTCTCTTCTCAGAACTGACACTCGTCACGTGGGGATTTCTCTGTTGATCAACAAAGAAGCTTCCATCTCAAACCGGAACATTTGCTTCTTGGTTCTACTCCAAGAACAGATCACACCCAATGGAAGACATTTCTGTGAAACATTTTTCGGTAGGCATCATGGTCTTCTAGTGGCCTTTCAGATGAGGTCCTACATGTTGATCTGCTCCTTGAAACAAAAAAGTTGCGAGGCTTGAACATTTGTGAAAATTTCAGTCAAATTTTTCTGAAGTACTAGTCGCCCAGAAATGGTAGTAGGTATATATTTGCCAAATTCATATCTTTGACATTGAATATCTCGAGAACGGGAGGACGTAGGGAAAAAGTAATGATGAGGGATTCTAGGTTATAGCTTCGTCTTCAAGACGCGAATGCACATACGCAACAAAGTCCCGCTATTTGCGTCGAAATTAACCTCAAAAAGAACAAGACGTGCCTTTTATGCTCCTCAATGCATGAGACTTGGAAATCGTGAAGGGGTTTGAAGAAGGAAGTGTCCCCTTTCAGGCGAGACCCAAGATGTTAATCTGCCCCATGAAACAAAAAAGTTGCGAGGCTTGAAAATTTGTCAAAATTTCAGTCAAATTTTTCTGAAGTACTAGTCGCCCAGAAATGCTAGTAGGTATATTTTTTCCCAAATTCATATTTTTGACATTGAATATCTCGGGAACGGGAGGGCCTAGAGAAAAACGAATGATGAGGGGTTCTATGTCATAGCTTCGTCTTTAAGACGCGAATGCACAGACGCAATAAAGTCCCGTTATTCGCGTCGAAATTAACCTCAAAAAGAACAAGACGTGCCTTTTATGCTCCTCAATGCATGAGACTTGGAAATCGTGAAGGGGTTTGAAGAAGAAAGTGTCCCCTTTCAGGCGAGGCCCAACATGTTGATCTACTCCTTTAAAACAAAAAGTTGCGAGGCTTGAAAATTTGTCAAAATTTCAGTCAAATTTTTCTGAAGTACTAGTCGCCCAGAAATGGTAGTAGGTATATTTTTTCCCAAATTCATATTTTTGACATTGAATATCTCGGGAACGGGAGGGCCTAGAGAAAAACGAATGATGAGGGGATCTATGTCATAGCTTCGTCTTCAAAACGCATGTCCACCCGCTACAAAGTCCCGTTATTCGCATCGAAATTAACCTCAAAAAGAACAAAACGTGCCTTTTATGGTGATCAATGCCACAGACTTGGAAATCGTGAAGGGGTTTGAAGAAGGAAGTGTCCCCTTTTAGGCGAGGCCCAACATGAAACAAAAAAGTTGCGAGGCTTGAAAATTCCGAGAAATTTTTCTAAAGTACTAGTCGCCCAGAAATGGTAGTAGGTATATTTTTTTCCCAAATTCGAATCTTTGACGTTGAATATCTCGGGAACGGGAGGGCGTAGAGAAAAAATAATGATGAGGGGTGAGGGGCATAGGCATATAAAGTACGAAGTCCCGTTATTAGCGTCGAAATTTTATCAAAAATTAACAAAATCATATATTTTTTGGTTTTCTAGAGAGAATAAGATGTTCTGTGCTGATGTTTACCCAAGGAACACAAGGAAACTTTTTGTGACTTTTAAGAATGTAGTTGTCATCATTCTAAAACCAACAATTGAGTAGTTACACTTTCGAATGATCAACAGCATCACATCACTGTAATGTCTTGGACAAATCAGTGATGTAAAGCTTGAGAGATTAGCCTTCACCACATCAGCTGTAAACTACTAATGATAATAGGCAAGTCAATTATAAAATAAAATCAACAGCCTCAGCGACACGCAACGAATCATGAAACCAAGAAACGACAGGTGAAACATGGACTAGCCTGAGTGTAGGCAAAGGCTGATAAGTTAATTTCTGTGTGTGCTTGCTTAAGGGGGGAAGGGTTATTTTGACCCTGCTACTCTTCATGCGTTTTGGTTCATTAACCAGTGAGTTATCTGATTAAACAATTTTATATGAGTTGACTATATGCATAACCTCAACCGTAGGAGTAAAACCCAGACAACACAGTTCGCATCTCAACTAAAAGAGCTTAAGTCCACAGACCTGAAGTTAGAACACATGAAACATGTGCGATTTATGAAACGCATGAGTAACTCCCTAAGCCTCATGAGTCACAAGTCACACAATGTTCGATATGTAATTCCCAATATTAATTCACTCCATAAATAGTCAAAGTTGTCACCAGTATCTGCTATTTGTGGAGACCTATTAATCGGCTCGAACGAACGGCAGGCAGTGATAAATCATAAGCACATACCTAAGGGATTAAGTCTGCTATCTTAAAGAATAAAATACAGCAATGATGTGCATGTTCAGAAAGTTTTGTTTGCTGATCATGAACCACATTCATACGTACTTGTGCGCATCTCTCATGGCACCAACGTCGGGTCCATTGCAATGGGCAGTTCAACAGAAATTGCATTCGATGCGAGCTTTTTAGGAAAAATATTCGCAAACGACTGTACAAAAGCTTACACTCCATTGGGGGCGGTTTCTGTCGGCTAACGTGAATCCGACAGTTGATCAGTGCGTTTTTGTTTAAAGTCGTGATCGGTATCGCTGCAAAATATCAGCAGCAAGTGAATAAAAACTCGTAAGACGAAGTTATCATTCGCTGAGCAATCGAATCTACGTGGATGATTGACAAAGGTATCGGATTATTGTTGAAATCGAATACATAGAGTTTGAAATACTCGTCAGAGGCTTGCATTCAGATTGGTCAGTTATTCCGGTTTAAAAGTGATATAACCCTTTGATATATGATCTGCACCGATTGCATTGCAGAGCGGACAATGCCAGAAAACGCATACAAATCGTGATAAACATACCCTTGGGGTCTTCACAACACTTTAGAATGAATAATTTCTCACTCAATTTTGCAAATACATCGTCAAGCGATATCTCATAGACAAGAGCAATAATATGTGTATTCTTTATCTGTTCAAATCAGTTCCAGACAGCTTGATTACTTTCAAATCGAATTTGTGTATTACAAGAGTCACGGAGCGTCGCATGCGATAACCCGCGTTTAGAAATTTCTTCAAGTTCACTTTCAACGGACTTCTGTGACGTAGCACAGACCTATCAATTTTGCAAGTGTCTGCCGGTGAAGCTTGCGGTTATCATCGAATTTATTGATGGATTAGGTATCATCGATTGAGTGGACGTTTACGACAGCCATTACATATAATTAATTTAGAAGAAGTAAAAATCAAAACATTAAATAATTCTTCTTAGGTTCCACCACAATCAGCGCTACATAATCTCCGGCGTCGGACTCGATTGATGATTGTGTGTAGTACACAGCAAACACATCGATTAAGTGAACCACTTAAATCTACCACACTTCTTCGGTTAGCAAACTTCTAAGACTGACATATTTTGGACGTTATCTCGGCTGTGAAGAGATAAGACCGACAGACAAATGGAAGCCAAAAATTTGAACAGCACTCAGTCGGAGAAGGAGTCGACGAGTAGTAGTGACTTCAGCCAGCGAAGCAACAATACGTTCCTCCTCACATCACTGCCAAAAAAAGCCATGCCGGATCAAGATCCAAACCCGACGAAGCGGAGGATGCTGCGCATTGAATTCGTTGTAAATTTAATCAATCACATGCTGATTGGATTTGTGACGATATACATGAGTTGGATGTGTTTGCGAGTTGGTCTCAAGAAAACCGCCTTACACGCATGGCTTTGCACTCTTGGGGTATGTATTATCAATCCACCACCTTCCGCAGCGAAGTCTATAATCTTGGCGTTTGTTCTAGTTTATCCTTCTCATGGCTGAGGGTGTGATGACCCACTACAATGGCAACATAGCGACGTTCCTATATACAAGAAAAACCAAAACCACTATTCACTGGGTTTTACAAGCTCTCGGCGGATCTCTTGGGATTGCTGGTGGAATAGTCAAGATGTCTGAGAAAGAAGTTCACTTCGTGTCCACACACGGTAAACTGGGTGAGTTAAGCAAACGCCGTCAATGTTCCCTTTTGAACTGATGTCCTTTGCTCTTTTGAAGGTTTTTCCGCGATGATCATTTGCGCCGTAAGCATGCTGACTGGCCTGTCAGCCCTGTACTCCCAGACGTTGCGCAAGATTCTGAAGCCGCTGTTGAACAAGACATTCCACATTGTCTTGGGTTTCTCAGCTTTTGTTGTTGGATCGCTTGCACAGTTTTACGGATACCAAACGAATTTCTTCAAACGCCAAGTCACTGAAGACTTCCGGATGACAATCGAAGTCATAACACTCACACTAATGGTCTTGAGTTGTTTCGGAATTTTAAAAGCTTTGTGGAACAAGGGCCAGAACATCAGCAGGAATCTGTAAATCCAGTGAACTGAAATGTGTGTGAAAAGTGTAAATTGTTAAGTGAGTAGTGTTACAGAAAATATGCGAAATAAAGGAAACCTACAGGAAGTTTGAAGAGTCTTTGCTTTCACTTCAGTCAACGCGGGTCGCTGTTCCAGAATCGGTGTGTTGTTGGAACAGGCTTTCCATCGAACGCTCAAAGATGCTCCTGGAAGTGAAATCAATGTAAACAATTGTCATCTAACTCTTCCGGTGCCCGTCTGACTGACTGGCTGGAATTCGCTTATGTGGTCTCGTTATCATCCGGCAGCACCGCCTAAGATAAACATTTCTCAAGAAACGCTCAGATAGAAGAATAACTCACTCAAGAAAGTATCTCAGCTTGCCAGTGAGTGACGCAGAAAAGCTGCAACCACACGAGACCACTGAGACGTGCTGGCTCTGAATATGAGATATCGTGTACTTCACCTGACACACACAAGCTGCGGCGATTTAATAGCACACAGCTATTAAGAGTAGTTGTCAAATAACATTAACATGTCCACTGATGAACAAATTGGTAATCAGTGGGTCTTTAGCAGCCGCTCGACCCGCCACATTTTCTGTAGACAAATGTCAGACCATTACTCCACGTAATTTGTTTTCCCGTCTACTCATGCCGCGATAGTTAAACAAACACTAAATTAAAAGAGATGCCGTCGGGAGAAAGAACACTTGTGAATTGGCACAAAGCACTCATCTCGGTATCAGAAACACACACAAACATGAAACCAGGAAACTCATTGTCTTGGTCTGCGATGAGTAACGCAGGGTAGGGTCGCGGAAACGGCGAAAAAAAAGGGTTGGCCTAATCAAAAACGAACACTCGATAATGAATTCTTGCGAGACGAGCCAAATGATTGTCTTGCCTTATCACGAGAGGTACAAGCCATTTGTTGTGCTCTAGTCATTTAGAACGTAAATGATTGCAAAATTACATTCGTTGGTTGGGTATATCTCGGGCAAGACGAGTACTGCGCCAAAATCTGTGATAAGGTATTCCGATTGAATTTTCCAGTTGCACCGAATCATCAACCCGAAATGAACGACCTTCAAATTGCTATTTTGCACAACAAAGACTTTGTCTGAATTCCACAGAAATTTTTCTGAAGTACTAGTCGCCCAGAATTGGTAGTAGGTATATTTTAGCCAAATTCCAGTTTTTGATATTGTATATCTCGGGAACCGAGGGACGCAGGGAAAAAGTAAGAATGTAGGACTCTAGGTTATAGCGTCGCCTTCAAGACGCGAACGCACAGACGCAAAAAAAGCCCCGTTATTTGCGCCGAAATTAACCTCAAAAAGAACAAGACGTGCGTTTTATGCTCCTCAATGCATGAGATTTGGAAATCGTGAAGGGGTTTGAAGAAGTTAGTGTCCCCTTTCAGGGGAGGCCCAACATGTTGATGTGCCCCATGAAACAAAAAAGTTGCGAGGCTTGAAAATTTCCGAGAAATTTTTCTGAAATACTAGTCGCCCAGAAATGGTAGTAGGTATATTTTTTCCCAAATTGATATTTTTGACATTGAATATCTCGGGAACGGGATGGCGTTGAAAAAAACTAATGATGAGAGGTTTTAGGTCATAGCTTCGTCTTCAAGACGCATACGCATATAAACTACGAAATCCCGTTATTAGTGTCGAAATTAACCTCAAAAAGAACAAAACGTGCGTTTTATGGTCATCAATGCCACAGACTTGGAAATCGTAAGGGAGTTTGAAGAAGGAAGTGTCCCCTTTCAGGCGAGGCCCTACATGTTGATCTGCTCTTTGAAACAAAAAAGTTGCGAGGCTTGAAAATTTGTCGAAATCGCTGAGAAATTTTTCTGCAGTACTAGTCGCCCAGAAATGGTAGTAGGTATATTTCTTTCCAAATTCCAATCTTTGACTTTAAATATCTCGTGGTCGGGGGGCGCAGGGAAAAAGTAATGATTGAGGTTCGGACTTCGTCTTCCGGACACAGCAATGAGCATAGAAAAGTACCGTTATTTGAAAGCTTGTGTGACTCCTAAACCATGACCAGGGGCGTGGCGGGGTAGGAAAGAAATCAAAGAACAAAGATTGCTCTTTAAGATGAAGTAATTGGATCACTTGAACAATTCTAGATGATGCACTTTAATGCACACAAATGTGGAAATTCCCGTTGTTTCTAGTCTGTTCTAGTCTCAATTGGTTTAAATTACTTTCTTAATAATTTCGCCAGCGAATATTTGCTTCTTTGCTTACTGAGTCCACTTTTAAGTTTTTGTTGTTTCCATTATTTCGAACGAGCATACATTTCTACCTTTGAAATAACACAAACAAATACCGTTGATAGCGTTGATTGCACTACAAAACTTGTCAAACACAGTAATCGAATACGGACCCTTCTGCATCGAAGCATCTTTAAATCGCTTTGTTATGCAATTCATTCTCATTCATTTTAATCTCGACAAAGGGATTTTCCCGTTTCCTAGGAATCCCAGACAAATTATATGTTATCAAGGCAAAAAGATGAATTTCAATGTAAGCACGTGTATTGAACAAACCGATACTTGCAGACTGAAGTTGGCACACGTATTGGCTGAGCAGAGCTTGCACTGCACATCACGAAACGAGTTAAATGATCAGTATGAATTGGTGTACAGTCGGGATCGGTTTGGTTCGAAATACAATTGTCTTTTGTTTTTGCATTAGGTGAGTTTTCTGTCATCCAGTGAAGTAGTAATTAAATCAGAATGAACAACTGGCAAACACTTCTGACGATAAAAAATAAAACTAGGAAAGCGAACTGAAATTGTCTTGTCTTTGTGTCGTCATAAATACAAACGGTTCGAATCATCCACGTCAATTTGATAACAATGCACTTCTTCCCTCAGTTTTGTGCAAAACTGCATATCTACACAATGGATTAACGAGGAAATTTGAAAAAAGCCAATTAGTAATTCTTATCATTTTGAATAAGTTCTGGGATTATATTACAAGAGTCACGTAGTAGAGTATATTTTACGATAGATAACCCACATCTACTGATTCTTGTTTTGTCCATACGCCGCTATCACACGTAGCAACCTTATCAAATCGATCAATTTTCAATGAACTTTGCTAGTCATGGAGAGAAATTTATTATGCAGACCGGACTTGCACACAAGTGTGTTAAATGTTATTCACTCGTTAACAAGCAATAAGATTATGTAAAGAAGTTAAATGATAATCTTTATGAAACGCCCATCTATTGAGTGTGCTATTCCTAATCGGAGGAACCCACTCCAAATGCAAGCATTTGGAATGGTTTGATTGAATTGAGACTGTATACAACAGCGGATTAACATACCACTTGAACTTAGCTCATTGCTTCTTTCAGCAAACGTTTAAAATCGACACAACTGAATGTTATCACATTAGTCAGACAGAAGCAAAGGTAGAAAAATGGAAGGCAACACGTTGGAGACCACTCAGTCTAATAAGGAAGCCCGCAGCGAATCTGTTCAGCAGCAAGTCAACACCTTAACAATGGAACCATCGGCAGCAAAGACCCCCGTGTCGGATAAATACTCTAACAAATGGTTTCGTCTTGAACTTATGTTAAATTTGGTGAATCACATTTTAATTGGATTTATCACGATATACATGTGCTGGAAGTGTCTCACTGTGGATTACATATCTGCCAAACACGCACTGATATGCACTTTTGGTGTAAGTTGGAAAAGTAATTGTGAAAAGATTTTCATCGCGACATCTGTTTCTCCTGTAGTTTGTCATCCTGATGGCCGAGGGCGTTATGACACACTATAATGGAAACATTGCACTGTTCCTGTATACCAGAAAAACTAAAACCACAATCCATTGGATACTACAAGCTGTGGGAGGATGCTTGGGATTAGCTGGAGGAATTTATATAATTTGTTACAAAACAGAACATTTTACTACGAGGCATGGTCAATTTGGTGAGCCTTCTGTTTTGATATAATTTCACTCAAAGAGTGGGTGAAAAAACGTCTGCATTGCAGTTACATTTACATTGCATTTCTTTCTATTTCTCCAAAGGCCTAGCGTCAATGATTCTGTGCGCAATAAGTATGATGTCCGGTTTATCTGCTCTGTATTCACAAAAACTGCGACGTATTCTACGACCGTTACTGAATAAGACCGTGCACAACATCTTGGGCGTTGCGACTTTCGTGATAGGAATTATTGCTCAATATTATGGAATATTGTGGCTGTGGGATGTTACGCCGGAATTCCGTAAATTGCTTGAAGTGATAAATTGGTTGGTGCTAGTGTTAAGTTGCTTGGGTCCTTTGAAAGCGTTATGCGATAAGGCAAAAACCATTTGTCAGAACTTTTAATAAGCCTGTTGATAAAGTGTACATTTGTAAATAAAATAATATTCTAAGATCTCCCAAATTGAAAATAAACCGAAAAAATTCTATCTCACTCATCAATCCGAACATTAAGAACACAAAATATTCTTCCCAACAAATGTGGCACGCAATATGTGAAAAATTCAGCACAAAAGTATGTCCAATAAAAAGCCATTCGTTAGAAAATGCATTCATTTTGAAGCAGCATTTTAGGCTCCACACAGAATGAAAGCATGTGCCCGTATGTGACGCACACATCCCGAATTTAAGGTCAAGGTTCCGACTTTCTCATGAAGCATTTCTCTCCATTCTTTAGATCCACCACTTCAACGCATCAAAAACAAAATTTATCATCGAAGTCGAAGTACTTTCTAATCAATCTTAAGTGATTTCACAAAAACAGACAGCCTCAATTAGCGATGGGTACTTTGCTCTTAATCATTATGATGAAATTGTAACTCACATTTCATACAGCTTGGAATCAAGTTTGACTTCGAACACTGCTCCATTTGATTGTAACAAAATGCAAAACAAGATCGGCTATAGGTAACAGTGCAAGGTGAACCACCGAGACTGTCACACGCATCTATCGCGTGCATTCCACCCAGTTTAAGCATAGTTTATGCTTTTCATTGAGAATGACACGCAATAAAACAAACAAAACATCCATTTTTCCAAAACAAAGTCATCTTTTTATATTTACAAAAAATGTGTAACAAATGTATGTACATCGATCCATAAATAAATATCTTAAGAAACTGTTAACACCTAGACACTACTCTTTCATCGTTATCTTCACAGTCACGCTTGTCCACCATCCCTCCATCTTGCTACCCATGGTGGTGCTCTAAAAGGAGAGAAAAATAAAACAGAAAATGCTTTTGGCGAATAAGTGAACACACATAAGTGGGTTTTGTTTTATTTCTTAATTCTAAAACATTGTGCTTTAATAGAATTTCGAAATATCGCGGCATCGCATTTTGTAGTTGTCTTCCGTTGGTTATCCTAGCTCATCAAAGCTGGCTGTGATATGCGTTAGATATCCATATCACAACCACTTGATGAGGCTTAGATAAGCAACATTTATTAATGTGCTTTTCTCGTTCTCACTTTCTTTCTGTATTCAGTATTAATAAAACAATAATATTTCAACGGTTTTCTCTCAAAGAGTTTCTCATTGTAGAATAGTTTGATCAACCAAGCTCATCAAAGCTGGCTGTGATATGCGTTCTATGACTAACCATTTCACAGTCACTTTGTGAGGCTTTGACAATCAACATAATTTTAATCACTCCAATGATGAGAAAGAACCTGTTGAATTCTTTTCAACTTTATATTGTGTTTAACTGTTAAAACGATATCAAAAAAAAAAAAAAAAAGTTCTTCACAACGGGCTGGATGATTTTAGAGAAACCGTCTCGCTCCTCAAAGCTGGCTGTGATATGCGTTTCAAATGTAAAATTTACCATGTCGCAGCCACTCTGAAGAATGTGACAATTTTCAGTGTTCGCCTCTCATCGTTTGCTTCTTGTTTGAAAGAACAAAATAAATGAGAATGTGTATAAATCAACTCAAGCCGCGTCTGGTTGCTGGTCCGTTATTTATTCGTGTTAGAGACAGGTCAAATAGACCAATGTCAGTATGCCAGAATACGAAATAACGCATTGTGTTGTGTATTCACATCATCAGTTTAGTGTGTAGATGAAATATGATAATCTCTCATTTCACGACTAGCAACAACAGAACACGCTGAACAAACGATAATAAATAATAAAAAGAAAATAAGTAAATAAATGTGTATGAAAATCTCCGCGCCTTTAAGCCGGTGCTGCTGATCCGCTTTCTTCGTATCACAAATTTGATTGAGGAACTCTCACGACGAAAATATGATACTTTGTAACGTCGCGTATAGAATATTCTCATTCATACTTTTGGTGACGATGATTTATTATAAATGTTTTCGTAAACAATACGACTGAACAAGAGTGCAATGAACAAAATATATGTTCAAGGTGCTTGTTGTTTTTTTCGTCTTTTTTTTCTTCTTCGCATCCGCTCTTTCTCTATTCGATGTATGACATCGGCGGTCAGCAGTCTTATCGTTTAATTGTTAAGACGGCGCCTTAATATTGATACAATTCGGGGCCAATGATATGATTGAAATGAACAAATCACACACATCAGACCTGTGCCAGAGGGTGATTATTAAACTGCACGACTTGTTTATCGAATATTTTTTCCGATGAGCTGATTTTAATGTCGCCACAAGTTCATTGAAATCAATATTCATTCAGGGAGAGATGCTTCAATTGGCTGGCTTTTTGAAAGCAAAATAAAGAGACGAGGTGATAACTCACTGTATGCCTGCAACTAACCGGTGTAAGAGACCCGACACAAAACAACTCAGAAGTAGTACACCTTGAAAGCCTGGAGATTGTGCAAATTGCTGGAAGAGAATATGCGAAGCAGTTCAACGTGTTAATGACCGAATTATTGATATTCGTCGTGGAGAAGTAGTTAGTGCCTTGTCTGCTGTCGGTGCTATTTCTTCTCCTTCCGCAATATGACTATTTAATTCGCGGGTAATTCTACGAAAGTTATTCAACCTCTCATCCATCCAACAGTGAGAGCCAATGCTCGGAAACCTAGGCGTTGCCCTAAAAAATATCTGTAAACTGATTGCAAATTCCAGTGCAGTTCTGCCACCTCATTCCAGAGATGGTAGGGCTTTGCACCCACAGGGGACCAAAAATATATGTAACTTACAAATAATCTTGATGACAACATAATGAATAAACTAGTTCAACAACAGGTTTTAAAATGATAGTATCTGAATGCACTCTAGATTTGTTTACGTTTGTCGAATGTATTTGTAGCACGTAGGCTCACTCAGTTTCATTAAGAAAAAAAAGATATGTATGAATTTATTTTAAGAATGAAATACAGTTTGCCCAGTATCCCATTGGCTAAGAGCAGAAAGCGCACGGAAAAACAACCATAGCGCATAGTGCACACATAGTTGAAAAGGGCGTAGGTACTTAAAGGAGAGGAGAAAAATATGGAAAAACTGCACCTGATGAGGGCAGCAAAGAGGCCTCAACATCGCGCAATATCTAGGCAACAAACTATAACAACATTCCATAGCATCACACTAAACCTGAAGTTTTTTTTTTCTTTTTTCTTCTTCTTTTTATTTTCAAAGTTCAATGTTTTATAGATCCACGCCAAACTGTTGAACTCTCTCTTTCTCTCTCGCTCTATTCACACACGAAAACTGTTATACTTTTAGAAGAACGGAAAAAAAAATTGTACAGAAAATTTGTATACCCAAAATGCCGAAAGAGGTGTGGGGAGTGTAATAGAAAAAAATTTAGTGTACTATCTCATCAACGCACCAGATCTTCCCCTCACCAATGAAGGGATGAATAAGAATTCTTCACTTACACGCTACTTCAGCACATTAATAAATTATAAATTTTTTCCTTTTTTTTTTCTTTTTAAACATTGCATAATTATGCTGTTCACAAATGAAGAGAAGGAAAAATGAAAATTTAAATAAATTCCTTAAGGAGAAACAACAAATTTTCACAAGCGTCTTTTTTTTCGTTCGTTTGCCTTGGGTCGGGAGCGAAATAAAACTGTATAGTGAAAAAAACAGGCGCGTCACTTTTTCCTTTCCTTATACAACACACAAACAGCAAGCAAACAGGGCACAAGTAACGAAAAAATATTTTTCAATCAAAACAAAATTCCAATGAAAAAGACAGACACAAGCCAAAAAAAACAGGCTTGCTCTGCCGCTACTGCACAGTTAATAAAAATAAAACAAACGATGAGAAATTCTTTCAGTAAAACCGAAGAAAAATATATGTGCGGCGAAAAATACAACTTGAATTTCCGAATGAAGATATTTTTTCCCATTTTTTTCCTCTTTCTGTTCTTTTTTCTGGATTTTTTTCCTCTTTTTTTTTTGTAAGCCAACAGTAGTACGTACGTAACAAGCAAGAGACAGCAAACACAAAATAATATCGTAAAATGGACCTTCTTTACTACTAAAATACACCACCATACTACACAGCACACGGCTTTCTTTGAATCCGTTTTCCATACACCAGGCTCGTTCTCTTTTACTCTTGTGGCGTTAACACGCCTCTATTAATCTATATGTATGTACAGAGAACTGTAGTAAAGGGAGGATTTTTGTTTTAAAATTTTCGTTATATTTCTTTTTTCCGACGGTAAGTGGGATACAACAAAATGATGATACTGTATAAAAAACGGAAAATTTACCGAAATTATTAAACGAAAAGAAACTTATGAACAAAAAAACGGAAGACGGCAGAAAAAAATTCACAAAAGGATCAAAAATATGACGCAATTTAATCGCACAATTTAATTCACTATCATTGCCCAAATCATAATAGCATTTTCTTTTTAATTAATAACAAAAATAAACCGTTTTATTATTTCTCTTTTTTAAATTAAATACAAAATTCTTCATTCCTCACTGAGGCAAACAGTTCACGTTCACATTGAGAGAATGCCGACGAAATCCACGCAATAGCGCAAAATGGATGACAATCTTCCCGACAACCGACGAACAGAAGGCGAAAAAAAAAAAAAAAAACAAGCGCCCGCCAAAAAAAAGTAACATCGCACGGTATTCGAACAAAACAAAAACAAAAATCCAATGGATGAGAGAACGAGACAAAGCTAAACACACACACTGATATTTTCTACTCTCAATTGTGTAGGGAGAATTGCTCTCTCACTCTCTCAACATACATTCCATATTGAAAACGGCGGCTATGACGATGATGATCATGATGATGACGACAACGCAACGACGAACAGTCCCGTCCCGACCCGACGTTAAAGGACAGCCACGACAAAACGCAATGTCGGGGAAATACACAATGCGCACCACACACAGCACAGTACTGTTGTGAACATGAACATTACAACAGCTTTTTCGAAGAGACAAGAGAAACGACAGCACACACCACTACTGACTACACTACATCAAGGGCGTTGAACCAAAAAAAGGAAAAGGAAAAGAAAAAGAGAGAAAATGGCAACGGCAGCATAAGGTTTATACCACCACACCACACCACATACACATTCATACAAAACAACGTAACGTAAACGTACCCATATCCATCTCTCTGCTTCCCATGTGTGCGCGTGTGAGTGATGATAATGATGATTAGGTGTGTTTTGTTCTATCTCATTTCCTCCCTTCTGCGCATCTCTTTTTATCAATTTTCTACCCATTCCACACATATTTTATGGATTTATTCCTTCTTCTTTCCTTTTCGTTTCTTCATTTTCCATTTCTGTTTCGATTGCGGCTGCTGTGTTCGCCGACACCTCCCCCTCCTCCCTTCACACCACCCCCTTGTGGGGAACTCATTCTCTTCTTTGGAGGGTGACTTTGACCCGTAGGAACGTAAGTGTATATGCAAAACAACAAAAAAAATCATAGAAATGTTGCGCAGCATCATTTTCTACGATTTTCGCATTCCCCTCATATCCCCATCGACGTTCTTTCTTCCTTTTCTTTTTTCATTCTCCTCCCCTCTTGAACGCATTAGTTTTCTCCATAACTTCATAATAAAAAAAAAAGATACATAAAGCAGAGAAAAAACGTAACGAACAGGAAATGGACGGACCCGCACAAGTGTTTGTCTGTCTGTCTGCTACCCGCTCTGGTCGCGTTTGATGCGTATTTCAACCGTTTGTAATACATGTGTCGTTTCCTAGAATTCAGAGAGAAATT
Organism: Eristalis intricaria; assembly: GCA_964034865.1. Classification (NCBI taxonomy): domain Eukaryota; kingdom Metazoa; phylum Arthropoda; class Insecta; order Diptera; family Syrphidae; genus Eristalis; species Eristalis intricaria. The sequence goes on along the minus strand of OZ035877.1, from coordinate 1,477,500 downwards.
CCATAGGAAAGATACTGAGAAAAAAATGTCGGTTCATTCGGTCGGCTTGTTTTTTTTGAGGTTAAAACCCAATCAATTCCCATTGAGAGCAGCGGTTTTGAATGCGCGCCAAAGAAAACTAACTGTATCAACAAATGAAACTATACGAGACGAACAAATGTGAGAGCTGATAGTATTACATAAAAACAAATTCCAAGCCGCCGCCGCCGCAGCAGAAGCAGCACTTGACCGATAATATAGGCACGCAGCCAAACACACACAGGCTAACAAGCATTCAGTGCTCAAAGGTGTTGTGGAGAAATTTCCCATTCGTGAAGCGGGTCGGATCCAGATCGAAAACAATCAGAGGGAAAAAAACATTCCAAGCGATGCCCCCAATTTCTGGGTGATCATACTATATAATAATTGATGATTATGAATCGGCGGAATGCCGAGGAGAACTTAAGAGAGACCAGACAAAAAAACAACAGAAAATCCCTTCGTTGTTGTTTGCATTATTGACTCACAGTCATTGAACTGAGTGAGTTGAAAAGAAAATGCGCGAAGAGATTTACTGTACTTGTGTTATCAATAGTTTATTTTGCCTTTATTTTATTATTTATGAATGTTGCTTGCTGAGTGCGCTGTGCTTGCCGCCTTTTTGTGTTTAATTCACCTGTTCACATGCCTCGATGACGGGGAATTCATTGATGGGTTTTCATGTTCGGAATGGCAAGTAGAAGTAAACAAACATTTACAGTTACACTGCAATTGGTATGTGGTCGCGAACAACCAGGGATGTATTTCGAGTGTTGCTTACGCAAACGCTGTACTGAATGTGGTGTGTGGATGTTTGGTGGCTGGGCAAGCAGCAAATGGGAATAAGGAAGACTCAGACAATTTAATTTTAAGGTGGGACGACTTAAGGTATTGGGAACAAACTGATGATCAACATGCAAAACATTCAAATTCTAATTAGCGCAATCGGAAACGAACCTTTACGTTTGGGGAGTTAAGGAAATTACAATCATCATATGCAATCGATACTGGATTCAGGTATTGTACCAAGCATTAAGCACGCATAATCGAAAAACGAAATGAAATTCGGGAAATTTTATGCGGCCTTTGGGAATATTTGACATCACTTATCTCGTGGAATTTTTTTCAACACTAAACTCGCAACTCGCACCATTCTCTCTCTATCTCTCTCACTCTGCTCGCTTACATCTTTTTTTTGTCATAATCAAACGATTTTTTTTTTTTTCATTCTTATTTCTGTTTGTGTATCTCTCACCTGTATTAATTCCGTTTACGTGACCACCGCTACGCACCAGCCCCATTATTTCTTCTTCAATGCTATTTCTTCTCTTCTTTTTCGTTCGGTGTAATGTGTATGCCCATTTTGTTTCTTTCATTTCATTCTATACCATCCATCCATCCACCACCAGGCCGACATCAACACATTTCGTATCCGTAGCACAGTAAAGAATTTCAAATGGAATGCAGTACCGCGGCTCACACTCTGCCCACTCTTTGTAGCAAGCAGCTCCCCCTCCTCCACCACCTTTGCGCTTCCATCCACCGACACTTCGCACCGACAACCGACAAAACACACACTTCATCATATACGCTACTCCTACTTCTATCAACCATCTTTATCCATCTTCATTCTATCGGTTTTCTTTCGTTTATTCATTATTTTCTCCTTTTTGCTTGTTTTATACACGCTATCGTCTGTAGCTGCCGTTGCGTAGAGTACTCCGTGTAGTAGTAGTAGGATGTAGTAGTATTGTATCACCACCGAATTTCTCAGTATTAGTATAGATGATGAACATTTTTTTTGTTTTTGCTTTTTTCATTTTCATTCCTTTTTTATACATTATTTTCGACGGTTTTTTTTTTGATTTTATTTTTCGTATTAATTATGTGTGCTCTATATGGAAAGCAAGGCGGTCAAGTAAAGCTCAATCACGGCTTGCGATAAGTTGGCACCGTTTTCCATGGCCAAACTGTATGCTGTATCTCCATGCTCGTTGGTTGCCGTTAAGTCGGGGTCCTTTGAAAGTAATTCGTTGCACGTATGGGGATGATTGCCTGCGGCCGCGTACATTAGCGCTGTATTGCCAACAATGTCTGCTTGGCGAGCGTCGGCTCCATGCTGCAATAATAGCCGTACAACTTCATGATGACCACCGGCAGCCGCCAACAATAGCGGTGACACCATATCCGGTGCCAATTTACGCACATCTACCACCCTTGTGGCAATCAGTTGGGCGACAGTTGCCACTTGACCGTAGTAACACGCCCAATGAAGTGCGGTGAAGCCATTTTTATCCGTATCGTCAATTGTTTTTGATGCCATGGCCGCTTTCACTTGTTCATCAGAAAGTTCACCTTGCCCTGCACGCTCATGAAAACTTAACTGGACATCGCTCGGGCAGAAGGTCGCCGCTGTATTACCACGCTGAAGATTCGTAAGAACTGTCGATTTTGACGTAATCGTTGTAGTAGTGCTCGAGTTGATGGTATTGGGGGCGAAAGTCGAGGTCGTTGTAGCTGTGGTAACGCCAACTGATGTGCTGACATGAGGCCGGTATGGGGTAAAAGCACTCTTGTGTTCGCCGACGCCAAGAAACGTTAACTGCATTGGGTTACCACGACTCCATTTTGATGATGATCCGCTACGGCGATGATTGAAGTGGAATGAATAATTTTTTTGGCTCAGTCGATGGCGACAAGTTTTTTCTCTACATTTTTTTTTGTTTTTTTTTTTTTGCTTTACAATTATTTGATGCTTAGTACAGGACTTACCGGCTATCTTCATTGTCCGAGTTTAGCGGAGAGTTCGAGGACATTTTTCTGCGTACTTTGATAATTTTTTGATGAATTTAAACACAGTTTCAGAGAAAATAATGTTAGCTTGTGAAGAATTTGTGTAAACAAGATTAAAAAATGGCCGACCAAAAGGGCGGACACTCACTCCGCGCTGCCGTCGATATTGCCAGAAATGGGAAAAAATATGAATGTGCTGCTTCTACGATGTGATGAAAGAGAGAGTGCGAAAAATAATTTTTCTCTTCTTCGTTGGATTTCTGATACCTTTTTTCCGCTTTTGTTTTCGAAATGAGAAGGATAGCTTGTGCAGGGGAAGGCATGTTGCGCAGAGATAGAACGGGACAGATGTAGGTGATGAGTCTAATATCGTATCCGATTAGGCGTTGGTTCTTTGGCTTTAGGAAGTGTTCGGGAAACGGTAAATTTCGAAATAGATGCCAGTTGGAACTTCCCTGGTATAGGTTTATGCATCGGATATGTACACAACTTTTGAATCGAAGAAATGTTTCAGCAATGCCGGCTAGTAATGATCGTTTAACCGCAACTAAAGCAACATATGCGATTCACATGCTCTGCTGCGTTTAATAAACTGTAAACCAATCCAATTCAAAATTAAATATCTTATTTGGAAACACGCCGTGGAAGAGTGAGGAGCTAGCTTCAAAGTTAATGTATGAACTCTTACCCAGTTGTTCAAGCAGTAAAATGTCTTGCTCTCTTGTTGATTTCTGCTTATTACCGACGACACATCAACAATAGCCTCGGAAAAAATATTGCAACTAATAACTGTCATGGAAAAATACTTGTTTAGAATTTCGACATTGACAAGTAAAACAGTTATTGGAAGGAAATGAAACTTCTAGACCGTGAACACGTCGAGGCACGACCTTCCAGGGAAAACACCGACCGCATCCATATTGCGTCAAGGTAGCTCACTGACAAATGTCACTTTGACATCCTCGATAGGAAGTTGTCATTCAAAGTGAATATAATTTCTGCAACGAAAATTGTATTTTCTCAGCACCGTTTGCGGATTGAATAAAATCGACAATGTCGGTACCCACTGGTATTACCACCCATGCTAGACAAGTTTGTAGCCTCTACAAACGTTCGTTGCGGAATCTGGAAGCTTGGTACGATCGCAGGTAATGTAAATCCCAAAACAAAATTAACCCCGCTTATGTAAGAGCAAAGAAATAAATACTTCATACATATTTTTCGATGCAATATAATAAACAGGAACGTTTATCGGTACCGTGCCGTGCTCCTCCGCAACAGATTTGATAAAAATGCCAAGGTAACTGACATGGCAGTGGCATCACAATTACTCGCCGATGGCGAAAAGGAACTGTTTGAAACCCAACACTTCCAACCAAGAAAATGTAAATCATAACATCCCACATACAACAAGAACGAATTCGTTAACACTTGTATTCATTCATTTTTAGTCGCTGAAAGTCCTGGAGGTTGCGCCTTTGAACGTGAAGTTGTTCCTCCTGATTGGGTGTTGGACTATTGGCATCCATTGGAAAAGGCTCAGTACCCAGAGTATTTTGCACGCCGTGAAGAACGTAAGAAGCAGTATGTCCAAATGTGGGAAGCAAAGTATGGAAAACCGAATCTAGAAGATGCTCATCACTAGATAAATGTTATTATAATGTTTAATAAAAACCGAAAGGAAATGGAGAAAGTTGTTTCTTTTATGTAAAAAAAAGAAAGCGAAAGTACTTCCAAGTTTGGAGCAACAATTCACCATTTAAATGCATTTTATCATAGTATTCTGTCTATGATTTGTTCATAGAGATTATTTACCTGAAATAAGTTTATGTGACACATCATTGCTCTCGTGTCAGAACACGTTTTTGGTCTTAAGGTATTTATTACGTTAACAAATAGAATCGAATGAAAACACTTAGATTCAATTTACATTTACAGTTTCATTGAGTTGAATGGATTTTCTTTATTTGTGTTTGTTTGTTGTTGTTTTGTTTATGAAATTCACTCGAAAATAAACAAAGTTTAAATGCGCTCCATGAATGAATCTATCAATCGACATTCGAAGTATAAAATTAGAAATATGTTTAAATGTATTCCATTGTTACAAATCATAAGAACGGATGTTAAAAGAAGATACACATATACGGAAAAATAAACTACGGTAAGAATAGAACTTGTCCCTCTAATTCATTTCGAGTGGTTCCATTCGGGGACGTTTCTTGCTACTGCTGTTTCCATTGGTCGCACCTTCGGCTGAGTGATCACGTTTCCTTGGCACTGTTTTTTTGTCCCATTGTTGGGTTAGATAGCGTAATAGGATGCAACGTTTCTCGAGGACAATTATTTGTTCCGCTGGATAATCCTCCGTGGGTAGATATACAGATGGACGCTTTTGCGATGTGCGAATACCATTTTCAGTGTTAAACAATGAGAAATTATTTGCATTGTGACAAGGAAGACCTTTCAGGAAGTCGTCCACTGACATGTTTGTTGGTTAATTGTACTGTTGTGGAGGGGTTCAGGTTGGGTTTGGTTTTACTATTTTGCACATTAAATTCATCAATATTGCACTTCTGAGCGTAGGTTAATATTTGAAACTTACTTGTTTAGATGTCCTCCAGAATTCAGGGAGATATCTTGAATGATGTTTGTGCTGTTTCCGAGAATATTTGCTTTGCTTTTAGAGTTTACACTGGTGAATACTTGATAAATTGACGTTTTGTTGCAATTTCGCTAAAGTATTTTTGTGAAATGATTATGACGTATGGTATACAAGGATTGGCAGCACACAATAATAAGTTACCAATTCCATTAAGGCGGAAACACAATGGCATTAGTCGGAAATTATTCTTTTTACCAATTATCTCAATTTATAGAATGAAATATGCATAGCAGAATTATGAAAAAAATTCAACTGTCTAAGTAGAAAATTAAACAAATTTTTACATACTATACTATATGCCCTCTATTTTCCAGTGAATTTTACTTTTTTATTCAAACTTTGGTTTGTTGAATACAAAAATGACGCGTGCTTGCTAGTTTCACTCCATAGATTGTCACAAAATATATTTGAACACAGCTTCATTATAAAATTCTGACAAGCAATTTATAAAAATCATATAAAACAAGTACTTTTTAAATGCACATATGTATATATTTATGTCGTTGCAAACAAATACAATAGATTCTTTGCAAATTGAAAAATTTCTGTCCCTCCCAGTTTGGACTGTCCATAAACACGATCTACAAACGTAATTGGAACCTCCCCTATGGTATAATTATGCTGACGGGCACGTACAAGCATTTCCATTTGAAATACATATCCCTTGGAAACACAGCTCGAGATGCACTTCTCCAAGACGTGCTTCTTGTACAAACGGAATGACCCAGTCAAATCGGACGCCCTTGGTCGAAGGAGTAATTGTGATAAGAAATTTGCTCCACGAGATATGAGCTTCCTCTTGAAATCCCACCCGTACACACCACCGCTTCCCTCATATCTAGTTCCAGACACGATATCGTAGTCGTTGGCTTGTTGCAACTTTATAAACTCCGGAATGAATTTCGGCTAAAAGAATAACTAAATTGATCGACCGTCAAACCCCTCTATCCATACACATACGTGGTGACTCAAATCAGCATCAATAATGATGATAAAGTCGCCTGTGGCATGTTTAATCCCATGAATGTATGCAGTTCCCAAACCCAATTTCGATGCCCTCGGTCGCAATAGGATTTTGTCTTCGCCATAGATCTTTTGTAAGTCTTTTCCTACATCCAAAGTCCCATCGGGGCTGCCATCATCAATCACTATGATTTCATAATTGAATTTACTGAAAACATCAGAAAATGATGAGCTGGAGGGTTGATTGGTGATGATAGTAGTGTTTTACCTTTCATTCATGTACTTCACAATCAACCAAACTATAATTGGCAGGTTATCCTTCTCATTGTATGTTGGAAGCAAGATACTATATTTGTGAACACTTTCTCCCATATTTAGGAAACGTTCACTTCACTTTTGGTCAACTAAAATCGACTTAATCCCGATAAGAGTCAATGGTGATGTGTTTTGTTTTGTTAAAAATGCCGATTACACATACAGAGATATTCGACTCTGATCTGGAAGGCCACTTGTTATCAAACCAGTATTCCAATACAGATTTTTCAATACACACGATATCTTTAAACTCACCTCAAAATAACTGGATGCATTCAGCAGATGATTTTAGAAATTACCACATCAAGTTGAACAAAAGCATTTTTAGCGGACAGTTTTTAAAATATATGCATATATAGTAAACATCGCAGACTATGGTTATATGCAGAAGAAAGCCAAATTGACTACAATTTTGTGCCTTGCGTATGTACAACTTCCTTGTTTGTAGGAGTAAATCAACGAGTAAGGTCTAGTTTGAAAGGGCAAAACTCCATCTTCAAAACATCCGCTACATGTCATCAGAATTTTCAAGTCTAAGGCAGTAAAAAACCATAAAAGGCATATTTTGTTCCTATTTTAATAAATTTAGACAAATATAACGGGACTTCCAAACGCGCGTATTTATACGTCGGAAGACGAAGTTATAACCTACAATCCCTCATCATTACTTTTTCCCTGCGTCCCCCCGTTCCCAAGATATTCGAAGTCAAAGATCGCTAATTTTCAAAAATATACCTACTAAAATTTCTGGGCGACTAGTACTTCAGAAATCCCAGCCAAGCAACTTTTGCGAACAACATTTCCACAAAATTCGCAACATCTCCGAGAATCCTGCTCGGACCAAGCCACATGACCACTCATCTGAAAGGTCTCACTAGGACCTATAGAGCAGAGGCATGTCGTTGAAAAATCGACTAACGGTAAAGGACTCACAAGGACCTAACGAGGTGAGTATAGTTTTTCAACCAAACTCCACATTAAATGCAGGCACATCTGTCTGGGTCAGCCGGTAAACAGTCTGCTCGACCCGGCAGATGCTAGAAGCCTTCCACAAAAAGTCAACCCAAATGTAAAACATACACACACTCAAAGGGTCCTTTCCAGGATCACACCTATACCCACTTCACACTACAAATAAGCAAATGCACGCTACTCGAAAAAATCCAATTCTCATGTAAAAATCCAGCCAAAACACCAGGCCACCAGAATCCCAGTAAAAGCAGCAGGTATACCCTTGATAACAACTTGAAGTATGCAACGATTTTTGGCCGGGGCCCACGATCACTTTGACTCAAAATTCATTGCATACACGGCGGTACACGGTCTGGCGCTTCCGTTGGTATGCGAGGCGGTACGCTGAGCGGTACGGGAAGCGATACAGAAGGCGGTATATGCGGCGGTACGGAATGCGGTATAGAAGCGGTATTGGGAGCGGCACGGAGGCGGGACGTGATCCATCAGGAGCTCCCATGCGTGGAGCGGTATGGGAAGCGATCAGCGAGGCGGTACGTCGAGCAGGACGGGAGCGGTACGATGTCCAAAAAAGCAACATTTTCATACAAAATCCGAGCCAAACACCAGGCCACCAGAAATGCAGAAAATGCAGCAGGTATACCCCCGATAGCAACTTGAAGTATGCAACAATTTTTGGCCGGGGCCCACGATCACTTTCGGTCCAAAATTCATTGCATACTTCAAGTTGCATCCGAGGCGGGTATACCTGCAGCTTTTTCTGCATTTCTGGTGGCCTGGTGTTTCAGGCCGATTTTTGGCTATTTTTTGACAAATACGAGCGATCCTCGCCGCTCTGGTTGGTCGAAGCGGGATGGTCGGCGGTATTGTCGGCGGTACACGGTTCGGCGCTTCCGTTGGTATGCGAGGCGGCATGGTGAGCGGTACGGGAAGCGGTACAGAAGACGGTATATGCGGCGGTACGGAACGCGGTATAGAAGCGGTATAGGAAGCGGACGGGAGGCGGGACGTGATCCATCGGGAGCTCCCATGCGTGGAGCGGTATGGGAAGCGATCAGCGAGGCGGTACGTCGAGCAGGACGGGAGCGGTACGATGTCCAAAAAAGCAACATTTTCATACAAAATCCCAGCCAAACACCAGGCCACCAGAAATGCAGAAAATGCAGCAGGTATACCCCCGATAGCAACTTGAAGTATGCAACAATTTTTGGCCGGGGCCCACGATCACTTTCGGTCCAAAATTCATTGCATACTTCAAGTTGCATCCGAGGCGGGTATACCTGCAGCTTTTTCTGCATTTCTGGTGGCCTGGTGTTTCAGGCCGATTTTTGGCTATTTTTTGACAAAAACGAGCGATCCTCGCCGCTCTGGTTGGTCGGAGCGGGATGGTCGGCGATATTTTCGGCGGTACACGGTCTGGCGCTTCCGTTGGTATGCGAGGCGGTACGCTGAGCGGTACGGGAAGCGATACAGAAGGCGGTATATGCGGCGGTACGGAATGCGGTATAGAAGCGAGCGGGATTGGAACGGTACGATGTCCAAAAAAGCGAAATTTTCATACAAAATCCGAGCCAAACACCAGGCCACCAGAAATGCAGAAAATGCAGCAGGTATACCCTCGATAGCAACTTGAAGTATGCAACGATTTTTTGCATGGGCGACATGGAAATTTTCCTGTCAAAATTCATTGCATACTTCAAGTTGCATTCGAGGGTATACCTGCTGCTTTTTCTGCATTTCTGGTGGCCTGGTGTTTTGGCTGGATTTTTGCATGAAAATCGAATTTTTTCGAGTGGCGTTGATTTTTTTTTGTTGTGTGTAGTGGGTTAGTGTGATCCTGAAAAGGGCCTTGTGCGTGTGTGATCCTGAGAAGGACTTTTGAGTGTGTGGTCCTGATGAATGACCCTTCTCCAGTTCCCGAGATATTCGAAGTCAGAGTGCAAATTTGCAAAAATATGACAAAATCGGCAACATCTCCGGGAGTGTTCGGACCAAGAAAAATGACAACTCATCTGAAAGGTCGTATTCAGACAAATGAAACCGAGCAATGTCCTGGAAAGTTTGACTACTGGTAAAGGGCAGTGCAGCTTCTGCTTTTTATATGAAAATATGAAAATTCGGTTTTTGTTCCACGTCGGGTGGAGTAAAATGTTCCGGTGACATTTTGGAAGGCGACTCCGACGGTATGGTCAGCGATACATGAGTTGTATTCTTAACTACGTACATACATACATACTTACCTTCTATTCCTGAGTAGGACTTCAGTCCTGAAAAGGACTTTTTGTGTGTATTTTACAATTGGGGTTGACTTTGAATGTTGGAGGATAGTTAGACTTGCTGAGTCGAGCAGATTTTTAACTGCTGGCCCAAGCAAATTAACCTTCGTTTAATGTGTGTTTTGATATTCGTTTGTCTGCCATTCAGTCGTCCACTCAGTTTAGTAATCAACTAAGTGCAAGAGTGAATCGCAATTTTGATCTCCTGCTTTAATTGCAGTTTGTGCCCAAAAAGGGCTGGCTACCGACGACGACGCGCCTGCGTGCGAATACGAGAACGAGAATGGTTTGCGAATGCGAGTGTGATTTACGAATACAAGAGCGTTTTGCGAATGCGATTAGAGGATAAACTTTTCATGCATGAACAAATATAATTTAGATGACGAGTTGCGAGATATGAACCGACGTGGCCGAGCCATTGCTGGCTGAGTACCTGAAAAAAGAGAAGCCCTGCCTACCTCAAGGGACCTGTTTGAGTCCTTGAGGGTTCCCCTACCTACCTCAAAGGCGCCTGTTTGGGCCATTGAGGGGTCCCCTGCCTACCTCAAAAGCGCCTGTTTGGGCCATTGAGGGGTCCCCTACCTACCTCAAAGGCGCCTGTTTGGGCCATTGAGGGGTCCCCTACCTATCTTCAAGGACACCTGTTCGGGTCCTGAAGGCCTACTATCTATCTACCTATCTGTGTACTTCCCTATCCATCTCTTTAGATGTGCATTGCCTACCTATCTATTTTTCGAAACAGATATATTATATAATGCATGTATATATACTCCTACTGTGCTTTGAAACTTATCCAAAAAAATTGATTCGAGTAAAAAATAAATACAAATCTCAGTTCGGTCTAACAACCTAATGTAACTGCGTTGAATGTATTTAAGCCAGTTGCTGAAGAGCTGCAACTCGTTGTCTAATCGACCTGACCACGAAACGAACCGACACGTATCGAAAAGAAACGAAAGAATCGAAATACCACGACGCGCCCGTGCCATTGTTGGCAGTGTACCTGAAAAAAGAAAAGCCCTACCTACCTCAAAGGCACCTGTTTGGGACCTTGAGGGATTCCCTACCTATCTTCAAGGACACCTGTTCGGGTCCTGAAGGCCTAAGTCTAACCTATCCAATTTGCAGTATACCAAACTATCTATGTGCTTCCGTACCTGTCTCTTTAGACGTGTAAGAGCTAGCCCTCGCTATCTATTTGTCAAACCAGTAATCTGTTTTCAAGACAAAGATGAGCTGTAGCTCGTTGACAAACCTAACCGAACTGAATCCAAGAACCGAATGAAACGAACGATCAGAACGAACCGAACCGTCGCGAAGGGCCCGTGTCATTGCTGGCCGTGTACCTGGAAAATAGAAGATGATGTTCCTGCCTAGCCTCATGGATCCTGAGCATCTGTGGGACCTATGGAATACATAAAAGTATATAGTTAAATGTACGCGAACGAAATGAAATCGCAGAAACCCGATTGAAAGCTTTCAATGTAACCCCTACTCAGCTGTGTGCACACACCGCAACCACCTGTCGACTCTTCTGATGGCACCTGGACTGCTGTCTACTTAATCTACTACTACAAATATTAGATAAACTGCCAAACCTACAAACTCTACAAATACTACAACAACTACAACTACTACAAATTCTACTGCAATTCTACCAGAAATTCTACAATATAACTAAACGGACAAATAACCATGTCCGTTGCTCACTCACGCTCAAGGACTCATCCACAACCATAGGCAAAGCCGGTATATAACAACCGAAGTGCCACATGGGTTGACAAGCTATGAGGCGAGGAGCTAAGAGAATCCCAAACCCTTCTTCAAGCTGCGAATACTTTCGAACTGCCATACAATAGATTCATAGTTCTGAAAGCCTAAACGCGCCGAAAAGAATATGAGTCTCCGTACAAAATCGTTTAAAATACAATAAATACAAAAGATGGCTCACCGTAGGCCTTAATACCGCCCACTGCGAGTCTCCTGCTCAACTGTCTACAAGTACTACAAAGACTACGACTATGACTACGACTACGCCAAATGCTACTGCCAATAATACTTATATAAGCAGACAATATAACCTTGTCTGTAGACCCGTCCTGCTCAAGGACTCATCCACGACCATAGGCACAGTCGGCATATAACAGCCGAAGTGCCACATGGGTTGAAAAGCCCCGAGCAGAGGAGCTAAGAGAACCCAAACCCCTTCTCAAGCTACGAATGCTTTCGAACTGCCATAAGTTATATTCATAGTTCGGAAAGACCAGTCGCGCCGAAACGGATATGAGCCTCTGTACGAGTTTATTTAATGTACAAAAGAGGAATGAAAGATGGCTCACCGGAAACCCTGACATCGTGCGTGGTTCCTGCTCAATTGTGCTTGTTTACGACCAAAAGGAAAACTACAAGTCTACCAAGAGACTACTAGTACCAAAAATTCTAACGCAACACAAGCAGACAAAACAACCTTGTCTGTAGCCCCATCATGCTCACAGACTCATCCACGACCATAGACACAGTCGGCACATAACAACCGAAGTGCCACATGGGTTGACAAGCCCCGAGAAGAGAAGCTGTCTAATACTAAGAGTAACCCAAACCCCTACTCAAGCTACGAATGCTTTCGAACTGCCATAAAATAGATTCATAGTTCTGAGAGACTAATCGCGCCGACAAGGAATTAAGCCTCTGTACAATTCAATACAAATCTTAAGCCTAACAAATAAATGCGCAAACAAGCTGTGAGCAGAAAAACCGATCGCTATGTACCTGAAAAGAGAAGAGCAAAAGGAAAGTTCTGAAAGTATAAGAACAAAGCTGAAAAGAGAAGAGCAGAATGCCTACCTAGGCTCAGGACACCTGTTCGGGTCCTGAGGGTTTCCCTACCTAGCCTCAGAGCACCTGTTCGGGCTCAGAGGGGTCCCCTGCCTAGCCTCAAAGACACCTGTTCGGGTCCCGAGGGGGTTAGTGGAAAATATTTGCATAATAATAATAAAAGCTAAGTATTCACATGTGTTCCCGTATACCCGAAACCGATTGCATGCTAGCATGTTGATTTGCGAAACGAGATATTAGAAACCTTAAAAGAGAAGAGCAGAATGCATACCTTGCTTCAGGATACCTGTTCTGGTTCTGAGGGATTCCCTACCTAGCCTCAGAGCACCTGTTCGGGCTCTGAGGGGTCCCCTGCCTAGCCTCAAGGACACCTGTTCGGGTCCCGAGGGGGTTAGTGAAAAAATATTTGCATAACCGAAACCGAATTCATGCCAGCATGTTAATTTGCGAAACGAGAGTCATGACTCAATATTGATTCACTTTTCGACTATGTATGTGTATAATAGAATAATAAATGAAAATAAAAAAAAATTATAAATAGTTTAATATACTCATGTGCACATACTCCACAGCTGTCCCTTGTTGGTAGTCTTCGTTGGGTCGCTTGTGACCATTGGTGATCCATTTTGCGGCTGCTTATAGCCTGTACCGAACCGAGAACCGAACCGTAATCCATGGGCGGAGGTAGCCCTACGTACGCACACAACCGAACCGAACCGAACCGTAATCCATGGGCAGAGGTGGCCCGAGTATAAATCGCTTACGCACAAAACCGAACCGAGACCCGAACCGTAATCCATGGGCAGAGGAGGCCCGCTTTCAATCGCATTTAGTTATACGCACACACTTATGTATATCGACGGATTGGGTGTGTGGATGAGTGGCAATTCTTCAGACATCAAACGACGGACGATGCGAGAATTCTACCGACCCCCACAGCAAAACAAAAATGCCTTCTCAAGATTCGCTTGAGCAAATATTTCTGGTCGCTCCAATGTGGAATGCGCCACCGCGTTAAATCACAATTAAATCGGTTGAATTGAACCGAAATCAATGGGCAGTTGGGGGCAGAGACAGACTAGGGACTCCGACGGGAGTTCGCGACGGTAAGCATGTCCGAACCGGTGCATGCATTCACCCGAGCATGATTCAATAGACGGAGCATCATCACGCATGCATACCAATACTTTCGATCAAGGGTCAAGTAAGTTGGTGGTGGGTGCTATTCCTCAAAACGCAGCAACCGACTTGCACTCGACGACGAACGATGCAAGTAAATACAAACGAAAAAATTAATACAATATCGCAACAAGTTTCGCATAAGCAGATGCTTCCGAACGCGCAGCATGCTGCCCCACATGCATCATCTTGCCGCGCATCAGTCATCCTTCACCACATCCTAGTCAGTGTGTGTGTATGTGGGTTGTTAGTACTTCATGCATTGGCAGTGGAGCATCTCATACATGTTGGATGATTTATCTGCATGCTGGACGGGAGAGGGTGGGTTGTTGTGGTATCCTACATGTGGGGCGGGGGTTGGCAGGGGAACATGCTTCAGAAAAAAATTCGAAAAAAAAAAATATCCCCGACGTGCACTCCTCGACGGCCACCAACAGACTGAGCTCTCTCCCCGGCGGGGGTCCCTTATATAGCCTCTGTCCCCAACCCCAGTCGACTCTCACAATTTCAAATTTCCCCTCAATTTTTCGATTTTTTTTGCCAATTTTTATATTTTTTGATATTTTTGTGGATCGCCGCTATTTGGGGGCAATGGGAGAGGGTCATGGGGATGCCCCTTTTGTGTCCATGAGTGTTTTTGTATTGTTTGAATATTTCCTCTGCTAGAAATGCACTTACATTCTGGAATGAATGGCTTTACCAATCCGTACCATGGATTGCAAGCTTTTTGTTGATTCACGATTCGCCTTTGGCCTTCAATCCTATGGGGGTTCTCCTGTACACCCTATAAGTTGAATGTCGTGTTCGAAGTTCCAACAACTTCACCAAACATGCATGATACATACATACATACATATGCCTACCCTGTCTGGGTATGGCGGCGTACAAAAACCCAAACAATAAACAAACAAGACACGCACGTGGTTCACGGTTGCCATATGAACGGTTTGTGCGCATGATCCTGCATTGACAGCTAGAACCATTCATCAGAGGTCGCCTCAGTCGCCGAGAGGGTGATGGTTCCTGTAAATGATGTCCTGTCGGTTTCAGTTGGGATGGAAAAATTGACTGGACGAAGTGAAGTGTTCCTGTTTGATCTCAATTGAATAAGTTTCCCAATTTTGACTTGTAACCCACATTTATACATAATTAACTTGTTTAGTGTTAGATAAATCGAATTTATTTGCTTGTAATATGTAGTTATCTAATTTTGCGGGATATGTTTACGTAGAAATCTCGCTTCGCCTACGCCATCACACCTGAGTGTATGCATATAAGATTCATTGTTTGTTAGCTTCGTGGGAATCCTTTGGAGGATGGCCAAGAAAATACCATTTAATGTGGTATTCGCATCAGGTAAGTGGTCAATACCATAAAATGGTCATTGCATTTATTAGATAACCAAAAGTGAAGATAACACAATGGTTACGGTCGTCTACAAGGACTAATCATTGCTGTGAAAATGTATGCGGTCGTAGGATGATACGATACGCCACCAGTAGATAAATCGATAAGTCAAAAAAGTGCAAATAACAAGCTGCTGATGATGAAACCCGCAAGAGGTTGTTGTGTTTTGTTCATATTCCTCACAAATGCTTTCCAATAGACTGCCGCTGCAACTGCACTCAAGAGATTTCATCACAGGATAATAGGCTAACAAAAATATACCTTTTTCTGCCTTCGGGGGAGTGGGCTAAGGAGCTGTTTATTGATTTGAAAATTTCCTCAGCCCATGGAGAGGTCGAGAGAGTGTGATGAAGGCTTAATTAATATTTTATATGCTCGAAAGGATTTGCAATGCAAACCAAACGTGAATGTGGGGGGCCTTTATTGTTTCCGATGTATGAGTAGCTCCCTTGCATGACTAAGATGTTTTCTTTCTTGCTTCGACGACGGAGGAATGGCATGGGTTGAGGGGTCTCTTATGATGACACTCAGTAATTTGCGGACTTGGTTAATGTTTAAGTGCTCTTAGCCTTATTGAAACATTTCCCAACCGTCGCAGCAGGTTCAAAAGGCATTTGAAACGGCGTAGCAAGTCTCCTGTAATGACCTTTAAAAATCGACCCGCTTTAGTGGCGTTGTACATTTCATTGCTGGAATGGAGAACATCCATATGTACACGTTTGATGTCATATCTTTAGTCATTCTGTATGGCACTTGTTCAGATTAGGAATGTAATTCGTTTCTCTTCGAAAGCTGTGCAATGCGACTTATTCCCATCCACAACTGCGACAGCATCTTGCTCTTTCACTTTCATTAAACTCCTTTTTCTATACGAAAAGGATTGCCTGAGTATATATGTAGTCCCATTAATCTCTTTCGACCAACAGAATCACTTCTCTCAAATCCGATGATGAATAGAACATTAAATTCCATTGTACAGACTGCAGGCACAATCACCAGGATAATTGAATACGTTTTGTAGTTGTAGGCAGGATTGCTGTTGGCCTCATGCCAGTAAAATCTTGTTGGACACTAAAAACTGATTTAACATCAAGTGCTAGACGTCGCAGATAGCCTGCTTCAGAGACAAGTGGTTTCTTCTAAATTACAATAATGGAGGGGTTTTTCTTTAAAGGAAATCCGACGCATTCAAAAAAATGTAAAAAAAAGACTTTATTGCTGGACTTTTCTTCTTCTTAGCTTATTTCTTGTACTTCAATTTTCCAAGCAATGACCTTGCAGGTCCAATGATTGTCAGTAGCCAAACAATCAGTGTCACTGAGCTGATAAATGGAATGAAATGTGAGTCCACGTACTTATAGAAGAACTTTGTGTTGTAGCCAAGAAAGATGGTTGACATGGCAACTGTGAATGTAACAAGTCCAAATAGATTGTGTCGTAGTTTTATTTCTGCGGGTTTAAGGAACTTCTTGAGGACGCCTGGGAATAGATTTGCCATGCCACCTAGAATGCTGGCCAAACACATCAAAACTGTTGCAAGTCCTGGAAGAAAGAAGGCAGACATAAATTAACTGAAGGCATGCAATCGATTAGGGCAGCAGCTTACCAAATTTGCCGTGGATTGTCGTGAAGTGAACATCAGTCTTTGTCATCTTACCAATGCCCGCCAGCAGTCCCATAGAACCTCCAACAATTTGCATTCCTGTATGCAGCCGGGACTTAGTTTTGTGCGATAAATTCCTGGTGAGAAGATTCTCCGGATAGTGGCACATAAGCGCTTCAGCGGCCAGCAAGTGGAACTGTCATAGAAGAGACATTTTGTTTATCAGAATTAGCAAATCACTATTGACCTTCAACCTGGAACATTATTGAATAAGCGAAGAAATCATTTACGCATCTGTTTCATTCTGAATGGTTATAGTTTTGTGCAAACACGCAAGTCATCGATTTGTTTTCCGCAGTTGAAACCTTGCACTATCGGCAAGGCCCCCCACTGCTGACAACACCCTGCTATCTCTGTTTCGAAGACAAAAGTTATCAAATATGGCCCAACCGAAAAAAGTGATCGTTTCGCGTGATTGCCTAATCTGCTGACGTGTAGCCATTCAAAGAAGTTTCTTGCCAACACTGATCAGAGCATAGTTCATGAATATAACGAAGCTGCGTAAAAATAACTGTAAGGGTAGCAGGTACCTGTTGAGGATCTCTAGATTGTAAAACAATCCCGCTCATGAACTCTCCCCCAACGGGTAGTTATTTTATCTTCATTTAAGAGAAAACAAGTGCTTGACTCTGAGATCAAAATACGTACGTACAACTACACATGCACACACCAGTGTCTGTATATATTTTTAGAAATAATACTCAATAATCGTCATCAGACTGGAAGAAAGCAAAGCCAAAGCCGGCCAGCGAGAGCAGCAGCATGAACAAATGTTGATGTTATGTCATTACACAAACAAAATTATCACTCACTACACTATCTCACACTTCTACAGCACACATACCCCGGTAGTCGCGAGCAACGCATGCAGTGATGTATCCGAAAAGCTAAGGCTTTTCGCCAGGAAGGTCATATAAATAACTACGAATCCAATCAAGATATGATTGAGGGTATTCAGAAGAGCTTGTAATTGCTTCCATTTGGATACAGGAGGAGCTTCTTTTTTAACACTCGATTTGGATGCGGTCTTCTGCGCCATTGTATTGTTTTGTAGAGTAGATCACTTTTGAAACTGACACACAGTGTCACAGATACTTCTCGTTCTGCCGTGAGTCGAAATGTTGTTCTGAGCGGCCACTGGATTGGAATGAGAATGAAATTGAGTGGAACTCGTATCATATTTAAATTTGATTTTTGGAAAAAGCGAAGAGTTCCTTCCTTCTCTTTACTGTTTCGCAAAGTCATTCATATTCGTTAGCATTTTGATTGGGGACAGCGAAAAATTTGGCAAAGCGGCATTCTGTTGAATGATTTGCTCCGATTTCTTTTAAGTGAATGATGATGGTTGTGTTGTGTGTTTAACGTGCGTTTCACGAATCTATTTGATTTATCAGCGTCGGAATTAGATAAACATTTTTCATGCTTAATGCAGTTCAAGGTTCAGCACTTAATGAAAGCAGGCGGCGGCTAGCATATCTTGAATTGATATCGAGTAACGTTCAGTCACCTTGGAATGTATAATTTATGTATTTACATACCCCAATGGTTCCCATAAATGTGTGAGCAGCAGTGTCCTCAAAATTCAAACTCTTGCATAGATACGTCACATATCCAGCCACCAAGAGAATGAGGATGTGATTAAGAGTGTTGAGCATTCTCTGTAGTTGGATCCATTTGGATAGCTCCTTCTGTGCGGGTCCCTTCGACTTGGTTTTACCCATTTTGTACTCGCCTATTTCAGTCTAGCCTCGTGTAGAGAACTTGAAATACTGACAAAAAGATTGATAAGCATTGGCTATCGTGAGATATCTAGCAATGATTTTTTTTTACAAAACATGCTGGAAAAAGCTCTGATTAGCCTCCCCGCCAAGTGACTTAAAATAATTTCTTATCTTACAGGTGAGGACCCTTTGTTTCCGTCAAGTGAGCTGAACACCCATGGGCCAACTGTGCACGGTTGGCGAAGTAGTCCTGGAAATAATATTAACCCTCACGATATAGTCTTACGTTTTCATAAACCGGCCAAAATATGTCGCATACAAATCTTAGCCCACCAGTATATGATTCGTAAGTATTCCACATCATCCCAGCTTCATTTACTCTATGAATAACCTTTCGTTTTGCAGCTGAAAAAGTTGAACTGTGGCTTCACTATTCTCCCAAGGGGATACCAAGCACTCCCTCCAGCCAATGTTTTGATTTCTTAGGATTTATTGCGCTTTCAGATAATGCCGGAACAAATTTTAAATCTCGAGAATTACAAAGTGTGACTGTTACTCCCAGAAAAGGCACTCACTTGAAGTTACGTCTAAGCACCCCGCACAGAAATGACTATAACACGGAGGGACAGATAGCTCTGATAGCTGTTAATGTGCTGGGAGAAGACCTTGAGTCCAATTCCAATGGCGAGGATACGACTGGAGACGTACAGTTGTCTGATAATGGCGAACCAATTCTGGCATCGGTTTGTGATGATCTTTTGTTTTCTATGTATGTCGAGGAATCCATTGCGGATATCATCCGTGAAATGGAAGAGAAAAAATCAAAGGCAGTGAACGATGAGCGATTTGAGTATGCAAGGAAATTGAAACTCTGCATGACGTCATTGAAATCCGCAGGAGAACGCCTAGGACGATATGCTCTGGCGAAAAGGCAAGCGGTTCAGCAAGAAGACTTTACCACGGCGAAACTGAGGAAGGAACAGATCGAAATGTACAGAGGGTCAGTGTTGAAACATCTTATGGTTGATCAACTGCTTGAACGAAATGGGATAATCCCCGACAACGATCTCTCATGTGAGATTTACTCTTCGAAACCTACTCTACCAGTCGCGCCAAGTCTACAAGAAGTTGCAACTGCATTGGCTGAAGCACATTTTGCCGCAACAATGAGTCCAAAGAGTGCACAAGAAGATAAATCCTCGACTGATGGCGGCAGCTCTGGCGGTGGTGGAGGAGTTGGAGCACAAAGCACAGCAAGTGATACGCACTCCACCCATTCGACGGGAAGTCATAGAAAATCCCATGATGAAATCCCAAACTCCCCCAAGCTGAATATTGGGCGAAGTCCTAGTCGTGGATCGCCCATGTCAAGCCACCAGGGGTCATTGAGGCGGAGAAACAAGAGTGCTCCAAGGAACAGCTATGAGGACTACGAGGAGAGGGCCATACCGACACTGCGACAGTAAGTAAAAAAGAATCAGGACTGTAATGTAGGCTTAAATGTCAGTGTCGTAACTTGTTTCTGTAGATTGTACTTATTTTAGCTCGAGTTTGCATGGGCCTTGAAGCTAAAACCGCTTTAGTTGTACATACATACATAAACATACATAAAACATAATCCTGAATACTCTCAATGGTGGTTCTCCTTAAGTTGTGGTTGTTATCATATTGAAATTTCAGTTCACATACTAATGAATTTTTAAGGGAATGTCAAGGCAGTGCGCTGCTTGAGGCGGATCCAAACAGAGGACGGTCTCGTTTGAACGATCGGGAGCGACGGCAGGCTGCGTTGCCCATATTGGTGTTCGGGAATGAATTGGTAAGTGTGGAGTAAGTTATCTTCAGCATAAATAATCCCGTTCATATTCTAGGTAGAGCAATTCTATTCACGCCAATTCCAAGACCGAGAGGACGGACTGATGCGACTGCGTAATTTCTTAAAGGGTCAAGAAACCGAAGGCGAGTGCGCTGCTGGAGCAAATAAGGTTGCACGTAGTGCCGCGCTGCTGTTGCATCGAGCTGTTCGAGATGCTGTTTACTCAGTTTTTAATCAGGCTACGGAGACTGTTAGAGTGCTGTTCCTAGAGTTCGTTCCGGGCAGAGTGTCGCAAAGTGAAGTCGCCCGTTGCGTGGATCGCCTTCTGCCAGAACTATTGGCTAAAAGCGGCGATCCCTCTCCACGAATCCATACTCTGGCACAGCACACGATTCTGAGTATAGCCGCATGCCCTGAAGTGAGTGAACAGCACTTAGTAGCGCCGGCCTTGTCCCGAACGGTGAGCTCCGGGACACATCCAAGATTGGCGCTCAGTCGTATGCAGATGTTGGAGCAGTTAGTGTTGAGCCAAGGCATCAGCACGGATAAGCACAGTGGCTTAACTTGTCGAGCGTTGTCTGAGTGCGGATGTTCGGGTATTCATCATCCTGCTGAACCGGTGCGGAAGGTTGCCGAACGTATTCTATTGCTGGTGTATAAAGTGAATCCACGACTGGTACGAAAGCAACTGCCTCCAGATGATGATATTACGAGGAGGAACTTGCTATACAGGCAGCTGTTCACAGAGTTCGACAAGTTGGATATGGAAAGAAAGAAGGAAATGCTAGAAGCAAACAAGCACTTCTCAGGGCCATCTAGCGACCCAATTTCACCGCCCTCGAATAGGACCAATGACAAGCGGCAAGCTTCGCGATTGAATCAGGCTGATAAGACAATGTATGACAGTCAGATGGGGTTTGTCTTTGGGTCGAAGAGTCCGGACTCACAATCGAGTCCTATGCGACGGTCTGAGACGAGAATTCTGAAGAGCAAAAGTGGTCACTCGATTAGTGCTGGAAATGGAGCTGAGAGCAACGGGTATCCAGCTGGAACTCCGTGCAATGGAAAACAGGAATACAATGAGAAAGTAAAGCAGTCGATGATATCAAGTAATTCAAGAAAGAGTTCCAATTCAAACTCAAACTCTGAATCACTTGAAGAGCCTGATGTGATGTAAGAATGTCTTTCGAGCGAGGGAAAGAGGTAATGAGAGTTTTTATGTGTTTCAGACGATGCCCGTTTTGTGATTGGTCCTGTCATGGTGAGCAAGCGCACTTGGACAGGCATTACTGGAAAAATTGCCCGTTCTTGACAAAATGTCCGCAATGCAGTCATGTCTTGGAAGTAGCAGCCCTCAACTATCATTTGACAAGTAGGGCTTATGGATTTTTTGGGACTGATTATGACTTTGACTTTATTGCAGATGAATGCGAAGCAAAGAACAGTTACATAACCTGCGACAGATGTACGGAATCTGTTCACAAACAACTGTACGAGTTGCATCAAATGGAGGACTATTGCCGGGGTGTGTGAGATTTGATGGCTTGGAAGGTTTTCTCTTATTTACTAAGTCCCATACAATTTTAGAGCTAAAGACAGGTGCAGCACGTTGTCCCCTCTGCCATGACGATGTGCATCTACCCTTGGATGGCGGTTGGAAATTGCATTTACTTAGCTCTTCTGGTTGCCCAGGTAATGCTCGACGCAGGGTTAAAAAACAAACAAATTAAGTGTTATTACCTAACTTCGCTCTAACAACGTAAACAAAAAAAATCGCAAATCTTATTAACTAAACAGCGCTGTCTTGCCTTTTTTGGTCATCAACAAAAAGATGTTTTTTCGAAATATTAAACCAGTGAAACTAATCATTGATCGCTCGTTAGGGAAATGTGCAATTTCAAATGCAATTAAAATTTATTAAAAAACAAATCTCATCACAATTTTTTTGAGCTTAATAAAACCAAGAATAATAATACGAAATGTTGAATAAATTACAAATATATCTGAAATATATTTTTAGTCATTTTAAAATAAACCACACACAAAATAAAATAAAAAGTACGAAAGAAATGTTTAACCGTCACATACACACATACCTACATACATATACCATATACGTATCTAAAGTTAATTTGTTAAAGATTAGAACAAATATTTTATTTCCTTTAGTTAGAGTTGTGTACTTTGATTATGTGAATTTGTGAAATGAACCCAATTGTTTCCTATTTTTCTATAGTTTAGTTAATGAAGTCTTTAAGTAGGAGTTAATAGTTGTTTTTATGTTAACTATTTTTTACTCAATTGTGATTGATTTAGGAGTAGAGGAAATCTAATTTTATGAATAATTTAGTCACGATATGATATATTTAAGTAATTAATTGTACTACTTGAACTGTGCTGTAGAGATTTTGTATTGATTTTTATTTTGTGTCGAATTATTACGTCCGTTTTACCGAACCCATCCAATAAATATAAACAAAACATATAAAACACAAACCTATTTCAATAAAAAAAATAATATAATAGGCAGATTAAATGATACCGGTGAAACATTTGAATAAAAACTACTATGCAAAATGAATGTGTGTTTTCTTCTTCCTTTTTGCAAATCATAAAACGAATGGGAAATGAAATTGATTTTGAATTTGAAAAAACACAAACGTGATGATCTCATCCGTTGCGAACTACCTTACCGATTCACACTCGTCAATCCACAGAATTACGTCTGAAATCGTATCTTACTGAATCCGACTGTCAGAATGACAGTTTTTCATAAAACGTCGCACCGCACCACTTGAATTGATAGCCAAAGCTGGCTGCCGCACACACAACGAGTACATTTCCGAATTACTGAAATCAGTCGAGAAGCGGGGGAAGTCAGTGAATTAATTGGGCCGGCTATTTTCTAACATAAATTGCTAATAAGGGAAAAGCGAAACGTTTTGCACTAATTAAATTCCGGTGATTTGTCATAATAATGATAAACCATTGGTGTAAAGTCGTGTCCCTCTGAATTTCTATTCTCACTTTCGTCCTGAGTCCTTTCGGAGACAACAAAGGTGGCGTCTATCCTGTAGAAAACACACAAGACAACTTTTACGAGGCTATTTCATACGAAGGATTGTATTTTAATTTCAATCATGACGCTACAGGATTTACTTGATCACACATACCTATCGAAAGAAGAACTTACCGGGTTCGATAATTACAAGGTAAGCGCACTGCATCCTTCATGCAAACCCTTTCTTTTGCTTGAGTCCTTATGGGATTTTCGTTTTACAGTACAATGCGATAGACACGTCTCCATTGAGTGTGCATGTGATGCATCCCTTCTGGAACTGGATCGTTAAGGTGGGTTTATTGTGCACTTGTGTCTCCAAAAACACGTGAAATAATCAATACACAACTGCTGCAAGCAGTTCTTTCCCAGATGGATAGCACCCAATTTAATGACTTTCCTCGGCTTCCTCTTTACGGCAGCAAACTTTTTCCTCCTCTCCTACTACGACTGGAATTTCTTCGCAAGTTCTGGTGATCCGGGATACACACCGATCCCTGAATGGGTTTGGCTGTCTACTTCGTTGAACATATTCATTGCATACACTCTAGATGGTATCGATGGGAAACAAGCGCGCCGCATTGGACTGTCTGGTCCTTTGGGTGAACTATTCGACCATGGTTTGGATTCGTACACAGCTGTCTTGATTCCTACCTGCTTGTACAGTATTTTTGGACGTTGTGGAACATCGATTCCACCAATTCGGATGTACTACATCTGCCTGATGGTATTCTTTAACTTCTACGTGTCCCACTGGGAGAAGTACAACACAGGAGTGCTGTACTTGCCTTGGGGATACGATTTCAGTATGTGGGGATCGACAGCTATGTATTTTATTACATGGCTGTTTGGTTATGAATTCTGGAAACAAGAGCTTCCCTTAGGCCTAACATTTGGTGTTGTGATGGAGTTTCTATTGCACGTAAGCGCTTTAGCAAACATGCCAATGGTTGTTATTAATATGTACAAGTAAGTTTTGATTGAATCTCATTGGATGAATAAAATGGTGATTATTTTGTGATGTCCTTTCAGTTCGTATACAAAGAAAACCGGACGAATGCTGCCGTTACAGGAGTCTGTACGACCGCTGTATCCATTTATCGTATATCTAGTTCTGCTTCTGGTCTGGCCACTGGTGTCACCATCGGGCATTGCGGACAAAGATCCACGGGCGCTGTTCATTTTAAGCGGAACCATATTCAGTAACATCAGTGTAAGTACTTTCCTGTAAAAGTAATTAAATTGCTAGCGATATGATGATGAGGTTCTATCGATTTGGATGGAATTACCATTTCGTTCGTGAATAAGGTGTGTGTGACCATTTCGTTCTTTATCTGCGTTATGAGGTGTTAATTTGATTGACATTAATATTTTTTTGATTATCAAGTTAGTGTCTGAGGTAAGGAAGAATGATGATAAGAATGTTTGATTGCTTGTACATGCGTACGTTTTGTACAACGTGTGCTATTCCCTTAGATTTCGGGCGGGGATTCCATGATTTCATGAAATCTTATCTTTCAGAAAAATGATCCACAATCCATGCGACTTTTCAGTCGTGTTGATGATGTCTATATTCAATTCTTTTTGCGTAACGTAGTACTTATCGGTGAATCATACTCCATTGAAGGTGACTCGCATTCTCGACAGGTTTTTATAAAATCTTGCGCAATATCATAATTTGAATTGGCGCATGTCTGATGCCTTTTATTATTTATTCCAGTTGTTGGTAACACGTTTTTTTGTATTGTCTTGTTAGTCTGATCGGGTTTATGGAGGTAACAAGTTTAGTTATCCTAGTCCCTTTTAGCCGAAGCATGCGATTTACTCGTTAAAATGACTGTAGTTGATGCGGTTGTTGTGTGTCTGTTTATATACACGTTGATGGCACAGCAGCGAACGCGTGCGAAAAATAGCTTCAGATGAGCAATGCCGATAATGCCCTTCTGCTCCAGTTCATTCGTTTTTCCTACACTTGAAGCATACCCGTAATCACACGGTCGCATCGAAATCAAGCAAATCGTGTGACTTTCTTTAGTCCCTCCGACGGTTCATTAGTTGAGGACGGATTACTAATCAAAACATGTACAAAATCTCCACGCGATGCTTATTCCTTTCGCCTTCTATTCTGCCATCAGAGACACTTTCGTTTGCTTTCAAACCTTTCTATCTGTTTGTTCAAAATTTCTCCATCTTCTTGTGGAGCAATTTATTTATGCAAGCTACCTTCACTCTCTATCTCTCTCTCACACACACACACACACACACTATTATTGTTTAGTTTTTTAGTTGTTTGGCATTGTCGCCGAGATGCTGTAGATCTCAATTGTAAAGAAAAAATGAACGCACACTTCTCTTTTCAAGCATGTTTAATGTCATAGGCTATCAGCATAGAACACGATAGGAATTTAATTTGCTTACTATACACATACTTTGCCCCCTTTTTACTATGTTGCACATCGTCTCTCAACTATTTCATTGCACGTTTTTACAGCAGACAATAATCATTTGAATTTCCTCTATTTGCAGTGCCGTCTCATCGTCTCCCAAATGTCCAAAACACGTTGCGAAGCTTATCACTGGATGACCCCGATATACATTATTTGCATCGCTCTCGCTCTCTGGATTCCATTGCTTGAACGTTTCATACTGTATGTACTTTTGATTGTGACAACGCTCACCCATTGGCACTATGGCGCGAGTGTTGTCAATCAAATGTGCAGACACTTCAATCGGATTTGCTTTAAAGTGACCTTTGCAACAGATTTAAAAAACGAAGCGGAGCACTTGCTTAAAGCCGATTAAGGCCGTCAGGCCAGAGCAGACCGTCAAGAGTTGTGTAAAAAAAAAAAAAAAAAAACGAAAAAAGATAAACCTGATGACGATGAATAGCGAATCATCATCAGAGAAAAGCTGCTGATTTCTTTTATATTTATATACATATATACACACATATTTGGTGTCGAATAATCATTTATCTTTCTATCATATCTTAAAGTAAGAACATTTCTGTCTGATCTGTTTTATTTTATTTATGCATTTATCTCATATTTTTTAAGTCTTACTTTATTGAATATGTATATTTTATGTTCGAATTTTTGTTTGTTTATCTCTAGACCGCTTATGATACACGTACATCTTCAAAGTTTTTTTTTTTTGGTTTTCCTCGCTCTATATACAGTTTTAAGTTTTACTCAAAATAGATCCATTTATACAACCGTTAAGTTCAACTGTATACAATTTAAGATCCATACTCAGGGTGATCCTATAACAGACGCAAGCACTCTGTGAATGTGAATATTGTAAGATAATAACAAAACAAAACAAAATAATATTAAAGAAAAAAAAAACAAATCAAGAGAACTTCCAGGTAGCAAATATTTAACAAGAAAAGACAAATTGTTACTAAACTTACTAAAAACAAAAATCTATTGCTTGAGTGTGTCGTGCTTTTGTTTAAGATTTCATTTATTCTATTTTTTTCTAGTCGAAGTTGAATTATTTGAGCAATTGTATGCTTATCCAAAGTTACTATATTAACACACGCAATACTCTATATTAACGGAAAATAAAGTTTTTGTTTGTTTTCGTAGTGTTTATTCATATGAATGCTTTTGAGTCAATCTCTCTCTCTCTCAGACGAATCTGTATAAGTATTATTGTCAAACCTCATTATGTTAAAGTACGTCAACCATAACCACATAAATAATTTATTTACCCCATTGTATGTAACAACTCAAAGTTTGCAAACAGCAACTAGAGTTAACCTCCAAACGGGCAGTTTTGTTTCGTTTTAACAGAGATTCTTTTAGTTTAAGTTTATTCTGAACGCACGTGATGTTGTCACATGTATAAAATGTAAAATGTGTATGCAATGTGGCATAGCCTCAAGCAAGTATTTTATTTATACAACTATTGCACAAAACAAGTGAGATCACAAAAGACTCGGAACGAAGTAATTTATAGAAAATTCAAATTGTACAATTCTTTATTTTGTTCTTTTGCTTTTAGTTTTAATTTTGTTCGACAGTATATCAAAAAGAAGGAAAATAAAATAAATTTCTTAATTCACAAGTAACAGGCTATTTCAGTTGATTGGAGTTAATTCGTCGGTCTGATGCATTAATTTAAGCATCGCGGACGAGTATGTGGACGACTGTCAGGGTGTTAATTTTCAATTTGACGAACGGAGTTTATTTTTCCGTTTCTTGCATAGTCACTGCTACTTGAACGTGTCAAACCAGAAGCTAACCATCTTCTCACGGTTTATTTACTCGGCCCATCCACATCCACATGCGCATGCGGATGATCAGTTTTTGATCGTCGACGAGAACCTCTTGCTTACCATGGTTTCCCCGAACCTGAGATCTTCCCTTCGTTCTTATTCCATCGCTCTTCTTCTTCGGTTGTTCTGGATCTCTGTGAATGTTGTTTACGAATTACAAATCCAAAAACAAACCACTCGCTCTGTGGTGAATGCAAAAAATCGAATCTCATATCAAACTTGTTTACCTGCGACTGGCGCACATACTAAAAGTTTGTGTGCTATTCATTACCGCTCGGACTATAAAACAATAGAAATAAGAAAGAACAAAACACGAATATTCATTTTTACGAAAAAAAACTCGTTTATTTTGGTTGATTTATCGTCGTGTCAAATCTTAATCTGTTTCAATTCCTCCTCTCGATTCCACCCTGCATACATACGTATGTCAACACGATGCTTACTATTATTCTCGGGGCTTACTTGCTTCATTGAATTCTCCGCTCCAAACGCTACACGCTCCATTCTATACTGAAGAAGATTTATCGAACAAGTTCAATGAGAGGATTAAAACTCACAGACGTCAGAGTGTGTATTTAAGTATACACTTGATTTATTTGTCGTTAACTACAAGACAATACTACAAGCTAGAATCTGTCGATTGTCGCACTTAATCTAAGAAATCGCTGTGCACGTTTGGCACACTTAAAGAGAATTACTACAAGCTAAAAATAGTTAAAATTCAGTTCAGTTATCTTAATAACCATCCGCGAATCGACAGATCCCGTAGCTATCGCGCTTTCTATCCGGTCCACATTCCTCTGTTGCCCCAAGTAGCTTAAGTTCAATTTCCGTTGTCTTTGCATTGTCTTCCTCATTGTACTTTGGATATTCGGCTTGCATTGCCCGGGAGTCAAAGACTCCTGGATTGTATCGCAAAGGATTCAGCGGAGGATAGACGTAATTGTGAATTGCCTCCTCAAGGCTGTCGGTACTGAGTGGTAAGTCCAAGGAGCGGGTTTCACTCAATTCTTCATCATCGCCATCATCATCGTGGCTTCTCTGCCGTGGTTGAACTCGGTTGAAGTCAAGCGATAAGAGGCCGTAAAGGGATCCATCTTGTATGGCACGAGCCATACGGAAATAGTTGCCGTTTGCATCTATAAATTTTCCCGCACCTGCGAGGCCTTGTGGTGGGAGAGCTTGAATAACAGTTGGTTCGGCCTCCAGGTGAATGGGATTGATGAGATGGTGGTAGGATAGCGGATATGGTGGAGGCAGCACATCAACTTGGGGACCTTGTGGCTGCTGCGGCTGATACTGTTGCTGCTGCAGCTGGAGCTGTTCAGGATCTGCGTTCGAGCTGGAAATGTCTACCCGATAGGGAGTGCGGCCTTCAATGAATTCGGAGATCCTCGCAGAAGGAGTTTCCTCAACGATCACATGCGGTGCGGGCTGCTGTGCTTGATTGCGTCCGACGAAGTTGAAATTGTGGCTACTCGCACCTGACTTGAGTGACTGACGATACTTCGAACTTGAGTCGTGATGGTACTTCTTGTGCGATGATTTGGTTCGTTTCGACGACTTGGACAGCAGATCGAGTAGATTGACGCCGTCCATCGGACTGGGTGGAATCAGAACAATCATAAAGTTTTCTAGGTCAGCTCGAATGTTGTACTGGCCTTCTTGACGTTGATCGTACGTGACGATGCGTCGCTTCTGCGTAGTGTCGTTTTCCTCTTCAGAAGACTCTGCAGGCTCTACTGCTGGTGCTGGCTCCGCCTCCAGCATGGGCTTTATTTCTTCAGTGATGAGTTGCGGGAGCTCTGTTGAAGTGACTGGCAATGGAGATGAAGGTGCAGGACTTTCTTGAATTGCGACCGTTGCTAGAGGTTCATTATCTTTCACAGGAACTGCTGGTGTCTCCTCCAGCGGTAGCCCACTACAACCGACCAAGATCACAGCACAGATGATTATTCGCCACATGCCTACGCTTTTTCTCCACACTCGAAATATTCAACCAATGAAGTTTGCTTTTTACCGTAAAGCTACACTACTCACGGCCAAGTTCAGAACCGAACTGATCACGAATGTCGCTGTTGTGGACGATATTACCTCTCAGTGGGACGTTTCTTCTCATATTTCAGTGAGTGTACATGGTTTTGCTTCTTCTCAGTTAATAACGTTCAGATGACTGGTTTGTTTTTTTTTTCTTCTTCAACTCAGAATGTGGCTGGCTCTCTCTCTCTGTGTACCTGTATCTTCCTGGTTTGTTGTCAGCAGTGAGGTGGTTAGTTAGTCGGATGGCACTGCACCTATTTATCGGCGCATTCTCCTCCGTTGTGGTAAAAGTGATTTTGTATTCTGGATGCGATGATTGTACGTGGTTTTGGTCAATTGCGGGCCGGCCTGGGATGTTGAACCATGTTAGTTATTTGGCTGATGCGGAATGCGGGCTGAAGTGGAGGTGCGTGCATTCGTGGTGGTGGTGGTTAACTGACCGAACCAATAACATCGGGATTGCATTTAATTTATTATTTCTGTTGCTGTTCTGTTCTCTTCTGTGTGTTTATCGGTCGTTTGTATGGAATGTTCTGCTGTAATTTGTTGCATTTGCAATTGACAGCTCTCGTTATATAATGATGGCGGGGGAAATGTCTACACACAAACACCTAAAATGGGTTAATTGTGAACGTGTAGTCAGTTATGCATACACGGAACTCAAAATGTTTGCTTTACAAACCTTTGGATCTGCTTCCGATTGAATGACATCCCCCTCGGCATTTGGCAATTATTTTTAACAACATCATAACTGTAAGCTGGCTCACTGCGACGCGGTAAACTGGATGTGTAAAAGCTGTCCATACAGGAAACGATCCTCGTGATCAGAATGTAATTCTCTCTATGTAAGAGAATTTTATAAACTCCTGGAATTGATCGTCGAATTAAATGCGTTGAACTTTAGTGTGTTGGCCTCTTCTTGCTCACTCGCATCGCTGCTGATATCCACTTACGAAGAGCAACATTCAACCGCAATGTAGGTCTTGATCACGATAATTTTCTTACGCTGCCATGCTCTTCTTCGTCTTCATCTCTCTCTTTCTCACTCTATGTGCGGCACATTGATTGCGGGTAGGTTCAACAAACTTTACGTAGGTACTATGTCAGATCTCTCTCGCTCTCTGTGTCTCTCTCCCCGCTCACTGGTTTGCAAGCAATTTCCCCGACCGTCCGCCCATTCACAAGTGTATGCATTTCCATCAATGTTTGACCACTAATTTAACACCTTTTCTGTTATTGATTTCCATACTTCTGATCTGTTGATCTTTGTTCTTTCAATTAATGTAAGCCATCAAGGGAGCAGGAAACGGTCTACATTTGACATAGAAATCCCAATTCAAAAATTTGAACGACGCGTCGTTACCGACACATTAAATGCCTCTACCATCCGCGAATGTCTAATTCGGTAATCAAATAACAAACAAACGTAGTTTGGTTTCTGAATAAAATCTAGGCCACTGGGAAAAGAAGAAGACATTGTAATGGAAGCCCGAAAGAGACTTTCTAGGTGGGTGAGGTAGACGATAATGAATCTGTCTTCAGTGGCCCCTCATAAAGGTGATGTCTCAAACAAATGACTGTTCTGACGGTTTAATGGTTCATGGTGGGGTGGCTTTGCCATTAAGCGGCTTTGTTGTGAGCTCTCAAATTGCACAAGCATGTTATGGAGTTGTATTCCAAGAAGTTCCATCTGTGGGTGCTTATAATTAGCTCTAGCACATTAGGTTATTGTTTCTCGGTACGTGCGTTGTTTGCCAATTCTAATGCCACGCATTTCTAACTGTTGACCGCGACAGGTGCGAGCGCATTTCGCGCAAGTCTTGAATTTCTTTCGATTAGAATGCGAAGTCCGTAATTGCACACATCTTTTGTCAGATTCTGATTCAAGCCACATACGAGTATTGACCTCTGCAATTCTCAATTTCTTTCTTAGAGCCGTTCCCACTAGTCCGATACAGATGACATGTGATATGTGGCCATTCGAGTTGGTCTCCCCTCTCCGCTCTCCGCTCTCGTTCTAACCACTAACCACTCTGCTCGGCTGGATCATCGTCCTTTTGCTGTTGTGTTATGTGCCCACGAGTTATTTCTGCACGAAGGGAACACTTCCGTGTTTGTTAGAACTGCAGGCAACTGCACGCACCCCAATGGCCAACCGGAGAATCTTGTTTGACCGGCGAAAATTAAAAAGGTGTGGGTTACACAAGTGTACATCATCTTCTCATTCTCATGTACAGAGCAGGGAGATGGTATCGAGTGCAATTTCAAGGCATTCACCTATGTGCATACAGTCGGACAGAATAGAAGAAAAGCAAACATCGAACGCGAAACCCCAAAGTATGCCTTATGCGGAAGAGGCTCCAACTAGTTAGCCGCCCAACTGTTTTCTTTTTCCTCCTCCTTCTTCTGCACGCTTCTATGCCCCCTACTGGATGTGTTATATATCTTCTAAGCATTTAGATTCATCCCACGAACAATGTGGCGATAGTCGAAGAGAAGAGAGACTTCGATGCAACTCAAACGTCGCAATCGGATTCAATTCAGTTGAATTCGTTCTGGGCGAAGGTGTGGACAATTTCTACTCTTAATTTATATTCTGAAATTTGAATCCTTGCGATCACAATGTGCAAATTTAATTCACGTTTATTTGTGTTCCTGCTGAGTGTGTCGTTGATGATTCTTGAGAGCACATC
Source organism: Eristalis intricaria (assembly GCA_964034865.1). Lineage (NCBI taxonomy): Eukaryota > Metazoa > Arthropoda > Insecta > Diptera > Syrphidae > Eristalis > Eristalis intricaria. The sequence goes on along the minus strand of OZ035877.1, from coordinate 1,444,807 downwards.
ACGGCCGATATCGAAGAGATCCCTGCTCGATGCACTTGTCAACGGCAATGATTACGACCTGAAATATGATCAGCGACAAAAGGGAAGCGAAAACATTCGCATCAAACTCGATGGGTTCTTCATTGGGGTGCCTGCAGAGCCGCAAAGTCTCTTTGTGCTGACGGATGAATTGTCGAATGTGCTGGGTAAGAGTTTGCCTTTTTTTCTTTAAATTTTTCACCTCTTAAGGGAATTAACGTGTGGGTGGACTGTAATGCAGGAGAAGAACTATTGTTGGCACGGCACGGTGAGGGAAAGAGTGAAGCCGGAGAAACCAAAGCCTCTCCTTCGGATGCTGATCAAAAGAAACCGCAGAACTTGGCAGTATCTGAGAAGTCTGATGAAGTGGTTAAGTATTCCGACAAGCGTGCGGCTGAGGGAAGAGTTGATGGCAATTCAGGTTCAAGGTGAGTCTCCTTTTTTGATTTGCGTGAAGAAATCTGGTTTTGTGTTACATTTGCACTCAGGGCCAAGGTGTACATCATGAAACTGCTCGACTTCATCAGATGAAGGGACCACTGCAGCCAGTTGGACTTATTTTAAATTAAGACTGAATCTATATTTTTGTCATTTTCAAATTTATACCATTTTCTGAGACCTTGAAGCAAATAAATGTATTGCATATTCTTGTGGGTTGACTCTTGTATTTATTTCTCAAGCACCAGGTGGTATGTGATTGATTTTTGGTCGATTGGGTGAATGTCGAATTGGTCTAAGATGAGTTGCTCCTGGAGGGTATGCAGTGGTTGGCATTTATCATTTGTAGCTGGATTGAGGACGGAGAAGCAGACGGGAATAAACAAGAGAACACGAGTGTGTGCTGTAGAAGCTAGGCCCAGCTTGGACTGCCGCTCTGTAAACGCGAAATCACGAAATCACGGACATCACGAAATCAAAGACACCAACAGACCTTCATTTAATAAATTGTTTATTACGTGAATATTTGCTTTTATTTATATAACTACGAATAATATTCCTTATCGGTTTACAAATTATTTCCTTTTTTTTTCAAATAATATACGGACGTTTCTGTCCTCATAGAAGTACAACACAAAAATAGGAGTATTATCATTTCCTTCTTACACCATTGCAATAAAAACTTTCTGATCTCTCTCTGAATTTCATCGTGTTTTTTCTGTTTTGTTTCATTTCATATTTAAAAAAAAAAAAAACGAAAAAAGAAGAAGAAGATTGAGTTCATTTTCTGTGTGAAAATAGGAATTTTCTCTTTCGTACGGTACAAAATTCTCACGCACACACAGTATACGATACATTTGTTTCCAAATACTCTCCTGACCCTTACAAATTACATAAGAATTACATCTCTTACACACTTTGTTTTGTTGCTTTTCGTTAATTTGATTTACTATATTTTATTTGTTTGTTTTGAATATTTCACTTGATATGCAAATGTTATTGTTAATAAACCAAAGATAAACGAAGCTTTCAAATCGTAAAGAAAACGTTTTCCACTTTGTTTTTTTTTCTGTTTTGTTTAATCGTATATCCAAAATGTCAGTCTTTCCCAAAAGCATACGAAACACAAAGATTAATGTAAATTATTTGTTTTATGTGTAATCTAGTGTTATTTTCAAATACAATTGTGTTTGTTGCTAAAGGCTATCTGTTTTTGTTTGCACATTTCTCTTCATTTTTTTTTTTTGTTTTCTCCTCCTTTCGTATATATGTTCGTGTGTATGTTTATTTTATGGACAATTATAATCAAATTTTTCGCGCTAAATGTATATATATATATTTGTTGTTTTGTTTTTGCTGAGATATTCTATAATTTGTGATTTGCTTTCTATTGTATATTTCTAGACACTTAATTTTCAATTAATACATAAAACATTTTATTTTGTTTTTATATTCTTTTTTGTTTTTTTTTTGTATATTTTTTGTTTATATATGTAATCTGAGAATATACTCATTTGGTTAAGCATATGAAAAGTTACATTGAAAAGTTGGATTGAGTGTTTATCTGACTATGAGCAGTAGACACGTCAGATGAAGGTGTACTAGTATGACTGGTTGAAGTTCATAGCGTGATCTGTCCTTGGAGTGATTAAGTGCATCTCTGTAAGCAAGGTTGTTATCCAGTCGTCGACTCCGCACCTACGGAACTGATGCCGCACATAAGTCGAGAAGGACCTAAGTCAACTTGACGTGTGTGATCGGTGGCAGCTGGTTAAGGATCACGGGAGCTGGAAAGGCTTGTAGGCTTGGATCCAGTTCCATCCCGTTCTTTAGCGCCAGAAAAAGAAGAACGAAGATAACTAATTTAAAACTGAAGGATGAACCCTCGAATGCAGAGCATCTCCCACATTCAATGTGGTCAATAGACTCTCTGGATGACCATCTGCGTTGCCAACAAAACACTTCAAAATCTCTGTATCAATGATACAACTGATAGAAGGCATGCATCATCATATTCTTCTTCTTGTGTGCCCGAGTGGACCTGGGTCTCAACCATCAAGCCTCTCCATGGCTACCTACCTCCAGTTTCGCCCGCATCCTTCTCCACTTCACTCCATTTCTTGTGTGCCTATAGTCCGAAGTAGACCTGGGTCTCAGCCATCAAGCCCCTCCAACCAGAGCCATATATGGGTAGCTACCTCCAGTTTCGCACGATCCTTCTCCACTTCACTTCACTTCATGTGTGCCTATAGTCCGAAGTAGAGCTGGGTCTCAGCCATAAAGCCTCTCCAGCTAGAGCGGTATATGGCTAGCTACCTCCAGTTTCGCACGCATCCTTCTCCACTTCATAAACAAATTAACCAGTCAATCATTCCTCCGACAGATCACTCTACAAACTTAGAATTCAACCCACCAGTCCCACCTTCATTTAGCGTCCATTCCTTAATATTCACACACTTCACGTTCTATGGCCTGTTTCAATCTGAATCTGAATATACTGAGAAAAAGCAGAGTGAGCTTAATCCATGTTTTGCTTTTTTAAGAAAACTATAGTTAACGCATGTATTAACCATGATCACACAAGAAAATCAGTGTTTACATCTACTCTCCATTTTTGTTTTCTGTAATATCACAATACGAAGAATTGTCTGTCTGCTTGTCTCTTAGTTAATTTTGTTTTTGTTTTCTTCCTCTCTTCATTGCTTCAACAATATTTACTTGTAAAATTTGTGTTTTGTCTGTTATTTATAATTGGTTAGTTATAGTTATTCATTTGTTCATTTGTTTCTCTTAAATATTTTGTTTTATTCAACTCTAACTACATATCACTTTGGACAAGAAGCGATCAAGTGCTTTCAAAGCTATCGCAATTCAAATTGTATTGTATCTTTGTACAAACACATAACTCTCTAAATCTCCTCATTTGCTTTCTTTTTGTTTTGTTTTTCTCATTTATTATCATTTGTGTCTCTTATGGTAAACAACACTTACTATATATGTATACATATCTTATTATTTTATATTCTAAATGTGCATTAGTCGAAAAATTATTCTGTATTCATATTTTGTTTAATTTTCTTTTGTTTTCTTGTATCACATTTATGAGAAGAGGTGGTAAGTTTTACTATCCACTACCTAAGTACTAAACGAAAATGAAAGTATATCTTGTTAAACTTATGCATGCATTAAGGATTTTTTGCTCTGTGGAAATCATTGACGAAAATTTGTATTCATATATGCCTCTGCTGTGGTGCTTACGATTGGCTTTCCAAATTCAATGCTGTAGCTAAGGTGCCTGTAGCTGCCTGTAGATTGATTTGTGTGAAACTGTATAGCATCCGTGTCCTTATCAAATTAATTGAAACCAAGGAAATCTTTTCTTTTAAGAAAGATTCCAGTTCAATTGCGCTCAGCGCTTCTGACTAATTTAATGGCAGGGCAGCAGCCCTTGTGCAGACGTAGGAAATACTGGAGAACAACACCTGCGAGTAGAACATTACATAGGACCAGCCAATCCAGTGGCTGATTCCCAAGATCCACTGGACATGCAAGCATACTATATCCACAACAAATTGCCAAGTCGAATGCGACTATGCTCCTCTATTCCTTGACTGTGAAATCCCTTGCCGGTGGTATTTGCCCACAAGTGGGATTGGACCTCAAATGAACCCATAAACAGTTCTACCGTCCATTTAGGATCGACGACGGAAAAAGGTACAAGCCGTCAAACATACACTGCTCCATTAGAATCCCTGATTATGAAATTGTTTTTCAAACGGAGATCCTGGCAGTCAAGGAAGATATCAGAGAAATACCACGGGCTGACGTTACCATTTTCATTGACAGTTAAGCGGCCATTAGAGGAATTTCGGCAACAGAAATGGAGTCTAAGCTGGTCGCATGATGCTGCGAAAAGGGCAATGTTGCCAAGATGGGCACCAGGACACTGGGACATAAACGGCGGTGAAACAGGCTCACTGGCCATAAGTATCTGATGTAGCATGAAATGAAACGGAAGTCGGGCATCTCTGTAATACTTCATTTCTGAGTGAACCAATGGCCAACTGAAGTAACATGAAATGAAGACTAACCAAAGACTTTATATGCAGAGGCTACGGCGACCTGAAGGAAATAGAGGACATTCCTCACTACCTCTGTCGATTTGCTAGTGTCTGCCAGTTGAGAGAGAATATTTATTCCAAGACCTTCAGGGTGTAACAAAATATGTATATCCCTCATTTCAGGTTTATGAGGATATTTGGATGGCTGGACAACACAGTAAGAAGAACATGACCAGTACGAAGACCGTGAGCATAAGCTAGGAACTAAGAGGTTACTTCCTCCCTAGTTCATAATAATAGGGTCTAACAGGCGTGTGAGACCTACGCACCTAACCTAACCTTAACTACCTATAATAACCTATAACCGACAATAAACGTGAGTCATTCACAATTGACCGTCTTATTATTTCAGAACAGCCAACTTTGTCCAACGCGAATAAAGTGCTTCCTTCACATCACCACAACATTATCAAGGATCAAGGATGTCCTTGTTAGGCTATACGAATTCAAAGGAATGATCCTGAACACCATATTGTGCCATTTGCCACAATCAGGATTAAGGACACTGGACATACATATGTACACGATGGAAAGTTGTTGAATCCACAGGCAAAATACACATTCCCTCGTTGAATTTGGACAGCAAATCCTCAGCACTAGTAGACAATTAATTCTGTTTGTTTAATTCTAAAAGAACAAAGTCTCAAGTGTACTAATTCGATATCTATGATCTGTAATATGGTTTTGAAACATTGAAAGCGTCTGTTGGTTTTTGTTTTTCACTATGAATGCGTATAGATAATTGCTTTTGAATTTACTTTGAAAAAAAACGCGTGACTTCAATGCATATATGTATATATTCATTTGTGTTTTGATTTAAATTTGCCTTTGCACATTTGCATGTTTTGTATTTTATTCATTTCAAGCCCCTAACAAATCTATATAACCTACATTTGTTTTATTTCAATAAATATATGTATGTACGTACTGTAGAATGTAGATACTAAAATGATACCTATTTGTTGTTCCTTTGCTTGTTTATTCAAACAAAAAAACAGGCATATTTTCTTTGTGCTATAATGTGTGTGTGTTCAGCCCGAGTTTATTCGATTTTTTCGATTAGTTTTGTAACTTTTACAGAAACCAAGGTTGAGAGGGTATGTCAATTGCAATATTTTCTATATTTTATAATGTATTTAGTGTCACATGAATACTGGGTCATGTGCAAATTTTAGCTGAATGTACAAGTAGCTGCCACAATTAGTTAACTCTCTATAGCTCCCTTTGTCTCTCTGTCTCTCTCTCTCTCTCTCTGTGTGACTTAAATAATTACTTAACATTTAATCTCAAAAAACACATTCCTAATCTAAGAATTAAGTCTAGAATTTCTTGTAAGGTAATGGTTTTATTGCTAAAGTTTTCAAGAATGAATCAGTGCCTCATAACACAAGATAACAAGTTGAGAAATTAGGTGAATTTGTTTTGACAGTCTTGTCCTAGGTTAGAATGTGATTGATTCGTGACCTGCGATGCTCTGAATGATGATAGTCCCCTCAAGTAGTGGATTCGCGTGATTCCGAAGGCTTTCTGTCAGTCGCGAATTTCAGAGTGAGTGAGTTAAAGCGATTTTTCTCAAGCCACTTGTTGTTTTGTGTTACAGACCACATTGGACAGTGTTATGAATTTCTTCGATAAATTGCGGGGGGAATCCAGGCATTGTCAAAACTAAGGAATTAAACAACATCGAATGAATGCACTTGTATGTCTGTATTGAGATCGAAATTCACCGCACTGTCCAGTTGTCACATTTTTTTTTTTGTTTTGTTTTGTTTGATGTTACATCCACTGACGTATTATGAACACCGAAACTGGAAATAAAGAAGCATTACAGGAAGCAGCAAACAACCCAAAAGAGGGCACACCTACCTTCCGGTTATTCAGAATCCCCACATCAAACTTTAAGGTGTACATCGCTTGTACTTGAGTGTATTATTTATTTTTTTATTTTTATTTTAAGAAACCTTTAGGAAAAATTGACGGAGGACTCTCACACACATGATTGATGATGTTAAGGCAATTAACGAAAAACAAACGATAGACAAATTAAAAAGGCCCCACGAATAATTGTTAAACAATTGTTTTTAATCATACATTAATATTAATGGAAAATATAATAAAATTATAAGAAAAGAAAAAAAACATAAGTAATACATTTCTTCCCTCGCACTAGAACTAATATTATTTACATCAATATTTATAAAAAAATTAAGAAGAAGAAGAAAAATTACCTAATATCATCATATAATACAGTGTTGTTTAAGAAAAAAAAATGTATATGTAAAAAAAGAGATAAACTTAAAATATTACTTCAAGTGGTAACAAAAGTAAAATTAAAAAGCTTCATGGGAAAACAGCCCAAAAAAAAAAAATCAAATCAAATCAAATTAGATCCACTCACACACATACACACGCGCGCGCACTCTAAACCGGCGCCCAGTGGGCCAAAACTATCGACGCCAGTTTAACTCTCCAACTCGTGAGTCATCATTTCAGAGTGTTGTAGATGTTGTCCTCATCACAAGCTGCTGCTGATGATGATCTGTTGGATTTGCTGTTTGGTCTGTTTCCTAGCACCGGACTGTTGGAGCAGTTCACTTGGATGCGACTTATGGCGGATGGACCTGCAACGGTTGCGCTCTCTGGCACAGCAATTCGACTGGTGTTTGTTGTGCTGGACACATGCTCCACAACACCGTAGCCATTGTTCACTGTGACCATCTCGCCTTGACAGATTTCCGCATAGATGTTCTCCTTTGTGTAATCGATGAGGTTGAGCGCCAAGTTGTCGGTGTTTGGTGAGCAAAGCTCGTTGGACGATTCGTCGCTGGAGACCAGCAGCGAGTCGCGGACACTGCTGTAGGGTAGGTCATCGATGATGCCAGTTGGACTGTTGTCAAAACCGATCGTGACCTCTTCGCCGATATTGAACTCGAGTTTCTTTGATCCTGCAGTTTTTGGTTCCTTCTTTGTCTCGACAACATTCATCTTCTGGGGCACGGAGAAATGCAACAGCTGATGCAGACTCGACGATGACTTGCTGTACTGACGCGTCTTGACGTAGAACTCTGTGTAGAGCTTTTGTGTGATGAACGACTGCGGGGGTTTGTTCTCGGCGTCGCCATCATCCTGCTCGTGCTCCTGATCGTTCATTGTGTCACTGCTCTCTGCGAAGTTCTTGGGCAAGAGATCGGGTTTTCCAACAAAGTCAACCTCTTGCAGACTCAGGCTCTTTTGCAGCTGTGTCTTCTTTCCCTCGACAGCGTCAGCAACACCGATCTCGGACGCAGAACGCTCCGAAACAGACTCGGTTTCCAGATTTGCGCCGAACCTCTCTTGCAGCATTTTCGACATGTCGTTGTACCTTTCCATGCTCATGCGCTTGGCTTGAACGTCCAGGTCAAGGCTGGTCAGAGATGTGTGCTTGTCATTCCGACGGAACCATTTCTTCTTTGTCGACTGGAATACTTTCATCTTTTCTGAGATCCTGTTGTGTGCCGAGCCGGATTGCTGAGATTGTGCCGCCACCTGCTGTTGATCGTCCTTGGCTTCCATGTTCGCCAAGTCGTTCTTGCTGAGGAATATAATGGAGTCCTCCTTCTCGTGGGCTATTGATGTCTTTTCTCGCCGCAAGAGCTTCGGAAAATTGAGCGGCTTAAGGATCTTCAGTCCGTCCACTCGGCTCTTGCTGCCCGAGCGCTCCGGCCTGTTCAGAATTTCCACCTCAACCATTTTCAAGAACTGGTCACAATTGAACTGACAGAACTTGAGGATGTTCTGCACATTTTGATTGGCCAGCATCCTCTGTTCGTTCTCGAATCCCAGCAGATACTTGACCAAGCTCATCTCTGGAGTGATATGAAGTTTCCGCAGGTGCAGAGGATTCTGTGCTTCGACACTCTCAATGGGGCACGCAATGACCACGTTCTCCGTCGATATTCGACTGATTGTAAGATTTTCCGGGATCGCATTAGCTGTGCCACTCGGCCCCGAGATGAATCTGAGTGTGATCGGGAGCTCCTTGTTTGGCGTAATCAACGCTGTTATCTTGTGCACACAATCGGGATTCAATTTCTTCTGCGTCTCAGAGCCACCGATCTTCTGCAAAATTTGCGGAATGCCAGGCTCGATTTCATAGAATTTTCCTTTGGTCGATAGTGAAACGTATAGCACCTGACGATTCTCATTCAACAGCTGGGCATAGCGTCCCTTCTCCCGTTCGCGGCCCGATGTTGAGATTTTGTTGGATGATGCCGAGGACTCTTGCTGTTTGCCATCCTCAAAGACTGCTAACAAACGAAATACCTGACCACGACGGGCGGTGGTCTTTATATATTGTGGTCGAGCATTGTAGCCTTCTCCAATTTGAGATTCAGTAAACGCTGGAAGATTGTCTACAGACACGAATTTGTAGACACGTTCTCGTACTAACTGAATGAGTGTGGTGTACAGGGTTGCTGTTGGTACGCCTTTATCGTTGATTAGCGAAAAGTAACCTGGAAATGGAAAAAAAATAGAAGCAATTGATTGGAGGAGGGGAACTATATTCCAGAGATGAAGGACGTTTCTCGTTACGGACTTGAGCTCGTAGAGGACTTGTTTTACTAGAAATTCAGATGAGCAGCTGACGAGGGAGAGCACATAACAATCGACAGACGCTAAGGAGCATACTTGTGAACCTCGTGCCATGGCATACTTCAAACACCCTTCAAATTCCAAGTGCATGCCAACAGCCAATCACGATTACGGGCGCTTCAAAGGTCTATAACAATTTGCGACAAGTTTAACAATACACCTGCTCTATGAACGGCCAGAAGTCATGGATTTCGATTAAGGAATGTGAAGGGTTGAAACAATGCACGAATATTACTCAAATCCTATCTGACTTTCTTAATTGTTTAACCCTTCTTTTATTGCATCAGGGGTGCTTTCGCGTTCAGTTGTAAACGAGTTGAGTTCTCGAGAGAGAGAGAGAGAGATGTGTGTTCTGTGTTTAATTTCCCTGCATGTCTGCAGTCAATTTTGCGCACAATAACTTCATTTCCCGTCATCTCCTACAATTCTTACTGTGTGTGAGTTCAGTTCGTCCTCCGATAAAAGTAAAAGCCGCAATTTATTACAGAAGGTATACACCATTAAAACTTATTGGCTGTCATTAATGTTAAGCACTTTTGAAGGAGGAACACACCCGATAACGCACAAAAAATCGCTTACACCTCCTCGCCCACTCACTCACTCCCTCAGTCGCCCACAATCCTCGCCAAAGAAAACTCGCTCCAAATGACTCTGTAGTGTTTGCGGTGCATTAGTACGTTAATGGCAATGCCATTAGTCGGTGTGATGAAGTGTCAGGTGCCTACTACTTCCTTGCACCACTTATGCTTTCTAACTTTTGTATTTTGAGTCTCCGAGGCAGAGGCAGAGACTGTGCTCTGTTCTTGTGAAATGTCAGCAAGGAAAAACCAGGCATTGTGGGCGGAAGAGATTCTCTCCACCACTTCCTCACTTTGATTGAAATAGATGCACGAATACACACATTCGAGATGAAATATTTATTCGAGTCTTCGAAATGGCAAATAGCAACTTCATTCTATGATAAATGGAACCTGAAGTCTGCGTCCCATGCAAATGGCACTGAAGTGCACTTAGGTGAAGCAAGAAAGCAAAATATATTCTACACCATGTCTACATGACCACCCGGCCGCCCCCACCCATGTGAATGAGTTGAGTGATGTGTGTCCTAGATGGGATCCGTACAGTTTACACTTTCAAATGAGATGTGGAGATGGAAACAAATTGAATGCAGCTTTAATCAAAGGACTCGGACGATAAATGGTGCAGATCTGCATAAGTTACATTACATTTATCATTTCAATGAGTCCTGTGCCGTCTTTTTGTGGACAATTTCTGTGAATGCGTTCATTTGGAAGGGAGATGTGTAGGTGCGGTCCTTTTGTTGATTGAACATCAATGCTGCGTGACATTGGAACTGACCGAAGACTCATCTCTCTGACTCTGTGTGTGTGAGGGGCGATAAAAAACATCCAAAGCAAAGTAAAGACCATCGATCTACTTCAAATGCCTGTCGCCAAGGACTCCTCTTTTTGCCACTGCCCACAATTCAGGGCATTCATACATATGTGACTAAGCTCACTTAATTCGAACGTCGTTGTTCATGGTGGCAGCCTTTGAATTATCCACTCCACGGCTGACCCACGGTTTTATAAAAATGAACACACGCTGATACGGAGAACGGATCCTTCGGTATCCCGCTGTTCAGTCGGGCTATTAAAATAAAGCTTTGCCGCGACATGAACTTATTTCGTGGGCCGACGGGTTGCGCTCGGGATATTAAGGGAATTAATAACAAAAATAAATGCCAAAGCGAGGCCGCACATAGTTTTGGGCCGATGGCAAAAACCATGGCAATGTTATGCGGAAAATAAAATGGAAAATGAAGATAAATTAAATTTCTCGCGTGTCCCCGCCACTTGCACACATGTTATTCACACTCGCGTCTCTCTGTTCATCATCACCACCGAGTGGCCGCCCGCATGATTTACACAGCAAACGCGGTGTATGTGTGGTTTTATTTTTTTGTTATTGTTACACCTGCCAGCGGAGGAGATGAGGTTTTCCTTGATTCTTGAATTCATTTGCATTTATTTTTTTGCCGCCACCCTCAACCAGTTCGGCCAACTTATGTGGCCGCGCATGAAAGGAGCATTAACAAGACAATAATAGATGTTGTGGCGAACAGAGAGAACAAAAATGCGCAGCTTCATGCGAGATTTTCCTGGATTTTCCCAAGCAGCTTTGCGTAATTGAAAAATAAAATTTTAATTTCGTTACGAAATTTAAAGCCGCCGCTGCCGAGAGCTGGCTGTGGTGGCGGTGAAAATTGTGGCACGAGAAAAAAGAAGTCAATTGCATTAAGGATGTAGAGGGTGTTGAAATTTAAATGAAGTGCGTGGAGTGCCTGGCACTGGCAATTACTAATTACTTTGTCATTTCAACGAATTAATAATGGATCACGTCGTTAATCTGAACTGCCGACAAGGGTGATGTGAGTCTAAAGCTGGTGTCACAAGTCTTAGGAACAGTATTCCAGGGAAGGCTTCTGAGAATCGGTTTCTTCCACCCGGCCGGGGCAGTATTCTGTGTCCTTTCTGTTCACTCCACACGAAGATTGTATTCAAGTCCACTCCAGCAAAGCATCCGGTAACGAGAAACACACATAAAATAAATATCTCTCCGATGAATTGAATTCCAATTTACCTGGAAACTCCTGTGGTATCATGACGCCCTTCTTGCGATTCGCCACTCCTGTCTTGGCGTTGTGACCGTGATAGATGTGCCTCTGCCGTATCAGCCGATATAAAAGAAATAATTCACCATTCTCCTTCGATAAATCACTGTTGCTCTTATTGCCACTGGCGTTATTATTATTATTGCTATGTCCCACCGACGCCGACGATGAGGCGGTCGATGATTGCGTCGAGGTTGATGAACCATTCGACGATGATGATTGCAAGGTCTCGTGGCTGAATTTCATCTTGTATGAGATCCGAACCACTCGCGGTAGCGAGTATCGATCAAGAAACACTTCAGCTGGCAAAGGATCCGTTTGGGACTGAAAGACAAAGCAGTGACATTTGAATATGAATGGAGCAGTGAATTAAGGACTTACATCATTGCTGTACTTGGATCCTTTGCTATCACCCGTTGAGCAGTCACCACCGGAACTCAGCGAATTCATCTTCGACCTCTGTTGCATGCGCTGCTTCATCTCGATTTCATTTCTTCGCGCCAGTCTAGCGTTCTCGAATTCTGCAACCGAAAACATATTCGCGGACGTGTCATGCGAATTGAATCGACGCAGTTTTGGTTTCCGTCCCTCCTGGGCTGAGGATGCGGTTAGAATTTGAAGTGGTAAATTTGTTTGTGAAGTGTATATCTGTGATCTAGACACAACTAAATTACCACCCAATGCCGGATGATGATGTGAATGATGAGACGTGTGTGGATGAGCTACTGAGCCTGGTTTTCCAGTCGCGACTGCAGTACCTCCGCCACCATTGCCACCAGCGACGACGGCTGTTGCCGCTTGATGATGATGATTGCCATTGCTGTTGGGCATTAGAAAAAACAACGGATTCGTTGTGGTGATTGTTCCATTCTTTGTACCATTCCCTGATGTTGTTCCTTGTTGAGTTGAGGAATTGACGTGACCAGCACCATTTGATGGTGGGGCTGCTCCTTAAAAAAAAAAAAAACATACAAAAAATAAAACAAGTCCAAGGGGGTTTGATTTTTGTTATATTTACCACTGCCATTCATTGGACTTGAAGGTGTTGCCATGTGTGGGCTACTCTTGATGAGCCAATTCGCCAGATGTCGTTGTCGTTCGAACTCAATGCTGGTGCGTTGCATTTCTGCCAACTTTAACGAGTCTGTCATTGTGGTGTTGCACACCTCCTAACTATAAAAGCCTAATACTTGGTAATCTGAAAGGGCAATGAGAAGAAAAATCATTGGAATTGGATGCATTTTGATCGTTTGTCTTAAGACTAGCAAGTAGGAGAGTTTGCTGGAAATCTAGATTTGTGTCCAACTGTTCCCAGGATTGTAAAAGAATCGAAGACATAACCTAGTTTCCCTTATCACCATCTACGGGCATTGCACGTCCTTTATTTTTTGTTATCGAAGAAGGAGGTCAACGAATGATACCATATTTCAAAGAGCACGCTTCGATCTTTCTCTCTTTTCCCCCAGGAGTCTTTGTTTATATCGCCCTGTTCAAGATAAACGCTGTAAAGAACCGAATTTTTGTCTGTTTTGCAATTTTAGACTAAAGCGTTACTTTTCTGTTTGAAGGAGTATAGTAACAAATTAAACCCCATCGTAAAGGACTCGCCTCGTGTTCAAAATCCCCCATATAACCGCTCACAATCAGCAAGTCGAACGCTGTTGAAAACCTTAAAATACACATATTTGTCCGTCATCCACCAAATAACGGGCATTTTAACGAGAATTCCAAGTGTCCATAGAATGCATCTTAAAGACGAAGTCATAACCTAAAAATCCTCATCATTACTGTTCTCCTACAACCTCCCGCTCCCGAGATATTCGACGTCAAAGATTGAAACTTGGAAAAATATACCTGCTACAATTTCTGGGCGACTAGTACTTCAGAAAAATTTCCTAAAAAATTTTGAGAAATGTTCAGGGTGCCACAATTCGCAGATTTTGGACTCGACCTTTTGTGTTTGAAGGAGTAGGTCAATAAGTGAGGCCTCGTCTTAAAGGGGACGCCTTTTGCTTTAAACCCTGATTACAGCCGTCTCACCTAAGTTTAAGACTTTTGAGTTGTACGCAATAGAAGGCCATATTGAGCACAATTTAGTCCCCTTTCACTTCACTTGTTTATGCACAACTTCCTTGGTTGGAGGAGTAGATTAACAAGAAAGACCTTGTTTGAGAGATCATGATTTGCTCTTTAATCCCCCTTTACAAGAACCCACGTTTTTTCAGTCAAATGCAGTAGAAGTGCATTTTTACTAATTGTTGGTCAACTTCGATGCAAATAACGGGACTTCTTAAAATGAATGGACATGCGTCTTAAAGACGAAGTCATAACCTAAAAATCCTCATCATTACTTTTTTCCTTCGACCTCCCGTTGCCGGGATATTCAAAGTCAACGATTGAAACTTGGAAAAATATACCTGCTACAATTTCTAGGCGACTAGTACTTCAGAAAAATTTCACTGCAAATGAGCTCGATCTTTCTTAATCGAAGGAGCTCGTCTAAAAGTAATATCTCATTTTAAAGGCCATCCTTTGTTCTTCACTTCCCTCATACAAGAAACTTGAGTTTCCCTCACCCTCCTTGCGATTTAATCAGTTAAACATAGCAGGAGGTCATAATTTACTCGATTTCAACCATTTTGTCATGAATGTGGACGCGATTGACTGGCGTTCGGTGCCCTGATTGCGTCTGTGTCTTTCAGGCGAAGTCGCAACCTGAAGTCGTTTCTTAAGACCTTCCGTTCCCAAGATATTTTCAATGTCACAGAATGAATAAAATCCACCTTCCAATTTTAGGGATCAAAAAAATTTCCTCTGGAATGACGACCAAGTTCGCAGACCTTGAGAATTGTAAGTTGTCCGTTTGAAGGAGTTGATCTACGATTGAGACTTCGTCTTGAAGCCTATTTGACCACGAAAAGTCAAGTCCATCCAACGTAGCACTTTTTGGACGCAAACTGCTGCAAGAAAACCGAATTTTCGAAAACATTCGCTTCGCAAATATAGAGGAACTTGTTTTGACGTTACAAATAATTTATTGCCGCTTGAGCTGCCAAGAATGACATTTGTTAATGGGCTATGTCCACACTCTTCCACACTCGCAAAGTTTGAAATCAAAAAAATTATTTATACTGTGCATTATCACGCGACACACAAATCGGCAAAATTAAATAATCACAGAATCACAGAGTCGTGGGCGCTGAAGACACACTCACACACACACGTCCCTCCTCCCAGTTCCGTTATTGGATTTTTTGAAAATATTTCTTAGTCAATAAAAAGCGGAAATATATCTAAAAATATGCAACAGACTGTGGTGTCATATCGTTATCCCATGTGCTCCCCTCCCCACATGGAGGATAAGCGACGACCTCTCAAAAATATCACCAAAAGAGGATGATTTCTAAGTTGAGCTGCAAAAAAAAAAAAACCAGAGGATACCCTCTTCAGTTGGGGAGAAGGACTCTGCGAAGGATCAGACCATGGCCTTCAAGGACCGTGTTGGTTTTGCCAGTGTTTACATTTTTCACTTCCACTTCCAAATCCACACATCCACGGCCCTCTTCAAAATCCAATAAATTAAAAACGAAAAAATAGGAAAAAGAAAATGCCATCGAGTGTAGGAATACCAAAATGATGACTCTTAAGTGCCAGCGCGAGAGGGCGAGTGTGTGTGTGTGTGCACGAAAGTGTGGAAAACCTCTCGATAGATGTCTCTATCCGTGTCCTCCTGATGATGGCATCAGTACTGTATCACCATCATCATCATTACAGACTGTATCTGCTGTGTAGTCATAGACGTCTCGTTTGTCGTCAGAATTGCAATCGGTTTTCATCTGCAAAAATGAAGTTGGCATCCCTTCAAGAGGGACAGACACCCACACACCAGGGCCTGCTGGTGGCGATGGGCTCTTTGAGTACCCTGTGCGTTATGGTCTTATAAAACTCAAATTCAAGCCATTCAAAGCACTCATCCTTGTACTCTCGTAGATTGCACGCCCTCTGAGCTGAGACTGAGCTCCCATGTGACACATTAAACCATCGCAATTAGGGGGCGGGCGACGACGTATGAAATCGTGTGACATTAAATTTCATTCCATAACTGTCAGTTACAATGTGAAAATCCGCATCAAGCCCCAGCGTTCAGAGCTCTCCATCCCAGTGAAAGTGTCTGGGTTTGAGACGTTCTGCTTTTTTTTCTGCCCGAGAGGAGTCATCTCGTCTCGTCCTGCAGCCAAGAGTTGCGCTCCCAATCTCTTCGTGCCGTAATTGACTTTGACATAATTGAGTTCGTAGACTTTAGGACTAGTCCTCCCCTTGATGGCGCAGAGTCTACAGTGAAGACCCAGCACACCATCACTGGGTGATAAGTTGCGGTTTGCTGCAGGAATGTGCGTCATTCTGCTCGCCCAGCTAAGCGGATTTCTTCTCGAATCTCCTCCCCATCCTCGGCGTCGACGTCACCGTTTTCGTCTTCACTTTACAACAGAGCCAACTAATTTCAATTCAATTATGCAAATAAGATTGATTTTTGCTGCTCCTGCTTGAGGTCTGCAATACCTCTGGACTGCCTGAGCTTGAGCGCGTCTGTGCCTCGTTGCGTGGGTATCAGTTTCATAAATATCCTCCGTGGGAGGCGGTTGAAGTCCTGATTTCATTCTCTACCCTGTCACAAGGAATCACTGTGATGACACCAAACAAAGATCCTGCCGGAGACTCACGGTCTGGTAGTCATTCCGTCGGCAAACTGTCCGTGAAATGAGTTTTTTTGGCCTCGAAAAAAAAAGCCCCAAGGACTGCCCAGGATAGGGGATATCCTTGAACAGCCTTTGATTGATTAACCACGGCAGCCACTTCCTCTGACAGTCAGTGTCACTGTCACTCTCCCGGTGATCCTTTTTGCCACTCCCTGTGGAGGGAGGTGAAGACGAAAGAAAGCGATTACTTGCAGATTGAACACGGTGGTCCGTGAAGTGGCGAGATCACGAGCTGAACTCGTGTATCCAACCAAGTCCAGTCCGGCTATCCGAGTCACTTAAAGCTAAATTAGCTGAAGCGCGAAGGTCAAACCCATCAATTGTGCAAGACTCCGCATGAAATGCTTGATTCTATTCAATTTTGTGGGCTGCTGGTCAGTAAATTTACAAGTTAATAAGTGGAGGCATATGTTGAGTGCATCGGATACCCCACGAACCCCCCTCCCCCCCATCCACTGCCACCCACTGGGGGTTGGCCAGTTACAAGCGACTAATTGCGAAATGGGATTTTAATTCGATTTTGTCGATGGACAAGCCATGCCCAGAGAGCGAGAGAGAGAGAGTGCGACAGAAGCACAAAAAAAAAGGAAGCCACTTGGAATTGGCATGCCCGTTTGAATTAATTTGACGGAGTAGCAGCACATGAACGATTCCAGGGATGACTGCCCACCGCGACGGGAGGCGAGGTGGCGGACCTATGGAATGGCTTCATTTAACTTTGTAATCGTTTTGGTCGAATAGCGATGCGGAAAATAATTTAACTACGAGTTGGAAAATGCAAATGACCCAACTGCTGCGGGACGAAGCGGTTTGAACATAATTGATGGGCTTTCGGAATTGAAATTGAAATTGGAATTGTAGCTGGAGAGCGTCTCTCTACGAACGACTGCGTAGTATTTTCGAGAAATTACTTTTAATTGATGGCTCACATGGGTTAATGTCAACCACGGTCACTGTTGCTGTGGTTCGGATCGGTTTTGAGGCTGCTGGGCGGTTTATTAAGGAGTCGATTAATAACGTGGTGTGCTGATGGTGATCGAGATTCGCGATCGGTGATGGGAGCTGGAGATGGAACGGAGGTGGAACTGAGGCTCTTTGGGAGGTCCTTGATAGTGTCCCTCCTCGGATGGAGGAAATTTCTGAATCAGAACACCTTGTCAAGCCGATCAATTGTAACAGCCTAGAACAGGAACAAGTTCCAGTTCCATAGACGACGCTAAAAGGTGACCAAATAGCAACAATGTTCTGTCTCAGAAGCTGCCAAAGTTGTCAATGACGAAACACGGTAACATTTCCATCCAGAATCACAACAGCAAGCACAACACCAATGAAGGCAGGCCAGGAGGATAGGTCCACAGGAATCTTTTAAAGCTTTTATCAGAATTTTGGAGGGAAGTCATAAAACATTGGACCAAACCCTTGGACCACGAGGTGGTCATTTGAATGATGTTCTACTCCATATATTTAATGGCATGAATGTTGCTTCAAAATAAAGCTAGAACCAATTCTACATCTCACACCGTTATTGTTTTATTTAAATTTCTTTTCTTATCGTTCTTATCTGGTCACACGGTACATACGAAAATTGACAGGGTGAAGGACCAAAAGTGATTACTTTGAGGGGTGTTGTGTGTCGACGCAAGAAACTTTTAGAGCTCACGGTTCCAAGTCCCTCTATTCATTGACAAAGCATGCCAGTCAAGAGAAACCTTCCTAAGCGTCGTCAATTATCGACGCAAAGAACTTTCTCTAGAGTCACAGACAGAGGCTGAGGTTACGACAGCGGCTCCATCGCTGTCAAAGGAAATCATTTCGACGATTCTCGACGCGAATTACCTTCAGAACTCATGGCTCCACGTCCACGCTGTCAAAGGAGACCTCCTCAAACGCTGTCAAGGGCGACCTCCTCAAACATCGGCGCTCGAAGTCAGCTCAGAACTGCACATCCACTCAACCTGAGAGGGAACAAAAGCACGCACAACACAAGAGCTAACTGCGGGAAGTCAGGTCCAGATCCACCTTAGACGCCACCGGACGATTACGTCCTTAAGTTTCCGCAACAAGGAATGCTCAGCCAAGAATGCAAACTACACATCCAACAAATATGCTGACTCCGTGACCACCCGAGCTTGGACAGCAAATATCCTAACCCACATCTGCAGATGGGAACCCCCAAAAAAACGCTGGCCAAGCAATAATCACAAGTCAGAATGCCTTCGATGCCACAAAGTAGTCAGCAGACAAACATTTATCGGGCCAGCTTAACCACATCGGCTTAATTACAATTTTACTGCATCACCACCAGACCACGACTCCCCTCGGCCCCATGGAGAGAGAGAGAGAGAGAGAGAGAGCACAATTGAATTTGCCTGCTCCCATATTGCAGATATCACATTTCACAAAATAATTACAATGCAAGCGAGAGCTTTTGTTTTGCCCTTCAAGAGAGACGTACCTGCAAACTGCAGATAAACCTCTCCTCACCCCCGCGACAATTACAACAATAGTCAACCCTCATGCATCATCATCCCTTCGCCACCTGCTCCCCGGCGGGGAGGACGTTATAAAATTTACAAAACATATAAACGCACAACATTGTTGTAACCCACCTGCCAGTAACAGGAGCGAGCGAGCACTCATGCAGGACACAAACCCACAGGCACTGCACAGCACAGCACAGAAAGCCTAGACAGGATAACGACATTTCATGTAATCATGATGAATAATTGGATTCCAACATGCCGAGGACATTTTCCATTATTACAACATGTCATTGTGGATTCGAATGGTGGATGGTGGATGTTGGAGAGTGGAGAGTGGAGAGCGGAGAAGGCTGCTCGTGTTCGTGTATACCTGTGGGTGTCCTCCACCAAGGCCCGTGGAACATGAGACTCAATTTCATTATTACCTGAATTGAATTAATGCACATTAATTGAAAATCCAGTTCAGCAACGATATGTTCGTCTGGAAGGCGCAGAGGCCAGTCTGAGTTTCAACACCTAAGCTCGGCTTCCTCTCCAAGTGGCTGGACGCGCACTAGTGCAATGCCGACCGTAAAAAAGGGCGTTAAAGTGGGGAAATTGGAAAATCATAATTACGGCATAAAAATTGATTCATCCACCGAGTGAATCGAAGCGGGTCATAGGCGGCGCATTGCCTTCCGCCTGGGCCGGCAGACTGTGCGGATAATCGCTTTTATGGGAGAATGCGCGAAATGGAATTGCATGAATTAATGTTCGTTCATTTGCCGAGGCGGAAATGGTTTGCGATGCGAATGGCAAACCCCAAGACGCATCGCTACAGATCGGTGTGGCATTTTAATGGAATTTTAATTTTAAACTGATCGGAATTACGCACCGATCTCGCATTTGATCTTTCAATGGACCGAGAGAGAGAGAGAGAAAGCACTTAAAGACTAGCAGAGGTCGCTGGATTCAGAGGACTGACATTTAAATCCGTTTAAAGCACGGCTCATCCTCCATCAACCCACAGCCCTTAGCCTGGTCATGTGTGAAGCAAAAGTGCAACCTCGTTGACTCGTCCGAGCACAAAGTGAACTAAAAATAGAACGAAACCATGTTGTTCCCATAATAGCTCCACCATCGCATGCATGTTTGTCTAACTGCGCGCATACACCGCTAAGAGTGCAAAAACAAAAAAAGGGCAAGGGACCCGCACAAACCTTGGCAAAAACAAAACAAACAAGAAAGAAAACAAAAAAAAACCTCTCGGCAACTAGTTGAGTACATTTATGAAACTTACACCGAGAACCGACGTGGATTGATTGAACAGTTAGGCTGGAAATTTTAATTAAAATGCAAATATACACACCACAGTGGAGAACTAAGAGCCACTGAATAGATAAAACCAACACACATTCACACACTCTGACTGGCTGGGTGGTGGTGGTGGTGGTGGATATTCCTCATGCAATCCATAAAGGAACAAAAGCAAAAGCAAAAAAAGAGAGACGATAACCAACTTAAAAGTTTCCAGCTCGTTTGATTATAGCCATCGTTGCTGGAACCCGACTGGTCAGTCAGTCAGTCAGTCTCGGTATCGGGCCCTTTTCGGTTGACTATGACAATGATGATGGTGGGGGTGAGGGAGGGGTGCGGTGTATTGGTTGGCGGATCCTTTGTGCTTGCGTCAGTTATGGCACGTTTCTGTTTTCCCACATCTACCCCCTCACTCACTTTTCTTTTTTTTTGGTTCGAATTGCTTGCGTCGTCGTCCCTCTTTGGCTGTCCGTTCCGTACTCGTATATCGATGAGGCGAATGCACAAAATGACTTTACACTCAGTTGCGAGTGTCCGATGTGTGCAGACATGGAATGAAGTTAACTAATTGAACACACCGAGAGATAGAGCGGCGAGAGGGGTATTCTATTTTATTCTTTTTTTTTCGCCACGGAAGAGGGCTGACTCTTGAGAGCATTTATGCTGAAGTTGTGTGCTGTGTGCTGGCGATGGTGCTGCTGGTGGATAAGGGCATGGAACCAAGTGTGCGAAAGAGCGTAGTTAATTGATCTCTCTCTCAGAAAAGTACATTTTTGAACTATCGAAAGGGAAAAGTTTTGGCTTTTTTTCGTTGCAAAGCAGTGAAAATTTAATTATAACAGACTTTGAAGGAGTTGCGGTATTTAGAGGGACAGTTGTCCTTTGGTAAGGTCTACATATTGATCGTTCATTCGGCGGGGGGAGGAATTCGAAAAGTTTAAAGTCGGCAAAGAAGTTTTTAAGGAGAGTTAAGCTTCTCAGTTTTCGAACAAAATCCTCTTTTCTTCGCGGTCTAGTGCTTTGTGGCTTGAAGTCGTGGCGTCCTCAGTGCCAGACGGACAGACGGAGGGTCCACCACTTTGAGCAACAGAGCAGGAGGCAGGGGGCCACGTGGAGCTCGTGGGCGACTTGGAAGAGTCTACGATTTTGAGCCTGTTAGGACTAGCAACGGAGGAGGAGGCAGTGGAACATGTTGAGCCTGTTAGGCATCGCAACAGAGGAGGAGGCAGTGGAACATGTGAAGCGCATGGAAGACTTGGAAAAGATTTCAGCCTGGGTGACATCCCAACAGAGGAGGAGGCAGTGGAGCATTTGGAACGCGTGGGCGACTTGGGTGAGTCTTTAAATTTGGGCCTGGGGACATCGCAATAGAGGAGGAGCGTAGAGAGTCGGTAGAGTCTTCCATTTTCTTCGTAGTGGACGACGCAACAGAGGAGGTGGGGGCACGTATAGCATTTGGAAGAGTCCTTGATTTTGGGTCTGACTTCCAATGCAACCGAGGAGGAGACAGTCGCTGTGTGCGACTTGGAAGAATCTTCGAGCCTAGGGGTGATCGACTTGGCTCCCACAAGTCTCTTCTCTTCACCGTCCGACCTTTAGTCCTGTCGGCCTTGAGGCACAGCAAAAGGAGGTTGAACCACGAACTGCAGGTTCAGTACAGCGACTTGAGTTTAGCCAACCGCTTTACCCAGCTCGCAGAAGCTTGTTATGTGAAAGCCACGTCCACAACCCACACTCCTTCCACTTTTGCGAACACACCCTAAACACGTAAAACCATCCAACGACGCAGATTCGATTCGATTATGACACACTCGCCCCCACATTCCCCGAGCAACGTGTGAAGACCCCAGTTTAACTGGCATTATTCACTCGTGAGTAATCCGCGCACAAACCGGCAGCGCCTTAGTCGAAAAAAACACGCACGGTTACCCATTAAATTATCTCTTAAAACTCATTGGACCGCGATGCTTCATTGTAACCCCACGAGGAATGCAATCTGTAACCCCGTTTATCCCGCTTCACCACGCGCATCTTCTCTCTCCTCTCCTTTTTTGGAACAAAGTGAATCCTATCAAAATTTATATCTCCTTCTCGCGGATTTATTTGTTTTCCAACATATCCAAGGAAATCCTCCTTCGGAGCGTTGAGTACACGTACACTTTGATTCTCGTTCGCTGGCGTTGATGGTGTTTTAAGTGATTTTTAACGAGCGCCGCCACAGTTGCCTCTTCTAGCCGCCGCAACGGCAACAGCAGGAGCGGAGCACTAGACCACTTTGAAGGCGGGGATATTTGTCAACATTTGGGAAATTATTTTTGCCTTATTTACGACCGCCATTTCAACTGAAACCAACTTCACTTCGACTCCAACGCAAGTGCAGCGGGCGACTACAAACAACTCAATTGTCTCCCCGGTTGCACTGGCATTCTCTCGCAAGCCCCCGCCAAGACGCCTCCGAAAACGGATTCGGTTTTACGATCCAATTTAATGGTAGATCACTGGACAATCAAAAATCGATTTATGCCCCCACCCTGCTCTGCGTTTCCTATTTGCATCAGCGAAGGTGGGCGGCGGCGCGGCGGATGAAATGCACACAATGGTTGCGCTTGGTAGACTCTGAGTCGGCGGCGGCGTCTTTGTTAAGCCACCAACGCCCATATCGGGCGCTCGATACTTTGAGCACATTTTATTGCACAGATTCGCCAAATGTTTGCAATCAATTAGCCAGCTTCTGCTCCGCTGCTCCTCATCTCGGTTCAGTGGGAGTGGCGGAGTGGTTCGGTCAGCTCGACCTGGCCATTAAACGGCGCAAAGACGAACCTAAATCGTCTCGAATTGTGTGCATTTAAATTAATTATGAAACAGTTTGGTTGACTCTTTTTTAATGGGATGCCTTGCGACGTTAAATGAAAATTATAATTACTTTGGACTTGTGAGGCTGAGAATTTATGAGAGGAGTCTTTGTGCGGCCGGGAGGAAAGTGCAATTTTATTGTAAACATTAATTCTGGTAACGTTTTATGTTTATCTCCAAGAAAATACGATTGCGCTGAGTCATGTGGCGACGGGATGAGGCTATCTTTAGAACTCAAGGTTTTCGTTTTGTGAGAATCTGTTCGGGGCTTGCTTCTAGCCGTGTGTGATTGCGATGCTAGATGCATTTAAATTTTGCCGGGGCTAACCACTTACGTTGCTTATACTGGAGGAGGGGTGGAGAGGGGGTGGGGGAGGGGGGGGGACTGATTTATGATGATGAAGGTCTAGTTATATCCGTCAATGGGATTGTGCAATTGAAGTGGCTCAACTGTGGAGGTGGCGACCGTTCGGTGTTCGCTTTAGACTTGATTTTTTCAAAAGGATCTTTCTGACAGATCACGTGCAACTGGCCACATGGAGTGGCGTTATTCTTATTCACAATTTGATGGCAAATCGTCATGGACATACCGACATATCAACAACAGCTCCAACTCCATTCCGCCTGTGTTTCGGAAATCAGTTTTTCGTGCACTTCGGGCAGTTGTGGATCATGGACCTGCTGAGTCTACGATTGCCTCTACCAACGGGAAATTCGAGTCTCAGGGAACGTTGGTGAATGATGGGTGATTGAAAAAACCATAAGTCAGCTGCGAGCCAGGATTTAGGAGCCATCATTACTCGGCAACCTCTTTTGGAACTTTGGACCTCCAGAACGTAACTTATTATATCCAAAATAAATGGCTAACACAGATCTTTCAGACCATAACAAAGTTTCTTCCATCAAAATTCCTCTTATGGGCTTTATTTAAAGTCTAAAAAACCAATTCTTAACGAATCACGCGTTCATGTCCAGGATTAGAGTGTACTCCCATCAGTACAGCGGGAGATTTAAAATTATTCGCCATGTCCCATGTCCAAATGGCCAGCAAACAAAAGGAGAAAAACGTCAAATGACCACTTTTATTTAAGGAAACTCATTGTCCCGTCCCTCCACAGAGTGCTCAATCCCCCGTGGAGAGCCAAAGCCAAATGATTATTGCATCAATGATGTCAGATATAAGGAATACTGTTAAGAATCAACTGCATGGTTATGGCAAAACTGTTTGTATTTGTTTTCCGACGGGACGGGGCGACCACAGAAAGACAGAGAGACAGAGGGACACACTCCCCGTCCGGAGTTGAGTGTGCGGCAGCAGCAGTCAGTCCAGTACACTTATTGAACAATGATGACAATTCGACATTTGTGGAGTGTCAGGGCATGTGTGTGTATGCCAGGCGAACAGTTTGTGTTTGTACTTCCTGAAGATGAGGCTTACGAGGGCTAATGGATGCAATTTGGCTCTCTATCCTCTGCTGGCGGTGTCCGAGAGGACGACGACAACGACGAAAACGACGACACAGCAAGACCAAAGCGAAAATGTTTATTTTTCTTGTGAAATCTTTGAAAATTGCAAAATAAACAATAACCACTCTGAGCGAAGGACAGACAAAGACCGAGAAAAGTGGAAGATTAAAGTGTCATCAGTGCCAGTGGGTGTGAGCCACTTGAAGGGATATCGACCGACTGTGGAGACAGGTGGACTGGAAGTCTATTTCCGCATTCGGACGGCAGACCTCATATTGATGGCAAACAGAGTGTCGTAAGTCAGTCAGTTTCTCAGTTTCTCTCCGTTTAATTATTTACGCTCAAGGCACTCCATAATCCCGAGTCATTTCATTTGAATTCCGGCAGTCAGTCCTGATTACAGTTCATCCCTCTCTCCGAATGAAAATCCTCTCCGAAGCATTGTAATCCACCCCATGGATGACCTGGCATTCGGTGAATAGGCCACAGCATATTGTATTCGATCACGTTCGGTGTTTCGTTCAAAGCACCACTGATTTCCTTAATTTATAGCCAAAGCGACATGCCATGGCACAGAAGCAACGACGACGACGGAGCAATGGCCAAAACTCTTATGTAAACATGTAAACACTGGCGAGATGTCTGAGAACAGGGAAACGAAAAGGAGGCAACCACTATCAAGTGAAGTCACTTCACCAGTTCCCTTCCCGTGGCCTAGGTAGTTCGCGCGAGAACTGTGTGTTTACATTAGCGTTCATGCGGCACAGCCAGGCTATAAGACATGATTCCCGTTTATGCCTTTATGATGTATCGTGTTGTGTGCAAAAAAAGAAACAACTTGCCACTGCCACTGTATTGGCATTCGCATTCGAAAAAGGAGAGCAGACGAGGCAAGAGCACATTGTTTATGCATCCCGTTCGCCAAAAATATGATTTCGTTCCACGAAAACAACCACGATGAGGAAGCCAACATCATTCTCGTCATCGTTCCGTGTGAGAGGAGGCGGTGGGGGCAGCCAGAAGAAGGGTTACCTGACACAGCGAGGAGGTGGAGCACAGAGCAGAGAAACCGGATACATGTGAATAATGTGATGGTGTCATGTGCCAAATCGTGAATTCATCGGCAGCATGTGCCAAGCCAAAAACTGAGAAAAGTGGGTGGGGTGCCTCTGGTGGTGAAGGTTCCCCAGCCAAGGGTTTCGTTTCGCGATCGCCCGCCGAGGTTCATTGTACCGAACATGGCTAGTAAATCTCCGACTGTCAATCAGTGCCTAGCCATTTTTGTAATCCATCAATGTGCCTCGAGGGGCTTAAGGCATCGTCTCGAACTCTGAGTGACACAGACTCTATACAGGCGTCCGCTCGCTCCGCGTGTCTCGGTCTCTGACTGGTACTGAGTCTGGCTTTGGCTCTGTCTCTGCCTCTCGCTCTGGCTCCGACTTCGGCTTTGACTACGGATCTGGGTCTGGGCCTTGGAGTTGAAGTTCTTGGTTACATTGTCCGACGGTGGGAAACACGTGTTTCTTTTTTGTTCTGTTCTGTTCGCCTCCATCATCATCGCCTTATGTGTCTTCCTCGGTTTGCTCGGTCAGAGTGTGTTCCCGTTCTCCTCGTCTTCGTTTTGCTTTCCCTATGAGAGGGTCTGTCTGTTAATGACCAGCTCTTGTAGGGTCATTGCCATTGCTTTGAATGCGTCGCTTAAGAGAAAAAGATTGTTGGTGCTTGCTGGACTATGTTTTCTCCCGATGTGGCTTGAACTGTGGACCTTCTCAAGTGACCACCACCTCACCCAGTCACCCAAATTCCAAGCTAACAAGCCACCACACTGGCCACGTAGCAAATTGCTCCTGTAACTCGAACACGAAATTGTAAATAATTATAGATAATTGCGCTGATTATTTTACAATTCCAGTGAAAAAAAACAACGAAAGAGAACAGCAAATAAAATTGCACCGTGCTCCACCAGCCAACATTATTCATATGCGCTCCACATACATGCTAATGTGTGGAATGATGCGTGCGTGCCATGAGCTATCCTGTGGCCAATGACAGTGCTGTCACGTTTCGTGGAACATTTTGCATGCTGTCTGTGCGGCCGCCTGTTCAACAGGACGAGGATTGCGTGCGATGGGTCACTATGTTGCTTGCGAGTAATAAGGTTACGACTGTAATTGTTTCGTGAAAAAAAAAAACAAGAAGGGAACTCCTGCCACCTCCTGCAGCGCGGTGTATGCAAAGCAAGTGCCGCAAGGCGAATTCAAACAGGTTTCCATCAAAATGTTTGCCAACTTTTGTTGTTGCTTCCATTTTGGGCTGGCGGAATTCGGTTTGCTTTCTTCAAGTAGTCACTGAACCGAGACAAGAGCCAATTGCTACCGCATCTCTGATCGTTTCAAGTGGTGGCAACAAGTGCTAACAATTGGCTGCCGATAGTCTCTTCCGTCATCTTGAGTCGCAGTCTGGCTGCTCCTTTTTTTTGGCCCGCTCTTGAGCACCATCGACGGGTGGTGGAAATTTGATGAGATTTCTGACGTCTGTCATTAAACTCGAACTCGGTGCCAGGGTCTTGGCAAGCCCGGGGTTTTATGTTTCATTAAACCTAAAAGCCTCGTCGTTGGCCGCTAAAAATTCGCAAGAATCTGCTGCCAAAGCAGGAAGCAGAGGAGAATTCATAGCTCTGCCAACTTCACATGAGATTGGCAACAGCAACTATCCTCTGCCCTCCACCCGTAAAAGAGGCGACCTCGGCGATGACGAATGATGTATGTTCTTCAACAGTGGCTGTGGATGCCACACGGAAGGTTAACGGTAAAGCGAACTAATTACTTGATGGACAAAAGTGGGCTACAGACTTCGAGTGTGGGACTGGGTCTGCTGCGGTGACCGAGAATGATTTGATGGACAAACTAAAGTCAGAAGGTGAGAAGGCGAGAAGGCTTGTGGTCTGTTCTGATGAGAGGCGTCGCATTGTTACCCAGCCACCGTCATTAGCATCGGAGCGACATCGTGTTTGAAGTGAAGATGAATGGTTTTTGGGTTCTTTTCCCAGACTGGAATTTACATAAGTGCTACTGTGGTGTCGTTTTGAGGAGGAGGAGGAGGAGTTGATTCCCCCCACCCTCCCCCTCTCTTTCTCTCTCTATCTCTCTCCCTCGAACTCAAGACGAGACACTTTGAAAGAAAGTCTTTGATTTGAGGTTCTCTGCGTACTTTTCGCACCGCCCTCCCGATCGTTAAATTTATCAGTAGCCACTCTCTGCTTCCTACACTCTATTCTCGAGACAAAAACCAAATGTCCAACATTTTCCAAGCATTCCCCAAGCGAGCACATAAATGGATCACCATTAACCGGCCGAAAAAAGTGAACACACACACTCCCCCTACACACAAAGAGAGAGAGAACTCATTAAGATAACAAGAGACTAAGAGGCTCCATAAGGCACACATCTAATTGCTTCCTAGTGCTGTGCGACAGTATGCTCCATTTACTGGAGGCCCACCACCTGCAATTAAGCCAGACGATGGATTGGCGGCATGACGACCGACAAGGGCGGCGCGGCGTCGCTGGGCAGTAACTTTGATTGCGGCTTCAATTAACCCCGAAATGAGTTCTTACGAATTTTTATTTATCTCTCTCTGCACCTCCCCCCTCGTTTTTGGGCAGGGGGAAAGAAATACAATTATTCTGTTCTTGTGGGTGGGTTGAGGTGCCCTCCCTTCCTCAAGGGCTAGCTAGGAAGTCGTGCTTGGCCGTAAACTTGACCTCAGCTTAAGGAGTTTGTTTGTTTTTTCTGATTCTTTTTTTTTAATGCGCCGCGACACTTAAGAGCCGCTGTGAACGGTTATTTTTGTGTTCATTAAGAGGCCCTCTAAAGGGCCACTTGTTGGGTGAGTTCGATGGACTGAAGGGTTTTTTCGTTTGTTCGGTGTTGGCTTTGGACTGGATGCTGAAGTTCACACATTGCAGATGGTTGTCTTGTGAGAAGTGGTTCAAGTGGTCTGGTCTGGAGGGGCCACGAAGCGATGGAGTCACGAAGGGAAATGGGAGCGATTCGAGTTCCTGAAGTGATTGCTTTTGTCCACCGATGATGGGCACTTCAGTTGTCTCAAGAAATTTGCATCGAGAAGAATTTGGAGGCAATCCCCGTCAAGCCTGACTGTTGTTCGGCTACGGTGGCGTTCATTCATCTCAAGACGTGCCCGTATCCCCAAACTGGCAACTATGAGCGAATCACTCATTTGGTTACGTTCTTACACCACTCACCCACCATAACCAGTTCAATGGTCTCCCCCTCCCATCCCCCAACCACCCACGCACTGTCCCAGAACCTGTCTCACGCGCAAACCCATTGAACCAATGAATAAGAATTCCAAATTACTTACAATTCAAGTTTCAATTGATAACATCTCTCACAACAGCGCACGGTCTGCGTGCGGAGTGTGACAGGGGCGACACTTCCCTTCAATCACTCGTCCGGCTTACGAAAATCACTTAAGCTGTCAGATTTATTTGCAACGGCATCGTTTAAGCCTTACTTGTTAACCGATTCGTATGTAAATCCCGATATCGATATCTTTCTTCAGTTTTTGAAGGACGATGACTTGGGGCAGATAAACAACGTTCCGCCTCGCTGTTCACTGATGAATGGTGGAACTACGTGAATGGAAGCGCAAGTACCACCAGCTCCTCATTGATCTGATTAGCTTTGTATGCGCGAGTTGCCGGAGTTGTCACCGCGGAACACCGAGGGATCGTTTTGAAAGGTCGAAGAACACACAACACAACACAAATTCTTCGTCAAGTCTCTCGCTCTCTGGCGAAATTGATTACACTGCGGCACTGAGTGGAATAACAAATTGTTGATCTTTAAATTCTCTTCCCGTCGACGGTGGGCATGAGCTCCTCAAACGTTTCATTGGCCCTAAACCTCAGCCGGGACACGTAGTCTACGCAATTTTCATAATTAATTAAGATTTACATCGCCGCTGTGGATGGATGGCTTGCTGGCTGCCTGGCTGGCTGAAGGTAACACAAAAGCGGAATTTCATGAACGGAATTCCTTATGATTTGCGTTCGAATGTCTTTGGCGTGCACGCAGCTACTGCACACGCACACAGTTGCACACATCGATGGCGACTCGCTTCGATGTCAAATGCCAATCATTTTCCCATGCATGCGAGGGCGTTGAGCCCTGTTTCTGCACGCACACACTTGGGCGCTACGTGGAGTGCATTTTTTCCTCCCATCTGGACACGGATCGTTGGCGTTCCTTCTTGCTCTCGGGCGTCGTCTGCCCCAACACTTCGACCGGGCGACTGTCACTTTTCGATTGACAGCCTGCAATAGTTTATGACATTTGTGTCTGGTGAAATCGAATCTTTTGCTTCCCATCGCAACCGGAGGACAGCGAGGAGGACTGGGCACAGATGCGCTGGCGTTTTATTGTGCTGTGGAACAGGACGGGCGTCTGGAATTAACGTCTGCGAGTCTCTCTCGCATTTGCGATTTCAGCGCGGTTGAAGTTAATTAAAAATTCCATGCTGCCTCTTGAAGTCACCTTTAAGACGCTGTCGGAACAAGGATCTCTTTACGTGAGCTGTGAGCTGACACTCTTGTCTGTCTCTTCAGGCGCTGCTGGAAGGATTGGGCTTAGCGAAACAGTCAGTCGATGGACATGACAAAGTTGACAAGGGATTTTATTTATGACATCAATAGTGTCAACTGTGTACTGACAGGGATCAGGGTAATGCCAGACAATCATTGATTGTTGGAAGGGGCAGAGAAGTGTCCGACCGAGGCACACAAGTGGAGAAGAACTGCGGCAGGGACTGACAGGGATCAGGGTAATGGCAGACGATCACTCATTGGTTGGTGGAATGGAGAGACAAGTGTCCGACTCCGTGGCAAAGAAGTGGAGAAGAACCGCAGAGGAACTTGCAGTGGACAGAGACAGTCAAGAGAGGAGCATTGTCAAAGGCCCAGATCCACCGTGGACTCTAGGAAACTATGGCTATTCTGTCCAAGCCTTGAGAGTTCCCTAAGGAGTGTGCAAACAAGCGTTGGAATTCCCCTAACGCACTTCGAGTGCAACAAAACTGCATCAAGCATCATTCAAATTCAACTCAAGAGCACTTTCCACATGATATCTCGTCGATGAGTGTGCTCCCCGCGCGTCTCTCGTGAAATCAACTTCAAATTAATTGATGGCGCAAATTATATGAAATTTTACATCGGCTTTTAAGGAAGGTCGATCTGAATTGTTGCTCTCAACGTGAATTTACATTTTGCAAGTTTTCATCACCCTCCATCGTCGGCAAGCTTATATTTTAACTTAATTTATTGCAAAAAGTACCTTATCCATTGAAAATGATACCCTTATAACGGTAGATCTGTCCGTTCTCCAACTCCATCCTCTAGATCAAGTCATCAGCTACAAAATCGGCATACATCACTTTGCTGTAGGACGCACGGTTTTTAAGATATGAGCAAGGGAAGACCAACATTCATGATTTTTTCAATGCAGAAAAATCGACATCTGTAGGGGTTTTGGAAAATTATACCCATCCTCTAGATCAAGTCATCAGCTACAAGCTCGGCATACATCACTTTGCTGTAGGACGCACGGTTTGTAAGATATGAGCAAGGGAAGACCAACATTCATGATTTTTTCAATGCAGAAAAATCGACATCTGTAGGGGTTTTGGCGGTTCATATGGAACTTTTGACAGCTGATATCTCGAGAACGGTGAGTCCCACGAAAAAAATCCAGTATACTTTTTTGTAGCTTATGACTTGATCTACAGGATGGAATTGGAAAATTCCCGAACGCACCGTTATTTGGGCAAATTTTTGACAAAAACAGGGAAATTTGTTTCTCTGGCGTAAATTATATGAAATTTTACATCGGCTTTGAAGGAAGATCGATCTGAATTGTTGCTCTCAACGTGAATTTACATTTTGCAAGTTTTCATCACCCTCCATCGTCGGCAAGTTTATATTTTAACTTAATTTATTGCAAAAAGTACCTTATCCATTAAAAATTATACCCTTATAACGGTAGATCTGTCCGTTCTCCAACTCCATCCTCTAGATCAAGTCATCAGCTACAAAATCGGCATACATCACTTTGCTGTAGGACGCACGGTTTTTAAGATATGAGCAAGGGAAGACCAACATTCATGATTTTTTCAATGCAGAAAAATCGACATCTGTAGGGGTTTTGGAAAATTATACCCATCCTCTAGATCAAGTCATCAGCTACAAGCTCGGCATACATCACTTTGCTGTAGGACGCACGGTTTGTAAGATATGAGCAAGGGAAGACCAACATTCATGATTTTTTCAATGCAGAAAAATCGACATCTGTAGGGGTTTTGGCGGTTCATATGGAACTTTTGACAGCTGATATCTCGAGAACGGTGAGTCCCACGAAAAAAATCCAGTATACTTTTTTGTAGCTTATGACTTGATCTACAGGATGGAATTGGAAAATTCCCGAACGCACCGTTATTTGGGCAAATTTTTGACAAAAACAGGGAAATTTGTTTCTCTGGCGTAAATTATATGAAATTTTACATCGGCTTTGAAGGAAGATCGATCTGAATTGTTGCTCTCAACGTGAATTTACATTTTGCAAGTTTTCATCACCCTCCATCGTCGGCAAGTTTATATTTTAACTTAATTTATTGCAAAAAGTACCTTATCCATTAAAAATTATACCCTTATAACGGTAGATCTGTCCGTTCTCCAACTCCATCCTCTAGATCAAGTCATCAGCTACAAAATCGGCATACATCACTTTGCTGTAGGACGCACGGTTTTTAAGATATGAGCAAGGGAAGACCAACATTCATGATTTTTTCAATGCAGAAAAATCGACATCTGTAGGGGTTTTGGCGGTTCATATGGAACTTTTGACAGCTGATATCTCGAGAACGGTGAGTCCCACGAAAAAAATCCAGTATACTTTTTTGTAGCTTATGACTTGATCTACAGGATGGAATTGGAAAATTCCCGAACGCACCGTTATTTGGGCAAATTTTTGACAAAAACAGGGAAATTTGTTTCTCTGGCGTAAATTATATGAAATTTTACATCGGCTTTGAAGGAAGATCGATCTGAATTGTTGCTCTCAACGTGAATTTACATTTTGCAAGTTTTCATCACCCTCCATCGTCGGCAAGTTTATATTTTAACTTAATTTATTGCAAAAAGTACCTTATCCATTAAAAATTATACCCTTATAACGGTAGATCTGTCCGTTCTCCAACTCCATCCTCTAGATCAAGTCATCAGCTACAAAATCGACATACATCACTTTGCTGTAGGACGCACGGTTTTTAAGATATGAGCAAGGGAAGACCAACATTCATGATTTTTTCAATGCAGAAAAATCGACATCTGTAGGGGTTTTGGCGGTTCATATGGAACTTTTGACAGCTGATATCTCGAGAACGGTGAGTCCCACGAAAAAAATCCAGTATACTTTTTTGTAGCTTATGACTTGATCTACAGGATGGAATTGGAAAATTCCCGAACGCACCGTTATTTGGGCAAATTTTTGACAAAAACAGGGAAATTTGTTTCTCTGGCGTAAATTATATGAAATTTTACAACGGCTTTGAAGGAAGATCGATCTGAATTGTTGCTCTCAACGTGAATTTACATTTTGCAAGTTTTCATCACCCTCCATCGTCGGCAAGTTTATATTTTAACTTAATTTATTGCAAAAAATACCTTATCCATTAAAAATTATACCCTTATAACGGTAGATCTGTCCGTTCCGCAACTCCATCCTCTAGATCAAGTCATCAGCTACAAAATCGGGATACATCACTTTGCTGTAGGACGCACGGTTTTTAAGATATGAGCAAGGGAAGACCAACATTAATGATTTTTTCAATGCAGAAAAATCGACATCTGTAGGGGTTTTGGCAGTTCATATGGAACTTTTGACAGCTGATATCTCGAGAACGGTGAGTCCCACGAAAAAAATCCAGTATACTTTTTTGTAGCTTATGACTTGATCTACAGGATGGAATTGGAAAATTCCCGAACGCACCGTTATTTGGGCAAATTTTTGACAAAAACAGGGAAATTTGTTTCTCTGGCGTAAATTATATGAAATTTTACATCGGCTTTGAAGGAAGATCGATCTGAATTGTTGCTCTCAACGTGAATTTACATTTTGCAAGTTTTCATCACCCTCCATCGTCGGCAAGTTTATATTTTAACTTAATTTATTGCAAAAAGTACCTTATCCATTAAAAATTATACCCTTATAACGGTAGATCTGTCCGTTCTCCAACTCCATCCTCTAGATCAAGTCATCAGCTACAAAATCGGCATACATCACTTTGCTGTAGGACGCACGGTTTTTAAGATATGAGCAAGGGAAGACCAACATTCATGATTTTTTCAATGCAGAAAAATCGACATCTGTAGGGGTTTTGGCGGTTCATATGGAACTTTTGACAGCTGATATCTCGAGAACGGTGAGTCCCACGAAAAAAATCCAGTATACTTTTTTGTAGCTTATGACTTGATCTACAGGATGGAATTGGAAAATTCCCGAACGCACCGTTATTTGGGCAAATTTTTGACAAAAACAGGGAAATTTGTTTCTCTGGCGTAAATTATATGAAATTTTACATCGGCTTTGAAGGAAGATCGATCTGAATTGTTGCTCTCAACGTGAATTTACATTTTGCAAGTTTTCATCACCCTCCATCGTCGGCAAGCTTATATTTTAACTTAATTTATTGCAAAAAGTACCTTATCCATTAAAAATTATACCCTTATAACGGTAGATCTGTCCGTTTTCCAACTCCATCCTCTAGATCAAGTCATCAGCTACAAACTCGGCATACATCACTTTGCTGTAGGACGCACGGTTTGTAAGATATGAGCAAGGGAAGACCAACATTCATGATTTTTTCAATGCAGAAAAATCGACATCTGTAGGGGTTTTGGCAGTTCATATGGAACTTTTGACAGCTGATATCTCGAGAACGGTGAGTCCCACGAAAAAAATCCAGTATACTTTTTTGTAGCTTATGACTTGATCTACAGGATGGAATTGGAAAATTCCCGAACGCACCGTTATTTGGGCAAATTTTTGAAAAAAACAGGGAAATTTGTTTTTCTGGCGTAAATCATATGAAATTTTACATCGGCTTTTAAGGAAGGTCGATCTGAATTGTTGCTCTCAACGTGAATTTACATTATGCAAGTTTTCATCACCCTCCATCGTCGGCAAGTTTATATGTTAACTTAATTTATTGCAAAAAATACCTTATCCATTAAAAATTATACCCTTATAACGGTAGATCTGTCCGTTCTCCAACTCCATCCTCTAGATCAAGTCATCAGCTACAAGCTCGGTATACATCACTTTGCTGTAGGACGCACGGTTTGTAAGATATGAGCAAGGGAAGACCAACATTCATGATTTTTTCAATGCAGAAAAATCGACATCTGTAGGGGTTTTGGCGGTTCATATGGAACTTTTGACAGCTGATATCTCGAGAACGGTGAGTCCCACGAAAAAAATCCAGTATACTTTTTTGTAGCTTATGACTTGATCTACAGGATGGAATTGGAAAATTCCCGAACGCACCGTTATTTGGGCAAATTTTTGACAAAAACAGGGAAATTTGTTTCTCTGGCGTAAATTATATGAAATTTTACATCGGCTTTTAAAGAAGGTCGATCTGAATTGTTGCTCTCAACGTGAGCTTACATTGTGCAAGTTTTCATCACCCTCCATCGTCGGCAAGTTTATATTTTAACTTAATTTATTGCAAAAAGTACCTTATCCATTAAAAATTATACCCTTATAACGGTAGATCTGTCCGTTCTCCAACTCCATCCTCTAGATCAAGTCATCAGCTACAAGCTCGGCATACATCACTTTGCTGTAGGACGCACGGTTTGTAAGATATGAGCAAGGGAAGACCAACATTCATGATTTTTTCAATGCAGAAAAATCGACATCTGTAGGGGTTTTGGCGGTTCATATGGAACTTTTGACAGCTGATATCTCGAGAACGGTGAGTCCCACGAAAAAAATCCAGAATACTTTTTTGTAGCTTATGACTTGATCTACAGGATGGAATTGGAAAATTCCCGAACGCACCGTTATTTGGGCAAATTTTTGAAAAAAACAGGGAAATTTGTTTTTCTGGCGTAAATTATATGAAATTTTACATCGGCTTTTAAGGAAGGTCGATCTGAATTGTTGCTCTCAACGTGAATTTACATTATGCAAGTTTTCATCACCCTCCATCGTCGGCAAGTTTATATTTTAACTTAATTTATTGCAAAAAATACCTTATCCATTAAAAATTATACCCTTATAACGGTAGATCTGTCCGTTCTCCAACTCCATCCTCTAGATCAAGTCATCAGCTACAAACTCGGCATACATCACTTTGCTGTAGGACGCACGGTTTGTAAGATATGAGCAAGGGAAGACCAACATTCATGATTTTTTCAATGCAGAAAAATCGACATCTGTAGGGGTTTTGGCGGTTCATATGGAACTTTTGACAGCTGATATCTCGAGAACGGTGAGTCCCACGAAAAAAATCCAGTATACTTTTTTGTAGCTTATGACTTGATCTACAGGATGGAATTGGAAAATTCCCGAACGCACCGTTATTTGGGCAAATTTTTGACAAAAACAGGGAAATTTGTTTCTCTGGCGTAAATTATATGAAATTTTACATCGGCTTTGAAGGAAGATCGATCTGAATTGTTGCTCTCAACGTGAATTTACATTTTGCAAGTTTTCATCACCCTCCATCGTCGGCAAGTTTATATTTTAACTTAATTTATTGCAAAAAGTACCTTATCCATTAAAAATTATACCCTTATAACGGTAGATCTGTCCGTTCTCCAACTCCATCCTCTAGATCAAGTCATCAGCTACAAAATCGGCATACATCACTTTGCTGTAGGACGCACGGTTTTTAAGATATGAGCAAGGGAAGACCAACATTCATGATTTTTTCAATGCAGAAAAATCGACATCTGTAGGGGTTTTGGCGGTTCATATGGAACTTTTGACAGCTGATATCTCGAGAACGGTGAGTCCCACGAAAAAAATCCAGTATACTTTTTTGTAGCTTATGACTTGATCTACAGGATGGAATTGGAAAATTCCCGAACGCACCGTTATTTGGGCAAATTTTTGACAAAAACAGGGAAATTTGTTTCTCTGGCGTAAATTATATGAAATTTTACATCGGCTTTTAAAGAAGGTCGATCTGAATTGTTGCTCTCAACGTGAACTTACATTGTGCAAGTTTCCATCACCCTCCATCGTCGGCAAGTTTATATTTTAACTTAATTTATTGCAAAAAGTACCTTATCCATTAAAAATTATACCCTTATAACGGTAGATCTGTCCGTTCTCCAACTCCATCCTCTAGATCAAGTCATCAGCTACAAGCTCGGCATACATCACTTTGCTGTAGGACGCACGGTTTGTAAGATATGAGCAAGGGAAGACCAACATTCATGATTTTTTCAATGCAGAAAAATCGACATCTGTAGGGGTTTTGGCGGTTCATATGGAACTTTTGACAGCTGATATCTCGAGAACGGTGAGTCCCACGAAAAAAATCCAGAATACTTTTTTGTAGCTTATGACTTGATCTACAGGATGGAATTGGAAAATTCCCGAACGCACCGTTATTTGGGCAAATTTTTGACAAAAACAGGGAAATTTGTTTCTCTGGCGTAAATTATATGAAATTTTACATCGGCTTTGAAGGAAGATCGATCTGAATTGTTGCTCTCAACGTGAATTTACATTTTGCAAGTTTTCATCACCCTCCATCGTCGGCAAGTTTATATTTTAACTTAATTTATTGCAAAAAGTACCTTATCCATTAAAAATTATACCCTTATAACGGTAGATCTGTCCGTTCTCCAACTCCATCCTCTAGATCAAGTCATCAGCTACAAAATCGGCATACATCACTTTGCTGTAGGACGCACGGTTTTTAAGATATGAGCAAGGGAAGACCAACATTCATGATTTTTTCAATGCAGAAAAATCGACATCTGTAGGGGTTTTGGCGGTTCATATGGAACTTTTGACAGCTGATATCTCGAGAACGGTGAGTCCCACGAAAAAAATCCAGTATACTTTTTTGTAGCTTATGACTTGATCTACAGGATGGAATTGGAAAATTCCCGAACGCACCGTTATTTGGGCAAATTTTTGACAAAAACAGGGAAATTTGTTTCTCTGGCGTAAATTATATGAAATTTTACATCGGCTTTTAAAGAAGGTCGATCTGAATTGTTGCTCTCAACGTGAACTTACATTGTGCAAGTTTTCATCACCCTCCATCGTCGGCAAGTTTATATTTTAACTTAATTTATTGCAAAAAGTACCTTATCCATTAAAAATTATACCCTTATAACGGTAGATCTGTCCGTTCTCCAACTCCATCCTCTAGATCAAGTCATCAGCTACAAGCTCGGCATACATCACTTTGCTGTAGGACGCACGGTTTGTAAGATATGAGCAAGGGAAGACCAACATTCATGATTTTTTCAATGCAGAAAAAT
Source organism: Eristalis intricaria (assembly GCA_964034865.1). Lineage (NCBI taxonomy): Eukaryota > Metazoa > Arthropoda > Insecta > Diptera > Syrphidae > Eristalis > Eristalis intricaria. The sequence goes on along the minus strand of OZ035877.1, from coordinate 1,406,483 downwards.
CGACATCTGTAGGGGTTTTGGCGGTTCATATGGAACTTTTGACAGCTGATATCTCGAGAACGGTGAGTCCCACGAAAAAAATCCAGAATACTTTTTTGTAGCTTATGACTTGATCTACAGGATGGAATTGGAAAATTCCCGAACGCACCGTTATTTGGGCAAATTTTTGAAAAAAACAGGGAAATTTGTTTTTCTGGCGTAAATTATATGAAATTTTACATCGGCTTTTAAGGAAGGTCGATCTGAATTGTTGCTCTCAACGTGAATTTACATTATGCAAGTTTTCATCACCCTCCATCGTCGGCAAGTTTATATTTTAACTTAATTTATTGCAAAAAATACCTTATCCATTAAAAATTATACCCTTATAACGGTAGATCTGTCCGTTCTCCAACTCCATCCTCTAGATCAAGTCATCAGCTACAAACTCGGCATACATCACTTTGCTGTAGGACGCACGGTTTGTAAGATATGAGCAAGGGAAGACCAACATTCATGATTTTTTCAATGCAGAAAAATCGACATCTGTAGGGGTTTTGGCGGTTCATATGGAACTTTTGACAGCTGATATCTCGAGAACGGTGAGTCCCACGAAAAAAATCCAGAATACTTTTTTGTAGCTTATGACTTGATCTACAGGATGGAATTGGAAAATTCCCGAACGCATCGTTATTTGGGCAAATTTTTGAAAAAAACAGGGAAATTTGTTTTTCTGGCGTAAGTTATATGAAATTTTACATCGGCTTTTAAGGAAGGTCGATCTGAATTGTTGCTCTCAACGTGAATTTACATTATGCAAGTTTTCATCACCCTCCATCGTCGGCAAGTTTATATTTTAACTTAATTTATTGCAAAAAATACCTTATCCATTAAAAATTATACCCTTATAACGGTAGATCTGTCCGTTCTCCAACTCCATCCTCTAGATCAAGTCATCAGCTACAAACTCGGCATACATCACTTTGCTGTAGGACGCACGGTTTGTAAGATATGAGCAAGGGAAGACCAACATTCATGATTTTTTCAATGCAGAAAAATCGACATCTGTAGGGGTTTTGGCGGTTCATATGGAACTTTTGACAGCAGATATCTCGAGAACGGTGAGTCCCACGAAAAAAATCCAGTACACTTTTTTGTAGCTTATGACTTGATCTACAGGATGGAATTGGAAAATTCCCGAACGCACCGTTATTTGGGCAAATTTTTGACAAAAACAGGGAAATTTGTTTCTCTGGCGTAAATTATATGAAATTTTACATCGGCTTTGAAGGAAGATCGATCTGAATTGTTGCTCTCAACGTGAATTTACATTTTGCAAGTTTTCATCACCCTCCATCGTCGGCAAGTTTATATTTTAACTTAATTTATTGCAAAAAGTACCTTATCCATTAAAAATTATACCCTTATAACGGTAGATCTGTCCGTTCTCCAACTCCATCCTCTAGATCAAGTCATCAGCTACAAAATCGACATACATCACTTTGCTGTAGGACGCACGGTTTTTAAGATATGAGCAAGGGAAGACCAACATTCATGATTTTTTCAATGCAGAAAAATCGACATCTGTAGGGGTTTTGGCGGTTCATATGGAACTTTTGACAGCTGATATCTCGAGAACGGTGAGTCCCACGAAAAAAATCCAGTATACTTTTTTGTAGCTTATGACTTGATCTACAGGATGGAATTGGAAAATTCCCGAACGCACCGTTATTTGGGCAAATTTTTGACAAAAACAGGGAAATTTGTTTCTCTGGCGTAAATTATATGAAATTTTACATCGGCTTTGAAGGAAGATCGATCTGAATTGTTGCTCTCAACGTGAATTTACATTTTGCAAGTTTTCATCACCCTCCATCGTCGGCAAGTTTATATTTTAACTTAATTTATTGCAAAAAATACCTTATCCATTAAAAATTATACCCTTATAACGGTAGATCTGTCCGTTCCGCAACTCCATCCTCTAGATCAAGTCATCAGCTACAAAATCGGGATACATCACTTTGCTGTAGGACGCACGGTTTTTAAGATATGAGCAAGGGAAGACCAACATTAATGATTTTTTCAATGCAGAAAAATCGACATCTGTAGGGGTTTTGGCAGTTCATATGGAACTTTTGACAGCTGATATCTCGAGAACGGTGAGTCCCACGAAAAAAATCCAGTATACTTTTTTGTAGCTTATGACTTGATCTACAGGATGGAATTGGAAAATTCCCGAACGCACCGTTATTTGGGCAAATTTTTGAAAAAAACAGGGAAATTTGTTTTTCTGGCGTAAATTATATGAAATTTTACATCGGCTTTTAAGGAAGGTCGATCTGAATTGTTGCTCTCAACGTGAATTTACATTATGCAAGTTTTCATCACCCTCCATCGTCGGCAAGTTTATATTTTAACTTAATTTATTGCAAAAAGTACCTTATCCATTAAAAAGTATACCCTTATAACGGTAGATCTGTCCGTTCCGCAACTCCATCCTCTAGATCAAGTCATCAGCTACAAAATCGGGATACATCACTTTGCTGTAGGACGCACGGTTTTTAAGATATGAGCAAGGGAAGACCAACATTAATGATTTTTTCAATGCAGAAAAATCGACATCTGTAGGGGTTTTGGCGGTTCATATGGAACTTTTGACAGCTGATATCTCGAAAACGGTGAGTCCCACGAAAAAAATCCAGTACACTTTTTTGTAGCTTATGACTTGATCTACAGGATGGAGTTGGAAAATTCCCGAAAGTGCCGTTATCTGGGCAAATTTTTGAAAAAAACAGGGAAATTTGTTTTTCTGACGTAAATTATATGAAATTTTACATCGGCTTTTAAGGAAGGTCGATCTGAATTGTTGCTCTCAACTTGAATTTACATTGTGCAAGTTTTCATCGCCCTCCATCGTCGGCAAGTTTATATTTTAACTTAATTTATTGCAAAAAGTACCTTATCCATTAAAAATTATATCCTTATAACGGTAGATCTGTCCGTTCTCCAACTCCATCCTCTAGATCAAGTCATCAGCTACAAAATCGGCATACATCACTTTGCTGTAGGACGCACGGTTTTTAAGATATGAGCAAGGGAAGACCAACATTCATGATTTTTTCAATGCAGAAAAATCGACATCTGTAGGGGTTTTGGCGGTTCATATGGAACTTTTGACAGCTGATATCTCGAGAACGGTGAGTCCCACGAAAAAAATCCAGTATACTTTTTTGTAGCTTATGACTTGATCTACAGGATGGAATTGGAAAATTCCCGAACGCACCGTTATTTGGGCAAATTTTTGACAAAAACAGGGAAATTTGTTTCTCTGGCGTAAATTATATGAAATTTTACATCGGCTTTTAAAGAAGGTCGATCTGAATTGTTGCTCTCAACGTGAACTTACATTGTGCAAGTTTTCATCACCCTCCATCGTCGGCAAGTTTATATTTTAACTTAATTTATTGCAAAAAGTACCTTATCCATTAAAAATTATACCCTTATAACGGTAGATCTGTCCGTTCTCCAACTCCATCCTCTAGATCAAGTCATCAGCTACAAGCTCGGCATACATCACTTTGCTGTAGGACGCACGGTTTGTAAGATATGAGCAAGGGAAGACCAACATTCATGATTTTTTCAATGCAGAAAAATCGACATCTGTAGGGGTTTTGGCGGTTCATATGGAACTTTTGACAGCTGATATCTCGAGAACGGTGAGTCCCACGAAAAAAATCCAGAATACTTTTTTGTAGCTTATGACTTGATCTACAGGATGGAATTGGAAAATTCCCGAACGCACCGTTATTTGGGCAAATTTTTGACAAAAACAGGGAAATTTGTTTCTCTGGCGTAAATTATATGAAATTTTACATCGGCTTTGAAGGAAGATCGATCTGAATTGTTGCTCTCAACGTGAATTTACATTTTGCAAGTTTTCATCACCCTCCATAGTCGCCAAGTTAATATTTTAACTTAATTTATTGCAAAAAGTACCTTATCCATTAAAAATTATACCCTTATAACGGTAGATCTGTCCGTTCACCAACTCCATCCTCTAGATCAAGTCATCAGCTACAAAATCGGCATACATCACTTTGCTGTAGGACGCACGGTTTTTAAAATATGAGCTCACAGACATCACATCTAAGTGCATCGACAACAATGTAATTCGTTTAACTCAATCAATTAACCAAAAAGCATACAAGACTCTCTTGGCCTGCACTCCTACCGAGACTGCCCACTCTCTGCACACGAATTGCCTCACAATTGCTGAAGCAATTAATTGGTAGTTTCGTTTACAGTGTACCACTGTATCTAGATACATTCGAGATCACAGTAGCGGCTCAGCAAATTAAAGCCAACAAACTAACAAATTTCAACAGCTCTGCCGCTGCCAGCCGAGACCGCTCGTGTTTCGAAATTCACAACAAACACTATCTTTGTATGTGTGTGTGGGGGGAGGGGGGGGCTTAGAATTCCCCTCTAAGCTCAATCTAGTGCAACAGCAACAACAGCAACAGCACTTGAACACACAACAATCAAGCAATCAATTAGCCACAGTCATTGGGTTGCATTCAAATTGCATGAGATAATCACGAAGACGGCTGGTGGCGGGACTGGCGACGCGGACGGTTGCAGTCGCGGAGTTGATTCATGGAGCCATCGATGTGACATGAAAGATTACCCAACAGCAGCACACACACGCGCAGGGACATTGTTCTTTTCATGGCTCCTGTGTATGCACAGCAAGCACGTGTTGACAACAACGTTTTGGAACCTGCCCGAAACGGAGCAGGAGCCTCACCTTAAATTGAACCAAAACTCACCGAAATAGACACATTTTCCAGATTGTGGGCGTCTGAGTTTTTTTTTTTGTTTAAGGTCTTAACTCAGTTCGAGTTCGAATTGTCAACGGTAGCTGTGTGCCGTTGTGTTGTCTGTCATGTACTTGAAACCTGATATTCAAGTTACTGCGTTATGTTCCGATTTTTATCATCATCCTGACCAGGTCCTCTCCTCCCGCCGACACACCGACACACCGACAGAAACAAAAACAACGCAAAAAAAAGGAAAGCGCTCGTAAAAGTGAGTGACTTTGCGCGTGCTCAGGTGTTGTGCGATTGTCTTTATCTGCTGGCCGAAATCTTCTCGAATTTCAGGTTCAGAGACCCGCGCGCTACGTTCGCTAATCGCGCGAACTGATTTTTGTTGTTGTTGTTGTCGTCGTTTCCTTTTGCAATTTTCCACTTGAACAGAACACCAGCTGGCTGGTAGGCTGGCAGGCAGTGGAAGTACTACACCTTGTTTTTTAGCATGCACTCTGCGAAGGTTGTGTGTGTGTGTGAGAGAGTGTGGATAATTATATCGTGAGAACGCGGCCAGTTATCGCGGAGGTAGGCCTGGAAATTGTCGTCGTACAGGAAATGGGAAAATGTTTTGATTTCTTTCTCTTGGCCTCCACGGCGAAGTTTGCGCGTTTTTAGGGCGGCTGATGGGGAATTCGGAGGCGGAAGGGGGGTGTCCAGAAGTAAGAGAGCGAGGAGATCTGCAACTTCGACCAGAATTAGGAACCCCTTGTCCACGACACGATGAAAATGAGAGAGTAGTGGTAACCCCTTGAATTCCACATATCATCCACATAGGATCCACATTCCCCGGCTGGAGGGAATTTCAGCAGTAGCTCACATGTATTCACAGAAATGAAATCAAGAGGCAAGGGAGGCAGAAGTTGGATCTCTCCTTACTTTCTTCCGTTTGGACGCGTCGTTAAGGATTAGCCTGTTCCCAAGTTCGTTGAATCAAACCACTCGAAGTAATGTCGTTTTTACGAGAAGTTCCCAAATAGCTATGGTCGTCCGACTCATTCGGTGTTACGTCGTTCTACGGGAAGGCAGGCATACTTCCTTAGGCTTAAATCCTGCGACAAACTGCAGGCATACTTCCTTACGCTTCAAGCCTACGACATTTGGTGCGCTCTGAGCGCGAACAATCCCTGACAGTCCTTGTCACCCTGCTTCCAGTCATCCAGACCATCCAGCTGTCTTGCGTTACTGGATATTTACGAAAGGCATGTGTCGATAAGATAAAACTCGAGACGTGCCTGTTCCGCCTTGAAACTGACGACACCTTCAATCAATTTAAGGAAACCCTGCCCCGTTGAATTAAATCCCAGCTCACGTAGCCTGGTCACGGCCAAGGTCAGAGAAGGGGAACACAAGGCCTCAAAAAACAAAAAATTATGCAAATGCGAAGTAGGTTGAATTGAAATATTTCATTACAACCCGGGATCCCTCATTCGAGGCGCACACAATTACTTAGTCGCATCGCAACAAAGTTACTCCAAAGCGGGCCAGTCCTTGGGGCCAGCCAAGAGAAAAACAAACGAAAACAATCTAATCTCAAGATTTAACATTCATTTACGATCCCAAAAAGCTACGGAGACACACACACACACAAATGTAACATAAATTCACTTACCGAGTAAAGATAAAAAAACGACTGCTCTACGCTTGACGAGTCCTGCAAATAAGAAGAAACAAAATCAGAGAGGGAACCTTTTAAAATTTAATTCAAAAGTCACAAAAAGACTACACAAAAAGTCCACCGGCCAGACGGTTAGAATGACTGTCAGTGGGCGGGGGAGGGGGGACGGGGTGCCTGCAGATACAATGAATCGAAAAAAAAGGTGTTCACCTTGAAAAGAAGGAATAACTTGACCATCACCGAAAGGCAGCTCACCAAAACCACAGAACTGGTTACCTCATCCGACGCAAACATGTTTCAAATATCCTCTCCCTCTCACTGTCTGCACTCTCCACTCTCCACTTTCAAGCCACGAAAAGGATGTGTATTCAGGGGTTTTGTGTTTTGTGTTCTTTTTTTTTTTGTATGAATTACCTCTCCATAAGTTGATGGTGTATTTCGGTTCTTAGTTTTTCCGCATCATCGCGTCTAACGATGGAAACCATGCAATCCGGTGCGCCAGACAGATCCAGACACAAATCTCCGGGGAATGAGCACGAGGAGCAGCAGCAGAGCAGGCAGAGCTCCAAGCTGCAGAACTTGTTTTGACAAACGTGCGCGTGAAGTAATTTCATGAGATTAGGTGCTACACACAGATGAGCCTCCTCGCTGCCAGGGAAGTGGCAATTTGCCTTTGCCTGGGATTGAGTTCAGAGTGAAACGTGGCAAAAGCCACACCTCATCTCTCTCTCTCTCTCTCGGTCTCTCTCTGTGTGTTCGTTTGTAACTTCCGGCATTTTGTTGATGTTTTTTCTTTTTTTTTTTTTTGTTCAACCGTTGCCCATTCCCAGGAAATGTAAAGCGCTCCAGGTGAAGCGACTGGGATGAGAGGGACACGAACCATGGCAAATTCAATATCTCGAGAATCAGTTGCATTATTGATTTTCCCTGCGATAAACTAAGCGAAGGCCTTCGCCGTGCACAGGAGATGGTGGAAAAAAGGGCACGTGTAAGCCCTTAACGTCACGACCGACAATGCCTGCGAGTGAGTGTGAGTCTGGGCGGCGCTGTGTGTGTGAGCATAAATTGATTGGAAGCTCCTCTCTTTTCAGGTGATGGCCCCCCGAGGATATTCAGCTTTATTGGCATACTTTTCGTGGGCTCCTCCGCTGAAGCCGAGGAGTTGTGGGCCCCCTCCAAACTGCTCTGCCCCTTGCTCGCTCTCTACACACGGCAGCCTTAATGGCTGCCTTTTATTAGGTGTTATCCCAACCAGGTATATAAAACATAATAAAGAGTCCTTCGGAATCAATAAGGCGGAATGAGAAGCACAGGCATCCATGGCCCGGGGGTAGACATAAATGAGAGTCGATAGCCGGCTTGTTGTCTGCGCGCGTGTGTGTGTGTTTGAGTGCAGGTGAAGCTGATTGTGGTTCAAGGAAGGCGATGGTTTTTCGGTCGGAATGAGTTGCACTGACAGGTAAGTTGATGGCACAAATTGAACGAGAGGTTTCGGCCAACCTCTTTCGGCCAAGACGGAGGTTGTGCCTTGAGAAGCGCCTGTCAAAAGGGAAGTGTGTGGCACTTGACGTAGGAGAGAGAAACGCCTGTCAACCTGTGTGGAAATCAAGACCTTCTGTCTTTAGAAAAGCCCCTCGATCGACCTCGAAAAACACCAAACAACCGTGTATCCAATCATTCAGTCGGTTTAAGACACTCGCTTGCGCAATGCAGACGATGCCTTTCACTCTGCAAAACCTCATACACCACCCGCTTCGATTCAATTAAGCCCGTCGATCTTTCGAAACCGTTTACGAGTACAGCCAGCTGGGTGTTACAACACAGCCCTGTGTTACAGAGACAGCTGCAAAGGCCATCCACAGAATTGTCTGCCAGTCTTCGGTCTACCTGTCTTAATTAAAAACAAACAATCAATTCAACAAGATCAACCACCTCAATGAATGGTCCAATCAATTGTCTCCGCTTTGCGTTGCTGCCGCCCCGCTTCATCGGTGGCCTTCATCGGAAGTCTATCCACCTCCTCCCCGCATCGCAGCAGAATACAAAGACAAATCAAACAGAAGAAGCTAAACGATTTCTAGCTCCGCCATAGACTCAAAACACACATCTAATTAATGAGCCACCATTGGACTCAGCGTCACATCAAGCACGCGTCCATTGGCCTCCGCGTATTCCCAACGACGTACGTATGCACCATCGCCACCTACAGCGCCAGCGCTTGCTCGCTTCCCCGCTGACGATAATGAATTTGACAATCCATCCAAGCTCGTCCAATCAATTAGCATAATGTAGTATCTGTATCTGTGGCCGTTGTCAGATCGTCTGTCGTCTGTCATCTGCCGCTTTGTTTATTTTTTGTTTTGTATTTTAATTTAGCAGAAATGATTAGCAGCAGCACTATGACTCACGCTGTGACGACCTCTTCGACACACATTCCTCGCCAAACTCCTCGACCTCGAGCACAGAAGATCTTCATTCCGATTCGTTGGCGCTTTTATTCATCGAAATTGAATATCCTTTTCATCCTTTTAAACGCCTTATTCCGCCTCTTGGTCTCTTTTTTTTTGCATTTGAAAAAGACAAACAGACGCGGAGAAGAATGAATGTTGCTTTGCTACAACTACCAATTTGCTTTCACTATTCCGAGGTACCAAGAAGGGAAATTGAGATCTAATAAAATTCAGGACAAAGGAAGCGTTCAATTATACACAGAAGAAATAATGGTCCGCGCGCCCGAATAAGACGGAGGGGGGAGTGGAGATGGACCAGGGAGAGTACAAGGCAGAGTTTCTTCATCTTTTGCCATCTTCTGCTTGACAGAGTCCATTATTGAAGGGATTCTCAGTGGAAGTCAATGGTGAGCCAGTGAAGAGGGTTTGAATTGTGAAAAGGGGATTTATAAATTATGTGGCTTATCTAAGGACCAACCAGTGTACAATGGCTTTGGGGTTGGTGTACTCACTCACGTGTGGAGGGAAGAATTCGAATTTCCCTTGACATTCTGTGGATTCTGTGGTTTCCTTAACGTTGAGGGTTCGGTGAGGTTAGAAGATCATGGCATTTGTCTGTGGAATGGGATTGTGGGTTGTGCAGGGGCCTTGCATTTGTCATTGAGTCACAAGAAATCGATCCCACGTCTAAACCCCAATGAGTCACACCAAATTGATCCCATTTCGCATCGACGATCGTTCATCACTCCTCCACACATTGGTGTGCCAATAAAGACTCAATGAAACTTTTTCAATTTCCCTGTGTGCTCATACAGTTAACTAGAGTTCTGTAGAATCACCAACGGAGAGATGCTGTGAGTGAACCTTTGAAGTTTGACGACGCTGTGTGTTCATTCATTTGCCGCTTTTGCAACCTCACGATTATTTAACATTTTTCATTCGGTTTTTTTTCATTTATTTTTTTCCTCGTTTCTCTCCACTGCCATTGTTCTCTCCCACATTTAGTGATGTAAATCAATCAGACAGGGTGTGGAACATCAGCAGAAAGGCGCGCACATATGACAGGTTTTGTTTGCCTGGCGGGGGGCTTACGCGCGGGACTCGCTTGTATTTACTAGATTAACTCATGTTAATAAGCAGTTCGTCACCTTAACGACCGATCTTGAGAATCTATTCTGAAAATTTACTTAACAACCAGTTCGTTGTGCCTGCGATCGGCAAAGAACAAATACGAGCGAGTGCTGAGTGACTGACTGTGGCGGCCTCGACAATGGCGGGTGTAGTGTGACTAATTGCTGGAAATATGTATTGTGTGTGTGTGTGTGTGTTGGAAAATGAGGTTGGATGACTTGTGAATTTTTGATGAATATACATTTTTTTGCCTAACCCCACGAAGGTTATGAATCGGAAAGAGTTCATGTGTGCGGTGTGTGGTAATGCAGCCAACGTGTGATGATCTCGGGCATAATGAGAATACATTAGGCGGCTCAACCCAACAAAGTGGGATGAAATTAATTCCTTTCTAAGCTCACTTTTGGGTTGATTTAGAATGAATCACCACAGAGACGGGGACAAAGACGGTGATTAATGGACGCAGATAAGGCTGGAGTACACCGAGTACAAGGGCCTAATCAAATTCCACCTCGTGCATTATCTTAATTGTTTTGATGGGCATGTAAAAACTATGACCATGGGCTTGGCTGTGGTGTATCCACGTGCTGGTGGAGTTAACACAGACATTACAATTGACAAATGGGCTTTTGGAGCAGTGAACTAGCTAACATGCCGGAAGGGTTCGTTTCTGAAGAAGAAACATTGAGTCCGTGGTTCTTGTGATTGTCGGCTGAGGGTGAGAGGGTTGCGAGGGTTGAGACTGGCCGTGGGATTGGACGGTTATTAAGCTGCGGAATAAATTGTTCAAACTTCCCACAAATGTTCTCCTTCTGCTTTGGCGCTACAGTCTGGAACAGAAAGTCTCCAGTTTCGCATGAGGTCCTTTTGGAGCGCCACCTTCTCTGTCGCGTTGTCCCACAGGTTCAGAGTCGAAGACTGATGGACCTGGGCTTTAACCAACAAGCCAAGATATGCCCAGTTTCACATGCCAAGTTGGTTGCGGTCCTTCTGGTGCGCCGCCTGAGACGCTGACGTTCTCTGTCGCGTTGTCCCACAGGTTCAGAGTCAAATAGCTCACATCGGTCGCAAGTTGGACCACTCCGTGACAATGAGTAGCCTCCACTCGATTAAAAAAAAACAAAAAAAAAAAAACAATCACACAAGGAAGGCGAATCTATGTGCGTTTACTCTCCACTCATTCAAACAGAGTCCCGATTGTCATTAATTACGTGCTCTTCCGTGTCTCGCATCAAGCATACACTCGCAATCGTACAAAACGACCGCCTAGGGTTGACGACGCGCGCGCTGGCACTATCCCCGCACAGATAAACTACAGCACGACAATCAGTCTTCGAGATGAAAGTGAAAATTTTCTCTCGGCGTCGCAGGGAGCAGCACACTGCCGGCCGCTGTAGCGACTGCCAACCGAGAAGAGAGTGACATAAGAAAATAATTTCTGCAGCCCGAGTAGATTTATTGTTTAGGATTTGGCCCCAAAGTTGAGAAACTTACACACGAACCCCGGCTACAGATCGCCAGATGCAGATGCACAGATATAGATGTGCACAAGAGATTCAGATGAATTTATGAGGTAGCAACAATGTTTAAAGTTAAATAAAACAAATGCAACAATTCATTAGTGTGTTGATGAAAAAAAATGCACTTATCGTGTGTGTGTGTGTCTGGGGGGAGAGACTCTCTCGAGGAAAAGGGTGGCGGAATGCGATAAATTGGATTGGATGCGATGCGATGCACCCTTGCACTTGGTCGGGGGAGCTCGGAGGGTAATAAATTATCAATTGGCGAATGTAATTCGCTTGGCAGCGAGGCTGAGATTTATAGATAAAGGTTAAATTACAATGGCCGATTGGGGTGAGGGAGGGAGGGGAGACACATGGTCAAGGATGGAGAGTTGTAAGAAATTTATGATTTTCAATCTGTTCTTGGCACTGGCAAGCGAAAACACATTTTAATCACTTATTTTTTTCGGAAGCGGGCGATATTGTGAAATTTATTGCACTCCCAAGCGGCAAGGGATTTGATTTATGCGACGCTCATGATTTCACGGAGATGGAGCTGATGGCTGGAGTCCCTTGTGCTTGAAGGTCAAACCGCGCTTCGCATCCCACTCGTTCGACGTAATTCCACAAGACTTATGTCTACTCAAAAAATGTGTTTGACGTCAGTAGGTCTGGAGATAAAATATTCAAAAAAAAAAAAAAAACAGCCCACCCTCACGGAGATGACAAAAAAAGACGGAAATAAATTCACCACTCAAGGGGTGGTTGCAGATATAATTGCCCGGCATGGTGCGGCGAATTCGGGATCCGTGGACGTAAAAGCTGCTTTAAACAAGAGTGATTTACTGAACTCATTTCGGCGGGCGTAATGAGATGTAATCCCTGGCATTCAAATGGGAGCGACGACAACCTGCAACTGGACGGAAGTGGCTGCTAGTCGTCAGAGGGACGTCGGATGCTCCCTCCTCAGACCCCCTCTGCCAGTTGAGAAGATCAAAATGGATTCAAAACAATTGCCAGCAGAAGGTCGGCCCCGCTCCTCTGGCGCAGAAGTCCCATTGCCACACCCATTACTTTCATCGTTACCGGAGACAAATGGAATCACCTCCATTAACCTCCGGAATGGAAATAAATTTCCACGACGCTCGCTCCGTCCCTCGCCTGGAAGTTGGATTACAACTCTGACGTCCTTGAACGATTACGTTTCTTAGTGAATGCGCCAGCCCGCCCCAGGGTCTATCCTTGAAACTCAAAAAATACACCACCCCACTGTTACACGGTCCTTTTTCACACATCCTTCAACCTTCTGACGCCCCACCCAAGTCTTTCCGGTCTCACTGTATCATTGTGTAAAAGTGCACGATTATCCTGGCACACTGCAAGGTACTTTAACAAACGACAGGATGGTAATAAAAATCGATTACTATTACATTGAGGTGACTGCAAAGAGCATCGAGAGATGGTTGGAAGCCAAGCAGAGAAACTCATCATCAACCACCACCACCACTACCACCGCCGCCGCCGCCACCAGAGAAGACCCCTTTTCTGAAAGCAATTTCAGGATTTATCCAAGCTAAGCGAACGAAGAAAAAGGGATAAACAACCCACACACAGACACACAACCACACGCCCACTCAAAAGGAGGAAGGAATTTGTATTAATGGATTCTCCATCTGCCTCGCAGGAAAGATCATCCTTTTACATCTCAACCCGCAACCCTCAACCCTCTCACGCTCTGCGTCGTCGTCGTCGTCGTCGTGGTGGTGTCTTTTTGGGCAACATTTCACAGGATTTGCAATTCAAATTTGCGAAAGCACGCGGGTGGCTAGCAGATGAAGGTAATAATGAAATAGCCAGTGGAATCATTAATCACTCGCATGCAAATGCGGGCAAGACGCTAAAAGAGGTTAAACAGAGATGAACGAATGGGTGATGTGGACAACGAAAAAAATGAAAAAGGAATAAAGTGTAATATCCTTCTTGCTGTGATTCCTCCTCTCTGCCGAAGGATTCGCAAATTAGGCAATCACCGCAAAAGTGATTTAATTTGATGCGCCCACAGCCATGACCGAAGTCTTCTTCAGCCATCGTCCTGAAACGAGATTTATGGTGTGCCTCGTCGACCGAGAAATTGGTTCGGTCCAGAAACTAATTTTTGCCTGTGGCGATGCAGGTAATTCGCTGCTCGGAGTGCTTGACCAACGACGACGCTAGACGAATCCTCAATGCCGGCACAGCAACGGCGTGTGGTTAGTGAAAGCAATTGGATGGCGCGGAAGCACGGGATTTTTTCGCTCTGGATTGCATGGCGTATACGTGCTTTTTTTTGTCGATGCACTCCCAAAATTCCCATTTCTGCCGCACTCGTTTGTTTTATCTAATTCATCGAGAATGCAAGCGTTTTCCTGTCACGGCAAATGATCTCTCACGTTGGCCAATAAATAATGTCATCCTCGTGAACCTCACCTCACCTCGTTCGTTTATTACAATATTTCTGTGTGCATTACAAAACAACCAAGGAGGACGGCGAAATTACTTTACTGCATGGAAATTTATGTGTTTCGTCGCATAATTAAAATCACCTCATAAATATGAAAAGACACACCACACCACATCCACAGGCTATAGCTGCTGTGTTGCTACGACGTTGCCACTTCTAGTGGTGCCCGAAGACCGCAAAAGAAACTCTTTGTCCTCAGCAAAGCCATCCATTTGTACACACCCTCCCCTCCCTGCCGCCTGTCACCCGCCAATGCTGCAACTATTATTGTGACTCTTGTAATGTTTGTTCTTCGGATTTTTACACTCAACACTTTATGCTCTTTCTGTTTGCCTGACGGTTTATTATTTTCTCCCCTTCACTTCTCAACTCTGCTGATTTATGCGCTCCCCGGCGCTGAAATAGAGCACACCAGGCCCATCTTCGAGTCCGCAAAACAAAGACGACACTGTGTCTGTGCTTGACACAGCTCACACTGTGCTGTGTGCTGTGTGCTGTGTGCCGTGTTCAAATGGATTCGTTTCCAGGTGATAAATGTCATGTGATAATTCTTCAATCACATCGCTGACATCGTGTTACTACAATGAGTGGATGATGACGATGATGAGTATGATGATGCGACGTTTGTTTAAGTATATCGTTCGGCGTTCCCTCAGTCCATGGTGGCCGGATGGGCATTTTGACACGTGCCATATATCGCTGCGAAGCGGGCGAAATGATCACGTTCGTGATCAGCGAAAGAATCACAGCATAGCACAGATGCGAAAATGTGAAATGGTGAATTTTTGTACATTTTTACATTTTTACATTTTTGCATGGTCGGCGTGTGCTTGCCAAGACGCAGCCGAGTGGAACGCACATAGAATCCGTTGACAGGAGTACATCAATCATACACATGCATGCATGTCACGGGTGAGAGGCTCGGGGGGAGATTTTTAGGAATTTTTCAATAAATTTTTGACAGATGGATGTATGCCATGCATATTTTTGTCTGACGCGGCCTTCTGTGTACGTCAAACGAGATGGCATACGTCTTCGTGGGTGGAAAGTTGAATGGAACAAATGGTTGTTCGTTGGCTATGGAGAAAATGAGGTTTAATGATAAAATTTATGTGCTCGGCGCTACAGACTTTGGTGGCCCTGAGCTAGCTTACACAAACTGATGCTGGTTTTTGACACTTATCCTCTGAAAGTCAATTTTCAACCTCTTTGCATGCATCCAGCTAAGGAAACCCAACAAATGATTAGCCACGAACGAAGTTTAATGAATTTTACGGTTAGTACACGGATCAGAAATAGGGATACAGACGTCCCTCGACCCAGCTTCAGCAGAACGAGGTTCAAAGAATAAGTTTTGCGACAATTGTCTTCCAAAAGGAAATTTTCCAACCTCTTCCCATGCTTGCAGTAAAGGGCACTTCACAAATCGTCATCCAAGGGCGATGTTCAATGAATTTTATGTTCAGTTCAGGTATCGAATAAAAAGATACAGCCTTTTGTTGCCCTAATCCTGGCTTCTAAAAAAATATGTGCTGGTTTTTGACCCTTGTCTGCTCATAGTCAAGTTATCAACCTCTTCCCATGCTAGCGGCTAAGGGAACCCAACAAATGAACAGCCACGAACGATGTTCAATCAATTTTCCATTCAGATCGTGAATTGGAAAAGATACTTCAGCCGGTAATGGGTCTGAGAATAGCTTCTAAAAAATTATGTTCAAAGAGGCAGGTTTGTGACACTTTTAGAGGAAATTCGCCAACCTCTTTATATGCTTGCAGTTAAGGAAACCCAACAAATCGTCACCCAATGATACATGTTCAATGAATTTTATGTTCACGGATCGAAACAAATTAAAATCGATTCGGAAACACTTACACTGCATTTTTGCGCAATTGACTGTACAAACCCCACAAGGAAAAACATGCCGCATGAGTGTGATATGCAGAAAAAAATACACCCTCAAGGCAAACTAGCGAATTCAATAAAAATTCTATCGATTCCCACAGTAAATCGTAAAATATAAATTGTGTTCCCTCTCAGAAAATAAATAATATCATGCCGGGCAATAAATACGCACGTCCAACAACAAAATGGAGGAAAAAAATAATAAAAAAAAAACTTTCAACAAGCCGACCGTTTGCTGAACACGGTCATAAATAAAATTTCAACAACACAACCATTTACATACTCAATTTCCGTCATTAAACTAGAGAGAATCAAAATCAATTCATAAATTAAATTTATTGCCTTACCCAGAGAAAGAGAGAGAGAGAGAGGGAGAGGGTGTAGAAAATGCACAAAAATCAGTCGGGCCCTTTTGTGGGAATGAATAAAATGTGGAATGCTCGTATAAATCATACACATGCACACCTCGTTGAGAACTTTTACAATAAGTGCTTTTACACCACCATCCCCAGCCACCAGCAGGACCCCTCGGCGGGGGTATCAGCATTTATTTAATGGCCAACTCGTCGTTTGAGCACAATATTAATTAAAATTTACAGAAAATTAAGTCCGTCAGATCGAGTGAGTTTTTTGCATTTTTTTTTTAATCAATTACGGTGTTAAAATACGAAAACGAATCGAGCACTTACATTTTAATACAATTTTTTAATACTTTTTTGTATTGCTTCCTTTAAAGTTTTGTGCGATCTGGAAGAGAAAAAAGGATGAAATTAAGCAGGGTTTTGGAAGTTCATGGATATATATGAAGTAAATTGAAAAGCATTCCAAGAGAATTTCCCAAGACAAACGAAATCCACAATCAAGAGACTGCATCACCGAACACACCCTCCCCTCAAAAAGATCCCACAGATCCTGAGTACCCATGAAGTCGACGTTCGCCTTTGTCTTAACCACACTTGTCACAGGCGTCACTGATAAAATGTCTCCCCCCTATCAGCTGCATCCGAGCCCTTCCCATCTCAGCCAGCACTTAATGGACCGCGAAATTAGCAATTATTTGTAAAATATAAAGCATCCGTCTTTAGTACAAAGCACAGAGATTGCTTAATTTTGTTTAACGGCCATACGGCTGCAGTAAAATGCGCCACCTCGATACGTAACGGCTGCTATTTTTATTGCCGAACCTATTTGAGTGGAACTTATTTGAAAAATGCCATCAGGAAATGACGCTGCGGCTGTCACGGGCAAAGACATTCGCTTGATTTAAACGACAGCTGTCGGATTGATGGTGCTGATGTCTATTTTTAATCTGTGGCGATTGTCTCCCTCCTTTCTACCCTGCTTATCTTCATCAAACTGTTAAACCACCGACCACGCTATCGTCCGTCGCCTGAAAAAGACGTTCCCACTATCCACCCTGCAGATGACCATAAAAACACATCTGGTCCACAGACACACAAACAACGAAAGTCCTGACACAGCAGCAATTCCCTTTCGAGGATCCAATGAATTTAACTGCCATTTTCAAAGAATTAATGTTCCAAAGAACCGGGGCGGCGAATCGAATTCCTTACTCGATTTACGGCCAAAAAATAAAATCGACTATGAATGCCTAAAGTGGCCAAACCAGCAAAAGCAACAGTCCTTCGTTTCGTTTCGTTTTAATGGCCAGTTTCAGCTCCAGCACCGAATTCGCAATTCTTCTGCCAATTGACTGTGATTCGGGTGGTTAAGGGATTTTCTTTGCCTTTCGTTCACCCCTAGCCTGTGCTACTTATTTGGTTATTAAATTTTATTAGATGACAGTTGGAATGGCGATCGATAGTGCTGACCAAACACTCTCACACACACACACACACACACACTCACACAAGCGCATGATCCTTGAAGGAAGCAGTCATTTCTGGAGTCCCTCAAGCCGCCATCACTCGATGATGGCAATTTTCTGCACATATTCTCGCTCGTATCGGCCATTTGATGGGTTCCGCCAGCCGGACAACTCAGAACGGAGTTCCCCCAAGCTTCCGGTGGAAGTGGAATGAGGTAGTTTAACCGTTCGTCCGTCCTTTCGTCTCCCCCCGTCAGCCCTGCTTAATTGAATGTTAGCAACAAGTTCCAAGCCGAGCTCGTGTGTGTGTCGGACGGTCGGTGGCTCTTGAACAATGTAAACGAGATGATTGTCATTTGGTATGTATTTGCGTGTTCTCGACGATATATTCGAACCGTGCTCCGTGTGGTGCTGTCAGCAAATCCAATAGAACCACTCCCGCCCACCAGTGGGACCAATTAGGTGAATTATATTCCGCACACGGGTGGCGCGGCGATGGAGCAGAGCGGAAAAACAACTCAAAGTTGCCTTCTTTTTCCGCCGTCGAATGTGTGCGAGTGCCATGAAATCATTATTGTGTCAGACCCTTACACATGTGGCCCGACTTGAAGATACCTCCGCAGTCCATAGTCCGTAGTCCGTAGCATGTCAAGGATGACTGGGCGGCGAAGAGGCACAAAATGGAACGTCAGCAGCGATGAAAAACCGAAATTGTTTTCAATGAATTTTGAATGAAGGCAAACTTTGATTGAAGTGCTTAATGGACACGATGTCGCACGGCTAGAAAGCGATTTTCTTCCAGTGATTATCTTCGGAGAATGTCAAACGATGACACAGCCGGCAGCCCCCAGGTTATCCAGCTTTGACATGACTTATTGACGAGAGTTGTCGTGAATATTCGATAAGTTGACGGGGGGCGTTGAGGATGTCGTTCGAAGGAGGTTTCCGGGGTACGACATGAATCGTGGATTCAGCAGAAGTCGGCTGGGAGGGAACCTTTGTCGAAGGGAGAGGATGGAAATGGCGTGTGGGTTAGACCACTAAGCTCTGAAGTCCTTGTGCCTCCACGTGGTGTGCAAGCAAATCAGTAGCAACTGTCTGACCAAATCCAATTGAATTCGTTCCGCTAACACAGTCACGACGAACAGCGAACGTTATGTCACGCCAGAGACTGACGGTAGCCAGGCAACTGTACATAATTAGACCACAAGACTTCACCTTATTCATCATCTAGCACCTTTAATCCACCCGCAGGTAAACTATACTCGAAACTTTCTATCTTTTGAGCGACTCCTTCAAGCCACCACCAACTCTCTGGCACCGTTAATGAACTGCTATTCGAGTGTAAAGAGCCAACCTCAAGTTCAATCAATCATTGTCGCGCCCGTCAATTGTCCATCTGACATCTAACCGCTGCTCGATTCCCCTCGTGTCTCTTTTTTTTTGCATTATCTCATCTCATCACACGCTCAATCTAAGTTCAATTTATATCTATTTTCGTGGTGCTCCGTGTCCAGTTACGACTGAACTATCTCAACTCGCTGCCAACTTCGCTCGCATCTGATGTATTGTAGCTCTCTTATTACATCAACTTCAATCAGAGTTTGAAAATGAAATTCACGACAGAGCTCACGGATACGCGCACGTCTAATGTATCGCGCACATGTGTGTCCGCATTCGCCTAGCGTGTGGAACGTGCCGAATGCTTAAAAATCTTTTAAACAATGTGTGCGTGGTTTTTTTCTTGCCCCCCTCGTCGTTTTACGATGCGAAATAGTGGGAAAACTAGCACACAACGCGCGTAGCTCTGGTGTAGGTCAGGCACGCCTCTGGCAGGAAAGGCAAAAAATAAATAAGTGTACACACTCCAAGCGCTGGGCGGAGGGGGAGACGAGGTGCGCACGAGAGAAGAAATAAATTAATGATGCTTTCTAGCACGATGTGAGCATAGCAACAAATGCGGTCGTTCATCTCTGAGTCGCGTAGTCGACGGTCGACCCGATCGCTTGGACGGTTCGAAAGAGGCCAAACAAACAGCGGATACAACGTACGGATTGGAGAACTTGGAGAACGCGAACTTGTGGGTGGGTGGTGGAGGGGACGAAGTGAGGCTGCTGGTGATTATGTTACGCCTCAGCACCTAAGTAAATTTGAATTTAGTACACAACATTATAGACATACATGCGAGAGCGCATACAGCGAGACGGTGACGAGGTGAATAGGGTGACGCAGGGTTTTATCCGCTCGGTGGGACACGAAGAAGAAATTAATTAGGGAAATCCTGGATTAGAAACATTTGAGCCGCACCCCAAGTCGCACATCACATTCTACGGCGGATAAGGGGCTTAGACAGCCGAAGGAGGAGAAGGAATGTGGCGGCTGAGAAATGTCAGACACCGGATGCAGCTTTGCCAGTACATGCAATTATGTCACTTCAGCGTAATCAAGACGAAACAAGCGCGAGTTCGAGAAAAAAATGCAGATTCCGCACGTCAACCAGACGCAAACGTGCAGCTTTCCTATATCACTTTCGATTGGGTCGTGATTTTCCCCGCGAGAAAGCCTAGACACATTTGGCTCTTATCTGAGGAACGTGCTTCCAACAGCCGCACTGTCCCCCCTCCCCCCGCCAGAACTGGCATAAAATTTATTATTTACTCATTTTTTCATTCTTTTATCTTTTGGTTGGCCGAAATGTGTGTACCCGGTCCGCAGCTGGGACAATCCATTTGGCAGAGACCATTACCAACGGGGTCAATGAAGACTGCCGGAACGGGGGCAGCGGCCGGGAAAGAAGAAATAAACAATTCAAAGCCAGAGACAACAAGAGGAAAAATATGAATAAAATAATAATGTTTCCCTGAAAGATTCGAGATTTTTATTAAACATTTTTTTCTTCTTCTGTGTCGACCTCTGGAGGCTGGACGGCACTGGCAACGGCAACTGACTGAGTGACTGATTTTTATTTGTGGCTCGTAAAAAAGAATTGATGCAAAGATTTGTTGCTACCCCCGCGTCGGTATGCTTTCGTGGGTCTTTCATCGTTGCTGCCTCTGCCCCGTGCCCCTGTCAACGGCTCTGTCAATTTGGATGGAGCGCAGGAATTCAGGCAGATAAAAGGTGTCCTGTCAATTTGGATGGAGCGCAGGAATTCAGGCAGATAAAAGGTGTCCCAGAGGTGGGGTGTGTGCTCCAAATTAAAATCAAAAAGAGATATTAAAACTTTTTCCATTTATTCTGCTCGGAGCCAGTCTGTGTTGATCGAAATATTTACACACACTGAATCCTTTTTTTTTTTTTTGTCTATGTGGGAAAACCATAAAGGATGGGGGTAAACGAATTTTGTGCCCGAATGTAATCTCGTACCTGTCACATTGTTCGTGAGGGGGAGAGAAAGATGGAAAGAGAGAGAGAGAGAGGGTGGAGGGGGGAAATGAAATGTATCAAATTGCATGAGACACCGTCGTCGGAAGTCACAAGTCATAGGCCACGTGACGTGGAAGAAAGCACACGAACCAGATTTGGTTTCCTCCAGCCGCCCTCTTAGCACGTCATTGAGTCATGGGGTGGGCTTGGATCTGTTCGTGTGTCTCATTTATCTTGCAGCTGACTGGGAATTCGAAAAAAAAAATATTCATGATTTCTGCCAGCGCTGACCGCAACATAGGCAAATCGATTACAAACTTCCGAAAGTTCCTTGACTGTTCGGAAATTCCCAGCTCCCAAAGTCATCATCACGGGCTGAGCCAACGGAAAATCCACTTTCCGTCTGGCTCATGTGTGTAATGTTGCAGAATAAATGGATGTGCGCGCAGAGAGCGGCCGGGAATTCCGAGATGAATTTCACAAGCACTCCCCAGCACTTTCCGACAAAGGAAGTAGTTTTATTTATAAACAAACTTTGCATCTAAAGGATTCTCCCGCCACTGCGTCTATGCCACCCCATGATGAAATGAAAAACTTTCTCGACTACTTCACAAGGAGGCGAGATTTTATTACCTTTGCTGGGGGGAATAGCAAGCAATTCATTCGCACTTCAACTTTGACTCGCTGCCTGCTCGTGCTCGAGTGAATCTCTCTATTCATGCTATCGGCATCGCTTCTCTCTATTCATGAGATGATTTTGAATTCCCCAGCATCTTCTGAAAAGCCTCCGTGTCACAGAGACTGTGGGGGGAGGGGGAGCTCAACAAAGACGGCCTATTTCATGTCGAGGACCGTCGTCGTCGCCGTCGTTGGATGCGGCTTTGACGGGATGACTGGGAGAGGAACTCCAATCCGTGTGGTGGCATAAATTCCCAGGCAACTCTCTCTCTCTAATTATCCGAAGTCTAGTCCTTTGCATAAAATATTGACAGTTTTTCAACCGCTAATTAGACGTGCATCCCACTATCCCCTCCCCCTCCCCCCACTCCCTTTTGACGAGACACCGAGAATCCATATTGACACAGATGGACGATGCGGGAGATAAACCGATGAATTGAGAAAATTTAGTTTCTAAAAAGACCATTGTGACCTACAGCAGCCAGAACCCGAGATGCCGCTCTGGCATGCATGCCCGCCATCACACAGGTGGAGCCGAGGATGGGGAAGTTTTAATTAGCATCCTTGAGCCAGAACCACTGAAAATATAAATCCAGAAGCAATGGCAAAAAAAAAACACGACTCAATTCGACGTGCTCTCCCGCACAGGGTGTTCCATTGCAGTTTCTTTTTTTTTCATTTAATTTAAAATATTATTTAATTTTTTGTCGGTTGGTGGAACGTTGAGTGCTCTTGTGGACGCCGACAAATTGCACATGAAGTCCACCACTCCCGGGTCACTTAACGAGATTAAATGAGACATTAAAATGCATCCGATGTGGATTAATCATTTAAAGAGGGGACGGTTTTTTTCTCTTCTGAATAAACAAATGCAATCAGAATTGATTAGTTGACTGTGACCTCTTTATGCAATGCCCGCTGTGAGCAGGGACATTTGTGAAAAGACTGCGTTTGTAACGATCATTTGGTCGACGAAGCGAATTCGAGACTTGGAGAACCCCACTCGTCTTGCAGAATAAAATGGACCCTTAAGAGGATAAAGTGAAACGAAAATCCTTCAAAATCTCACTGAAGTCAAAGCCATTACCTTTTGAAAGAAGAAAATCAGCAGCAAAAGATGAACAAGAACAAGAAGAAAAAAAAAAAACTAGTTAATGGAGAGAACACGAAACTTTCTTTCAGCACAGAAACTTCTGAACTGAAGTCCTCCCCCCCTCCCACCACCCAACCGCCGGATGACAAAGAGCATTGAAAATCAGAACTAATGACATCCGATTACAACTTCCGAGTGAATTGCACACACTCACGCTGAGACATTTTCCATTTTCATTTAATTGTCAATTCTCTTGACAGACTGTGCACAGACCGAACAGAGACCAAAACTACAATCCGTTTAAGTCGGTTTTAATTGAAATGGAATTGAATATTTTTAATTATTCAATAGCAACTGCCACAGAGTCATACAGTGACAGTCAGGCTGGCGCTGCCTGCACTCTGGGCCGTCAGTGCAAATGTCAAACAAAGTGACTGGCAGCCGAGACAGGTGCTGCTACAGTTGTTGACACGGCGATTTTGTAATTACCCGCGAAGTCTGATGAAGCTTCTGAAGTTAATTCGTGCTAATGAGGGAGTTTAATTGATATCCCGTTACGGTGAACCCGTTCGCTTCTTGTGTGTCAGATCTTCAAAACGATGTGACTTGAAAAGGAAAAGGAAACTCCGTCAATTTTGAACGCATCCTGACGTAAGGGGGTTTCTTTTGACGCGTCCTTGCAAGTGAGAAAAAACCCCCCGCAACAAGCCAACAGCGAGTAGTATCCTTCAGAGTTATTGACCGCGAAAAATGAACTC
This sequence comes from Eristalis intricaria, assembly GCA_964034865.1. Classification (NCBI taxonomy): domain Eukaryota; kingdom Metazoa; phylum Arthropoda; class Insecta; order Diptera; family Syrphidae; genus Eristalis; species Eristalis intricaria. The sequence goes on along the minus strand of OZ035877.1, from coordinate 1,382,809 downwards.
TGCGTATTGAGTGGAGAATAAATGCGGTCGCACCCGGCGATGCAGAGGGGGAGACAGACGAAAGAGGGAGGAAGGAAGGATGGAGAGAGAAAAGTGCAGAGCGCACAGTAATTGTCCCGACACAATGCGATTTCACTCGACTGATGGTTGAGATGGGAGATGAAAGAAAAAACCCTTTTCGCCCCCAACCACCCAACCACCCACCCAGCCAGTCTGCTCACAAAGCCACCACTTACGTAAGACGGCATTGCTTCGCCCTTACGTCAATGGCGTAGTAAGAGGAAAAGTTTTCGATCCCTTTCCATTCCCCCACCGCCCGGCGCGGCGCACACCCTTGTGCGAGCACTTTTCTATCAGGCTGCTGAATTGAGTTACCAGTTAAGCTGAATGGAGACAAGTGTTGGCGGTCGGTGGTGTGAAGAATTGAACTTGAATGGCAAACGGAACGATTTGCATGATTAGATGGACGATCAGTCGTCAGCCCCTTCTCATGGAATTCTCATGCAATTCTCGGAAGACCGATTCGTGACCTTACCCAACAGCGCTGTTTGCTTACGTAAGCACAACTCCTCTCCCACGGAGCCCTTTTTTCCGAGTCTAATTGCGCACACTTTTCCGCGTCGCATGACCCCCCCTCAGACGTCAACAGCGGTAAACATGCTTTCTCCTCAAGACAGTCAGCCAGCTGAAACAATTTCACGCAACGTCTTCCTCACGCACACTCTGTCTCTCCCTCTCTCTCACACCCTCCCGCTTAAATTGTCATTCACTGACAGTGCCGTCACATGCGACATGCGACACAGCCCAAAAGCAAGTGGTGTGCGCCCTGAATGTAGATTACTCCATAATCACTGCACACCGGCAGTACCGCTCCCCTCGTTCGCACTTCACTTTCACCTGGGCCAAGTGCCCGTTCGGGAGATGCCTTGAACTTACTGCGATCAGATCTCACGTCGCACGTCTCAATTTCGATGTGAAGCTACCAGCGACACCCAGTGTCGGACACACCACGCCGTGCTGGCCCCCCCGGTTTCCGCGGGACAAGCACAGTGGAGAAACAACAACTGCAACCATGTGGATGGGTGGAAAACAAAATAAGACGTTGTAATCGGGGCGGGAAAGCGTTGCAAATGGAGGCTAAAGTGAAACCGAACATAATCGCGGCTACGTCAAATCGAGGAGCTTGTAAACTTGGGATTTGTTCTGATTGCCTGCCCCGTGTAAGTCCGACCGATGACATTTCTGTTGTGCCGCCTTGTGGGAGGCTCTATCGCAGTCGTCTGGGGACGTCTAAAAGCCCGCACAATATCTGATATCTATTCCGTGCATAAATCATAATCAACACACGCCACAGAGATCCGCATTCAATTTGGCCCGGGATTCCCACAGCGGCGCGGCGGCAGTGACAATGTCACCTTCTGGCTGGAATTGTATTCCATCTGAGAACGGAGCACAATGGGCAATGTGCACACCATCGAGTCGAGGGGCGTTGTCGCGGCGGCAGCGGCATCAACGTAAACTTTTTCCCCGACATTCACTACGAAAAGTGAATAATGGAAAAGTTTCGTAACAAATTTCGAAATTGGACAATTTACATCCTTAGCGCATGGAATGCTTTTGTATTCCTTAAGTTCCATTCACTCCTCGGCACTTTGTGCGCCGCTGGTGGCGGTGGTGGTGGTCGTGCGGCATGTGTAGTCCTTTGATTCTGTCTTGCGTTACAACCTACTCTATTTTCTGGCGCGGGGAGGGAGAGAGGGAGGGAGGAGAAGAGAATAAATAATGACGATATTCTTTTGGCGCACTGGGTAAGCCAGATGAAATGCCCTGTGCCTTCGGGGGGTTCTGGGTTTAACAACGAGGATTTATGGCAACGGAGGCGGGTGACCTTGACGAATTGAAGGCGAGTCGACGCAGTCGATGCGATGCCGCATCCTTGACTTTGGGGAAGAGAAGAAGAAATGCCTGCCTTGACAATGCAACTGAGAAAGTTCAAAGAATTCGTGACCGCGAGTCGTTGTAGACTTGTGTGTCGAACAAATGTCTGTGACAGGGCCACGACGCTTGGTGCCTTTTTGAAAAATCAGCCCATATTTCGAAAATGGTAGGCTTTTCGGCGATGTTTCTTTTTGCAATTATGTGTAGGATGCGAAGACGCTTCTTTTGAGTCCTAATCCGTTCTGCTACCGCCAGTAGAAGGTAGGGAAAATCTGTCGGAAAAGGTAACCTTTCAGAGTTTCGCTTTTAAAAAACCGCCTGTATCTAAAAAACGGCGATGTCGAATCCTTCTTGTCCTTTCGTTTATACAGAATGGAACGACGTTTCTTTTGAGTCCCAAGCCATCCCGCTATGGCCAGTAGAAGGTAGGAAAGAAGTGTTTGAAAGGGCGGTCTGAAGGAGTCCCATTTTGAAAAACCGGCCATATCTCGGAAACGGTGCGCTTTTCGGCGATGTTTCCGTTTGCAATAATATGAAGGATTCGAAGACGCTTCTTATAAGTCCTAAGCCATCCCACTATGGCCAGTAGAAGGTAGGATAAAATATCGGAAAAGGCCACCTTTCAGAGTTTAATTTTGAAAAACTGCATATATCTCGAAAACGGTGCGCTTTCCTACTTCTTGTCCTTCCGTTTATACAGAATGGAAATAAGCTTCATTTGAGTCATAGACTATCCCGCTACGGGCAACAGAAGTAAGGAAAACCTGTCGGAAAAGGTGACCTAGACAATACGCGACATATCTCGAACGCGACTGATCAAAGAAAAGCCATCCTGCCAGCCCTCAGACACAGCCAAGCAAAGAATATCTACCACCAGAGCATGTCGGAGAAACAAACTCGTTTCCATTAGCCGCAAAAGTGAACGCAATTTGAAGGGCAATTATTGAATTAGTCAAACTAGCAAACCGACTTGATGAGATTTCGCACGCTTGTTACAATCGTCTGCTCCTCCTCGCTCGGCTCAGTCAACCGCAAGTGAAATTGTGACAAATGAACAAAAAACCGAGGAAAAAAAACAGAACTTATGACAGGTAATTTAGCGTCTCGGTGCTTTTGTTGTTTTCACATTCAATGGTTTCAGTGTCTCTGGCGGAAATTACTGTCAATTATGTTCAGAAATAGGTGTAATTTTGCAAAGTCCCTCACTCCCCCTGCGCCCAGACCACCGGCTGAATGAGACCAGCAAAGCAAAGGTTGGATTGACAATTTGTTGCTAAGTCACCGCAAGTCGTGCGTCCCCCCTCCGCATCCTCATCCCACCCACGTTCTATTTCCATCGCCGTGCTAACTTGCGTACGATCCGCACCACACACAAATGGACTGAAAAAAAAGAACCAACAAGAATTGCACACACTAATTAGTTTGGCTGGCGAACACACGCGGGGGAGGGTACACGCAAGGCGGCTTAGAGAGCGTTACACAATGAGGGGATAGTTGGGCTAAGCAAACACACGCCGACGTGTGCACACGTCGAAGCGACGGCTGTCATTCTGTCGGACCCAACTCTGACCGCTGCCGATCGGAAGGGAACGAACTACTTACGACGAGAGAGAGAGAGAGAGAGGAAGGGAGAGCGAGATTTAAAATTTTTTGAAAAATGATGGGATGTGATGTCTTGTCTGATGGGCGAGGAGACGTTGAGGAGAACTTTTAGGTCATAGCCATTTGCAAACCAAGGCAAATTTATGTGCAGCACTAAACCGAGATAAATCCTCTTCGTTTTTCTTTTAAGTCTCCCCAACGACCACTGCGTGCCTGTGAGGCTGTGTGTCTCTGTCTGTGTCTGTGTCTCAGTTCGGTGTGGTTCTTCTAGAAAGAAGATAAAAATGTTTGCCATCACTCAAAAGTGCCATAAATGTTTGGTTTTTCAAAAACAACATGCAGAAAACGACGAAAAGGAGAACAACTCGTAAGTGCGTACGGCGCACTAAAATTCACAATGAAAAATGTGAAAATCTAAAATTGATGACTCATAAAATGCACAAAAGACGTCTTTTAGTCGCGCTTCTGTGTCCTAGTCAAAGCCACAGCGTGACAGTGGCCGATGGAACGGTGGTTGGTTCTACTTTTGTGTCTGATGATGCCGCCGACGTCGACGCCGACGCCGCCGATGCTGCGGCTGCCGCCATTGCCATCATCATCATTAATGTCGAAAGGAGAGGAGTATTTTTTTTTTTTTTTTCGGTGGGAGTGGGGTGGAGAATGGGGACCAAAAAATAATGCGAACTATAAATTGGATTCTAAGGAGAGACCCAGAGAGAGAGAGAGAGAGAAGTCGAACCCTACAAGTGCATTATATTGGATAACGTCATAAATATCCGCCAGCAACCGCACAGGATGTGCCACAGACGCTGAGCCCAGCGCAAAACCATCGGATGGGTCATAAATACGTAACTGAGTTAAGTATGGGGCCACAGCGGACACACAATGGCACGGAGTGACATTTAGGTCGGAGGAGAAGATTTTATTATTTCCTTGAAGTAATCAATTGAATGGCTGGCGACGCTTTGCGCGCACTGCACTGGGACCTGCACGTTAAAAGGATGAAAAGGCCAAAGATGGGGGGCATGACAGGCGGGAAATGTCGTAACCCTGCTCTGCGAGTGGGGAGTTCTTAGAAAGGTCAGAGAACGGATGCGAGAGACTGGCGTGAATGCTTTGCTTCATTTGCAATTCTCGCTGGAACAGGGTTTCTTTTTGTTTAATTCTCGGAAGCGAGGGAGACACCACATGGGGCTATGACTTGAATGCTTATGGTTTGCTTACTTCTCTGGTCAGGGAGGGGTCGGAGAGTGGAGGTAATGCTGACGTCAATACACACTGATTTCCGTCAGCAAGAACAAGTTGTCAAGCGTCAAGGTCTTTAAGAAGAGGCAGAGTTTTCCCTAAGCCTAAGTGTTCCCTTTAACCTCTTCCAGGTTCTATAACCTCTTTAAAGCCGTATTTCATATCCCTCCTCTTTTTTAACAACTTCCAACGTCTCTTCCTGAGCTTCCTCCAATGCATCTTTCAAGACCGCAGCCCTCAACTGGCTGGTCAGGCCAGAGTTGGACCTTCTGAACTGTCTAAGGTTCTCACCGTCACATCAAGGCGCACGTTAGTTGCTGAGGTTATCCAGAGGACGCCGGAAAGGGTCGGTTCTTCAGGTTGAGAGGGATCGAAGCTATATCCCACATCCATCCTAGATTGCCGACAGCTCAAACGAAACGCCATACATCTCCAGATTACCCCTCCACATCGCCAATTAGCATCCACCCCTGGTCAAGCCCCGGATAGTCGAAGGCTCAGCTTAACTTCAGCCACTCTCTTCATGATTTCGGCTTATACAAGACTTATTCCATCCGTCAGCCCACACACCCACACCGCCCAGTGCCCTCCCTCCTCCTCCTGCTCCACCAAGAGCCACTGCAAACTTACAGGCATAAACCAAGTTAAACCGAAAATTTACGACCCTTCCGATAAATCCTTTCATTTATTTTTAATTTATTTCCCGCCCCACCACCGCCGCGCCGACCGAATAGCATGCGGTGTGCGACAAAAAGCTTACCTCTGAACTATGAGCAGACTTGACCATTCGGCACGACCGACGAGCCGATGGCTGGTGGTGGTGCTTGGCCAATAATCTCTCCGAAAAACACCAGTCCTCGTTGTCGTTCAGGCCGTGCACATGCCACAAGGAAAGTTCAGTGAACCTCTCGCCTTGCAGTTTCGTGCTAATTTCACTTTCCTCTCTCAGTCAAACAGACACGAGTGCACACACAGGCGGCATGGCAGTGTCCGGGCCGCTTGTGACCAGTCTAGAGGTCGTAAAATTTATTTCAACAATTTATTTGCTAGCATTTCCTCTCGGTTTCTGTTTTTCTTTTCCTCCCGTGTCGATTCTCTTTCACGAACCCGTTCAAAGGCTCCCACATTTCTTTCTAGACACCTTTTCCCGGTCACCGCCGTCGGTTCCCGCCGCTCGGCGTATCTATCCCGATTATTTATTGTGCTGACCAATCTGTACAGGAGGACTGTGGTGTCGTAGTGGGCTCATAAGACATCGGGAGACTGTTGCGTTCGGCGGCCCGAACACCCCTCTCTGCCCGGCTCCAGAGATTAATGACAAGTTATCGCATTCCTTGCTGCGACAACCGGTGCGCTTAGGTGATTTGAAATTTATTGGACTATCCTTATCAGGGATACAAGACCTACGACAAGACAAAGGTATCCTGTCTGTGCGCGCGCCCTGCACATGTCGGTCGGTCGGTCGGTCGGTGGTTGGTTGGTTTTTTCTTGTTTTGCAGGTGTCCACCGCCAGTCGAGTGGGGTTGTGTGTCTTTATTTGCATGCAACTTGTCCAGGCACTGCGCTGAGCTAATTACACTCAGAACGAGGCGCAGAAAGGATGCCCTAGGATGGCACTCTGTGGACAAGGGGGACGACAGAGACAGAGAGAGATAAGCTTCTTGTTCGTTCATGTCTTGTTCGAGTTTGTGGTCGTTGCAGAGATTATGGCGAATTTATGCAATCCAACGAGGACGCTGACGAGAACTTGTTTTTGTCTTGGAACGGGTGGCTCCAGAATGTCTCTGAAGTTAATGATACCGAATGGAGGACACAATTGAGTCACTATCTGTGGGGGTTTTGGCGGTTCATATGGAACTTTTGACAGCTGATATCTCGAGAACGGTGAGTCCCACGAAAAAAATCCAGTACACTTTTTTGTAGCTTATGACTTGATCTACAGGATGGATTTGGAAAATTCCCGAAATCACCGTTATTTGGGCAAATTTTTGACAAAAACAGGGAAATTTGTTTCTCTGGCGTAAATTATATGAAATTTTACATCGGCTTTTAAGGAAGGTCGATCTGAATTGTTGCCCTCAACGTGAACTTACATTGTGCAAGTTTTCATCACCCTTCATAGTCGGCAAGTTAATATTTTAACTAATTTTATTGCAAAAAGTACCTTATCCATTGAAAATTATACCCTTATAACGGTAGATCTGTCCGTTCTCCAACTCCATCCTCTAGATCAAGTCATCAGCTACAAAATCGGCATACATCACTTTGCTGTAGGACGCACGGTTTGTAAGATATGAGCAAGGGAAGACCAACATTCATGATTTTTTCAATGCAGAAAAATCGACATCTGTAGGGGTTTTGGCGGTTCATATGGAACTTTTGACAGCTGATATCTCGAGAACGGTGAGTCCCACGAAAAAAATCCAGTACACTTTTTTGTAGCTTATGACTTGATCTAGAGGATGGAATTGGAAAATTCCCGAAAGTGCCGTTATCTGGGCAAATTTTTGAAAAAAACAGGGAAATTTGTTTCTCTGGCGTAAATTATATGAAATTTTACATCGGCTTTTAAAGAAGGTCGATCTGAATTGTTGCTCTCAACGTGAACTTACATTGTGCAAGTTTTCATCACCCTCCATAGTCGGCAGGTTAATATTTAAACTTATTTTATTGCAAAAAGTACCTTATCCATTAAAAATTATACCCTTATAACGGTAGATCTGTCCGTTCTCCAACTCCATCCTCTAGATCAAGTCATCAGCTACAAAATCGGCATACATCACTTTGCTGTAGGACGCACGGTTTGTAAGATATGAGCAAGGGAAGACCAACATTAATGATTTTTTCAATGCAGAAAAATCGACATCTGTAGGGGTTTTGGCGGTTCATATGGAACTTTTGACAGCTGATATCTCGAGAACGGTGAGTCCCACGAAAAAAATCCAGTACACTTTTTTGTAGCTTATGACTTGATCTACAGGATGGAATTGGAAAATTCCCGAAATCACCGTTATTTGGGCAAATTTTTGAAAAAAACAGGGAAATTTGTTTCTCTGGCGTAAATTATATGAAATTTTACATCGTCTTTTAAAGAAGGTCGATCTGAATTGTTGCTCTCAACGTGAACTTACATTGTGCAAGTTTTCATCACCCTTCACAGTCGGCAAGTTAATATTTTAACTTATTTTATTGCAAAAAGTACCTTATCCATTAAAAATTATACCCTTATAACGGTAGATCTGTCCGTTCTCCAACTCCATCCTCTAGAATAAGTCATCAGCTACAAAATCGGCATACATCATTTTGCTGTAGGACGCACGGTTTTTGAGAAATGAGCAAGGTAAGACCAACATTCATGATTTTTTCAATGCAGAAAAATCGACATCTGTAGGGGTTTTGGCGGTTCATATGGAACTTTTGACAGCTGATATCTCGAGAACGGTGAGTCCCACGAAAAAAATCCAGTACACTTTTTTGTAGCTTATGACTTGATCTACAGGATGGAATTGGAAAATTCCCGAACGCACCGTTATTTGGGCAAATTTTTGACAAAAACAGGGAAATTTGTTTCTCCGGCGTAAATTATATGAAATTTTACATCGGCTTTTAAGGAAGGTCGATCTGAATTGTTGCTCTCAACGTGAACTTACATTGTGCAAGTTTTCATCACCCTTCATAGTCGGCAAGTTAATATTTTAACTTATTTTATTGCAAAAAGTACCTTATCCATTAAAAATTATGCCCTTATAACGGTAGATCTGTCCGTTCTCCAACTCCATCCTCTAGATCAAGTCATCAGCTACAAAATCGGCATACATTATTTTGCTGTAGGACGCACGGTTTTTAAGATATGGTTATTTCGCGAACTCTTTAAGCTGTAGAAATATGATCCCCCCTTCGGGTAGGGGTTAGAATATACCCGAGGTAAGGTATGCCTATCGCAAGAGGCGACTAAAATCTCATAACAATTGTTTACAGCTAGAGCTCAGTTATTATATAGTGGACTCATACATTTCCAAGGCTTTCTATTCGTCACCAGCTGGGGTCACTGTGTCGGAATCCAGCCCAATCTGATACGACACATACGTCCGAGGGCTACACACAACCAGTGCCAGAACAATTATCAATTCCGCTCCAAGAAGTGAAACATTATCGCCCCAGCTTCCAGCTACAAGTGGGAATCGCTGCTGCGACCAACCTCATTAACTCACATTTACGACCCCCGACTTCACAAAAAAAAAAAAAAATGGTGGCTCCCCCCTCCTCCCCCGGCAGCAGCAATTTAATTCCAAATTAAGATAAAGCGAGCCAGAACCATACAAACAGAAAAAAAAGAAATCTTCAAATTGAGACAAGAAACAAAGAACACATTCGGGACACAGACTCGCAGACACAGCCGCAGTCACAGTCACAGCCACAGACGGAGACACTGAAGCAGAGCTCTCTGCAGTGGAGAGTCAGTCCCAATTCCGAGTGCCAGTCCTGGTTTCGTCTTCAAAAAAGATTGCTGCCTCGGTTTATGACCGCACGAAATTTATACTTTCCCACAGCTTTAACGACGACGACGAGTGATGTTTCATTAGTTCAGCGGCGGAGTCCCTCTCACTCACTCGACTGTGGCTACGCAGAAAAGTGCACTAGCAATTCGTAGTTCATCGTTGTTGTCGTTGTCGTGGCTTTATGACCCCCAGACACTTGGCTGAGGCTGCTTAAAGATACTGAAGCAGAAACCGTCATCATTATTGTTGTCGTTACGTTGCGTTCTAAAGTTAATTAAAGTCACAACGACGGTCGTGGTGGTGGTGGTCGAAAACCCCCTCCCCCCTCCACCGTCCCACGCCAAGTGGAGTCCAAAAACGCAAAGAAGGGCTATAAGTTGAAAGTTTTATGAATGCAATGAATGCCGTGAAGTGGTGGCGTGTAATGAAAGATTTGGAACATCCTTTTCGGAGTCGTTTTAGTGCCCTCCCCTAAAGGGTTTGCACAGAAGTGGATTGTTAAATTTGTTTCTCCTCTCTCACCGTCGCCATGGCCGCCGCCCACTGCGGGTGTCGTGTCGTTTGAAGGAATTTAATGATCTAGTGGGTTTCGGTTTTACTGCCTCCGAAAGGATGTACACGGTCCGATCAAGGAGGAGATGGAGTTGTGTTTTAAAAATAAAAATAAAATTTGTTTCAAGTGCCCCCCTGCAGCGAAGGGACCGGGATCTTGGGGTTCATTAAAATTCGCCATAACCCTGCCCTGCTCCCCTGTGTCAAGGACCCCAAATCAAATTCAGACCTCCCTGCCCCCACCAGCTCCGGAGACAAAAGATGGTCGTCCTTTTCAATCGCCCATGTCACAGGGATTATCCTGTTCAACACGGCGACGGGCCTGATGAGGGGACAGTTCGTTAAATTTTAATAAGCTTCGGAGTCCGCTCACATCGCCTCTCAGGAACTCTCTCCAGTGTAATTCCCCTGAACTGCAGATACACACACTTCCACTTCCAACCTTTTTTTTTCAAATATTCAAAACCTTGCGTCAGTTTCTGACAACCTGCGCACATTTTCAAAATTCCTTCGGAGAACGAGGAGGCAGTCGAATGGAGGCACACAGACGAGTACAGGGAGACAGGGAAGGCAAACAAATGCATGCGAGTGTAGGCGGATCCCCAAGTGAAGCAGAGATTGAAACCGTCATCGCCACAACGACGTACATAACCCTGCCGGGGACGCACACCGGCGAGAGTGACGCAAACGGCAGAGCTGACGCTGCTGACATCGGCAGCCACAAGGAGGATGTCAAATTCCAACCTGAGAGCACCCCGCAACCAACGGAAGCACTGCCAACCACAAGTCTTCACGTAACGAAGAAACCACTTCAGACTGCGTCACTCATGCCGTATCCGATTGCGTCGGAAAATGCCCACGAATCGGCGTGCTGCAAGGTTCACACAATCATCGTGGACCAGGCCGCCCCAGAACCACCTGCCGCTGCCACGCAGCCAGTCGCAGTTCCACGCAATCCACCGCAATCCCACCGGATGACGACCATCTGCCGGGAGGTGTGCACAACACTGGGCGTCTGCATGCACATGAGCAAGGATTGCATCTTCTGCCTGCTCTTCTTCATGGCGTTCATTGTGAGCGTGTCGTTCTTGACCGCGTTCTTCTATCGAGCTATGACGATGAATCATCAAGTGTATCGGTACCCCGTCCAGCCCGGGAGGCCGGGATTTATTTGAAATAATTTGTCGACGTTTGGTTTTGAATAAAAATTTGATTGTCTCTTGTGAGAATGGCTTTAAATGGGTCGATTGGAGGGCGTTACGCGTTACTTGTCAATCTGATGGCGGTGGGAGAAATCATGCAGGTGGACGTGAGTCTGGTTCATTTGCGGGTCATTAGGCGAACACCTTTCATGCTCCTGTCCTTCTGCCGATCCTGTGGATCCGACTCTGGAGGTGTACGTGAGCCTGCTCTGCTCCTGCCTTTCTGGCGACGTAGGCCAACTCTGAAGATAGACCCGACTCTGGTACTTTTGCAGTTCGTTTCGCGTCTCTTGTCCATCTGTTGGTGCGGTGAGAGTTGGCTAACTCTGGAGATGGACGTGAGACACGCTTGTCCAGGTGCACTCCAGAAACACCGCCTTTCACGACGCTCATCCAAAGCACGCACCCCGTCTATGAACACGAAAACCGTCAACTAGAAAATTGGTCAGACAAAAAATGTGTGTCACATCGCCATCACCACGCACCAGTGAAAGCCAGCCGAAGAGCATAGACTGCACCTGTCACCTGCAGAATGCGACGCTCTGACCCCCACCTCTCCAACCAGAACTGGTCAAGCCATGTAAGTCTCTCCACCTGACCAAGTGCCCAACCATCCGCAGCGACTCTCAAAGCATTTCACTCCCTCCTCTCGCCCGCCGCTCTCCTATCGCGATCGAAACAAAACAAACCACGTCCACGTAAATGTTCAATGACCTGTAAGGCACAGTTTGCCACCTCATGTACCGCTACATGACCACCCCAAAAATGAGAATTCCTTTAGCTGCTCAGCCAGCACCAACAGCACCTGAAGTTGGTCAAAGTCGTATTCGTCGATCGTCGCACGCACGCACAACGCACAAAACAAACCGGCAGTAGGGTCGTCGCAGCGCACATCCATCCATCCGTTCATCGCGCATTCGGTATGGACAGGGGCACCGCCGCACACCAAATCGCCAGCGATTGCCCATTAATTCAATAAATTAATTTCATATTATGAACACGTTCCACATTCGAACATCCACTCCGCATGCTGATCAGGGCATGAGTTGCATTGAGGTGAGTCCGCGCCACACCGAGTAGCAGCCACCTGACAACGATCACATTTCCATAAGTCGCGCAAGAGCCAGTCGTGGTGGCCGTTCGCAGTCGGAGGGAGGATTGAAAAGTGGAAATTTCCTCTTGAACTTTGGGAAAGTGACGACAATCGATAGTGGTTCGGTGGTGACGCCTTCACTAATCCGTATTATTGGACTTCATTGTGGACCCTATTTGGTCCCAAGGTGCGTCATCGCCTTCTGCATCAATGCGCCAGAGAGGTGTCTAAAGCCAGGCTAACCACTTTCGAGATCCGTCCCCTTTCTGGACATCATCCACTACCTTCCACTGGGTGCAGCGCCTCGATTTTGGACTCAAACAAAGCGTCATCTCGTTGAAGCAAAAGCCAAACTTCTCGAAAACTGCATCATATTCAAACAAAAGGCAAAATTGTTCGAAATACCTCGAATTTTGTAACTGCTTCCTTGAACACATCAGACAGTCCGTGTGACGGCCAAACCACTTTATGGCTCCCCCTACATGCAATCCAATCCAATTCAATCGCAAGCCATTGGTGCATCCATGTCGTTGTGACAATTCGATTAAATTCAATGGAAGCCCTTATGCATCTGCAGTGAGGACTGTGTGCACATCTCTGCCGCTCACCACCCAGCCGGTCGCAATTACCTCGGGAATGTCGACTCGACTCTGTGTTCCTGAGTTGATTCCGATTTCTGTCGACGTGCTCGAAATAATTCCAGCAAAGCATTGAATGGTCCTTATTCCGGGGGAAGGCCTTTACGAGTTCCATCTCTGGGGCCCGAGGTGCTTGGCTGTGATCGTAAATCGATTTAATCCCGACACCCAATCGTAGGCTAAATCATAAATTTCTCTCCCCCCCATTCCGCCGCACAATCTGGGCTAAGCTCGAAAAATTTCCCTCAATTTGGCGAGAGTGGGGGTGGCTGGCAGGCTTATGGGGCAATAATCTCCAACCACCCCCGCACACATGTGGGGTATCTCAAGGAATTACCTCGGGTCACTCTCACACATTCAGCCGCCCCCTCCACCACCGCTGGCGCAAGCACGTCGAAAACATCAAAACCCCAAATACACCCCCCGAAGCACACACACATGTTTGAAAAGGACCTCTGCTGGATCTTGTAAGTTTAATGAAACTGTCCAAAGACGGCCAGGCGGGGGGAGGGAGCGGGCAGGCGTTTTCATCCCCGGGATAGGAACATTTTTAATTACCCACCCCACATGAGACGCGACGCGTTCGGTGTCCCTTATCAACAACAGCAATAGAGAGCCTCCCCAAAATGCTCTTAAACTCGCACACCACCACCACAACAGCAACACCACTGTCCGTGTAGCATCCTCTGACATTTCTATACAACGGCGACCATAAAGTCGAGTGCTACGTGCATACACCCACGTTCCATGTATCCTCCCCGCACACACAGAAACAGAGGGGAGGGGGATGCGGGACGGAGTGGGCAGAGAATGAATGTAAAGGTGTTTCAGTGGGTGGATTTGTTGGTAGTTGGCCGGATAGATGGACCCAAAGTACTACCCATTGCGAGGCGAATGGATCCTTTCAAGGATAAAAGGATACGCCTTATGAGTGTTGAGGCTGGCTGGAAAACAAGAAAAACGAAACGACAAGAATAAAGAAAAACGAAAACATACAAGAAGAGAAACTTTCGGTCGTATGCACATGGGAATGCAAATTCTTTGGGATACGTGCTGCGAAAAGGACACGTACTCGTACGTACACGACTCTCGTGGATGTACACGTACGATACAGGCGCACTCAACTCGCACACGCGGGGAGGGCAAGTGGGGAAAGGTAAAATAATTGGGCTGCTGGGCAACTGTAACCGAAATTGATATCGTTCGGTTGGTGAACATAAAAAGTCTGTGTGGTGTGTGAGGTCCCGCAGGAAAGACATTTTGGACCAAGTTTCTTTTGATGAATGTTGAAAAAGGAATGTAAGAAAAGATGAATCCTATGGAGTACCGCAGGGGTCCCATTTCGGACCACAACTCTTTTGATGAATGTTGAGGAAAAATAACAGAAGCTTAATGTAATGGGATCCCGCAAGATTCCCACTTCAGGCCATGACTCTTAGGATGAATGTTCAAGAAAGAAAACAAGAGAAGCTGAATCCTTAGGATGTTGAAGAAAAACAATAGATACTCAATCCAATGGAGTCCCGCAGGAGTCCCACTTCGGACCATGACTCTTACAATGTGAGGAAAAACTGATGAAATGGATCTTCAAACGACGCTCAATCCTATCGAAGGTTGAACCTTGTCAATTGAAGTCACGACGACCTTTTCAAACAAACAAAACGAAAATGAGAACACCTCATTTGACAGCATCAGCAATTGCGGCACCCGTTTCTGTTTCATTGTAACAAGCGTATACGGCCTCTCCTCTTCCGATGCGGCTGAGGTGGATTTACAGCAAGTTCAATTCAAGTCAGTTGTCAGTCAAGTCACCTGGGACCTTGTAAAATTAACAGAACAAAAAAAAAAATACAAAAAATTTTCCACAATTACAAAACACTTGACAAACGTCATTGTCATTCTCACCGCTTTGAGTGTGTCGCTCCATAGTTGCGACGCGACGTTCCCCTCTCTCGGTGTTTTTACATCACTTCGGTGCCGTGCCCATCCAAATCAAATTAAAATTGAATTGCATATCAAACAGAAGCAACGCCGCGCCGGGGAGAGGAGGACGAAAGAAAACAAAAAGGAAAACCGTCAGTTTCGTAACTAGCTACAGCAGCTCAACCTACACCAGCACCAGCAGCACCGAGTCATTGTATTTCCATTATTAATTGAACTTAATGCGGAAGATAATTAATCATTCGTGTCTTTTTCGATTCGATTTTTGATTGCGACAATGAGCTGTTTTTTTTTTTCTTTTTTTTTGCCCAAGAAGACCGCACTCGCATCTGTCTCTTACTCCCCCCCCCCCCCCCCCCCCCCCCCCCCCAACGCTGGTGTGGGAGCTATCCGCCTGACACAAGGCACACGTAACAGTGTCAGAGAGGGAGTGGAAATTTAATTCACTTTTAATATCTGTGAGAAGATGGAAACCTGTCTTGGGAGGGTCTCGCAGTCCCTCTGCTGCGTGGCGAACGGTCGAAAGAGAGAAAAGTGCAAAGTGCACCACTGCTGGTGATGGCGGTGGCACTGGTGGTGGTGGCATCACTGTCCTCCTCCATCAACATGTACACACAATCGCTGGGTTTCCATTACTGCGCCGATGAGGGGCCGGGAGCTGTGGGAGCTGTCAGATGGGCACAATGAGATACAATTTTATTTGATTGTTTCCACCCTACACCGGGCCTCTGAGAGGGGGTGTCTCTTCGGTCTCCTCTGCTTTTTTGCCCTGTTCCGTGTACA
The DNA here is from genome assembly GCA_964034865.1 of Eristalis intricaria. Classification (NCBI taxonomy): domain Eukaryota; kingdom Metazoa; phylum Arthropoda; class Insecta; order Diptera; family Syrphidae; genus Eristalis; species Eristalis intricaria. The sequence continues at coordinate 1,367,316 of OZ035877.1, read as the reverse complement.
CACTGCTTGCGATTTGATTAAATCGCTTTTGTTTCTGCTGAGGATGCTGCGGTGTGGAGATGCTCTCTCTCTCTCTCCCGAGAGAGACTCACTCCGTCGATCGGTAGGCTTGTGGAATGTCTGCTTCTGTTTGTCTATTTGCTCAACTAATGGACTGAAATATTATAGCATCTGCATTTGAGCATCACCCGGCAGATACATGAGCAAATATGGTTCTGCCAAAGGGTTGTGGGTGATGGAGAGGTGGCCTCAGGCACTAGGGGTGAGGAAGATGACAGAAATGAACATCCTTTCACCACCTGCCCCGCCACCAGCAGCCAACTTTCTTTCTCTTTGCGTCTGCGAGCGAGAGAAAATCACATCGCGACCTCAATATCCACCATCTATCGTCCGCATCCCATCGTCAGAGCAACTTCTAACCAAGTAACCCACAGCAGCGGTTCTCCCAGCTAGACGGGCGATTATATAATTACAGTCTCGCGTTACCCAACCCAGCACGAAATGACTTACTTCTCATCATTGTCGTCATCATCGCACAAGAGGAGCACAGGCTGCAGCCGTAACCGCAGCAGCAGCAGCAGCAAGCATCCACCAACCAACAGCAGCGCGTTTGCATTGCAAAACCCAGTGGCATGTTGCACGTTAATTTGCCATTCGTTCGACGTTCGGCGTGTTCATTTGGCGCTGCCATCGTCGTCATCGTCATCGGTAGCAGTTCGTTCCGTTCCCGGAGTAATTAATAAAATTACCTAAGCCGCCGAAGACAAGATGCAATTTGCCAAGCAACATTGATTCAATCACTTGTCGCCACCCCGCCCCCCGCCGCGAGCACCAGACTCTGGCCAGCTTCGTCATCACCGGCCTCAGCCGACATGACTTGCTCATGCTGTCCGCTGGAATGTGCAGGCCCCACACACGAAATGCAATAAACGTTCCTAAATAAATATGACGTGATCCCCAAAATGAGACTCAAAGGCTGTGCCTGGCTGCCTGCGATAATTCCGATGCAGAACGTAACGAAGAAGAAGAAGGAGGCGAAGAGAAAATAAAACGAATTAAATATTTCAAAAATCAGTGAATATTGTTTCGCCGCAGTTGGGGAGTTGCTTTGAAGACAAAAGAATGTCGCAACGACGAACGAGTAACCGGAGCACCAGGCTACCGGGCCAGCGCGCATACCCGCAGTGGGGTGGGGGGAGACCGAGGACGGTTGGTTACATTTTTGCATGACACTGGTGTTTCGCTGTTTTTGTTTCTCTTCCATTTTCCATCATGTTCTGAGCAGGACCGTAGGCAGGCAAGTAGTATCACCGAGTTGAACGAAAATTGCATTTTAGCCGGATTATTAGTTTCCCTTGTGCTACCGAGACTACCGCTGTGTGTTACACGTTTGTTACAAGTCGAGACGGGAGGCGGGGACGCGGCTGCTGCCATCTCAGCAGACTGGGCTGTCAAGTTTCGTTAGGAGGTACCATCATTTTTCATTTGGAGACTCTTCGTGTACAATGCAAAAATTGCATGAGCTTTCTTGGAGATTTTCACTTATTTTCCTGCTGGGCGCAGTGTGCTGCGCTGTAGCGTGCGTCCCCATCTTCCCTCTTGTGTGCTGCTGCAGTAGCAGCATGTTTGACGCTGCAGATAGTGTGGCGCGTTTGACAAATGGCGTTTTGATTAAATCTGTTGGCAAAAATTGCGCTGTGCGAAAAATAAATTAAACGATGGTGGCATGGACGCTTGGCAGATGACGGATGAATGAGCGCATAGACGACGGATTGCATGCTGTGGCAAGAGAGGCGAACAAAGAAACCAATGCGACATCGACTGGTGGGCGCTGTGAGAGTCAAAAGAAAACCGGCTACAGTCCACTGACAGCTTAATAATCATCAAGTCCAACTGCCCTCGAAACACGATCCGTTGAACCGCAGAACCTATCCAGCAATTAGTAGGTATCCCAGCCTCGTATACAACACTCGATTGTGTTACAACATCTCGCCGTCTCTGTCTGGCTTTGGACTCGGTGCTCTACAATTGCGGTCACGTCACCACCATGCAGGCAGCAAGCAGTGAAGTGTTGTCCCATGAATCTCCGCACACTCTCGTCGCAGTCGTCAGTCGTCTGAATGACCACAATAACCAGTTGGAAGCATATGATCAAGCTCAAACTAATTACCGCACACAGCCCGGTGTGGGTTTTGTTTCTATCCTTTTTTTTGTGTTTCGTTTTTCACTCGACCAACTCTCGCTGCGCTCTGATATAGATTTGATGATCAGACACTCTGCACTCATGCCAGGCAATGAGTCGTCTACAAATTCAAACTGATGTTGTCTATGGTCACGAGAGTACACTCAAACGAATGCAATCTGACGTGACAATCAACCGCAGAAAAATCACAAAAAAAAGAATACACTGAAAATGATTTTTCTCTCTCTCTCTCTCTCTCTCTCTCTCTCAGTCCACACAGTGGATGAACACACTTATGCGCGACCCTCATCGGTGGAGGTAATGAGATTTTAATTGGATTCAGTTCAGCTGTAGATCACCTCAAGGTCACAAAATTGCCTCCAATTAGGGGCACAAATATGTTTCAGTCTTTAGCAGACATCTGTATCTGTTAAATGCGAGGAATTTCATCAACAGAAAAAAAAACACACACGTGTGGAGAGGAATTTTCACGACGCAACGAACTTGAGGCAGCCACTTATGGATGCGAACGAGATCGAATCTGAATCGATCAACTGAGTGGACTGCCTCAGGGTTCCGCACTTGACATGGTTCTCGTTCGCACACTGGAGACCAGCCCGCAAAGGAGCGCCCCTATCATTGATAAGAGCGATCGCGATCAATATGACACCTTTTTCATTAGCATTCGAAACGACAAGCCATAAACTTTCTGTTGCAACAGATATCCACACACTGGCAGTCGTAAAATGACTCTCCTATCGCATGTTGCCGCCGATGCCTAATCTGAGCTCGTCATGCCGCGTCGTCGTCATCGCATGCAATCAATGAGAACTACTGTAATGTATTCGAAGAGGGGTGGGGCGGGGGTGTGATTTTCCCGATAAGATGATGGCAACAGTTCAAACTAGTAAATCAAAGTCTCCTCTCCATCGTACCGCGCTTTGTAGCTCCCAGTGACCACGGCCAGGGAGGTGAGACAAGCGAACGAAGTAAATGAAGTTTATTGTTCCGCAACAGTTCTTCCAGGCCATGACTCGTCGTCGTCGTCGTCGTCGTCGTCTAAATGTCTGTCAGCAATTAGTAAGTGGTGGGCACACACACTCCCACACACACGAGCAAGCATATCGACAGTGGCCAGAGTGACTGGGTGGTGAGTGAGTGACTGGGGGGTTTGTACAGAAAAAAAATTGCATATTTGATGGATTATTTGCATTCTGTCATGCACAGAGCTCGTCCCCTCTTCGAGTGTTCCAGGGTCAAACTGAAGCACACTGACAGTGGCAGTGGCAGTGGCAGTGACGGGGAACAGACATTCACTCTTCAGAGCGCATTCCCTTGCGAATGCCGTCGCATCTTTCGATATTTCAAAAAGAATTTCGCACAAAAATTCCGCCACACAAACACACGCACGCATGCACGACGAGCTGCTTGCGGAAGAGCGTTCGATCGACAAGGGAGATGGGAGTATGACAGTCGGTCAGTGAAACAGAGAGACAGTCAGGCAGTCATTCAGTCACTCAGTCACTCAGTTACTCAGTCCCTCACTCAGTCAGTCACACAGACAGACTTGAGCTGATGGCAGCTGCAAGCAGGAACGACGAAGCGAAGGTGAGCGCACATCGAGTCCAAAAACCACTTGAAATGTATGAGTAATTCGATTGCAAGTGAATTTGATATGACAGTTAAACAAGCTGCGAGAGGGTGTGCAAGAGAGAGAGACATCAAGACAAAATGCATGACGCCCTCGGGCAGGTTTCCAATCAGACCCTCAGCTCAGCTGTGGAGGGAAAATGGAGAATTTATAGCTTCCGTCAGGAGTGGGTGGAATCACTTTTCGCACGAGGGTAGCACTCACCACCTCACAGCGTCAACTGCATGGCGGATGTGGAATTTATTCGTTCACAACTCGCCACCTCGCAAGTTGATTGACAGAATATTGAGTTTTGTTGTGTTTCCAAGTGCAAGTGGATGTCGATGTCGATGATCTCATTTCTCGACGACCTGTTGTGTTGTGCTGCTGTTAGCCCGTTCAACCTGAGTGCTTTCAGAGTGACTGTACCTTCACCAGGGTTCCAGTGTACCCAGGGAGCCAGGACTGAAAACAGATGTCCTTTCGATTAGACGCGCAGAGTGTCTGCTTGTTCTTGCGGAAACATTAACAATTAGATTCTTTTATGTGCAATCCGAGCGCTCAAGGCCTCCGACTCGAGGATTGCGAGACGTTTTACGAGCCAGATAATCTTGCAGCTGACCTGGGAAGTGGCTAATAAAATGACGATCAATAAACTCACAAGAGGCGTGTGGGGGGAGGGGGGGACAGGGCTATAATCCCATGTTATGTGCAAATAACAGCCTTTTAACTGCCGTCGAAACGCATTTTAATGCAAAGAGATATAATTAAAGAAACTTACGTAAGTCCGTGGATGAGTCCAACCCATGGTCACTGAGGCGGCGAGCGAACAGGTTCATATCCAAGACAAGGGGCTACTTTTTTTCTTTCTTTTTTTTTTTGTGGGGTTTTCAGACTTTCAAAACGATACCGATGGCGGTGATATGGAGTACCCTTGCGGGTCATTATCCTCCTTTCTGTCCAGAGATCGCAATCTCTGGTCAGGCGGCTTCTGGGTCACTTCAGAGCAGGAATGGCTTCGTCGAACTAGAACAAAGCCAGAGCACTTGCTCCGGCCTCCGTCGACGGATGGGGGAGGTGGCGGAAGAGCGCAGATAAACTACATTCTTTTGCAATCACCGAGGATAAATAACCCAGTTTGCTGCGGTTGTCTGTTCTGAATTTAGGTTCTACCTACACAACGCAGGCATTGTAGTCGTTTTTTTGGTTTGAAAGATTGAGCAAAGCAAAACTCGTAAAAGCCCGTTGAACTCATTTCTTTCGTTTTTTTTTTTCTCCGTTCGCGGAGGTCTTAGAGATGACAGTGACTTACTGGCAGCGGTAGCAGCATCTGAGGACAAGCCACGGGGAAAACTGTGCTTAAATGAAATTCCATCCAAGCCCTCCATCGATCAGCGGCGGCGGCGGTGGCAGAGTGTCGTGCGACGGTTGTGTGGGGAAAATTATTGATAACCTGCGCAACAAATCGCTCTTTGTTGCTAATTCACGTCTATTGTTCGAGCTTCGAGCTTAGGCTTGAGCATTTCCTGATCTCCTTGGTGGCACCCTCCCTCCCTCTCCCTCTCCCACTCTCTCTCTCCCGTTCCATCTGTTGCAGGCGAGTGGTACTCGCACGAATGTCGTCGAGCTCCCGTCAGGCGCCACACACTCGCCCGCTTGTTTATGAGTTATGAAGTGTGGCGATCGCACGACTTTAATCGTAGATTCGATTTGGATCTAGTACAGCTCTGTATTCACCTGAGAGAGGGAACGGGGGGAGGGGGAGAGGAAATGATGAATTGCACATTTCGGCTGTAGCCAGATCACCATACAGTCGACCCACGCTTCATCAAATGCCGGCACGAAATCCGCCATGGATATGGTTAGCCGTTCGTTATGTAGTTGTTGTTGTTTCTCTCGTTCGATCAAGGCATCAAAACACCGATCACACAAGCTCGAGAGAGTGCAAACGCATTGCCCTCGGGCCAAGGAGGTCGGGGGGCGCACACATTTTCGAATCGGATTTAATTTATTCGCAGCGTAGTCTAATCGATTATCGGTGCTGGAATGGCGTCGGACTTGTTAATCAATTTGCGGGATACCTTATCTGAGATTGGTGATCGTGTAAAGGCGGCGGTGGCAATGGCGGTGGCGGTGGCGTATGCATGCTCAAGATGTCGGAAGATTGATACTCCGGTGACTGGCTGGGGAGTCTTGGAAAATTGATATTTTTCGGTACTTAACGGTTGACTGGGTATCTAATTTATTATCAGATGCTTGCTTATCCGATCGAATGTCACAGAAGATTGTAGGTTGCGGTGGGATTCGGTTGGGGAATGCCAGGGTTGTCGGTGAATTTGAGGGGATGTCTGACAAGTCTCGAAATCGACTCTAAGACCTTGACGATCACCAGCAAATTCCTTATTCAATCACGAGCAAGCCACTAGATCGTGGTGAAAGATGGACATTTTGTTGGAATTTGCGACGGGTTGTCCAACGAGCCTGTACCTCGGGAGGTTGCCTTGATGACTTTGAGAGGATTAAGTCTCTATGGAGCTTCTCTCGATCCCCAAAGCCCTGAGGATCAGCAACAATAAGAGGTTTCCGAAACAGGGTTCTCATTCAGTCAGGAGCTAGATGAATTTGTGAGGATCTACACCCTTCTCCGGTCTCGAAACTGCCTCGAAAGCCTTGAAGATCACTGCTAAAGTAGAGTCTCCGAGAGAGATTCGAAGCTCGATCAGAAGGGATCCACCACAATTTGGGACTCGATGAAATCGGTCTGGAAACTGAATATCACCAGAAAACTGGAGTCTCCCAAGATCACAAGGAAGTCTCTAGATCGAGGGGTTCAAGGTAATTTAGTGGAAGCGCGCTCGGCCTCGAAACTGACTCGAAAAACATTGAAGATCACCAGCAAACGGAGGGCAGATTTCAAGGAATTTTGTGGAACGCAGATAGTCTCGGTAGTCGGTGGCGTCTTTCGACTTCATGTGGTCTCCGAACAGACCCTAAAGCCTTGAAATTCTCCAACAAATTAGGTCTCCAAAGCAGATCGTGGGGCTCGATGGAATTAAGTGGAAGCTAGGTCGGTCTCGAAACTGACTCGAAAGACATTGAAGATCACCAGGAAGCGGAGGGTCTTCCAAGCAGATTTCCAGCTAGTCTCGGCGGTCGGTGGCGTCTTTCGACTTCACATGGTCTCCGAACCGATGTCAAAGCCTACATGTTCACCAACAAATTAGGTCTCCCAAGCCGATCCCCAGCCCGATCACGAGTGAACCTCTAGATCGTGGAGTTCGATGGAAACTTCTGGAAGCCAGCTGTGGGGACGGGTGGTCTAGGTCAGATGACGCGACTCTTAGCACCAAATGTACGCCGAACTGACTCCAAGACCTTCATCTTCACCCCAAGCGAACCTCTATATCGTTCACAATCACAAGTTCACGGCGCGCCATGTCAGCTCGTTCCCCACGTTCCAAATTAGATCATCGCCACGTATCCACAGTAAGACATGTAAATCAGTGATCTCCCGGCACATACGCACGCTAACAGAACTCCATCATTAGTCCGTTTGCGTATGACCACAGAACAAAACAAAAAGCAGACCCCTCCAATCTCTAATCATAGAACGGTAGCTTACGGTTCCGTAACACTGCCTCCATTAAACGCCGGAGGAGCAAATGGAGGCAACACAAAAAAAAACGAACTGAAACATTAGCCCCCGAGACCATCCAGCACAGATCCCCGGCCAGCCAGCAGAGGAAAATAACAAAAAAAAAGTACACAAGAACGAAACAAATTAGTTTGCATTTCGGTACCTTAATGAAGGCGAAAATTGCAAAAGAAAAGCAAATGGCCAACCCACCAGGAAAGGCTACAAAGAATAAGAAGAAGAAGATGAAGAAAAAAAAGGCTTAATACCCCAGAACCCATCGGAGCCACGGCACAGAGCGGCGGTTAGCTGATTTTTCATACTCCACCTGGGCCAGCTTCGCAGTCATTCTCTGTGGCTCTGCTCTCCCTCCGTTATTCTAATTGCTATCCATCCTCGTACATATGTGAATCCCAGCCGGTAGGGGGAGGGACGGTGGCGGGAAACAAGGGGGGTAACATTAAATCCACATTAGCATTTAATTAAGAGCCCAACTCACACCATAGACTGCCGTCGGTAGACACACCGAAGATCTAGATAGCTCTGTTAGTACACACCGCCGAGCGGTTGGTTGGTTGGTCGGTACTCGGCTGTAGTCGTCACCGTTGCGAGCGCTGTCGAAGAGATTTTCATTTTAGATACAATTTTTCCACCATTTACTTGTAGACATCCCCCTCCCGGCGCACACTTGGGACTGTGTCGACAGGGTTTTCTGCTGTTCGGATTTTAGGGAATCTCCACCTCAACCCCCACCGGCAAACGGAGCGCACACCACTCAGTTGGTGCTGTGTCAGCTCTTAGGCCCTGTCATTCTGTGTGTTTTGCTGCACAGTTCCCGCACGTGATTCGCATGCATTAGGTGCCCGGCAGCGCGCAATGGTGCGATGGTTCGGTTCTTGGATTCAGATGGCACTTGTCTCAGAACCCGGAATGGTGCTTTTGACAGTTCCCCGTAGTCATTGTCATGTCGAGAGACGGAGAGAGGCAGTACGTAGTTCTGGGGGTGGGATGGAGGGGCGCGCGGAGGGAAAAGGTTAAGAATGCGATGTGTTCCTTTAGGTCGCGTCGCCATTTGAATGTCACGGCAGACACACGCACACACACTCACTGCGTGCCTGCGCGTGGACATGTTCGAAATGTCGCCGGTTGACATTTTGAGCGAAGGAATGTGTTGCGCTCTCTCCCCTCGGCGGAGGGAGGACCCACGATAAAATTAGTCTCCCTCATGAACTGCAACGGATTTCAAGAGCGAACAAGTTCCGGCTTAACCCGCCGAAGTGAAAGGTGGTTCGGATCCGATTTTGCCAGCTACAGATAGCCATCGCACTTAACATCATTCTCTGTGAGAAACCATATTGATCGCGGCTACTGTGCGCGCCACACCCACTCCAGCGGTCGGTCGGTCGACTGGTTTGCGCTGATTCCCGAATTTGGTAAACGACTTTAATGACTGTTCTCAGTCGTTTGTCGGCGGAATGTCAAGGGTAGGTACGTGTGGAAGCGTCTGGGTAATTGGAGTCGGTCTCTTCGGTCGAGGCGGTTCATGGCCGGCGACGACCGACGACCGACGACCGATGGAGCAGTGAACTTTTGTCAGATTTGGCCTTGTGGACGGTGATAGGACGGGGTTAGACTAGAACGTGGATCTTATAGCAGACAGGGGCAGCAACGGAGCAGTGAACTTTGGGGAAATGGCCTCGTGGACGAGGGAATCAATCTGTGATCTAGAACTGCGATCTTTTTGAACTTTTCGGAGATGGCCTTGACGATGGTAGGCAGAGAGAAGGAGAGAAAGAACACCGATCCAAAGGCGAGGACTAGGCGAAGGACCTTGTCGACGAGCGAACGATGAAGAGATGGGATCGAATGTGAGATAGGTAGAAGGAAAGAAAGAGCACATTTTAGACCTTGACAGACTAGTGGCCGATCAGAGGATTGGAAACGATAGGCAGGGAGAAGAGCGATCTCAAGTCCAGGACTGCAACACGAAACGTGGACAAGTGGACAACGAGGGGATTGCCTTGCCTGGTCCTATGGCCGAGTTGCCGATGAAGGATTGGGCGAAACTTCCGAAAGCCCCTCACGCCGATTTACGATAAGACTCGCTCTAAATTTCAACACGTCCACCTTGGAAATTTCTCCGAAATCCACGCCAAACCATGTCACAGCGACTGCAGCGGCGCGGCGGTAAAAACTAATCACCCACAAAACAAGCATAAATCGATAATTTGAAACTTGTTTCTCAATTTTCCATCGAATGCCAGTCGAAAGTAATGAAAACGCAAAGATTATCTAGTGAGTCGTAAATCCAAAAAAAAAAAAAAAAAACGACCGAACGAACCATGATGAGCAATACGCTGAGGCATTCACTGTCAACACCACGAAACCCACCGATGACGACGACTCTCGACGAACACCGCCTTGTTGCCAGCCAACCATACAGCACACCATGAATCATTCAAAGTGTGTGCGATGGCACTTTGAACGCCATTACTCATCCCGGTCTCAAATGCAAAGCAAAGGGCCTGCATAATGCGATTACGCAGAGTTCTTAAACGTGCACACAGTCATAACCCGACACCCCGGCATGGCCAGATCCCACATAACCGCATGCAATGGCCAATGTCTGATTTATGTCCCGTGCATACTGAGGAGGAGTAGGACAATACGTGACGCCGTGAAATAATGAATCGCCTCGGCACAAGAGTCGACCGGGAGCGGGCGGTGTGAAATGGTTCCCACTCGATGCAGGTGCTGCTCGGCCGCTCTTGATTAAAAATTCCAAAACCACGTGAACGATGCTCGAAGAGAAGGGGGGAGCGGGAGGGAGAGCGAGATATGAGTAAATGAAGGTGGAGGCATATAGTCTGTCCCTGAACTGAGGCACAGTGCCTTTGTCCTCGCGCTGATGGCTTTCTGAACTTATGACGCTCGCACCACACTCACTCACGAAGGAAATATGTAAATAAACGAAGAAATGCACGAATCCCAGGCTTTTGGTTTGCCCCAATCGGGTACCCGCTGGAGCACTGGCTCATGCCGCGATTACCATCGTGACGCTGCTGACTTATGAACACGTGCGGGGGGGGGGGTGTATGGGACAATAATTGCCAGAAATAATCGCAGCGACTTGGGAAAATGGGATTTCCTCAAGGGCATTCGGCTGAGAGAGAGGCGGGGAGAGAGAGTGAGGTTTACAAATTGGAAAATGTTACGGGCTGCTTGACACAACCTCAACACTGTGAAGGGGGTGGGGTGGGGTGTGTGAAGGTGATTTGTATGAACGACCCTCTCCGTCTTTCCGGGTGGGTGCTGCGGCCGAGATCAATTATCGGCCTTGTGCTACGGTCTGGCTGGTGGCTTGTGCCTTTTCCTTCAGTCGTCGTCGTCTGACGAATTTCACACTTCGAACAGAGGGCAATTAAGGGCAATTTACACAAGTCTGTTCGGGGTGACCTTGATGTAGTGATTTCGAGTGGGAAGTCTTTAATTGCCGGCCATGAAGGTGGGGCTGGTGTCAGAATTTTACAGGCCTTTCCATCGGCTCCCCGGAGGATGGAGCGGGTGTTACGTGTTCCTCAAGATTTTGCATCGATGCGGGGAAGTAAAGAGGGGGTGGTCAGGGCGAAGGCCAGGGAGGAAATAGCTGGGGTTTCACTATGGATTGAGGTTCGGTGTCCAATTGTGAAGGAATCCTTGAAAGCCCCTGACCAAACCTTTGATTCCACTGAACCAAGGTGTCGTCTGAAAGCCCCTTGAAGGCGAAGTAGGGACGTGGATTGAATGCGTTGCTCAATGGGTTCCACATCACACATTCAACCTCCCACGAGCTCCCCCGCCTCACGTCCAATTCTCATCTGGTGGCCCCTTTCCTCCCTCAGCCACCATTCTACCACCAAATCCGATCCAAACCCCCCTCATTTAACGCAGTCTTTCAACAAAAACCCCCGCCTCTCAAAATCCCATGCAATTCACAGAGAAACTCGAGTCACAGGCTTCCACACTGACTTGCATTTTTTCGGCGAAAACAAGTGATTTTTTCAATTTTCCAAAAACGACTCGATTTTTTACCAGAAATGCCTTTGGGTGATGGACTCATGTGTCGTTGTGGGAAAAAATCTAGGTTTTTAATCAATTTTTGTAGTTTTTGCTCGAATTTCCGGTCAGACAAGGGGTCATCCAATTTGTGGTGTGGATTTGATATCCCTGATGCAATCCCATGCGTGTGGCTATACTGTCATCTGAGATGGCAAATGTTTAGCTTAAGGTTTGCCATTTTATAATATGTATCCGTTATATATGCAATCCGTAAGTTATTGACGCTTGGGGAATGAATATCCGCCAGGGTGTTGCCAAGTTAATACTCGAAATCTGCCCAAATCTCAGAAGTGATCAGGACGAGCTCGCAACGAGGCTATATTCTATTCAAAACGGCAAGATCTAAAGAACATGATGCACTCCAAATTTCAACGAAATCTCCATCATAAATGAATTTTGTCTAAACTTCCTTTTGGCACCACATAATGGACGAACGCAGCATCAATGGGGTTTGTCGTCAAAAACAAGCGGAAACGACTCAAGTTCTGCGACTAGCGTCTGTTGGCGATCGTGAGTAATCGTGAGTAATCCCCGAATTAGCATAATTCAACGACATTCCATTCCTGTCTCAAATTTCACAGTAACCGTTTGTCGATTTCGTCATCGTCGAGACCACCAGCTTTCCGCACGAGACAAAGCCAACGACACACGGACACAGAGATTAATTTCACAATTTAAATTCGAATTCATTGTGCTCGACCAGCAATTCGGCCGTAATTCGCATCTAATTCGACGCCACTCATGTGTGTGCTTTAGCTGCCCCCCCCTCCCGCCCCTCAAACAGTTACAATCATCTAACGATCATATTTAACGCGATTTGCCGTATTTATTGGTAATTTCTTGGCCTCACCCCTCGACGGGCGAAGCCTGCAGAACGACTCCTGGCAGAGATTAGATTTTATAACAACATTAGAGCCGGCTGAATGGGGGGCACTCACATAAATCGCCGCTTGCCTACGCTATACGCTGCCGTTTGGATTTAATTGAGCGACAAACAGAAAAACACAACGATTTGCATAAAAATATTATAATCAGCGTCAGCCGTGCCCTGCGGCAGAGTGAGGGAGGAGGGGGGGGAGGTTGCTCAGCGATTGACACACAAAATGCTGTGCCGCGATGCATGGAGAAGCTTATTCGATTCCGGTTGTTATTCTTCCACAAACGTTTTGAGGGTTTAATGCCCAAATTGTCGTGTGTGTGCGACCGAACGAGTTCGAATGGCGCTTAATGTCTGCAGTTGTGTGGGAAGCTCCAAGGAGCGCTGCATGTGCACACAACACAACACTAATGAGATACAGATATTTGGGCGGCCTGGGGGCGAGCGGTGGGTCGACAAATGCGACAAATCGAAATAAAATCAATTAATGTCGACGGACGTATGTTAATTGCTCGCCGAGCACTAATTTATTTCTCCGATTCGTGATTAGATACCTTTTTTTTTGCTTCTCTCATTTTCTTCTCACACCGGCGAGGCGATAGAGGGGGACTGCTAGATTGTTAGCGTGATTTACGGGGTCCCTCTTGGGCCCGTGTGCGGTGGGGTCCAGACCGGTTAAACTGGACACTTGGCAGCGGAATGACTTCGGGATTTAATTTTATGGATTTATTTCAATGGATCGGTCATCGATATGTGTCATGTTTCGAATAAGTGGCATCTCGACCTGATAACTCGGCGAGTGAATGAAAAGAGAACTTTCATCTCGATGGGGTCAGATTTGGGGCTACTTTTCCTTTACAAAACACCGTTAATTGTCTGGCGGCCCCGACTGGGACTGGGGGTCTGGCGAGACAATAACCCATTTGCCAGTCAATGGACGGAGGGGGCAATGGAATCTAAATTGTTCAAGCATCGAGAGGGGAGGAGATCAGTGAAAGGCGGTAGGAGCGCGAGCCGCGACCTTGATTGGGGCATGCGATGCGTTCGCGAGATGGGCTAAGTCTGGGGTGTGCTTTGGCGGAAGGCGCGTGATTGCCTCGGGTGCTGAGACTGGCACGTTTTGCCTTTGAAGCGAGACCTCTGCGTTGTGAGCTTCCTATTAAGAGGGAAGAGCCGATAGGTGAGGGTTTTGATCAGGTGCTGTGAACTCTCCGCGGTCAAGGTCATGCAACAAATGAGAGGAAGTCGATCGTAACACAGTTCAGAATGTGCCCCTTGTAGGTCTTCAACTATGGGTAGCTGACTGCAAAGAGAGGACCACCACGGGGATCAGATAACTGTGGAATTTTGACTCGCTTGGGTTAGCTCAGCCCGCCTGGGTTAGCTCAGCTCGCCTAGGTTTGCTCAGCTCGCCTGGGTTAGCTCAGCTCGCCTGGGCTAGCTCAGACCGCCTGGGCTAGCTCAGACCGCCTGGGTTAGCTCAGCTCGTCTGGGTTAGCTCAGCTCGCCTAGGCTTGCTCAGCTCGCCTGGGCTAGCTCAGACCGCCTGGGTTAGCTCAGCTCGCCTGGGTTAGCTCAGCTCGCCGAGGTTAGCTCAGCTCGCCTGGGTTAGCTCATCAACCATTGGTTAGTCTCGCCCAAGATATCTAGCAGTCTCCACGCGATTCTTAATCTTCCTGAGATGACATCAGATACTCTAGTCCGACTAAAATTAATGATTTTTTCGAAATAACAATATTTTCCACTCACCAATTGCAAATAAAAACAAATCGATTGTTGAATCTGAAAAGAAACAAAAGAAAAAGACACCGATTAGCCATCAAATTACACCCGAAAGAATGCTCGTTCTCTCATCAATCACACACACAAACAGGGACACACGGACACAGCCAAGCAATCATAGATGCAAATTAAAAATAATTTCCAATTATTTTCACATCCCGTTGACTGGGGTATCTGCGAAAACACATTCATTATCGCCGCCGAATGGCGAATTTGTGCCGAAAAACAAATTCAACAACCGATTGATTGAATTTATGGCTGAATTCTTCTGTTCAGGATGCGGTACAAGGAGAGGCCGAGTGCGGAGAGTGGTGGCACGTACGTTCCGAGGTAGGAGCCACACATGTGCCAGGCACTTTCGCGTATCGTTCCTTAGCAAGGGAGCAACCCTGTGATGTATTGGGGCTGCTCGAAGGCCATCTCATTGTGCGGCGCACGCCGTCGACAGTGTGTCTAAATGAAATTAGGCTGAATGGAGGGAATTATTCGATTTATTTCGAGAATAAATTGAAGGGAGTAATGAATTGATGCGAGGTGGTACTCCTCTCGAGTAAATTTCTCTCAGCCTGTGCCCGCTCCTCCACCCCCAAAATCAAACCTACTTTCCATTTGACTCTCGGCCAAGAGTGTGTGTTTTCTGCTCGAATGGACGGTGTCCAAAGACAACACGAGGTGAAACTGAAATGTCTTTTTGACGAACGAGTGTGTAATTAGGAACATCTGTTTGGGTCAACGAAGCTGTTTATTTCTCTTGGCAGTTGTCTTTGACGCTCCTTCGTGTCCACAAATAGCCAGTCAAAGTCCACATCGGCCAGTCCACGAGCCCCCTTCCTGTCAATGGATAAAGAGTGAAATCTGCCCTTAATGACGAGAAACCCTCCCCTCGCCCCAGACTCACTGCCTGATTAAAAATAGAAACCCACTTGTGAGCAAAGTCGCGGTCGTGCTCCTGACAGCGACGATTGGCTAAATTTGCTTTTACACGACGAGACCCCTGCCATCACCCCCGATGCCATTGACATTTAATTAACAAATGAGAGGGAGCTCGCTGTTAAGCAAGGACATTAATAAAAATCATCCCAGCATCGAAGGATCCACCTTATTCCACGCAGGACGAGCTAAATTCCTGCGGCAGAAGTTTTCTGCGTTTTTTTTCTCGCCTCCTTCCCCGCAGGATGAACGCAAGCTAAAATACTTGAAGTGTCGCAAGAAGGCAGAGTGAAAGTTTTCGCACTCATTAAAAGTTGTGTTTGCGAGCGTCGCGTCTCCGAGCGCCGTGTGTCTTCCTAGCTGAAGTAGAAATTTCACAGGTATTTGAGCGGGGGACTTACGTTTTGTTTACAGTCCTTCACAATAAATCAATGTTCAATGGTTCCAGGGATGGGGGACGCCAGTGACGGCGCGCCGGGATTTCAAAAGTCCTGGAAATTAAATCAATTTCAATGAGAGAGAGATTTGTCGTTGGTTTTTTTTTCTCTCTCGCCTTTCGGTCGTCACTCTGGTTCAGGAAATTAATACACTTGAACATCCTGATTTGCGTTTCCTTTTCCTGATTCCTGCGTACGTGTGCGGTTGGGTGGGAGTGTAGGAGTGTGCGGGTAATGGCATTACAACGAATCGATTTTTGCCCGGTTTGTAATTATTCTTGTTCGCGGATTGTCATTCTGATTGGGTTTCCGGGAATGTCAGTCAACCACCACGGAGGGGAAATTACGCCATTTTTTTTTTGCATGAAATCAAATCTGCATGCGGCCGTCACATTCAGAGCCGTTCACAGCGCTGAGTGATGCAAATTTAACCCGAGTGCTTGAGAAGCAACGCCTGCAGCTTGGTAACCTGCCTTATCATTACCAAGAATCGCCTGACCGTGGATTACACAACACAGTTGCGTCACCGATCGGGGATTGTATTATCTAGGCCTCTTGCGGTTCGAATCTTCAAGCCAAGGGCAGTGAAACCCATAAAAGACACGATTCTGTACGATTTCCCCCCATAATTCCGACGCGTATAACGGGACTTTTGTCCATACATTGTTTGCGTCTTGAAAACATAAGCTACAATCTCCCATCTTTACTTTCAACCTCCGGCCGCCGGTTCCCGAGATATTCAAAGTCGAAGCTTGACACTTTCACGGCCAAGACTTCAGACAAATTTGCTCTGAGACTGCGAAGAAATCACAGTTTGTGACGAATAACTTTTATGTTTGACGCACTAGATCAATGAATGAGACCCCATTTAAAAGGGACTGCTTTACTCTACATTTGTTTTTCTGTGCTCACCTTTCCAAAGCCAAGCGTTTTTATGATAAACACTGTAGAAGACCACGACATGCACAATTTTGTCTCATGTGGAAAAATAAGATGGGCATAACTTCTTTGTTTGGTGGAGTAGAATGATAAAACAGGCCTTGTCTTAAAGGCCACGCTTATATCTGCAAACCTCTCATACAAGCTCAAACAATCCGTAACACAAATGATGCAGAAAAACATACAAAAACATTTGTGTGTCACAATGTCGACGCAAATAACGGTACTTATGTCGGTCCGCTATGTGCGTCGTGAAGACTAAGTCATACCCTATAATCCCTCATCATTACTTTTTTCCTACGACCTCCCGTTCTCGAGATATTCAATGCAAAAGAATTCAATTTTGCAAAAATATACCTGCTACAATTTCTGGGCGACTAGTACTTCAGAAAAATTTCCTTAAGAAATGGGAAAAAATTTTCAGGCGTCGAGTCGAACTTCGCAGAGCTCAAACTTTTTTGCTCGAAGGAGTGGATCAATGTGTGAGGCCTTGTCTTAAAGGGCACGCTTCGTGCTTCAAGCCCCCTTCCACAGCCGTCTCGGGAAAGGGTAGGACTTTTGGGTAGTAGGAAGGAGAAGGCCACAGTGTGCACAATTTTGCCTCTCTTGACTTCCCTTGCACATGCACAACTTTCTTGTTAGATGGAGTAGAACAACGCGGTTGGTCTCGTTTGAAAGTGCTCGATTTGTTCTTCAGTCTCCATCAACATTTATTCACGCTTTCCTAGTCGTATACAGTTGAAAATGTATTTTTCTCCATTTTTGTTAAAATTGACGCGCATAACGGGACTTGCTAAAATACATGAAAACGCGCCTTAAAGATGAAGTCACAACCTACAATCCCCCATCATCACTTTTTTCTTAGGTGCCCCCGTTTCCGAGATATTCAATGTCAAAGATTTGAAATTGGTAAAATATACCTGCTACCATTTCTGGGCGACTAGTACTTCAGAAAAATTTCCTTAAGAAATGGGAAAATTGTTCAGGCGGCGAAACACATTCCATTCCGAACACTTTGAGCTCTAACTTTTTAGGTTGAAGGAGTTGATCGATGGATGGGGCCTCGTTTTAAAGAGGACGCTTCGTTCTTCAATTCCCTTTGTTCAAGGACCTCATCAAGGCTCGGGATTTTCACGCTAAACCCTGTAGAAGACCAAAGTGAGCACAATTTGGTATTATTTGGAAAAGCAACGCAAGCTAAACTCCATTGTTTGAAGTAGTAGAGCCATAATTTGTGGCTCATCTTAAAGGGCACGCTGAGCCCTTCAATTCCTTTAACCAAGGTAAGGGGAGCTTCGTCAGCTCCGTCCGACTTCAAGGTCGTCCCTCAGAGAAACAAACCGCCATGCAGTCTGTCACGTAGATCACACTGTCAACCATCGTTAACTGTAATAATTCACGCTGTTCAATATTTCGAAATTTGTGAATTTCTGCAAAAAATGTTCCGATTTCGCCTCGAAAACAGCTGCCAAAAATGCGCTTCTCTCTGAGCTGAGACACAGAAATTCACGAAAATCAAGAAAATCAAAGAAAATCACTGAAATTCCCATTAAGATTCATCAAAGTGAAGTGAAATACATCGCGCTTGGTCTCGTGGTCGCTTTGAATGCGCCCAACTGTCTCCGCCGCCTGTCGCCGGTGACACCTCTAACAAATCGCCTTTTCGCTGTTGCTGTCGTTGTCGCTGTTTCCTTCCCTAGCGTAGATTGACGCAAGCAAGCACTATTTCACGCCCTCGGCAATCGCTAATCGCTCGTGTTCGGGGGAAATACGAGGCGAGGGGTGAACAGAAAAAGAAAACTGTTTTAACGCATCACAACCGTCAGCGGTCGGTTGCGAGGCAGGCGATGTGCATTCCACCCGCACATTCGATCACACCTAGCCCGACGTTCGCCCTCACCGCGATTTCACATACGATCGCTAATGACTTCCGTCCCAAAATAGATACAGGAAATTGGAATACAAAGCCACGGCACCTGCCCGTGCCCCCCCTGGCCGGCCTGTGTCCGTCAGTCATAACAACCTTGGCATTGGCAGCCACTGGCGAATTGAATTCGTTTTCGGTGCGGTTTTTATCCAAAGGCAGTCAGTCTCTAAATATAGTCAAGTCAGGGGGATGACGTGTGCGAGAAGAGCACGACCAGCGGCCACTATTCCCCCACCACTCTTCAACCTTGACCATGAAAATGGGATGCAACGAAAATAAATCGCACCGCACCGTGGGATGGGGTGGGGAGGGGAGGGCGAGTTAGAAACGAAAGAAAACAAAAATGAAATGAAATTAAGGCTCACTGCGAGAGAATTCAAGCAGTTGATTCTCGCATACCCTCGACGTGATGTGCAGATGATGATGCATCTGGTATTTGGCAACCGCTTTAGACGTGCGCGCTCTCTCCCTCTCGGCTGTTGTCTTTTTCACATTTTACCCAAAAGAAGTATTTTTGGCACTTGTCCCGGTTTGAGGAACGACCAGAATTATCTATCTCTCCGCGTTCCCCTGGCAAGTTTTTTTCTTTTTTTTTTTTGGCCACATTTTCACCGTTGGATGCACTCTGTTTCTGGCTGCTACACGCGGCACTGGCTCTGTATGATTTATGGACAATGGGGAACTACACCGAGTTGCTGAACTTCATTCGATGCCCCGTCCCGTCGGCATGAGACCTCTGAGTTGCAGGACACGACGAAATCAATTTAATTCCCTCGACTGACTCATGGAATAATTAAAGAAGCGAAGAACTTGGCCCAAGGTCAGGCTAGCTACACGCCTCCGTCTAATTTGTCAAACACTTTGCTTTCCACTTAGCCGCAACCGCGGCCGCAATCTAGCACACAATCTCCCCTCTTACACATCGTCAGGGTCGTGGCGACCCAGCCACTGTCACGCTACTCCGACAAATCATGCATGCGTAAATGACAAGAAAACAATTTCGGGGCGGTGAGCATGACAGATAAACGATTGCTTAATTCCTTCTTTATTGTATACACAGCGCACCGTCTCCTGTCCTCGTTCAAGGATCCGCTGTCGCGGTGTTGCCCCATCATCGTCCGACACGCAACATAAATCATAGAGCACTCTTCTTCGCCGACGATCGAATGACAGCGGGGATAATAGATGACAGCGATTCAAGTTCGGCGAACAAGAAATTAAGATTCCGACAGGAGACACGGGCACAATGACCTCCGCTCGGTGGGGTGCTCTGAGAATAGACTCAGAATCGAAGCTGATATTTAATTTTATTTCACACTAATGAGCATCATTAGGCTGGCTCTGGACGCTAACATAAAACCTTGGACTTCTTAATTGAGTGTCCCGCGGCACTGGCCATCGATGGGTAATCGGCCAACAAGGGTGTCAAATTGCTCAGCGCGCCCTTGGGGACGGTCGAGCGCTCCCTCCCTCTCTCTCCCGTCTCGGAGCTTCAGTCCTCCGGCGTGGTCTATGTTAATTACACACCGAGCATTAGTCCTAAAGTCGCGGTAGTTATAGCAACAGCAGGTGGCGAGCGCTGTGAACGCGTTTCATTGCCACAAGTAATCATCGTCGAAGGAATTTGGACTACTGGGCTCTGAGAATCCCAGGGGTTCGGGGAGGCTAGTTGAATGGAGGCGGATTTGGCCAGTGGCTGGACGATGGGTTCGTTGACGTTGCAAGCAACTGAGAAAGTGTTTTGCGGATATCTTTTCTGTTTGAAGGGGGAGAGCAATAAATGAGATTTCAAAGAGACCGCTTTGTTCGACTTTTCGAGATTTTCAGGTTTGCCATAGGATAAGACCACAGTACGCAACATTCTGTCCATCTCGCACGAAATCACGCACGCACAACTTTTTTGTTTGAATGATTAGAGCGACGAGTTAGGCCTTGTCTTAAAGGTCACCCCGCGGTATTCAAAGTCGCCGTACAAACATTCATGATCTCCCATTCAACCGCTAAAGAAATCCATAAAACGCGTCTAAAGGGACTTTCCGGCGTCCATTTCACGCGCCTTTAAGACGAAGTCATGCCCTAAAATCCCTCATCATTACTTTTTTCCTACGACCTCCCGTTCTCGAGATATTCAATGCGAAAGAATTCAATTTAACAAAAATATACCTGCTACCATTTCTGGGCGACTAGTACTTCAGAAAAATTTCCTTAAGAAATGTGAAAAAATTGTCAGGCGTCGAGTTGAACAAAGTGGGCACAATATTGCCTCTCTTGACTTCACGCATAAATTATATGAAATTTTACATCGGCTGTGAAGGAAGCCGAATGGAGGCGGAAGATATGAGCAAGGTAAGACCAACATTCATGATTTTTTCAATGCAGAAAAATCGACATCTGTAGGGGTTTTGGCGGTTCATATGGAACTTTTGACAGCTGATATCTCGAGAACGGTGAGTCCTACGAAAAAAATCCAGTACACTTTTTTGTAGCTTATGACTTGATCTAGAGGATGGAATTGGAAAATTCCCGAACGCACCGTTATTTGGGCAAATTTTTTACAAAAACAGGGAAATTTGTTTCTCTGGCGTAAATTATATGAAATTTTACATCGGCTTTTAAGGAAGGTCGATCTGAATTGTTGCTCTCAACGTGAATTTACATTGTGCAAGTTTTCATCACCCTCCATCGTCGGCAAGTTTATATTTTAACTTAATTTATTGCAAAAAGTACCTTATCCATTAAAAATTATACCCTTATAACGGTAGATCTGTCCGTTCTCCAACTTCATCCTCTAGATCAAGTCATCAGCTACAAAATCGGCATACATCACTTTGCTGTAGGACGCACGGTTTTTAAGATATGAGCAAGGGAAGACCAACATTCATGATTTTTTCAATGCAGAAAAATCGACATCTGTAGGGGTTTTGGCGGTTCATATGGAACTTTTGACAGCTGATATCTCGAGAACGGTGAGTCCCACGAAAAAAATCCAGTATACTTTTTTGTAGCTTATGACTTGATCTTGAGGATGGAATTGGAAAATTCCCGAAAGTGCCGTTATCTGGGCAAATTTTTGAAAAAAACAGGGAAATTTGTTTCTCTGGCGTAAATTATATGAAATTTTACATCGGCTTTTAAGGAAGGTCGATCTGAATTGTTGCTCTCAACGTCAATTTACATTGTGCAAGTTTTCATCACCCTCCATCGTCGGCAAGTTTATATTTTAACTAAATTTATTGCAAAAAGTACCTTATCCATTGAAAATTATACCCTTATAACGGTAGATCTGTCCGTTCTCCAACTCCATCCTCTAGATCAAGTCATCAGCTACAAAATCGGCATACATCACTTTGCTGTAGGACGCACGGTTTGTAAGATATGAGCAAGGGAAGACCAACATTCATGATTTTTTCAATGCAGAAAAATCGACATCTGTAGGGGTTTTGGCGGTTCATATGGAACTTTTGACAGCTGATATCTCGAGAACGGTGAGTCCCACGAAAAAAATCCAGTATACTTTTTTGTAGCTTATGACTTGATCTAGAGGATGGAATTGGAAAATTCCCGAAAGTGCCGTTATCTGGGCAAATTTTTGAAAAAAACAGGGAAATTTGTTTCTCTGGCGTAAATTATATGAAATTTTACATCGGCTTTTAAGGAAGGTCGATCTGAATTGTTGCTCTCAACGTCAATTTACATTGTGCAAGTTTTCATCACCCTCCATCGTCGGCAAGTTTATATTTTAACTAAATTTATTGCAAAAAGTACCTTATCCATTGAAAATTATACCCTTATAACGGTAGATCTGTCCGTTCTCCAACTCCATCCTCTAGATCAAGTCATCAGCAACAAAATCGGCATAGATCACTTTGCTGTACGACGCACGGTTTTTAAGATATGAGCAAGGGAAGACCAACATTCATGATTTTTTCAATGCAGAAAAATCGACATCTGTAGGGGTTTTGGCGGTTCATATGGAACTTTTGACAGCTGATATCTCGAGAACGGTGAGTCCTACGAAAAAAATCCGGTACACTTTTTTGTAGCTTATGACTTGATCTAGAGGATGGAATTGGAAAATTCCCGAACGCACCGTTATTTGGGCAAATTTTTGACAAAAACAGGGAAATTTGTTTCTCTGGCGTAAATTATATGAAATTTTACATCGGCTTTTAAAGAAGGTCAATCTGAATTGTTGCTCTCAACGTGAACTTACATTGTGCAAGTTTTCATCACCCTCCATAGTCGGCAAGTTAATATTTAAACTTATTTTATTGCAAAAAGTACCTTATCCATTGAAAATTATACCCTTATAACGGTAGATCTGTCCGTTCTCCAAATCCATCCTCTAGATCAAGTCATCAGCTACAAAATCGGCATACATCATTTTGCTGTAGGACGCACGGTTTGTAAGATATGAGCAAGGGAAGACCAACTTTCATGATTTTTTCAATGCAGAAAAATCGACATCTGTAGGGGATTTGGCGGTTCATATGGAACTTTTGACAGCTGATATCTCGAGAACGGTGAGTCCCACGAAAAAAATCCGGTATACTTTTTTGTAGCTTATGACTTGATCTTGAGGATGGAATTGGAAAATTCCCGAAAGTGCCGTTATCTGGGCAAATTTTTGAAAAAAACAGGGAAATTTGTTTCTCTGGCGTAAATTATATGAAATTTTACATCGGCTTTTAAGGAAGGTCGATCTGAATTGTTGCTCTCAACGTCAATTTACATTGTGCAAGTTTTCATCACCCTCCATCGTCGGCAAGTTTATATTTTAACTAAATTTATTGCAAAAAGTACCTTATCCATTGAAAATTATACCCTTATAACGGTAGATCTGTCCGTTCTCCAACTCCATCCTCTAGATCAAGTCATTAGCTACAAAATCGGCATACATCACTTTGCTGTAGGACGCACGGTTTGTAAGATATGAGCAAGGGAAGACCAACATTCATGATTTTTTCAATGCAGAAAAATCGACATCTGTAGGGGTTTTGGCGGTTCATATGGAACTTTTGACAGCTGATATCTCGAGAACGGTGAGTCCTACGAAAAATTTCCAGTATAAAATGTTGTACTTTTTCCATTTTTGGTAAAAGTTGACGATGACAACACTTTATTTGGCGGAATACTTGATCAATGAATGAGACATTCATCTCCTCCTCCTCCTAGCGCCTCACCCTTTTCAAACTTCCAGTTAAACACTGTTGCAAATTGCAATGGCCACTATTTCATCCACTTTCCAATCGTAAGAGTAACCATCAAGCCTGAAGGAGCAGACTATTAAAGTCCCAGCCCCAGAGCTTCTCTGAGTTCCCTCCTCCATTACGTTCAAGTTGGTGACGCACACTCACCCGTCACTTCATTCCCTTGGCATGTCAAAAACTTTCCCAAACAACGCTCGATGCCGAGTCATCTTCCATCGCCCACCACCCCCAGGATGACCGTGTTATTTCACTGAGTTGTCAAAACAAACAAAAAGCAAAAAAAAAATAAAGCACTGAAGAAGGAAAAAAGTGCTGTCAAACAACATTATATTGATGTCTTTGCATGACTTCCTCCCAAACTTAACCAATAATTCTCAGTTGGCTTGTGGAATGCAAACAAAGACCCGAAGAATCGAGTCAACTTTGGAACAACAAACACCCAACAGACACGATGTCCAGTCGGATCCATTTCCATACAAGAAAGTACGAGAGAAGAAAAACGAAACAAGCCAACCTGCCCGATAGCCATGGGAACTCTGCTCAGTTCGTCCGTGTGTCTGTGTGTGACGGAGCAGAGCAAACGAGTGAGTGTTTGCTTAAAAGAGTAAACAGTCCGTTCGTCGGCAGGCAGAAGCAGACCTAGAAGTAACTACACACTACACGCCCCACCATGCCACCGCGGCGATATCGGCTTTCCGATTCCCGAATGAAATGCAAATCAATCATCGTCGGCCACCGAAACTCCGGTGTGTCCTTTGATGGGTTTGATTGATGAGGTTTTGCGGTGCAGATCCTTGTCGGGACAGGATAGTTTAATTACTTAACCGGGCGACGCTTCTGCTGACACTCCAGCCAAGGGAAACGCCCCCCATGCAGCGGGGGCTGAAAATCAAGTTCAATGTCAAGGACAACGCCGTCGAAGCGAACAGCTGTGAGCCGATGGAATTCGTCATTCATTCACCATTAAGACTGGAAAATCGATTTCCTAGCCCACTCTCCATTTTTTTACGATCCAGACTATTTTTATTGCCACTCTCACCGTCTCACCCAGGAGCTGCCCCTCTGCCGGCTGACATTTGCACTGACGCGATGTTAGACGGGATGCGGTGGAGGGACAGGCGCTTGAATGAATTGCCCATGGTTCGTGTTCCATCCATCCACCCCCACGGGGTTCACTGTCACTTATGAATGTCGGTTGACTAATAAAATTAGCTTTAATGGCCTGTCGGAGAAAAGAGCGTACGAATTTTAGTCACGAATGTGATTCACACACTCTGACAGTCGCCCTCAAAATGTTCGCTTTTGTTGGGCTGTCAATGAAAGTTTGGCATTATAATTCTGTCAGTTCTTGGCCCGTGTCCGGAATGTCTGATGGTGATGGCCGGGCTCGGGAGGTGATATCATCTCGGCGAGCTTGAGATTGAGTGAGAACGAGGTACGTGGTTTTTTTCAAACGTCACTGTACCCGCTGACACTGGTGGACGAGCTGAATAAGAGATTCGACTCAAAGATGTCTGGTGGCTTGGTGGACTTTCACATCAATGAAACTCCGTTCTTTTGACAATTTCACTTTTCTCTGCCTCTGCTTCGCTTTTGCAATCAATCAGAAAGAGTGATGATGGTGACATCATTTGCTTTCTAAGAAGCGATTCAGACTGCGAATCCGGGGAGCTAACGACGCGCAGACACGGATAATTGCACTGAACCCCCTCCGCACTCAGTCACTCGTCTTCAACGGTGCCGGGTGCAGTTTATGGCCACCTCCTCCCTCCATCCTCAAGCGACACACGATCAACCTCACCCCAGTCATTTGCATTCGCACCCAAGGACCCTCGGCATTAATATGATAATCGCACCGTGTGCGCATTTAAGACGCGAAAGAAATCCCGACCGCCCACTGCAATTACCTCTATCGCGCCTTAAGCTGCCGGCGCGTGGGGGCCTTAGAGGCAAGCCGATTTGTTTGCATTGTGCACCGATCGCGCAGCTGGCTCAAGGGATGTAATGCATCCGCGGCACGGCACGCCCCGGTCCGGCGATCTTTGCTCATCTTTGCATTTTGGCGAAATCCCCTCGCTGCCCACTCGTCTAACGAATGGCGGGAGTTACGCAAGATGACCATAAGCGCTGATAGCCCCAATTGACCAGCGACCAGGGGATTCAACGGAGTTGAAAGCCGCCGATGATGATGACTCCGAATGACCACTTGGCTCGTTAAAACCGTAATCGCCGCTGGATCGGCTGCAGAAACGAATAATTTCGTCTCGGAGCTGGGCCATTAATGGATTTATGATTTATCGTCATGGGAGGAGAGGACTAAGAGAGAGAGAGAGGGCGACGCCATAGAGTCACTTTCTTGATTGAAGGCGATAAAACAAAAGTTCAAAACAAGGTAATAAAGTTGTGGACAAACAAGGGACTGTGTGTGTTTTTTTTCGGGGGACGACTGTGGAGTGTGAGAGAGAGAGAGAGTACAAGGACGAATGGAGAGGATAAATCATGCACTTCCTGTGCGAAACAACAATGCGGAGGAGTCCTTTGTTTCCCGCAATCAGACTCACGTCTCTTAGAGCCTCTAACACGAGGCTCGCGTTGCCTTGGCAATCAGGGGACTCTCTTTTGAAGGAATACAACACAGGACGCCCGTTGCCCTATTATCCTCTTACACACGCCGCGCCGCCGTCTGTCTCAAAAACCGAATAAAAAGGATTCTCTTTTTCTCGCAACGAGACTAATTTTAAATTTTAAGGAAAAAAGAAAACATCCCAGGACAAGCAAGAACAAAAGGAAAAGGAACTTTCAAAAAGGGAATCTTTGAGCACTAAAAGACATCATCGTCCTTTGGAATCCTTGCAGGGATTCAAGTCAAATGCGACAAAGTTTTGAGGTGCTGATGGGGTTTGGGGGTGTGTGGATAGAGACATGAATGTCGAAAGAAAACAGGGATTTTCATTCCCCAGCGATAATTGCTGTTGACTTCGTCGAGACTTTCATCATCATCAGACACTCTGTCTTCATCTCATGAATGCCCTGCCCGGCGCGGCGCGGCTTGGCGCGCCTAGGTGCGAGGATAGACGCGACAGACTTTTCATTTTTTTTTATTCGAGTCCTTCTCTCGGAATTGCTTACACGAGCGAATATTTTATTATTTTCCACATAATCCTTTCGGTATCAACCCCTGCGGGCCCCTCATGAAACTTTCACCGAAATGGAGAGACGGTCTACATTTAGGTTCAACCCAAGGACTCCGAGGGGGTTTATAAAGTTCCCAAAAAAAAAAAACAGGGAAAGAAAATTATACACATGAGTGGCGGTATTTATATCCTGGGCGATGATGGGGTGGAACGTGCCTCTGTTGGATGTCAGTTAATTATGACAACGGCAAGTGTTAAGTGCCATGAATTGGACTAAAGTAATTCGGGGTTAATTAGGAATCAACATATGAAATACATGAGAATTTAATTTGGGACACAGTGTGAATGTGTTCTGCTAATGGGGCGGAGGATGGGTGGGTTTTGATTCCAAGCCGGCACCACAGGCTGACAGGAATCACTGCGTGTGTGTGAGAGAGGTTGTACCGAAAAATTTCGCATTCACTGCAACCGACATCGATTGGGAATCGATTTCGTTGCCACCACAGCCACATCCCCACACCCATCCACATCCACTTTATCAGTTTGTTCGATACGTTGTTTGTTTTCGACTTCTTGTGCTCGAGAACCCTCGTTACGGTTCAGTGGACTCTGAATCAAGCATCCACCCAGAACTCATTAGTGCGATTCCATCCCCATCCCCACCCCCCCCTCCCCCCTCTCTGGGTGTGAGGGTGGGTGGTAATAGGAAAAATTACATAATTGTTTGCAAAGTTTCTCCACTTCATTTGCAACAAAAGCGAACGCATAAAACAAAAAGCATTTCTTTTTTTTTCTCTGTTTTTTGTGTTTTTGGCAAACAACAGCAATTCATGCTTCTCGATGCGGAAATGAAATTATTGTGTGCAGCAGCACAACGTGGGTCGAGTTACGTGGCCATTTGCATAATTCCTACAACACCACTCACACTTTCTCATGATTCTCACATAATGAGACCCTGGGACCGTTGTATGACGTGACGCGTACGTTCGTACACGCTCTTCTGCCTTGCGAATAAAATTGAATCATAAATTCATATCTATGAAGAGGAGGAGGTGTGGGGGAGACCCCGAATTGAGAGGGAACTTTGTTTAGGCAACACAACACTTACTTTGTAGCTCGGTGCTCGGTCGGGTATCTAACTCGTTTAATTGCTGGAAGATGACATTCGATACGCGTGACAATTGAGGCTGACTTCTTGTTAAATTGACGGCTCGTATTACACTTAAAGGAAAAATTGATATGTGAAACGGTTTGGCCCAATTATGGCATGAGCCAGGGCAGCTGCTGCCGCTGCTGTTGATGAGTCGACATCGGTAACGAGGGAATATTCGTTTAGACATGCACATTCTAGGAAACGCTGATGATTGACTAGTTGTCAAGCGATGGCGATTCTTGAGAACGATTAATCTGTTGAGAGCCCCCATCCTCAAGGTGTTGCACTACTTTTCCCCCCCACTGTGTTGTCATCCACCATAACCTTTGCCGACATTCCTGCCCAGAGAGTCAGTCACTGAGAGCATCAATCCTCAAGGTGTTCCATAACTTCTCACCCCCACTGTGTTGTCATCCATCCTCACCTTTGGCGAGATTCCGGCACAGCCGAGCACAAGTCCACAAACTCATAATCTGTAATTCAATTGCGTTCACTCGAAGAAAACAACCGTGCGTGCGTGTGTTTGAGTGTGAGAGCGTCTGTGGGGGAGTGAGGGCGTTCAAAGAAATGAAGGGCGAGAGAAGGGGAGCAGGGGCGCACACACAGAAGACGAAATCACAAAAGAAAACGAAGAATAAAATGTTAAACGAACTCGTTCTTGCTCCTTGTGGCGTTCTTGCAATTATCCAAATTGAGGGAGGAGGGTGAATTCGTCGTTTCTGGTAGACGGAGAGATAGAGTGAGATGCGCTGCGCTGCCAGCTTGATTTGATGTATTCATTTAAATTTAAATCACCGAATCATGAACGAGAAGTGAAGCATTGCTCCCTGGAAGCGGTGGCCGAGTGAGTTTATTCTCGTGTGTCCATCGTCGACAGCTGGCAGGGGTCAGTGCACTTCCGAAGGACGATCAATGACTCGGCGTTGTCATCTCTCTGGATGCAGTTCTATGCACACTCTACCATCGTACACACACCATCGCAAGGTCAATGATCGCAGGGATGTGCATCGCAGCGTCGAGCACCATTCGACACGAGAACAGACGTCTCGTGGTGCTCTGCAGATTTGCAGTTCTGAGAGGAAATCTGATTTGATTGCGCAATTTCAACCAACCACCCACCCTCAGTGGCGAGGTATCGATTGTGCCGACCAACACAATCCTCGTCGCATCACATCGCGCCGAGTGGTTTGGGAAACGGTCTCGCGCGGAGATTCTAAAATTAACCCGCCCTGCGTGAGTGAATGCACAAGACAGATCATCGACAGAGTTCGCCTGGTTACATGACCCTCTCGCTGTGCATGGCAAATTCAATCCTGTTTCCGCCGCACAGACAATATGTAATCGATCCGGTTTTCCAGCGACTCCGGGTGGATGGGCCTGCCGCACCAGCATAGCTCCTCGGTTCCGTGACGATTGTATAACGTCCACGAAAACCGTCTGCCTGGTTGCGCACACTCACCGTCTGTCATTTGCGTGCGTGCATTGGAATCTCAATTGAACTGCGGTGGCAGCCACAAAATTAACATACGCTTCGGAGACGACCGGCTCGAGGGCACCGCCAGCGATTTGTTGCGTTGCGGTCACCCGCATCCGAAGTGCGGGACCAATCTTCTTCTGGGAATCGCCATCATCATCAAAAGCTGTTGGCTCCGATCCTCGAGGCTGCGTTCGGAGATGCAATTAGTTTAATGACAGATGGAGGTGTAATGGAGATCAGTATGTGGGACGATGCAAATTAAGATTTACACCGTTTAACGCTCTGTGTCACGTCAATGTCATCGCCAGTCGGACAACCGCTTGTGCACCGGCATACAATTAACCTTTTGTTCTTCGAGTTTGGGTCTTAGGATTGCCCGTGCGTTTTGGGGACGAGGAGAAGGCTTTAATTGAAAATACTTTCATGGTCACGGCTGGGAATCGATTACTGAGATTGAGCCTGCCCACACGGGGATGGGGCGCACTTCAGCATGCAGATGAAGGATGGGAGATGATTGCTTTTGTCGCACGCCTACCATCCGCACAAGGGAACACGGAAAGGTGAAGTGATTAACTTCTTGTTCGTCACGCTGGATGGTGGAGGTTGGATCGGCGAAAGGTCGGATGGTGTTGTGACAAACGATCGATGGGAAAGAAAATCGTCGCGGGGAAGGGGGAGGAGGGAGATGGAGGTGGAGGTGGAAGTGGAAGTGGAGGTGGAGGTGGAGGTGGAGGTGGAGGTGGAGGTGGAGGTGGAGGTGGAGGTGGAGGTGGAGGTGGAGGTGGAGGTGGGGGTGGAGGTGGAGGTGGAGGTGGAGGTGGAGGTGGAGGTGGAGGTGGAGGTGGAGGTGGAGGTGGAGGTGGAGGTGGAGGTGGAGGTGGAGGTGGAGGTGGAGGAGGAGGTGGAGGTGGAGGTGGAGGTGGAGAAGAAGGAGGAGGACGAGAAGGGGGGGGGGGGGGGCGGAGGGGGTGGAGGTGGAGAAGGAGGAGGTCGTTGAGCAACGAAAAGATGAGGAAGATTTCTTCAGGAATTAGAGTATCTCAGTAACTGAGCATGCAGTCAATTAACCCTCGGTTCCATGATTCGCTAGATTTCCTGTTTTTTAGAGCAAGCCTCTTCCCTCCACTTCAGAAATATCGATCGAAGGGTGCTGAACCCTCTCTCATTCAATAAGAGTCCTTCGTTTGAGTGCTACGTGCAAACACACTTCAGACTAGAGGCTAATTGAACACAAAGGCCTTCATTAGATTCGTTTATCTGTTTATCTACGATCCGATGTGTAAGCCAGCACACCATTTCGTTCCAATCAATTCCGAATGATACGCGGCAACAATTACAGCTGTTTTCGGTCTCAGAACGGCGACAACTGGCACCCTCGAGTATCTGGGCATATCGCTCGGTCGGTCGGTTGATGTGCTTAAAATAGACCCCATTGTGGATACTGTGTGACGGACACAGTTTTTTTTATCGCATTCCCCCACATGCCCACCCCCGTCGGATCACCTTATCAATGGACTGTGCTCAGTGGTGCGGCCGCTTGCCACTCCTTCCACTGCACTCGTGCAGCCTTTCCGATAACACCGGGGTCGCAACGAAGGCAGGAAAACCGATGACTTGCCCGATTTGATAACGATTTCGAGGAGCCATTGAATTATCTCGCAGTCCAAGAGACCAAAACTAGTTTAAAGTTCCTGCTGCGTTGAGTCGATGCCCGAGTGAGTGTGCGGACGCGTTCCTTGCGCTCGTCGCGTGGTTCTATTCCAAAGCAATCAACGTGAAAAGTGAAAAAAAGAACAGACAAGCCACAAACTGGCTCCGTTGTCTGCTCGGTGGCAGGCGGGCAAGGGGACGGGCGGCGACGGCGCAGACTTGTATTTACGATACAGACCACAAAAACTTGACCCCACTGCCCGCCAAATTACGCCACCACAAGACCACGCGAGAGCATCGAAGGAAAACAACAGCTCAAAAAAACTACAACTTTACTACCACCGCGAGACCAGCGAAACCGTCAAGACTGCCGAGACCAGCGACTATTGGAGACTGTCGAGACAATCGGGACCGCTGGGACCGTCATAAGAGCGAGCGAGAGAGAGAGTGAGTGCGCACCGCGGTGGCAGCCAAACATACGCGGTCGTAAGTTGCGATTTTACGATTCATTCTCTGAGGGCTGCCGCCGCCACTCTTCCCACCCGCCCCGTTGGTTCGTCGATCGATCCGCGAACGACGAACAACGACGATCCCCAAGAGATCACCTCATGTTACCTGTTTCTGATTCTGTTGTGCTTTGTTGCTTTACCTCGCTTGCCTCGCTCCAGCGTCGATCATTTAAGGTTTGAGTAGCGAGACAGCTTAAAAAAAAAAAAACAGAAAAGGCAGAAAAAATAAATAACCATCGATGCCCTCCATTGCCCCAGCATCGGAATCGGCATCAGCATCATGACGATCAACGTCAAGCAGCAGAAGCAGTAGAAGGGATCAATGCAAAGGCATTTGCGTCTGGCTGTCGCGTCACGATCGTGCGGCTCGCCATTGGGCCAGACAGATGTACAAATGTACCAGGTTCCACAGACATTAGAGGGTACACTCTATTGGCCGTCACAGAAGTCAAACCTTCGTTCAGCGGCAGCGCTCTCCTCCCGCAACAGACTGACTGAAGCGTAGATGCGAGACGCAGAGGCATGGACGACGAGAAGACCTGTTTCTCTGTGGAGGAGTATTGGCACGCAGCTGTGCGAGGCTTTGCATTTATTTTGACTGTCAAACTGATTTTCGAATGTTGTGGAGTAGAGTGGAGTGGAGACCCTATGTGTGCGAGTGTGTGTCTGTGTTGCGCAATGGGACCCACAAGCGTTTTGACATTCTTGACAGTTGCAACTGTCAGAGAATGTTGTTGTTGTTAAATGGGAACGATAGTGACTTAAATGTGAAAGGTGCGATTTGGGACAAGACGTGAAATATCTGAAATGACATTTTACTGGGTGTTGGCTGGGGTCTCTCTGGAGACAGAAATGCGGTCCACTTTGGGACAGAGGATGGTGAGGTCCACGGTGAGGACGGCAGTCCAGCATCAGCTCAAGAAGCCTCTCATTGTTACAGCTGGGAGCCATGAACAAGCCAGTGGAGCATCAGTCCCAGAAGACTCTTGTCGACAGAGAGAGAGAGAGGATCCCTAGACAGGCCAGTGCAGTATTAGTTCAAGAGAGAATCCGTGGCAAGCCAGTGCAGCATCAGTCCCAAAAGACTCTCGTCAACAGAGAGAGAGAGGATCCATGGACAGGCCAGTGCAGCATTAGTTCAAGAGAGAATCCGTGGCAAGCCAGTGCAGCATCAGTCCATGAAACCTCTAGTCGTCCAGTAAGGAAGTAAGTTCAAGAAGCCTCTCCTCGAAGAGCAGGGTTGATGTGACTTGCAAGGAACATGTCAAGATCCTCGAACATCTTCCACATGTGGACAGCTGGCATGACCTTGCCGAAGCCCACATCAAATGTTCATGAAAACACATCAAACTAGCATTCCACATGACCACCGAGTCATGGGGTCTTTGAAATTTCCGATCAACCTCTCATCGCATGCACATAACTCAATCGAACAAAAAAACAACACAGCGTCGCGCTCAATCACAAAGAACATCGTAATTCATCACGTGTTCCACACACAAAAACTTCACGGAAGACACAAACAAATCCGATGACAGATGACAGATAAAAAGCAAAATTATATGACAAGCCTGGGAACACAAAGACGATCCCCACTCCAGTCCATCAAAAAAACTGCACCGAATGCTCGTAAACCAAGCCATTAACTCAAGACCACTAAATCGGAGAAAAACAAAAAAAAATACACAAAATTCCACTCCATACGGTCAATTATAAACTTGAGATCTATTCGCTCGAGAAACGTCATATTAGTCATGTCCGCTGGCTCGCTGGTGCCTCCCCCCCTCCGCCTTGGACGCCCCGTCATCGTAGGCAAGGTCACATCAGCAGCAGTCGCCGCAGCAGCGTTTGCCGAATTTCTTTTTACGCGAGCAACCCGACAAACAACAGAAGCATTTTAGAATCTTGAAAATTTTCAGAAAAAAAATATGACAAATGAGTTCTTGAGGAATTGACATCCATGTTTGCTATTGTTGAGCCTCTGACACCCTCCCCCTCCCCAGCCGCCCCCTCGAGGCGTGCAGTCGATCGTCGTATTTGATTTCGACTCGCTCTTATTTATTTATGAACTTTTAATTAGTTTCGATGTTCTTATGAACACACACTCGCCATCGTTGGTCACCGATCGCGGGGAGGGGGTGCGCCGGCGGCGGTACGTGAGCGAGGTGTGACATATTGCAGTACATTTTGTTGGCGATTTAGACATCCCCGGCATTGTGTCAGAACTTGAGTGATGCCAAAGTAATTTACATGTCATCAGGAGAGTTTTTTGATTGCGGACACACGAGTTAAACGAACGCAGAGCGACTGAGAGTCGCCTGTACCTTTCGGCGCAAGGTAAAATCAGGTTTTGTCTTTCTGCGCTTTTTTTGTTGGTTTGCTGGTTTGTGACGAGGATTGATGAGGATACATTAAAGTTTGAAGTGGAGGTGTTGTGGCTGTTGCCAGGCAGCGACGACGGCGCGCGGTGTTGCGCTGACTAAGACGGGGCTTTTGGAGAGACTCATCAGGGCGTTGGCTTAGGATCTTGATGATTTATTCGAATTTATTCGGCGTTTAGTTGGAGTTTATGAGATCAAGACGATCTTCGGAGCTTCGGAGGAAACCGAAGACGTTCTCGAAGCAGGCCGAGCAGCCACGCACTGGACGCATGACTTACTCATGGACTCGGCTTTGAGTTCACAGGAAATCAAACTCAAGTGATTGACCGATTTCGAAATAAGTGCTAGTTAATGGCTGGGGATCTTCGAAAGTGATCGGAATAATTGATCGAATTTGGAGAGCTAAGTTGTTTCAAGAAAATGAGGGTCTGTGGACATGATCGCCGGATAACGTCACGGGGACTTGGCGAAAATGGAGGCCTGTGGAGACGAAGGCATTTTGAGATGGAGGTCTGAGCACATGAAGGCTTGTGGTCATGACGGCCTGTGGAGATATAGGTCTGTGGACCTGAAGGCTTGTGGCCGTGAAGGCCTGTGGAGATGAAGGCCTGTGGAGGAGGAGGCTTGTGGCCGTGAAAGCTTGTAGCCGTGAAGGCCTGTGAACCTGAGGGCCTGTAGAGATGAAGGCCTGTGGAGATGGAAGCCTGTGGAGAGGAAGGCCTGTGGACCTAAAGGATTGTAGAGATGAAGGCCTGTGGAGATGGAAGCCTGTGGAGAGGAAGGCTTATGGCCGTGAAAGCTTGTGGCCGTGAAGGCCTGTGGACCTGAAGGCCTGTAGAGATGAAGGCCTGTTGACATAAAGGCCCGTAGAGATAAAGGCTTTTTGGAGGCCTGTAGAGAGGAAGGCCTGTGGGGATGAAGGCCTGTCATTTCCTTAAAAGATGGAAGCCTTTGGCAAAAATCGGTGAGTTCAGGAAGTCGATTGTCCAAGCGACGATACGATTTATTTAACATTTTAAGATGTCTGCCAACATTTTTCTGATCCGAAGACCTGCCCCGTAGCCTTAAAGAAGACTTTCTGAAGCACGGTCGCTATCCTAGAGTTGAATTGGAGTCTCTAAAAATACGCCTTGACCTCACACAAGTCCAAGGGACAGAACGTTGACATTATACGACATAAATTCTTAATTGATTAAAAAAAAAGGGTCCGAATTTGGTCGAAAATTACGGCCTTTTGATGACTCTGTGGTCTTTGATTTTGATTATTTGGACTGTCTGTCAAGTTTGTTTGAAGCTTGTCGCGCAATCTCATCCGAATGCGGAGTCTCCAAGTCGCCACTATCCAAGCCCTTATGCTCTTTGACATTTCGTGGTCAAAATGACGCTAGTTTTCGTGAACTTGATCGTGTTCGTCAACATTTTTGACCAAAAAGGATTCCCCACAGCCTTGTCAGAAGCTAGCCGCCCCTCCTCACGCATAGACTAAGTCTTCAGAACAACCACTTGATCCTTCAAATCTAAAATCATGAAAAATTCAAAAAGGAAGCATGCAGAAGAGCAGAGGCAAATACAAAAATAAAATCAAAAACAACTTCCAATTAAAATCCCTTCACAGATATGACTAAGCACTTTCCAAAAAGTTTTGTTGTTGAAAACATCTCTTCTCATTCTGAACAGGATTTTCGGGGTGAATCAATTTTCGTTCAAACAACTAAAGCAAACAAGCCACGGGAAGACGATCAAAACCTGACTCTGACTTGCTTGGACTCTAACCTGCTTCCTGACTTGAAGTGCAACTGGTTTTTGGTGCAAAAATACAATGCACTCGAGTCCATCAATTTGCAGTGTGTCGCACTCTGGCCGACTAATTGGTCGGCTTGTTTTTCTGCCTTTGACACCGATTTGCCAAGAGCCACCCTGTCGTGTGGCATGGCGAGTCTAGAGAAACTAAAAAAAAAACAAACAAGTTTTGCACTTAAAGCACGTCGGAAGATAGATTTTCATTTTCTGCCTACAGTCCGGCGAGTGATAATGACTTAAATTAGTCATTCACACGTGAGGATTACGATGTGGTAAGTGGCGTTTTTGTTTTTTTTTTTTTTTGGCACAGACGACCAAACTTGGTGTGCCTTGGGCGAGGGATGGTTGGAGGTGTCCATGTTTAGGATGGAATTAGCTTAGTTCGGAGTGACGCAGTTGCGGTTCTTGATTTTAGGCGGTGGCTTTGATGTTGGTCGGTGGAATTTTTGGGGGAACTTGAATGTGGGACAAGTAGAGGTTTTTAAGAAGTGC
Organism: Eristalis intricaria; assembly: GCA_964034865.1. Classification (NCBI taxonomy): domain Eukaryota; kingdom Metazoa; phylum Arthropoda; class Insecta; order Diptera; family Syrphidae; genus Eristalis; species Eristalis intricaria. The sequence goes on along the minus strand of OZ035877.1, from coordinate 1,331,074 downwards.
CAAGTGATTGGGAATTGGCCGAGGAAATGGGGTTTTTGTTCACCTTGTTGTGATAGAGACAGAAATACCTTCAAGACGAGCGCAGGCTAAGCAAAGGAAATACGTTCAACCTCTTCTTCAGCAAAGCGAGTTGCATGGGTTTACGAGGTTTCAAGGCTGTCGTGACTTCAAAGTTGCCACGTTTTGTTCGTTCATTCAAAAGAGACTAATTTTACCTTCTGTTACATAGTCTTGAGAGAATAGAATAGATTTGCGTCTGAATTATCGAACCTGAGACCCTCTGCGTAGGAGTCGATTCACCAATCCAACTAACCCACGGTTAGTACGACGCATTGGTGTCAATCTGTATAACTGTGACTATCCTGATGGCACATCAGACCTGGGATAATCGACGTCCACTCAAAACCCTGCCTGTTCTCACCCGTCATAAACTTCTCCTTCCCAACCAACGACGACAAGTCTACGTGGCTCTGTCCCGAAGCGTCCTAGACTAAACCCCTTCTTGCAATTTGCTGGAAAGTATTCCGAATAGCCTTCATCGTGAACCCCCCACCATCCTTTTAGCTCCTTTTCGGACTGCCAACTCGTAACCAAGAAATTTGAGCGACTTTGACTGTCCTAAGCGGTCGAGGACTATGCATTTCTAGGATATATGCCGAAGAAGTCCTTCCACAGTGATTCCGACGTCTAAGTCTTCAGCTTCGTAGATGTAGGCTGCTTGTAAACCAGAAATCTGTTCAAGAGCTTCCTTTAACTAACCTAGTATGGTCCAGATCCCCTCTTAAGCCACTTCACCCTGCCTTGCCAGTCTTTAACCATCCTAGCCTACGTCGCTTTCAGGAATTTGGATCGTACAGTCCAACCTTGATGCCTGTAGAGCTAGAACTGAATGATGAACGCGACCAGGCACCTCAGCTAAGACGTGGTACGTGGCTGGTTGTTCGAAGGTTTTTGGATCTTCACAACTGGTGCTCCGAAGTCAAAGTAGCTCAAAGAAGCCGCACTTCCAATTCTCTGGTTTCACTTCTTGCCTGATTACCGACCAGTTGTACATGTCCACGGTAAAGACGAACGACAGGAAGACGATCTTATCCAACGTGAGGACCAAGGAACAATTTACGATCGACCCTCCTTTAGAAACGTCATAGAAGCCCTTCTTCCACCACATCCATTCAATGTCTCAACTTCTTGCTAAATTGCCTACCTAATGATCAGAAACCTGCGTATAGTCTCTTTTTGGGATACGATCAGTAAATCTAAGCGCACTCGAGTAAACCTTGCCCACTCTGAGGCGTCATAGACTAAGCGTCCTTTGATTAGAAGTCCTTGGCTCTATCCTAGAGAAGGGTCGTAGAAGAGTCTGTGAGAAATATCCAAAATAGACTTCATCAAGGCCTTCCCTCAGTAAATCTGTCCTCAGCTGCTTTGAATGCAGTGAGTTGCCAGGTCTTAGGCAAAAATCTGTGCATCTTTGGCGATCTAAGCTCCTAAGCCACCGTAGACTGAGAATTTTCGAGAAATTAACAGAAAAAATGTGCCGAAGACGCCCATCTGCAGTAAGTCCAAGTTCTAGGCTAGGTGAGGTTAATGGGTCGATGCGTAAGCTACGTCCAACTTGGGTTCTGATGGACCTTAAGGAGGAATGCCTTCTATGTTCCCCGCAGGGGGAATTTAACACCTTCCCCGCATTCGTCACGTCTAAGTCAGAGTTTTTTGGAGGCACTGAGTGGTAAGAGAGGAATCTCAGTCCGTCCTACACCTTCAGAGACTGAGCAATTTAAGGAACCTATCCCGAATGAACCTCGTCAACGCCTTCTACTTCGAATACTTCTACTTTCTTCCATTCATGGGCTCTGTTATTTGGGAGAAATGGACAAGAATCGCTGTACAATACGCAGTCTCCTTCCAAGAACTTGCAAAAAAAGGCCCCCCTACACTAAACCTGCACATAAAGACTCCACCTGCTTGGATGCCTTGAACAACTTGCTCATGGGCCAGATATCTACCCTAAGCCGTGGTAAACTGAGTCTCTCTCAGAATTTCGGCCCCAAACTGTCCAATTCGTAGAAACCAGTCCACGACCCTCAGAGACTCTTCAAAAACATTGGATTTTCCTAAAACTTGACATCCCCACACGATCGCTACCTCACTCTGTGCACTTGTCACCATGCGCCTGCATTTCATCAGCCCCTAAGTCAAGGCTTTCTCGAGAAACGACCAGCGAGACGAAAAAAAAACCCACATTTTGTTCGCACAAACCTCACGAAGCAATTGACATTTCTTCACTCAACCGCCTGACTGACCGGTGTTCTGATGAAAATGTTGTACACCCCCCACAACCCCTCCTCCGCGGCGGGCAAAACTAATCCCTACATGGGGCCACGAACAGCCTCTGCGGTCACTACATGCAAACGACAGAAGAAAAAAGGAGAAAAAAAACGAAACGAAACAATTCCCTGCCAAATGGTAACATGAAAACCGGTTCCACTTCTGCCTTGTCCACGTTACAATGTTAACACTCGAGATGACTCAAAACTGACTCAAAGCTTAGGCTCAGCAACTCATAGCGATTAGGAACACAGAGACAAGGTGAAAAGAGGGAAAAAAGGCGAAAGAAGAAAATAAAAAATAAAAAAAATCGTAAGAATAGCACTTACCTCGTGTGCTCGCCTGCTTTACGTGGATATAGACGTTCTTCACAGTAACACGCACATACGCACACTACCGCCAACCCAGCAGCAACCTCCTCTCGGATCGGCTCTCGAACTACTCTCGGCTCGGCTCGGTGCAGTGTAACTTGTCAGAATTTACTTTGTGGAAATAAAAGATACTCGCAACAAAGGAAATCAAAATTTACAATCCAATCAATCATATTCCACGGCACTCTCGACGACGACACGACACCGTTGATTTTTCTTGTTATTGCTGCTGCTGCTGCTGCTTTTGTTGATCATCACTTTATGTAAAAAAAAAGGAAAACAAGAACAAATACATCACACACACGGTTCTCGAGCGAGGCGCACAGGTGAAGGAAGGTCTCTGAAGGTGAACTCGAGGTCTGCCGGTGAATTTTCCTCCCTCAATGCCGAGGTGCCAGCGATCGGTGAATGAGCGAGCCCGTGTCGGAGGACAACTCTTTCAGAGCGGATTACAACAGCCCACTCTGCCCACTGGTCCATCAGATTTCCGGTGTGACTGAGTGAGAGAGATACGGACGCCAGGGACAGGATAAACGATGGCTACACCTCGAGCGAGTGTTCAAGTGTGTCAGTCGCTGCTGCGGAGAGTGTGTGGCTTCAAAGGAAGTAACGCAAAACTGCACGCAGGAGGGACGAGCAAAAAAAAAAACATGTCCTTTCTCATCCAGAAATCGAAACCGAAGCCGAGGCGAGGTGCTGGTGGCGGTGGCGGTGGCGATGGTGTGTGTTGGTGGTGAAGAGGCTTTCGATTGTTGTTTTAATTCAGTTCTTTTTTTTATGCTATGCCCCTGCTACACTCACCAACACACACTCGCGTCCAGGCGCATCACACCACACAGCCTCGGCATCGCCACCACCCCCTTTCCAGCAGCCATTCCACCTGACAGTGGTGGTGCTCGTGCTCATGCTCCTGCTCCTGCTTCGGCTGCTGCCTCGGTTTTTGTTGTTGCGGGTGCTTGCCAGCATTACTTCCAAAAAATAAGCACACACAGGCACAGTGGTCTCCTGCAATTCAACCCTTCTCCACACGCACACTGCACCGACACACACACGCGCCACAGACACACGTGCACTCGGCACAGACCCACACAGCGAAGCACTTGTAAAGTGCTACACCGGAGGATATAGATTATTAACTCTCAGGGAACTCAGGGATGCTAGATGCTGGATGCTGGGCTGATTTACGATATCACCAGGCAACCGGGCACCGGGCTGCCGAGGCGGAGGAAAATGCACAGGCTCAACCTCTCAATCACCGACTGGTGGGCAGGCAGAGTGAGAGAGCGATAGAGGCCGAGGCTGGGGCAGAGAGTGAAAGTGAGAAAGAGATGAAGGAGAATGAGAAGGACTTTAGCTCACCGGCAGAGTGATTACGAGGAAAGGAACTGCAAAAAGGATCTCTCTCTCTCTCTCACCCTCCCCCTCCCTCGACCGAGTCGCATGCAAGTTAAATAAAATCCATCACTGGGCATCACTGCTTGGCACACACCACATATTCGGCCAGGCCCACTGGGTAATGCACACACAAAAAAAATAAACAAAACGTTCGACGAGGACGAAGCCGAAGACGAGAACGAGGACTTTAGCTACTCAGTGACACCACTGTTACCACAGCCTCCGCTCTGGCACTCTCTCACTCTCTGCCCTCACTTGTTCACCACACTCGCAAAAGGCGATCAGAAAAAGGAAAAACGTACGAAAACGAAGATTAAGTGCAAAAGGAACGAACGAAAAAGAAAATACAAAAAAAAAATACAAACGAAACGAAATTTAACAAACAATCGCTCGCTACACTCGGTATCGGTACACACTTCGACTTTGACTACGACTACGACTACGATGACTTCGACGTTCACTGCCACCCATCGAACGCGCTGACGGCTGAACGTATAATGCCACAGAAAATATCCGGTTCGCTGTTGGAGAAGCCCGTCACCGTCACCATCACTGACTGAATATCGTAAGCCGGGCAGTGGCAACACTCGGGTCTCTATATGCCATCTGCTCGTACAGGCTTTTGCATGCGAGCTGCTCACTGCTCGCTGTTCACTGCCACCGCCACGCACACACTCTCGCCAGCAGGCCCGCATGTGGTTGTGTTGTGTGTGCCAGTGTATGGGTGGCTCATGGAAAGCTTTCTCGCGTGGTCGTCGTCGTTTTTTGTTCGCTTTTGTTTGTTTGACAAGTAGTTACTGCATATTGAGTTACGTTGTCGTTGATTTATGCACGAGCCATGTGCACGCCATAGGATCGAACCATCGGTCCGCCGGGGGGGGTGCGAGAGCTTTTGCGGGTGAGCTGCGGGTTTTCCTTTCTCTCTCTCTCTCTCTCTCTCTCTCTCCCGTTGGACTCTCTCAGTGACGACAGAGCACTTTCAGCAGACCCGGCTGAATCGGTGGCTTTTCTTCTCTATTGGCATAGCAACCGGACAGATGTTTCATGGGAATGCAGTTTTCATGTGATGTGTGGTGTGTTATGTTGCATCTTTTTTCCCTCTGGTGCACCCGAGGAGAGCTTTCTTGTCGTGCGTACATCTGAGCCCGCTGTTGAGTGCCTCTGTGTGTGTGTCGTTGGAGCGCAATCATTCTTGTTCGTTCTGTGACTCTGTGTAGTCGATGATGGGGTAGGTCGGCGGAGGTACGAGTGTATTATGGGCGATTGCGCTCACGTGCTGAAGGTGAATGCTTTCGGCTGTGGCTGTGTGTGGGAGCGCACACGAGTGGGGGGAGGGCTTTTTTCATACTCCGTGTGCTTTGTGTTGAAACATATGTTTTCATTTCTACAGTGGAACGAAGGAGCTTTCGGTCACGTCGGTGTGGGGACAGTGGTGTTCAACACACGATTTTAAATTTCTTTAAAAAAAAGATGCTTATAAGGCGATCGCGATGGGATGATAGGGAAGTTTGCCAAGCTCGAGACGTTTGTTCAAATCCATCCCCTGTCTGTGCTTCTTTCAGTAACCGTCATGCCTGTAGCCCTCAATTCTATGTGACAGTTGCTAATTCTGAGACGGACCCAAGGGACTCACTCACGCACTTGGAGTCAGTGCCTCAAGCTGCTAGGCATCCATTACCGGCTTTGCGACGCTTGCTTATCTCAAGACAGGCTCTCACTCACTTAGGCCGCTTTCGATCACAATTCACTCACTTATCGGGCATGTCAATGGAGGGAAGTCTGAGCCAGAGCAATTGTTGCTTGCTTCCAGTGATCCAGATAGAGCTCTCTTGGGTTCGCGATGACTTGGTCTTTCTTCAGGAAATGCGGTCTTCATCTTCTCGAAGCAAGAGGCTTTTGCTTTAAAGCGCTTGTGTTCATGGGCTCGATGTGGCCGAGGGTGGCTCTAGATCGAGAACTTGCTAAGAAACGTCGGTCCGCTACAAAGGATCTTCTCCAGCTCAACGCCTCCAAGAGCTTCCCAACACGTGCGAGGCTCTACTTTGCAGGCAGTCTACGTTGGGCTCTGAATTGTGTAAGCCGAAATTGTGGCATCATGGCTCATGGACATTACCAAGTTGCGCTTAAGATTCTAATCTCCTTCCAAGTCCATGTCCCAGGCAGTACCATAACTAGGGCAGTACTAAGGCACAGGTCGTAAGCCCAGGAGGGCGCAAAAATGACCAGAACCGACTTCAATTACAAGCATACGAGGGCGCAAATATAGAAGCTCGCACCGGGTGCATAAAAGCGAAAATAAAAGCGAAGTTACGACTATTGAGCCGTCGCGCTAGACACTTCGCTAGCAGATCCATAGACAGGATATTCCAGGGAATTAAACAACTGACTGACAGCAGTCTAAGGTAGGCCTTCACTTGGCAACAGAGTCACACACGTTTCCATTACCTTCTCTGAAATGAATGGAGCCGCAGAGGAGATAGAAACGCCGTGGAATCTCCTATCCAACTGCCCGAATCTAGCCAAAACAAAAAAGGAGGCACTGCCAGGGTAGGCAAAGGTACATATCCCGAATTATGTACATACACCCCAATAACCCCCCCACCCTCCCAAACAATTTGATTAAGGATGCCGGTAGACGTTGTAGGCTACGTCTCACTCAGGGACTGCTTTACCAATTTTGTATATTAAAGGGAGTAATGATGAAGATTGTCAACAATGCTCCAGCCCGAAGAGTCTTCGACTCCGAACCAGTGGGACAACGCAATAGAGGACACCCACGGAACTGATGGCGCACCCAGGTGGAGAAGTACCTCAATCGACTTGGTGTGCGCAGTTGGAGACAGCTGGCGAAAGATCGTGTCGGCTGGAGAGGCTTACTGGTACTGGTAGGCCCAGGTCCACCCCAGACTGTAGCGCCACCAGAAGAAGAAGAAGAATGATCAAGATTTTCTACTTTTCAGAGATGAGTCTACGTCCACTCTAACCTAACCTATCCGACGTCGCTTCTTTGTTTAACACACTCATTCCTGGGCTATCCTCTGACAAGCCTGAAACCCAAGCTAGATGCAAATTCAATACCAGAACGTTTTAAAAAGTCGCCGAAAAAAATCCTTGTCTCCACTGAACGATGCTAACCACTCCAACAAAATGTGTCGAAGAACTAAACTGTTTTTTGGATAACAACAACCTCCTCCATTTTCTTGTCAGCCAAGCCACGAACCACACTCCACATCGTCGACAGCTTTTCAGCCAATAAAAAGCTTGAACGACTTTTTCACCACTCCACACGAACCAGAAACTCGCTCGACAACCACCATTCCATGATAAATGGGAAGTTTTGAATCTTATTGGAAATCGTAGACAGGAACCATAAGGGAGACCAAGGATGTTTTCTGTTTCACACTGAAAGTCCTGACGCACAGATGTCGGGTGGATTCGGTTTTCCGATGAGAGACTGTCTTTGAATCTGCTGGCAGTTGGGATTTCAAATGTGAGTTGGGGGTCCTTTCTTGAGCTGGCTGAGAAGGGACGTGGTTCTTGTGAACCTTGAAGCCAAACTTTTGGGCAAGGTGAAGATGAGCGAACTCTCTGCGATTCCTGGAATTTTGTCAGCCTAGGCTAGGGACTTCGATCTGTCGGAGTGGACTCTTGGAAGCCTCTAGGGCAGTTGGCATGATCACAAGATGAGCTGTCAAGCAACAATTGCAGAGGGAAAAGTGGACAAATGGCGTCAAGTCTTGGACATAGCAAAAAAAATAAACGCGCCTTAAGCAATAGTCCCACCGAAGCCACTCTCATTCCGCCCAAAGACGACCTCCAATCATTTCCCCATTACCTCCCAAAACTGGTCTAAAACTCCCCCTCCCCGCCCTCGTCCCTCGACTAAGCCACGTGAAAACCCTCTTAATTCTCCACCACCGCGCACCCCCACCGCCGGCCAGCCAGCTGCCTAAACCCGGATTCTGTCTGTCGGCGGATAAAAATGTGCACCCTTCAAATAGATAGAATCTCTTCATCTCCTGACCATTGGCGTTCGTCTATCTTCCGCCGTCGGTGCTTTGCCGAAAAATGAAATGACGACGAGGACGAAGAAAATAACGGAAAGAACGACAAAAACAAAATAAAAAGGGACAGCCATAAAAATGCCCCCTCCTCCCCCAACGGTGCCCTAAACCCCAGCTCGGGGACGCCTATACATCAGCGAGCACACACAGAAGGAGTTATCCACACATTCACCCACGCTCGGTCGGCGCTGCCTTCGTCTCATCGTCGTCGTGGTCGTCGTCGTCGACTTTGTCGTCGTCATCATCACCCGCGTCGTTGGCGTTGCCGCCACATTGGCCCTCTACAAAAGGAATTCGAGAAAAGTTTAAAACTTTGTTCACCCTCGTCTAAACTCATCTCTGCCTGGGGTTCAGACTCGACCAACCTTCCACTGCCACCACCCTACACGCTCCACGCTCCACCCCCTCCGCCAAACCACCACCAGAGATTTTTCTCTGTGTCCTTTTCCATGAACTGACTAGGGTACCGCACAAAGGGCATCGGGGATCACGAGAAAACGAGTGAACGGACGAAGGAGGACGGGCTCGAGGATTCCTGCCGCTTTTTTTTTTGTGCCCGTCTCCTTCAAAGAACTGAACCAAAGGCTCCTCGGTCTAGCGGTCTATGTGTATTCGCTTCGGTCCTATAAAGGAGAGTATATCCTCCACGTCGCCAAACCGACCGCTGTTGGCCACCCACTCATTTGACGGTGGCGGCGGCAGCGTCGTCCTGAAGGTTTGTTTAAGAATATTCCAAAAGAGAAAGGGCACCGTTGGGGGGTATCTCCGTATCTCGCCCCAGCCTCAGTGCCGCCCAACCGAAGACCAGTAACCGTACCGTAGCCGGGGATACTGTCGCCGTTCTCATCTCCTATTCCGTTTCACATTCGAGCACACACAGAGGGAGCGGACTGAGGGAGAATAAAGAAGGGTCTCTGACGAAAATGGGAACAAAAATGGAGAGAAGGAACGACCGAAGGAGACGAGCGACGTCAAATTAAGGACGGTGGTGGCGGCGGCGGAGGACGCAGGAGATTCATCCATCACCCGAAGCCTCCAACATCATTGCTTCACGTGCGCCGTTTTCAAACAAAAGCCCATCCCTGTGAATGGGTCGTGGTGGGTGGTGGGTGGGGGTGGCGACAACGGTGGCGGATGTTTCGCAATGAAAAATATATTTTCTAAGTTGATCATTCTACAGGGAGAGGGACTTGTGGAGAGAGAGAGAGAGAGAGTCACGCTGCTGCCCCGAACCAAGTCATTTTCAAATGCAACCGCATTTCCTTGATGTCAGCGGGCCGAATCGAAAGGATACAACACACGGCCGCACAATGGCGATAGAAAACTGTGCGAAAACGGTTATGGTTATGGATTTTCCCGGTACGTGAATGGAAATAGGATTTTCCGCACAAAGACGAGGGTGCGGCGGGGGTTTCTTAATGGAAGTGCCAGAGAGGAGGTGCCAATGGCAACGACGACGTGCCACGGTGTGCCAGTAGTAACCTAGATTTTAAAGAAAGTGCAAAGATGCAAAGATGCAGCATCACGCGGCTATTGTGTGGCGGGCTTGTCCAAGGCCAGCGACAGAATACCAGGTTCAGTTGTGCCACTTCAATCATTCCATCTTCGTGAATGCCGACGCGGCTGTGAGTGCCGGTGGGGCGAGAGGGAGAGGGGCAGCACCGTGCTCCAGATGGAGATTGAGACGAATGAACTGAATTTGGAGTACCGCCATGCCGCGTCGCCGTCGCAAAGAGCAAACGTTTTCCGACAGATGGCTGGGAGCGTGAAGAACTGGAGCATAGTCTGGTGGGGTGGTCCATACGGGGATGGATGGAGAGGATCGTGGAATCTTCGAAAGCCCGAGGGATTGCTGGTTGAGGAGCAGCCGCGTCTGAGAGGGGGGGGGGGAGGGGTCTCGCAAAAGAAAAGGACTCCAACTCCATCCTCTAGATCAAGTCATCAGCTACAAAATCGGCATACATCATTTTGCTGTAGGACGCACGGTTTTTAAGATATGAGCAAGGTAAGACCAACACTCATGATTTTTTCAATGCAGAAAAATCGGCATCTGTACGGGTTTTGGCGGTTCATATGGAACTTTTGACAGCTGATATCTCGAGAACGGTGAGTCCCACGAAAAAAATCCAGTATACTTTTTTGTAGCTTATGACTTGATCTAGAGGATGGAATTGGAAAATTCCCGAACGCACCGTTATTTGGGCAAATTTTTGACAAAAACAGGGAAATTTGTTTCTCTGGCGTAAATTATATGAAATTTTACATCGGCTTTGAAGGAAGATCGATCTGAATTGTTGCTCTCAACGTGAATTTACATTGTGCAAGTTTTCATCACCTTCCATAGTCGGCAAGTTTATATTTTAACTTAATTTATTGCAAAAAGTACCTTATCCATTGAAAATGATACCCTTATAACGGTAGATCTGTCCGCTCTCTAACTCCATCCTCTATATCAAGTCATCAGCTACAAAATCGGCATACATCACTTTGCTGTACGACGCACGGTTTTTAAGATATGAGCAAGGTAAGACCAACACTCATGATTTTTTCAATGCAGAAAAATCGACATCTGTAGGGGTTTTGGCGGTTCATATGGAACTTTTGACAGCTGATATCTCGAGAACGGTGAGTCCTACGAAAAAAATCCAGTACACTTTTTTGTAGCTTATGACTTGATCTAGAGGATGGAATTGGAAAATTCCCGAACGCACCGTTATTTGGGCAAATTTTTGACAAAAACAGGGAAATTTGTTTCTCTGGCGTAAATTATATGAAATTTTACATCGGCTTTTAAAGAAGGTCGATCTGAACTGTTGCTCTCAACGTAAATTTACATTCTGCAAGTTTTCATCACCCTCCATAGTCGCCAAGTTAATATTTTAACTTAATTTATTGCAAAAAGTACCTTATCCATTGAAAATGATACCCTTATAACGGTAGATCTGTCCGCTCTCCAACTCCATCCTCTAGATCAAGTCATCAGCTACAAAATCGGCATACATCATTTTGCTGTAGAACGCACGGTTTTTAAGATATGAGCAAGGTAAGACCAACACTCATGATTTTTTCAATGCAGAAAAATCGACATCTGTAGGGGTTTTGGCGGTTCATATGGAACTTTTGACAGCTGATATCTCGAGAACGGTGAGTCCCACGAAAAAAATCCAGTATACTTTTTTGTAGCTTATGACTTGATCTACAGGATGGAATTGGAAAATTCCCGAAATCACCGTTATTTGGGCAAATTTTTGACAAAAACAGGGAAATTTGTTTCTCTGGCGTAAATTATATGAAATTTTACATCGGCTTTTAAAGAAGGTCGATCTGAATTGTTGCTCTCAACGTGAACTTACATTGCGCAAGTTTTCATCGCCCTCCATCGTCGGCAAGTTTATATTTTAACTTAATTTATTGCAAAAAGTACCTTATCCATTGAAAATGATACCCTTATAACGGTAGATCTATCCGCTCTCCAACTCCATCCTCTAGATCAAGTCATCAGCTACAAAATCGGCATATATCATTTTGCTGTAGGACGCACGGTTTGTAAGATATGAGCAAGGGAAGACCAACTTTCATGATTTTTTCAATGCAGAAAAATCGACATCTGTAGGGGTTTTGGCGGTTCATATGGAACTTTTGACAGCTGATATCTCGAGAACGGTGAGTCCCACGAAAAAAATCCAGTATACTTTTTTGTAGCTTATGACTTGATCTAGAGGATGGAATTGGAAAATTCCCGAAAGTACCGTTATTCGGGCAAATTTTTGACAAAAACAGGGAAATTTGTTTCTCTGGCGTAAATTATATGAAATGTTACATCGGGTTTTAAGTAAGGTCGGTCTGAATTGTTGCTCTCAACGTGAACTTACATTGCGCAAGTTTTCATCGCCCTCCATCGTCGGCAAGTTTATATTTTAACTTAATTTATTGCAAAAAGTACCTTATCCATTGAAAATGATACCCTTATAACGGTAGATCTGTCCGCTCTCCAGCTCCATCCTCTAGATCAAGTCATCAGCTACAAAATCGGCATACATCATTTTGCTGTAGGACGCACGGTTTTTAAGATATGAGCAAGGTAAGACCAACACTCATGATTTTTTCAATGCAGAAAAATCGACATCTGTAGGGGTTTTGGCGGTTCATATGGAACTTTTGACAGCTGATATCTCGAGAACGGTGAGTCCCACGAAAAAAATCCAGTATACTTTTTTGTAGCTTATGACTTGATCTAGAGGATGGAATTGGAAAATTCCCGAACGCACCGTTATTTGGGCAAATTTTTGACAAAAACAGGGAAATTTGTTTCTCTGGCGTAAATTATATGAAATTTTACATCGGCTTTTAAAGAAGGTCGATCTGAACTGTTGCTCTCAACGTGAACTTACATTGTGCAAGTTTTCATCGCCCTCCATCGTCGGCAAGTTTATATTTTAACTTAATTTATTGCAAAAAGTACCTTATCCATTGAAAATGATACCCTTATAACGGTAGATCTATCCGCTCTCCAACTCCATCCTCTAGATCAAGTCATCAGCTACAAAATCGGCATATATCATTTTGCTGTAGGACGCACGGTTTGTAAGATATGAGCAAGGGAAGACCAACTTTCATGATTTTTTCAATGCAGAAAAATCGACATCTGTAGGGGTTTTGGCGGTTCATATGGAACTTTTGACAGCTGATATCTCGAGAACGGTGAGTCCCACGAAAAAAATCCAGTATACTTTTTTGTAGCTTATGACTTGATCTAGAGGATGGAATTGGAAAATTCCCGAAAGTACCGTTATTCGGGCAAATTTTTGACAAAAACAGGGAAATTTGTTTCTCTGGCGTAAATTATATGAAATTTTACATCGGCTTTTAAAGAAGGTCGATCTGAATTGTTGCTCTCAACGTGAACTTACATTGCGCAAGTTTTCATCGCCCTCCATCGTCGGCAAGTTTATATTTTAACTTAATTTATTGCAAAAAGTACCTTATCCATTGAAAATTATACCCTTATAACGGTAGATCTGTCCGTTCTCCAACTCCATCCTCTAGATCAAGTCATCAGCTACAAAATCGGCATACATTATTTTGCTGTAGGACGCACGGTTTTTAAGATATGAGCAAGGTAAGACCAACACTCATGATTTTTTCAATGCAGAAAAATCGACATCTGTAGGGGTTTTGGCGGTTCATATGGAACTTTTGACAGCTGATATCTCGAGAACGGTGAGTCCCACGAAAAAAATCCAGTATACTTTTTTGTAGCTTATGACTTGATCTAGAGGATGGAATTGGAAAATTCCCGAACGCACCGTTATTTGGGCAAATTTTTGACAAAAACAGGGAAATTTGTTTCTCTGGCGTAAATTATATGAAATGTTACATCGGGTTTTAAGTAAGGTCGGTCTGAATTGTTGCTCTCAACGTGAACTTACATTGCGCAAGTTTTCATCGCCCTCCATCGTCGGCAAGTTTATATTTTAACTTAATTTATTGCAAAAAGTACCTTATCCATTGAAAATGATACCCTTATAACGGTAGATCTGTCCGCTCTCCAGCTCCATCCTCTAGATCAAGTCATCAGCTACAAAATCGGCATACATCATTTTGCTGTAGGACGCACGGTTTTTAAGATATGAGCAAGGTAAGACCAACACTCATGATTTTTTCAATGCAGAAAAATCGACATCTGTAGGGGTTTTGGCGGTTCATATGGAACTTTTGACAGCTGATATCTCGAGAACGGTGAGTCCCACGAAAAAAATCCAGTATACTTTTTTGTAGCTTATGACTTGATCTAGAGGATGGAATTGGAAAATTCCCGAAAGTACCGTTATTCGGGCAAATTTTTGACAAAAACAGGGAAATTTGTTTCTCTGGCGTAAATTATATGAAATTTTACATCGGCTTTTAAAGAAGGTCGATCTGAATTGTTGCTCTCAACGTGAACTTACATTGCGCAAGTTTTCATCGCCCTCCATCGTCGGCAAGTTTATATTTTAACTTAATTTATTGCAAAAAGTACCTTATCCATTGAAAATGATACCCTTATAACGGTAGATCTATCCGCTCTCCAACTCCATCCTCTAGATCAAGTCATCAGCTACAAAATCGGCATATATCATTTTGCTGTAGGACGCACGGTTTGTAAGATATGAGCAAGGGAAGACCAACTTTCATGATTTTTTCAATGCAGAAAAATCGACATCTGTAGGGGTTTTGGCGGTTCATATGGAACTTTTGACAGCTGATATCTCGAGAACGGTGAGTCCTACGAAAAAAATCCAGTACACCTTTTTGTAGCTTATGACTTGATCTACAGGATGGAATTGGAAAATTCCCGAACGCACCGTTATTTGGGCAAATTTTTGACAAAAACAGGGAAATTTGTTTCTCTGGCGTAAATTATATGAAATTTTACATCGGCTTTGAAGGAAGATCGATCTGAATTGTTGCTCTCAACGTGAATTTACATTGTGCAAGTTTTCATCACCTTCCATAGTCGGCAAGTTTATATTTTAACTTAATTTATTGCAAAAAGTACCTTATCCATTGAAAATGATACCCTTATAACGGTAGATCTGCCCGCTCTCCAACTCCATCCTCTAGATCAAGTCATCAGCTACAAAATCGGCATACATCACTTTGCTGTACGACGCACGGTTTTTAAGATATGAGCAAGGTAAGACCAACACTCATGATTTTTTCAATGCAGAAAAATCGACATCTGTAGGGGTTTTGGCGGTTCATATGGAACTTTTGACAGCTGATATCTCGAGAACGGTGAGTCCTACGAAAAAAATCCAGTACACTTTTTTGTAGCTTATGACTTGATCTAGAGGATGGAATTGGAAAATTCCCGAACGCACCGTTATTTGGGCAAATTTTTGACAAAAACAGGGAAATTTGTTTCTCTGGCGTAAATTATATGAAATTTTACATCGGCTTTGAAGGGAGATCGATCTGAATTGTTGCTCTCAACGTGAATTTACATTGTGCAAGTTTTCATCACCTTCCATAGTCGGCAAGTTTATATTTTAACTTAATTTATTGCAAAAAGTACCTTATCCATTGAAAATGATACCCTTATAACGGTAGATCTGTCCGCTCTCCAACTCCATCCTCTAGATCAAGTCATCAGCTACAAAATCGGCATACATCACTTTGCTGTACGACGCACGGTTTTTAAGATATGAGCAAGGGAAGACCAACACTCATGATTTTTTCAATGCAGAAAAATCGACATCTGTAGGGGTTTTGGCGGTTCATATGGAACTTTTGACAGCTGATATCTGTCCTACGAAAAAATGCAGTGTACAATTGCTCAAGACCGCTGCTCAGAGGTTCGAATGAGAAAGAGAGTAGAGAAAGGAGAGTAGGTAGAGGGCGGCTACCGAAGGGCCTAATAAACAGCTTTGAGCTGATTTCTTGGCGGATAGACGAAGAACACGAGTTAAGTCCGGTTTTTGTTCACCACGCCTTGTAGCTCTCAGCTCACCGTGACCAACGATTCGGACCCAAGGCACAAGGCTTAAGTTAGCAGGAAAACGACAAACGAAAATAAAAAATTCTCCGTTCCACGGCGGCCCCCTCGACGGTAAGGGCCACGGTGTTCGAGATCAAGCTCGAAGTTATTTGCGTACTCCCTTGCGCCTGTTGTCGTACCAGTTCGGAGTCAATGGTTCTTTGGGAAGGAGCTAAGTTCCATGCGCTCTACATGGCCTAGCCTCAGGCGGCGGATGTTGGCTTGTCAGAGACCTTCGAATCTTTCAGAAGGCGGAAGCCGATCTTAGAATCAATCCCTTTCAGAATGAACTTACTATCTGATGGGAGTTGCATTTAAAACGAGACCAGAGAGAAAGAGAGCAACGCAAAAACCTCACGAAATTAAACTTAGAAAGGCGCAAAAAAAAAAACCGAAAGCCACATGGATGTTCATTTGTAATTTTTTCCGATTAAACAGAAACACTCGTTACCTTTTCAATCACGGTCCACCCCAAGACGAACTCCTTTTTTAATTTCCAAGAACACAGCTCAGCAACCCAAACTGGAATCTGAGAAATTAGCAAAAAAAAAGAAAGAAATAAGCACCACCCCTTGAAAGGAGTCCGAATCGGGGAAAGTCAACACGACGGCACACAGACGCACACCCTTTCAGCCGTGTGCCGTCCAATCCCTTCTGATGTAACTCGTCATTTTTATTTCTCCGCCTCCCCTCCGTCCACGTCTTCATCCAGCCGTGGGCCAGGTATCGAAGAACAAACCCCCAAGACAGAGTCAGTCAAAGCGAACGTTTGAAAGATGTACATAGCCTGAAAGGACATAAGAAAGGACTCATTAAGGACTGCAAAGGCAGGAGATATTCACAACCCCAGGAGAGGAATTTGAATTTTTGTTGTGGAGCTGGCTGGTGGAGGGGTGGGGTGGGGGAGGGGGAGGGGGTTGGACTTCGTCGCTTCAAAGGGACGACATTTAATTGCTTCCTCTTTCGATGGGAGTCTCTTGCGACTCCGTGGGATACGCAACGCACGACAATCGACACGTTCGCTTTGTGCGACGACTGCACACGTGTCCTTCGCAGGACAGACTCAGCTAGCGTCTGGAATTTGTCAAAAAATCACAAAGAATTTCAAATCTCAGCGAGCTATTGCATCGATTTTCAGTCGCCCCTGTTTGACGCAGTCTCCCCGCCCGCCGGCCATAAGGGGAGGGGACTAGAACTCAAGAGTATCGATAATTAGACTGCATGTCACGCGTGGGGGCGGGGGGAGGACGTGGTCACAGCCGCCCACCGTGCCCGGGTATATACCCGCCTGGTGGCCCGTTTTTTAAGCTCCACACACAGAGTCAGATTTTCATGCTTTTTCTTTTTTTTTTGTCCCTCCCGTGTGGTGTTTTTCGTTTTTCGCTCTCCCTCTCTGCAGCTTGTCATCCTTATTGGCAACGCACAAATAATTATCTCACACACATGCGTAGGCCGTGCCGTACGTGTCATTATGGTACGAGGAGGAGCAGTGTGTGCGCCGTGTCCGTGTGCGTATTGGGGTAGGACTGCCTACACAAATACGCACGCACACACGACCGCACGCCCACACCCGCACGCACTCGACGTCCTCGATGCGGGGTGGGTGCGAAATAAATAATAAACCAGAATAAATTATTCTGGCACTGCAAATTGTTGAATACTTTCGGTGGGAGGTGGATTGCCTTCGAAGGCCTGACGCGCACACACACGGATCCTTATGCAGCACCGTCGCGTCGTCGTCGTTGTCTACTCATGTGTTGAGTTATTTGTTTTTTTGCAGTTGTTTTTTCTCTCATTGGTCCTCTTGTCCTCGATTGAGAGGAGGATCACCCACCCGGCCTCATGGTCGTGGAGCGATTGCTTTATGCACTTCACAATTGATTTATTTGCGAATTGAATTGTTCGCCCGCTCCTTCATCCTTCGCGGTGCTGTATCCTTGGCTGTGCAGCAGCAGCAGCAGCGGCATTTTTTTCGGCCGTTTTTCCTGCGTATTGGGTGTATTTTTCCCCGTTTGCCATACATCCTGCCTGATTATGTTGCAGTGCATATAATTGTCCTGTGTGTGCCAAGTAGTCCCTGCGATGCAATGCAATGCAATGCAATCCACACCCTCCCACGCACGCATGAGGGTGGGGGGGCAGGGAGCAGGGGGCGGTAGCACGGATCCGTAAGTAATTACAGGGTTACACCACATCGTGCGCGTTGTGCTTTCACTCGCTCATGTCGCTTCCGAGCTGTTTCATGTTTTTTTTTTCCTTTTTTTTGTTTTTCCTCATTTTGCGTTCGCTCAGCTCATGCAGAGAGTGACCAGCTATTTACGCAAAAATCCTGGGATATCCTGCGGGTCATACATATGCACGCACAATATTCACATCCTTCTGCGTGGTTACGTGGGAAAAATTCGAAATTGTTCCGCGCGCGCCCACCCAGCCGCCCTGCTCTCCTCCTGCTGTTGCCTGTTGGCACGCACACAGCGAGAGAGGTTTTATTTTTATTGTGGAACGGTTTGGTTCGTCTCCTTCTCTTTGTTTTTTGTTCGCTTTTTCCTTGCGCTCCTTTTTTTGAATAAGGACCTTTAATTGGGTTAGTAATTGAAATTCATTGCGGGCGGACGTAGGATGGACTTCGTGAGTGGATACGTATGCACGCGTGTGTGGGTGTGGGAGGGGGGTTGTTTTTTTTTTTATTTTTTTCTTTTGGGAGGTTTAAGGGTGTCCTGTGGTTGGACATTAAATAAATATGCGGGTACGAGTGACGTTGCCACAGATACTCATCCTTATTTCGTGCTTCTTTTTTTCTTCACTGTATTTGTGCACTAACATCCAGAGGAGTGGAGTGCTGGGCCCACCAGCGGGGTTTCAAGTGCGCCGGGGGAGTGTACGCACATTTAAATAATTAGTGTTTCCCATTGTTAGCTGGATCACCACCCGGGGGAGAATGTCGATTCGAAACTGTGACGGCAGCGACGACGGTGACGGCCGCAGCGGCAGCGGCCGAGGTAGGGTGGCACTTTGGCGGCGGTGCCAAGGCGAAACTGCGTGGGATGAGAGTTTGTTTCTGTTCTGTGTTCGTTTTTTTTTTTGCTAGTGTGAGGGGTGCTTTATGTATTTTATTTTAATTTTTTGTTGAAATTCTCCCGCTCTTGAGTGCGGCGCACGGGAGTGCAAGTGGGCGAGTTGGGCGAGTTGGGCGAGTGGGACGGACGGACGCGTTTGGGGACGAGTGGCGGGGGGCGCTAAGGACGGTGAGTAGTTTGATGGTCGTTGTGGTGTTGGTTGTTGATTTTTTACACTTTGATCGATTAAGGGGTGGCTGACGAGGGGGTGAGTTCATGTGGTTGTGATAGGAATTCAACTGAAGTTTGTACGTCGTTGTTTTTTGTTTGTTTGATATTTTCAGCCGTTTTTATTTTTTTCGTGTGTATTTTAGGAGCACACGCGGCGGCCGGTACAGCGCGAGGGAGATCATTCTGCTTCGAGTGAGGAAAAAGGACGATGAATAGAACTATGTACGGATGGGCGCTAGTTTGTGTATCAAATTTATTTTATTTTTGTGTGAGCCCGTCGTTTTTTTTTTTGCTAAAAATTTACCTGGCCTATTATGTAATGCATGTGGGGGGGTGGCGGTGGCCCGAGGGAGGGGGAAACACACATATTAGTCTGGTCGGGGGAAGGCTTTGCCAAGCCAATAGGGGAATTCGACTATTCACATGGGATGTGCGCTCTTGTTGTTCGGGGAACACAGGAACTATTCAGGCCACGCAAATGGTTGCCGGTGGGATTGGACATTTTTCAGAGAATAAATGCGACTAGTTTGTTAAAGATTCAGTCAGGCGTGAAATTTGTTATTTCAGTTTCCCTGTCGAAATTTATAGAAATTTAATCAAAAAAAGGACGATTTTGCGAGGACAGTTGCAGCTTCAAGCGAGAAGCCATGCGAGAACGTTAAAGGGAGATTTTGGCGAAGATCGGAGTGGCAGGGGATGCAAATGGCGACAGGTTTCAAAGAGTTTAGGTGTTCTGAACTGAAATTCGTTGAAATCGCCTGTATTTTGCTTATGATCCAGCCAAAAGGGACCTAGGCCTTAACCCGATTCCTATCTAGTGTCGCTCGTTTAGCAGACTTCAGATGACGATCGAGGCATAATGTCCTATTCAAAGGCTTCAACTGGACGTTGACAAGAAAACCTTCAGAATAAAACAACAGAACAAGACATCACCTAAGGGGTTTCTGACTGAGTGGTGTTGTTCACCTTCTATGCATTGCCCTACAGTCCAAGGTGGACCTGGACCTGAATTCAATTCCTATCTTCTGTCGCTTCGTACATTGAAACAGATGAAGTTTGAGTCACAGGGTGCAACTGCGAAAGGTGAAGAAGACCCTGCTGAATCAGAACTAGAACAAGACATCTCTTACAAAGGGTTCCTTCTGAATGAATACCTTCATAAGGATAGCAGCTGTTCACCTTCCTTGATGATGAGCAGTCCGAGTCGGAACTGGGCCTCAATCGAGAGGCGGGAGACCTAGCTAGCTTTCCATGGTGCCGTACCAACCCTGACTTCGCTAGCTATCTCCACACACCGAGTTCCCCATTTGTGGCCACTGCTCCTTGGCGAAGAGGCGCCGACTCCTACGCTGAGAGTTCAAGGCTCTATCCCCGCATCGTGCAACTTTCATTCTTCCACCTCTTTCGAGTCACTGAAAATGGTAAGAATGTGGAATCTGGAAAAGGCTTCTTAAACTTTTCGATTCGGAGTCATTCAGTCGTGATGGAACCCCGCATTATACAAATGTTCTCTGGAGAAGCTAGGGACTGGAAGACCTCAGACCATCTCGCCACCCAGACCATTATTATCTCTAGGTTCCCCGATGGTTTGTCGAGCCTGTAACCTCTTTCAAACGATCCCTATCACTAAGAGATTGTAACAAATTTTTAAGCTGAAGCGACGGAAGAACCACCTTCGATCACGCCCCTCCGCCACCCCTCGCTGATTTAATGGAGCTGCATGTGCTTCCCGGACGGAGGGGGCATCCTTAGAAAAACACTGGCAGTACAGAGACCAGCGTTAAGAGGCCAATTGTTAAATATTCCGACTGCCGTCGGACATCAGACTGTCTTTGAACCTCGCCAGATTATGAAGACAGAAGAATGGTGGGACATAGAGTGTCCTTATGTAGCCGACGGGACATACTGACCAATTGCAAAGCCGCTTGACTCGCTGAACTTGGCACAACCTCTTCCCTCAAAGGAGACCAACCCTCTATGCCTCTCGCTACATCCTACCATCTTCCAAAGCCACATACAAACAACAAAACCAATAGCAATGGACTAGACGACAACAAGGGCCTTGAAACAAAGCAAATGTGGCCAAACAATGTCTCAAACGGTCATTCTGTCTGCTGAGACTAAGGAGGCCAGCACTCAGGACTTTCCTCGGCCATAGCAGTGCAAGGCGCAATTGGCAAGCAACTCCGGTGGATGTCTAATCAGCCAGCTGAACGGCTTTCTTGTGAGCGCCGTTTGGTTCCAGGAATTGGAGTTCATCCGGCATTCAATCCGCGTTGTATCACAATGGGCTTAAGCAGTCCTAAATCTGAGTGATATGTGCCGCCAGCCACTTTAACGTGACCTAACCTACTTGGGTCCAATGAAATGAAAGAGCACATAGCAGCACAGCTTGTGAAAGAGGGCTCAGCATTGATGATATCTCCAGCCATCCCATGCATGCCCTTAAGCACCTTAGATACGGGCGTCCTCTGATGTGTTGCCTCGTCGTTGCCTCGGAGCCCAAGAAATCCATGCTAACCTCAATAAGACAAGAAAGCCACAGACGACACCACAAAAGTGATAGGAGTTCAGATATCGGATCTATCGCAAGAGAAGATCATCAATGGTCAGTTTTAGTCCAAAGAATGGACTCATGTCAGTGAGAGTCCTTTCCGGACACTGCACCGGGTCTTGGCAACATTCTCAGTCACTTTTGTAGAACTGGCGAAGGGGACACATTGCCTCTGTGAGCCTCTCCAGCTCTAGCAAGCTCTAGTTTGCAAGCAGGAAATGGGATCAAGCGGTCTCGAGAGTCAGATTAAGAAAGACTGTCACCCGTCAAAATCAGTGAACAGCGACTATAGACTACAAGGGCATTCGTCACCCTGACTAAGAACGGGCCTCATCTGTGGCATTGCCCGCCCACCCGAGCTCGACAACATTTCAGGCTCCGGGGCTCTGCATGACAGAGCCTCCTTAGGCATTGGATACGCCGTTTGATTGGGTTCCTGGATTCGTGTTCGCGACTTCAAATGCGGCCACTGTTGCCCTGTCCCACTCGCTCGGGGCATCGCCAACCTGGCCACTCTCTCTTGGACTACTCTGGTTGGTTCTTTCGATCCGCAGTCCTGCTAGACGTCGCTGACGCATGGACAATCCCAAAAGCGGGTGAAGCAGTCCTTGGTCTGTTTGAGAGAAAAGTTCTGGTTGCAGTCTTTGGTTGATGGCATCCTGGAGGAGAAGACTTAACCACGCACATGCACGGACTGAACCTAGCACCACGCACTGGGCTGTACAGTGACATGATCCTCGGCAGTCTTCGAAGGACCTAACGCCGGGCAGTGTAAGCAGTGCAGTGTAAGTGCATGGATAAAACTACATGTTGGTTGAGCTCTACCTCCGGCCCGTAGAATCTTCGACTCTGAACCTGTGGGACAATGCAGCAGAGGACGGTCTCGTCTAAGGTAGTGCATATGATGTACGACACTGGAGAGAGTAAGCCAGAGATCGCGCCAGCTAGACAGTCTTGTTTGTCTAGTCTCCTTCGCAAACAGCACGCAAGGCGCTTCCTTATCCGTTTCCTCGGAGGCTGCCTTGCTAGAGCTGAAGAGACTCGCAGAGGCAATGGCTCCTCTTTGCCAAAAGTGACTGAGAAGGGTGCCATGCGTTCATCCTAGGGATTCAGACTGCCCATTGATGATGAACACTTCTTGCTTTTGTCGTTGATTCAGTGTCGCAGTTCAGTCACTTTATCGACTTCATCTAAGTATGGCTTCGTCTCCGCGTCATACAATAGTCTGGAGTCTGAACGGACTGAAACTGGAAACACACTTCAACAGATCTTCTTTCTCGACACGCCACAGTTCAGAGCTGAGACTGGGAACTGCTTCAATAAGCCGCGTCGTATCCTGTCTGGCCGTCGGACTCCTGCCACCGCGACGACTTCTCAACTCACTCCAAGTTCGCGGCTGAATGTCAACGACACAGCAATTGAAAACAACCTCTTCCCGGACTTGAGACCGCCCGCTCCTTCGAATCCCGCAGACATCGCACTGAATTATTCACTCGCTTATCCATGACCGATCAATCGAAGTCAGAGTCCGCAAAGAAACTACTCAACCACCGACGCGGCCAATTCAATCAGCTTGACTAATTTATAACCCCCCGCACCGGGGACGAGCTACCCCAACCCCGTGACGTGTTTTTCTGTATCCACCCCCACAGTCGGAGAGGCCCAAAAACAACTTGATTTCAAATTCGATTTCAATTAAGACACCTTCCCACTCAACCGACTCACACTTGTCAAAATTCTAATTACACCCAGAGTGCCTATCGTCGTTCCTTCGACAGGACGCCAACGAAAAAAAAATTAGAAAAGAAGCCAAGGATATTGGAATCTAGAAATAAAAACAACATTCTCCTCGGTCACTACTGAAATATGCATGCACGTCCATCGAAACCACGTCGCCACCCTCCGACTCCGGTTCAGTCCACTTACTCGGACCCCCTGCGCCACAGGACACCATCTATTCCGTGACCCTACCCAGAGTCGACGACGAAATTTCATCAGAAAAACATAAAAGGACACGGCCGGCGCGGCGACCAGGAGTGACTGACTGGGTGAATGGATGAGTGGGTGCGTGGCATGGCGGAGTGGGTGGTGGGGATTAGGAGCAGCGTAGGTTTTTAGTCGGTGTTTGCTCATGAGGCCTCCGCTGTGTGCCTCGCGCGTTACCTTCCTCTTCTAAGGATCACGGCAGCGACACACACAGAGACGGAGAAGGAGGAGGAATACGGAAAAAACACCCAAAAGCACAGCACAGAGAAACGAACGACAGGGAGAAACAGAAAAGAAAAAAAAAAGCATAAAATCCTTGGGGTGTTTTTTGGCACGGAAAACTGTTTTGATGTGTCACGTGTTTTTCTTTCGTTTTTCTTTACGTTTTTTTTTTTTGTATTTTGGTGTTCGACTATGACTGCAGGCTCCACACCTACTTCCATCAACCACCTCCCCCTCGGCCAGCCCTCGTTGATTTGATGGAGCTGTATGTGGTCCCCGGGCGGAGGGGTGTCCTTACAAAGACACGACGAGGACGGGAAGGCAGACTTAGAGGAGCTGCCGCTGCCTCTGCCGCTGCTTCTACCGCTGCCACTGCTGCTGGAGTCGAGGGCGAACGAGCAGGCTGGCACACACACGTCGTCGGGGTTGGCTCCTTGCTGGTTGGGTGGTTGGACACGGGCTGGTGTGTGTGTGGGTGTGTATTAGGACCCACACCCAGCTCCCTGAAGGGATTAGTGGGAACTTTGTCGTCGTTGTCGTTTTACGTATTTTTCGTTCGTTTTCGGTGTTTTTTTTGTTGTTGTTGGCCGTTTGGTATTTTACTTCTGGGCGGTGTGCTATGGTCGTTCGTCTGTCCCCCCGTGGGATGGGTGGGGCGGGGGCGTTCGTGGGGGTTCAGAAATTATTCACTGTGGAGAGGATACAGTTACATCAGCAAAAGGCCAGCACATGGCCTTAGGTGGTCAGCTAGAGATACACCGGATAGCGGTGGGAGGGGAGCCGAGGCTACGTTTGAAGTTCTCCTTCCTTCGCTGGGGTGTCGCTCAATTTCGAGTGAGGGGGTGCAGGAGAGATGTTTCCACTTTTTAATGGATTACCGCACGTGGTTGGAGGTGGCGTCAATTCGACCGAAAGATGAGCGTGTAAACCGAGCACGGCCGGCAACGAGAATGATCCCGAAAAAGAATCCAAACCGAGTGCCGGTCACGGAAAAATTGACTTCCTTTGAAGAACCACCGACTTTGAGTTACTCTCTCTCTCTTTGCGACTGCAGCTCCAGCCGGTCGTTGTCCCCGCTCTGAAGCTACGCCTGTGTGAGCCCAACTGCTTCTCAAAGGACTTTTACTTAGTTTCCATCGAAACTTGCCGGCAAACGAGTTCGCCCCCTTCCCCCGCCTGAGTCACAGTTCACATCCACAGCTTCTCAGCATCAACATGCACCCGTCACACTGTTTGAGAGAGCGTCGTCGTCGACGACGTCCGGTCGTTAGATGGAATTAAATTTTTGTGTGTTTTCCCACACTTTTCCCAAGGAAACCGGCCCGTCGTCGGCCCATTACCGACGGAATTCGAAGTCATCCAAGGGAATCCTTTCAAATTGCTGAACTTTCACATCCTTTTGCTAGCAATTCGATGGAACAAGAAGACGAAGAAGCAGAAGACACAAAAAAAAAAGGATAACAAACTGGACCGACGGTGACCTTGATTGACCCACCCAACCATGGGATGCTGAGAAAACACATCCCTCAGCAGGATGTGATGAAATTTCCCAAACATCTCAAAGTGTCTCTCCCGCTCTCGCTCTCGCTCTCGCTCACCCGAGCGAGTTCATGAACTCCCTATTTGCATCTCTCCTCCCGATGGCAAGATGCTGATGTGAGTTGTGATCCCTCGCCGTGGACAGGAAAACAAACTAGAAGCCCTCATCCAGTGGCGAATGGCCAGCGTTTCGGGCGCACACAGATGCGAATCTTTCGTTTAGCTCGAAGGAGCAGAAAAGGACAATCTAATGCAGTCTTACTCGCCGGCCGAGAACCAGTTTCGGTTTTTCTAAACATTCCGGCTGCCGCTGACCACCACCACCCCTATTTGCCGGCAAAAGGGTTGAAAAGTCCGAAATTAGTGACGAAATTGTGCGTGTGTGTTGTCTCCTTTTGCGATAGGGAATCAGTGTGCCAGCTCTTGACCAGCAGAATAATTGTGGAAATTATGAGGGAAAAAAAGGTGAAAAATCCTGTTTTATGGTCAGCGCCGGTATTTGGTCCACGAGTGTGCATCCAAAATCAAGAAAAGGGATGCGACCACTGCCGATGAAGATGATGATGATGTTCACCGGCGGCGCGGCGGTCTGTGTGAGATAGAAAACCGGATGGTGGGTTTTGTTGTCGACAAGGTAAAACCGTTAAAAAAATTGCAGAAGAATGGAATTTTGAAGTGGACGAGCCGAGGGATGGAGGAGGGGGGCGACGCTGTAAAGGGGTCTGGGAGTGGGCTTATGTTCAATTGACGGAATGGCCAATGGGGATGGAAGATTGAGCGTCGATTGGGCATTTTTTTCAAATTTTTTCACGAATTTTTGATGATTATCCCGGACCAGCTTTGTGAGGTCTAAGAGTGGCCTGCTTCGAGATCGATGTTAATGAAGGGTGTTTTGAGGGGTCTATTCGAGAATGGAACCAGCAGAGCAGTTGAGTTCAAACTGAGAGACTTTAGACAGAATTTTGACTTGAAACCGAGGTGCCTCGGGACCGCAACGCCCCACAATGACTAAGATTCCCCTTTTAGTCGTTGTATGGCGCGTCGGTGCTTAGTGGAGCGCGGCTTCAACTCAAAATTCTGCCTAAGGCCGCTTATTGAATCGAAATAGATGAAGTGTGAGCCTTAAGTCGGATTTAGGAGCCTCAAGTGGGCTGAGAGAAGAAATAATTAAAGATGAGGCACTGAACGGCAATGAAAAGCTCGGCAAATCGAGGCAAAGCTAGGCAAGGCGTGGGAAGGCAAGGAAAAGCAAGTCAAAGCAAAGAAAACCAGGCAAAGTACGGCAGAGCAGGGCAAAGCACGGCGAACAAAGGAAAAGCGGGGCAAAACGCGGCAAAAGCAAGGTAAATCAGGCAAAGTACGGCAAAGCAGAGCAAAGCCCTGCAAAGCAAATCAAAGCAAAGACATACAAGGCAAGGCACCTCCTGAGAAGGTTACTTGATGAAATGAATACAGCTTCTCTTGTCGTTGGTATGCCGATACAGTCCGTGGTCGACCTGGGCATCAGCCAAGAAGTCTGTCAATCTAACACGATTTCTAGTTAACACCTCCTTCATCCTCGATGCCTGGAGCTTCAGTCCAGACCCTCGACGTGTAGCTTCCACGATCTCTTGACAGCAGTCTCCAATTTCAAACATCAAGTTGGTTGTGGCGATTCTCTACTTCTGTGCGCCAATTTCTGCAACCGGAGCCTGGAGACCATTTAAGGACATCGCCTTTGTAGGTACACGAGTGCCCTGGCAGCCGTTCTCCTCCGACTCTTGAAGCCTTCGCTTTTGAAGACCTGTGCAGTTTACAGGCATGGCCGTCGATGGTCTTGTTACTTGGTTCGTGTCCTGTTTGCCGAAAGTCAGTCTGATCATGGGGCGATCTCGCATGGCCTAAGTGCACCATTGGCCACTTCGACTGATGCCGTCCTCTGTTGCGTTCGGGAGTCGACGAGTCATTGGGTCGGTGCCAAGTTACCCACGCCCTCTAACGTAGTCTCCTAAGACGCCGGATGCTTGGCTAGACTCACGTCGCTACAGTTCACGGAACCGTGTGCTAAAACTACTCCACCGGTATCTTCTGTTCCATCGTTCCCCTGACTCAGAGTCAAAGACTGTGTGTTTTCCCGGAGCCCCGTCTTCGACTATATCTCTCTCTCTCTTCTGGTAGCACTTGGAGCCAGTCGAATCCAAAGAAAGACAACAGACAGCTGTTCGATTGTATTTCTTGTGTCGATTGCGACGCGATGACTTTGCCCGACTGGAGTGCACAAGGAATACATTCGAGTCCGTTCTCCCCTCGAAAGCATCGCTAACTCCCTCTCCCCACACTCATCTCATACTTGGCATCAAACATGGAGTTATTCCCCTCCTCAGCCGAAGTCCTCCTCAACCGGAAGCACCGACTTTTGAGCGAAAAAAGAAATTCGCAGACTTTCCTTCGATTCAACCCCAAAACACAATCCATCGGCACAAAGGAGCAAGACACGGGGCAGAAAGGTTGGCCAAATGGTGGTGGCCACCGGTCAGTCAGGTAAACAGTTTCGATCAGTGGGCAGACACACCTCCCGCTGCAGTATTTATTCCACAACATCGCCTCCAACAACTCATCTCATCTCAGTGCTGTGGCGGCAAGGGAGAAGCGAAGCGAAACAAAACAAAACAAAGCGAAGCAAAAAAACAAGCCCAAGTCGAAGCCAAGAGAAGAAAAATAAAGTAAATAAATAAATGTGTAACTCCTCTTCATCCCGCCACGCGCGCCCCAAGTTCATCCTTCTCGTCCTTGGTGGGGCACCGAGACGAGCGCACATCGAGAACATCGAGAATTCGATATGAAAATTATTCCCATTCACGAAAAAGTCTGAGATGCGGTGGCTCTGCAGCACACACATCCACCACCCACCCCTCCTTCCCTGCATTGTCCTTTGATGGATGAAGGCGAATAACGTGAAATATCCCTCAGCCGGTGCGGGACTCGTAGGAGTCAGCAGTTGGAAGGGGTGCTTCGTGAAGGAGCACCAGAAAGAGAAGAGGACGAGCACACACCAGTGTAACATGGCTTAGGTCCTTGGTACGAAGGGAGGTCTCGCCATGGGGTTGGGTTGAATTCTGAGATCCCTTTTGACGTGGGTCTGTTCGGTGAGTTGGGATAGCGACCAGACCGCCCCAACTCGTCGTTGTTCGTGTGCATGACAGACGGGGGCTGGGGGGCGGGGGACCGAAGATATAAGGACGGCTACCAAGACGTATGAAATATCCTTGAACGAGGAATTTTCTCTTCTCTTTTTTTTTTGTCCACACTCCCACACCGCTCTCGATTGATTTTGTTTTCTTTCGTTGACCGAGGGCGTCGTTGGAGTGGGTGCTGGTGTGTGTGTCTTCTTTTGTTTTTGGCTTGCTACGCGGGGGACGGGAACGTAAAACGAAGGATTTCGACTTGGGATTCGACAGATAAGGGTGATGGGGTGGTCACCCCTCCCATTGAAGGAGTAATAAAATTTGAAAGGAAAAGAGGGACAGCTGGAGAGGGGGGACGGGGGGGGGGGGGTAATATGAATTATAAAATGTCACCCTCCGATCGTTTTCGCCGCTGGCGCTGGCGCTGAGCGTGTGAGCAGTTTGGAATTAGGCCAAGAGCCCGGGTAAGTGGATGGTTCTTCTGCGGAGCAAATCGATGGCTCGAGATTGGAACCGATTGAACTTTTCGAACCAATTTTGAAGAGGAGATGGAGTGGATGGAGAAAAACCCGTTGCAGACACCCAAGCCTCATCAGCTTCCCCCGAAAGGTCACGCTAAAGGCAAAGCCAGCTCGGTTCAAGGGGTCCCTCGTTTACGAAAAACGATCTAACCCGGCTTGTCGTTCATCCCCGCCGCGCGGAGAGCATCAGTGGTGACTGGTGGTTCAACCAGTTTTTCGGTTACGTTGCCAATCATCGGTTACATCCCGTCCACCAATGTCTGGCCTCGCGGCATCCCCTCTCCGTGGGCTATGTACAGCCCGCTGGCCAACCGAGTCAAGGAGAAGGATCATCTTCACTCACGCTGCCACGGATAGACAAATAGTCACGCGAAATAGGCGAACGATGGCTGAAGGCACTGAACCGGAATTTGTTCAATTGTGCCAGCAATCCAATCCCCACCCCAAAAGGGGTTGCTGGCGATGCTCGACGCGCTCAGAACCACCCCTCTCTCACTCTCTCTCTCCGTGTGTCTGGCAGTGTGTGCTAACGATGTTCAAATGTTCTCATATGTCTCCGTCGTCTGTGACATCGTCAACAGGTAATGTCCTTGCACACACTCGCACATCCAACAAGGAGAAGAAACTTCGCAGGGGAAGAGCCAGCGAAACAAGTTCTTTTGCATCTCATATCAGACGGAACTTTTTAATTGCCGAATGAAATCGCCCAGGACACTGGACACTGAAATCCTGTTCCAGATTTTACTGATTTTCGGGACGAGGCATCCTTCGAAGGCGATTCAAAACGCCGCATCCATAGTCGACTTTTGACAACTGTGCGGGAATGATCTTCTCGAGGACTGACGCGCGTGTTAAGAGGAGATTTTCTGTTATTTCTGTTTTTGTGTTTACTTGTTCTTGTTGATGTTGTTGTTGGCTTGTTTTTTGTTGCTGTTTTTGTTTTTATTGCATTCTCGATTCTCGTGTGTGTTGTGTTTTGTTGTTGTTGCTAATCCCGATCCTCGCGCATCCACTTGTCCGCTTGCGTCCATCCTTCAATCGATACGCGAGTTATGATAGCTGAGTTGAGAAATTCAAAGAATTCGACAATGCAAGAGGATGCCGGTGATATCGATGCCGTCGCCGCTGCCACAGTGCCCTCATCGGACGTCATCATCAAGGACGAACGGATATCTTCGGCGTCGGCTTCAGCAGGCGCTGCGACTGCAGTCGTCTCGGCGCATTTGCAGCCGCGTCACGTGGTCTTGACGGGCGAAGGTGAAAGCGGCGCCAGTGAATCGACGCAGGCGAGCTACAAGCGCAGGCTGATGTTCGCTCTCGGCCATGATGGTGACGACGACGATGATGGGGCTGGTGGTGGGGTTGCGGGCGGTGTTGGAGGGGATAGCGTGGAAGAAATGCTGGACATAGCCCAGCCGGCGAGCAAGAGACTCAAGCTGTCCGTGGAACGGGAGCAAATGTTTGAAGTGAGTGCGAGAAGGTCCTGCGAGTGCTTCGATTTTTCAACAATTCCCCGTCGATTTCAGTTATTTCAACCGTGGGCCCTGAAGACGTACGGCGACCAGGCGAAAACGAAGACCATCACGCTCCGCAAGAAGGCCAGGATCCTAAAGGCACTCGAGGGCAAGGAGCACAGTCGTCCCGACAGCTCGAAGTTTCGCTTTTGGGTGAAGTCGAAAGGTAAGTCCAACCATCACTCCTCCTCTCTGAAGACCGAACTGAGGCTTGTTTCCTTTCCGCAGCCTTCACGACCAAGCGCCCTGAGTGCTTCCAGAATGCGCCTGACTATCCTGCGAGCAGCAACACCGAGTACCCGAACAACATTGATCTCTACGTGGCCTCCACGACCAAGGTAAGACTTCCCCGAATTGCCCACGGTTCTCGCGAACTCACACGACTTTCCATTCCTTGCAGGACTTCGGACAGCGGACCTACCGCAAGGTGGCCGTCGTGGAGGAGTTCTTCAACATCATCTACAACATCCACGTGGAGATGGGTGGACGCAGCGGCAGACACGCGGGCCAGAAGCGAACTTACCGCATTGTGAGTCGGAAAAATCAGCCCCTCCCCCCGAAGCAGGGTTCTAATGATAAGGATTTTATTTCAGATCACCGAGACGTTCGCCTTTCTGCCACGCGAGGCAGTAACCCGGTTTCTGTCGGCGTGCCCGGAGTGCAAGAAGAACCTTCGCCCGCTCTCGCCGGGCCGGTCCACTGCCGACGACGACGCCCCGAACGAGAGCTCAACGGAGATCGATGTGCTGACCTACTCCCCACAGACCGACAGCTCCATGGAGATTGTCAAGCCCTCCACTCCCACGGACGATACCGAACGCATTCCACCCATAAGACTAAAGCGGAAGTCCCTCAATCCCAGCCCAGTCGTTCCCAGTCCGGTTGTGACCAAGGAGGAAGTGGCCACTCCCACCGACACCTCCGCGGTGTTCACCTATCCCTCCTCGGCCCCCCAGAAAGTCCGCATCAACCCCGTGTTCCAGACGCAATCCTTTGAAGCCGAACCGATTTCGAACGCTGCTCCGTCTTTGAGCGCTGGCGGCGGCGGTGAGGTCGCTTCGCCGCAAATGAACTTCGGCATGCTGAACCGCGAGAGTCTGATCAGGTACTACGACTTCATGCGGCGGCTGTACGGCCACTCGATGCAGACCCCAGCGCCGCAGCCACCGCCAGAGATCGAAGTCAAGCCGCCATCGGAAGCCATCGATCTGACGGCGGACGACGAGCCAACGACCAGCAGCGCCACTCTGGCGAAGCGTTCAAAATCGGTTCTGGACACTCCTCAACCCGTTCCACAAACCCCACTTACCACCCCACACACTCCACAAACATGTGCAATTAATCTCTCGAAATCCTTTTCCAGCCACACCCCGGACGCGGACGAACGGCCTGCCGCACAAGCAACTCCCGTGCCCAAGGAAGCCGAGCGACCAGTCGAGGAGCACGAACACCAGCTGGACCTGCGAAAGGTGAAGCCGATCACCTCGACGTACCTCCAGCTGACACGCAGCATGGGACTGAGCGATGCCGACGCGTTGAAGTTCGACGATTTGGTGAGTAAAGACTTCAAATACACTCTTTAAGGATTCCTCTATCCACCCACACACTCATATTGTTGCAGTTACGTTTTTTCCCAAAATGATAAGACAAATTTTTAATGTTTTCTGTCTTTTTTTGATGTTTTTTTATGTCTGAGTGAATAAGAGAGAGAGAGAGAGAAATTTGTTGATGCCGCTTTTGCAAGATGCTTCGCTTCATCGTGTTCTAGCAACGCTTTCATATGATTTTTGCTTCAAAATTGACTTTCTTTTTTTCAAATATTACACAATAAATTAGTTAAATTTTTTTCGAAATTAAATTCGTATTTTTGTTAATTTAAAAAATAGAGGTTTTTTTTGTTTTTTGAAATTCAATTCTTTGTGCATTTTACATTTTACTTACGAAATTTATTTATTCACGTTTGTTTCGCTGTTTGAATAAAATTTATACAATTTTTGTAATTTTTAGTACGAAACATGCTTTTTTTGTATTTTTCTGGTATTTTTTTTTGTTTGAGCAAATAAAGGCAAGTAAGTGCGTAATTATTGTAGACAATGGCTGTAGTTTTATTTGTAGACAGTAAGCTTTGTAAATTTGTGCTGAGAAATTGTGTGGATTTCATGTGAATTTTTGTGAATGGTGCCGAAAAACTGTCTGAATTTTGGCAAATTTTCGAAATATCGTTGCTAACTCTGTGATAAATGTCTGTCTGCTCCTTGATTCCCCATTACTCTCCACAAGGGCGACAAGGCAAAAGACTCCCGCACTTGCCGCGGGTATTTGTACATCCCCCAGTCGCTGGTGTATACCCAGAAAGTATCCCTCCCCCTCGTCGACCCCGGCCAAACTCCAGAGAACAACGAAATTCATAAGACAAGGGGATACAACCAAACGAAGAACAAAAATAAGACGAAGGCAACGTCGACATCGAGAAGATCTCGATCCCATCCGGAACAGAAAAAAAAGAAAAAAGAATATAACGAGAGACCACTCTACTCAGTGTCAGTGGCTGGCTGGTGGTGGTTGCAGGAGAGGAAGAACCCAAGTCTTATCCTCTTCATGTCCAAATGCGCCACCCACCCCCGTTTAAGGTGATGTCTTCGACATTCTTCACTGCTGGTGGAGGACGACGACGGGACCGACCCGAGTGCCAGCCGAACGAACCCTTCTCGCAAAAGGACAGCCTTCGAAAGATGCGGGTGTGGGCAGGGAAAAAACTCAATGGGGGGTGAGCTTCTGTCTCTAACCCTGTTAGTCGTCTCCTTGATTGCATTTCTGAGAAGCGAAAAGCAGAGAAAAACGAAACCGAAAATTTTCGACCGAGACCAAGAAGGGATGGGCACTGAGGGTCCTCGGGTCGGATGGATTTAATTTGTTAGAATTTTCTTCGTTTCCATTTTTTTTTCTCTCTCTCTGCGGACACTTGCAGATGTGTCATGTGGAGTGAGAAGTTTTTGAGATTCATTAATGAAGAGATGCCCACACGGACGAAACATGTGTGTGCACTTTGGGGAGGCGGGTGACGTCTTGGGGTTAAGGCAAAACAACACGAGGCTGTGAGCGAAATGGATTTATCGTTGTCGAGTGCATTGAGTTCATGCAACGTCTTGTACAATTCTCTGCGACATTTTACATGGTTCTTCCCCTTGAATTAGATTCATGTGGAGTGACTTTAAGGACCCGGGCTTTAACGTTCTGCATTCGAGTAATTTTATCCCTCTCACTTGGCACATAACACACACACAAACACACACGAGCAGAGCATCTAGAAGGACCCCAAGTGTGTTTAATTTGCTCCCGAAAAAGGACAACACACAAGCACACACAAGACGATACACATTCACGCATCTTCATCACATGGCTAGATTGTGTACTTCGCTCGTATCGGAACCCACCCAACCACCCAGCGACTCGCCCATCCAACCACTCTAAGTGCACCTCCTGCCGGTATATTCTTTTCGGCGTCTATAAGGACTCAATAGAAGTCCTTGAAGAGCACACACGAGGTACCCTCGCACCGCCTGTTCACTTGCCAACCAGTCATACGCCCACCCACCCAGCAGCAAGCACAAACTCTTGGGTAACTGGTAACTCGACTGTGCGGTCCATAAATCCTTGGTAATGGCTGAGGAGGTTGCTTGCCTGCCTGCCTGCCTGCCTGCCACTGCTGTGCTCTCTCTGGTTCTTCCCTGCAAGACAAGGGACGTTTCTTAGAGACACAACACATGTGTAGTGGAAGGGTGTACGAATTCGGTATCCAACGATGAGAGGCGCTTGCTGCGACTCTGACTCCGCTCTGTTGCCAGTGCAGGATGATTGCGTTGCGCTGGGTGGGGGTATTGTTCTGGCAAACAGTTTGCTATTATCGTTTTCTAACATTACCAAAGGGATCATCCTTCTAGTTGTCTTGTCTCTGGAGTGCCACCACCCACATCCCAGGCCATTGAGTGGGGCAACTCCCTCGAATTGGAATCGGTTTCTGGGAGCAGGCTTCGCTGTCTCTTCACTGCGCGTTTTCTTTGTTCGTATTTGGCGGATGTCTGCCATTAAGACGATATGTCGAGGATGGTGTGGGTACGTGTGTGTGTGTGTTCAAGTTTGCGCACGAGGATGTGACTAATGACTTTTTAATTTTTGATGCTCCCGTAAAGCGGGGCGCCGAAATCAGTGTGACACTTGAGTTGCGATACACTGTAGGCACGTTCTGCCTGCGCATACACCTCTTCCTCTTCCTCTTCCTCTCTACCTCTTCCTGTTCCCTGGATAATATTTAATCAATCCGCCCACCCAGGCAGGCGCCCAAAACCACTGAAATTGCCGCATCCTTCAGTCAATCTTGAAGTCCACTCACACCACAGCATCGGAATTATTTCCTCGTTTAACTAATTTCACGAGCAGAAGACAAGTCCCGGTATATTCCACCCGAGGAAGCGTACCACTCCCCAGGGGGACTACCTACAAAATTTGCATATTTTCCGTCGTTTCGTACCCCATTGAGTGATGTTATTAGATTTCGATTAGACGAGGCCGACCACCACGGCCGCTTTCATCCACCTCCGGAGCCGGCTCTCAGCTCTCAAGCCTTCAAGCCCTACATGTGGCAACAACATTAAAAAGGACCTGAAAACTCTTTTTTCTCTCCTCCTCCTCCACCCACCACCCATCTCATTGCAAATTCAAACCAAACCGAAAAAAGAAAAGAAGTCGAGTAAAAAAGGAGGACTGGAACGAAATATCCTTATCCACCCCTATCCGCCGCCAACATTTGATGGATCCTTTTCTTTTTTTCTGCCATTGCCTCTGCCCGACACATCCCTGCTGCTGCTGTCGAGCGTGTTTCTTATTCAAAACGACGCGAAAGGATATCCCATCGCACACCATTAGAAGAACCCCCGAACGGGTTCGGCACGGAGAGGAAAAAAAAAGCCGAAGAAAACAAAAGGAAACGGTCCAGGACACAAAAAAAAAAAAAATGCCATCCCACCAAAAGTGGATGGAGACTATTTTTAGAGAGGGGTTCTCTGCCATCCATTCGACAGTGGATTAAACCCTTATCACAGACAGGAGGGACGACAAAATACAAAATTAACACGCAGCGAGCGGAGGAAGAAACCCTAAAGGTGGTGGTGGTGGTTGTTGGTGGTGGCGGCGGCGATGATGGGTATGAACGTTCTCCCTCTGCCATCGTCTTGTCGCACAAACACACACACACTCACAAGCGCGCGCCCCCCTGTCAGAGTACCCAAATTTTTGAGAGAAAAAACAGAGGAAAAAAAACACTGAGAAAAAGAAGACGGGTAACGTTTAAAAGCCTTGAAAAAAGGACCCTTTACCCTTTCGTCCTATTTTCGTGGTTGTTTGTATTGTACACGTCGTACCGTCGACCGGGGGGTGCTATCTTTTCTTTTTCCCATAAACGAGAGAAAAAAAAAACCGGCGAAACGAGAGCGTACCCACCCCTTTGAGCGGAGATGGCCGGTGGCTGATATACTTAGCATGCCCGCCCAGGGAAAAGGGAGTTGGTTCGGTTCTTTTTTATTTCGCGTTCATTTAACCCATCATCAACCCCTTTTTCCCGGCCACGTCGACCCACTTGAACCCTTTTTGCGAGACAACAACGGAGTGTATCTCGTCGGCAAACGCTAATGCCAACGCCAACGCCAACGCCATCGCCACCGCCGCCGATGCCATGAATGGTTGATGGTGGATGGGTGAGGTGGGGTGGGGGGTATGGAGTACGGGGAAGCTTGGAAAATTAATGTTGCCTCGTTGGTTTGTTTCGAGGAAAAGTCACCCCATTCAGTCCTCTCTGGGCCCCGCAAAGCCATTTCAAATCCAAGCACTAATTCCTTTCGGTGCCCACATTTCCGTGAGGATACGTCGTCGTCGCCAAGAAATTTCAAAAATCTTCTCTCGCAGGATCCTTTATATCCCACTCCTCATCGTTTCGCAGACATCGAGGGAAAATCCATTCATCCAACAGGCCCCCCTCCCTCATCAGACCACTCGCCCACGCTGCCGTTCGTGTGTACTTCGCTCGCACTTTTAGACCTCCACACACGTCCCGCTCGCCCTCGGATAGACGGTCTTCGTGCCGTGTGACACGCTTGGGCGGGGGACGAAGAATTCCATCCTCAATCTATCATTTGTGTTTTCCCGGCTGGGGTGGTAGGCTGAAATTTCCCCCAAATCCCTGTGTCTACCCGAAGAAGTTGTGTGCCTCCTTTCTTCTCGAGATCTTCCACTTAAAGATTTTCGAGACGTTAAAGGTAACGGAAATTCGAAGAAACGCCTCCACCTCCTTTTGGGTTGATGGCGTATACCCAATTCCAACCTGTGCATGGGTATGTGTGGGTGTGTTGCTGCTCCGGTGACAGGGACTAGCAGGGGTATGTCCCTTTTCCCATTCTCCCGTCATGCGGGCGGCGCTGACGATGGCACTGGCACTGGAACTGGCACTGGTTTCTTCAAAGTTTAGGATTTTGCCATGAGCCGACAGCGACGACGATGAGAACGATGTACTCGTTCGCTGTGCACCCAACCCTAATCCTGTCGTGTGTATACGATCCACTTTACCTCGCCCCCTCGCTGACGCCATCGCCACCGTCACCGTCACTACCGCCGTCACCGCTGCCGCCATCGTTGCCAGCATTTCTACATGTACACTTCTCAAGTATCCAACGCCGGAGGCGGTAATGTTCCTTTCTGTTGTTATTGCTGGCTGGTGCCCCAAAAGAGTTTCGTCAGGTCGACTTTGTCTCCACTCCAGCCAGCTCCACGGGGCGACGACGACGACGATGATGACGATGATAACGTGCATGGGTTGGCGTGGCCAGGGGCCGGGGTGTTGTCACATGAAGCAAGGGTGGAGGCGACAAAGGCCTTCGCACCAGCATTGGCTTAGGATCTTCCTGCGCGCCTGAGAGATCCTTCCCCATTCTGCTGGGCCGGGAAGAGGGCACACATGTGCCATGGGTCTGGTCATGTCTCATGCCATAACCAGTTTCTTTTTCGAGAAGAACTGCTGCGCTGCTTTGACAATGTGTGCCGGTTTCGCTTCATGTCGGTTTTTCTGTTTTTGTTTCTTTGCCTTGTGCCGTCATCAGCGCCGAGCGAGTGGGTGTGAGTTGTGAGTTGTGAGCTGCTGGCTGTGTGTTTGCCGCGCGGAGACGGATAACCGGGACTATTGACTAAGGCGCCATGTTCAACCCCATTCTCGGAAACTCATTTCATCATCGCAAGAAGCAGTCACACTGGCATCGTGTACAAGGCGGCTTTGTCTCACCCCCCCTCCCCATCCCCCTCTCCATCCCCACGTGCGCTTTTCTCTGCTTCTGCTGTTGCCACTGCTGCGACGAAGAAAATTATGCGAGTAAAATAAAAATTCAGTCCGTGGTGGCTGGGTGGTGGTTGGAGGGGGGCATCCTGCGGAAAGAAGGCAGTCGACCCCCCATCGCTTGGTTGCGTTCCCGCTCCGTTCGAGTTTCGTCGTGTCTTTTTTCCATGCTTTTTTTTTCTGCTCTGTGTGTGCGTGTGGTTGTGCTCTGTCGTTCTGGTTCGCATTTTGTAGACATGGTTCCCTTAGGGTTGCCAAATGATGGGGGTGGGTTGAGGCTGGGCGGCAGTGACGACGACGACGACGACGATAGCAGCAGAAAAACGGTGGCCATAAAAATTCAGCTTCCTTTCCACGCGAATCCTAAGGCGGACAGGACACCCTCGTCCCGCACGCCCACATTGAATCCTTTTTTCGCTCGCCCGTGTGTCTGTGCTGTGCGCCTTTTCTCTTAGTCAGGATCCGTTCCGTCTTCTGTCGTGATGGAATGGAGGGAAAAAAGGTATCTTTCCACCCCCGAAACGAAAATGGGATCTCCAGGACACCACTGACTTTCATTAATTTCAAATGCTCAGCCTTCATTCTTCCCCCATCCAGTCCGTCCCGTCCCGTTTCGTCTCTCCTACAGCTGCTTCCCCGAACCCACAGTCGGTGCTGTTCCTCCAACAGGATATTCAGCGTTCCGGTTCCACTTCTTCTTATATTTTCCACCTCCACCTCGCCTCTTAATCTTTTTTTTTTGTTTTTTTTTTTCCTTTCTACGTTGTTTTTGTTTTTATGTTTTTCGTTTCGCTTGAGTGTGGGAGTGGTTAGTGCGATTCGTTGCTTTCAACGTTAAAGTCAAACTTCGTCCTCGCCACGTCGTCGTTCCCACACCCAAGCGGCAAGCAGCACTGCGGCCGCCACCACCATCGTCGTCGCCACCAGCAAGAAGCAGAAGCAGCGGCAGTCCTCCTCGCCGGTAGGTGGCAAGGGTAGTAGAAATCGCTGAGGGAGAGCGCAAAGGGACCGAACGCGAAAGACCAACTGAAGAGCACCGTGGAGAGGGTGGAAAAAAAAATACAACAGGAATTCATTGTTCCTGTCCGCGTGCATTTTTTGAATTGCTCCCTTTTGTACAGCAGAGTAGAGCAGAGCACCACTGGTGCCCGGTAATCGTTCTTAATTCCTTGAAATATTCTTTTTCTCCCTTCCACCCGCTCTCTCTCAGTCTCCTGGTCTCTTCGAAATGGGGCGACGGGTGGCAGATGACGGCCACTGTGTGCTTGATGCGAAGTCTGCGAGGGTGTGGACTGTGGGGTCTATGCCGGGGATATTGAATGAGTAGAAGCAGAAGATAGCAGGAGCTCGTCAAAATCAGCGGTTGTATTGTCTAAACGATGCCCGCAGTTCTATTCAGGTTCTATCCAGTTAGACAGTTTTTTTTTTCCAATTTCGATGATAAGAGGGGATCCAGTTGGGGAGAGGGGGCATCTGTGATGATGGGTTTTCTTGACGGAATGACCAAGGGGCTGGGGCTGTAGTATGGTGTTCGAAACGGCCTATCAAGGCTTTAATTAAAGATATTTGCCTTTTCTTTCGATTTGCCATCGCGCAGTCATCAAAAACTGAAAAGGGGATACCTTATTTTAACTTTATTCGATCGTAAAAAAAGCCGGTAGACTGTTAAGAGTTCTTTTAAAGTTGAGGATTCCGGTGGATTAAGACATTTCAGTGGACGTTTCGGTTACGAGTGTTTTTTACATAGGCTGCATCTTCTGGAAGATGAAGGACTCAAGGGGAATCAGTTTAAGGAGGAAATTTAACTTTTAGTACACATGTACTAAATTAGTACTAAATCATAATTATCACTCC
Source organism: Eristalis intricaria (assembly GCA_964034865.1). Classification (NCBI taxonomy): domain Eukaryota; kingdom Metazoa; phylum Arthropoda; class Insecta; order Diptera; family Syrphidae; genus Eristalis; species Eristalis intricaria. The sequence goes on along the minus strand of OZ035877.1, from coordinate 1,291,381 downwards.
CAAATGACTTAAGCATCCTCCCAATTCACACTTCAACAAGTTTGAGTGTGTAACCACCAATCAACACAAAACAACCCCCAGTCAACCACAGAATAAACTTCAAATGCCCACTCACGTCATCTCATATAATCTTAGCCGTGCGTAGCACGTTATTCGAATTAATTGTCAAGTGGTCTGCAAGCATTCATGCGAAAAGTGAAAGCAAAACCAGGATATCATAAAGAAAAGAAAAATACAACACACTTCCACCCTCTCTTACACACACACACGAACATTGTCTGGGAATAATCCATTACCGCACAGTTAGCTTCCAAAACCCCCGCACACATTCATATCAAACGAAAACTATAAAAATGAAAAATAAGAAAAGACGAAAACACACAAACAACAACCATCAACAACCCTTAATGCAATCAACTCTATCAACTAACCACCCATCCACCCACCCACCTGTGAGAGAGAAGTCCAAAGAGTAGCGAACACGACGAGAGATGGAACAAACTTTTTCTAACTGCAGAAAAGAAACGTAAAAACGAGGTCAAATCACATTCATCGGCGTGTACTTAAAAAAAAAAAAAAACAAAACTGAAATGTACCACGTAGTCTACATCATAAATAAATAAACAGAGACACACCCCCGGCCACCCTTAGGTTGGGAGGACGACGACGACGCAAGCAAAACGAAGAAAATTGCGCGGAAAACCACTGTGTCATGTGACACACAAGGAGACCGCAAAAATAAAATGTGAATTGAATTTTGTTTAGGGGGAGAACGTACATACATTCACAAACTCATACACACACACACATGTGCACACAGCCGACGACGAGCAGAAACAATCATGGGAATCAGCTGTTTATGAGGAAGCACATGCCACAGGAGAAAAAATCATGAAAAGCCGGCGATGGTGGGTGGGGGGATGCGATGACGAAGATGAATTGGATTTTTACACTGTGTAGCCAGAAGATCGTCATGCCAATTCGGCAATCATTCGATCGGGACTGAAAGAAAAAGACACAAGCGCCCACGTGTTCCAGTGTCAAATGACATCATGCATAACATGAAAATCACAAAAAGGACATATCGGGGGCGGGGAGCGGAATGCAAAAGAAAAAATCAAAACAATTCCATCCACAAACGAGTTGATTTGCATAGCACGTTGTTTCGTCCTTGCTCTCTTTCAATGGGTTTTCTCTCTCCCTCTCCAGTGCTCTCTCGGTGTCTCTCTCGATTTGTGCCCTCCTGCCATCCACCCACCAGGCCAGACCAAGCTATCATGGGTGGAAATGCGCTCTCTCGTGTCTCTTTTTCAAATCTCATTCTTTCTCTCAAGGATACCATCGAAAGAGAGTCTCTCCATCAGTGTGTGCTCTCTCTGGCTCGGCTCGGCTCGGCTCACATCTCGCCCCCCAAAAGAATAGTAATTGAACAAATAAATGCAATTTATAAGCACTCACACACTTTCTCTTCTCACACGCGGCGGGGGGGCAACTTCTTTGGAGTCCTTTTTTTTTTCATTTCGAGACTCTCACATGGTTGTCATTGTTCTTTTTGTTGGGGCTCTGTCTGCCTGTATGTGTGTCTGGCTGGGAAGACTTTTTCTCAACAACAGCAACAAAAAACAAGAAAAACTTAATACAATGTAAATTTGTTCCTTTTTCGCTGCGCTGCTGCTCTTGTTGGCAGCATTCTCCTGCACTTGAAGGAAAACTGCTTTTTTTGACGTACAACGTAATGTACTTATGGACGTACACGTCTGTACATGTGTGTGTGTGTGAGTATCAATCTGTGTGAATGATTGTCTGCCTAGCATGACTGTGTGTTGTGTGTGTTGTGTGTCGGAGGACTATTCAACAGGTTGTTGTTGTTGCCACTGGTAGTTGTCGAAGTCCTTCTGTTTTGTTGCCTTTTTCTTTTCGCAAGGATAATCGGGTAATTTATGTTCTCCTTCGATTCTCTTCACTTTTCTGAATTTGTTTTGTATGTATGCTTTCATTTTTTGCTGCTGCTGCTGCTATTGTTGTTGTTGTTGTTTGTCCTTGTTTGTTTTTTTTTTTGCTCTTTTTCATGGTCCCCCCTTGTCAAGTCTCGTCGTGTATGTAGTTTATGTGAGAAAAAGAAGGCAAAAAGCTGCTCTCAAACCGGCAAAGAGAAAGTATCACACCAAGTGGGTGGGGATGGGGGTGGGGTGGTGTTTTCCTTTTCAATTTTTGTATGTGTGTGTTTTTTTTTCGCTCTCGGTTGAAGGGGTGAAGACGACGCTAATCATAAATTCATCATAAAAAAGGGATTATAACGATCATAAAGTGTTTGGGAAAGTCAGCCTGTTATGGAGTGTCTGGTTGGTGATGAGTGATGGGGTGTGGTGGCGGGTTGATGTATGGCTGGGAAGGGGGCAAATTGAATTTCATTAATAATTGAAACATCCTTGGCTTGGATCGGTTTTGTAATTGCTGTGGAAATTAATGTTTCGATGCGCACGTGGGAAGTGTGGCCAGTGGGTGACAATTGGTTTGTTGTCCTTTCTTTGAGCACGTGTGCGTTGGTTCACGTATGGGGGGTGGCAACAAATGGATTACTTACTTGTTGAGGAGCCGGCTTGGTGAAGCTGATGAAGTGGCAGTTGAAGTTGGTGGGGTTCTCGACATGTCCTTGTTCTTCACTGGAAAACTGGGCACAGATTCACGATTTGTTCTAAATCGTACAAGTCCACGACATCTCCTTAAAGGCAGAAGTTCTACTAGTCCACGACATGTTCTTGAAGGCGGGAGTTTTACGGATCCAAGGCAAGCCTCGCCTAGACAGTTTAGAGAGCCACGACGTGATCTTCAAGGCAGACTGGCTACAAGGCCACGACTTGTTCCTAAAGACAGTCTGTTGTGACGCCCACGAAATGCCCTTGAAGACAGTCTGTCTACACGTCCATGACATGTCTTTGACGACAGACTACCCCGTAGGGCACTGCCTGTCCTTGAAGACAGACTATCCGCAGGAGCATTATGTGATCTTGAAGACAGACTGTCTAGAGAGCCACGACGTGCCCTTGAAGAGAGGCTGTCTACACGTCCACGACATGTCCTTGACGACAGACTGCCCCGTAGGACACGGCATGTCCTTGAAGACAGACTATCCGCAGGAGCATTATGTGATCTTGAAGACAGACTGTCTAGAGAGCCACGACGTGCCCTTGAAGAGAGCCTGTCTACACGTCCACGACATGTCCTTGACGACAGACTGTCTAGAGAGCCACGACGTGCTCTTCAAGGCAGACTGGCTACAAGGCCACGACTTGTTCCTAAAGACAGTCTGTTGTGACGCCCACGAAATGCCCTTGAAGACAGTCTGTCTACACGTCCATGACATGTCTTTGACGACAGACTACCCCGTAGGGCACTGCCTGTCCTTGAAGACAGACTATCCGCAGGAGCATTATGTGATCTTGAAGACAGACTGTCTAGAGAGCCACGACGTGCCCTTGAAGAGAGGCTGTCTACACGTCCACGACATGTCCTTGACGACAGACTGCCCCGTAGGACACGGCATGTCCTTGAAGACAGACTGTCCACAGGAGCATTATGTGATCTTGAAGACAGACTGTCTAGAGAGCCACGACGTGCCCTTGAAGAGAGCCTGTCTACACGTCCACGACATGTCCTTGACGACAGACTGTCTAGAGAGCCACGACGTGCTCTTCAAGGCAGACTGGCTACAAGGCCACGACTTGTTCCTAAAGACAGTCTGTTGAGACGCCCACGAAATGCCCTTGAAGACAGTCTGTCTACACGTCCATGACATGTCTTTGACGACAGACTACCCCGTAGGGCACTGCCTGTCCTTGAAGACAGACTATCCATAGGACCATTATGTGATCTTGAAGACAGATGTCTAGAGAGCCACGACGTGCCCTTGAAGAGAGCCTGTCTACACGTCCACGACATGTCCTTGACGACAGACTGTCTAGAGAGCCACGACTTGCTCTTCAAGGCAGACTGGCTACAAGGCCACGACTTGCTCCTAAAGACAGTCTGTCTAGACGTCCACGAGATGACCTTGAAGACATGTCTAGACTCTAGAGAGGTACTACATGCCCTTGAAGATTGTAGGCCACGACATGTCCTTGAAGAGAAACAGGCCACAGGCCCTCGACGTAAACTCGAAGACAGACTGACAGACAGCCAGACAGACAGCCACGCCATCGCGAGTTTAGACCAAGCTTCAGTCCCAACCCAGCAGCTCGTTATGCCGAATGATTCCTTCTCGTCCTTCCTCAGCAACTCCGTGTTCTGTCTCCTTTCAAAGCAACCCCCAAATGCGCCCTCACACCTCGTCGATGTGACAGTCTAATCTTCTAACGCGCTTTTAATTCACACATCGTCGACACAAGTCCTCTTAAGAGTCCCTCAGCTCATCGATGTCAAATCATTTGCCAAAAGTACAGTCATCCATGCAGGCAACCAACCCCAAATCAAAATACGCATCGCATCTGCACACCAATTCTGACAATCGACCAAATCCAATCCCCCTCCGGCCTGTCGTGCATTTAATTATTCACTGATCCGCTTTCAAATTAACACCGCCAACACCCGTGACATGCTTCTGCATATTCCTTCGCAATTAGACCCCGTGCAGGCCTGTATCGAAGACAAGACCGTCTTCCATCTTCTTGGCATTCTTTTGGCAATATCGCACCATGCCCACGCAATAGGCATTAGTGCCTGCCAAGCCCAGCATGGGGTAGCTACGCTAGATCCCTCTCCCGCATGCCCATCTCAAAGCACATCTGTCCCCTGATCCCTCGGAAAGCCGCTTTCCACCAAAAAAAAAAATGGAACGAACGCAAAAGGACTCTGAAACCGGGATGGCCTGGCCGAGAAGGCGTCCTGGGGGAGGGTGGGGTGAATGGAGGAGGAAAAGACGAGTAACGACGCCGGTCTTTCAATCGACCCCTTTTTTAATTTTGTTATCTCCGATAAAGCCCACACAGAGAGAGGGAGCGAGCGTTGGACACAAGGAAAAAGGGACGACTAGGATCAACTCTGGGGCTTGCATCAGTTAATTGCTCCTTCTTTTTGGTTTTGTCTCTTCCTCGTTCGTTCGTCCGGGGAGGGGGGCTCGCAGCGGTAGCTCCTCCTAGTTGCCACACAATGGATGGGTGTGTAGAAAGTGTGTCCTTATAATTCTCTCTCGATTTTCTTCTTCATCTCTCCCCCCGCCCGCCCGCCCGCCAGCCAGCACCGCCACCCGTCCGTTTGGATGGCTGGTTGGCGTTTTCGGTTCGGGTCTTGTGTTTCATTTCATCATCCTCATCGCTCCTCTCCATCAGCGCCGTCCCGTCCTCCCCCCGCCCGCCCCAAAAAAAGTTGGCTTGTTTCCCATTCCCAGTCGTCGACGACGGGAAACGAAAATAGAACGCGGGTGGTTCAATGGTTTCGCAGAGACTGTGAGGGCGCCGGTAGAGGGGGGTTCCGAAAGTAATTTGCGATGTGAGTGAAAATGAAGGCAACGGACGGGTGGCAGGCAGCAGCGCAGAGCACAGAAAAAAAGGAGAAAAACTGACGAACCAAACCGAACACCCACCGTGCACACGTCCACCGCCCGCATGATGGAATCGCGTTGCTTAGAAGTTGGGGGGGAGCCACTGGTTTTTCCTACTCAACCCCCGGGCCATCATCGCCACCACGTGGCCTTTGTTCTCGACTGCGAAAAAGATACGACGACGACGACGACAAAAGTGGGGTGGGTTGACGGTGGTGACGGTGGCGATGGTGTCGGTGTCGGAGGAGGAGGAGGAGGAGGAGTGGAAGGACGACGACGACGAAAAGCAGAGCCCTCCACCGAGTGAGCACTCAGTTCATACGTCAACGTCGTCGCAACCATCCGACCATCCAGCCATCCGACCAACCCCCATACACTTTATGCACCCCCATTATGACAAACCAACTCACAGTCGGTAGGAAAGGCAAACGCTTACACTCCTCCGTCCTCTTGGCACACACATGGCCATCCAAAAATGCTGGAAACAGAGAAGACGGCGAACAAACGAGCCAGCGACCGAGCGACCGAACGAATGAACGAACGAAAAAAACAGCAGCAGCAGATTCCTGCTCGCTCGATCCGAAAGTCATCAGCACCACTCCAGGAGTGTGTCAACCCTCCACAGAGCGCGGGGGGTGCACCACTGCCGCCACTTCGCTTGAGATAATATAAAGTTGTTTCTACCCTTGTCCTCCCACCCCCAGCCCACAGCACAGGACACATGAACAACGACGAAAAAAAAAAAAGAAGAAGAAAAACTGAAGCAAAATGTGGAAAGGACACGGGATACTCAACAACAACTGACACTCCCACCCTCGTGTGCCACAGTCATCAGAATTATAGTCCTTCGGTGCCCCTCCAGCCTTTCACGAACCAAGATACGTACGACGAGCGGGTCGAAACCAGGCAACACAAAAAAGAAAAAAAAAAAGAATTGCTTCCACCAAAGAAGGACTCACCACCCTTTGGTCGGTGGACGGGCGCTTGATTCTTTCGTTTTTGGCTCTCCCATCGTTCGCTTGAGTGCTGCGACGTGTGTGCGATGCGCGCGTGTTTCTCTGTGTGCCGATGTGAGTGTGTGTGAGTGAGAGTGTGTATGTCATTGTCATCCCTCATCTATTCTAGTCAGTTCGAGTTCCGTTCGTTTCATGTCGCTGCTTCTTCTGAGAAGAAAGTGCACACAGCAAAACAAGACACACGATGGAAAAAAAATTTAAGGGAAAAAGGGCAGAAATTCCTTTTTGGGCCAACCAACAGAGATAACGGGTAAAAAGCGGACGGAATTATGCTGTGGAAGTATCCTCACCCTGTGGCCGTTTACCACCCACTCGCCCACTAGCCCACTAGCCCATCCGCACCCAGGATGGGCACGCCAGGGCACATCCCCACCGTAAGAAGACACCGTCGTCGGTCTTTGGATCTGCTCTATGGTTACTTCTATGCCAGCTCAGTTTTGTGCGGCTTGGGGACTGACATGTGTGCATGGCGGTGGAGTGGAGTGGAGGGAACGGGCTTGGCCTACGTAAAACTCCGAGGACATGTGCTTGAAGGTCTGCACACTCTTCACCATCACTCCCATTGTGTGTCACCATCGCTAGCGTCAGACCCCCACTCGCCACTGTCATCCTCGCACATTCTTGTTGCCCTCGTTGCCACCACTCGCTCGCATACACACTCGCCCGCACTCACCCGTTGGGCGTCTTGTTTTTTTTTTTTTTTTTTCTTCTTTCGCCGAATCGAATCGACGATGGTGCCGCCACAGCCTTACGGGGGGAGCTGCGGAAGGATGAATTTTTATGGTGGCCGCTCGTTCTGTCGAAAAATGATATAATGTTCGTACGTAGCGTGGCTCGCCCCCACCCTCCCATCGTCGCCATCGTACACATGCCCAGTTCAGCTAGGGACTCGTCGTATCCGTTGGCATTGACGGTTACTCATTTCCCTCTTGATTCGTTTCGGTTACGACGATGGGTGGATGTTGGTGGGGGAGGGGGTTAGGGTGGGCGTGAGGGTGAGGTTGAGTTCCTCGGGCTGGATCTCATATATTCCTGGCTCGGCGGGTACATCTTTTGCGTAACAATCGTCGCTGATGAAGCGGTGGGGGGTAGGTGAGCAATTTCGGTACCGTCGGTGTGATTTCGATATGATTGAACGTCATGTGGATCGACACGGCATGACAGCTGGTCGCGGCGAGGGCAAGGCTCTGTACGGCACACGCTGAGACGCCGGGTACTGTTGGTGGTGGGGTTCATGGCCGTCTTGGCAAGACCATCGATGTGACACAAATTCGAGCTGCTGGATCAGACTGTGAATCTCCACCCGAATCGATTGGTTTTGGTTCGTTTACATCGCTTCTCATCCATTAGGGCGGAGGGTGGAAGACGCCTGCCATGCCGCCGCCTCTGCGTAGCCCTGCACATCGTCAGACCTCATTCCCTTCAGTGAGTTTTTGGCAGGCAATGCATTACAGAACTTGGCTCACATCCTCGGCGCAAATAGACAAGACTCAGCTCAACCAACGGGCAAAATAAAACTTACGAAAGCGTAACCAAGGCGCACACGGCTTGTTGTTGTACCACCGAGACGAGTGATATCCGCAGTGGCGCCAAAGGGACACAAACCGGCGATCCCGTATCGCACATGAACATAAGCCTACGCCAATACGACAAACAACCCCCGAAACAGAAACGCCATCAACCATCCATGGCAGTGGCACCCACCCCCAACCATTGGCATCCTCCCCCCCGTCGCAGTCGTCGTCGTAGTCGTCGCCGTCGACATCATCATCTCTCGGCAATCCGACGAATAAAAATTTGTGGGATGCGAAAATAAATTTATTCATTCGTCCTTGACACAAATTAACCAACAACATGAAAGGAGCAAAAACGAAACAACAACAAGAGCGACACCATCAGCGGCAGCAGCGCGAGCAGTGGCAGTAACACTCCACGGATGAGGAACACTGATAACACACAACAGGCCACACACAAAAGGCGCTTGTTTGAAGGGAGAAGGGGGAGGGGGAAGTGGGCGGAAAAAAAATTTAACAAAAATTCGGCAGCCTACGGAGGTGTACGCTTGGTTTGGTTAAAACTCGAGATGATACCAAGTTTGCAAGGGCGAATAAACGCGCCTCTTTGTGGAGATGAATGTGCGCCTCTTCGGTGGCGCGGTGGGGTGGGTGGGTGCCAGGGCGCGTGGATGGGCCTCGACCTCGTAGTGAGGGAGGGATGTGCTTATTTTTTTTTTGTTGATTAGTACGCAATTGGCTAAGAAGTGGATAGCAAATGGAAATAATTGAGATTGAGTGTCGCGAGGGGTCCTTCAGGGCTAGTGACTGGTGGCTTGAGTGTCGCGAGGGGTCCTTCGGGGCTAGTGGCTGAGTGGACATGGGAACTTAAGAGTTCTGCCCAAGCGATAGGGGAGTAGTGGCTGAGTGGACATGGGAACTTGGAGTCGCGCTTAACGAAGACATGGACAATTTTTAGTCGCGTTGGACGGATGTGGATGGGGTCTGAGTGGGCATAGACCATTTGAGTCGCGGTATGCCCAGATCGGAGAATTTATGGAAGCTTAGAGTAGCGCTAGGCGATGGAGGGGCACTGTCCGAGAGGACATGAAGATTTGGAGTCGCGAGTGGTCGGAGACGGAGTGTCCAACTTAAGGGTCGTGCTGGATGGATCTGAGAAGCGGTGGAAGCCTAGAGTCGGTTGGCAGGGAGCCTGGAGAGAAGGATTGGGTCTGAGGAGATATGGGAACATGGGCTCACGCTGGACGGGTGTGGATTGGGTCTAAGAATTGATAGATCCTTAGAGCCCTGCTAAGGCGATGGAGAAGTAGTGGCTGAATGGACGCGGTGTCCCCTGGAGAGATGTCTATAGGGTCCGAGGAGACGTTGGACCATGGAGTCACGCTAGAGCTGGTCCTGTGCAGAAAATGACTAGGAACGGAGAGGGAGAAGCAAGCCAAAAGATTCTACCTTCCCCCAGCCTGTCCCTGCCTCTCTTGGCGTAGCCGCCGTTCCCTGAGAAGTTGGTGAACCTTCCCCGTTTACTGAAACAACCCGCCCCCACATCGTTGTTCCTTGTCAGCCAGTCTCAACAGGCCTTCAATCATTCAGACCTCCACTGAGCAATGCTTTGAAGAGAAATTGGAAAATAATGAACCTCTGAACGGAGAGAGAGGAGTTGATGGCACCGCCATCAGATGGATCAGCGCTAAGCCATCAAAATTGATTCCGTTTCGCACACTCGTGTCCACAAGCTCGTTCGAAACCCAAGCGAGTCTGATAATGTCCAAGGATTTCCGTGTGCCACCCCCTCCCCCCACTCGCCCCCTGCAGAGAGAGAGATCTCGAGAATCTGTTCAAATAGCGTTCCGAGTTGCCAAGGGAGGAGGAGGAGGGGTAGGGGAAGGACGGCTTTGGACAAAGAAGGTAAGAATGTGGATCCGTTTAATTCTTCTCGCCAAATTTCCCTCCTCATGGAGGACATCTCCCCCATTCGCCGTGGCAACTACACCCCCAGCCCGAGCCAGGGACATAGACAGCGACTCCTTGAAGGAGCACAAAGTAAAAAAAAACCCAAGAACCCATTGGCAGAGGTGGGCGGCGGTTGGGCAGTGGCAGGGTTTTGTTACTTAATTCATCCACGGTTGGATTTTCGTCCCCGGCTTCGTCTCAGGGTCTTTTTTTTCGTCTTGACACTGCCTCTGCTGCTGCTTCTGGTGCTTTTTCATTTCTCTCGTTTCACTCATTCCGTGTGCTTGGTTTTTTTCCCTCTGTTCTGTGTGTGTGTGTGTGTGTTCCTCCCTTCGGTTGATTGGGGGGGTGGCAGCAGAGTGAATCGTTGATGAGGAACGAACGAACCGGAGGTTGGCGATGGAGGCGATAGAGGGCAGAAAATTGAAGGCAGTCCACTGGCCACACTGACTAAAAGGATCCTAAAGCTATCCATCTCCTTGGTAATAAATTTTCCTTCTACTTCGTCGTCTTCGTCTCGTTGCTCGTTTCTATGTAGCACCGGTGGCGGTGGGGTTCTGTATCTCAGGACCGGATGATTGGGAGGCGGAGGCGCGCACACAGCGCACACTAAGAAGTAGGTAACGTTGGAAGGAATGGATCAAGAAATTAAGTCCCGGCATGGGGGTGACGATGAATGATTTTTTTTTGTTTCGTTCCTTCCCCCGACCGTTCGTCGGTTTCATTTGTCCCCGTTTCGCCCCGGTGGTGGTGGTGCTTTGTGTTGGACGTCCCTTATTTCATCTTTTCTCTGTTTCTGACTTTTTCGGATTTTTTTGCTGCTGCTGTTGTTGCTGTTGTTGTTGCTGTTGCTGCGGCTGCCTTGCGTTATCCGTAACTGAAAGGAGATTCTAGAGACTTCTGAGAATAGAAGCGCCAGAGTGGGGTTGTGGGTGGCTTGGCGAAACATAGACACACCAGAGAGAGAGAGAGAGAGAGAGAGAGAGAAAGAGAGTAATCAAACCCTTGGAGCCACCCCCTAATTCATTTAAGACAAGGGTACACAGCATTTTCTTAAGTTTAGATGCCAGAAACATTATTCCACCCCTTCTTGCCTTCACCGGTCCATACCACCTCTCGCCGCCGAGAGTGGGTGATACCTCCACCAGATGGAGGATTCTTCACCCACGTTGGGCGCCCATCGTCTTGGGTTTTAGTTCCGGGGAAATCGAAAATCCTGTACATAGGGCGGGAGTTGAAAAAGCAGGGGTTGGAGGAGGTCTGGAGTGAGAGTGAGAGACACTGGCAAAGGACAGAGACTATTTCTGATGCCGTGCTGTGCCGCCTGTGTGCCTTGTGTTGCTGCCGCTACCGCCACTGCTCCTGCTGCTGCTGCTGATGATGATGATGATGATGTTCGTGTACCGATAGTTTTAGGGTACATATATCGGTTTTACTACCCCCTTAGCACTCACTTTCACATCACAAACATTGGCCAAGACGTACAAAGGTACACACACCCTGCACCGGAAGGACGCGACGAGCGGGCACGGCACAACACGGCACATGGAAACCCATCCCCGCTAGGAAAATGTAATTTGAGGGTGCCACCACACTGACTCACATACCATCACACACACACATACACAGAGCCAAACTCATCTCACAGTGTTTAGGACTTAATGCACCTGCAGAGCCGAGCAAGGACGAGTGTGAGTTCGGTGGTGTGTCTAAGACGTTCGACTGGGAAGACAATTTGTGGCAGAGGCGGTGAATGTGGGTGGAGTGGGTGGACGGGCGGGATGCAAGACATATTTTCGTGTGCTTATAATTCAAAGAGGGTTGAGGTCGATGGTGTTGGCGGCATACATGCATATATCATGGATACCAAAATCTTAGACGGCTCTCTACAGATGCTCGTCCTACCTCCTCCCCCTCGCCCGCCACCCACCGCCCATCGCCCTCCTTCTCGACCTCGACAAAGATGGTTCTGTCATGTCGCCGAAATGGAATTACTAGTGGAATGGGCATCGGTGTTGGGCTGAGTTCGGGGTAACGTAGTTCGTCGTGGGGGCTTGAGGAGGCTTTGGCACAACACCAGCAGCTCTTTAGACGACGGCATCTTCAGCAGCAGCAGCGTAACAGCAGGCAAGCATATCAAATGTGCCGGTTGCAGAGCGAGAGACTGGAAGATGAAATATTCCTCTAACCTCGTAGCACACATACACACATACACACGCGCGCACGTCGATAAGAGAGGGCTGGGGGAGGTACACACAATCTCAAGGAATATGATAGTTAAATTTTCAGAGTTGACGATATACTCAGGGAAAATTCGAAATCCTTGGGTGGTGGTTGGCACATCCCATCCAGTGTCAAGACGAAATCCAAGAATATCTTGAAACCACCCCCGCCCCCTGCCTCTCTCCAAGGCAAGCAAACACCGACCGTCTTAAAGGAGGATCCCGAGACTGAGAGAGAGAGGGAGGGAGACTGGTGGAGGTGGGGTAGAAGACCTCATCTGGATATTTCGCAAAACCCACTAGAAAAGGGGACCGAGACCCATTCGAGTACAGCTCTTAAGCCATGGGTTATAATGAAACTTGGACAGAGAGTCGAGAGAGAGAGAGGCAGAGATGGGCGACCGGCGGCAAGAGAGATCCTGGCTGTGTCCTGCTCTCGGTCGCCGCCAGTCGATCGTGTTACTATGGGATGAGGGACGATTCCTTTCATGAACATTTCTTCTTTTTTTTCTTTCTTTTGCTTTCCTATCGTGCCCGTGTTTCTTGCATCCGCTGGCTGAGCGGAAAAGGAACAGAGGAGTGGGAGTGGCAGTGGGAGTGGTGGGATGTGGAGCGACTAAATCTGTACGGCTTCCTCTCGGACCGACCGAAAGAAGAAGTCTTCTTGTATCCTTTTGGATTTTTCCTATTTTTTTTTTTCGTGCTGCTCTGTGCCCTGGCATCCTTGTTTGTGCTATCATCTGGTTGTGTTTTTTTTTTTACTTCTTTTCGGAGGCTCCATCGTCATCCTTCCCCTGATGAATCTTGTCGCTCCCTTTAGGGCGGGCAGGGTGGTCTATTGGGCGTCCCCCAATGGGGTGGCAATTCTCATGTCTTGGCTCGGGCTGTGGGTGTGTGTGTGTTTTTTTTTGCAGTCCTTCATCGTAATTTTTTTTTTGCCTTTCGTCTTTGCCTCCAGTTTTGTGATTTCGTTCGTTTTTTTTGTGAGTGCCTGAGTTGAAGGACGAATCGAGTGGAAGATGGATCTGCGAGACGATGCTGCTGGCACTCGTGATAGTCGTTGGGGAATGGGTGGGTGGGTGGGTGGGTGAGGGTGAGGGATAGCGATGGCGATGGCGATGATTGTGGCATTTCTGGCATTTAATGTGAATCGTTGGCGTCGCTGTCCTTCGTTCCAAATTCGTTTTACGACTTTCATCACGAGGCAACGAGTAGGTTTTCCGAGCTCGAGATTTGGATCAAATCAAATTTGATGCATGCATTCGAGTTTTGAAACTGCCCTGTCAGTGACATGCGACCGAGAGAGAGAGATAGATAGAGAAGAGGCACTCGTGTGCCGATAAGTGTCCCAAAGCCAATTGGATGTGCCGTTCTCATCGTTGTCGTGGTCCAGTTTTGCTTTTGTCGCCTCTCGCCGGGAGGGGTGGGTGGCTGGGGGTGTGTGTGTCAATCCCTGTCGCATGCATGTGTTGGATACGGAGTACATACACTTGCGGTAGGTCGTGAACTCTACTTATTCCAGAATCTTACAACCGAACCTGCTCCCTCCCCGTGTTGTCACCTTCATCACCCACCCACCCCATCCCCCTTGCATCCGAATCCCCTAGTGATTGGCTTCAATCTTGTAGGCCTTCGAAATTTCATCTCATCATCATCATCGACATCATTAACTACGGTGGGGTGGGTGCTCTAGCTGGTAGCTCTCTATGTGCGATGATGCGGCAAATGGAATGGGGGGTCGTGTCCCATGTACACAGAGTTGCACAGAGTCAACGCATACACACGCACACAGGCGTACAACGTCAGCACATGTAAATGTCTTATCTGCGGCAAATGAGTATCCTCCCCCCACCCTCTCCCCTTCACCACCCCTGCACACAGTCAGTCAGTCAGTCATGCACATGTACGGCTGTGTGTGCGCCGAAGGAATACGCTCCCAAAACGACCGCCCACCTGGACACCACCAGTCTTAAAGACAGTAAACTTTAATCTGTGTATTTGCATGCGGAATAAGTAGGTAGTCAGGTGGTGGCCAAGTAGGCGGCGGCGATGGACAGGGAACGTTGGGCGATGGGGTGGTGGCGAGGCAGGGGATGAAGGTCTCTATGTACGCAATGCACACGTTCACCTACCGAACCTCCGAAAATTGTGTTTGGGAACACACACGAGGGGTTGTGACTGATAAAGCGGGCGGCTTAAGTACTGCATGGGGAAATCATGCTGAGGATGGAACTCTTGATAGCCTCTCTTATCTCCCCACCACCCTCCCCCCGCTCCGGCCATGCAATTTTGTTAGTAAATTACTAAAACGCTGACCCGGCCACAACCTCGTGTCTCCTCAGTGACTGGGGCGAGAGGGGATTTTAATGATTTTCATCATTTTTTTACTCAGACTCTTTAAAATGACGGTCCACACTCAGCCGGGGGTGTGTTCAGAGAGTCCGTCGTCAGTGAACAGTGACGGGAGGGACCTTAAACCTAACTGGGGCTTCTCTGCTCTATTTTAGATAGAACTACGTTGCCTGACAAGTGAACAAGTGAACCGCTAGGACAAAGCCTTGTGACATTTTCCGCTCTTTATTGCACCCATCGCCTGAACTCCACACAAAGACAGGCTCTGGCCATCAGTCCTTCGTCTGAACAAAGACAATCGCCCGTCCCTTTAAAAAAAAACCCCTTCAAATACGTAATAAGGCAACCAACAGAGAACCTAGTCCAAGTCATCGGCACAGTCAAGTGTTTCCGAATATTTCCTTCAATTGCTTTGTGATCCTCAACTGAAAGGCCGTCCCTGCCCACGGCTGCAGCTCTTTGCACGTTCACCTCATCTCCTTCGCAGAAGGCACTCCTGTGTCCCCAAACTTGACCCTTTGACTGATGTCCAAGCGGGCTGTTAGCAACGTTCCAACGATCCCATGCATCTTCAGTGAGTGCACGTCACTCTCCACCACCCCGCAACCTTCCTTCACTCAATCAAACTGTCTACGCACTCACTTCCATCACCCTTCCGTTCCCTTTCAGGCCACCCTCCATCACAGCTGAATCAATAACCCGCCATGCAGCATCGCAGCACTCGTCCGTCCACCACTGCCGCCCCGGAAGACGTACTTCTAATTACAATTCATCCCGTTTCTGCATCAAAAAATTCTGCACCCCTTCCCACCGTCACCCACTCCCCAGGCACACACTGAATCATCATCAATTCCTCAATCGCCGTGCCCGGCAAACAGAGAAGAAAAAAACCCAAAAACCATCCCAACCCCAACCCCAAGCACGACCCGAAAGACAAGAGGGTGGCAAAATGAAAATCCTTCTTGTCGCATGCCCATCCCTCAAACACACAATGCCCAGCACGAGAGGCAGCCGACGAAGGAGAAAAAAAAAACGAAGCGGAAAGAAGACCATACATATATAACGGAACCTTCCAAATTCAAATAAAACGAAATCCTTTCACCCGCAATACACCCGAACAAAGTCCTCGTTATAATTGAGATCGAGCAAGCGGCGCGGCGGTGGCAACGGCAGTGGCGGCGACTATTTAATCCCCCCTCGCACGTCACGCCACTGCCACGCCGCGCCGTGCCGCCGTCAGCGAGTGGAGTGTGTGAGAGGGTCGCACACACCCCTTCGCAGGGTCATCTGTGCAACTCCTGCAACTGCCGAAAAAATCATTTTCGTCTCTGTCACCGTTTCAATCAGGGAAGAGCTCATCAATACACTGCCCCTTTCCTCCTCTCCTCCTGGCCTTCTTCTATTTTTTTTGCTCTGTGTTGCTTTTGTTGTTTGCATCTTTTCCCTTGTTCGTCCCCTTCCTCGTCATCGTCCTGATCGGTCGGCGCGGTGTATGCAGCCAGTTTCGCCACGAGTGCATCGGCAGCGGCGGCGGCAGCTGAGTCCTTCATCTCGCACAACCGAAAATACCCCCAAAATCCAATTGAACACAACGGGATACGGCTCGGTGCGGCGCGGCGTAGCGCAGTCGAATATCATCATCGTCATCATCATCATCGCTCGCTCACTCCATTTTTTCCATCCATTTTTTGTGCTGTCCGTGTGCCTCCGTGTCCTCCCTGATTCAGCGTGTCCCACTCCACTCCCACCGACGTGGGATGAGTTGACGTAGAGGACTCTTTAGGTAAAAATTGGAACTTTGTCTTTACTTTGCGTGTGCGATGGACCATGCTACGATGCACCCCTTTGTTAATCGTTCGTTCCACACGAAGTAGAGAGAACCAGAACTCTCACAAAAAAAATCAAAACAACAAAAAAAAAAAACGAATAGGGAAGCAAACCCGTGAGGAATGCTTCGATTCCTCTTTCTCGTTGTTGCTGCCGCCTTCCATACCCGCGCACACGGTTAGGGGGATTAATAACAACCCCCAGTGTCGTAGGCCGTCAACGGAGACCACGACCACGACGAGTACCAAACGACTACGGCTACGATGAGGACGTTGACAAAAAAAAAAAAAGAAAAAAAAAAACAGCAGCAAGAAAACAATACACCAACGCTCCCATTTAGGAACGCACATGGGAATGCTATCCTAACATTGAAGAGAGTCCTGCACCCACTCACACACACATACACACGTGCACATCCTCTCTGTCTCTCTCTGTTTCACCACCACTCTCTGTTGTATATCAGCGCGGAAAAACAATATCCTGCGCATGTCCTTCGGTTTTGTCATTCACTCTTTTGCAACTAAAAACGTTGATACACGTTTCTGTTTTGGTCAGTCAGCAGTTGATTTTTAGTCCGATTGGTTATCCCTCTCTCCTCCTGGAGCAGTCAGCAGCCGGAGTGTTTGTGTGAGTGTGTGTTGTTTTTTTCAAAACATTTTTGGAAATTCCTCAATTCAGTGATTCAGTGGGGGAGCCCCTTAAATTCTGCAAGTGGGCCAAGTGAGCTTTGGAAACACTAGCCAAAGGATAAAGAGTGTGCAGTCACAACGACTGACGGCAAAGACCGCTAAGTGTGTGTTCACAGTTTCCCGAGTGAAGGTCAAGTTCAGGAAAAAAAAAAAAAACGAAACGAAAGAAAGAAACAGATTTTAAATTTTGCGCCCAATTTGGCGGTTAAGCGATTGCAATTTGAAATTGACTGACTGTCAGTGATTGAATTAACAGCCGCAGGCTGATCCAAGTGAAGTGTGACAGTTCGTGTGGGAAATAAAAGAAAAACAAACTTCGAGGCGATATGGCAGCAAAACGCAAGGCATCCGTACTCCTCCACAAGGTACTGTGAATGTTTTCTTTGTTTTTTTGTTATTTCTTAATTTCTTGTGAGCTTAAAAAAGGGTTTATTGTCGATTCGGAAACAAGGCACAAATTCGGTAACAATTTTAGAATCATCTCCCTTGTCTGTCTGATCGAAGAGGTCTGGGAACCAAGGCAAAATTCGAACAACAGGCAAAAGGCCTAAAATGTGTGCCGAAATTCTGGCTGGTCCTTCAAATCGGCCTAGAAGTGCGAAGAAATGAAGGTCCTGTAGTCTCTCAAAGAAATCAAGTGAAAATTCGAACAACCCGCAGGCCTGAATTTCGGGCCTAAATTGTATTATTATCTCCGCCCGAATTCTGTCAGGTTCCTCAAGTAGGTTTGGTTGGCCCTCAAATTGCAAGAAAATGTTCGTCCTCTATGCTCGTAGAGTGTTCGAAACTCGTGAAGTCTTTGAAAAACACCAAATTTTGATGTTTTCTATAAAAACTACCTCAAATCGAAAAGAAATATTGGTTCTTTCTATTCTCTGTCTGTCAGAATATCATGAAGCTCTTGAAAGAGATTAAAAATTCGAATAACAAACAACACACAGGCCTAAGCCCACAATAACAACCCACAGGCCTAAATTTCGGGCCCAAATTTTGTCATCAATTTCCCCCGAACTCGGCCCAGCCAGAGTTAAAGTGGCAGCTAAAAGTGCTACGAAATATAAACTCTCTCTGCTCGCAAAGTTTTAGAATCCAGTGGTGACTGTGAAAAATTTGAGCAACAACCCATAGGCCTAAATTTCTGGTCCAAAATTTTGTGAAGTTCTTTCCAGACATAGTCCCAAGCCTCGGTTTGGGAACTTCTATTCTCTCAAAGTTAGAATCTGTCAGGACTTTCAACTCAAAAATTCGGACAGTTCACAGGCCTAAATTTCGACCCAAATTCTGATGATTTCCATTCAAAAAGTATCTCAAATCGCAAGAAAATGCTGTTCTCTGTAGTCTCAGGCTGTTACGACCTCTAAAAGGCATTGTGACGCCTCAAAAATTCGACCAACCAAGAGGCGAAATCAAGAGGCCTAAATTTTGGGCCAAAATTTGCCCCGAAATCCAGCCGATTTCAAGACCGTGCAAGTTCAAGTGCAAGAAATCGACAATCCATTCCACTCTGAGGGTGTTCGCACGTCCTGAAGTCCAGCGAGGCCTAAATTTAGTGACAAATCTGATCAAAATTTAGCACAAAATATGGAGCCCTTAAGCTTCTAAACTTCTTTGACCACCAAGACGAATTCCTAAAGAAATTCCTCATAATTCCCAAGACCAATATCCGTCTCATCATCTAAGCAACAAATTTTTTGCAAAAATTCCCAAAAATCCTCTCAGTAAAAATTATGCCAAATTTCCACTCACCCCTCCCCGCCGCCAAATCAATTTTTGATTGATTTTCCCAAGGGTAGGTCAAGACGATGCCTAGAGTAACGATTTTCCTTCAAATCACACTGCACCCACCCACATCCCGTCGCTCGCTCTCCTAAAGTGCCTCGGCAAGTTTTCAAGAAATTCCATTTCCAATTAACTCCCTCCTCTGATGTCATTGAAAATTTATTTCGTCCTCGTTAGGCTCTCTCACAAATTACCCTTCACTTCACTCCCCCCGGGTGGGTGCGGATTAGAAAAATGGTGCCACCGAAGTGGCACCGCTGCCTACTTCATCGACACTATGTGACCAAACCAATTTTTGGCCCTTCAACCCCTCCCACTCATCTACACGCGCGTACACAACCGCGAGAGCAATAAAAACCAGAGACCATCCACCATCTCCACAACCACCGACGCCCCAAGTGGAGAGCAACAAATCAGCTGGCCAATTACTTCCAGGAAACGTCAAGACATAAAACAAAAAATTGATGAAAACCCACCACGAGAAGACGATGAAGCGAAGGGCGTACTAACATCACACAAAAAAAAAAAAAAACGAAAAAAAAAGACCGAAAATTAATCATATATCCTTCGCATCGTGAAATACGTGAGTTTGTGTGTGACGGCGACCACCACGAGCAGCATTTTTAGGGTGTCATGACGGGGTGTGTGGGGTTGGGGTGGGGGGTGGGGAGTGGGGGTTGGGGGTAGTGAAGAAACTACGTTGCCCCGCATTGCCGCGGCAACAGCGGAGGAAACTGAAATAACAGTCAGCACACACGACTAGATGTCGAGAACAAGGACACATCGTCGTGATGGGGGTGCCTAGATAAACTGGTATCCCGTATCTACACACACTCATCCCCCCGCCCAAACCCCCCTAAGGCCACCGTCATCATCATCAACATCAATGCTACCATAACTCACCCTCGCAGCGCCCCACGAAAACCCGCTGGTGCCGTCTCGGTGTGTATGTGTGTGTGTCATGACAACATCCACCTCCCAAGCCATCCCATCGCACAAAAGAATGAGGACAGCCCAAACGTCGTCGACGACGTCGCCAGCAACATCCCTCCCCACATCGTCGACATCGTCGTCGTGAAAGAAGGAAAAAAATACCGCTCAGCCTGCGAGGAAGGAAAAACAAAACAAAAAAAAGCACAGAAATCAAGAAAAATTCATAATCATCCCCCTTTTTCGTGTGCTCCCTCGGTAAGGAGTACCCACACCCACACCTCTGGCACTCACTCTCTCCCACCATCCATTCGTCCACCCACCCATCCACCGTGACCCCTCACCGACGGTCGTCGCTTCTGGCACTGCCCCTGCTGCTGCTGCTGCTGCTGCTGCTACTGAAAAAGTTCGGACAGCGGATAATCCCTCAGCCAAAGACGAAGCTACGTTCCGTGTGTAGGTTTGATTCATTTTTTTTTTTCTTCCTTGCTTGCTTGCCTCTCTCTCTGCTTTGTTATCTACCTCCTCCGCAACATCACAGGCTGTGGGTGAGGCGGGAGATGGGAGGGGGAAAAATTAGAAAATTTTATTCTACACCCAGCATGTAGTCGAAGGAAGGCTGTCGCCGCCACCGTCGCCACCCCGGTAGAGTGGGAAAAACCAAGACAAGGGGAGAGGCACCCAGCTGTGCCAGCTCGGCTGCAGATGGGTTGGCATGGGCGAGGGTGGTGGCTGGTAACCACATCAAAAACCCACACCCGCACCCATGCCACTGGGTTACACATTGCTCACGGGGGCGATGATGAAAGAAGGAAAACCAAGAGGGTAGGGTCGGATCTAAGGCGAAATTAAGGCGCCCAACCATTCTCCATCTGCCTCTGCCCTTCCGCTCCACGCCCCCGCCTTTATTCATTTATACAACTCATCATCAGGAGTAGTGGCAGAAGCAACTACACCACCGTCACAACCACCATCGCCACCACAGTCAGGAGCAGTAGGAGTAGAGGCAGCAGCAGCAGCTTGTGGAAGGCTAAAATCAGCAGGAATGTTCTCCCCACAGCCCCCCCCCCCCCCCCCCCTCCACACACACCCAAAAAGGGACCCACCCATCCTCCTCGTCGTCGTCGTCGTCGTCGCCGTGAAGAGAATAAAAACCGGTCCGTTCTAACAGCGGCGTAGCCGACCCTTACTTTATCCACTTTCCTCGCCAAAAACGAGAAAAAATAAAGCAGCACAGAACAGAAGAGAAAAAGTCCATTCTATGAAAATCCCTCGTTCGGTTGGGCGTGTGGAACGCTACACAAGGCGAAAGGGAAAAACAAAAAAAAAGGAAAAAAATCCAAAGAACCCTTCAGAGTGGAAAGAAAATTCTTATGTGTCGTGTCGCAGGACGACGGTGGTGGTGGTTCGGGTGGCTTAGCTAGAAACCTTCATTTCGGAGATATCCTCTCCGACACCGCCAACGCCACCGTCGTCATCCTCTTCTCGGCGTTGCCGTCGTCGTCGTCGTTGTCCTCATCATCCACGTCCTTGTCTCTGAAATAGAACACTGCGCGCGGTAGCACTCGACGTTCCCTAAGGGTTGTGTGTAGGCGTAGGGCGGTGGGTGGTGGTGGCTGATGCGAGCTATCCCAAAAATCATTTTCATCTTCTTGCACAATCCTTCCACTCGCACAGCTCGCACCACCAACTCCGGATTCCGGATTCATAGTCGCCGCCAATTTTATGGGTCGTCTTCTACGTTGATACCGAAAGATGGGTCTGTCTGTCTGTCTGTCTGGGGCGAGCTTAGAGGGACTCAAGCACACACTGTCAGCTAGGGGGAGAGAGCGAGAGTTAAGAGCACAGACGATGGAGTGGTATCTCAAAGTGGCAGGGCATTGTGTGTATTATCCTTTCCCAGTTTGCCAGTAGTCGTCGTCCCTAGTCTCCGTCGTCATCCAGCCGCGTTAGCTTCGGTTGTCCTCCGACATTCTACTCATCATCATCAGCAACAGAAGTTACTCCTTCTTCTCATCCACACCACCCAGCAGTCATTTTTATTCTTCTTCCACCGCTGACGCCACCGCTCCCATCGTCCTCATCGTCGTCGTCGCCGCCGTCAAGCAAGGAGGAATCATCTCGAAAAATTACCCAACAATGCAGTGGCGGGAGGGGGGGGGGGGGGGGCAGAGTGTGGGCTCCCTTAAATCTACCCTCGCTCACTCACACACACACGAGATAGTCCTACCCACTCATATCAATTCATCCGCAACGCCCAGATCCCTCTTGGTAATTCATCATCCCTGTTCTGTCTATCCCCCCACCCCCACCCCCACCACCACCCACACTCACACTCGCATCTCAATCGCAAGCAACCCCATGCCCGATCCGGCACTCCCCACAAACCATTGCAGAACCGTCAACCACCTCGACATCTCCGTTCCCACAGCAACGACGGGTCTAACGAAAAATCGGTTTAGGCGGCGCGGCAGCGGCAACGGCAACGACGCCAGTAGTAGTGGCAGTGGCAGCGGCAGCAGTGGCAATGGCAATGCTGCTGCTGGTGGTGTTGGTGGTGGTGTTACCGGAGGAGATAACCTAACTTGCCTCCCACCACCACTACCACCCCCACAGCCACCCACTCACCGAAATTCTCTTCATCGTCGTCGACGTAGCCACCTTCTATCAAACACGGCCTGCCCGAGGGAGGGAGTGGGGGAAGCCGAAACGGAACAGAAAAAAAAAAACGGAGAATCCTTGGGTTTCGAACCCGAAATGAAGTCGAAGTGACGGCTTGTTTGGGGGCGGGGCAGGGCTGAGACAGCGGAGACACGGCACAGAGCACTGACGGCAAACAACGTTTATCGGAGCGTAGCTCCAGCGGCTGAACCGATGGCGGCATAGGCGACCGAAAGGAAGGATTTAATCTTCGAAAGAGAACGCCCTGAAGCCTTTCTTTGCCTTTTTGCGTGTCGATTTGATTGAGGGCGGGACCAGTCTGGACGACGGTCATGTCGTTTGGGGAGCCGTCAGAAGGGAGCATAAGCCTGTTCCCTGGGAACATCGCAGCTCCACATCTCTCAAGCCCCTCGCCAAGCTTATGAAACCCCTTTGTTCCCCCACAAGGACTTCATTCTTTCGCAACCAATCACAACAGGCCCTGGACAAGATCCACGGTACTTGCAGTGGAACTCGCTGCGGTCCACTCAACCGCTGAAGAATTCATTCCATCAACGAATGCAAGTCAATCGGATGAAATCAACCACTCAGCCTTCATTTGCGATTCCAACGCATGACCCGCCCTGCCAATCCCAACCTGCCACCCACTCCCCACGGTAAGCGGCAGTGGCAGGGGTAGTTTCTTTGGGAATTTTCATAAAAACCAATTAGTGCTCCTTTTGACCCTTAACCACTGTCAAAACACACAGCGACCGGGCGCGGTGATTAACGGCTTCACTATCGTGTGCAGCTCACTTCAGTCGGCTTTCGGAATAAACCTAACCCCGTCCCCCCTCTGCACCCAGCGCCCCCCAAAGGACCCAATCCTTTTTCCAGATAACCCACACACTCACTATCGCCGTGGAAGTCCCATGGAACACATAAAAAAAACTTAGAAGGGCCGTGGGAGGGTGGACAGCGGAGAAAAAAACCAACAAACTCAAAGTACTAGACCTCTGTGTGTAGGTGCATCCTATTGTTACCTCGCCAGTGCTCGCACTGACCAGTGGACCGACGACCAACGACCAACGACCAACAACCAGTCGACCGTCGACCGATGACCAGCGACAACGACTGGCGACCTACTACCTTCCCACGAACTCGAACCTACTGCCCACTACTAGGTCGTACCGGGCTCGTTGTTCGAGTATATCACGGCGCATTTTGAGGTGCAGCAGCAGCAGCAGCAGGAGCAGGAGCAGGAGTGTGTACGAGTTAACGGCAAACGAACACAAAATTGAAGAGGGCCACGAGGGTAGCTCGCAGTCCCATTAGAACACCGCCAACTATTCTGGAATCATATAAAATTCCACACAAACCCATACACACACACACACACTCTCCCACACCCACATACCATCATCGGGTGGTGGTTGAGGTACGCGCACATTTCTTCCTTTTTTCATCTGCCCACCAGCGGATTTCTAGAACTCCGGCTGTGCTCAGCTATGCCGTGTGTACGGTGAGGTGGAAGGTGTGGGGGGGGGGGGACGGGGGAGAATTTCATTTTTTCCCTCTACACTCCACCACGGTTACAGGTGTGGGTTTTCAGTCGGGTCGCCTCCAAAAAAGCCTCTGGGACGAGCACGGGGTCTGTTGGAAACAAAAACACACACATACCCTCCTCCTCGACACGGGCAGTGGGGTGATGTGATGGCGCGCATAGATGACGCCTTAAAATTGCGTGCTGAGGCCGTTGTGGTGCCCTGCTGCGGCAGCGGCAGCAGCGTTGTCGGCGACGACGATGGAACGAGAGGGTTTGGCGATAGTTAGGAACGAACGCGAGGCGAGAGATGGGCTTACGGTGGAAGGAAATGCGATTTGTAATGGGTAACTGTGCGATGTGTACACCGCGCCGCGCCACCACCCAGCCAAACCCCTTCGCACTCACTCTCTCGAGGTGCACTTGTTTAAATTCATTTATTTACTTCAGCCGAGTGGCGTTGTGTTGTGTTTCAATTTTTCTTATTTTTTTGTTTTTTCCCGCCCGTGATCAGAGGGGCGCCTTTGTGCCTTGTGTTGGATTGCGTTGCAGTGGGCGTGTACTAAACACCCACTACACTGCTGCTGGCCACCCTGTCGTCCCCCGCGCCAGTGGAACTTCTGATAGAAGTATCAAATCCCGCAGGACATGTGCCAGTTCTTGTGCACATTTTTCATACACATGACTTGCAACAAACCCTGCCGTAGGGATGGTTTTGGGTGGGAGTGGGTGGCGTGGGGTGTGGGGACAGGGTGTACAGTTATCATTCATCCTCCCCCCCAGAGGACACAACAAAACCAAGGAGAAACTAATAAAACTTCATTTGGCCGCGCCAAAGGAAGGCCAAACATAGAATTCGTGGTGGGGTGGTAGGGTGATGGGGTGGCCTTTCGCCTTTGTGATCGATGAAGACCTCTGAGAAATGCCAACAATCTCTGATCCCACTTCGTGTTGGTCCTTCTGGCAACGCACATTCCGGATGATTGAAGTCTTATCCAAGTCAAAGACGACCGGCCTCCGCCCCCCACCCCCACCCACCCAAATCCACAGCGACTGACTTTCATTTCTTTTCTGTGGGGCTCTGCGATGATGATAGCCTTCGTTCTGTGACGAAGGGTGTGTCATGGCATACGCACGTAAGGAAGGACACACCACCCCATCCACCCACCCACCCACCCACTCTTGCTCATTTATATTTCCTCCAACAAGGACATCCCCGTGCCGCTTTATTAGGACGCAACACACCGACAAACGAACAGAGAAAAAAGTCACACAGCCAAAGGGGGAGAGAGTCCAGGGGGTGGATGGGGATGGAAAAGGAAAAGGTCGTAAAAACTGTGCGACTGTGTATCTCTTAGGCAGCAGAGGAATTATTCGCTTCGAGATCATTTATCTTGTCGTGTGATACTCCTTCGGGTGTTTCCTCGTAAAATGTCACTGCCTTGCTGTTGCCTCTCATTCCACCAACCCCCCCTCCTGCCACCGCCCACCGTCAAGTCAAGACTTCTGGGTTTCTGAATTTTTCCAGTCTCCCTCCGACTCCAGCTGTGGCGTCCAGCCAAAAGGAGAGGCAGTCGGAATCGACCCTAATTAAGATGTTGACGTTGGCGACTGTGGATGTCAGGGTTCCTAATTAGAGAGGAAATCATCAAATGCCGCGAAAGGGGGTCAACTGGGATCAATACTTTTTTTTCTTCCCCCTTCTCTTTGAGTGGAGCTCCACTCCACTCCAACTCGCATCGCGTTAAGGTCACTGACTGCGAGGGGACTGTGTGTAGGTTGCTACATTATCACCTCCCTCCGACATGTCGCCATGGATACGTGGATACCCGCCCGCGCTCGTTTTTTTCTCGCGGAAAGGATTCAAAAACCATTCGCATGCATAAGCATGTGTGTACATGCCATCATCATCAGCGTCATCATCGCTGATCTAACGGCAACGTGAACAAAAAAAATACGAGAGATTTCGAATTTCCCTGCTCGCGCTAAGAGCTAAGTTCACCCCCAATGCAGTGCCCTACGACCGCAGCACATGCACAGTCTCTCTCGCATTCTCTCTCTCTCTCTCTCCCTCCCTCTCTGCCCCTAAGTAGGCGCGCAGTTTCTATCCACCTAGTCACTGTTCAGTGTTCACGGTTCGATTCCCGATGGCGTGTGTTTTTTTGTTCGCGTGGGGAACATTCTCTACCCTTTTCGGGGCCACCCAGCTCACCGGGGGATAGGTAATTTGAATCCCCCTCCCTTCTCCGCCATCAGAGGATTGATTCCTGGTGCGCCTGTATGCGTCCAAACTAGGGAACAACAACAGCGGAAAAAAATATATAAAACCGGGAATTCTGAAAATTTTAGTTATCCTCTCTTGCAAAAAGCAATCGCCGCCACCACCGCCAACCTATCCCCCTCCCACCCTCCAGGAAAAAAAACTGTCCTCTTTTATTGTTATATCGCAGGCCTACCATATAGATAAGAGGTCGGACCGTGGGCTGGGCTGTGGGAGTCGGGGGAGTACCCAGGACGAGCGCAAAAAAGCAAACCGACACACGGACGCACACCGACACACGACCAAGGGTTGTGTGTAAAACAGACAAAATAAAAGAAGGGAAACAAAAAATTATATAGGGTGCGTCATGCTATAGGCCCGCCGCCGCAGCGCTTCTGATCCGCCTTCTCTGCCACGAGACGGATGATGATGATGATGATATCGTTCAGCCGCCTCCAAAGCCGCCCTCAACCATCGGCCAGCTACTAGATATCACACACAACCGGGCTACGGTACACAGCCAAAGGACGATTATTTATAGAGAGGGAGCGAGCGAGGCACCGGAGGCGGGGAGGTTGTCAGTGGTGTCCTACCGGTCACCGTGCCCGCGCTACTCCCACCTCTGCTGCTGCTTTTCGGACTCAAACTGGAACACGAAAGGCGCCCGCACACCCTAACCCACCCAACTCGTTGCCCAAAGGGGGGGCCTACACACACGCAGTCATACGCAGTCACGCACGCATCCTCGCTCAGATAAGTATGTGTACACCGACCGTCCAACCGACCGACCGATTGCGACGGCGACGGAGGGAAACGGGTGAAATTGCGTAATTAAAAGACGGGAAGGGTAGGCTGTGTGTGGGCCACCTTTGAAGGGGGCTGATTCACTGGTAGTGACCCAGTGCACCACCTCGGCAGTATACATGCGATTATTATGATTATGATGATAATAATGTGTCCGGGGACGGGCTTGCGTGTGCATACGTGTGTGCGTCTTAACTCCTCCGTCGTCATCGTCGTCGTCGCCTTTCATGTTTGGCTGCCATAATTCTCGACTGGCAGGCGGTGTGCAACTGCACAGCACCAGGAGCCCGGAGTAGTCGTCGAAGTTCGGTCGAAATGGGCTTCGATGTGTGTCCCATTCTCATCCTCCACCCAACCACCCGACCACCCGACCACCGACTGCCACTCTCGCCTCTGCACTTCGCTATTATTATAATGCAAGGAGGTTACATAACTATACGTCAATCAGGTGCGGAAACCAACGGGTTCGGCAGGGCGGAGGGAGGGAGGAGATGTGCCGACGGAGAGAGAGAAAGAGAGATATTTATGTGAAACGTGCGTAAATGCTTCACTCCACCACCGCCGCACCGTCACCATCCTTATTATTATTACAGTCCGTCCACATGAGCGAGCCACCCCTAAAATGCGGCACGCACTTGCTCATCATCCATGCACACACTCTGGCTCCCAGTGGGGCTCCCGGTGTCGGTGACTACCGCGTGGGGCCGATTGGGGGGTGGGGGGATTGGATTTCATACAGGAAAGTAGTGCGCGTTGGGTTTGGCTCGCGTTAAAGGCGGTTGACACAACAACAAAAAAAAAACTGAAAAATACGCACACACTCACTCGGGTGGGAGAAAAACGGAAAAACCCCCTGCGCATGGGATCGTGTTCGTTCGCTTTTTTGTGCGGCCACCAACTTCCACTACAATTTTTGCATTTTGCATTTGGTTTGTGATAAAACTGCGTCGCGGCCGGGTCGGTGGCATGAGCGGTGGTCCATGGATTCCATCCATCCTCCACCTACACCCACCTCCGCCTGGCCTGTCATACGCGAATATTTTCTCTCGGCGGGTTTTTATGTAATGAACGACGCACATAATGCCGTTGCATCGCACCGCGATACAATCCACGGATGTGCGGAGGGTTTCGCTACGCATTTTGCGCCTTAAACATGGTATCCTGCTGCTGTTGCAACTGGCACTGCTTTTGATGATGGTGCTGGCTGGATGGCTGGCTGGATGACTGGTTGGTTGCCTGCGTGGCTGACTGCCGATGGCGGTGTTATTGTGAGGAGTGCATCCATCGAGTGCATCACATTCCGATTCCACCCACTCGATTCCATTGTGGCAAGTGGATCTCATCCGAGTTTTGTACTATGCCAAGGCCTGGCTGAGCCCTCATTCTCTCACCCGAAAAAATGCCCAGAGGCTGTTTTTGCAATCACACGCATGATGATGAGTTCTTTATTTTGCGCGTTCGCGTTGTTTTTTTTGCGTATCTTCCCAGTCCATACGCACACCCGGTTTTTCTGACACAATTCAAACCCACCACCAGCAGGGCCGCCGCACCGCGCCATCGACTATTGCACGCAATTTT
Organism: Eristalis intricaria; assembly: GCA_964034865.1. Classification (NCBI taxonomy): domain Eukaryota; kingdom Metazoa; phylum Arthropoda; class Insecta; order Diptera; family Syrphidae; genus Eristalis; species Eristalis intricaria. Next base: position 1,262,741 of record OZ035877.1, on the reverse strand, counting down.
TCATGAGTCTGGCAAGGGGCAAGGGGGCAAGGGGGCTCATTTGCTTTTTCTGTCCAGAATTCCGTGTGCAGTCTATGTGATGATGTCGAGCCTTCAATCTGCTGCATTCTACATCTCATACTCCCTGCGACCAATGATTGCTTCTCCTGCTGCTGCTGCTGCTGGTAGTGCTGGAGCTGCTAACTGAATACAGGGCGGGGGAGCGAGGGGCTGAGGAGCGCAAGTTAGCGAGCGAAGGAGGGAGCGATGCCGATGCGAGCGAGTGAGTGAGTGAGTGAACGCAATTAAGGGCCATGGCATGGGTGGGACGACGTTATCGGAACACATTCGTGCTGATACTGCTCCTACTCCTACCGCTGGCGGTGGCAGTGGTGGTGCTGGTTGGAAGGGTGAGCTGGAGTGCGCTTAAGTAACCCCAAACACTATTTAATGAGATAAATAGGTAGTTGGTGCTTGCTTGAAGGTTGGTGTCGGGAGAGATGTTGTTGGGCCGTCGCTGATGCAGGTGATGCCACTCACCACTGCTGGGAGCCCAGCCAGCCAGTGGGTGGTATTATGCGAAGTGGGTGGCATTATGCGATGGTGGTACATATCGGGCGGGGGTAAGTTTCATTTTATTTATATATTTCACTTGTGCAGCGTGTTCAATAAAATTGTTGTTAAGCTTTAAAAGGGCGTTGCCAATTCGTTGGCGTTGCTTTAACAAAAAAAAAATAAGGACGCAGAGGCACATGCAAAAAAACATTTCTGTATCATCGGCCCACTGTATGTACAGTGCGTCGGGGGCTGATACGAAATGTGCGTGCGTATCCGGGGATGTGTCCAGAATGGAACACACAAAATCACCATTGGGCAGAGATAGGCGAGCCGTTTCTGGTTGGTTTCTGCCTTTGGTCGGCCTGCGTCTACACAAAAAAGGTCCTCGCCTTGAAGACGTAGAGTCTCACAGACGCCTCCTTCTTGTGCGAACTGAGTTAAGGACTCGAAGTGACTGTCGGAGGAAGGTAGCTGCGGTTGAGAAAGCTGACACGACTCGTTCGTTGTGGTCACCGACTTAGGGACTCGATGTGACAGTCGAAGCACCTTCTAAAGTGACGGCAGAGGCAGAAATTCCATGCGCGTCCTTTTTGGTTCTCACCTTGAAGTCAATGCATCTCAGAGACACCTCTTTGCCGTAGGAAAGGACTTAAAGACTCGAAGTGACTGCCGGAGGAGCTTCTATAGTGACGGCAGAGGCGGAGAAATTCCATGCGCGCCCTTCTTGGTTGTCAACTTGAAGACATTGCGTCTCCTTCCCGTGGAAAAGGACTTAAAGACTCGAAGTTACTGCTCGAGGAGCATCTGCTTCACTTGCCAAGGCGATTACAAGGCCTTGGCAATACCAAACGCTTACTTCCTGGTTCTCGCCTTGAAGACAAACCAAAGTGACTGCAGGAGCGGGCGCCTTCTTTTAGTCACCGACTCGATGTGACTGTCGAAGGAAGGCAGCAGCGCCTGGGAAAGCCTACGCGCATCATTCTTGTGGTCGTCGACGCAAGGATTCGATGTAAGAGTCGAAGGAGCCTGCCAGCTGAGGCTGAGAAATTCCATGCGGCTCCTTTTTAATTCTCGCCTCGAAGACAAACAAAGTGACTGCAAGAGTTGGGAACTTATAGACGCCTCCGAGAGACTCCTCAGAGACTCCAACTAGACCTCAGAGACTCCGAGGAGACCTGAGAAACTCCGAAGAGACCCCAGAGACTTCAAGGGAACCTCAGAGACACCGAGGGGATCTCAGAGACTCCAAGGAGACCCAAAAGGATTTAAGGGGACCTCAGAGACGCCGAGTGGACCTCAGAGACTCCGAGGGGAACTCAGAGGACCTCGAAGGACTGTCTACAAGTAAGTCTTGCGCCGAAATCCTCCTCGCACTCCCAATCAGTGAACCAGGCAAAGTCCCTAATCCAGTCAACTTTCAAAATAATGCACTCCATGCAATCGCCGCCTGCCCTTCAGTCATATCTCCGCCAAAAGAGAAATAAGTGAACAAAAAAGATTACCGCCTAGCTCCCCTCTGATTCGCAGGCACAATGCATTTTATTTCACAAGGAATTAATATTTCATTCCGCTTGCATTCGTTCGCCATGTCGTTTCCCTCCGCCCAGCCCGTCCGGACCAGTCCACGCCGAGGCTTATAACTAAAATATTTTATTTTATATAAAATCATAGACAAACATCAGTCAGCGGCAGCCTCTCAGTCCTCTCTATCGGGCATTATGCGGATGATGCTTGTAATCCCCCGTCGGAATTATGCACAAAAACCGAGCCCGAGCAATATCAAAAATTAATATTTAACAAAAAAAATAAAAAATAAATATATTCAGCGACTCTATCCCGTTGGTTGAGTTTAACAAGTTAAGTCGAATACGAATACGCTCGGTGTTGGCGTCCCCTAATGCAACACCCCCCTCCCCCACACACCCAGTTGCAAGCCACCCCCTTCTTGTGGCACTTGTACGATATTTAATTGGCATTCAATATGATAATTCCAGCCAATCAATCACCCATCCCCCCGCCGCTAGTCGCTGCCACCGTCACCCGTCACCACCACCGACCCTCGACAGGGGTGGTGAACGAGTAAATATCGCCCTAGGATGCAGATAGGAATAGTGCTAGTGGATAGTTTGTGGATAGATGCCAGCAGAGAAATTGGAAAAGGAACAAAAAAAAAGAATAGCTCTTCTCATGCTGTGTGCTTAATCCCCTGCGTTAATCCCTGTCAACCGACAAACTCATTTGTACCCTCAGCGCGAGTGCATAGAAATACCGCACCGGGGACGCGGACGATGGCTGCCCCGCCGATGCCGGCAGCGGCAAGCAAATAGAGAAAAATAGATGAAAACATGCTCGCAACGAACGACAACAAAAAAAAACAGACGCATATATTTGGAAAACCCGCTGGAAAATGGCGGAAAAATCGCAAAAAAAAAAAAAAACACGAATATATTCGACACCAGCCCTCAAACACGCGACAAGCCACTCTCACTCACCCTCATCGTGGCGTCCTGCACTCATCGCCAATGTGCACTAGTACTCGGCGAGCGAACAGGATTTGTCGTGACCGAAATTTCATTTATTCATTCTCGCGCTCACTCGCGCACTCGTTTTTTGCCGTTTTTTGATGCGAATGCTTCCCTTTTTTTCCACCCTCCACCCTCCACCCCCCGCCCGACACATCATCAACCCCATAGTCATAGTCATAGTCGTAGTCACAGTCGTCGTGGTCGTGGTCGTCGCTGTCGCTCTCCTCCTCCTCCTCCTCATCGTGCGCCTCCTTGTTGGTTTATTGCTCCTGCAACGATTACCGACCAACAAATGTGCTGCATGCACACACGCCGAGAGGCGGGAGAAAGGGCATTCATGGATGATTTTCGGTTGCACCTTCGATTGGGGGGCGATTCCGCCTCGTTTTTTTTTTTTTTTGTGTGTGTTCTCTTTTTTCGTTTTTGCCGATGTGTATGAGATGGCGTTGGCCGCGTTCATCCACTGCCACGGCCTCCCATTTGTGAGAGGAAAATGAAATTATCCTTTACTCGCAGAGGATCAGCAGCAACGCACACACACTCACATGAATTCGATGCGAGAAAAAAGGACAAAAAACGCGACGAGAGATGAGAAGAAGAGCAGCAACGTCGCGGATGCCGACGAATACGTTGCTTATTCGCTTGTGTTTTTTGGTTATGAAGTTGGCCGTGCCGAGTGCGGAGGAGAGAAGGCAAAGAACTCCAACCCCCTTTCGAGTCCAGGGGTAGGCCTTATTTGGGACACGCGGACGCGCCTAGCCGCTGCTTGCATACACATGCATGCATTCTGCCCCGACCTACATACTGTGTGTGCCCTTCGCTCCAACCACCTCCTTCCTTGGACAATTTCCTGTTCCGCGGCACCGAACGACGCTTAGGAGGGGGCGGGGGAAATGAGAACCAATTTGGAAGCCTTTTTCATTCTTTTTCATCCACACGCACGCACCTAACCGCCGCCCCCGTCCCCCCATTCGAAGGACAACGACAACAACGGCGACGAGGACGACGACAACGACAGCAAACAAAACTCCGCCGTCATCGCCTTTTAGTGCCGCGCACAAAGCAGGCGAAGAGAAGAGGAGCTTTGAAACCTATCATCATCATCAGTGCTCCCAACCACGACCACCGCGAGGACGGCGGCGGCGGCGGCTCAGTGCCGCTCCATCCACTGGGGTCTAGTCCAGCCCCAGGCCGCCCCCCGTATGCGTTCAATGCATGCACATACCCCATTGGACACATTGAACAACCCTTTTAATGAGAACAAACAAAGAAAAACGAAAGGAGATGGGCTGGGGCAGGGGTAGGGGTTGGGGTGGAAAAAATAACGACGAAGAGGAACGAGCTCAAAGTATGGGTGTCGATGGAGGAGGCGGGGTTAGGCTTGGCACGACACGGACACGGACTCCTACTTTGATGAGAAATAGAAATTTTAATAATAAACCCACGGAAGGTGAACTTCCTGGGCATTACCGCTTGTCTAATGGACGGCCGGCCAACTTTGTGAGCGTTTGTCTCGCGCGGCGGGGACGGGAGGGCTTTTGAGATGGAAACTGGTGGGGCTTTGACTGCGAGCCTGTGGGAGAGGGGGGACGCCCGCGTCTATGTTGGATAGAACAAGTGGAGAAGGACTAGAGATCGTGCCAACTAGTGGGTGTTGTTCTCCACCTCGTGGGAGAAGGCATAGGGGTTTTGGGAGCGAATCTGATGCGTATTTCAGTTCAAGTGGAAGAAGGAGCAGAGGTCGCTCGCGTCCAAGATGACGCACGCAACGGAGAAGGACCAGGACCCAGGACCAGGACCAGGAAAGACACCTCTCTAGCCGCGATAAAAGGAGGGCTTTGGAGATCGAATCTGGATCAAATCTTTGACTCCGAGGAGCCTGTGGGAAAAAAGAAGTCGACGCGTAGCTAAGCAGACACAAGAGGAGGACCACAGATCGTCCTGGCTGAAGAGTGTTCTTGCCGAGGAGTGATGGGCGGCCTTCTGAGATCGAATTTGGTGTCAATTGGACAATGAGCGAGTCTATGCAGGAAAGCAGGGGACGCCCGCGTCTGACTTGATTCACACAAGGGGACATGGGCCTCAACCAAGCTTGGCAAGGGAATATCTTGGCTTTTTAGCTTCTAGAGAACGCTCGCGTCTAATGGGGCGCCCACAAGAGGACAGGCTAGATGTTGTAGCCCAAGTCCACCCCCTCCTCACAGAGAACGTCCTTCGAGGAACAGAGTCCTTGCAACAAAACCGTGCCTGAAGTCAGTGCTGTCTTCACTTGGACCACCCAAAACCAGAACCAAAACCAAACCGAGCTCCTCACCCGTTCACATCCCTTGGCACATCATTTCGAAACTTCCTTGCCCGTCTAACCACATGGTTACCAGAGACAGATAAAGAATCCCCCCCCCCCCCCCCCACCCCTCCCTCAGTCTGAACAAAATCAAAGTAATGAGCAAAGAATCGGTCCCAGCCGAAGACTAAGGAGCAGCTTGGAAACTTTCAACCTGACCACGTGAAAGGAATACCTCTCCGTCCCCGCTCACAGGCGCGGCTGGCTAGTCTCGTATTTTTTTCCAGCAAAACCCCAAGATCCAAGGGAACGACAAAAAACGAGAAATCCCATCAAACGAACGAAGGCGCAGAGATGGACAGAGAGAGAGAGAGAGAGAGAGAGCGAGGGAGAGACAAAAGAAAACTTGAAGAAAACGGAAAACTTCGAATCCCATTGAATTGGAAAAAGAACCGAATCAAGATGGGGTCGGACGACTTGGAACTTTAACCCCAAAAATTGCACAAAACTTCTGCGGAGACACACACAGAGACAGACACAGACTCAGGGTGATGGGGTGGAGGCGATGCCGCCGTTGTGAAACTTCCAATGGTCTGCATTTCTCACTAATTAATTTCCCAACACTACGATGAAGTAGATTAAGTTGTCTATCCCTTCCTGTTCCCGTGCCACATCCCATCAAACAAAGAAAGAAGAAGAAGAAGAAGGAAGGAAAAAAAAAAACAACACGGAAGGACGAGTTGCTCGCATGCATTTGGCACTCACTGTCTGATCCCATCAGTCCCAGTGCCAGTGCTAGTGCCAGTAGATGTCTTATCCACCCCACGTCCTTTTGCACCCCGCCTGTGACCGCAGATTCTAAAAACGACGACGAAGAACGACGGTCGACAGTCGACAGTCGACGGTTGACTCACACCCAAATCGAACCTCGGAAACTATTTTGCACGCTCACACGGGACCCAGACTGCCGGCAGTTTTGTGCGGGGAGTGAAAGAGGGAAGACCCTTCGTTTGACGAACGACATATTGGCAGTCGAAGGCAGAGGGGGAGGGCAGTGCGACAGCCACCACTTTGGTCAGAATCTTGCCGCTTCTGCTACACTCAAACTCCAACTCCAACTCCGAGAGAAAAAAGAAAACCAGGACTTGGCCTGAATGTTTGAATAAGTAAGGAAAGGCACACAAGATCCCCGGGAGGTGGGCGGGCAGCAAGACCTTTCACATTTTAGCATGTTTCCTTGGTTCCGTTCGGTTTTTCGCCTTCCTTCTTCTTCTTTTTTTCTGTTCGCTTCATCTTTGGCCGCTGTTGGGTTCCGTCTTCCTGTACCTCTCATCCCATTTCCCGCCATCGTCGTCGTCGTCGGGGCCAAGAGGGCAAGAGGAAGACAAACTGTTCGGGCGGTGGTTGGTTGTTTGCGGACGTTTTGAGGATTTTTCGAAGAAAGCCGTGGGTCCACACCCCCACCCCTTCCGCAGCCCCGAGCGCGTGTTCAGAGAATGATTAGTTGAACCGGCACGGTGCGGAGGGGTGTGGAAAGGATGCCGGCGAGCGATGGATACGCAGCACCAGACATTGGCACAAATCTCCCATCACCCCATGCGATATTCATCTTATGTCCTCCGCCAGCCCGCCCGCCCGCCATCCGGAACGTGAGGGTTCCATGGGGATGGGGGTGGTGCCCCTTATCCTTGCATGCCTTTCTCAAATTTATTTCGGCTCTTTTTTTTTTGTTTCTCACTCCCGCTTGAAAGGACAGTCGTGTGCACGAGTGTGTACTCAAATATTGGCTTTTGGGGTTTTTCCTCGGTATACCATAAACCTATCCTTCGTCTTGGCAGTCACCACCTCTACGGGGCTCATCCGATTCCCTCATCACTCTCCCCTCCCCCTCGACCCATTTGACAACCGACATCGATGGGGGCGAAGACGAAAACAGGGCAGTGGGCGATGGATAGATGAAGAAGACGAAGACGACAAACTGTGGCTGTGGCGATGACGAGGACGACGACGACGACGTCTAAGGACGAGGAGGACACGACCATTTGAAATGTGTCATCGCCAATGCTTTTAGGCGTTCACCAGTACAATACATTCCACACACACACACGAGCACAAGCGCACACATGGCTTGGTGTTTGTTCCAAGCCCTAGTCCACCCTTCGTCACCCTTCATCGCCTCATCCCGTCCCCCCTCCCGAGGACGAACCCAATTCATTTATGTACCGAAAATGAAATCCCACCACCACCACCACCCCAAGGAGTCGACTCCGGCTGGATGAGTGTCTGTGCGGGGAGAGGGGAGGGGGAGGCAGAGGTATTGTGGGCTGATACAGGGATCGAGAAACTTGTCTTGAAGAAACTTCCCACCCACCTCACCTCCACCTCCACCTTTATTCGATTCACTTACTCCGTCAATTGATTTATGTACACACACTCACACACACACACACACAGGCTCCTTATGCACGCAGATCCTGTGCACACTATTTTTGTGTACCCACACATGGATAGCGTGTCCAACGTATCCTTTGTATAATGAAGTAAACAAGGATGTGATATCCAAGTGCTAAGCACGGAGGTAGGGGTGCTCGGTGAAACGTCTAAAACTTCCTTAGCCGATTCAAAGACATTTTGAGGTTAGGCCGGGGCCTCCATCGACTCTGTGAGTGGGTGTGCGTGTGGGAGAAACCCTAGATTTACCTGTAGTCGTAAAAATCTCGCCCAAGCATCCCTCTTGTGCAGAAGTAAGTTTTCGGGTCTGCCGAAGACAGGGGGGGAGGGGATATGTTTCAACTGGATTTGGAGAGTTTCTGGTGACACCGGACCGCAAAGTAACCGAATTTCATTCAATCTCCAGCTGACTTTAAAATTTAATTAATCCCACGAAGTTTCCCGGTTTCCCGACTTCCATTCCATTCACTCACGAGCGTCTCTCGTTTTTCTCTTGCAGGAGCCGCCAATGCCGACACCAGCAGCGCCAGACACCGCGTCAGATGGGAACTCAGACGACCCATACGCGGGGCTGATGAAGGACGCCGACAAGCTGAAGCTGATGCTCCTGGCTTGGAACTACCAGAACTCGAACGCGGTACGCAATGGGACCGAAGGTCCGGACCTAGGAGTGGTGGGCGGGCTATGGGCACAGTACCAGAACGCTCTGGCGCAGAACGCCACGAAGATAGAGCCTTCCAACTCGCCCGTGCCCCGTGCGGAAGAGTCCTCGCCCGTCGAGAACCAGGACGAGACGAACTCGTCGGGCCAGAAGGAGGAGGACGAAGGATCTGAAGACGATTCGGACGACAAGATGGCACAGGATCCCGAGCGACTGAAGGCGTTCAATGTAAGTGCCCATCGACCATCCAGACCCGCAGAGTCCTCACGATTTTCTCATTTCAGATGTTCGTGCGCCTGTTTGTCGACGAGAACCTCGACAGAATCATCCCGATATCGAAGCAGCCGAAGGAGAAGATTCAGGCGATCATAGACTCGTGTGCGCGGCAGTTCCCCGAGTTCGGCGAGCGCTCGCGGAAGCGCATCAGGACTTATCTGAAGTCGTGCCGTCGCAACAAGAAGGCCAGGGAGGGATGGGACAACACTGTAAGTCATCACTTGTAGCCTTCCCCGGCAGACACAATCTAACCCTTGTCCCTCTCTCTCTCATTCAGACCCGTCCAACGCCAGCACATCTCACATCGGTACAGGCCGAACAGATCTTAGCCATCGCCTGCGAGAACGAGAGTATGAATGCCAAGCGCATGCGCATCGGCCTGGACCCCATCACCCAGGCGGTGCCCCTGACCACCACCACGAGTTCCACCAGCACAGCGGTGAGCAGTGATGCGGCCGCAACTTCGACGCCATTCACAAGTGGCTTCCGCACGACACCCAATCTAAGCACTTCAGAGTCCGAGGTGATGGCCCCGACAGCAACGTCCACCCAAGGTGCCACCTCTTCGGCTCGCAGCTCCCCCCTGGCACTGAGCACCACGTCGGTGGCACAGCCCATGGGCGGCGGCGGGACCGCCCTCGCTAATGGCAACACCACAGTGAGCAGTGTCGGCGCCATACCGGCCTCATCGCCCCTCTATCGCCCCACAGACTTCACTTCCCCCACATCGACGTCGCCCTATGCACCAAGGACACCAGCCTACCCGAGTTATTTTCCAGCAGCCAATGGTATGTGACACACATCAAGACGGAGAGAGTTCTTATTTAATTGTTCCTTTTTTGTTTTTGTTTCAACAGCAACTCCAACTGATCTCTCAATGAAGCCCTCATCAGTTCCACAGCAGCCGACGCAGTCGATAACCTCAACTGCTGCGGCCACATCGTCATCCCTGAGTCCGAATGCACGCCCCCCACCGCCCCTAGTCACACACAAGCTCAGCACTAACGAGATAACAGCCGCCAGGCAGGTGATAACCGCATACCGAGAGAGCGCCGCATTCCTCCTCCGCACAGCCGATCAGGTCGAGCAGCTGCTCGTCCAGCAGCAGTAAGCCACCACCACCACCACCACCAACACCACCACACCACCATGACACACTATTGTTCGCTGTTCCTAGTCTCTAAACAAAGCAAAAAACAAAAACCTATTTTTCGTGTTTTCATAAACAACAACAAGAACAACAAATTCTTAACAAAAACAAATAAAATTTAACAAAAAAAAAAAATACTTGTAAAGTAGAAAAAATTAAAAAAAAAAACTAAAAAAATGATGAATTTAAGATTCCAAATGGCTTCTAGTGGTTAAGTGAAACAAAAATTTAAAACAAAAAAACATAATATTTAAACTACAACACAGGGTGATACAAAAAGAAAAAAGAAAAATGATTTAAGAGAAAAAAAAAAAAACGTTTTAAAAGTTAAGTAATAAATCTCTATATGTATATGTTAAGCGATTGTTCTCTTTCTTATTTGACTGTACGCCGCCGCCAGATCGATTGGGTTTTATTCCATTCCTTCTTTTCTCTCAAATCATCAACTCGTCAGGGCAGAAGTGCCCTTCAGAAAAATTTTAAATTTGAATTGTCTTTTGCATTGACTTTAAGATATTTTTTTATGCATGTACCTAAAGGCTAAACAATTTAATTAAAACCGATTAATCGAGATTGAGGGTGGGGGACAGCCCCGCCCGCGGGATCTCTAGATACAACAAATATATGTAAATATACAGATACTTATGTGTAAGCAGAAAACAAAACATTTATCTCTATTGCGAAATATCTATAACCTACAGAACGGAGAACAAAATAATAAATTACCATAACAAATAAATCAATTGTTTGTTTTATTCCGTTTGGTTTGAGAAGGGGTTTTGAGGGGGATCACTGTGACGTGGTATCACTGTCAAGTCAGTCTGGTGCAAGAGGTTGCACTCTGTCTCAGATAGTCCCGTGATTGGGTTGCATTCATCTTTAATAGTCACACGGGCAGAGAAGATGCCGATTCAGTTGCAACCTCTTCAAGATTTCCAGGCGCTGAGAAGGAGAGCGGTTGCGTTGGATCCTTTGGAATAGTTGCGAGGGAAGAAAAGACAGACCTCTTCAACAGTCCCAAGGACAGAGACGGAGGTCGGTTTGGTTGAATTCTCTTCAACAGTTGGAAGAGAAGAGAACACGGCCGATTCAGTACCAACATCTTCAACAGTCCCAAGGGCAGAGACGGAGGACGGTTTGGTTGCATCATCTTGAATAGTTGCAAGGGACCTCTTCAACAGTCCCATGGGCAGAGACGGAGGACGGCTTGGTTGGATTCTCTTCAACATCCCAGAGGATGTTCTCTACATCATCCCCAGAGGCAGAGAAGTCTTAAGAAACATTCTTCAAATCAGAGAATCAATTGCTAGGGTCAAGAAAAGATACTGGGAAGCGAAACAGCGTTTGTAACCCAACCTACTCACTCCCCCGTCACGTAAGTATTCTCTAAGAACCCAAGTCCACACCCACCACACCCTTGAAACATCACACATCCCCCCATTGCCACAAAAAGCAATTAATTCCCAAACCAACCGCTGGTCAAATGAATCTGTGAAATACATTCCATCAAAACAATCCCAAATCAACCCCCAAAAATACGTTCCACAAGACTCACCAAAGAATTCCGAAACAAATGCAACACAACAGGCAGATGTTCGATGAATGTACCGTTAGATAACATCGGCAAAGAAACACATGAAAATACAAAATAAAACAACAAAAAAACGACTCACTGCTTGTGTTCTTCTTTCGTCTTCTTCGTTCCTTCTTCTTGATTTCTTGATTCTTGCTCAAATGCACTTCTCACTTCACAAAACAAACACACACTTGCACATTCACTGCCCCTGAATTTTGCACTTTTATTGCACCACACACAGACACACATCATTGGGGACTTTACACATACTCTGCTTTATGCACTCAATTGAGGCAGGGAGGGGAAGAAGCTAGCACATCACTCAGAATTCAGATTGGAAAAGACATTTGGACAGAAAGGGATTATCACTCCGCGAAATCGGTCGGTTTTCTGATACGACAAGGGGACATTCACTATATTTTTGATTTCCGAAGGGAGTGAGGAACGATTACGGACAAGATATTCACGAGGAAGAACGAATGAGGACAACTTCAGTTCGCGGAACCGCACGAATCTGGCTGCAGTCGATGATCGCAAAGAAACCGACACTCGCGATTGTGGGATATCGTCGCGTTAGACAAGGATGGAGGTGAGACTCGCTGAATTTTCTTTTAGCACATCACTTTCTTTTTAGGGACAGACAACGGAAGATGGAGCCACTTTAGCACTCGCGCACTTCGTCAACTACATTCCCGGCAAAACCAATTTAACGAAAGGCTTTTCCCGCGATTTTGCAAAACCGACGCCGACTATGGGGACACTAATGAAATGATTTTTCTTAATTTTTTCTTATTTTTTTTGCCATGATTTCGAAGGGGAGACACGAGAGCACATCGCGCAACCGTCTGAAATAATAAAGCGATCGGAATTTCCGTTGGCACCGGCTTTTCATTCTCCCAACGAAAGGGATTCTTTTTTCACTGAATTTTTCATAAATTCTTTTCAAATCACTTAGCTGGGTATTATTAAAATGATCTCGAATTCCAGGGGATAACATTTTCTTCAAGAAACCGACGACATCTCGAAGGGCAGATTTCAACAGATTCAACTTTCTCTCTACGACACACTTTGAAAGAAGGAAATGGGAAGAAACGAAGATAATGTTCAAGATATTGACTCATTCGTCTGTGTAGCAACAAGTTGAACTAATTTTCAAGAGGATTTGACGGAAGGAATGCACTTTAAGTGCGAAAAACTGGGTGAACCACTTCTCTCCAAAGACTACACAAAAATTACCAGAAATTGGATGAAGAATTGACTTGGTTTCCATGAGTGGACTTTGATTGAACATCACTACACTATTTTGAGATCAATTTCGAAAGGATTTTGTCCAACGAGTGAACACTTTACACGTTCATGGCCAAGCAGCACATCTTTGGGGACAATTGATGCAACAAAGGGACGCCAAACGAAAAGTGAGTATAGCAAACAACAAATCAGTGAATTTCTTCTACATTCGCAACGTATTTTTGCAGTGTTTTCAAACAAGGAGAAACCCCAAGTCCTGTGGAAGAATGAGAAGGATTTTCCGGTGAGAAATTCTCTGTAGACCACCCTTTCCGGTGGAAGCAATTTGTATCACAGCTACGCGTTAAAAACGAAATAAATTCCCTGAAATACCTTTCATTTGTACTCTGTGGACAATTGGAAACCGTTTTACGACAGGATTCTTATTGGAAAAGGGACATTTAACAAGCTTTGATTCGACGTTGAGATGGGGCGATTATTTCAAGGGATTACCGATCGGAGATTTGACAAATTGATGATTTTCACTGAATTTTCTTTGAATCACACTCACTGCACTATTTTGCACATATTTTTGCAAGGATTAAAGGATAAAAAAGGATATTTTCACACCGCGACACCGATCGAATACGAGCTGCAGCCAATTTCCCGAGAAGAACTTATTTGACGAAAGCATTTTCGCGCAACAAGCGTCTATTTTGGCGCAATAAGCGTCTATTTTCGCGCCCAACGAAAGTGGGGGGACAGAGACAAGTGAATCGGTTCTTTGGATACTCAAGAGCGAGACGAAATTGGATACAACGAAGGTTGTCTAGGACGCCCTCTTGATTGAAGCCAAGAAATTAGCAAATCGCGAAAAACGTCTCATTTCTTCTCGGAAAATCGTCGGCAGTGTTTGTCGGGAGTGAAAATATTGTTTTTCTGGTGAAAATCTTTGCAAAAATATATCCACAAGTGCGCACTGAAGTGAATTAATCCAAGAGTTCAAAAGTGAAGTGTCGTATTTGCAAAAAAAAAAGTGTTTTTCGGCAAAAAATATTTGTGGAATTCGGTTACCAACGGTGCACTGAAAGAGAATGAAATGTAAAAAAATAACAGGCTATGGCAAGAAAGAAATGTTTGCGAAATATTCACAGTCGAAAATCACACAGTGTAGGGAAAAAAAATGTGAAAAATCCGTGAAATATAAGTAAATTCAATAGATTTCCTTTTTTAGTTGTTCGTTAAACGGTAAAATGAATTCTCGAATTTTTTTTTCAAATTTTGTACTTGAATTTAAACCGAGAACATTTCACACGCGTCTGAATTTGAACTTGACAGATGACACTCTGAATCGTGTATGACAACGAGACTCGATACTTGAACGAGACTCGAGTCTCGAATGGGTATCGAACAAAATTGATCATGTTCGATGACAGTCTGATTTTGACAGCTCCAAGTGGAAGACGTACTTGTTTAACTTTTTTTTGTGTACTTTCGGTTTTTTTGAAGATTGCGACGAAAATTGGAATAATTTTGAGGAAATTTTGCTGTCGTTGGTGCAATTGAAAATCATAGGGTGAGTGTGGGAATTTAATTTTTTTGGATTTCGTATTAAATTGCCTTTTTTGTACAGTAGGCACGTGTCGAGGCGAGAAGGAGTGTAATGCTGTGCGGCTGGATTAGGTATGTAGTTAATAGGTGAGTTTTCTCTGCAGAAGTGCAGTAAAATGTGTGTTTATATATTTTCTCACATCTCTGAACTTTAACCATGGTTTTAAATTGATGAATTCTTGCCAATGCGGTCAGCTTGTCGCTGACTATGATCTTTATTGTTTTCTTATTCCATTTGTTTTGTTGTCTTACTTCGTCGCTTTTGCATTCTGTTTCTATTCATTGAATTCCTGGTAAGTTAGCAGTGTTGTAACCGAGTTGCAGGGGTGTGATGGGTAGTTTCTGACAAATCTGTGCACCGCTTCGCGTCAGAACATGTCCACTGTGCACACAGACCTTATCATTCATCATTGCCATGGAAACTAGTGTATACCGCTTTCGCTTACCGTTTCGCTTTTAAATTCAAACCCTCGGGCCACCTCTCAGTCACAGCCACTAACAGACCAGGTTGTTGCATGGGCTTACCCCAGGTCCACGCCGCTGACTCGAACCAAATATAGGGAAAAAAACCCACCAATCACATTCAACAACCACACTCGTTTACATCGTATTCCACTTTTATTCTTTTATACAAAAACTGCGCTAAATACACATGCATGCAGTACATAGTAGCGTACATCTCTAAAATTTAATTAATCTACGAATATCTTAAATTTACGGGGGGCCGGGCGTTGTGCCCTCGGGTTGGGATCTAGTGTCTCTATACAAAACGAAATAATAAATATTAACAAAGGTTCACATGCGTGTGTGTGGGTGTGTGTGTGCAGATCGTGCCAAGAGGGGGGTTTGGTGCCGTTAAAGAACCTTCTTGTCGACTTGTCGGTGGCTGGCAACACGATTTTTTATTTTATTTTTGTTGTTGATGCACCAGATGCCAGCCACGGGACGAGTCTCAGCAATAAATTAAACAAAATGGCAGAGCGTGTTTTTGTGTGTGAGTGGGTGTAAGTTTCTGTGTGTGTTTAGAGAGGGCGAAGGAAAGGGAGTCCTTCCACGAGAGTTTACCGAAAATAACATACATATACTTAAGGGCAAGGGATAGACTAAGGTGCTGTGCGCCTGCTCGAGTGTTCTCATGAGAGGACGCCATCTATGGCGTGTATCACGCCATTTGTCGAGGGGATGTTTGATGTGACCATTTGGGCGTCGTTGACCTTGATCTTGCCGGCGCTTGTCTTCTGCAGAATGACGGTCTTGCCAGTCAGTAGGGAGTCCTTCACTTGGTAGAATCGCATTCCGGCGGAGAAGAGTGTTCCGGGCACGATGTGCTTCATGGCGAACTCTTCGGCGGCTTCCTTGTCGGTGAGGAGCTTCTCCAGTGCGTCTGCTTCGACGTCCTTGAAGGCCTTCTCTGTCGGGGCGAATACCGTGTATGTCTTGATGCCTAGAAGGGAGGATAAGCATTAGCAAAGGGTTTCTCACAAGCAGTGGTAGTTGTTCTTACCCTTTCCTTGAAGCTTGTCAGACAGTCCAGATGTGAAGAGAATCTTGAGGAATGTTGCGAATCTTGACTCCCGATCGGACTGGAGGGTCTGAAGGAGGTCGCCGACTGGCAAGGGGAACATGACTCGGTCAACAGCGTGGGCGATTCCTTGGGGAATCTTGATGTCCTTGCGGTCGTTGACTACCATAGCACCGTTGATAGTTGTTAGCTAGAAAGGGACGTGAATGAGACTTCATCGAACCGTTGACTCTTGTCCCGTGCTTACCACAACGTCGTTCCACTGCTGGTCGTGCATCGTGTACTGGTTCACTCTGAGCTGGGTGCCGGCCAGGGACACTCCGGTCATCTCGTCTTGCAGGGTGGCGATCTCGAAGGCGCCGGGGATCACATGGTGGAGAAGCAGCTGAAAGGAAAGTCGGTTAAAAGGGTTCAACAGGGGGTTTCTCGCGCTCTTACGCCACTCAGGAGCCTTGGGTTAGACTTGAACTTCTCCTCGGCTCTCTCAGGCCCTCCGAGTTGAATGAGGAGGTTCTTGAAAGCCTTGTCTGTGGGGACGAATATTGTGTAGGGCCCGGTTTCGTTGAGGATGCTGTCGAGGCCTGACTGCTTTAGGTACTTGGCCATGGCGAAGAGCCCGTTGTCCTTGAGGATTTGCAGCAGATCTTCGCTTGCGCTTGGTCGTTCTCCAACGTTGGGATGTTCTTGCTGCAGATCTTCTGTCGTGGCTGTCAGCCTCTCGGTTGCGGGGGAGTAGGTGGAGCTGGGCTGAACTGTCTGATCGTAGATCGGTCGCGGGGTGGTGGCGTAGGCTTCTTGGTACTGCTGCTGCACCGTGTTGCTGCGGTAGGTGGTGGGGGTCTCGTGGAGGACGTGTCCTTCGCTAGAGCGTTGTACGAACGGCGAGACGGTGGTCGAGTAGGGCGACTGGGAGCCTCTGGAGACAACCACTCGTTGTCTTTGCTGGGTGAAGGGGGCTGGAGTTGTCGTGGTCGTCGTAGTCGTAGTGGTGGTTGTCCTTGTGGTCGACGGGAGTTGAGTGGTGGTCGTGGTGGAGAAGTCCGATGCGCGCGTGACGATCTTGCCGTTGTGCAGGGTGACCTCCTGGTCGTTGGGCAGGATGAGCCTGGTGACCGAGGGAGGGAGCTTGATTTCGCCGGTCCTGATGCGTTCGAGGATGCTCTCCACTTCGGCGCCGGTGGTCTTGGTCTCCTTCTCCCCGTTGGCCTTCACACCCTGGATCTTGAAGCTGCCGTCGGCTTGTTCTTCGAGGTAGACGAACGTGGCCTTCTTCTTGGGGGGAGCGGCGGTGGTTGGGGCTTGCTTGGGCTTCGAGCTGAGGCCCTCGATTTCGTAGCCTTCTGGAATGAGGCCTCTCCTGGCGAGCTCTTCGATTGACGGTGGTTCGTCGGAGTCTGACGAGATTACGGCGGAGCTAGCGAGGCTGTTAGCATCGCCTCCGGCTGCCGCTCCTCCTCCGTAGAGGTTTGCAAGGCTGGACAGGTCGAGTCCGCCCTGTTCACCATCGGCACCCACGCCATCGGGAGCTCGGACGATCTGGACCTTGTGTCCGTCGGGGAGGACGAGGTCCTTCAGGTTGTCGGGAGCTACGCTTTCGAGGCCGCCCTTGCTGGACTTGGCCGAGCCGGCAATGAGTGCGTTCAGCTGGTCCTGGCTAATGGGCTTCTGTCCCTTGATGAGGTTGGGGTCCTTGGTGCGTATGACTTGCACTCTCTCGCCGTTGGGCAGCACCAGATCCATTTCTTCGAACTGCTTGCCTTCCAGGTCCTTCTCTGGGGCCTCGGCGAGGGCGGCCTTGAGTTGCTTGAGCAGCTCATCCCTTCCGATGGTCTTCACGGGCTTGGTCTTGTTGCGCACTGTCTTCTGCTTCTCTGCCTCGGCCTTAGTTGGTCTCTGGATCGGGCGGGCTGAGGTGGTTGTGGCTTGCGTCGTAGTTGTGGTGGTGGTGGTTGGGTGCTCGATGTGGTACTTCTTGAGGGCTTCGTTGAAGAGGTCGCGCTCGGACGGGTGCACGGGGCGGCTGCGTGGTGGGCCTTGCGAGAGGTTGGGCGACTGCCTCAGGGGCGCCTCCTGCTTGATGGAGTGCTGCTTGTGGACGAAGTCCTCGTGCAGCTGCTTCACCTTGTTTTGCGACTTCTCGTACTGCTTCTGGACGAACTGCTCGTGCTTCTGGATGATCTTCTGCTTGTACTCCTGCTCCGGCGAGTGAACGGGGGCTCCGAATTGAGGACCGCCTGGGTAGCTGCTGTGGTGGGGGCTCTGCTGCGGGTGGTGGTGGCTGTAGTGCGGCTGGTGGGACTGGATGTACTGCTGCTGGGGGTTCGTCTGGTAGATTGGGGGCTGTGCTGGTGGTGGGTGTGACGGTTGTTGGGAGGGGATCGGCGGGGGGAGAGCGGATGGCTGCGGGTGGTAAACCTGGGGCTGGGACTGCTGCTGGTGGTTGAACGAGAACTGAGGGACAGTTGTGAAGGGTTGGTTCGTGTCCGGTCGGGGCAGCTTCTGCTCGGTCTGGGCTGGCGGCAGGATGTTCTGGAACTGCGGGGCGGGCGAGAACTGCTGTGGAATAGGCTGCGGCTGGATCTGGGGCTGGGCATGGGGCAGGGCCTGGAATTGCTGAATCGGGATGCTTCCCTGGGGCTGGAACTGCTTGTTGCTGTAGGACCTCAGTGGAAGGCCCTGCGAGGGGCCGACTTGAGGGGCGAGGTTCTTCAGGGTGAGGAAGTTCTGTGTGTGAATGTCCTGGGTAGGTTGGGGCGCGGTCGGTGCTGGTGCTCCGAGGGTGGGGTAGGGCACTTGCTGGCTCGGTTGGATTTGTTGCAGCTGGTTGCGCACCGATCGCTGGAACTGTGGTTGCGTCTGCACGTTGGAGCCCGGGACGTAGTTTGGAACGAAGCCCACCAGGGGGTCGTTGACGTTCTCAGACGTGAGCGGGGTTCGTACATTTTGTTGCTGTTGTTGTTGTTGTTGTTGTTGCTGCTGCTGGCTTGTTTGTGGGAAACGGACTTGTTGGTTGGCCTGTAGCCTCTGCTGCTGCTGCTGGGTGAGTGGAAGCTCTAAGGCAGCGCTCGGCTGTGCGAAGTACTGCGGCTGCGGCTGTTGCTGGACGTTGTACCGCTGCTGGTGCTGCT
Organism: Eristalis intricaria; assembly: GCA_964034865.1. Classification (NCBI taxonomy): domain Eukaryota; kingdom Metazoa; phylum Arthropoda; class Insecta; order Diptera; family Syrphidae; genus Eristalis; species Eristalis intricaria. The sequence goes on along the minus strand of OZ035877.1, from coordinate 1,243,793 downwards.
GGATGTCGGAGAGAATGTGCTGCTGGGCGGTGGCCGGGCGTCTGTACTGGGGACCGGACTGTAACGAGAAACAGTAAAAAACAAAGCAAATTAAATCAAGGACACCGCAAATCGATTGTAATGTGTTACGCCGTTCACCCGAAGGCGCCTAATTGCGGACCGAGTCAGGAGAACGGACCACATGCACGGTTGCAGTGTTTAATGGCCGCCAGCTCTCGAGTGGCTGTGTGTCCAGTGCAAACGAGTTCGCGGAATGTTCCAATTAATGTCAGCCTCTGTCGGCGGTAATGATTTAATCGACGGTTGCACAATCTCCTCCTCCTGACAGTGACTTCTATTGGCACTTAGTGCGTGTTCGAGGGGGCTTCACTCGCGCAGATGTCTGCGAGGAAACCTGTGTCAACGATTTGTCATCCACAAACGGGTCTTCTGCTGCCGGAAGAGTGGTTGAAAAAAAAAAACGAAAAAACGAAAAAGCAAACTTCGCTTACAGAGGACAGGGAGCCCTTATGCGGAATCCACTTGGGGAACGACTCCTAAGCCGGAGTTGCTGCAGTCGGGAATTGGCCAACCGTTCGGCATGTGTGCCGTCCACACAAGCAAATGCGCGAAAAGTGAAAGGAGTTCGTTGCCTTTTGCCCCCATCTGCGGCAGCGGCTGCCATGGCACGGTTTGGCCAAAGCGCAAATCGATTTCTTTCACTTCTCGAAAACTGAATTTGGGAACATTTCCCGTCGCTTCTCAACCTTGAACCGGGGAACGCGTTCCCCTCCTCGAGATCGACAAGAATGCGCGAGAGTGCCTAGCGAGCGCCGAGTGGCTTATGGCTTGCCATAAACAAAGCACACACACACACACATGCACAGCATCGTGTGTGGAGTTGTGCAATCGAATGTAACGAGGCTGCGAGTGCAGACCATCAGATGGACACACACAGCCCCCCGTGAGTGTTTACCGTGGAAATTGGGTCTAAAACCCACTCCACAGTGCACAGTGGAGAGTGGAGAATCGAGAGGATTAGGTGCAGTAGCGCGGCGATTTCGTAAGACTCCTCGGAATGAGGCTTGCCGAGAAGAGACTGTGTTGTGGGGCAATTTGATGGGATGATAGCGGCCTCGCCGCGCCGTCGCTCATCTCGCAAAGAGCTGAATTATTTAATCACCTGCGACGGATGCAGTCATGTACTCGACTTTGTCTCGATTTCCAGAGGGACGTGAGGTGAGTTAATTGTTCGCCGAGTTGATGAAATGCTTGCAGTTTGAATCGGCGGACATGGGAAAGTCGGTCAGCGGAGGCTGGCTGCGTGTGGAGGTCGAGAGGTTGATCTGCGCTTCCCAGCGTGGTGCAGTCTCTCTGCAGGGGTTCACTTGTGTTCACTTGTTGCGGTGTGTTGTTGTGGCTGAGATTTGATGGGGTTTTCTTCTTATCTGTCGTGGATCATTGTCCATTGAACAGCTTCCATTGAATTTACTTTGTGACTGTGGTTTGATGGGGTCTTCGATTTGGTTTGGAGATCTGTTGGCCCTCATCCGTGTCGACTGGGCTGTTTAACTTGATCTGTATCCGAAATTTTGTTCATGTCGTCCACATTCTCCGCCCTTTGCAGCGGTTGGCGACCACGATTGGTCCTTCTCCAAAAGTCCACTCACACCGACGACCTCCAAATCCACCTCAAATCTGTCTCAGCCTCCAGCATCTCAGGACGCAGGCATCATCATCATCTTGATTTATTAACAGCCACCCAGAAACGTTACCCACTTCTGTGAGAGATTTCTTTCTCACTTAACCCACATCCGAGCGCGCAGCCATTAGGCCTAATTACTCACAACCATACCAGCCACACGGCCCGGGTACACACGTGAAAATTAATTATGTAAGATTCGCAGCAGCAATTAGCATCCATCATTCATTGAATAAACACGGCCTATCACGGCAACTTTCTTCGTCTTCCGCGACAGCATACAGCAACGCATCGGCGTCATCGATGTCCAGGCCCAGGCCCAGGCCCGTTAACCGATGAGTAAATAGGAAGAAATGAGCAAACATCCACCACATTTCACTCAATCATGCAGTGCGACTCACTCAAAATCTCACCCAGTTCGAGGAACGACTGAAGAAAGTTGTGCGGCCACAACGAAAATCCATATCAGATAGATACACAAATAATCGAAAGTTGTCAATAGATCCCCAAGTCACCGGGTGGCGGGAAGGGAGGGGAACAAGGGATTCCATGTGATTGAGACTGAGAGCGTATTTGCATCTGATTACAAAGCCATGTGTCCTCCCGGGCGTCTTTGTCTTCGTCTTCGTCTTCGCCGTTGTCTGTCGCAGTCGCCGTGTCTCTTTGTGAAGAAGCGACACACCTTGCGGTGAGAGAAGGAGATTAAATCAAAATAAAATGCAGTTATATCCCGCAGCCGGAAGTTCCATAAACCATGAGTAATCTGTGTTTGAAGAGCAAAAAGTGTGTAAGTGGCGTTATATCACTGACGAGAAGATGTACGGCACCGTACGAGTACGAGTCTGGGGCGTTTCAAGATTTGCCAATTCGCCACGATCCACGAGAGGGGTCTTAGTTTGTTTGCTTGATGCCTCGAGTTGAGAGGGGGCTGGGGAACAGGTTGGGTCCGCTAGAGGAATTCCACATCGGAGACGCGTCGTTATTCAATTGTGTGCGGCGATGGGTGGATGGGGAGGAGGAGGCGGAGGCGGATTGCAGCCAACAGCAATTAAATACCCCACGGGTGGGTATTGTTGTCTAACAGGGAGTTTTTGCCCTTGTTTCATGGATTTGCATACACCGGCGTCTTGTAACGATTTCAAGAGATTTGTGTTGCATACTCTAATTAGCGTGTATTGCTACCGGGTTTTCGCTTTTTCTGACGAGGGGACGGCGGAGAGTTGTTGGTTTAAGTAATTGAGGGGGCTGAGGGAAAAAGATGGTCCACTAATCCTAATAATGTCCATTTCATTTCATCATGTCAAGGACGAACCAAGGGTTTGACAGAAATGGCAAAATTCGAAGAGCACAAGAGCTGAACAGAGGCTCTGCCGATGTCGCTGCTTTCTTCTGAGTCAGTCGTATCTTAAAGCGGGACAATGTGGGATGAAGCCCATTGGTTCCATGCCCAGAACTAGCAATGACCCTGATGCCTCGGCATGTTTGGCAGAAAGGAACGTACACACGCCAGCAAGGTTGTCCAAGCCGCGAGGATAGATAATGTCGAGGTAAGGTAATATCGAAGCAAGACTCCCAATGCGAGGTTTCCAAAGACCCAAGTCCACAGATCCCCAAGCGATTGAGGAGGAGAACACAGGTTTCAAGGAAAGGGAGAGAGAATGTCAAGGAAACGATGGGTTTCCAGGGATTCCTACTGACTACCAAAGCTTCATGAGCTGAACATGGTCCCAGGTGAGTGGTCGATCAAGGGAGACGACACTTGGTAAGAGAGGAAAGCACCGATGAGAAGATTGGATTGTCAGACAAAGTTGAGGAGGTGTCAGTTGTCCCAGACCCTAAACCAAACCCAGGACATCAGTGACCTCCCAAAACTCCTCACCTCTGCTTGGCAATGCCACTTTCTTCTCAGCAATCAGTTTCATTCTCTCTTCACAACTGTCACCTCCGACTTCCATAACTCACCGCTTAGACGTTCAATTTCGTTTCAATTTCACTCGAATCTCTCCTCTCTTCAGCTCAGATCTGTGTCAAAATTAGCTTCCTTTCATCACTCGGACTTTCCTTTGCCAAAAAAACATCGTCGCCACCTACTTCCGTGGCCACAGCATGACCGGACTATGTGATGACCGGCAAAATCCTAAGCACTCGCCAAGCCAATGACCACTGCCAATCGATCAGCGCGACGTTAAAAATTCATTTCACGCTTTTCACTTCCAGCCTAAACACATGTACATACGCTCCTCTCCAAATTGATTCTGTCAAGATTCGCTGCCAATAAAGCGTGCTTACATTCCCAACTGGGTCACAGCCACAGCAGAAAATTATCCACAAAAAAAAAACCCTAAAAAAAAGGCAAACACATTCACATTCATTCGTGCAAAACGCAGAAGGAGATTAAAATATTTATCAGCTTCGCATTCCAAGAAGGTGACCCGCTCGGCGGTGCTAAAACAAAAGATAAGAGAGAAAAGATACTCGAAACTTGTTTGCCAATAGGTTTCTCGCGCTGTGCCCACACAGGGGACTCCCCCCGCCCGCCCGTCCGGCCACACTCACTTTCAGGACGGCTGGCTCTGAAGGCGGTACGCGGAACAAAAGTGAAAACTGACAAAACGATAAAAACAAAAAACCACTAAAATCATGATGCTATTGACCGCTGAAGTAAGGCACTTGAGATGCATACACGTACACCCACAGACAGCCGGACGGAGCGAGAGGGAGAGTGGATATTCAGCAGCAACATGTTGACGGCATCGATTGGGGGCGAATGGCAATTGAAAGTTGGTGGAGCCGCCTGGTCTTTGGTGTCCTTTTCATTGATTCACAGCAATCGAGACGGCCCGTCATTGAGAAGTGGCTGAAGAGTCACTGATGGCCACATGTTGCGTGGAGTGTAGAAACACGCGTGTGCTTAACACACACGTGTGAATCGAGTCGATAATTAACGTGGTTTCCATTCAAACGGCCGCGGGGAGATGGAGGAGGTGTCTGCTGGACCAAATGAAAGGGAGCGTGATTCAATCGATCGGAGAGTGAAGCGGTCGCCGCGGCGGGGTGTCTTCAGAGTTTAGCGTCATCGTCGAGCTGTTTGACGAGCCGACGAGAGAGGAGAAAGTTTGTAATAACTTCCACCAGGAAGGCCGAACCGCCGAACTGCCGAACCACCGAACTACTAATTATTTTCACACACAAAATTTAATTTCCTATTTCGGATCATTAAGTGGAGGAGATCCGAGGCGAGCGAAAGTCGGGGATGATCAGCACCTGTGCACTTGGTGCGAAGTGATTGATTTCGTTTAAATGATTCAGAGTTTCCGAGCCGGAGAAGCGTGTGCACTGATAAGTCGACAGCCGGATAAACGGCAAGATTGATTGGAGAACAATTGATCATGATCCCCCTTCGACGCGGTTGAAGATTTTCACTTTCCCGCAACCACCCACTCCGATGCACCGTCCAGCAAGTCGTTGCATAACGGCTTAACCCGTTCCCATTCCGTCTGAAAAGCAGCGCTTAACCCATGTAACACATCTCGAGTACTAAACTCTGTTTACGGACCTCGTCTATCTGCACACAATACACTTCATTTTTATTATCCGTCGGCTGCGTGGCTTCATTTTGTGCTTCCTCCGCATCTCTGCCGTCTCTCTGAGTCTGTTTATTTTGTTCCATCTTTTATGACTTCATTGCCGTGCCCGTATCCGAAACGGTTTAAATCTTCATCTAACGAGGGGGACGCGAAAATATCTCACAGGTGAGTCGCAGTCACGACACGACACGACACGGCAATGTTGCGTGATCACGGATAAGTGCGGTATCGCCGAGTGACATTCTCCTATGAAAATCAAAAAATCAACAAAAGTCATAACGTTCCAACTGAAAGTGCAAGTACCTCGGCGCGAGACAATGCACCGATGCACTCCAGCCAATTACGGTCATGCATCATGGTACACACCAATTATGATGCGAGCTGGGAGTCTTGAGTCTTGACATGAAAAAGAAAGGGAACCTCGATAATTAACACAGAAAGAAGCACATTAAACTCGGTCTCAGTGCCGTTTGGGAGCTTTGTCAAAGCCGAGTGGCTTCTGGAGTTACCCAGGCGGCGCTCTCGGGAGAATGCATTTAATTAGTGCGCGACTTGGTGGATTGGAACGCACGGATCAGGTGGAACAAATCACTGTTCGACCGTTGATGTCGATTGCATGCTTTGCCGGTCGGTTTTAATTAAACCACGAGTGGCATTCCACTGAATTAATCGGTCGATTCGATTCGATTGCATGTGTGGATCTGGGTGAGGTATGCTGTGGCGATTTGGGGTGAATGGAGCACTGGACTTTTCCCGAAGCTTGATTGATTGACTGGCCTGGAGCCAGTATAAGACGCACGAGATATGAGTCTAACCAGGCGTCTAAGGATTCAGCGCCTGAAGCTAGGCCAGGGACAACACTGCTCTAGCCAGAAGAGTCTTCGACTCCTAACCAATGGGGCAAGGGAATAGAGGACGGCCACGAAACCGATGACGCATACAAGTGGGAAAGGACGTCGACAAACTTGATCGTGCCAGCTTGATAGGCTTGTTGGCTGAGGCCCAGGTCCAGCCACTAGCTGTGGCGCCACTAGAAGAAGAAGTCAATTCTACTGCTGTTGTCCATAGCTTCATTTTTCGCCTGAGTCCGTCCAAAGACTCGTTTGTCAGACTCCCTTAAGACTTTGACGTCGCTGAGCTTCATTTCCTGGCAGAGTCTTCAAAAGGCGTTATGTGGAACTTGAATTTTCTATCGCGACATTCCGGGGACGAACCTGGTCTTCAACGACCAGCTGCGCTCTGCTGACGGTGCCCCACCCCCCTCGATCCACATGAGATCTGAATTTCACTAAACACGCCTTGCCCATGTGACCACCACAGCAGTGTCCACCTCCGGTTTTGGTCTTTTGACCCCTGGTTGACTTTGCAACTGCAGCCACCGGTAAACAAAACCTGAGAAAACTTGCCCCCCTCACCCTCACCGAATGTGGCCGAATACACCTTCACAGACATCCTCATTAATGAAAGAAAGTGAAGATACTCGTATATTCATGCAGCTTCCCGACGGCCGACGACAATGCCGAAAAAGAAGTCGCACCGCACATCGCACATCGCGCATCGCGGAACCTGCCGTCGCCAGTCCACCGCTCCTCCATCGGAATGCAGCAAGTGAAAATACCCAAGCGTCGTCATCCCATAGTCGTCTGACTCAATCGTGCCACCACGCTTGGTGGCATACTGCAGCGGCAGCATCGTGCACAAGTACGAACTGGTTTCATCCGTATAGCTTCAGGCATGGAACCTCTTTCTCCCGTCCGTTGTCGCGGTCGCTCTGTGCGACATGCTGCAGCGGTGGTGGCGGTGGCGACGCTCGTAACAAGACCGTTTTTGCTCGCTTTTTGTTTTTCTCTACAGGTTTTGTTTAAATAAATCATTAACTGGATGAAGTAAGCGACGGCGGTGGCGACCGGACCGCTGAGAGCGCTGAGCATTTCGTTCGGCCACTTTGAGATACTTTCGCAGAATTGCGCAAGATTACGGCAGACAATGAAAGACACTCACTCTAAATCCAGTTCGGCGTTAACCTAATAAGCTTGAGCGTGTTCAACAGCTCCACAAGCGTAAGCCCGAGCACCAACACGTCATCGTCACAAGAGCACAGATGTGGTCCACAGGTATCTGGTAAGCATCATCATCGTCATCGTCATCGTGATCGTCACCTTCGATAACTTGCCAGCGAGCGGTGAATCGATTGTGAAAGTGAAATCTTTCTTCTTGCGTTTGAGAGCGCAGCCAGTTTTTGGGTTGTATAATCGGCAACATATTTTTTTGGTTGCCGATAAATGCGCGCACGCGGTGTTGCTGGATGGTGGGTTTTGTGACCCAAATTTGAGGGAACACAGCAAGGGTTCAGATGTCAGCTGCAGAGATGACTGCGCCCTCCCTGTAAGGGAAGAGAAACGTCAACAACGTGTGGACAGAGAAACCTTGTATCACACGGTTCAAGTGCAAGGATGACTTCAACAAAAGAAAACTACCACTGACACGGCAACAGCGCAGTCGTGGTCGAGGTATCGCCACTGAAACATCTGCAACATGAAGACGACCACGACGGCGACTCCGACGACTCCGACGACTCCGACGAATCCGACGACTCCGAAGATGATGATGAGCAGCAGCAGCAGCAGCAGCAGAAGTGAAAGTGTTTTCTAATCGCCGCTGGTCTGTTTCAGTTGCACAGTCAGGGTGACTACAAGACTGGAGTTAAGGTCACCGTCAATTGGGGGCCATACTTGGCTCTATCTCGGCACCGATCAGTCGCCCAGAGAGAGAGAGAGAGAGAGACGGAGAGAGAAAGAGATTCCAAGCTATTGTTCTTGTTTTAATCGTTTAGCAGCCAGATCCGGTATACCTATTCATTATCCAAATTATCTTTTCACTCATTGCCTAGCAGAGCTTTCTAATTAGAAGGCGTTTGCTTCCCAACACCCACGCGCTGTCAAATTGTTGCCAATGACTCCGCGGGGCCTTATGGGCTGAAGCCGTCAATAGGCGCAAGATGAATGGCTTTCTAGGTGTATTCTCTTCGAAACTTACGCAACCGCCGCGCCGATAGAAGAAAGCCCAAGCCATCCACTCATCCTGAATGCTTGCCAATCAATTGCACGTCCGATCTGGAGAGTGGTTAGGTGTTGATGGATTTATGGGCTGTTTCAGCACTCAAACGAGAGCTCGGCTGCGGGAGTATAATAGAGGAAGCGACAGAGCGATGGATTTATGGCCGATGTGGCGGTGGTGTCGTCGGGGAACTCCGTTTCGCCACATCTCTCAGATCGGCATTGCATAAGAGTGACATCATTCGGGAAGATATCGCCAGCGGTGCAGCTTCCTTATTGGCGGCAAGACACCTTTTCTGACGCAAGAGGTGACTGAGGGCCAGCTGCAGTCACACAGTGGCAGATAATCCATCGTCGGAAGGGCTTCTGTTTCCCAATTGCAATCAAATTACGATTGTCCCTATCCAAAGCTGAAAAGATAATAATTTATCGACGCAGCGAGACACTCGGGTCAAGGGTGTCATCCATCAAGTCTTAATCGAAACGCAGCGGCAAGTAGCCTTCTCTTCATTAGGCGACGGGTGTCATAAGCCCCCCCACCCAACCCAACCCCGTCCTCTCATTTCTTTGATTAATGAACAACAATCGACACCAATTATGGTGTGTGAGAGAGAGGGTCACAGGGCCCTTGCCCAAGAGAATGTGTTAACAAATTTCCTCCTCGGTGGGTTCTCATGGAACGACGACGTTACGCAAGCCTCCGACTTGGAATTAATATTGATTAGCTGACATTCCTCGGGCGTGTAACCGGTAACAGACAAAAATTGAGTATCCCACAGCTCAGCGCAGGCACAGCACAACCAAACCCGGCCTATAAACGTGACTACAAAATTAAATTTCACTTTCTACAGCGCGCGGCGGCGGGCAACTCATCACCAGCATGGAGCGGCGGAAATTGCAGGTGCTTGGGCGTGGAGGGCTCAAGATTCATTCTCGGACGCTCCGAAAATTGCAACCTTCCGGATGGGAAAGAAAGTGAAACATCTATCGACATTGGCGCTAAACGACGGCAATAATCGCGGTACTTTCGATCTCGCGAGATGCTTGCAACTTTCGGTGCTCCGTTGGAATTCGCAATTACACACGGCATCACACTCCAGTGACGCCCGCATTCTAAAACGTAGCTTCACCCATGAGTGGCTGCCTCTGGGCGGCATGTCTCCGCGTTTCAGCGAAAAATTTCGCATCACGCACTTCTCGCCTGCGCCTTCGCCTTTCGACAGATCGGTCGGCAATCTGAATTTACATGCAACGCAGCCGCAGCCGCAGCCGCAGCAAAATCCAAATGAAAATAAACAAAACGAAAAAGAATCACTTTCACATGAGGAATTTATGATAATCATTTTTCGGTTGAAGCTTCGCGCGAACAGGCTTGCTGCTCAATCAAGACGCGAGCCTAGACAATAATTTGCCCGACAAATGTACGTGTTAGATTAGTTTCTAATTTATACCAGCCACTCGACTCGAATGTTGCTTGTGTGTGACGCATAGACGTTTGTTTACTCGCGCCTGCAATGGGTTTGTTGACTGGATGTAACGCTGATGGTTAATTACGGCCCGAATGCGCGCGTGACTGCTGAAGAGTTCATGATGCAAACGGATAGGCCAAGTTAATTGTTTTGAACGGTTTTGTGGGGTACCTCTTCAATTGTGACCCAATACGCTGCGCGAAGGCTGCGTGCGTGTACTTGCCGCATCTTGATGGCATTTAACATGGTTAGCGAATGAGATTCATCAGATAAATCGATTATCACCTCGCATTTTGATGCACGTTAACCGACAGTTGGACGAGCGATGCGGTTGACGAAAGCTACGCTTTGGTGTTTGTTCTCATCAATTGGTGAGGCAATCTGTCCTCCAAGTTGACCGAGTGGCGGTGTCTTTGAAGAGGAAACAGATGGAGGATCCCCTTTTGGAGCCATGTGAGTATAGATTGAAGAAGTAGTCTACAATGGATGTTCACTCTTTGTAACCATTGCAGAAGCAGAGTTCATCTCATGAAGATGCACCTCACCTACAATGGAACCTTATTGTATAACTAGACCAAGAGCAAGACCACAAGCAGCATCAGCATCATGTTTCATAAGAAAGTTCATAACTCGATTGTTTCACACAAACGATGACGTTACACAATCATCCATATAGAAGCACGGCCATGGGGCCATAACGTGGGCCATCAGCACCACCACCACCACCAGTCTAAGCATCATCTGAGGAAGTGCGCTCTCAAGCTCAAAGCCCTATTTGGCACAAATTACAAGCATTGCCGCTCTTCCCCTTCACTGCATCCGAAAGTGCATTTCATTTGGAGACCACCGCTCAGTCTGCCACTCATCCGTGAGCTCATGAGTGAGCAGGCCAACGGAATTAATGAAGAAAGCCCTTCAATTCGACCTGCTGGCTGGCTTGTTGGTTGGCTGGTGGCGGTGGGGGTGGTGGTCTCAGCTCAGATCTGTTTGTGGGTTCCTTTCGACAAATTAAGAAATCACTTCCATGCCACCACACCGGTCAGTGGACAGCATAATATTTTCATTCCCCCCCCCCCCTTTTCGGCTTCATGATACGTCTTGACCTGCGTGCTCCTCCTCGTCATGCACTTGTTGACCCTGTTCTTTGTGCCCCATTCCCTTCGCTGTGTTGACAAGCTTTCGATGGCACTCGAGTGAGCGTATGAGCGCTGTGGTTGTTGTCTTTTCAACGAAATTTATATCTATCACCAGTTTTCGGTGATAGTTTAATTTATTTATTTTTATTGGCTCACCGGTCGGGCGCTGGAATTTGCCGAAATTCAGGGAAAGTTCGAAAGGTGGGGAAAACAAGAACAAGAAAAAATATTTATCACTTGTCAGCCGTGGACAGTGAATCGGTGGTGGCCTATTCAGTGGATTCTTATGGTAATTCGAGGCGGAGAGCATCTCGAGTCCCGCGAAACCGTGTCACCACATGAGTTATGGCTATCTCCGCTGTTGCCGTTCACAGTAGCGATCTCTTAATCCATTTTGGGATTGAAACCGAATGGATTTTGATGCTAAAAGTGGCCCACATACGGGTCCCACTGAAAATTGCATAATTTCCCAATTTGCTCACCAATGGAGCCTTTTCTGTTTCTGGCGTTGACCACCGCGTGAGCTCAGGCCACGACGAACGACGGCCTGAATTGGCGGCAATAAAGCCAATAATGGCAATAAAAGATGTTTTATCTTCGCATTTGTCATGTGAAGACACCACGCACACAATAGTGAGATGCTGTGGCTTTCAGCAAGGATAGGTGCGCCTCGCTCAGAATGCCATTCAAGTTGTGTGTTTGGCATTGTGTTGGCATAATCTTCTTGGAAATTGGGTTACACATCGAATGGTGATTGTGTTTCCGCTTTTTAAAGTTTATCGATCTTCTCATGTGTTCGTGGTGACTGTGTTACTGGACAATGGTCACGGACAGAGCAGCTGGTTTACTTAAATTTAATGAAGCCTTAAGATCACAGTGCTTGACTTGCTCTCGTATGCTTGTCTGTTCGAGATTCCCTTCCGACTGCTTACTTATTCTTAATGATGAATGTTTAATCAAATATTGTGTCTCTTTTTTTTTCCAAAAGATCCTGCGCCTGTGGCAAGACAAACAACTTGGCAACCAGTCTCCGACTCTAACAACACCCGCGCAACAGGCCTCATTCACTTCATTCATTTGCCTCTAAACTCAACTAATGTATTTTAATTCCACAGATTTTCGTACTTACCACCTCATTCAGCACACGACTGTTGTATCCTTGGGAACATGTTGCCACAAATAGGCAACAAGTGCCAAAAAGCACCAATTGCAACCTCATCTTGACTCGAACTGTTCTCTGCGTGTTATCTCTGCGTGTTATGTCCACACTTGAATTATTATTCAAAAGAAAGTAAAATCCCGTGAACAACGACGGAGAGTGAAACAAAAACAAAAAAAAAAATGAAAACACTTAACCAGATAAGTACGTTCTGGTGTATACCGATCCTTTCGCTCGTTACTTCTTTCAATTCCCCACTCTCGTGCTCGTGCAGTCCATTAGCAGCCGCGGCCACCGTGCGTGGATTGAATCCGTGGAATTCTGCTTCGTTTTAGCAAAGTCACTAGTGCAATTAATTAAATGAGAAACCAAAAGAAGTAGAAATCTATTTAAACACGTCCGCGCGCAAAATACCGAATCAAACGAAAAGCGAAAATAATTCTAATAACTATTAATGGAAAGTTGTGAAGCTTGTAATCACGCGAAATGCGAAAGATGATGAAGCTGGCACAATCGTGTATAGCACTCGAGATGAATGGGATGGATGTGTGGACACCGACTGAATAATGTAAAAACCTCTTGCGAATGTGTCGGATTTGTGTCTTAATCCACAACTTGTCAGGTAAAAGTACGGCGCTCGACTGAAATTCGTTTTCGATTCGATTACAATTTTGTACAACGAATGTGCAACAGACGGAGGGCTACCACCACCGTTGGGTCCAGCCGACACGACTTGTGGTTGGTTGGTTAGTTGGTTGGTCGGTTGGTTGGTGTATGCGATGGTGGTTTCTTCGTCTGTTGGATGGTACAACACTGTGCTGTGCTGTGCTTCAAAGAAGACACGAAGAAGATGTCCACAACGGCGAGTGGAAGGTGCCGAAGCGGTGGAAAGAAGAAATGCAAATAGACAAGTTGAAATGGTGATGTATGAAGACGCTGCTGATGATGATGATGATGATGGGGAAGCAGGTGGATATTGTGGTCGATCGTTGAAATGGAATGGATGCCAAAGGAAGCTCAGGTGATGTTTGTTTTGGGTTTATTTTGGACACAAGTTCCTTTTAGAGGTTTTTACTGTGTGACTCAGTCCCTTTCAGATCGAAGGACTCTCACCTTTCGACTGCAGTCGGGCAACATCATTCAAACTCCAGCCATTACCCCTTTCACACTTTTCACATGCAAACCGCTCATTCATTTGCAATCAAATTACCCAGCTACAAGAAAGTTTTAAATATCGTTTCCCCTAATGTCCCAGCGGAGCGGAGTTGCACCAGCCCCAGCGTGGCGGCGGCGCGATGGTGGCACTGTGTGTCGGTGTCGTTGACGGCACCCAACAGGCAAAGCCATTCGTCGTCGTGTACCTAGTCCGTAGTCTTTTTCTGCGCAACAATTCAGGTCACTGGAATTGAAAATGATGAATTTGCAATTTCAGTTAAGTCGTTGATGTTTGGTTTTTTTGTGTCCATTTTCCTTCGGCCACTACCTTTTTTTGTGGGTTTTTTTTTTTTTTTTGTATAAAACGTTTTGCCTGAGACGTATGAGCTCCGGCTGAATCTATGAGTGAAACACGGCCGAGGCGATTACGTCAGATTGAAGCATAACTCTGTCTAATTAAAAATCACCTGTATAACGATGGCTGAATGGTTATGAATCTTTTGTTTGCGACCAGAGGAAAGAGACAATTTTTTTGTTGTTGTGTGCGGTGTCTTGTTGTTTTCGGAATTGTTTGTGCATCTGCTTACATAATCGATTGGGGTGAATTAACGGCATTTAATTGATTTCTGGGGGGTTTCAAAGGGTTGTTGTTGACCTGTGGCTAGGGACAAAAGGGGTATCCCATGCATGATGAAATGGGTCGGTGATGATGACAGTTCATGATTGAAGGCGCTTCTTGTTGATCCTTTGAAAGGGGATGAGTCTAAATTGACGAGTGCATGTCTCACTGAATTGTCGACTTCTTAATGAAGCCATCACATCATTAGCCTCGCAAGTCCCGCCGACCTCGTCGTTGTTGCCCACTTCGAATTCAGTCACTTTTAGTTAATGCAAAAGTTTAACGGACCTTCTAAGGGTTACGCAAACGCCCAGTTTGCAGCCAGCCATTGCAAACCCCATCAGAGTTTATTGCATCGCCCAACCAAAATAACTCTCGTCATATTTCGCTCATAAACATAAACAATCACTTAGACGTGTGGAAATCCAAGGACATCGAAGACTTGCAAAAGGCAGCCATTTAATTTCACGCATTAAGCCAGCAACCATAACCGCCACTGGATCCGGGTCTAATCACTTCCTTCCGCGCACAACGCCAGCCAGGCGATCCACTTTGCAGCAAGTGAAAGAGAAAATGAACGGTTCCGTGAAAAATGTCACTAATGGCCCCAACTCAACTGGCGAGTAATTAAAAAAGGGAAAACTGCGAAAAAAAAAGAATCCCAGTAACAGGCGGGTACTTACATGCGTGTTCACTTGAATGTCACCTTTTTGCGCTGAACAAGGGGTCAACTTACGCCGAACCACCACGAACAGATCTACAGTCTTTGCATGTTAATTGTATCCACACTCACTTCACAAGTGATTGAATCCGAGTCATTTGCATAATTACGCTACCGACAGCGTGCCGTCGTCATTGTAGTGAATCGCTTGCGTTACGACATTCCCTTGCAGACGCGCGCCGTGCCGTTCCATTCCTAGTGAGTTTACTTTTCCTATTTTTCTGCCCCCCGTGCAACCCAACCCCCCCTCTGGGGATGGTTAAATAATTTGTTTTAAATGAATATCGAATCCCATCTCATGCGAAGAGGGGAGGATCTCATTTTTTGGGCGTCAAAGTTTATGCGAATTATAAACGCTCGCTTTTGGGGACGAGGGCAATCGAAGGGTCGGTCGAATTTCCATGTGTGACACACTCAGCGCTGGAGTTAATGAAATCCATTATGAAGTCTGCAAATTAAATTCACGCTTACGCAGCGACCACCGCTTCGACAATGAAGTGTCGCAATGCTCCACAACTCTTGAATTGATTCGAATCAGCGGATCGCGGCGGTCGCTTTGTTCAAAACTAACGAAGAGAACTTTCACTGAATGCAAACATCCTGAACTTGCTTGCCTTAGCGGCTAACGAATACGGTGGTGGTGGCCGCATTCTCTCGAATTCCATCCATTTGGGCGTTCTTTTGTTGCCATTGTTTTCGGCAAGGTCACTCCCACAGTGCACTTGCCCGCTCGGTGGGAAGGTGTTGCGGAATGTCGTCTCACCTTCACCGATGTGCAATGTCGTACGCACTGCATCCCATTCCTAGTGGACACCCAGAATTCGAGGTTATTTCTTTATTAATCGCGTCGCTTCTCTCATTCAAAGCAGACACTACGTCTGAGTCAATAAAACATGCCCAAGTGGCTATAAAACGATGACATTCATTATGTCTGTTGCACGCACTCTCTTCCCATCTGCAGCAGGCGGCGCGGCGTTCGACGACAACATCTTTCATTCGGTGGGGTGTTGGATTTGACTTTGCTCTTCAATTATCTATTTTTTTGTCTGCTCGCTCGTAAAGGAAAATATTCTTTTGTGTATTTTTGTTTTCATTTTGTTGATCTCATGGCTTAATCGCGCGTAATGTTGTGCAACTTTCACCAACGCACAAAGCCCCAAGTCGACAACGGCTTTGGTGGACAGAATTTTGGAGTGGCACTCCACAGCGGTTGGTAGTCTGCAGATTTTTTCATCTCTCATTCGTTCGATTGTGGTCCGATTTCTTGTTGCCATTGGATTCGAGCGGAGAGACGACATTAATGGTTACAAAGCTGTGCTGTTGTTGTAGTCGTCATCGCCGTCGTCGTCGTTGTGGGAATGAAATCGACTTAGATTGAGTTGAGTGTCTAGTAGATGTTTGCTGAGCTAATGGTTTGATTGAATCATAATTGGCAGCAGTCAGCTTTTGGGGCGCTGAAACGTGGGAAACGAGAGGGTTCAGCTGTGATGTATGCGAATTGATAGGAGTTTGTAACTTGTTCTGGGACACACAACTCTCAAGGTGTTCCACTGTGCATTCTGTGCATGCCCACTTTCAAAACACTAATTTGAGTCCTCTCTGATGTCAGTTGTTTGTGAATGTCCGAGTGTTGGACACACTTTGGTTGTGGCATCTAACTTTTCTTTCGCGTCAATCATGTGTTTACGTCGTTCTCCACGAAATGGAGGACTAAATTGTGGTTTGGAGTCAGTACTGTCCCAATCGGTGTCTCTTCCCAATTGGAACCGTCAATCTAAACTCCCCTAAACTCCCACATTCTCTGGTCGAAAGCAGTCAGAGATTAGGTTTTGCTTATGTTTGAAAGGTGTTCCATTGAGATCCGACTGAATTTTGACAGCGCCTTGTCCGAATGTTGCCTGTAATGCATCGTCATATGACTCTCTTCGTTCTCGAAGTCAGTCTTGCCTTGACAACTTTGAGTTTGGAGTCAGCTAGCTTCCTGCAGAATCTTGTCCGAATACTTAAGATCGAAATATTATCTTCTTCCCGAAGACGAGACTTGATTTGTACTCGTGCTGAGACATGAGTTGTGCACAGTCTTCACAAGCAAAACTTGATTATTGCTATTGTCGTTGAGGCTTTATTGGCCTAGACTTCTGTTGCGCGTAGGTGGAATATATTCATTCAAGAGAATGCTCTATAAGCCTGTTGCCTTTCGGAGTCTGAGTATGAGAGGTTCTTCTTGCGATCTCTTTTCTTTCTCCGATATAAGCTACTTGCTCAGATATCTTTGTCTTTTGTGGGCTAGTGCCTCATAAGATCCCAGTACGTGTTCTGGAGTTTCATTAGATTCTCCACAGAATTTGTAGAGACTTTCTTTTGATATTCCTAGTTTCATTAGATGGCCCCTGTCTGCAGTGCCTTGTCAGGAAGCCTCTTAGGATACTGAGGTTGTGAATATCCGTGTGTTGGACACACTTTGGTAGTGGCATCCAATCTTGCTCATTTTGATACATGCCTCAGACCATTTTCGTTTATATTGAGAGTTTCTTGACCTGCTTCTTGTTCCACGTTTCTGTCCGGTTCCTCCTTTCTAGTTCCCTGCAATCTTCTCTGAGGACACTTTTAGATTAGTTTAGGGTTGCTGACTGCCATGAGTAGCAGTCATTGGACTAAGAGCTTGGGGTGTGTCATAGGAGTACTTCGAGCACAAATATCGATTGTACCCCAGTCATTCTTCGGCCAGAGTATGCCCGTTTCTCTGTGGACATGGTCCACTACAGAGCAGAACGTCCCCTTTGATCATCTTCTATTTATAGAGTCCGCTACTTCAATGCCTTCTATCCCCGTATGGCCAGGTATCCCGGTCACAGTCTTACTCGGTTTCTTCCAGTCAACTCTTAAGTGTAGGCATTCTCACTCAAGCTTGGTTTTGATGATGTACGAGTCCTGTGTGCCATGATAGAGGTTCGACTCTTCGACATTATTGCTTTGTCCCAGTTGGTATAATCCCTCTGTCGTTCCTTAAACGCATCTGTCCATAACGTGCATCTTGTCACACTCTGAATCCAAAGCTGATTCAGAGTCTTAATAATATGTGTATTTATTTAGCAAATGAATAACAAGGTTATGTCAGATGTTCCAGCAACGGCGTGACGATGAACAAAAAGGGAAGGCACTCGTTTTTAAACCCTCTTCATTTGACAGGTCTTTATTCCGAGTATTTTGTGGTGTTTGTATCGGCTGATAATTTTGTGCTCAGATTACATCAAAAGCATTCGTCCATTTGCAGTTAAACTTTCCTCGCAAGGTAAAGACGCTTTTACTCTTATCGATACATCAGTTGACGGTAGTTGAACAGTCCCCTGGGAGGACTGTGCGGTGAACGTCATTTGTCCTTTGACGGAATAGCCCGACTTGCAAATGATTACTCATCAGTCTCCTCGAAAGCAATCAGAAATGAGGTCTTGTTTGCTTGAAAATAAGTCTCATTCCGCTTAGAATTCCTTCCACTGAAGCAAGGTCTTCCCTTTGTCGCCGTCGAAGCGTTGCAATTCAATGCCTCCCCCTCTCGTTTCCTTCTCTAAAACCACTCTCTCGAAATAAAACTACAAAACAGTCCTTAAAGTATTTAAATGAAAATGTTTATTGTTTTTGTTTTTAATATATTTTTATATATATATGTATATATATTACGACTACAACTATCTCTTACACAGTAATTATTACTTGTTATGTTATGTGAACTGTTTCCTTTTATGTTTTAATTTAAAATTCATTCATCTCTCGAAACACGTTGATTGCAATACGAAACGAAGTACATTTCGAAATAATTCTTCTCTTTAACTAGTTATTGAATTGTATGCTTTTTGTAGTTATAAACTAATTCTCTCAACTAGCACTAATTATTAATCATTATTATTACGTTACGTGTGTCCACATCCATTTATATATATTTGGAGTTTCATAATATATTCATCAATAAGTTTAGTTTGAGTTAATCTTTAAAATATTCATCACCAGTATATGTATGCATAACGAATTGTATTTAATTTACACGTTTATTTGTTTTTTCGTCTTCCAGTTGGTTGGTCAACATTCTACCAACTACAGACTACCCTCTACTCAAGACAAGTGTCGTTCTGTCTCTGATTTAAGTCTATCGTGTTATCTTATGTTCCACATGGGGTTTCACATAAACTTGAATCTCGGTCCCGGACGAGGATGAGGATGAGGATGAGGACAGGAAGGTGTTCTTAAAAAATAAATTAATCCAAACAAACAAAGAGAAAAAATGTCGAGGAATTTTGTTCTCTAGTCAATCATAAAATGGTTTCTTTAAATTCGACTAACATGGTCCTACACGAAAACACTGAGCGTGTGTACAAAAAAAAAGAAAAAAAAACAAATGAATAGTGTTGTCAATTACGCGCCACATTCTCGAGGTCAATTCAACATTCAACATGACTACCCTTAGCTCCACAGATCCACCATGTTGACTAGTTTGCATTTCTTGAGCTCCAATTTGGTGGGCCGTGGTACACGTCATGCCCGTCCGAAGATCGCCGACACATCGTTGGTGCTCTGCGAGTGCGACATGTTAGCTGCGCTCGCCGCCGCCGCTGCGGCCGCCGTTGATGATGCCACCGAATTGTTGTTCGTCGAGATGCTGTACTTTGAGGAGTGAGCAATTGTACCACTGGTGGTGAGAAGTTTCCTGTGACTGGCCGATGTGCTCATGGTCATCGATGGCTCAGCGTGCTGATGATGGTACATTCGATGCAAGGAATACTGTTGAACTGATTCGAGATCGGACACGGACGAAGTGAGGCCGGTGTTGGTGATCTTTGAGCGGACGGCGATCTTCTGCATGCTGCCGTACTTGTTGCTCGAGGAGATCTTGATGTCGGGCAGGATTGTGGGTTGTGGATTCGACGTTGATGTGGTCAGTGATGTTCTTTGGCTTTTCACGTTGTTGTTGTTCGTGCTATTGTTGTTGTTTGTGTTGTTGGCGATTGCATTTTGCGGCGATGATATGTTATAGTACTTAGTATGATGAACACTCCCTAGTTTTGACACTTTATACGATGATGATGAAGATGAAGACGACGATGTCGAGCTTAGTTGTAGCCATTCGTGGTGGGCGGCCTCGTCGGGGGTCATGCGCTTCGCGGGATCCCATTCCAGGCAGCCTCGAACGAAGTTCACAAACAGCCGGTCATTGCATGGCAAGACTTGTGAGAGAGAGCGTGTGCCCGGTCGTCGTTTGCGACCCTTCGAGTTTGTGATGCAGCGTGGCTTGCCGCGGAAGTCGAAGAAGAGGCGACGTCTGGTTGCATTGGCAATGAGGTCCTCTGGGGGCAGACCCAGAATTTCCATGATGCACGCGAGTTGCTCGACTTCGTTCTCGCCGGGGAACAGCGGGAAACCTGTGTACAGTTCGGCTAGGATGCATCCTGAAATGAGGAAGAGAAAGTAGCAGTTAGAATCATCACATGTATAGATCTAGAAAGTCACATAACACATTTATCGTTTTCCATTTCATCGATAACCACCACGCGCCACAACAACATCCACTCAAGGTCCCTCTTAGAAAATGTATCGGTTGCCGGCACTTCTTGGCGACTGGCTCACAGCCAAGGAAGTGTCGAAAAAATTGAAAATAACTGAGAGAGTGTATGGCAATCCTCCGAACAGAGATAAGGCGGAAACTTGAGAACATAAATCTGATCCCTCAAATGGATGTCCTTCGTGCAGTCGTTATGTCCTTCCATCAGTGTGACAAAACCACAGTCGCACAAATATCCAGAAGGCAAGAGCCACTCGGAAAACATCTCAAAAACATTCACAGACGAGAGGGATGTAAGTTTTCACTGCTGCAGGGTTCATATTGTCGTCAGAAGGACTTGGGTGTGTGCTTTTTGTCATTCTTCTGCTGTTTTTGTTTTGGGTGCAGTGCATCTCCCGCACCGATCTATGAGAGGCTCAGAAATGAAATGCATTTCAGTGTGACTGGGATTTTTATTTCCGTCTCGCTTGGCCCTGATTCCGTGGCCCAGTTCAGTTGTAGGGAAGAAAGACAACAATTAAAAATATTACACCACCCAGCAGACGGGCTGGATGGGTGGCAGCACAAAATGAACAATTTCCTTTCGCTTAGTTAATGAGTTTCACTCTGGCTCTCGATTGTTCATTCATCGGGAGAGCGGACGGACTATTTCTGTGTCGGGCTTCTTCTTTTTTCCGCCGGATATGTATGCAATAAGAACAATTGCCTTTAAAAGGATACATCGCGGACAATGGAGTGGATTGAAATGTGCAGGCTGCAGTACACTCGGTCATTTCTTTGTGCTCGCTTGGTTGGTTAGAGTGAATCGAGATGTGCACGAAGTGGAAAGGGTTCCTTAGAAAATGCATGTCTGGTCGCATGTGGAACGTGTTAACACACATGGAATCCATTAAAACGATGTCTTAAATTTCACTTTTCGCAGAATGAACAATTGTGCAAGAGACCCCCTCGCATGTTTTGTTGCCAAAAATGTCTGACCCTGGCGAGGGTGCTCCAGGGACAATCTCCGCCTCGATACTAGCGTCACTCTGACTGCGGGGAGTCGCCATTTTTGGCCCACATCCAGTCGAGACCGAGTACATTAGATGCCAGGGATGACGGTGGTGGTGGCGCAGCCAAAATGGATCATAACTCTGCCAACTTGTGGTGGATATTCTTTCTCTAAAGAGCAGCGCTCGCCACGCAGTAGGCGTTCTTAATTAAATCAACTACGAATCCAAACATGGGCGGTAATTAGAGCGGTGCCACATTGATCCCGTCCCCCTGTGCGAAGTGTCATTAATAGAATAAAGCCAAGCGGTGGGTCGTGGTGTGAGGATGGGGACAAGTGGCAGAAGGCAAAGTGCTTTTTCCCGTTCAAAGGAAGTTCCCTTAACGAGCCCCGTATTCATGCATCCCTGCATGAATGAGAAGTTGGAGAATAATATTTTTTTTTGTTTGCCTTCTCTTGTGTGTTTTGTGCAACACATCCCCTCTGCCACGATGCACGGAGTCACTTTTTGTGTGGAATTCTATAGTTTTTTCCCATAATTTATGAGAGAGGATTTTAGTTTTGAAATTCGTACGATGCGGTGAGCTTAAAGAGCTTGTGCACACAATTAAATGCGACTTATGAGTTGACGGACTTTGAAAACAGCAACTTTACCGTTCTTTTCACTGTCTCCTCGTGACGGGAGCATAGAAATGCACAAACTCACATGACATCGATAGCTGGTTCGTCGTTCGTGCACCCCGGCATAACACTGCAGCTCGTGCACACGCCATCCCGTGCAGATATCGACCCTACCCATCAATCAATTTTCTGTGTGCCACGGGCAAAGCATTCATGTCCATTCATTAAATTTTGCATTTCCCCTCGAGGACTGTTTTTGGACTTACCCAGACTCCACATGTCGATGGCCGTTCCGTAGGGCAGGCCGAGGATAACCTCCGGCGACCGATAGAATCTCGATTGGATGTATGTGTAGATCTTTCGATTTACAAAACATGAGCTGCCGAAATCGATGACTTTGATTGAACTACTGCCACGTTGCTTCAGTAAGATGTTTTCCTGTAAACACACAAAACGGATGCAAAAAATGATGAGATGAGAATTCGATACAAATTGATACAAATCGTCTAGAAGGGGTTATTTATGCTGAGAGGTGGGTGTAGGGTAATTCGAAGAGAGGCGTACGAATTTATTGCATACAAGCTTGCGGCAATAAATCATGTCCATGTGGGTGGGGGCGTAGGATTCTGGAATTTATGTGCGCCGATGATGTTGAATGGTGGTGCTGGCGAGAGGATGGGATGACAGGCTTTTTCATTTGCCATTTGCTGCAGCACTCAAGGCGATAGGAATTCCATTTCAATCACCATCAGTTTAGATGGTCGAATACAAGGACCTTCGGGACAAGGACGAGTGTTGCGTAAGAGGCACAGATTGCTGGACAGATTCCATATTACTTGGGATCAGGTGGTTGGAAGGGAGGATGGATGGGTGAATGCAGTCGGTCTCTCTCAGTTGCAGCCGGCATGGCGTCCGTCCATGGAGACGTGAGGACTTGTTTAAGGAATCAATTTACTCAACTCTGGTGGTACATCACACATCCTCTTCTTCTTTTCAATTTCTTCTAATTGTGGTCTTCTTTTTTCCATTGCTTTCGGGCGGACTAGATCTGCAACGAACAGGACTCTCCGGCAAGTTCCCTGAGGTCCTTCTCCACTTGCCTGCTCCACATTGAGCATGGACGTTGTCCCACAGACTTGCAGTGTCTTCTGGTTGGAACCAAATTGTCTATTGGATCCGTAGATGACTCGATAGACTCATCTCGTTAGTAGACGGGGTTTGGCCACGTCTGGCTTAGGTTTTGTTAAACCTAAGATGTCTAGGCACTTCAACGCTGTCATCCCCTGGTGCGTTTCTTAAAGTCGAAGTCGTTTTCGGAATCCATCCAGAATGATGTCAACTTAGGCGGTCGATTCAGCGACGGGGGACCAGACGTCCATACAATTCGTGCTGAATCTTCTCCTCCCTCATTGCCTTCAATGCAAAGAGGGCCAAAGATCGCACGTAGAAATCTTCTTTCGAGTAAAACAGGAACGTCTTTGAAATTGTCCATTTTTCTGACGTCTTGAAAAGTCCCCTCGGAAGTCAGAGATGACTGTCTAGATGCTCCTTTGACTCATTTTCTTTTTCAAAATTCAGTGTATTCCGCTGATTTCAGTAAATGCCCGTCAGATGTCACGCACGGGCTCCACAAATTCGGTCGCCATTTCTTCGAACACCCCCTCCTCACGCAAATGCAGTGTATTATAAATCTTAACTTACCGGCTTGAGATCACAGTGAATGATATTCTCCTCGTATAGCAGTCGTAAACACTTCACAATCGAATTGCAAAATCGTCGTATCAAGCTCAAACTGAAACCCTGGTAGTTATTCTTCTTGATCAGTTCGTAAAGGTTTAAACTGAAAGCAAAAAAGAAAAAAAATAGAAACAGGCGCATTAACAACAACGTTACAACATGCATAATTAACTGTCAAAGCAATAAACATTACTGTTAACGAAAGCGAAGGCAATAAACCCCAAGGAAAACAACAAACACCCCTCTAACAAGTTGTCGCGACGAGACGCGTCGTGCTGGTCTTTTTTTTTCGTTTTCGACAATCCACATAATTCCTAACATTCTGCTGCTGCTCCCCACCACCAGGCGGAGAGGAGAGGGACATAACAATAAAGTAACAACTCCGTTTAACCATGACGTTTAGCATGTCAATTTGGACTCTTTACCGGCAACAATACAAACCTCGACGACGACGACGACGACGAACGATAAATTAAATTTTATTATTTCCACCGCCTCTCCCCGGCCAACGCTCTCATTGGGGATGCATAACAGTTTTGAGGAGGGTGCGGGCGGTTATGATTTACCCCTTAGCTGCGCGCTTAAGCACGAAACAGCGTGGAGTCAGTGCGGGATGTCCTCTTCCCTTTCACCCACCGCCGAGAGCATTGGATCCCAGGGGAGGGGGGAGTTCCTTCACGAAGGAGCTAACTTTTGGCTAAACGAATTCGCGATTAATTAACTGATAGGATTTGTTTCGTGCTCTTTTTTCGGCAACTACTCCGGTGGGCCGCCGCAAATTACCGGGTGTAATGACGTTCAAATTGATGGAGAACTATGGCGTTCCGTCGTCGTCGTCGTTGTCGTCGTGCCGTGTCCTTGGAGAGAAGCTTATTGAGAACCCAGCGGTTAGCGAGTGAGTGAGTCCTTGGTAGTCCTAGTGGCTTAACGCAAATTTCTGTTTCTGTTTGATTATTAGCAATCGACGAGATGGCTTCAAGGACTCGCAACGCCAACGGGTACGAAGGCAATCATGAGTTATCGCACTTCTTGAACTTTCGGGGGGCATATGGAAATAATGTCATTAAAGTTTAAGGACACGCTGACGACTGACTTGGAAATCAGGTCAACCCACAGAGGTTCGGTGGACTCACTTGAGTGCGTTCCACATGTGGAGTCACTTAAATCAATCCGACATCCCAGTCAAGGAGCGTAATTTAATTTCCCCACTGCGCTCGGATATCGCCTGAATCGAAGCGGAATTCAACGCGATTCATCCACAGATCGAAGACGAAGCCGCACATGGATGCATGCCGCCAGGGGATGGGGAATTGCTCATGAATGAGAGCGGTGGTGAAGTGAACTCAAGGATAAATCGAAAACCGGTGAGATAAGGCAGTTCCTCGAGGAAGCAGGGAACCATCGCATCATCCCCTTCGCTGCCGAGGGCGGGAGCGATAAAATCCAATAAGGATAGAGTAGATTTTCGCCTCCTTGTTTGATTCGGTTTTATTGAGTGTCATGACTACGGGGGGTTCATTGAGATCGGGAGTAATCTATTAAGCCGAGCATCGGCATCATCCCATCAGCCTCTTATCAAGTGTCACTAGTCTTCAGTGGATTTTGATTTGTTTTCCTTTTTCCTCTCGTGCGTTGCTTTACGACGTGACGGGACGCTAAGCGTCGGGATCTTTATTTGTTTCGAAATGAGATGTTTTGGCCGAAATGAAATCTGTTCCGGATAAACAGACCCCCTTTCAGTCATCGGCTTACGTCGCGTCGCCCCGAATCATCATCAGGATCCTTTTCCAATTATTTTCCATCGTCCATATCCGGAGAATCTGACGTCATTTAGAGGCCTTCACAGGCGATGATACGGTCGTGTCTCTCATACACACACACACACATTGCTCTGTCCTGACAGAGTCGAGGAATGGGAAGGAGACAGGGGAATGTCTGGTGTCTTGGGGTAATTTTTCAATGCCGGCAACATTGACTCCGTCGAAGGACGACAGAGAGCGCAGATATGAAGTTCGTCAGTTTTTCGTTTGCATGTCGAATATAAATTTATCGTAGTCAAATCAAATTAAGCGGCACAGTGTTCCGTTCCCCTTCGACGGACCGGCTTTTTTTCGTTCTTTGGGGGCGAACGGCAGCAATGCACCCAGCTGGAGGGCGGAGGGGGGGAATGAGATGACTCCGTGAACGGAAGTAAAGGAGCAACAAAAATCAATTTGGCTTATATCCTGATTATTGCATTTTGATGACTTTTCTATTGCTTCCCCGCCCGAGGAGGAGTGCGCCAATGTACATTTTGTGTTCGTCGCTTTCTTCTGCTTTTCCGCTTTCTGCTGATGGTGCAGCCAGCGAGGCCAGTGCCTACGATGATGACTGTTTTGTGTTCCTTTTGAAACGGGGCGGAAGGAGGGCGCATTTCCGCAGATAGATGGGAAAAGTTTTTCGGCTCCAAAGTGATCTATTTCTGTACTCCAAATGGTGGAGTGAGAGTGTGAGAAAAAAGAGAAACGGAGACGGCCTTAAATTTAATTATTGATTTCATGCCCGGAGCCTGGGGGCGTTAATGATTTATGTCTCTCGTCAGCACTGGAAGCGTCATCGGAATTGTGACTACGATTGGATGTTTCCCGTCGCCTTGGGGGCACACGGCTTGGAAGAGTGGAAGTTGAAGTCAGCAGTGGACAGGGGTTCATCCTTGCACTGAGCACCAGAATGTCTTCAAAAGCCTTCAGAATTCAGAACGAGCTCTGTTTGAGGAAACGTTTCGTGGATGTCTTTCAACAAACATTTCGTCAATGTCACCGAGCCTACATACATTCCACAATCAATCAACGGCACCTAATCGCAGCAACCACAGGATCTGCTACATCATCCTGCGCCATTAGGAACCACCCGACCACACTTAATCCAAACATTCGATCGAGAACGTCATTACTTCTCCGAATCGAAAATAACCCTCCACCACACACCAAAGCGCAGGAAGCCACATGCTTGTACAAACGAGTCAAATCATCATCGGGAGGCCTCGGAATTTCAGCCCCTCGCACCTGTTGTGGTGCTGTATGTGGGTTGAATCACCTGTCATCCAAGTTGTCTGTGTCTATCACGGTCTGCCTACATGATGCCTCACACATTCAATACCTGGTGACGGCTGCCGCTGGAGGGTGTGTGAGGATGGTTTTTTCCATTTTAAATTCCCCCACACTCTGTGGGGACAGCCATCGATCGGCAGATAGTGTGACCGGGTGGTGGGTGGCAGAGTGGATGGATGGAAGATATTCTATTTCGGCCAATTTATCAACTGACATTATCCGAAGGAAATGCCTCGTGTCTGCTCTGTGGATATTTTTGGTTCAGAATCAAGGACCATTGCGAAGCAATTTTCTCCAAGAATTCTCTCGGGAGGAGGAACTTGTTTCTTATTTCTTCTTCTGTTCACTCCAGTCCATGCCGCATACCTTTTGACCTTATGACAAATTCCATGGTCTTGCCTTGAAACTTAGTCCTCCCTCTTCGAGGAGTCGGGTATGCAGACAATTTTGTGCCGACGGTGGTGCCCCATTGCATTGGATGGTGTAAGAAGTGTCAATTAGTGCAATTTCATTCCGGCGCCATTATGTATCATGCTCGAGCCGTGTGATATTTGCCGAGATACCACCCTAATTGCCAGTCTTCGCGTTCGCGTTCGCGTTCACCATCAAATGCTAACACTCCTCTCCACTAGAACAACGATCCAGGACGTGCGGAATTTTGAGTGCTTTCACCTTTAATTGACAGAAAAGCTGCCGAAGTGGGCGGATATTCATGGCATAGGTTAGAGTTTATGTCATTTAATTGAGATTGACTCACTTAAGGGTCGACGTGAACGTGAAGAGTGCTTTCGGTGACAGGGACTTTTCGACGGCAAACCAGAAAGTAGGTCAGTTACTTTTTGCGTTTGTTTATTTCGTATCAACCGCATGTCGCTCCTGCCTTCTGCTGAATGATAAGAGGAGACGGAGCACTGTATGGCGTGTGCTCATTAAAATTTTGATGACCTCACTGCGCCCGCAAGAGGGAGCTTGAGGTTTTCTGTCTGTTTATGACTCTTGAACATAATTTCTTGTGTATCTTGTTTGGCACATAAAAGCGCCCGTCATCCGCACAACACATCGTTCTCGTAAAAGCAAAGCAGTCACCGATACTTGGAGGTACTCACAAGCAGATACCTTAACCACTAGGTGCTGATGCAGAGGCAGTGCGCATTGGTTCCACACTAAAATATTAATGTCGCCATATAGATAAATTAAATTATAGCTTTACTGTAAATGGTTTTACGACAGCATAATGCCATTAAATGGCTGTTACAGGGCTACCCCTAAATGTACCCGAGTGCACTGTGAAATGACGCACGGGCAGCAATCGTTTCGATTGCATGTCATTGGGTCTCGTGACAGAAGCTAGTCGTTTAGTTTGTCAACCCCCTCCACGAATTAAACAGTCGGCGAGTGTCTTAAAACTTCAAAAAACAAACCACCGCAGAGCGGAACCCGAAATTAAACTGTCACCCGATACTCCTTCAGAGGACATGACATCGGTTGACTGAATCTCCACTCCAGCAAGACCCACTTGTCCTGCCGACATGAATGCATGTGGCAAAGAAACTGAAAACCCGCTAATTATTCATCTCATTACAGAACACGAGCATTTAAATGTCATTCCGCCAAATGGCACGAGCGGTGGCGGATTCGGAAACATGCACTTGATTTCATATTTCAAGTTTTAATTAAAAATGAACAAAAAGAACAAAAGAGCAAAATGCCAACAGATACACAAGGCCACACAAGCATGCAAGGAAAAAGGAAACCGTATGACACAAGGCTGACGGGCGAGGGTGTGGTTGATATGTATCGCATGCAGATCATCAGGTATTCCCAACCGATACGACGAACCGAGCAACTGGTGAAAGTGAATTGTGTTTATATTGTTTTCTGCGTTGGCACGCAAGGATATTCGTCTTCGTTTGCAACTCAACGCTCCCATCCATCCAGTCAGTCGTGCTGCGCTACTCCAGCAAACGATAATTTATGGGTAAACAAAGTCTCCAAAGAAGAAATAATCATTCAGCATGACAATCAAGGGCTGGGAGAGGCACAGAGGGTTAATTTCTCTTCATTTGCACTCGTTGTGGATTCGATTGCGGGCGGGGTACGCAACGAGAGTGAATGATGGAATCCAGTTGGAAAAACTGTGTTAGTGTATCCACTGGGGGGAGTCCAGCAATGGGAACGAGGCCAACCCTTCCAAGTCGACCTGTGTAATTAGCACACTCAACATTATGCAAATGGATGTAATGTAGCCCATTGGGATTCTCTGAGGGTTGAATGGCCATGTGGATGGACGAGGACTTACGTTCGTGAAAAGGTAATAAAATATGCCTATGATGTGCTGGACAGTTATGTGTCTCTTTTTTCATTTCAGGGGGAAAGCAGCTTTTGCCAAAAGAGGAATGGAAAGTGTACGAGCACTCCACAGAACCAGAAACAAGCACGACGTCAGCACGACCGGCCTTTCCCTCAAAAAACGACCAACACCGAAAGTCCTTCACGATAAGTCACCTCAACCACATTAAATTAATTTGCAGCCATACACCGCCTCTAACATGTGCTAATTTTCGATTCCAATTAGAACCCTAACCACAGACAACCGTCCTACAAGCAAAATGCAAACCACAACAATAGGAGCACCTCACGCCCAAGTGGCCCAATTCTAAATAATGAATTCCTTAGTTTAATCAACCCAAAGTGGTGGTGGCAGCAAGCTGTTATCTAATCGAAGGGTAGACGACCCATCTAATGTCTCTCGTCCTCTTCTCCGTGCAAACTAATTCCACGATAATAAGCAATTTGTATTCATGTTCAGCAGCCAATGTCACATGTAGACCCGCAAAAGAACGTTAGAATACGCAATAGCACACCCATTCCTTTCGTCGTGTTTACCTGTTACTTAACATATTCGCACGGCAAATGTCGCCAAGCACGCGATCTACGGCCTACTCTTTGACGGGAACTTGTACATTGAGAGTGTATACCACGAGTTGGCAGTGGCAAAGAAGAGCACACCACCTTCAGTTCGGTTGACCTTCTCCTAACCCGAGATTGAATCACATCGGGAAGGTCGTGGCATTGCCCACAGCCCGCATCGAGAGAGAAAAATTGTACCTGCAATGCACGTACGAAACCCATGTATTCTCGTTTGATAGGCAAATTGAGACTTGTATCACTCTCCGAGGACCAGGCGGGGGCCACCCTTTTCAGGTGGATATTGGAATTTTGTTTCTGTTTGAGAGCTGAAAGCACTAAGGAGTGTATCCACTCAATCTCACAGGGGAGAAGTATCTGTTAATAGTGATGTACCGCCGGTTCGGTCCCAGCGAGGAGTTGAACACATTTTAAGCCAACAACCTTTAGGGACTTTCTCGATGCCAAATTCCATCTCATAACGCATAAAAAAAGCAAACAGAAACCGGATGAGGCCGGGTGTTTATGGAACACGTTCGACATTAATCGCAGGGAACCTCTGGTTTTTTCTTCCTCCGGCGTTAAAATCGCCCCAGTTGATGGTAAACTCAGCCCCCCGTCGCGCCAGTTGGATGGTGAAAACTTGTCAGATTTTATCATGGCACTTGGGATGTGGCCCAAAAACTTACCTCATCAATTCGAAGGTGATGCAGAGATGCTGTCTGAAGTACGTGTAGTCCAGCATGTGTATGACATTATGCGTTCCATCGGCGTCCTTCTCCCTCAGTTCGTCTAGAATATTAAGTTCCACTACGGCTTGATTAAGGAATCGTTTTTTGTTTCGTATTATCTTAATGGCTACATGGGTATTTGTCTTATGATCCAACGCGCGGATAACTTGACCGAAGCTACCCTTCCCGATCACTTCGAGAATTTCATATCGGAAGGCAATATGATCGTGTTCCACCTAAAAGTATGCAAGGTAAAAATGAATGTTTCTTTAAAAAATTCCCGAGAGAGAGAGAGAGAGAGAGAGACAAACTTACGATCTTATAATTTCCATTCTCATCGTCGTATCCCGAGTTAAGATTCGATGAAGGCTTCGCGTAGACTTTGTTCGCCGACTGACCGAAATAGTAGATTTCCTTGTAGATCTTCAATTCGTCAAATTCCATCTCGGTTAAGTAGCTGTTGTACTTCTTAATCAGTTCTGAAAGGAGCAAAGTGGAATGGGACAGTGTTAGCGTGGGCGGTCAGAAGGGGTCCTCGTGTGTGTATGGGCTGGACAATCATGAGTCAAGGATATCGACGCGACAACGTTTGCATTTATGATACGTCGCCAGAGGGCAGGGGGAAGTGGCGAAGGAAGTGTCAACAAAACTTGTAGGGGATGGGATATTACATGAAAATCCTGACTGGCATGTTGAGCGCATGCAATTAAAAGGATTTTTCGTAGCCGTCGAAAGGTCAGGGATAAACGCTGAATAGCAATGAAAAGCAAAAGACTGTCAGAAGAGGTTTCTGTTTAAAAAAAAGTTCTTCAAATGATTTTGCAGTGAAACCGCTGATGCAGTGCGTGACACTTGGAGACTTCCACAGAGCAAGCTGCAGCAAATTGGATTTAGTCACCAGCCCCCCTCTATCGGGTTGCATTCAACGCGCATTATCCTTGACATTTATCACCGAGCACTCCCCCGCCACGGCTGGTCGTGTCTTAAAGTCTCCGTGAATTGTTCGTTAATTACGTCAGGCAAACAGAGATTATACTCAATGTCTGAATGTAATGAGTACGTGCTAGTCGCCGGGCTAATTATGAATTCCGCGCAATGAACAATGCCACAGAGCGCTGAGTGGGGACTAAGTGCAAAAAGCCACCACCACCCCCACCCGCCTGGATTGACAAGTGGCCTAAGTAAATAAAGCGAGTGCGAGACTGAATGGAAGCAGTGAAGAGAAGGCTGATTAAAGATTTTCTTTTTGTGAGGCAATCCTTTTGATGCCGTATTCTCAGAGTGTCAACACAGTCATAATCTGTGTCATGCTGTCTGCGTACACAAAGGCGACGGGTTCCTCTGGGTGGCACATCTGCCATATGCTGATGTCATAGAAGAGAAACTATTTTCGGGGGGATGGAAATTAAGTCCTTCAAAGCCGTTTATTTATGGGCATTATATCGGTCCGGAAAGGGACCAGACGGGGGTTGGAGTTGAAGACACAATTGCTCTATCCAGTCGAGGATCAAATCACATTCTAATTCCGACGTAATTGGGTCATCCTCGTAGGGACAGAAACCCCAAAGACATCCCCCGCCGGACGTCATGTTCAGTTGAGGGAGTGATTGATGCGAAAGCTTACCTGATGGTGTCATCGGCGTGCTGGCGCCCTTGCCATCCACACTACTCGACGACGAGGACGAGCCATTCGATTTACCCGACAGGGCTGTCATCATTCCCGATCCACCGCCAGCGGAGCTGTGTGTCGTGTGGGATGAGGCAGTGGTTGATGACAGTGGCGATCCAACATTGTTGTTGTTATTATTGCTTTTGTTGTTGTTGTTGTTGTTTGATGGCTGCGGACTTAACTGAGTCATGGCTGTGTTGTTATGCGGGTCAATGCAGCGAGCAGTGCGCGTTGAGCTGCTGCCACTACAAAGATTCGGTAAATCCAATCGGGAGCCAGGTACGCGGGTGGTGGGTTCTCGCTCGCGACGACATTTGTCGTTGTCAATCTGAACCTGAAAGATATAAAAAAAAAAATCATCATTAGTTTTCATTGCATATATTCAGGCAGGTGGGAGGGAGATTTGTGAGATCGTATACGAGATTGCGCGTGTGGAACGAATTCGAGTGCACGATACACCGCCCAACAACCGTCTAGACAAAGTGGCTTGTCAATTTTGAATCGATTTATAAACAAATCAAGTGAGTAGTTCCGCGATGAGTTTCTATTGTTTGCTGGCTGATACATAAATTGGGTTACCATCTCGATAAGGCACTTGCCTTAACACTCAGCTATAGATGGTCACGAGGAGATGTTATTTAACTCATCGTTGTGACATAACACCGCTGCTAGGGAGTTTCAGCAAAGAGCAAGCCAAAATCGAGTGAGAGCGTGAAGCTTGCAATCCAATCAGTCATCTCATCTCACCGCCACAGCTGACATTGAGCTGTCTGTCTAGTGGGAAGAGATGCTTAGCGATGGCCTTCGACTGGGAAGAATTCAGCGAGCAGCTGAAGATGATAATCGCGACATAATGTCAATCGCGAAAGCGACACACGAACGAAGGAGTGCTGCTGCTGACCCCAATTATGGTGGCAAGACTGTTTGAAATGCCAAGCACTTAGAACCCCACTGCATCGCAGCGCTGTCTTCGTGCACATCACGACAGAGGGCACACGAATTCATCTTCTACCGCGGAATGTTGTGAAATAAATTTATTTCTTTCTTTTTTTCCTCAAATTCAGCACGCCACTGCGACACTGTGTGGCCAATGAGGGCATAGGCAAACAAAAAACAGAAATGAGTGAGTGTGTCCAACTACATTGTTCCTGTTCATATTGGCAGCACGGTAGTTTGACTGTAACGGGGTCCAAAACAAAATCAGTCCACGCGGAGTCTTTGACCAACTGAAAGACATGCGATTTCCAGGTGAGAGAGAGGGAGGGGCTCTGCTCTGTATGCTGTAGTCGGTCAGGGTTGATGGGCTGTGAACTTCCGGCAGCACGCTACCAAATGTGGGGTCAGTCGGGGGCCATTGTTTCCATTTCGTTTTGCCCCTTTTTTATGGACGATTAATTGCCATCGATTAGAGCAGACTGGGGGGCGCTCGCTTGCTTGTGTATGTGTGTTTTTTTCTGCTTTTGATTTGAAAATGCAACGCCATCGGCGGGAATGGAAGATAAACTCCGGAAGGCGACCGGAACTGAAGTGCTGAGTGTGGACTAATTTATGTCTGTGTTCATTTGAGTTGTGTGTGGGAGATTCAGGCGTGAAGTGGAACCGCTTTCAGTGATAGATGCATTTGCTGAGTTGGCTTTGTCATCGTCTAATCGATTCAGGGGGACATTCAGTTGTGATGCGGGAGGGACTGTCTTCTTCTTTGTCTGTTCACCTATGATGGGGCGTGTGAAATGGTGCGCACTGATCTGAACAAGCAGATGTCGGAGAGAACCCCCAGGAGATCAGACAGATGTGAAGATTCGATTTTGATTCCACAAGAGGGTCGTTTCAAAGTCCCCACACACTTAATGAGAGACCGTGGCGCAGATCACGTATTTTTCCACTCAATTGACAATTCGGCGTCGGATTACTTTTGATCAGGCCACCTTCCACCAGCATTGACTCACCCCCAATGGCATTCATCGCCACCTGTCCATGATTCACGGCGAAACAAACAAGAAATCTCCATTCCCTTCCACCTTGGAGCTGGGTTCAACGACTTTGCTCCAGATTTCACCACTATAGTCGTTAACTTCACTTGAAGAACATTTCGGTCTACAGCACTCTTTTTTTTCTTCTTCTTTTTTGTTGTTTTGTTATGTTTACTGCCCGAGCCTGCTTCTACGAGGTCAAGTAAGATCACTTCAAGACCAAGACAAAAGAATAGAGAAGTCAAACGTTTATATGGTGATGTACGAGACGTTAACTTGCGGACGGGCACATTAATTTCACTCCTTCAGGTACATTCACTCGCTCTCGCTGAACTCGTCCCCTTCGGACATTCGGACATCGGCCAGCCACTTCACATCGACTCCAGTGATAGCCCGGAGATACATGTCGAATCCAACACCACCGTTTGTCACGTTCTGCTTTCATAAATGCTTTATTACTCGTATCATTATTTGCGCGGCAGTTCGAGATTTATCGCTATCGCCGATGCGACGTCGCCGTCTCCATGGCAAGAGGCATTTCCTCAGCGGAACTGACCTTTACGAGCGCTGAATCAGTGAAACCTCGACCGCTGGCGCTGCCATTGGCACGTGTTGAAATGAATTCTCATCTGCGTTACAGCGATCATTACCGGTAGCCATGAAATGAGCGTTTAGATTTTCCACAGATTTTGCATCACTCACACGGTCTGTGGATAATGTGTGATGGCCGCAAAACGAAACCTTGGGGCATATCGTATGCAACTGCATTTCATCATGTACTACATGTGTACGTTCGGCGCTGGAATTTCATTGTTCTAAGCACCCACCACTCGGAGGAGATGTACAACAAGCACCACACAACTGCCGTTCCCGTGAATTTATGCTGCGATTGCATAAAAGTCTCCATGAAGTAAGGAGACCCGAGCCAAGCCAAGCCAAGCGAAGCGGAACAAGTTACTCACGCTCAAAGTTGTTAGAATTTTTTTGTGCCCGCTGTGTTTTGTCTTTCATTAGTGTCATCGTTTAGCCGTCAGCACAGGGAAATCGGGAAAAAAAGAAGATAATCAATTCGGTTCCCTCGCCTGCCCGTCGCTCGTCGTGAAATCGTGAATTATTAATGTCATGTGCTTTGTTTACTAATTATGGAAGCGCTTGCCTGTTGTTCTAGTAGTCAAATCGTATTTTGAAGCGGCCGTTTCCCCGTCAAACAAAAAATAAAGGAATCAACGAACCCATCCAAGTGTGTCGAAAGAGGTCACATTGAAGCGCAGGGACAACGCTGGAAATGCAACTTATTCATGCACCGCCCCGGGCTCTCAGGTTTGTTTCTATCGCATTGTGAATGGCATTCGATTAAATCACTTCTCATTTCAGCACTTGGCCGCGGTGAGTGACGGCGACTCAAAATTGGATGAAATCTCGATTTGTCACGACCTCACAGACGCTCAACCTGATTCTCCACTCCCCACAGTCATTACTTCATTGATTTCCAGCAGTCCATCCAATTTAGTCGAGCCACGAATCCATCATAAACCTGACTAGGATTGCAAATTAATTGCACTTTCGATATAATTAACCCTTGCAAGGCCCGCCGCAAAATTACCATTCCACTCCACTTTTTGCAAAACTTTCTTCTCCTTGACCGGCCCGACCGCCAGTGGAGGACAGTCAGTGGCAGTATTGTGTGTGAAAAAATACCACAGCGGCTGGCAATGATGCCATAATTGAAAAGCTGACTGGCCGACTCTGGCCGGAGCAGATTTTGGAGTGACGACGATGAAGACGAAGACGACGAGCGCACGACGGTGTACCCGACGAATCCATCGACCCCAAGGTGCATTAACCTTCTTCTCGCTGCCTCGTTGCCTGTGTGTGCACACTGCAACTCTATTCCTCACCATTCGCACATGGATTTCGTATCCATCCACTCACTCACACTGCCTCGCCGCACAGCGGCACACACATGTTTGCCTTTATCATGATCGTTGTCCAACCAGCTAAACTGGTCTAGTCAACTCCTTTTCATGGGATCGTGTGTGCTGCGCGGACTCTCCGCTTCCAGCAAACGAGACCAAAGTGCTAGTGACCGTCGAACAACTTTGTTTTTGCACGCATACTCGTCTCTGAGCGACTCGCCCCTTCCGCCACCCATTCTACGTCTCGTCGTCGGCCGGCTATTGTACGAAGAGCCTTCTTTCTTTTCTGATTTAGTTCAATTACTTGTGTCTTCTCGTTATTTGCTTGTATTTCTCTTCTGCCTCCCCGTGGTGGCATCTCTTATTTGACACTATGTCTCTCAATTAGGCTCGGCTGTGCCTGGAGGAGTAGAGTAGACGTTTGACCCCAGAC
This sequence comes from Eristalis intricaria, assembly GCA_964034865.1. NCBI lineage: Eukaryota > Metazoa > Arthropoda > Insecta > Diptera > Syrphidae > Eristalis > Eristalis intricaria. The sequence continues at coordinate 1,207,595 of OZ035877.1, read as the reverse complement.
CCCAGACCCCAGATCCCAGATGCAGATGCAGATTAAGTGGACGTTGTGCTGTGGGCAGTGGAAAATTTTTGATTCGCAATCGAGATGTATTTTCGTTCTCCAGACACGATCCACAAATAGACTCGGGAATGTGTATCTATTGCGAAATCGCCGCGAGCTCTCTTCCTTCTTACGAAACAGAGTCCACTGATTAATTGGCTGCGGTTCTGCCAAAGACACTGTCCAACTCATCATGGATTTTCACAACACAATAAAAACTTACGGGGTTGCCTCATGTAGGAGCGTGGCAGATGAGGCGGATTGTGGAAATCAAATGCAAATGCCGGAAACGCCTACATTGTGTGAATCAAATTATTATTAATGGGACGGCTTGTTGTCACTGCTGTTTGGCAGTTCAAACGGCCGTTTGATGATGTCGATTTCCACTCGGGGAAAGAATTCGCCGCTGATGGGCTGGGCTGGGCAGGGCTGGATGTGGTGCGTAGGCATGTGTGTGGAATGTGCAAAGGGCGACTCTTTTAAGTGCCTTGTGGGAAACTCGTCACTTGTCAATTATCTCTCGTTGGCGATGGGGATTCTCCGACCCAGACAATTCAATTGGAGTGAATTGAATTAATTCCCCGGGCGGTGAAGAGTTGCCTGTGCCCTTGGTTGACATTGCTTGAGACGGCGTCGATGAGGAACGTCTGCTGCCACCGGCTGACATGAGGATTCAGTCAATCGCACGGACAGACAACATCAACAATGCCTGGGCAGTGAGAAGCCACGACCTTCTTCTAGTCATGGCCTGTGTGCCACCGAAAATGGCACACCACGTCCGAGAATCTGTAACATCTGCTGAAGCACACACATTCATCGGTCAAAACGAGAATAGCACACGCGAGTATATAGAATTTCGCAAAATTAGCCAACTAACCTAAATCCTGGTATATTTTCAGTTTGCAGTAGCGCATGCTGATGCTGTACTCGCAAACACGTTCAAGAGGCAAAACAAATCATACGACTCTCTCCGCTTCGGCTCCCTCCTTTTGGTTTGCATAACTCTGACCACAATACTCGAACGCGAACGCGAACGGGAACGTGTTGAGAGCGCGCAATAATAACTCACATCGGCAGCACACAGCATAACAGCGCGCGCAATTATCTGAACATCGACAGCGGCACGGCCACTCGGGGAGGGCTGTCATATCGGTCATATCATACTCGCAAGGTGGTTTCCCATTACTCGAAGCCGGGGAAGAGATGGAGGGTGGCTCTCATCAGTGCACGTTCGGGTCTGTGCGAACCTGGGTAGCCGCTGTAGGCACAAACAAAAAAGAGGGGCAACCACTGGCCTCCTAAGAGATTCTATTTTTAATCCTCAGCTTCAGCGAGAAGAAGAAACGCCTCCCTCTGCGGAGATGGATTGTGCAATCAATTTATTCGCCGATGGGGTTTGGAGAACGGAAAACCAGTGGCATAGGCGGCGGTGACCCTCTGCTGGTGGATGGAGGACAAACAACTTTCGTGTGGCCAGTGTGACATGTTGTGTCAAAGTCAAGACATAATTCCGCCTGAAATCTGCCCCGCTTATGAGACCCTTAAATGCACGAATGTGGCGTGTCATGTCCGCACACACATGACATTTTTGTTTTTACCGCGCACACAGACACGTCGATTCGATAACTGCCCTTTTGCACAACATGCCACTTAAAACTCCATTCAGAGAGTGGGTCATAAAGCAATTGTGTCAAAGCGACATTCCCCTTCCACCGCCAAATAAAAAACAGTGTCATTTTGCCACACGTCAAGCAGATACAGCAGTCGTCATTGTTGAGCACATTGACAAGAAAAATGCATTTATTCCCCAACACTGACGGCGATTATGAGTGTGGAATGTATCTCTTACACACGAAGCAAAAAAAAACAAAAAGGCGAACGAAAAGATTTCACAATATTCCTTCGGTTCGGTTGGAGCGTATCAAATGGCAATCGCTGAGATGGGCTGGATGTACATAATTATGAATTACTAAACGCGTCTATCCGATCCGATTTCAGGCAGACGGGGGATGTTCCAGCAGTGTTCATTCACTGTACATGCACGCAACGCGTTCAGAGCGCGCTCTCCGAACGAGCTTGTGTCAGGCTCCAGTGGGTGCCGCGCTTCTTGTGGGACTAATTGGCGGGGGGCTGGGGGGAGGGCTCGCATTCGTAAGGGCAATGATATTTCATGTCTGTGCCGCGTGTGGATTGCATGTGAATTGCAGATGAGTTCTGTTCGTCTTTCGAATTGGATTTAATTTTTCATGCGAAAGCCACGAATGAATTTTTAAACTAACATCACGGCTGTCGGTCAGAAGGAGTGTGCATTTTTCTCCATCATCTTCCACGACCTGTGCCAAGCGCTCGTGTTTTTGGGTTAAAATGCGATTAAATTAAGAAATGTCCTGGTTGCTCCCTCATTCAGGGGTGTGGATGACGAGTGCCAAGTGCCGCCATCCACTTCCACCAGCTGGCACCACCCACCCACCCTTTGAGGCTACAGGCGATAACATAAAACTTTTGTGTCAAGTTTTCGTGGAGAGTTAAAAACTATTTTGCACACGAGTTTTTTTTCTGAACCAGTTCTGGGTTCAGTTTAGTGGTTTCGTGTTACCAGCGCTTAGTGGCACACCGAGAGAAGCGGAGAAGAAAGAAACACACAAACGGGGTGGCCGACTGGGGGATGTATGCCATCACAAAAGGGCTTGTGGATTGTTTACCTTTATTGTGGCCGAGTCCTCAGTGTTTGCCTAACTTTGCGGCAAATTGTGGGTAAACAGGCGAAGGAGTCTTCAAAGCGGAAAACTTTTATGGACTTTGTTCGAGTGGTTGTCCATCTGGGTGGCGCTGTTAAGCACAGGCGTTGATGAAACCACGACCACGTTTGCTGCGAGTGAGAGCTTCGCACGAGACATTGTCGTGGCATCACCTGCAGCCACGGAATCGATCGCAGCAATTAACTCCGAATTACGCGAATCAAACTACTAACAAGCTGCCAATTTCGGAAAGACCTTTCAGCGCAAACTTGGCGACTCGACCGTGTTCGTCGCCTGCGGTTCGGCCGGGAAAAGGTCAAAGCATTTGTGCTTATCGAGCACGGGCATCTCTCTCGCCATCGAACAATCAGGCACCAGAGCCAACTCGCGGCAAGCATACAAACACAAACAGAAATGCAGTAGCAGGCGGTGTCGTGCTGCAAGAGTTGAAGGAAGTGCCCGGCGACGGGTGCACTTACGCTGATTTCCTGCTCCCACTCTGCCTTGGACTGAATTGCCACCGTTGCAAGTTGCAGCCCCTCCCCTTCTGTGACGGAGTCACGTAGAGCTGAGTTCGCCTCTAACGAGCGACTGCCAGGTTGTGGACTTAGCCTGGTTTTGTTTCACCCTCCGTCCCATTTTCATTTCCATTTTTTTGTTTTGTTTTTTTTCGGCCAATTCTCAGCCCCTAATTGGGGCTTATCTGTCAGAATTTATCGATGGGGTTGTTGTGGGAAATTGTGTGCAGGATTACCGTCGCTGCTGCGAATTAGGGTGCATTTGACGATGTTCCCGGTGTGCGATGGGCTCGCCGAGATTGGGGACTATTCAAAATGCAGTTATTCGAGTTTGTCTTTTTTCCCCGTACCGGAAACAGTCATGACAACAAACGTCAAAAGTTCCACCGCACGACTGTGGCGGCCGCGTCGGCGGTGGATGTGGCTGCAAACATTATGCTTCCGTGTACAATTTGACATCAGCTGAAGTTTGGTTATTTTTTTTCTTCTCTTCTTCTGGAAATTTATGTTTTGATGTTGACAGGCCGGGGACCGACTGATTGACTCGCTTGACTGCGTGACGTCTGGGTTTTTGAACCCCACTCACGTAGAAGGCAGAGGGAGCATAAAAAGAAAATTCAAACACACACCCAAGGATGACAGGCGACAGTTGACACTTTAATCGTCAATCGGCAATCAGCTTGTCAAAGCGCGACTGCATCGGTGGCGATGGCGGCGACGCCGTGTCGAGTTCACACAGAAATCCGGTCTGCGGCGCGGCGGTGGCATCTAATGTTCGGTGCTCGCGTCAAATTCGATTATTTTTAGAAACAGTCGCTCGCATTCGCGGCATGACATAAGACTTCTTTTGTGCGATAATCCGTTCGTTTTATCTCACAGGAATGAGGTGAAATATTTTGGCAGCGTCTGCAGGAGAAGCCTGCCAAGAAGGAGGAAGCTGTGCTCTAGTTTCGGAGAGCTCCCCAGCAAGCAGGGTGCAGTGTGAATGAATCCGCTCGAGGTCAGAGGAGGCAGTGTGTTTGTGTGCAGAAAAAAAAGGTTCTGACTGAGTGAAACGTCGCATCTAGGGCACGAGAGGTGATCACATTTGTCTTCTTGTCATCTTCACCGGTCGGAAGACTGTGGGAGAGAGGAGTGTGGACGTGACAATTGGAGGTGCGTTTAGAAGGAGTTTCACATGCACTTCGTGTGCATAGGAATTCGTGATTTATTCCTCGTTGGGAAGGTCGCTTTGGGTGGGAGTATGGCTTCCTGTCAACCTTACCTTGCCCGGCTTCACCTGGCATGATGTTATCGCTTGATGGAGTGCATGTGTGCGCTTCTGGAATTGAATTCGAAACCGGTTCTTGCCAAGTTGAAGATTGGAAGCAAGGCCATGAGGATGCTGGCAGTGAAGAGATGATTGTGTCCCAATGGACAGGACATAACGGTGACTGTATTCTGGCTGACCAGGCTTTCCAAAAACGAATAAAGCCCCTCCAGCTGCCTTCATTTCCAGTGAAGTGATTTTCTGGAAAACAAATCAACACAGAGTGCCTGCCACTCGAAGAGTTCGTGTGAAAAAATTCCTTTCAAAGCCGAAGGCCGTCTGTTCGTCATCCAAAATGGTCTCAATTGGAAGATAAGGAACTTATCGAGAATTAGTGACTACAAGCCCGACAACAGCAGCGATCGAAACACATGATTAGCCAAGCAGCAGCAAACTCACCACTGTCCCAAAGCAAAGAGCACACACAACAATCAAACTTCATCGTGTATCGCGAGCACGTTCTCACACTTACTGGGTATCTTATCATCTATTACGCACTTAGCCATGCATACACATAAAATGATCTAAAGTTTACCACAAAAACGTGGGCCTGTTGCTGTCAGTTCAAAAGCCGGTCGGTTTACGCAAACTCTCCTTTTATGTTCCACTTAACGAGTGATTCGTTTCTTTTTCATTTTTCGTTTTCTGTTGAAAAAACATCACTTGAAATTTATCTATTACACACTACTCGGTCATAAATTTCCCTCTCTTGTCGAAATGGGCACAACGAGAGACACCGCACAGCAACCTTCCTCAACTAAGAGTCGAAAAGTCGTCCGCCTCTGTCCATCAGTCTGGCTGAGAAAATCAAACAAGCGCGCGCGCACACACACAGCACACGGGGCACACGCTGCCCGCTTTGGCCAGAGGCATATGATTAATTTCCTCCCGCTGCCCCTCGTGAAACCGATTCAACAGAAAAAAAAACCAAATTCACTAATTTAACTCAACGAGTGAGTTTATTAGAACACAGCAACAACACGAAACCAGAAGAACAACAAATCTTTAAGAGTCATTGACACAAAAGCTATGGTCTCTATAGAGCTTCCTTCCCTCGCAACCTCAACCTCAGTGTTTAGCAGCAGTCCCTCCTGTCCCAGAGCAGGCGGTCGTGGCAGCCTTTGTGGCGCAGATAAACGCTTCTGGGCTGCTTCGGAGGATGACTGGGGATGCCATCGCTCATTGAAATCGTGTGGGCGGGCGTATGAGTAATATACGTCATTTTTATTTGTTCCGCATTTTCTTTCTGTTTTGTTTTGCGGAAAAGAATGAAAAACCACTTAGGTCTCGGCCGCAAAAACAACAACAGCGCAGCAGTCCACCTCCATCGCATCAGCGTCAGAAGCTTCGACAGTTCGTTCACACGGGGACATCATCCTCGGAACGGGATTATTCAATTCAGTGTCCCTAGAAGGACATGCCGAATGTGTATATATTTAGCGAGGAGAACCACCCCCGTGTGTTGGTGTCAGTCTGTCGCTTATTGTTGATGGGCCATCGCTTCAAACTGCCGGAAGGCCGTGTGGCCGTGTGCCGTGTGTGCGTGGGACGTATGTGGAACTTCTTCGAGAGTGCAGTCATATTTTGCCACTCGATATTTTTATCTCTTTATTGGCTTATTGGCATGGCAGTGTGACTTCCTGGAAATGGCCTTTGTCAATTATGGCAGCCTATTCCGCTCTCCACTCCGCCGAAGGACGACAAAGAGGCACTTCACCGAGCGCACTGGGCTTTATTTGCTTTCATTGTTGTTTCACTTGATCCTGTCGCGGGGAGCGGGGGAGTGCGCCACGAATGCCAGGATGAAAGGTATTTTCATTAAAACGAGACCTAGACAGCGAGATGAATGTAAATTTATGGACGACGCGGGAGACGACCGAAGCAAGTTGATTTTCGTTTTCCAGGACGAGAGCCACGAGGGGTGGATGTGTCGGAAGCGGATGGATGGGTGTTGTGTTTCCATAATGTTTTTTCCTTGTTTTTTTTTCCATCACTTGTTGCCCTGAAAGTCTACAAATTGTATGCATAGCTGGAGTCGGCGAGGGGATGGAATGAAATGGAAAAAGTTCAGCATTCGTTGGTGGTGCGCGCAAATTTTCGCACCCTTCATCTTTCACAGGGTGGGCGGTGGGGTGGCGAGCTCGGTGGAGGAATAATAAATCCGAGTGCGAAGGCAAAGTACTTGAACCTTGTTGATTCGTGGGAGAGGATAATACGAGATTGACACACTTTTGGGCCGTGGCAGGAATTTCGGGTGAAATGTGCGAAGCTATTCGATGAATTCCGGGCGCACAAGGGTGAGCGTGTTAAGTGAATTTAAATTGCAAATCAAATTATGAGTTTTATTGCAGATTTATGACTTCTTTGGAATGCCCCGGTTTGCTATCGGGTCTCACTGCGTGTGGATTGTGTTTGCTGATCTCTGGGTTGATCTTCATCCTGCTGGGGGGACTCTGCCTGGTGCAGAGTGGAGGAACTTCAATTTGTTGTCATTTTCCGATCGGATTCTCTGTGTGATTTACCGACTGATCCAACTCAACAACACGTCTTGTTCCACATTCCCCCGTTTCTTCGTCCAACCGACTGCAGTCACATACCCTGGCTATCGCATAAATCTACTCCATCAAAAACAGTCGTAAACAAACAACACTACCGTGGTCCACACACGTTTTCCAACCCCGCGTCTCCAAGCAGCGAGAAGGAAAATAAACTCCCGCTCGTAAGCATGCATACACGTTTCGCTCGTAAAAACAAATAATTATTTAGAAAACGAATGTCCGTTGGCGAGCATCAATCGCTTTATGACATCAAATTGTGCAGTACAATGACCACGCGGATCCAGTGGTCGGTTGCATCAATTTATTGCCCTGGCAGTCGTATAGCGACCCACCCCGGGTCGGAGAGTGTAACAGATTTCACTAACAAGCAATTTGCCACAAAACACAGCCCACTCCACCACAGCGCTGCAACTATGACCCACGATCCCGCTCCTCCCCCTCCTCGTCGTCATCGTAGTTGAATAATAAATTCGCCACTCGACTCGGCCACATGTGCTTTGGGATATTTATAGCAATCCGACAAAGATTGTATCTTTTTTCAAACGCGCGAACAACAATAAACTCTGTGGAACGAGCGCATTCGCGAGTCTTGCTCGGAAGTCAGCTGTGTTCCATGACTTGTCCGCACAGAAGCGAAAGTCTGAATCAATAAAACCGACTGGAAGGAAGGTGCACTGGCTAATCATTGCTGTGTGTAGTTGCTAATTGATTGCCCACCCTTCGGTGTTATCAGCGCTAACAGGCATCTGGTTGGTCGTCGGCTGGTAAATAATGGCTTTGTTTGACTTGGCGGCAAGTTGGTTTTCACTGACGGCGGCGAGTTCCAGCGAAACTGCGGCGTAAACAAAGCCAGATTACACACCTGCTGGAGGCTTCTCTCAACAAGTGGACACAATTCCCTCTGGATCATCGCTGGCACGATTTCTTGTGAAAATTGCTTCTCGATTCCAAGAACGCTTTCTTAAATGAAACTCCAGTTCATCCCACTTCCGGTGTCAAATGCGTGCGTGTGCTTTGGAACGTGTCTTCGGCGGAAATCGAAAACGAATCAAATTCTCAACGAGCGAGCGCCCACATTCGCGGCAGAGTGAGTGAGAATCTGGTTTAGCTCTCAAGACAGCATTCTTCGCATTCGATAAGCAAAATGCATCAATTGAACGTCAGCCGTCGTCAGACGTCAGAGGAGAGAAAACAAATTGCAACGCCTGCCGCACGTTCCACTGGCACGTGTCGCCGAACTAGTTTGCATAATCCGACACAAGTCTGTGACGCTGACACCGATCGTATCATATTTTATAATTATTTCACAATCGAAATCCACGCTGCATTCGGAGCTGAAGAACGGAGCGGGTTTTGAAGTCCACTTAAGCAGCAGCAGCAGCAGCAACAGCATTGCCAATAAGGAAGCCTTCAACCGACAATTGTGCGAGTCGTTGATTTATCATTTTTTTCTCCCATCCATTCACACAGGCCAGCCTGGCAATCTGTATTCATTAGATTTCGTTTCGAATGCGCCATGAATTCAAGCGCATCTCACATGCGATTCGTGTAGCTAAGCCCAAGGTGCACCTTAGCTCGTGATTAGCCACGCCATTAGCCGCGACTAGCTGACTGGCGAAAATAAACAACGCAAGACAATTAGCCCGCGTCTGAGTCGCGAATCTCCGGCCACAAGTCTGGAGCTAATCACCCGAAAGTGCTTAACGATGGCGCCACAATGTTTAGAAGCAAAAAACCTGACAAATGATGCATCCAACCATCTGTGGATCGCAGCGGACGCAGGGGGCCTAGAAATCCAGATCTGGCTTCGTACCTGTTATGGAAATTGTGATTTGCGTACACTTTTTGTGTGTTCACGACGACAGTGACAACGACGTCGACGACGACATATTTGAAAAGAAATAGAAAATTAAATAAATAAATATTCAATTGGACTTCGAGAAGGAATGCTAATGAATTCGAACGGTTTTCAACGTTCAACTTCTCTTCTCGGGCCCGTTCAGTCTCGAGAAATGATAATAGTTTCACTTAATTTGCATCGCAAAGATACACGCTCTCTGTGCACACGATCATTGGTGGTGAATGCTGCTGTTGCTGCTGATCGCATTGGGAAATCTGCAGTTTTTCGACACTTATTCAAATTGCCATTGACTGGCGATTTAGCCCGATTATGAGGTGTTTGTTTTTTTGTCGGAAGAGAATGTGCTCAAAGGTTGCAATTGACACATCACGGAAGTACATGTCACAAGTGAATGTTTGGCGGATTGGTGCAATGTGGCAATCGTGACTGTGACGTGATTCATTCAGGCGATGAAGGCCGATCGGTGAGACTTGAATATGAATCAATCGCTGGAATTACGTCTTCTTTGCGGAGACCGGAAGCAGTAGCAGCGTGCAGTGGACTTTATGGAGGCTCTAGAGTGGATGCAGCGTGGAAGGAGGTAAGAAGTCATTTGGAAATAGCACATTCATGTCATTTGCTTCTATTTCATGGTTCATGGTAGCTTCAGCCACCAGCCTAGTCTGACACTGTGTGCAAGGTAAGAAGCCTTGTGTGGAACGCATTCATGAAACTAATTGGATTTTTCTTGCAGAGGAGCCTCTTAAGACTTCTTCTTCTTCAGGAGTAACCCTGACTTCAAAAACGTCACCCAACCCGAAATGGAGACCACCATTTCCGCCCCTCCACGCGATGACAAGAAACAGCCCCAACTCCATCACAACACAGACCTTGGCCCGCATCCATCTGCAACCGAAGTCAAACGAGAGCTGTGAACATAGACGCACTTAAGTGCGAGTCTCTACCCCATCGTCACTCTTGCCACACAGAGCTTCATTCCTCCTTTCGAAACAAACAGCCGCCGCCATCCACCTTCAACACTTCCCTCACTCTTAAGACATTGATTTATAACCGTTCAACAGACCAACATAACCCACACAATCCACACGGATCTGTTTACAACCATCACCGTCGTTAATTAGTTCACTTTCATCACCAATTATCGAGACAATCCCCGCGCGCACATCGATGGCCCATTTTCGTAACTCGCCGCGGCGCGGCCGCACGATCAATCACGGTTGTGAGAGTGACTAATTCAAAGGGAACTCCGCACCGGATTTCCCAACCGCGAGGATGTGTTCAACGAAATTTCTTCATTTTTTTTTCGTTTTTGTTTCTTTTTCAGTTCATTTGACCTCATTCGCTGATATGACACATATTCTTGTACAGCCGTGCCGAGCGCAATCTCTCGCTCCCGCAAAAGCAAACACAAACAGTCGTATCTAATTGGTACGCGACGGCAGCAACAACCACGACGGTGGCGGCATGTTGTATTTGTAAGATAACACCCCCGTAGGAGAACGAGTGACGCTGCCACCCGACCGCTCGGCGAAATGTCAACACAGACGCAGCATGTTTGCTTATCTCTAAATTCTATTTGATGATGCACGAGTATACGATAAGACAAAAGCCTTCATCTCGAAGTGCGCGGGGTACGGCGCGCATATCTTCAAGCTTCGCCTCGGTCGTAGGCGGTCGCTCGCTCGTCGTGTTATTGTTTTCTGTTTCGTGGCCGTGAAGCGTTGTAGCTTCGACCGTTATCTGGGTTAGACAATTCGGAACGATTGGTATGGTGTTGTGTGTTGTGGACATACCTGCCTGAAATCAAGGTGCTATCGATAACTATTTTGGGAACTTGTGCTTTTATCGGATGTGTCTCGTATCGCATGTGGTTCGTGTCACACACACACACTCATGCATTCTCGCGGAGCCTGGATTTCCCACTGAGTTTGTGCGCACTTTCATGAGAAAACTCCCCCACGGGCCAAGCACTTCCTGCATGAGGCCGCGGTACGCCTCTGAATTAACCGACCTTATCAAAGCCACAAGTTCTCGCCACACACAAGCGAAATGCCAAAGCTTCGCCGCTGCGCCGAGCCGCCCCTCGAGGGGCGGAAAATTATGTGAAATATTTTTTTGAAATCCCAATTGAATGCTTGTGGGTTTTGCACTCTCGCGGCCTCGCCAAATGCATTGCGCGCAAGTCATAATTATTTTGCAAGCCGAAACCATTAACATTTCCTTTCATAATCATCATCAATTACACGCTTTGCTAAGTAAACTGAATGCAAGACAGACAGACAAGCAGTAACCCCTCGGTACGCATTAATCAAGTGCAAATTCGCATAACGAAATGCACTTTACCCGCAGACCCATTGCCAGTGGTTTCGCAGTCCACATGCAGTCCACAAGATGTTGGAACGCACAAAGCATGAAGTTAATGACCATAAATTATGATAAGCCCGCAACTATCAAGCGACAAGCCACCCCAACACGCGGCCGCAGCCAGCTCGGTGGCTGGTCACACCCAAGGAGGTTCGCGTGATAGAGTGTCCAAGCGTCTGTGCGATCTCGGGTATCTTTGTGCTGATTGGGTTGTGAAACTGTCCATCGGGCCGGGGGACAGACCGGGGAGACACGACCAAGGAACCAGGGAAAAGTGTTGCACACACTCAGCCTTTGTGAGCTGCACAAAGCTCAAAGACACACATGTGCGCAGGCTGGACACAAAGGAACAGAGCTGTTTATTACATTTCAAATGCCTGCCAGGTGCAGCAGCCACTAGTTAGCCTTTTTTCGTGTTCGTCGGAGTTCGCCCCTCCCCCCTCCCTGCAGACCAGCATAAGACAAAGAAATACAAAACATATCTCGTTTCTTTTTGTTTATTGTTTCGATGCTCAGACACAGAGGTACGTCTAGGAATTTTGATTAATGAGTGAAGTTGGAGTTGGAGCGACCGCAACCCGGTGAAACTCCGCTCTCTCGGGCTCTCCTTTGTCTGATGCGGCGACGACGACGACGACGGCGACTAATTGAATCCAACCGATGGCCGGCTTGTCGGTTCCTTAAATTATGATGACCTCTCCTGGCTTCGTCGAATTACATCACTCCAGCCAGCCGAGGCGGAATGGTGAAATCTTCTCGAGAATCGATGGAAAAAAGGGTCATTGGTCCACTTAGCCGTCCGAAAAAGCACCAAACCAGTCGACTTCCGTTTCAAGATTTATTTTTTCTCCTCGTTTTTGTTTATGACGCGCCGCCGCTCCAGCACAGAAAAGGACATGAACGGGATTATGAGTGTTTACACGCAGCGAGAAACAACAACAATTGCATTGTGTAGTCTCCGTCAGGGGAGACCAATTAAAAAGCCCGACGACGCACGGTGGAGACGGCCCCAGTTCTCGGAATTCAATAATGTGCCTGGTCACCAGACAAAGGCAGGTACCCTGAATACTTATGTGTGTCGGAATGGAATCGAATTTTTGTTTGTTTCTCTTGTTCCACTTTAGGTCAGCGGATGGCAGCAGGCGGCGGCTGCTTGAGACTCCCGAAAGTGGGTTCCTCGACGAACGAAATCCCTCTGGAGCCGAGGTCGTCATCATCGTCGTTGCATGTCCCCAGTGAATTCCGAACTCACAGTCGTGTCTTCAACTCGAAACCAATTGGAGTAGCAATTCCCTTTTTCAGCGACGAGCTCCCTTATTCACGTCCAAGCCAAGCCTCGACTGCAGTTTCTTCCTGGTGCAGCGCTGGAGAATCTTGTACCGAAAAAACCGGTTGTCTAGTGAGTGCAGCCAGCCAGCCAGCCAGCAGCAAGCAGCAATGTTCTTGGTCCACTGCACTTTGATGTTCTTCCATTGCTCGCTGCAGAGGTCGTCGGTGGCGCGGCGCGGCGAAGCCAACGGAGGAGGTCTTTGTTAGAAGTGGTACTGGTACTGGCTCAGACCAGTTTTTCAAGTGTGTTTTCAATCACTGTGCGAAGAGGGACGTTTTTTTTTTTGATCGCCTCGATCGATTGGTGGATTTTATGAAATTTAATCGGACAGTCGGTTGAGAGGAGAAAAAAGAGCTGATGTCGACCATCTGCATCCTGCTCGAATCAAAGTCTCAAATTAGTTTCCGCAAGAAACCCGAGTTACGCCACCATGAAGCGAATCTGATCCGCTAGCTTTGGTCTGGTGTGTCGTGCAGATAAACAATCGAATTGCATGCGGGGTTAAGAGTTTCAATTAAGTCGCCACTGTTTACATGCGCGCACGGAGTGAAAGCGACGGAGGAGAGGTCAATCTTTAATTTATTCTCTTCATTTCGCCTGAGTTCGACAGGTAATTAAATTGAAATTAAGTGCGGGAAGCTCGCAGTCACACTGGACGCGAAAAAAAAAAAACACAGAATGGAGGGAGAGATACGTGATTTATGATGCGTGCGTGTCGGTTCGTTTGGACAAATAATTGTTCGTTTAGACTGGGGAGAGACAGAGAAATCTCTCGTGTATTCTGCTTTGAATTTCCCTCTCAAAGGCATCTCAAGTCCGGCTTAAATAGCGTGACAAAACATACGAAAAAAACAGCAGAGAACAGCGGCCCCCTGCCTAGCCTTAACAATGAATAGACCTACGCTACGGATGGATGGATAGACGACGACGACGACGACGAAGGTGCTGGTGGTAGTGGACGATTCTTTTTCCTCTCTCCAGTCGCATTCACATGTGAGGAGGAGATGAAATATATCGGCGGCATCTGAAGTGGGAAAAGCGAACTTAATTGGAAGTTGCGCAAGCAAATCGATTTTTTGTTTGTGCCTTGATTTTCTTTTTTCAGTCTTTTTTTTTTTTTTTCTTTTAAATTGTTCAACGTTACTTTGGCGCTCGTCGTTCCAACAGTCGACTGTGTGTTGTGTTCGTTTGCATTGTTGTGTGCTTAATACACAGAGATGTGCATTTGAAAGAAGAGGTTTCGAAAATCGATAAGTTTTCATTGGTCTTTGATTTGTCTTCACTTGGCTGAATTCCTCCTCGCCCCCATCCTCCGTCACCCTCTCTGTCGGTTGGTGAGTGTGTGTTTTCTTTTGGAAAGTTAGCAACATTGTTCCTTCCTCAGTGACAGCAGCGCGCTGGGTGTTAATTGGATATAAGCGTATTCCATGTGCTTTGACGTTACACTTTGCTTAGCTTAAACGGCTGAACACCAACAAGGCCACGAGCACAGACTGAACGGGCTTTCGATGAGCCCACTGTTTGGTCAAGCGGTCACAGTTCTCTGTTCTCTTTCCAGTCCTCCTCACCAACAAAGAACAACGACTTCAAGCACAAAAAAATCAGTCACAGATCCCCTCGTCAATCAACGAAAGCAAAACCTTGTGAAATTCCCTGGTTAATGACTAAATAATTGTACGTGGCCATGGCCAGGCCAGGCCAGGCCATTTCACTTTCATCTCTCGACTCCGTTAATCCGAAGCGAAACAAAGTGACACTTACTCATGCCTCTCCTCAGTTAGCACTTCCAAAAAAAGAAAGCACTGATTCTTGACAAACGCCAAGTGATTAATCACAGCCGCAGAACTACAAGAATCCCTGAGCGAAACCAGTTCAAGGCCTCCGATCGAGCTTGCAAGAGCATGCCATGACATGACGCACACACCTGGCGAAATTAGCATCCAACCCACGGTGGCATTTGCTCTGGCCTTTTCTGTCAGCCGAAATCGACAGTAATAAGTTGTTATAACTTGAGTACCGTACGGCCACCCACCCGTGCACGGAGTGGCACGAAACCACAAAAGAGAAGTGGCGAGTGGCGAGCGGCGGGCCACAAAAGGACCCCCGAAGGCCGGGATGGTGTTTCATCACCTCGCCTATCACCAGTTGATCATCTCATCCAGCTTATGACTCAAATGGGTCACATCCGTCATTGAGCCTCCCAAATGTCAGTCCACAGCCTCCACACACACATACACGCGCGCAGAAATTTTGACGATTATTCAATTAATCCATCAACCTATGCCCGTGCCAACTCGATCTGCGGGCTGCCTTAGCCTCCGACTCTGACTCCGACTCCGACTCTCAGCCTCTTTGGATACGGTGCCAATGCAGTGGTAATGGTTCCCAGACAATTGCTGTAATTAAATCCGAATTTACATAATTAAACGAGTCGAGGCTGAAAACGGTGGCAACGTCGGCGGTGGCTGTACCGCGCGCTCGCTGGTGGGCTCACAATGGATCGAACAAATGACAAAATGTCTGCAGATCGGTGGTGGTGGTGGATGGCGGGCGTAGGCCGCGACTGTCGACTGCATTGGAACAAGCCCAACTTAAGAAACACTTCAACCACACGATGATGTGAGCCAGAAATTGAATTTGATTTTGCAACACGCCGTGCCGTTTGTGGGAATGCGACGCTGCATTGGCATCATCACTATTTAAAGACGTTCTAGTTTGGATTGGGACACAACACAACAAGTCGCATATCGATTGACAAACAACCGATTACTCACTGCGATCGGGGTGGTGGCGCGGCGCAGCGTGAAGTTCATTCGCCGAATGTTTATCTGAAACGTATGCGTTCTTTGTTTCTCTTGGAATCTACGCGAACTGCGATTTGATAAGGTCCGAGTGCGAAACCTGATAAGTTACTGGAGCTTTGATTCTGAAAATGATTACTCAGGTTTATGGGGAACGCGAGGGGTGTGGACTCCATTGTGTTGGACTTAGAGTTTGATGGAGTGCGTGCCTTTAACCTCTGTGACCTCTGAACAGTTTCTCAGCTGTTTGTTGAACACGTTTATCTTGGGTGTTCTCAGATTGGCAATATCGGCGCCACTCGGGGGACTTTAAACCGATAACGACGGTTTCGCAACAGTTTGACTGTGCATTCTAAGGAAAGCGAAAGTGGATCGGCTGTGAATGATAAGTGCAGACATTTCTTTGAATTCTGATTCGTTTGTCATTTAGAACATTGCTTGACTCCTTTCTTGCAGAAGCTGACTTGGAGCTTTGAAGTTGTGGAAGATAACCTGCGGGGTGCTCCTGAAGTGCGACAACGTCTTACCCCCGGGGGGAAAGGTAAGTCGATTTCTCAGAGAGTACATTAGAGTAACACCATTTTAACACGTATTCTCTTTTCATGTGCTGCTCCAAATGGATGACCACACACTTGGCAAGAACACAGGCCCCAGCAGATGGTGCTCCGTCCTCGATCCGTCGATCCAAATGCCTAGGAGCATAAAAAAA
The DNA here is from genome assembly GCA_964034865.1 of Eristalis intricaria. NCBI lineage: Eukaryota > Metazoa > Arthropoda > Insecta > Diptera > Syrphidae > Eristalis > Eristalis intricaria. The sequence continues at coordinate 1,191,368 of OZ035877.1, read as the reverse complement.
AAGCAACCAATTTTATCGGTCAATGCCTAGCGGGAGTCATTTCGCATAAATCGCAACGGTAACCCGATCCAGACGAGCGTCCATCACAAGTCAGAACTTAATCATCGTTTGCTTGCCGTTCCCCTCGTACCTAAAACAAAGAAACTAGTTCAAGCACGTGGAAACCGATAGATATCCGCCAACTTCCAGTGTACCCTACGGTTATCTAACATCGAGAACATGCCACTTAACACCTTTGTGCGAATCCAATATGTTTACAGTCGCAACTCGGTTCGCCCCTGAAGAGGCTATTGCCAAAATCACATCAGCAATTCCCATTAATTAAGTATCGAGCGCGGCTCTTTAAGGCAGGGAGAAGTCGTTGACCAAATTGCCAGTCAAAGTCGTTGTAGAATTCGCAATTAATTGGCACTGGCACCGCGTGTGTGTATATGATGAGAAGAGCCAGACTGAACTTTGATCAGCTGCCTGGCATCCTGAAGAGCGTTTGAGCGGTTGAGGTGGAGTGGCATTCATTTGAACCTGTTTAATCAGTTACCGATAAATTCCCGATAACGTGTCTTCGTCACCTTCGTTTGAATTTCGCATTCTGTTTGGCGTGCCGGAGTGATTTACACCTACCCTGACTTATCATGCGGATTTCAGGTAACCTGCTAGACCGGAAGCATTATTCATCAATGAGATTCGCTGAATTTCAGTTGACGGTTGGGTTTTGCGATAGCAAAAGAAAAACAAACAAACAAACGCCATAGCATCGCACTGAGTGTGAGTGGATGATATGTGGAACGTATTCATTTGCATACTGATTTCGTAGCTGAAGTGTCGTCAGCAGATTACAAGCACGCTGGAAAGCAAACTAACGTCATGACAGTGCTTCGTTCGTGTACGGCTTTGAAATGGGCAGATTTAATGAAATCGAGTAATTCAATCGCGTCGTCTCTTAATGCGAGCCGCTGTGAATTCAACAAAGAGCGGGAACACGATCGATTGCTTTGCAGCGCGTTACTTTGATAAGATTGCACGAGAGCTTGAGCATTGCGAAGCGACACAGATAACAGGAAGTGGGAGGCATGTCTCACATGTGTTATTTCAGATCAGACTCAGCTGTTCTGTGGTTTAATGCCTCGGGGCAGGGGTTGAATACAAGTATTTCGGCGCTCGTTAAAGTCTGAAGATTAATTGCCAGCGTCTGCCTTGGGAAGCAATTGTGAGAGATGAACTGATAAACTTCAAGATTGAGACGACTCTGATGGCAAAGTTGCGGTCAATCGGGCTTGTTTATGATTTTCTCAGGGAAAACGTCTCAGATGCAGGAAGAGGCGGGTAAGCCTCTGTGTGGTTACGAATTAATTGTTAATTGATTTTGCGGCTTTGAATTTCACTTCAGTCTCGCTGTGCTGTGCCTCAGCCGGTGATGCGAGGACTGTGTGTGTGTGATGAAATATCAATATTTGCCTTGACGACGCAGCTGGAAACTCAATCTGAAGTTGCATTGCGATGTGGATGCAAATATTTACTTTTGTACAATTTCTTTGCGAATTCTGAGGAATTCTGTTTGTGACTTTGGCTTTGCTTGAAATGATTAGCTGACATCAGCGCGGAATGGCTTGTCAGTTGCCCGGCTGGCAGAGGAATGGGAGCTGAACCTAACCTGTCTCAACGCAAATTCGTTACGCATTCGCCTAAGTCAACAAAATTTACTGAAAACCGCCAAAACAATTAGAAACATCCCCCAAATGACCGTGTCTCTCTTTGTCCCATCCCCCTAAGGAGCACTCAAGATAGTTTAACGCTCACAAAAAGGATATTATTGCAATGAAAAAAATGGATAAAAAAAAGAGTTGTATACTAACGCCGAATAACATCACACAGGTGTTGCTGTTGTATTGGTTGGCTGGTGTGATGTGTGATCTCGTTTAATATCCTTGAAATCGTCCGTAATCCTTGTCAGCAGCGATGTGTACACCCCGTCTAAACTCGTATAATTTTCTACTGTTCCTGGGTGTGAGTGAGATATAGTATGTGTATCTTTTGATGCGTTCTCATTCGATTCAAGAAATGAAAACTATTTTCATATGTTTGTCGCTGAACGTACGTGTATCCTGTTCCTCGCAAATGTACGAAAATGCTATGAACACAGAATTCTTTTTCATATCTTCGCACACACACTCACACACACATACATGCACTGAGAACCGAGAAAGGATGCTGTATTCCTTAGTCGCTTTGCACTTTTATTTTTTTTTTTTTTGCTATTTTCTTTGCGAATTTGTTTGATTTTTTCGGATTTTATTTTATTTCTACACTATCCGCACTTAACTTCCTTCAAAAAAATTCGTGTCGAAGGACTCAACAGAGGAGCGAACAAAAAATAAAACTCGCTGGGGGCATGGAGTCAAAAAAAGCGTTCCAATGCGCGCTCTCTTTCGCCAAACACTTCCACTCTCACTGGTGTCGTTTCGTTTGCTCTCGCTGCTGGAAGCTGAAAGGAATGCTGCTCCTGTGTGGATGCTGCTGCGCGAGAATGGGTGTTGCAAGGAAATCGAACACAAAAAAAAAATCTTTTTTTAATTTTTTTTTCCTCCTATCTTCCACAAATATGGCTGTCTGTACGGATTCGGTTTGGCAAACGGGCTTTTCACTTTTTTACTTTTCAAAAACAAAAAAAAAATCAATTTTTTCTTTCAAAAAAACAATGTGCACTTGGATTTATTTACTATGTTCGTCCGTGTTTAACACTCAACATTTGAGGTGGATGCTAAGTGCAGACACCAACCTCACTGGCGTGCGATTCTTCCGGAACTGGAGGATCACGAGCTGACTTCGGAGCCGTTGAGTCGACTGCGGCTGGTCTCCCCTCTTTTACTGTGGAACATAACAATAGGAAAGCTCTGCACTTTGTTTCGTCGCTCACTCACACATCTTTGGGCGTCGTCTCTCTCTGGCGGTGGTGTGTGCGTGTGGACTTGTTTGGTTCGACTTCGTTGGACGCGTGTGCGTGGTGGATACACGAGCGGGTGTGTTGCCATACCAACACCAGCTTACGGCGGGGAGCACTGTGCTGTGTGATATCAAAACAGAGAGGGAATTCCACATGTTCCGTGTCGCTGACGTTGTGGAGTGGATGTGGACGTTGTGTTGAGGTAAATTTTGTACAAGAAAAGGTGGTTTAAATTTCTCTCTCTCTCTCTCTGTCCTCATCGTCATCAATTTCACAGAGAATTGTCGTACGCACGATGGTTGATTGTGTTGGTTCGAGAATCGACATTAAGTGGATGTTTTGCGTTGTTTATTGTTTACTCCGTGTGCGCCGCACCGAGCGGATGATGCGCCGAAAGCTGTCGCTGTGGCGGTGGCAGTGCCAGTGCCAGTGACGGAGGCGGATTCTCCTCAGCTGTTGTGCAAGGTGACTGATTTCCGTTAGTTAGAATTATTTATAAAAATGAGTGAAATTCGAAACAAAAGATCGCGTGAAACTGCAACAAAGATGATCGGAGGTGGAATCTGAACAAAGCGCTTCCGCCTCGAGGTGGTATTTCCAAAATTATCCGCTAACCGATTTTGTTCGACGACAACACACACACACAACACACATTGCGTGTGAGTGCGGGGGGTGTCCTTCTCTATCTCGCTCGGCTTTTGTTCGTCATTTTCCCACTTGACATCGCATCAATGTCAGTGCATCGACAATCGTTTGTCATCGTTCACAGAATTTCCTGGTTTTTAGGTGACTTGGTTGTCGAACTGTGTAACCACACACAAAGGCAGTCGGTTGGCGTTGTTTTAGCGCGTATGTACACACAGCTCTTCCTAATAGGATCGAGTATTTGCTTGTGGCAGAGGGATATCACTTCCTGACGAGCTCCCATTGGGTTCATCCGAAACACACTTCAGCATCCGTGGTTAGAGCTCCCACCCCATGCCCTTCACACAGGAGGAACACTGGAAAAGCTCTCTCTCCCGCCTAGTGCCTCAAGCTTTCTCTCTGCAGTGGACGTAATCTTTTTTCTGCTTCCACCATCCACCATCATCTCTCGATGACTGCTCCGTGTATGTGTGTGTGTCTACCAATCTACCCTCTCCTTCGAATTTCATATTCCATGCAGAAGTATAATGAAAAGTCGTTCTTTCGTGGCTCTCAGCGGCGTGGTGTGTATCTCCTCATAATCTAGACGTTCCCCAACCAGAATTAGATTTGTTTACATTCCACTTTTGTTTCAAATGTTTATCCAACTGGAGGATGATTACCATACACACAGGCACCCATCCACACATCCCCATCTCGCGGCGCGGAGTGCGCTGCCCTATTGCACAAGGGTGCAGGTCTGTCATGTCACAGGATACACACGAGGAACTCGTATTTTGACGTGCAATTTCCCTTTTGACGATGAAGTCTAGACACACACTCGCTCATACATACGCAAGTGCAGCCAGGATGCTGTTTGGAGACTGCGCAGTTGAGGACACACACAACTGCCTGGTGGATCGGCTGTAAAGCCGCCTATCTGAAGGATGCATGTGCAGGACGCAGCAAAGCAATTACGATGCTTACCCATGCCGAAGATGCCTTCATTAAATGCATAGTTGGCTGTTAATTTTAATTAAGAGCCATCCTCATGGACGGCCTGCAGTTCAGTTGATTTTTTCTACCAGACAAGTTGCCTACTCCAGCAGCAGCGTGTGCATAAATGTTTCCGCCTCGACCAACAGACAGATGTTACCAGTATCACTAAAGGTCCCTTGTTGACATTGTGTGGCCCGCACAGATAAGTGGATTTCCGTCGAGAGGCACAGTTGCTGTGGCCCCACATCTCACTCCAAAGGGCATAGATCCAACCTTGATAACACTTAGAAAACTCCCCAATCAATCGTCGTGAATCCGCTCGCTGATCTGAGTTAAAGCAACGACGACTAGGCGACTATCGCGTCGTCGCGGTCATCGAGAAATCCAAATGAGGAAGCCAAAGACAATGATCCAGCCACTGACGGAGACAGAGACGCGGCACAAAGCAAGAACGCTTCAACTGACTCAAGTAGACAGAGTGGCTTTGTTATGACATTAATTACGAGTCACTTCCAATCAAACTCCCACTGATAGTCGCGGACACTCGTCGCGCACTCGCAGCCAGACTCACAAGCACACACACGCACACAATCAGTTTCGATTTAACCTCATTTAATTGTTCTTGTGGCCCGCATCTTCCCATTCGTACGCTGACGAGTCCATTAGTCAATCAAACACTTTGTTTCTGGGACGAGATGAGTCTTGAACCGTAATTTACGAAGGCTGTGTCGCGCGGAGTCGCTTCCTAGTGTCTGCTTATCAATTGTTTTGACAGAAGAGGCTGTAGCTGTGCATCGTGCAGCACCCCCACACGCGGCGGCCGCGCTAGAGGTCAATGGAACGCGCATCTGCTTCTGCTTCCGTCTATGAAGATTTTTTGTCTTGTCGCGTTTTCCCCTCGAGGCAATCGAAAAGAATCTCCACAAGGGTTATGCGTAACGACAACGACTGTATTACGTTCCGTAGCGCACGGGTGTGTATCGATTGCTGCGGCGAGCCAGGTGAGGGTGGTGTGGCGCGTGGTGTCAGGTGCGGTCGGTGTTGTGTGTGTTGTGTGTGGTTTACCTTCTATTTTCTCTGGACCGTGACAAGACGAGACAAAACCCCTTCCGTGGAATTCGAATGCACACGAGTTTTCATGCGTTGACATTGGACGCGGATTGGGTTTCCCTTGCTTGTATTTTTAGATGCTTCTTGTTTTATTGATCTGCCGAGTGGTTGCCCAGAGCCGGATATAGAAGAATCAAGAATCCTCCGCTGACGACAGAGGGCACGTCATTATTCACGTTAATTTACGACCCGTCTTGCAATTGCGGAAGGCAGCTCATTAATTCCGCGGATCGGGTGTGGAACTTGTGAACCCACACATGACGACGCGACGGTGGCTGATGGTGGAGGAGGAGGTGAAGGTTGAGGTGGTGCTCCTTCATGCAGGTCTGCTGAATCTCGCACGCAATTGGAAACCCCTTTCGCTGCGGCTCGGCGTAATGACATACGGCGCGGCGGCGGGCGTATCGCCGTCGTATCAATCAATAATCGTTAACTTTATTATCATCGAAGTTGAAGGTGGCTCTGACGGTGGCGGCTGTACATTCGGTAATCCTCCTCCACGCTTTCTCACATAAGTCATCGAACGGATGGGAACGGATGGCAACGGCGCGCCGGCATCGTCAAATTTATGAGACACTCCGAACGACGGTGTCTTCTGTGCTGCGTGGTGGTTTACGAACGCCTTTAATTAGTTTCGAATTTACTGGAAGTGGAAGTGGAAAGTTGAACCTTCGACCTCTGCTCGTTGAAATTTGAGCGGAGAAAGTGACACATCCTTGTCCCGATCTTTGGGTCACGTACTCACATTCACACCTCTGTCGCTCGCTGAAAAGGTTGCCTCGGATTAGGAGTGCGTGTGTGAAATGAAACCGAGACCATCTCCTGCATACAAATCCTCGAGGGGGAAGGGGGCACGCTGGAGGGTGTTTCTCATGCTCTGTCGATGGGAAAAAAGTGGGACAAGAACGGAGGTTCTCACGTGTTTTAATTAAAACGGATAAAGCCAAGTACAAAGTCGGTAACGATGCTAATCTGATTAGAATTCGCTGCTCGAGGGGGTGTTCAATGGGAGCACGGAGTTCGTGGGGGGAATTTATGAAAATCGAATGGGGAGAGAGAGAGAGAGAGTACCCTTGACTTCTTAATCAGTGTTGATTGGATGACCTTAATACCCTTATTTGCAGGCACTCGGTGGAAGCAACAAGCGCTGCCAAAAAACAGCAGGAACTGGACTGACTTCGAAGGCCGAAGATTACATAAAAGACTCCCCCACCCTCATCAGCCTCCCCGCGCAAGAAGGATGACATCGCCGCACAATCGATCCAAGTACAATGCCGTCGAATGTAACACAATCCACACAACAATCCATTTGTTAATCCACTCCCAAGTGAGTGGGTAGCTGCTGTCGATTGCGATGTTTGTAGATTACACACATCTTCTAAGGATTCCCTCCGACGCCCCAGAAGGGCCGTTCTTAAGTGTATTCTGATGCGATTGTCTTGATGCGAATGGATGGGGGGTGAATTGTTGGTGACAGCAGCTCTCCCCTGTGACGGGGACTACGCCATTTCCTGGCACAACTAATGGAGGTGGATGCTTGCTGATTGACCACGCAACATTAACCAGCGGCCCGTGTTTCTTCTAACTTCCTCCTGCGCAGACGAACAGCTGTCGCGGCCTTCGTTATGGAGTCAAACGAGCCAGCCGATGGGTTCCCCTTTAATTACTTCATTGCGAGCCCTGCCACGCGAACGTCACGAGCTATGGCTCCGTAATTATGCAATGGGGCCGTAATCAAAACCTCTCCAATTACACCGAAAGGACGACGCTGGGTAGGAGCTGAGATTTTCGGAGGACCCAACGAGGGGGCAATTAAGTTTTATGCGTGCTTTCCTCATTTATATCGTCCCTCAACTCCCTGCATGCGAACATATACGCAACCGAGTATGCCTTGTCCCTGCCCGACGGTAAGGCCATTTATCATGGCTCCTGCATGTTCGTGCAGTAAACTTTATTTGTGACTATTTTCGGCGGCGCTCCTCCCGCAGGCATCATCCCCAGATCCCGAGAGAGAGGGAATGTTACAAACTTTCCACGTTCTTGGTCTGCAGCCCATACTTCATTTGCTCTCATTTGGAAGAAAAGTTGAAACAAACAGGACAGCCCCGATGTCCTGGCTGCCTAATTGAATTTGGAAAAGAAAATGTAGACGAGCAGCACGCCGCGCCGCGCGTGTGTATGTAATAGATTGCGTGACATACAGCACGGCACTCTCCGAGCGGAGATAAGATTCAAGATGAACAGTGGAGTCAACTTGTCTGCCCAGGAATTCGTCAGTGGGCGGGCGTAATTGCTTTCTTTACGTTCCTCCTCGACGGGAACGTATGCCTATCTGGGCTATTTATGGGCGAAAACTTTTGCCTCGACTTACTCGAGCGTCACGCATTACTTTTGGATTTGAGGAAAGTCTTCCCGCCGTCGCAGCAAGGAGCAAAGAAAAACAACACTCCATTTGCCGTGTTATCCCAAGCGACTAAGGGAAAGCGCCCCTGCGGCGATCCTACCACCAGCAATGGCAAAAATCGATTCAATTTGAAATGCCGCCACATTGCTGATACACAATGACGTCAGGTTCACTGCAGAAGGCCCCTCCGCACGCAGAAGTCCTCCTACAAATTTGACGTCACACATACAAGGGGTGAAGCCTGCGCAGTGAGGGCCGTCGCCTCACCCACCACGGCGCCTGGCTTGCGTTCGTTTTGTGTGGTGGTTGTGCAGCAGCAGCAGCGGCAGCGGAGAAATCCCTGAACTCAACATTGAATTGCCGAGGAGTTGTGTTGCCGAACGGCAACAGGAAGTTGTGTGAATCAAGCATCCTGGCAAAAAGGGTTCCTCATCCGCGCCACCGTCACCGTCACCGCCACTGCCTCCGTGCTCTCCTATGCGCCAAAACATGTGAAGCCAGGCCGAGAGAAATCGATGCGACTCTTCTCCATTCGAGTGCTGCAGTAGTTTTCCGGTTTGGTTGGTGTTTTTGTTTGCCGATCTGTGAGTGAAGGGGGGCAGCGCTCTGTGCTCTCAGGTCTCGGTCCGATTATATTTTGATGAGTCATTGGGCCAATGAAAGGGATGGCAATGAGAATGCATGGCTGGAAGGGCATCCCACCCACCTCCGTCCCCACATCGTCTGCAAGCTTTTAGCAAAATTAAACGACTTGCTCTTGTGGACGATAATTAATTCTCGTAAAACATGAAGGCTTGGAAGGGAGAACAGGAATTGATTAAGGGAGGAGACACAGACAACAAGGGAGCCGAGCTGGGAGAGATCAGTTGCCAGCAATCAGCCCCTTAATCAGGAAACGACTCTGCGACGCCTCCGCGACGATGAGAAGTGAAATGAACGAAAAATTAAAAATAATAATCTGTCCATTGACCGTCTCACATGGCCAGATGTGTGTGAAGAGCTCGTTAGTCCAATCCAAGAGTCGGCGGCATACACAAACACACCGTGTTTCAGAGCCAGCCAGGAGAGATCTCGATGCCCATCCAAGCGTCTAACGTGCCTCCGACTGCTGGCTGGGCAAAGCTACCACCGCCACCTGATGCCAATTTGGAAGTCTTAATGAGTTTTGATTTGAAAGAAATCTCCTCGCCTCTTACAGTGTGAAACAAGTTCAGGCCCTAAACTGTACCCCAGTGGCATGGCGGTGGCAACAAAAACTGACTTGAACAGAAGCCCAATGGAATCAATAATAGCTCATTATGCATTCGGTTTGTCATTGTTGACATTGTGGCTCTGGCGTCTCAGCTCACAAAAAATACAGGAAAAAATGGCGACGGGTGGCGGGCGGTGTTGGCGGCGGAGTAGCGGAACAGAGAAAAGTGTATCTTTTATGCTGTTAATGAAGATCTCTATTTTTCACTTTCATGTGATTAATGAGCAACGCCGCGCCGTACACCATCCATCCGCTCGTACATAGTCGTACGCGTACGCGTGTGTGCATTAATGCATCATAATTGGGGAAGAAAATCGTACCGTATCTGCCGGTGTATCTGGTGAAAAGAAAGTTTAACGTTTAATTGCCCAGTTGGGTCATAAAGCATTTCGTTCAGTTTGCTAACATCTGGAGTGAGTATGTGTGTGTGTGCGTGGAAAAATCATCATCATTTCAGTTTTCATCAAAAGAAGAAGAAAAAGATGACGATACTCTATGATCTGCGAATGTAATTGCCTTGGTTACGTAAGGTTAATGAAGTTATGAATCTCCAACATATGACCATTACACAAATGTTTTTCGATGTCTTCACATTTGACACGGGAGGGTGGCGACGGAGCGGTGGCGGCGGCGTTTTGTCGAGGTACTTGCACTTCACTTGATTGCCATGAGGTTAATGTGTGGTTATGTCACTTTAATCGCTTTGTTAATTCATCACAATTATCACTGAGAGGGGGGAGGGAGATTATTTGAAACCTCGGAGATTGGAGTGCAGGCAATAAGCCATTTTGAAACATCTTTTCAATCCCATCCTGCGTTCCACAAACATGTCCCACTCGAAATGGGATCGCCCCCACGACGAGATACGTCCAATTAACATTTTCCAAACGCACAAATGCCACGTCTGTACGTAGCGCCTCCACCTGCCCTTTTGAATAACGTTGACATTTCATTTCGAATGCACACAACCTTTGTTGGAGTGTTTGAGAGCCGCCGTACCAAGTGTGCCGGTGCCCTCCTCTTCAGGATTTTCGCGTTGGATGTCAGGTGTGTGTGCGTCTGTGTGCGTGTGTGTGTTTCTACGCTGTTCCCGTTCCCGTGTGTGATTCCATTCTCAAGAGATTTTCATCTCATTTCTGTGAGGGTTATGCGAGGGTTGTTGGCAATTTTTTAAGGATCTAAGTGTCCGTAACGTTTCTCGTTGGTTTACATATTTTTTTTTCTTGTTGCTGCTTTGCATTGTCCTTTGTGGAGTCGAGAGGGAGCTTGGTCTTGTCTTAAATTCAAGAATAATGATGTCGTAAAGTGACTTTCAGGTACCACTGTGGGATGGAGCCCTTCGGCAACGAAGACCACGTCGTAAACCTTGAACTTTTCTCAAGCTTCAAGTGAGAGTGGAGTGGGAACTTTTGACAGATTGTTGCTACTTTGTTTAGAGATGGTCTCCTCCTGCCATCCACATTCATCGTCATCTACACGCGGTTGATTAGTCAGTTTCGCAGAACCGACACAATTTGTTTCTGCCATCCACTCAATGAAGTCATTCAGATTCTGGTTTGCGGTCTTTGTTGAGCAAATATTGTGAAGCCAGCTCAGATCCGTGATGCATTCCTGACGTGTTATTAACCACGTCCGGCGGCATTTCGAATTCCGAAAGTGGGCCAGTAAACATGTGGGGAATGGTGATGATTTGTAAAGTGGATGATGATGGATTGGCTGTGATTTGAATTCGAAGTTACGTCGACACGGATTCCACAAACAATGTGCCGTCTGTGTGGGTCTACCATTCCCTGTGGATCGTATTCGTTTGGTTTGCATCTGCGACGCGCGTGTAATCACAAAAATAGAAAGAAACATTTCATCGCATCTCTCAATTTATCAACGCATTTGTCCTTCCATTACGAATCGATTGCCTTGGCTCGGCTGGCCGGCTTTAATTGATCGGAAACGTTCCAAAAACCACATCTGCCAGTGCCTTCGTCAGCAGACTTCATTAGAATTTGAATAGACCAGACTAGTTCTGGCGGACGCGCTCCGCTCGGCTCGGATAGCCTCGCGCGTTCACTTCCAAGCGAATTCGTTTTGATGTGCACCTAGTCTCGATTTGAAGTTCATGCCCACCTAGCACCCCACAGCCCACTGCAGTCAGCAGTCTCACTCGAAATCGATTTGTTTACGAGCAATTGAGATCCAGGTCACAGAGCATGTGGCCAAAGAAGACTGACTATGGGCTGCCGTAAATTGGTCAAGTTTACGATTCGCCACCAGCGAGGCGCGGCGCAGCGCGGCGGCGAACTGAAACAATGGATACCGCAATAATTAGGCAGCCAAAGTGACTGGTCGTCGTCGCGGTCGCTCGGGGTTGATTGTATGAGCAACAGCTGATGGGTTTGATGTTTTATAGCCAAGCACACCACGTGTGCTGGATACAGATTGTCTAAAAATACTTTCCACCAAATATAGATCGCGCGGCTCGCGCTCTCGCTCGCCTGTCTCTTCAGGTTCCACAAATACGGCGAATGAAATAATCTGTGACGAAGAGGGCTTTCAGCGGTGCGCGCGTACTCGCGTCTAGTAATTGCAGGGTGAGGTAACAGGTGAATAAGTGTGTGCTTATCGAAAGTGACGAAAACTCTCACTTTTCACGCCGCAGCGCTGCTGCCTGCGTCGTCGTCTCTTTATTCTCGTGGCTGTTTGGTTGGCTTCGCCTGGCTTTTTACTCGTTTAATTGGCAAAGGATTGATCACAAAGGCAGATCAATCAATTCCATGAAAGCGATCTTGGGTTTCGGGGGAACGTGGTGGGAATACAATGAGCAGACGATGGGGGGCTCCTTTGTTGCCAGGGTCGATTGAATTACTTATTTCGGCGTGTTGTGGAAAGTATTCGATCGTAATCCATGCATGCATAATTGCTGGTGTCGCGATATGATGTTTGTCGTCGATCGATGGCGATGATTAGTTGAAGCGAACAAGTTTTTACTGTCGACAGACGGTGATGGTTGGATGATCTTTGGCATCTTCGAATCCAAGGCCGAGACGATGGAGGTGTTTGGAATTGCAACTGAAATGGACGCAGTGCAAGGTCATCTTGATGCGATCAACCTTGAAGAAGCAGTAAAGAGGCCGTCGATTGTTGATGCAGGAGATGATCGAGGCACAGCTCAGGTCACAAGCGGGAGCTTCTCTCAAACTGCTTTGGAATTTTATGACCTGGCCTCGACTGTGGATCTTGCCTTAGGCAATGTCTTGACTTAGATCTGGTTTTGCAGGTACAGTGTACAGTGGAAACTTCGAAAGCCTCCAAGACGAAACGACCTCACTTTGAAGGCGCTTCTTCAGAATACGTTCCACCAGAAGAAGAAAGCACAACACAGCCAGTTCCAAATCATCATGTAATCACAATCCACTTCGGCAGTCCCACTGCGAGGCATATCTCCCCCGCCACAAGGCCATCTCATCACTTTCACAGTGACCATGCACGGCGCGCCGTGCCGTCTGCTTGTTGCATAACACGACAGCACCTACAACTGAAGCACGTCTGATCTAATTGGCAACCTAATCACCCAGCAGTCATGGCTGTGCTCGTCCAAATAAGTGTATGATTCCGTCTCCTCTGATTGTGCATGCACTGAGTCTGCACCGTCTGCACGTTAAGCCGTCCGCGTCGAGCGATTTTCCGAGCTCTTCTCATTCACTCATTATCATCATCAACGTGCTCATTGATAGTGAAAGTGTAACAAGAAACTCATCGACGCATGTCAATTCGGCCGCTGGATGCGTTCCATCAACGATTTAAGAGAAATTTTCCACCTGACATGCGGCCACTGAGTGATCCATCGCCATTCCACTGGACACCTCCAGGCCACTCTGGGCATTTGCATTGTACTCACGTAGCGCCAGCTGCCTGGTGTTAGATAAGCAAACGCGAACCAAATCACCTGCACCGAGTGCAGCACAGTTCACAGAGCAACAGATCGGCAGAGCAAGACCTTAATTGTGCAGCGATGCTGGAGATGAAGGCGTTCAGCGGTCTGGCCACACTTAAACGTGCGTATGTGCAATCTGAGTGCATCTCGTCGTAAGATTGGAGCCATCGCATTCAGAAGGCCGTCGCCGGAGTCGACATGTCGTCTCGCAGCCAACGCGCGGCCCGCTAACATCGTGAGACGGTCATTAATTAACCGATGATGGACCTTGAACTTGGCGCAACAAGCGACTGAGGTTGTGGGTGCAAAATGGATGATGATGGGGGGCGTTCATGTCACACTCAGTCTCGAGACTGATTGGACGGCATTCAAGAGACAATGAGAATCTTGTTTCTTGGTGCAAATGCAAATTAATTAATTCTAGCTGTCTATGCTGCCGCGGGGCTTCCAGGCAAAATGCCAAATCAAACATTTCCGGGAATGGGAACCAGACTCACCTCCTCGGGGCCTCTGCCCGCCCGCCCGTCCAAACCGAGCAAGCCAAGACCAACGGTGGGACTAATAGACGTTCATTAATCGCATTGCACTTGTTTGTTGGATCGCAAGTGTAATGCAACAATTTCCGCGATTCGCACGTTTTCATGTTCAATGCGCCTATTACAGCCGTGGCCGGCATGGGATGGTGTGTTCGGAGTGTGTGATGAGGTAGCGTGTATGTTGCTTCCACTTCCACTGGTGCTGGGTACAGCTGGGTGGTTAGGTGAAGCTTATATTTAGCTTCCATGTTGGTAATGAAAATTAACTTCGCTGTGTGTTCTACATCGTTCCAGATACCGTCAGTGTGTGTGTGGGTAAGCAGCTTAACGGTGCATGACAATGATATTTTCGTGCGAAGAGGGTGTTGCACCCTATTTTGGCCGGTGAGTGGTTCGCAAGTAAGTTGGAGATAATGCCATGTTGTGTGTTGGTTTTAGAAAGTTACACTACCGGTCAAGGGATAATGACAAAGCCAACGCGACTCTGCTTGCTGTCCGCACTGAGATGAGAGGTTGCCAGCGAAAGTGGTTCTTTCTCTTTTATAGAGCAGACTCACTGAGAGGCGGGACCAGAAATCTAGACAAAGTCACAGAGAGATGTCCCAGCTTTTGCTTGTGGACGAGGAGCGACCAGAAATCATCGAGGACTGCGTAAAAAAAGCACACATCTTAGAACGATCCATCAATCAACGAGGCAGATTCAGTCCCAAGAGCACCCAAGGGAGATCATTCCGCGGGTGGACATTTATTTCGTTTCAAAAATAGCCAAACAGTCATGAGTTCCAAATCCACTCAGCAGCCAGCACCGCCCTTCAACTTGTTAGCTCATCGCGTTGCCTCGATCTTCAAGCAGTGTCTATGCTCCCCCGGCTCATCACTCCCAGTCCAAGGTCCTTGATCGGGGTACGTGACTCTGACGTCTGCGAGCGAGTATCAAGGCGACGCGTACTCGCATTCCCTGGCCGCGGCCACTTGAGATGAATCGTTCACATCTGTGGCATTGGCCGCGAGTCTCGTTCCTGACCTGACAGTTGAAATCAATCAAACGGAAACCGTACTGCTCACGTCACGGGGACCGTGCACCCTTCCGCTTGAAGAGGTACACGCGAGTGTTCATGTTTGTTTTTCGAATTACGCAACGCCTCGCTCGATGTGCCGGGCTGTCCTTCAAGCCGTCTTGGCCAATCAACGAGATGTCACGCACTTTTCGCTTGCCAAGGCCGTGAGCGACCCACCCGCACGCCACGCATTCCGGGGGAGCATGCAATTTTTAATCACTCCCCAGGCATGCTCTTTCATTTGTCTGCATTTCCACTTCATTCTGGCTTCCCCCAGACAATCATCGGTGCATGACAGGAAGTTGTCAGTCGCCGTCAGACTGACACTTCTCGTTGCGGTTTTGTTTATGTGTTTGTATGACATATCGGCTTTGAAATATTCGACCGCTAATTACTGTTGGCATGTTGTAGGGCTTCCAGAGGCGGAGGTGGCACAGCACTTGCCCACCAGATTGCTTGCAGACGCACACGAGAATCGAAGGCCAGGCCGGTGACTGCCGCTGCAGAGAGTACGTTCCCGTCAGACCAATTGTCTGCGTCGTCGACGCGGTGGTGGAAGGCAGCTAAACTGCACGTTTTTGAGATTTCGGAATTCAATTATGACAAGCTGTGAATCGTGGAAGGTGTTCGCTGGCGAGGGTTGACGCGTAAGAGTCTCCATTGTCACGTGTTGCTGGGGGCTGCTGGGCGGTGTCTAGTGCTGACTAAGTGAGGCTGTGCGAACTGTGGTTGATGAGTAATCGAGAAGAGTTTCAAACACCTGGTGGCCACTCAGACACCCCTTGGATCGTGTTGAAACCGCCCCGACTTCCCGTTGAGCAACTATTTCAAAGACACCATGCATCCGCCTTAATTACAAATGCATTCGGCAATAGCTTCATAAATACCATCGACTTTCGGTGGAAATCTCTGTTTCCCATTTCTGTTAGTAAACACACCCGCAGAGAGACCATGATCTTAGACCGTGCCACTCCCGGCATGAACCAAACAAAGCACAGGGCGGCATAGTTCTTTTGAATATCGTGCGGCTAGGGCGCACATCCTCTGATGACGGCCGAGCATCCAATTGACGCCATAACCGACCGCATTTCCCATCACTGCATCTGTTCGACGAGCCATAAAACGTTTCCATTTCTCCGGCCCGCGCCATGGCCCTTAGGCACACGTTGCAGTTCTTGTTTACATTCCACTTTACTACTTCGAAGTCAGCAATCGATGGAAAATCATTTTTCACACAATCCCCGCGCGAATGGGCCGCTGCGCCGCCTGCCACCGTTGGGAGGAGGAGCACGCCGGAAGGATGAGCGAATGGGATGTGCTGGGGATTGCAGTTGGAGAGAGAGATTAAATTTAAACTAGGACGTGGAATGACCAGGTTATTGTGAATTGGTGGTTTTTTTTATTGTCCGACTCAATGTGGGGTAAGTGTTGCTGTTGTTGGAGTGGAGCGCGCTGCTGTCGAGAGATGAAGAAATCACAAGTAGATTGACGCATTCTGTTACATCATCGACGAGAGAATCAACGTCCACACATCGTCTTGTCTTGTCATTGTGAGCATTTTTTCAAAGTCAATTTTTTCAAGTCAAAGTCAAAGTGCAGTGCGTTCCGATATCAGCACAGAAGGCCAAAGTGCAGGAGATGAGACCTCAACGAGTCATGTTCAATTTACGTCAATTGCAGTAACCATCTTCTTAGTTTCAGCGTTTACGAAGCACTCAATAAACTTTGAGAATCAGGTCTGTAGTGTGGCATACGAATAGGCGCAGAGAACTGAGGTGAATAACCATCACGGAGGAAGGATATTTTAAAGTGTATGACAGCCGACATCCCAGCACGAGGTCGCTTCCAACTCACCCAATCGGCGAGGCTACTAGCTGACCAGATCCCGAGTGATCTGAGGCGCAGAAAAGAGGTACGACTGCTTAAGAAAACATCTCCTTTGACAGATCAGTTCGAACTTGAAATTCCCCTTTATCAACCACTATTTGAATAAGTCCACTGGAGGGCACGCCTTAAAGTTCAACAGGGGACGTCTGACGTCATACATTATTCCACCCATTCAACGAGACACAAGCGACCTCACAACAAAGTCGACAGAGCCATCATCAAATCACGAATTTGCCTCTAACCTGTCCACTCAATGGAAGAGGCTTCCTGATTGATGTGAAACACAAGAAAGAGGAATGTTTCTTCAACTCATTGACTGACTATCAAATTTAATAGCAATGGCAGTCATTGTGTTAAGGAACCTTGTCGTTTGGTGTCCATTTGACTCGAATGCATCTGCTGAAGTAGAAGCCAACAACATCCTCCATCCACTTCAACAAGGTACACAGCGACGACATCATCATGATAAAGACGACAGAAGAACGCGTCACTCTCCCTCAAATAAAATATAATTCTTGTGTTTTAATGTTTTTATTAACCTTCAAAATCTATAAATTCAATGTTTATATAACGTGACCTTGTACGAGAACAAAACCGGAACCAAATTCCTGTCAGTCATCCGAACATCGCGGCCTCTGGTTGCTGTTTTCAAAACTGGACGTGGACATCTTCCCATGGGACCCATGAACACCCAGACCACACCCAGTTGTCCAGTCCAACAACATCATTCGCGCTTTCAAACAAAAAGCCCAGGCAACCCTGATCAGCAGCAAATAAACAGAAAAGCCTCTAGGGAGGGGAATGACGAACCGAGCATGGCGACTCGAAATCCGACGAAAACAGATTCATCTTCTCCCCCTCGTCGAACTAAAACAACATGCAGAGGGGTGAGGAGGGTCCAATCATGTGTGAGAGGAGGGAGAAGAGCAAAGGAGCCTTTTTAAAATGAGGCATCAGTCAGTCATTGCAGGACCGCTTAAACATAAGAAAAGCCCTTCAACGTTTGAAAAATACTACTCGCAAATTTCTGGGAAAACTTTTGTGGGGGTGGTCGCAAAATTGCTTGGCTGGGATTTCTGAAGTACTAGTCGCCCAGAAATGGTAGTAGGTATATTTTTGCAAATTTGCAATCTTTGACTTTGAATATCTCGGAAACGGGGGGACGCAGGGAATAGGTAATGATGAGTGATTGTAGGTAATAGCTTCGTCTTTAAGACGCATGCACACGAGCGTCCTGAAGTACCGTTATTTGCGTCAAAATTCTGAGAGAGGTAATGCAATTTTGCCTTTTTTGGAATATCTCGGCAACGGCGGGTCGCAGGAGAGAAGCTATGATCACGGATTGTAGGCTATAACGTCTTCTTCATTACGTGCACAATGGTCGCGCCGAAGTCCCGTTATTTGCGTCGAAATTTGATGCAAAATGGTAGAAATCAAGTAAAAATGTGTTAGACACTTTTCCACTTGAAAATTTCGAAATGTGGTGAAGGAACTCGGATCGGTTTGCATTCTATTTATTTCCTTGGATTCTATTTTGCGAAAACTTGTAAATCAGGAGAGAGCTTGCACATCAGACCAAGCAAGGGCCCTAACAAGCGCCTTTCTCTTTTCGTGTACCCTGCCAGCAATCGCTCAAGCTCATCGAATATATATTGTGTCGGGCCTCGTCGTCTTCATTCTATTTGTTCATGCATGAAAAACGTAGACACGTATCGTTAGCTAGATCTCGTCGCTCAATGCACTCAATCGCAAATCATTATCGCACTCGTAGACGCGGTCGTGTCGGTAGCCAGCCCTTTTCGTGCGTAAATTACAATGAAGATCAAAATTGCGGTTCACTCTTACACCTAGTTGTTTACCAAACTGAGTGGACGACTAAACAGCAGACAGAACACTTTCAATTTTGCTCGCGTACTACAGAGTAGACAAAAGGCACATTAAACGAAGGTGGACTTGCTTGGGCCAGTAGTTAAAAATCTGCTTGACCCAGCATGTTCTAGAAATCCTCCAACATTCAAAGTCAACCCACAAGTAAAACCCCACACAAAAAGTCCTTTTCAGGACTAAATTGCTATTCAAGCAAAATGAGGTAAGCAATCAAGGTAAGTATATATGCATGTATGCATGGATGGATGTATGTAATATGTATGCATGGATGTATGTTTGCTTGAACGTATGGATGCATGTATGAAATATGTATGTTTGTATGTAGTGTCCTACGTGACGTGGTACACAATCCAAATTTTCATCCAAAATCCCAGCAAAACACCAGGCAACCATAATCCCAGCAAAAGCAGCAGGTATACCCTCGAATGCAACTTGAAGTATGCAATGAATTTTGGCAAGCAAATTTTCATGTCGCCCATGCAAAAAATCGTTGCATACTTTAAGTTGCTATCGGGGGTATACCTGCTGCATTTCCTGCATTTCTGGTGGCCTGGTGTTTGGCTAGAATTTTGTATGAAAATTTCGCTTTTTTGGACATCGTACCGCTCCCGTCCCGCTCGACGTACCGCCTCGCTGATCGCTTCCCATACCGCTCCACGCATGGGAGCTCCCGATGGATCAGGTCCCGCCTCCCGTCCGCTTCCTATACCGCTTCTATAACGCATTCCGTACCGCCGCATATACCGCCTTCTGTACCGCTTCCCGTACCGCTCACCATGCCGCCTCGCATACCAACGGAAGCGCCGGACCGTGTACCGCCGACAATACCGCCGACCATCCCGCTTCGACCAACCAGAGCGGCGAGGATCGCTCGTATTTGTCAAAAAATAGCCAAAAATCGGCATGAAACACCAGGCCACCAGAAATGCAGAAAAAGCAGCAGGTACACCCTCGAATGCAACTTGAAGTATGCAATGAATTTTGGACCGAAAGTGATCGTGGGCCCCGGCCAAAAATTGTTGCATACTTCAAGTTGCTATCGGGGGTATACCTGCTGCATTTCCTGCATTTCTGGTGGCCTGGTGTTTGGCTAGAATTTTGTATGAAAATTTCGCTTTTTTGGACATCGTACCGTTCCCGTCCCGCTCGACGTACCGTCTCACTGATCGCTTCCCATACCGCTCCACACATGGGAGCTCCCGATGGATCACGTCCCGCCTCCGTACCGCTCCCAATACAGCTTCTATAACGCATTCCGTACCGCCGCATATACCGCCTTCTGTACCGCTTCCCGTACCGCTCACCATGCCGCCTCGCATACCAACGGAAGCGCCGGACCGTGTACCGCCGACAATACCGCCGACCATCCCGCTTCGACCAACCAGAGCGGCGTAGATCGCTCGTATTTGTCAAAAAATAGCCAAAAATCGGCATGAAACACCAGGCCACCAGAAATGCAGAAAAAGCAGCAGGTATACCCCCGGATGCAACTTAAGGTATGCAATGAATTTTGGACCGAAAGTGATCGTGGGCCCCGGTCAAAAATTGTTGCATACTTCAAGTTGCTATCGGGGGTATACCTGCTGCATTTCCTGCATTTCTGGTGGCCTGGTGTTTGGCTAGAATTTTGTATGAAAATTTCGCTTTTTTGGACATCGTACCGCTCCCGTCCCGCTCGACGTACCGTCTCACTGATCGCTTCCCATACCGCTCCACACATGGGAGCTCCCGATGGATCACGTCCCGCCTCCGTACCGCTCCCAATACAGCTTCTATAACGCATTCCGTACCGCCGCATATACCGCCTTCTGTACCGCTTCCCGTACCGCTCACCATGCCGCCTCGCATACCAACGGAAGCGCCGGACCGTGTACCGCCGAAAATACCGCCGACCATCCCGCTTCGACCAACCAGAGCGGTGAGATCGCTCGTATTTGTCAAAAAATAGCCAAAAATCGGCCTGAAACACCAGGCCACCAGAAATGCAGAAAAAGCAGCAGGTATACCCCCCGGATGCAACTTAAGGTATGCAATGAATTTTGGACCGAAAGTGATCGTGGGCCCCGGCCAAAAATTGTTGCATACTTCAAGTTGCTATCGGGGGTATACCTGCTGCATTTTCTGCATTTCTGGTGGCCTGGTGTTTTGGCTGGATTTTTGCATGAAAATTGGATTTTTTCGAGTGGCGTTGATTTCTTTATTTGTGGGGGGAGTGGGTATGGGTGTGATCCTGAAAAGGACCTTTTGAGTGTGGGGTCCTGAAAAGGACCTTTTTGGTGTGTGGTCCTGAAAAGGACCCTTTGTGTGTGTTAGTTTTACATTTAGGTTGACTTTTTGTCGAAGGCTTCTGGGATCTGTCGAGTCGAGCAGACTGTTTAACTGCTGACCCAGACAGATGTGCCTGCATTTAATGTGAGGTTTGGTTTAAAAACTATACTTACCGTTTTATGTCCTTGTGAGTCCTTTACCGTTAGTCGAATTTTCAAGGACATGCGTCGACACTACAGGTCCTATTGAGACCTTTCAGATGAGTGGTCATGTGGCTTGGTCCGATCACGATTCTCAGAGATGTTGCCGATTTTGCGGAAATGTTGGTCGCAAAATTTGCTCGGCTGGGATTTCTGAAGTACTAGTCGCCCAGAAATGGTAGTAGGTATATTTTTGCAAATTTGCAATCTTTGACTTCGAATATCTCGGAAACGGGGGGACGCAGGGAAAAGGTAATGATGTGGGATTGTAGGCTATGGCTTCGTATTTAACACGCATGCATGCCAGCGTCCAGAAGTACCGTTATTTGCGTCAAAATTCTGAGAGAGGCAATGTAATATCGCCTTTTTTGGATTTTCACTACGTTTACGATAAAAATATCGAGGGCCTGTGACATGGAATTAAAGGACGGGGCATGCCCTTTAAAATGAGCCATTATTCACTGGTGTAGCCTTTCAAACAAGGAAGTTGTGCATACGTTACCTTTGCAGAACAGACAAAATTTCCCCCATTCCGACTTTTTACTGCGATTGTCTAAGAGCTCCACGATTCTAGGCTCTGACTGCCTTCTAGACACAAACATAAAAAGCACAAGTTTAGTTTGATTTTGTTTTTTATTGAATCAGCCTTTTCGTGAAAGCTGTTACTGTGTTAAATTCTAGTGTTTTCATTTCTCTACTATGACACTTACAAACGACAACAAAGGAAAGCATCTCAAAATAAATTAAGAAAAGAATGAGTGCTCTTCTTCAGAAACAGAATTTGTTATGCCCTAGGGCCTATAACGTAAGGTTCGAACTTAGGTCTAGCTTATCATCTACGTACAGAGTTAATGTGCTTAACTTAATACTTAATCCTTTCGCTACGAACTAACAGAGTATGTATTTACAAATGCACTTATGACGAGAGAGAGAAGAACTAAATAATTTACACAAATCATAAATAAATGAATGAGAAGAGATTCGTATCGAGTGTGGCGGCTTTTTCTAAGGAAAATAAATAAATCGAAGCGAAGCGCAGTGGAAACATACATAAATTAATCAACAAAATAATAAAATAAAAAAAAATTAAATCAAATTCAAAAAAAGCCTCATTGTGTACTATTGCTTTGCTTTGCTTTGCTCTGTTGCTCAACTCTGTCTCACGCTTCTTTAGGTTGCCTTCGGGTCTGGCGATTTATGTCTGTTGCTCGGTTCTGCTCCCGTGGAAGTAAACGTCTTGTCGTTTTCGATATATTATTTTTGTTCAATGAAAATGCAATTACTGGCGTGTATGCCTTACTAACGAAACTAAACAAAACATGGCAGTCATACGTTTCCTAACACACAACATACAAAAAAAAAAGTCATCTACTATGTGGTTCTGCTTAAGTAATCCTTAAAGTGTAAGCGTATATGGCAGTGATTCATAGAAATCGAATCAATCTAGTTGGTCTCGGCTATTGGGTGCTGCTGGCGTTGCGCGTGGCGCTGTCAATTCACCACTAAACACTCGCTCAGGAGGACATTGTGGAGGCTGTCCATGTCGATCCAGTCGCGTCGTTCGTTTCGAATGGACACGTTTCGAATGCATCCCTTGAAGTTCTCCCGTGCGAGCAACGTACCACTGGGTGCAATGTCTGCAATGGGAAACACCGATTAGCCACACATTCTAGATGGCACATGCATGTCTTACCTGGTATTCCACCGATGTAGAGAGCCGATTTCGTTTGAACTTTCCCAGAGACGCGGTGCTGGGCCAGGGAAATGATGGGCGAATGGTTGTCGATGCGCAGGGCGATCTGCTCAAAGTCGTACAGGGCTGAAATGTTGTGCCACTTGTTGTCACAAATGGCATATTTCGACGGGAGTATGGATTGGACTCGGAATGGGTTGCCGTCGCCAAGGTCACAGGACAGGAATATCTGAAAAAAACAGTGTTAGTTGAACTTCGGCACACATTCTTGGTTGAAACTCACATTTCCGTTGTGTATCTCCAAGGAGAGTGCCGGGAATCCAACTGGCTCCGACACACTCAACAAAATTCCATTCAACTCGGACGTTCTGAACTCCATTTCCAGCTCTAAGTACTTTCCCACGTGAAAATTTTTCTCTGCAAATGAAAGGGTTAAAGCAAATGTCACATCTATGCGCACTCAAACTTACTGTAAACTGCATATGCATCGCCGGGGAAATAGGATCCCTTCTCCACCTTCGGGAAGCACTGGCCCACGTTCAAGTGTTTGCCCGGTTTGGCCAAGTCCTGAGTGGTGCCATTTATATTCATCTTCCGCAGACATCCCTTGAAACCCTCCAATTTCTGTGCCAGCTCAGTGGGCACATTTAACGGGTGCTCCGGCAGACCACCCACGTATACACTCGACGACGCACTGATCTTCTTGGGCACCTTCATCTGAGCCGAGGTCTTCTGGTCTGTGGTGCCTATTTCCACACTCATTGTCACTTTCCGGTCCTGGCAGTTGATTGTCACATGATGCCACTCGCCATTGTTCAGTTTCGCTGTCAACTGCAGCTCCTCGCGACGGCGACCCCTCACAATGAGCAGCAGATGACCGTCTTTGAGCAGAAGACTCACGTAGTGTTTCTGCTTCTCCTTTGTGCCCGGCGCTAGGAATATCAAACCATTCGGATAGAAGGAACGGAAGTCAAAGTCGATGTGGAAGTTCTTCTGCCAGAAGTGCCGGAACTGCAGACCGAGCTGCGAGTGGCTGTTGTGATTATCACCGAATTTGAACGCATTCGGTTCGTACGAGTAGCTGCCAACCTGCGAATGGTAAATAGGAAACCAATATTGCAGTTCGGAACCATCGTTGGGCGAGGAACAAGTGAAACGAAACGAAACAAAACGACCCAATGAGTGCAAGCTTAAGAGAACCCACCTCCTCGTACAACGAGCAGTGATTGACCAAAGAAATTGAAAGCAGATTTGTTAGATGTGAAGAGTAAGAATGCAAAATAGAACACCATTGCCTCCGACGCTTTGTTAGTACCACGACCATACGGAATCTTGTTGCCAAGTTCCTCCGGCAACCCCACACCCACCCAGTCTACAGACGTTACTTTCCTCGCCCCCATAGCATTTTGTGTTAGTTCAGCTACTACCGTGGGTTAGTGTGTTCTCTTAAACGAACTTATGAATTGTTAATGCGAAGACTTTGTTTTTTTTTTGCTTTGCTTTGCTTTAAATAAAAGATTTAGTTTGAGTTTGTTTGCATAAAACACGTTTTTTTATTGAAATCCAATGTAAACAAAAAAAGAAATATTTTTAGAACAAGTATAGCTCAACGTACACAAAAAGCGATGAAGTGGTGAAAAGTAGTGATGTGGGTTTTATGTTTGTGAATCATGAATATTTGTGCATGTGTGTATATGTGTTTGAATGTGAAAGATGACTGATTAAATAACAAACTAGTGAAAAACCATTTAAATTATATGAGAGAGAGAGAGAGATGAGAAAAGTCTTTAGAGTTATTTCGAGTATATGTACATAAATTAGTTTCAATAAGCCGCCGCGTCATCCCGTGTTATCTATCGTTTGTTTGTTTGTTTGTTAAGACCACAACCGTGTAGCGGATTAGTGCGAATATTTCATATGTCAGTGCTCGCTGTGTCTCCACACCGGTACATACAATTTATTTTTTTTATTTAACAACTAAAGTCCTATAAAAAGAGAGAGAAAAGAAAAATCACAGTTTTATGAGGTAAACATCCGAAGGCGGGGGTGAGTTACAAGACCAGCGGGAGTGGTTAAAACTTAGAGACTAACTAAGAAAGGCTTTGCAAAGACTCACCCTTTGGCAGCCCTCTGGGGCAGTGGTGAAACTTTTGCCAATCGATTCGGTCTTCAACAGCACGTCGTACATTCCGTTGTAGCTGCCCATCTGCGGTCCACTGCGACCGATCTGAACGTTGGAGAAGCTTAGAGCGTTATTAAAATTGACAGTCTTATTATTGAACACAATGTCACGGATGGCTCCCTCGAGAGGAATGAACGTCGGTACTAGTCGCTTGTATTCT
Source organism: Eristalis intricaria (assembly GCA_964034865.1). Classification (NCBI taxonomy): domain Eukaryota; kingdom Metazoa; phylum Arthropoda; class Insecta; order Diptera; family Syrphidae; genus Eristalis; species Eristalis intricaria. The sequence continues at coordinate 1,166,239 of OZ035877.1, read as the reverse complement.
TCGTAGTCTGGGGCTCCGCCGATGTACAGGCCGCCTGTTTCGCGGGGCATGCTGACCATTGTGGGCGAGCCCACCAGCGACTTGGTGTCTTGCGTCTGGTCGTCAACCATCAGGTCGAACTTACGGCCGTTCTTTATGAGATGGACCACGTGGTACTCGCCATCGTTTACGGACGAGTTTGAGACCAGTTTTATTGTACTTCGTCCAGAGTCCACCCAGACACTAATTCGTCCATCGACCACACTGATGGAGTAGTTGCCCTTTATGTCCTTCGCGTCGTAGTCGTCGCTCACCTCTGGGGGATACGCAGAGAGGAGGAGCAGGCAATTCGGCTGCAGAGTCCGGAAGACGAAGCCCGTGTTTGATCGCTTGCGGAGCGACTGCGAGGACAGTTCAACATAACCCTGCCCGGTGAAACCAGCTCTGAAAAAGTGAATAGAGGTCTCTTAGCGAAACAGAACTATGTACACACTGCGGCCTCCCATCAGTTCATACTTACTTGGTTACTGTTTCCTTACAAGACTCCTCAACGCCGAAGTATGTTGAACTTCCAAGGGGATCGTATGTCTCTCCGTTGATCTGCACATCCATCATGCAACCCATGAAGGGATTATCAGCTCCTGGAGCCTTCGTCGAACCAGACTTGAAGCCTAAGTAAACGCACAATCACCTCGGGTTCAGTTGAAAGAATTTCACTTTTGCTTACCTGGTGGGACACCGCCCAAGTAGTAGACAGCCTTCGAAAGGTCTGGCAGCATGTGGCTCTTGATTGGCACAGTGGGTGATCCTGTAATCGGAGCATCGTTGCTCACTCGGAGGCTACCGTTCTCTGTTCCCCTCTTCGGCACGAACTCCCTCGCCGCTTCGATTTTCACCCACCTTCCTGTGTTGTACTTCTTGGTTGTGTTGATCTCCAGCTTGGACTCGTCTCCATAGTCGATGCGGAAGAGTATGCGTCCATGACTCAGGGTCACTGAAACTGAGCGGTTCTGAAAGTTCGGAAATGATTAAATAAACACCCCCAAGACAGAACTAGTGAATGTGTACATTTTTATCGTCAACCGCCAAGAAGAGCAATGCATTCTCGTCCAGTGTCCTGAAGGTCATTTGCAACGCAAACAGATTCTTTCGATATGGTCGCGGCCTTGACTTCTTCACCTCTGCGTAGCCCAGACCATTGAAGTAGCGCGAGTTGGACATCATCGTCGATTCCACGGCTCCTATCATTGCTCCACCGCACTTGCCTTCCGTGTGTACGAAGTTCCAGATGCCCAAGGGTTTGTTGTCCACTTCCACCTGATGGAGGACCACATTTAAGCCTTCGCCCAGCGAAGGTTCGTTTTCTCGGGCCTCCGCGGGATAGCCACCAATCCAAACGCGGTCTGATAGTGTCTGGAAGAACCGGGTGTACTCCAGGTCTGTCACGCCACTGATCGGGGCCGAAGGTGCCAGCGTGCCGTAGTTTGTCATACGACGAACAAGCAGGCTGCCAATGTTCATAGTTCGATTCGCTTCAACGTGATACCATGCGTCGTCGTACTTTGGATCGCGCGTTTGTACCTCCAGAGGATGTGTCAGGACTTCGGTGCTTCCTCCGAGGTTCCACTTGAGACGCACTCGCCTCTTGTACAGCTCCAGAGATATGTGCCGTCCTTTCTGGCCCTGGATGTATATCAGGGGAGAGTTGCCATTGCGATTACTCAGGGCGAAGCTCAACTTGATGGAGTTGGAGGTGGACAGTCCGTATGATGATGGCAAGTAGGACCGAACACACTTCGGGCCCAGTGACTCTACCGACACTTTGATCTGGGAAAGGAAATCGATAAGAAACTATTGTTGAAGGTCCTCTTCGAAAAACTTACGCTGTCAGCTGCATGTCTGGCCTTCGCGATTTTGTCCTTCAGCTCCTGCAACTGCTTCGACATCGTATTGTTCCACACGTCGAACTTCCGATGTGCCGCATTTGTCTGCTCCTCGACCAAGTTCAGGGCGATATTCGCCAGGCGAATGTTGGTCTTCGACAGCGAAATGTTCTCCTCTGCCATGCCGAGTTTGATGGCCCAGTCCGGCTCCAGCATTGCGAACTTTTCCCTCAGCTTTGCGATGTCATCTCCAATGGCTATTGCATGCCGATGCTCAGTGTTCATCTGCCCAGACACTTCTGCCGCCATGTCTATGCTTTCCAGCGCCATTTTCCGGGCCAATCCAGTGTTCAGATTCGAGAGAGTCAGAGAGATATTGTTGGTCCGCACTCCGGAGTTGATGATGCGAGATTTCACTCCCTCAACACTGTCCTCGTGGACCTTGATCTTCATTTTAAGAACTGCAAGGAGAAGAGGCGTTGCTGCCAAATGCACAACTAAAACTGAATCCCACTCACCGTTTGCCTTCTGCATCTCCTTCAGGGCGTTCTTCTGGAGATGCTTCGACTTCGCGAGGGAGATCTTAGCTCTCTCAATGACAGAGCTGCCATCACTCGGATACAGCTGGCTTTGAGCCTCTGAGACACCCTCCCTGGCTTCGAGCGAAGCCTTGCGGGCGGCCGAAATAGCATCCGAGATGTTCCGATGGGCGGAACTGGAAAGAGAATGTCACTAGAATTCACACACTCGGAGGTCGACCAATAAAGAACTCACCTTGCTAACAGGGCTATCCTGGCTCCGTCCTTGGTTGGCTGGAACTGCTTCATGTACTCGAGCGACCGGTCGCTGAGCCTCACTGCATGCTTCATCGCCTTCGGAAGCCAGTGCTTTTTCACTTCCCTCGCAATCTGTTCGTTGTCGTCGAGGGTCTCGTTGAGAATCTTTCGCAGGTTCGCGATGCTGTTCAGCTCCCCAGCCAGCTGCTCGTCGTGGTCTTCGATCATGTCGAGGTACACGTCAGTTTCCTCAACTATGCTGTGGTTGTAATAGCGACCCAATGCAGAGGCGAGCTCTCGGATTTGGTCTGCGTCGTCGACTACGATGTTCTTCAGGTTGACTATGTGCTCGTTGGTGTCCTCGATTTCGTTCAGCATTTCAAGGGTCTTGTCGGTGAACATCCGTGCGTCGGAGAAGCGGAAGTTCGTCTGGTTCAGGTTGCGCCAGAACATCTCCACGCGCCCCTTCTGATCGAACGCCGCATCGGATGCATTGCCGAAGATGTAGAAGTGCCTCCAAGCCTGGTCCCAGCTGCCTCGCATGTCCTGCACGGTCTTGTCGTGCTGGTGAATCTCGTCGAGGTAGAACTTGGCCTCTTGCAGCACGGTCGGCAGGTTCAAGTGATGGTCCTCCTTGCCGTAGTTGTTCAACGAGATGATTGTGCCCACGACACTCGATCTGATGTCCCTGATATCGGCTAGAGCGGCGTTCGAGCTTTGTCTCCAATTCGCCGTCGTTTCAGCGAGTTTTGTTGATTGCGACGCCAACTTCCTGGACTGGAACTTGTTGTTTTCCGAGTAGGAGTACAGCTTCTGAAGCGCGTTGTCGTCGTAGTTCAGAATCATTCGGCGGGCATCGATGAAGTCCCGCAATTGGGACTCGATTGCTGAGCGATTCCTGTCGTACTCCTCCAGTTTGAGCCATGGCGCGGGAATCCCCGTCAGGTCCATGTGGGCCACACCCCGTTGCAGCTTGTATCGAATGTCGTCCATGTAGTCCAGAAGCAGAAGGGTACAATTGTCGCACACTGTCAAGGGAACAAGAGATGAGTTGAGGAATGGTTGAGGTGGTTCTTTACTTACGTTTGCATCGACGGTCCTCCAGGAAGTGCCTCTCGGCCAAGCAGACATCGCACTTGCGCCCAGTAACGCCCGGGCGGCAGTTGCACTGGCCATCCTCATCGTCGCACTCGTCCGAGACGATGCCGTCCAGGTTGCACTCGCAGGGCTTGCATGTGCCGTTGACAGACCTCGGCGAGCCGAAGTATCCCGCCCGACAGCGGTCGCACAGGGCTCCAGTGTAGCCCTGCTTGCAGATGCAACTGACCTCTCCATTCCAGACCGTACACCCTTTCGCGAAGTTCCGACTGGTCTCCGGGCAAGGACATGATCGGCAACTGCCGATGTTTGGGTCGCCGTAGAAGCCCTCCGCGCATCGCTCGCAATGGTCTCCGCCGGTGTTCGCTCGGCAGTTCTGGAAATGAAAAGTGGAGTCAATCAGGTTGCCTGGGAGGTGTCCTTGTCATAAACTCACCAAACAGACTCCGGTCTCCCGGTCACAGTCGCTGCTTCGACCACTGCACTGGCATGGAGTCACCCGCCCGACTAAGTCCTCGATGAACATGCTCTGGAACTCGGTGGTATTCCGCCAGCGGTAGTAGCCTTGACCTGGATCCTGACACGACAGGCCCTCGTACATTTTCGGGCACCTGCACTTCTCCACGCCCTTGGCGATCATGTTGGTCGACCCGAAGACGTGGAGCGCTGAGTCCATGTGCACGTTCTGAATGCTGCAGGAGACAGATTGTATTTCCGACAGTTAGAACAAGGACAAGGGACTTACACAACTTGGACGAAGTCCGACGTCGAGGTTCCCCGCAGGAAGATGTGTTTGATGTTCTGCAGCGCAGCCATCATTGTCGACCGGTCCACGTCGTGCCCGGTGTGGTGTAGCTTCCAGTAGGACTCGTGGAGCGGCACGATGTACGTCTGGTTCTTCGAATATATCCGCTCCTCGTACTCGAAGAAGTCGATGGTCAGTCTGTGCTGGGAATGGATCTGAACCAGAGGGAACTGATGGAGGATCTTCCGTTCCAAGCTGTTTCCGCCGCCCTCGGTCAGCAGCGTGAACACCAGGTTGCCGCCGTAGCTGCTCGTCCGGTCGCCGTAGAACTGAGGCGGCAGCTGGAAGTAGAGCGGATAGTAGAAGGTCGTGTACGCGCCGATGGAGATGTTGCCGGTGGACTTCGGGATCAGGTTGAGGTTGTTCATCGTGCTCATCTCCGCGTCCTCCCTGTACGACTTGCTGCCTTCCATTTGGATGATCTGCGAAGGAATCAGAACTTGTGAAACTGTCCCGTGTGTGTGGATAGGAAGTCTTACCACAATGTACTCGAAATCGCTGTTCGGAACCGACGCAGCGTGCATGTACTGCACGCTCAGGTTCCTGGCCGACTGCATGCGAATGTGGCCCCAAGACCACTCGCTCTGCGTGCAGTCGTCGGACCTGCCGAAGCAGAAGCATCTCGTGCAGCCCTCCGGATTGAGCCTTGACAGCCCGAAGGTGCCTTGCCGACAGGTGTCGCATTTGAGACCGATAACCAGAGCCTTGCACGGGCACTGACCGTTTGCGTCGCAGGCAATCAGGCCATCGGCCCGCACAAACGAGCCGTGCGCGTCGCAGTTGCACCGCCGGCACTCTGGATAGCCGAAGTAGCCAATCGCACAAGTCTCACACTTGCGCCCCGCGTATCCCTCGCGGCAGACGCACTGGCCGGAAATGTCATCGCACACATGGCCTATGGACCCGACCATGTCGCAATCGCACTCTGCACAGCCGACTCCTCTCTGCCAGCCCCACGTCCCTGGAATGCACTGCGAGCATCGCATGCCCCGGCTGTTCGGCGGACAGATGCATCTGCCGTTGAACGGATCACAGACCTGCCCGTCCACCGGACACGGCTCGCAGCGTGTGCAGCCGTCGTTTGAGAACCCATAGAAGCCCTCCTGGCACTGATCACACCTCTGGCCACCGATGCCGAGTTTGCAGTCGCACTGTCCCGTCCACGGATTACATTCACTTCCTCGCGAGCCGATCCGATCGCATCGACAGTCCAGGCAGCCGCTGCCTGCCGTCAGATTCCAATGACCCGGACGGCATTTATCACAGCTTCTCCCGGTGACATTTGACAGACAGGGACACTGGCCAGAGCGCTTGTCGCAGATAAGGGTGATCGCTCCAATCGCACTGCACAGGCACGCTGAAAAGAGAGAGGACAAAAATGAGTGCGATTAGTCACGCGGCTAAATTCCTCGCGAAATAGAAAGTTATCTGGCGACCAGATAACCTGACCTAAAGACTACCAAAAACCAGCACCTCAGCGGCGTGGGCAAAACACACAGCTAGCCCACATCCGAGATGCAAACACTTTTTTTTTTTTTTTTCAATGACATCATCAACAACTCCATCGACTGGGGATCCAGTCTGCCGGTGGTGCGTTGGCTCAAATATCCTAAAATCCATGAATGAAACGAGCGTTCAATGAGGCGTACTATGTACGAGAGCCCACGTTAGTACGCTTTTGTTTCCGTTTGAGCCGCGCTAAGCTGCGCGAATACTAGCCTCGCCTACGATCCACAAGATTCCACGATCTGAGGTTAAGAGGAAACCAACAAAAACCAAACGAATAGGAAACACGACAAGACTTGCTCAACCTCTCTCGTGATGACGACGAGTGATTGCGGAGGGAAGTCAACTAACAGCCAGTCATACAATTTCAGGTCTACCACACGGATTGCTTTTCACTTTTCCAGACGACGACTACGCCAATCTTGCAACCGCCGAGCAGATGCAGCGATGACGAGGATGTGTGCTTGCAGGGCATGCACTGCATGCACAGCCTCTTATCCGCTATCCGCAGCCCACGCGCCCACACGCCTCTTAAGAGCAACTTCATGTTCGGCCTGCAGTTGTTTCGAATCGGGTTTCGCGCTTTGAATGTCAGGTACTCCTAGACAGGTGCTTGTGGACCGCCGAAAAATGTTCACAAAATGGCATCTAACAATCGCAGAGATCACGACAAGCCCACGCTGCACTCCGCGTCGTTAGCATTCTAATTGCAAATCCGTTCATCCACTCCACCTCGCTCCAGCGGAAGCCACCAGACTAGGATCGGAGCAATTTAAAATCCATCAATCTTTGAATGCAATTTCGGTCTCATCTGCTGCTCAAGCGGACGATAAATCGCTCCTAATGGCCCGACCATGTAAAGTGTGGACTCTAATTAAGATTGTTTTTTTTTTTCAATTAAATTGTCCGCTGTCCGGACGGCCGTCACTGCACGATCACTTTGGAGAGCAATAAGCGCTGTTTACATGCTTCCAGATTTCGTGCAATTAAAATTCTTCGATGCCCGCAGATGGGTTCCACACAGACAAACACACACTCACCTCACCCGGCATTCGAGTGAAATGCGCGAAGAGATCTCCTATTCCGCGCCGATTATCCAGACCGTACGTATGGCTGTGCAGTCGGAGTAGCCGGCATCCAACGTTATGCAAATTGATCAATTGATCTAAGAACCGGGGGAAGACGCACGATCCTTTCCATTGCCAAGCGACAGATCAAAGGCAAGTCCCTGGTCCACGGCGCGATCTCCGACCGCAAGTGGGGTAGGGCAATTATTTTTAATTCAATCCAGATGCCACGGAATCAGATGCGGAAAGTGCCACCACTCTGGCCACCACCATCCAGGGCACCGAACAATGGCCACGAAGGATCAATAAATTATCCGGAAACCCAAACGGCCAGCAGCCTAATCAGATAGGCGACTGGGCGGGGCGCGTCCGCGCGTTGGCGGCGACCTTCTTCCTGCACCAGCGCGCTGCTAATAAGTTAATTAACCGAGTTACATAAATTACGATAAACGGCGATTGCCTTGTCACATTTCGCATAAATTCCCCGTTGACTACCGGCTGACGTTTGGCGCAATTGAATTTCGCGCACTCTGGCACCGTTTCCCTTCGGGGCGCGCACACTCGAGCGAGGTGCGAAGTCTCTAAATTAACTCGTCTCGGTGCGCGCTGGAATGCCGTCCCTCTTGGATTCAACAACTTTCCGAGCCAGAGCCGCTAATGGATCCTCGCCGCTGTGGATCGTGCCAATCTGTGTGCATTCACCAGCCGGGGAAAGGTCACCTCGCACACAGGCCGTGTGGAGTGGAGCAAATCAATCATCATCAATTGGCACGATGATCTCTGGCAATCACCGAACCGCGGCGATTGATCGATTGCCGATTGGCTCATTAGCTCATTCGCGGCAATAATTTGTTGCGCGATCGATTAATTCGTTTAATCAGCTAACCACTGCTTGACCACGCTGCGTCTGACTGCCGAGTATAACCTGCTGCTCACGCCAGTGATGGATAGAATGGTGCCCCCGAGGCCTTTTGACCGACCGAACCGTCGATCGTGAGAACCTCTGAAAGGTTCCTATCGTGACTGGCAAGTAAGGCAAGTCCTGCTCGCCTTAACGAGCAAAGATCTGTGTCCGATTGATTGATGTCCAGCGCGCCCAGCCTTCACGGCTGCATTGCCACACTTCCACTCGCTTGCGAGGGTTCACTAAGTGGGGTCAATTGGGCGCGACGTCGACTGATCTGGCGATCTTCGCTATCTGCTGGCTGCGCGCCCCTTTTTAAGCGTACAAAATCGATTTCTCTTATCAGGTCGCCCAAATCAATTCCGCGCGGCTGTCAGCGTTGTGGCAATAGCCACACAGCCACTCCCACGCATGCCACCCACATGTGCAACATTTGAAAATTACTCAATTACATGGTGGAAGGAGCAGCAGCGCACAAGATCGATTGATCAACAACCCTCGTCTCGGTCCTACTCCTGCCAGTCAATCCAATTCACCGTCAATTAGTTTCCAATCGATAATTACAAGAAAAACGTGTGTGGAACGTAAATCCACTAGCGCGTCAAACCTTTCGCCGAGGCACGAGACGAGCTGACTGAAGGTGGAGGTGTGCAGCAACAGATTGAGTCATTAGAGAGGACAAGCGGAAAATTAACAAAATCCCATTTGGTGGGCGTGTCAGGATGAAATATTGCTATTTGTCTTGCCGAACGGTTAAGTGGATTTTAACAAACCTCTGTTTGCCCCAGTTAGCTAATGATACCACCGATCTCGGTACTCGGTCGGCCCCCAGTGCGGCTACGACTACAACTACGGCTGCGGCTGAGGTTGAGTGTTCAATTGGTCGAGTGCTTGAGTGCTTCTCCCATCAGGGTGTTGTGCAAGCGAGCGTTGCTAATTGAAATTGAAATGCTCCACAAATTAACCACGGGGATGTGAGTAAAGACTTTCAGAAGCACTGGCCGCTGATTTTATGAGCTTCGATCACATCCCACGGGGACGGGTGCGTGCGTGTGTGTGTATGGGGGAGTATTCCTCATCAAAACTCAAAAATGTCCACAAAACTTAACGATCCACGGACGCACTGCCCCAGAATCCCAAAATGACTCCGAATCGGATCGTAAAAAATATATAAAATCACTATCGGAAGTCACGACGTCTTCTGGTTTTTTATTGCCATCTGTCTCTTGGAGGAATTCACGCAAAGCTGGACATCGGCGATCGGGTTCGAACTGAGACCCGATTAGCGGGGCTAATGGGGTTAAGTGTTCGTTTGGAAAATGTCATGTGGTGCCTCGAGGCTCATAACTTCGCCCGTCTCTTGGGTGGGTTGGGGTTGAAGAACATCAATTTGTTCCGATTGCTTGATTTTATCGGTTTTCCCCGCAGCATGGGCGAATGGGTCCATAAAAGCGTCATTCACGTCAAAACAAACACGGACGCAGGGATGGCTGACTGGAACTGGTTGACGGGCGTCGCATTCCTCAAAGCCCCCCATTGAGCGGCGAAGCGAACAAGCGATCACCTGTTTCCCATGACACCCCGAGCGTGACTAACTGCCATTTCCCAAGACGGCCCGAAAACCGAAAGCAAACACGAGTTGAACGACCGGCGCGAATCAAAGCAAACAATTCACGCAAACGACGCAAACGACGATCGCATCCAAAAATAGGACCACGTTTAAGGTGGTCCTCCTCCCTTGGCCTCGGCCTCCCCCAGTCTCGTCACGGCTCTGATCAAATAGAGCTGTTTATCTAGTCAATATTTATTAACTCGTTTCAACAGCCAGGGACAGCAAAAAAAACAGTCGCGATCGGTGTTGTGTATACGCGAACAATGTGCCGCACGTTAAATGGCGTGTTTTATTGGGGACCGTTCCACTCCTCCCCAAGTGCAATTACTGTTCTATCCTGCCATGCAAACCCATTAATCAGAGGGGTGCACACACACGTTGTGTAGCTCCAATCATAATGCTCACGGCGGCCGTGGATAGCCACTCGTAAATTGAATTCCACGATCTGAACTCGTTTCGATTTGATTAAACGAAATCATCGGCTGCCAAAAGCGATTACACGTCGATTGACCAATCGATTCTGTTCCCAGTTCCCTTCCAATTCAATAGGTTAAGATGCCGACGACGGATTAGCGAATGTCCATCAGTCACACTGCAACAACGACGACGAAGAACGACGACGACGGCTGTACCGATTATATTGTCAAAATGTGGAACATGTGGAACGATTGCCGCCTGCTGTCACTCCTTCGATTGGGGGCCATTCCTTCGCCGGAAAAGCAAACATGCTACTTCAGAGTGTACATCCCAACTGATTGACCATTTAGTCAATTTTAGGTCTAAACATCAAAGACTTCTTCTCCTCCTCCTGCTCGAGGCGAGAGCGTGTGAGGACTCAAGGCGAAATCCTCCAGTGCCAATCTGCGTGTTGCAGATGGTGGCTATTGGTTTGCGGGATCGAGTGGCAAGCCTGTAAACAAGAAGTCAATTATCGTCTTTCAGCCTCAGTCACTCTGACGAGTGAAGAGTCGAGGAGTTATTCAAATGAGCGATTGCGATCGAGTGCGTGTTGAATGAGGGCGGCGGCGTATTAAGACGATGATGGAGCAGTAGGTGTGCGTGTGTGTGTGGTGCATTCCGGGAAGGTGCACGTTTTCAAATCGGGACACTTACGGAGCTGCTTTCTGGATTGCACCCGTAAGTGTCTGGGCGACTATGTTTTGGAGGCTGGGACAGCCTAATTTTATGCAACATTTTTATGGCTAGTTGGGAAAGGGGCTCTTTTCTTTGTGCGACTTCGGGTCTGTGGGACACTCATGCTCTACAAGTGTGTTGATTTGTCTAGCCAGGCTGCTACGGGTCCACCGACTTACACTAGGCTCTGGAAGAAACAGTCTTCGACTCCAACCATGTGGAACAACTCACGTCTGCTTTTGAGGTGGGGCACACATCTTGGCCAACTTCAGAACTGGCAGCACCATCGCCCTAGTTGAAGAGACTTTCTGTTTGAGACCCAGATCCGCCCCGGACACCAGCTCCATACAAAAAAATAAGAACTTTCCCACAGAGTCTCGACCTTTTTTCCACCATCAAGCACGACTCATAATAATTGTCAAGACGAAGCGAAGCGCAAGCAAATTCGTGAATTCGACCATTCCGTTGCACCCACACGAACCACTTAACCCAACTGCAGCCCAAGCTCACATTAGAATAGATTGTGATCCCTCGCCACCACGTTAGAAAGGCATTGTTCCCACAACTTCCCACCAACGACTGCCACTGCATTCTGGTTAGCCCACGTCTTTTTCTTAGCCAATATCTTTCAAACTGGAGTAGCTCTTGCTATCGACTTCTGCAGTTGCAGCTACCACTTAATGCCCTACACAACAAAACTGTTCATTCGACCAACGACCATCTATACCATCGACACTCCTCGATTGTCATTAAATCGAGACCACCGCTACAATGGTATCCACATTCCAATCGAACGAAGGGCCTCTCATTCAAAATGCAAGCCACACCAAGGCAAACGACGAACCAATGAGCGATCGTCTCGGATATCGGACACACGCTCGTTATGGATTGTCAACTGGCTGAGCGTAGAGTAGGGCCCCGAAGGCAAGGCATACACACAGTGACAGTTAATCGGGTTGAATGGAAAATCGTGAGCTGGCTGGGGACCTCATTACAAAATCAACGCCTAAGCCGTAAAGTCAACAGATTATGGTGTGACAAAAGGCGCGGGCGCAGACGCGTTCATTATGCTCAATAAACATTCAATTAGATATCTGCTTAAGATACAGATTCAGATACATGTAAGATCGGTCTCTCTGACACCTATATTTACCGTTGCATCATGTCTCACTTTCCACTAATTGCCACTGCGCGGGACTCCGTCGCATCTGTGGGTGCGTGGGTGCAAGTTCCCAAGTGACCACCGCCAGTGACTAGTGATGAGTCAGGCTGGAGCCGGCTGGGCGGTGGTGATGTATCTGCTCATTCCTGAAGCACCCACGTACACGCCGCCGCCGCGTCCTGCTGGATGGCAATTTATGTGCGCGCGTGATCCCTGGCAAGGCAACTTTCGCCAAATCGTTACGAGAGTTCATCCACATGGCGTGCACCTAACAAAACACAGTCCCCCCAAGTGATCCGCAGCGTAAACAAAAGCGAAGCGAAGCGGACCGATACTGCCGCGTGAGTTATGTTTATTTGTGAAGCGAGAGGTTTTCACTTGCTCCATCTGTGATTAGGAAATAAACTTTGCACGCTGGCCACCTCCTCCCTCCTTGCATCGATTGATACACGAGAACGGGTGTTTGTATCTTTTGCAAAACTCCGTGGCATAATGGCTCCGCGGCGCAGTCGACAGGTAGTACGAGTGGTTTAATGCCCCGTCTGGAGATGCTTGATCTGGAACTCTATGCAGATGTCATGATTTACGACTGGGGGCGGATTGAGTGTTAAGCCGTTTGGCCTCGTGTTGAGTTCAGAGTCCCAGCAGGCGACTTGCGACCCTTTGCACAGTCGCTCGACTCCCTCTCTTACTCACGGCACGGTCTGACTCTCGGTTGCGTAATCGCTCCTCGGGAGCACCACAGCCACCGCATGGGATCCACAGATACCATCTGTTACAAGTAACAGCTACAAATAACTCGACTCGCATTTGTCTTAATCGCGATTCGGTGTGGTTGCCGTTGCGGCGGACGAAACACGTTAGGCGGTTGCGCAAGCCGCACCACACTCCAATTAAAACGCTCGACGAAATCATAAATTCTGCAAAACGATCGTCGCCCCCTCCGAACAGCCGTCCGCCATGCAAATCTCGTGTGTGTGCATGGGAACCTCCGCTCTTAAATCTCATCACAAGTTCGCGTTTTATCTGGCCATCAACTAGACTCGGCAGCCGGAGCGCAGCGCACACTCGCCGGCCATTCTCACGCACGGCTCTTGTGTGAAAATTAAGCGCTGTCACTTTGATGTCTGTGATTAACAATGACGTTTCCATTTAGCGTCACGTAAGTCGGGTCCACATGCCGCACTCAAGTAGGTGCAATTGACGCGGTGGCGCTGGCAAGGCTGGTAATTAATTTCGGATCCATAGACCGACTCCCGTCCGTCCGATGGGCCGAGAGAGGGAGTTAATTTGGACACCCTGCCGAGGCGATGCCAGCTTGAATTTTACGTACGCCACCGAAGGACGGCGGAATTGCGCAACAAAAGTGAATCCGAATCGCAGAGATCACGGGAACCCAACACCAGCTCGGCTGCTGGGAGACCAACGCGCGCCGCCTGGCACGCAACCCCAGTGGTGGCCCCTTAATCTCTGGCATCTGAAACGATTTGCTAACATTCTTGGGAACCAGGTTAATAACACTTTTTCGTTTGTATGATTATCTGCCATTAGCATGGGCTGCGAGGAGAGCACACATCTCTCGTGGTTGACACGAACATGCAGTCGTGCCGCTGCTGCTGCTGCTGCTTCTCCGGCTGAGAGGGATCTTTATCTCTGGAATTTATATGGTTGAGATTCTTTTGGGGAGAGATGTAAGTGCCAGTGCAGATAAGATATGGAAAGTGGAGGAATGGATTAATTAGAGACCCGCCATAAGTGAAAGTGAGAAGCAGGTGGCCTGCAAGTGGCTGTGGACGGAATGAAGACATAAGGAGCCCGCGGCATAGACTCGGTGGACTGTGGAAACTAGAGATAGATTGAGGAAAATAACAAGACAGCCAACGGTGAGTCGTTCTAAGCACGTCCCCCGTCACTCGATCCACGTTCCACAGAGTCACAACCAATTTTCACAATCCATCACCACTCAATCGTCGCACTCATTCGGGTTTTCTTCGAATTCAGTGAAACTTTCAGCAACAAATCACTCGTCCGTCCACGGCCTATCATAAGGTGATCCATAACACCGTGAATCAATCAGCCGGAGTGCTCTTGTACACACAACGCCAGTTCATCGCTTGCAGCCGTCGCGTCTTCCCCCTCCACAGACACACCGCCACATTGCATTTAAAATGCCAATCACGCATCCCTGTGGGCATCCACCATTCACTCGTAATCCCACAGGACAGTCTGCCGCGCTAAGCAGCAACACATTTTCTAGCTCAATGACTGTGCCTGTCTGCCAGTGTCTAGTCACAGCCACCTCCGCCGTCATCGGTGCGAATCGATTGACAAGCATCACCAGTCGCTTGGCCACTGGACAGGACGGGGAAACGGCGAAGAAAAAACGGTGAACATTGCTCGCGAACGATGCCAAAACCAAACCAAACGCGCAAGGGGTGCCAATTGAACGCCTCTTCGATTCGATCCCACATCATTTTTTCCCGTCGTTCTCTTGGCACAGTATTCAGTATTCATTCAACAGCCATTAACACCCGACGACACCGTCGCGTCGTTTCGATAAGCGGGCCAGGAGAACGCGGGCATCCAGCCAACAACAACCACCAGTCACAGTCGGAGAGTCACTGCGAGAGAGCGAGATCCTCGAATACGAGCCAGACCCGTGCCACAATCCACAGACTCTGTGCCACCGCACAACTGCTGCTGCTGTTGCTGCCGCCACCACCTTATGACCGTTTATGTCCGGTCTACAACCGCCAACCGCACGAAAGAGGTAAAAACGTCCACAAAAACTGTTTTCGTGTGCCTCATGCCATACGAGTCTTCCCGTCTAAGCACAGTCATCCTGGCGGTGGCGCAGGCGACTGAGAGAGCGAGCGAGCGAGCGGCTGAACTGGTTCGAGTGGGTAGATGGGTAGGTTCCAGGGACAATTTGTGAGTTTTTTTTTGTGCTGTTTGTTGAATGAAACTTCGCGCCAATACCCCGGGGCTGGGCACTTCCAACACAGCGCGTCCACCCGACGGTTGCTGCCCGCCTGTCACCGTCGTGTGGTGTGTGCGCGGCCACGGTGCGGAATTTTAAATAGAAATCCCCCGAACCAGCTCTGGCCGTGGTCCATTTGACTAGAGAGCACCTCCTTGCTGTCTTCATGAATGAACGAGCGCACACTGCGAACAGTGAACAGTGAACAACAGCCCAGGTGCCTGCCACCGCTGCTCCGGATTTCACTTGATCACACGGATGCATGAGCGACTTTTTTTTGGCACGAGCTACAAAGGGGGAGCCTCAGACAGAGAGCACACGCCAGCAGAGCACTTAAACGACATCGCCGGGGTAGCGTTGTCCTTTGACTTATCGGCCCTTAACCCGTGTCGAGTGCCTAACAGACAGAAACCAGTATCCGATGTCGTGCCGAACTTCACTTTAGTGTGGAACGTGATTTCGGCACTTCCGCAGTTGTACACTCAGAAACTACACGAGTCCGAGTCGATTGCTGATCCGCCGGCGAGCACAGCTTTGATGTGGATCTGTTTCGCAACTTGTTGTTGTTCCGCAGGGGGACGGGCATAAACAAAACAAAACGTCTCATATATCACATGGCCTCCGTTGACCTACTGTGGAGAGGAGGCTGACATTCCAGCCACACTGCTCGGCCGGTGGAGCACTGTGGCTGGCATTGCAATTTAATTGAGGTTTCGTGAGGCGGAGAGAAAGCCCTTTTTTCTCGCTGGACGGCCTGCGCCAGCCGGATATAGATATACACACTACCTGGCCCGGAGTGTTGTGGAATGATTTCGAGGGAAAGATTAAGCCACTGCCGGGACGGGACCACACACGAAACGCGGACGACTCCGTCCGGACACTGCAAGTTTACACAGCAAGTGATGACATTTAATCATTCCCGATGACATATCGGTGGAAATTAATCCGCAAGTGTGTCGCCGTGTTGCGGCACGATCGGGGCTGAGCTGGTCTTGAGCTGGGAAAAAAAAACTGACACCACCCAGAGAGTTCCGAAAAACTGATGATCGTGAGTATCCCACGATCGATTAACGAATCCATCATCAGATCAAAGCAGCCGGCGTACATCGATCGTTCATCACTGATGATCGTTATTAAAGGACCGCGATCGCTTATTTCTGCCGTTGCCAAAATTGCCCCCATTTCGGAGCTGTTCAACCGGCCTTAAAGTTAAGAGGAGGAAAATTTCTTTTAAAACTTTAGCTTACCGCGCTCCCTGGGCCGCGTCGTTATGTAGTGCGGAACGATCCTCGCTCCCGGAGGACAGGGCACCGCTGTGGGTCCACCCACACCGCCGCCAACGCCGCCATGGTATTTCCGATACACCACAATGTCCGTGTTCTCGCGAATAACTAAGTGATCCTTGTCCGTGTGGATCGTGTGACTGCTATTAAGATAATGGTCGGTTGATGATGATGATGCTGCAGCGTCGCTGGCACCAGTCCCAGTCCCACCACCACCGCCGCCGGCGAAGGACGTCATTATCCTTAGCGTGGTTGTCTGCTCGTTGATGGACGTGCTGAAGTTGTTCTCGTTCTTATGATAAAAATGAAAGTTGCTATGAAATTTATTACTCCTAGAATAAATATTAGTTCTGGTGCTGTTAATGCTGCTGTTGTTATTGTTGATCTTTGGTATACGTTGTTGTTGCCTAGGCGGGGTGGCGGGACGGAGGTAGGTTCCTGTAGCATTCGCGGTGGGATGGGGATGAATGCGGCGACGTTTGCCCTTGAAACGTTGCGCCGCCTGCTGGTGATGGGTGCTGTTCTGAGATACTGTGGAACGCATTGTGCTCGAGTGAAATCTTCGACGGAATTTCTTCTTCTGCATTGGCAATGGCGGTGCGCCGGGACTGTCGCTCTGCATTGCTGAGTCCTCCCGCGAGGACTGACTTACGGCTAAGACACTATTTTCTAGCTTATCACTACTTAGAACACTATCGGTAAGATGCGTTTCGATGTCGTTGCGGACGTGCGACGCGGTACACTGAAGCAGCTGAATGCCACCGACCAAGTACAACGATATCCGGAGCAGATACAGATTTATCCCGATGAAATGTTTTCGCTTGCGGCGAAACCGCTGATTGTCCGCCTTTTGCGGCATGTTTCACACTTCAGTTCACTTCGATTGACGATGATTCACGACGTTTCACGAACAGCTTCTTGGCATCGCTTGATTGACTCACGCTTTTTCTTTTAATTGTTCGTTGTTGTTTTGTTTCTCACTTCAACGATGCGATGTGACACGTATGACGGCGACCACTTCGAATGTTTGACACGTTTGACACGGTTTCTCCACGCGGGGCACTGAAACGAACCAACACACACCGTTTAGGACCGAATAAGAGTGCAATTCTCGAGGAATTCCTTTGAATTTCCTAGCAAAACCAGAACCCGATGAAGAGGGGCAGCAAACTAGATTGGCGCGCACCATGTGAATGTGTGTGCTCCTGGATTCCGGGCCATAAATCACCGGACCAGTTCGGATGGATGGATTGTTATCGTCCATTCCTCTCCCCCGGTGGGCTGGGGAACACAGAGCAAAAAGAAGAAATCACAAAACCAGACGACACTCGCTCGAAGAGAGCCGCTCCTGCCGATCCTTCTGGCCTTCGGCTGACTGAAGATGAGACGGCAGTCTCCAGTCTCCACACATGACAAAACATTCAGATGCGATTTTCTACATGAATAAATTATGACACAAAAAACACAGTTACTTGAGCCGTTCACAGTTGTGAGCGCTTAGCGTTCGACAGCAGGGGAGCCCCGGCGGACAACCTTGTTGTTGCTCATTTTCAGGAAGCCAGACCAATAAGCACGACTAATGGGCCAACACACACAGCCTGGCTAGCTGTTCCTTTTGCTCTCTTCTTCTCTTCGTGTGTTTTTTGTCTCGTAACACAGTGACTCGATCCAGCGGGTGACTCGATCGAGAGGAGCAGAGGAACAGCGCGCCATTCGCGTTGTTCAGTTGATTAAGGTGATTACCTAAGTGGATCTGGTGGCTAGTTGCTGGTGGCTGGTGGGTCTCGCAAGAAAATGTATGCATGCCTCATGGCTCGTGGTAGTCCACACACCACACACCCGTGGGTGCATAAATGTGAAATTCATTAATAAATTTGACACCATTCACAGGTTTTCCACCGTTCGCCTGAAGAATTATTGAATTTTTTCATGGATAAGGGGATTATTTTACTCTTGTCGCCCGTATCGGATGTGTCTGTGTTCCAGTGGCACACAGCAGAGCCCACCAGCCCACCAACCGAAGAAGATTAATTATGAGAGTGAAAGAGAGAAAATGTGAATTTGCATACGTTTGCGCGTTTTTTTTTTTTCGATCGTGCTGCGCGTGAACGGACGACGATTTCATTAAGATTCCGAAAATACTGAATGGGTGTTTAATGGGTGTAAACATTCTCGGAGGGAGACAATAAAAACGGGACAAACTTTCGTTGGGTTTACACGTAGATTTATGTGATGGCCGGGCACTGGCCAGGCCAGGGAAGGCATATCTCTTGAGATCGATGTAAGATTGGTTTCGGGTTCGCCCGAGCAGACCGCGATACAAAGGTGTTGGAAGCTTGTTTGGGCCTCAATTAGGCGGCCTGATGTTTGTCTGATATTCGGAGGAAAATGGAATTTTAATTGTGATGAGGGATTTCGGGGTGCCACCTCGAGTGGGCTGGCTTGGGGATTTTCGGAGCAGACAACAGTGCACGGTGATGGGAATTTGAATACTCAAACATTCTGTTCAGCCCACTCGGGCAGGAAGCCTGAATTAATTCGGAGATGAAGCAATAAATTCGAGTATTGGATGCATGGTTCAATCTCTTCAACCTCTACCTGGGAACTGTGGAGGGCCACGGCACCGTCTCGAGGGCATGGCTGCTGTCAACGACTCCTAATCTACGAAGGCGCTGCACGTAAGACCACGATAAGAACTGCGTTAGGTGCGTTGGGGAAATCACGGAATCTTTAACAGGGGTGGACTACGGCACCGTGTCTAGGGCAAGACCTCTTTCAACGACTCCAAATTTGGAGCAAGCCAGCAAGACGCCAAGGACTATAGTGGATGCCTTGTTCAATTCAGTGGGTGGGATCCACACGGAATCTCGAAAGTCCACCTGCCAGCAGAAGGGAACCTCGCCACAATCTCGAGGGAAGGCCTCTTTAAACAAATCCCAATCGCCAATCATAGCAAGCAAGGCCTTCTCACAGCAAGCATGGATGTGGATGCGCTGTGAGGAAATCTCATGGGGATCTTCTTCAATCACACAGGAGGCAACCTCGCCATGGTCCCAAAGACAAGACTGAACATTTGCGAAAGCGGCAACCAAAACCTCAAGAAGATTTGCTGAGTACACTTCAATTCCGGACCCATTGTGGAGGAAAATCATGCGATATTCAACATTAACACTTCTCCATAACCTTGAGACCGTCTCAAAGGCGCCAACCAAGACCTCAAAAAGTGTGCTTCAGCTGCTGATTATTTGTTTAGGAGAATGATCACGGGATCTTCAACTCCTACCAGCGATCAGTAGACGCCCACGGCACCGTCTCAAGGCAAGCCTTCTGTCAAATCCAAATCTGTCACTTGTAAATCAAGACCACGTCAAGAACAACTCTCCCAAATCCCCAGAAACCCGAATATCGCACGACAAATACGAACCAAGGTCTTGACTATTTTTAGCCCAAACTACTTGCGAACGTACCCTCGCCCCGAAACAATTCCACGTCTCGCGTGTAATCTCAAACAAATTCGAGTGCCATTTGACTTCCGTCAGCTCCTATCTCGCGTCATGTAAATTCCCCGTTATCGCCAAAGTTGGTCGGCGGTGTTTTGAGCCAACATCAGGTCACGCTCCTCGAAACCTCATTAGAGTGCGCCTTTGTCTTGCCGCGTTGCCTCCTCAAGGGTCCCCCCATCCCACGCCGACCCAGTTGACAAGCGCGGGATCGTTGAGGGTCGCCAAGGGTTATCCCCGAAAAAACGAGTGGTACAAATTTATTTCACAATTAATTTCTATATTTTCTTTTTGATGTTCATCGATCGCAGCACGCGATCCGTCGATCGTGAACCAATTAAACGAAAGGAATCCATTCAATTTATGGCCACAGCCAGGACCGACTGCTTTGTGATAGACACCCCCTGCTGACCACGCACAGGCACTGTTCTGATAGATAAAAATTTGTCTGAATTACGAAACGAAGAAGATCGGCGAGGAAACAAGACATGTGTTGCTGGCAATTGCGCGCATCGATTGAGATCGATGGAGAGCGTCCACAATTGACGTAATTATTGCCTGTGTGTGGGTTCCACCGGCCTGACTCATGCTCCGCCGCTGATTGGAGGAGGAGTTGTTTATTGGCCGTCTCTAAACTTTTCAATGAGCCTATCAAAGGGTTGTGAAAAGAAACGAAAATCGAATGTTTATGCTAGATTTTCCTGGACTCTGATGTGGTCCACGTATGCTTTGCTTGCATCACCGATGTTTGTCTTCAAGCGAGAAAGAAAAACCGGAAAAAAAATAAGGAAAATGAGTGTGTGCCCCACTTTGGCCATAAATCACCGCCACTTCACCCCATTGGCCCGGACGCAAATCACTCTCCGGCCGCGATCTTGAGCTAATATTTGCACAAGTCATCTTCCGCGATCATCAACGCCCGATAGCAAGTGATCTTGCTGTCAAGTCAGACGAGTCGGACGAGTCGGCGCTCAGTGTGATGATCAAGATCGCTCGAGATGCCGACAAAGGAGTGCACACAATGCACTGGCGAGACCTTTGAATGCGTCTCACACCAAGCCGATCGCACTCCACTTGATTTACGATCAATTATCTTGTAAGGCCGGGCGGGCTGGCGGCGGCGGTTTTACCGGATCCTCTGTCGCTCCACCGAGGTAAGGTCGTTATGCCAAAGGCCTGGCTTTGAGATTAAATTTTCCTAGAAGCGGTTCTAAGGCCAGATTACTGATTTAATTAAGTGTCAAACCATGTGGAAAGATCGACGGGAAGTAGATCAAAATGGAGATCACCACGTGCCGAATCAATTAAAGAAAATCTTCGGCGTCCCGCTGTGTTCGGGGCCATCGCGAAATATACACACAGTGTAATACGCGATCGGACAAGTAAACGATCGCCAATAGCGCCTTGGGCAGCCGACCGTACTTCCAGAGGAGGAAAGAGAGGCGAAAAAAAAAAACAACTTAATCTTGACAAAGTAGCCCCCATCCATGCTTTGACGTTCGAGTTCAATGCAAAATACCTCCGCCACGATCGTCATCATCATCCACAGCCGCATGATAATTGAGGCAAATCCCCCGTGTGTGATTCCTGGCATCCCAAATTGTCATGGTTGCGATCAGCGTCAGCTTCAGCGTGGATCGATGGCATAAAGCCGATCGCACTAGACCAACCACAGAGCCTTCAAGGGGAATTGCATAATTATAGTTTGTAGGTTAAAGCAAGCCAGTTGGAGCACTCCGTGAGCCTATATAATCGATCTTTGCCATTCGCATTTGCTATCCAAGGTAAACAGATAGCCTCCTCGCGCTGGCCATTCTTCAGAAGGATGATGAAGTGAATACATCAAAGATTGCTGGTGGATCATTATCATCATCGGCAAACGTCGAAGATGGATGGATCTATGAATGGCTTCAAATTGCACAGCCTTATAATCGCTGTTTACATTATGCTGATAGAGAGGGCGTTCGCACTCTGTCCGATCGATCCACTGATCCGCGGAAGACATCTTCATTGATCTGTGTGTGCCTGTGATTGCAGAGTTCGCCTGATCCTCTGTCGAATTGCGCCCCGTGGCTGTCTACAGACGTGACGAGCGACGGGGACTTGTTGCCTCTTCGTTTGACAGACAATGTCTCTCTGATTCCTAGAACTGTTCTCTCCAGTTCTCTGACACCGAACACCTTGCATGTGCATTATCATCCGAAAATAGATCGAGACACTTACACAACTCCTTTGCCGCGGTAAGACGACTCTGCTTCTGCATTTCTAAGGAAGGCCAGCGCACACCAAGCATTCCCACCAAAAGTCAAATGAGTTGGAACCGAACATGTTTCACAATTTGTCTACGCGAAGGCGGGAGAGGAAGTGCGCTCGCGCGAAACTGCGATCTGAGAGTGGGTCTAAAAATAACAACGATCAAGGTTTCGCATAAATCAAACTCCAGGCAAGACCGAACTGTTTTGATCTCCTTCGAACGCTCTCTGTGCCAATGACCCACCAGCAGCGGCAGCAGCATTCTAAGACATAGCTAGACTTTGGGTTCCAAAACACACTCGGTCCCTCGACTCGGAGAAATAGCTCGCGCTCTGAACATGTGTGTGCTGTGCGCTGGAAACCAGAATTTCGAAGGTCAAGAGACACCTCTGAAATCATGGCTTTTTTTTGCGGCTCCTTCGCAGCCGCTCCAACGCCGCGCCGCACCGCACCGCGTCCCCAGCGAGTGCCATTGTTGGCCTGTGAATTTCGGCCTAAAAGCGCTATGACTTGACTACACTTCTGCGAAAAGGCAAATTAAAATATTTTTTTATACGCTTTTCGGGGTTTTATTTGTTCTTTTTCGGCAGTACCGCTGCTGCTGCTGCTGCTGATAGGTTCTATCGATAATTGGAGTGCCGGAGTGGAGAGCAGTCGAGCGGTTGAGAGCGGTTTCTCGTTCGTTTGAAGTGAAGTTTCCATTCAGACTGCGGTGATTGAGAGTGAGGCAGAGAGGCAGTCTGTGTTCGCAGATCTCGGGCCATGTTAATTTGTTAAAATGCTTTGCCTTACAATGGAAGCGCTATGCAAATTGAATACGATTCCTAAGAGGAGTCAGCGCGGGAGGGTCGGAAGTGGACGCGTTGAGATTGGAGCGTTACGTGGGAGGTATTTGTTTCCTTTTTTTCGTGGCAGATCACTGTTCTAGGGGGCCTGCTATATATGGGGGCAATTATGGATGCCTACACCCGATGTTATGTGCCAAAGCACTCGGAAGAGGAGCAACACCTTGCGTGGGTGGACGCTGGTCATCGGTTCACTTGAGGAGGTTTAAATCCGTCACTGAGTCAATCTCTGAGTGTCATCGATGTCTGTCGACAAACAAGGCCGCGATCCAGAAAAGGAGCCACGCTGACAGAGTGCTTGACAGAATGTCTGAAATGTTGTCTGGGATCAGTGGAAGGAGTCGGAAAGGGTGTCAAATATTCCACCAACTGTCTGAAAGCACGAGGGATCGGCGGACGGTTCCACGAGATGTCAGATGACAGGAGGGATCAGTGGACGATTCCACAAGCTCTCAGGCGACACGAGGGATCAAGGACAGTGTGTGTTCTTCAGTCACAAGCGATGAAAAAATTTCATCAAATGGGCTTGAGCAAGATCGTGCGCGACTACGCAGACCAAGTCCCGATCAAAACGTGGTCGTCTCTAGACCCCTTTAGCCGTTGACTCGAAACTCTCGACGAATAGAAGCAAACTCGGAAAGCCCATAAATTCCGAAGAAAAACACACAAATCTTCGCGCAAATCCCCTCATCCCTCCACGTCTACCCACCAAATCCTGGCCAACATTCACGGATAATTAATTATCCATAGCTCTAGGTGCGCGTGCGTGCACAGATTTCGAAAGCAAAGCAAACAAAAAAAAAGACACAAAACCTAAAACAACTTGCAAACGGGTACATTCGCCTCTTGAATTGCATTTTCACTCGGCAGCGTATCCAACATCCATGCTGTACCACACTCGTCTGTATCAAATGTGAGGAGAGGGCGAGACACACACCAAGAGTGAGAGAGAGAGGTACAAAATCCTAGCCACTAGCTTGGAGGTTTTTAACTCTCTACACCACCAGCAGCCAGCAAGACAAGCTATCAGCAGCTTGCCAATGGAAAAAAGATACACTTCGGCTCAAGTAGCAAACACCACTTTGTCATTCAATTAATTACGATCACAATAAATCACTTGGTAATTAATCACTTTTCCCCGCATTTGCGGCAGACTCGTAACTTCTCCTCTTGTATTCGGACTCGGATTCGGTTTTGAATTGCACCTCATTGCGGTTTAGAAACGCTTAGACTGACGCACGCACACAGTCGGCGTTGCGGAGAAATTAAGGACTTAACCTGGAGATGGTTAGCACATCACACAAATCACCTTCTTTTATTTTCTTTTTTCATTCACTTAACGCTTCACCGTTACACTCTTAATCGATTGCCATCCGCGATCAGCACAATCCCCACCGTCGTCGCGCTCTTCGTGGTCGTCATGAGCATCATCAGCATTAATATCGAAATCCCCTCGATCATGATGAGCACGGCGGTGACGAGTGCTTCCACCAGCAGAAACGACACGGGCTCATGAGGCGGCGGCGACGACGACTAACACGCTGCTGATGGACGAATAAATAAAAATGTAAACTACGACACGCCGGGAATTAATCAGTATCAGACTAACTACGAGAGTATGCTCTTTCAAACAAAATGAGGCCTAAGACAAGAAACCGAAAACCGACGAAACCCGAGTGCCGAAAACCGATTAACCAACGAGAGGCAACAGGCAACATAAACCACAAAACGATCGGCGCGAATTGTTAAAGATCTTGTTCGTTTCTTTTCTTTTTTTGTTTTATTTTAATTTTTGTGTGTGTTTTTTTTTTCTTGTTTTTGCTTCTGCCTTGAATTCCTCTCGTTATTTTCGCGATACATTCGCCGCGCGACAAAACTTTTCACGACGACAACTCCAAAGCTACTGTCGCATCCGACTTCGGTGAGTCTACCTCAAACGTCGATCGGGCACCCACAGTCCCCGCGACGACGACGAACCGAAGTGGATGGCAACATCTTTGCCAGATCATCGCGAGCAACATGTTGCCGCGTGGCGTTGGATCTGACTTGCGAGAGCGAGAGAGAGCTTTTTTGCTTTTCTTCGCTGCAACATTGTTGACGGTGAATATTTAGAATGCATCTCGGGGGAATCGGAATTGTCGCGGAAAAATGAGCGCTTGTGCGAGGTGGCCTTTGAAAATTTGAAATTCCTGCTGCTGTCGCAAGTTCTGACATTGTCGACATTGACAGACTGGCCCAGTGACTGTGCTGAATACAGACCATTTCAACTCGAAGTCTGTACCGTTCCACGACCATCCACGATGGGGCAACCGTAAAAGCTAAGCCATAACATCTGCCCCAATTGAAGTTCCGAATCAGTACACTTGCATGCACACAGCGAGACACGCACACACTGCGAGCACAGCACAGCTTTGTTGAGCAACTTCTGTTGATTCATGTGTCATGGCATTCCTCCTCTTGATCTGTTTTCCTTCGTTTTCCATCGCGTAGCCCATTTTTTCTTTTGTTTATTTTCAGCGTCTTTTTGATCTATTGACTCGCCAGATAAGACCGACACTATTCCCGCCGATCGCCCGACTGCCCCACCACCTCCACCCACTTTTCCGTCCTCCATCCTCGGCATGCACCGCGTTTTGAGTGTAAACGTAAACTTTGCATTGTTGTGGTTATAAAATAATATGAAGTATCTACGAAAGTACTCGTGGGGTAATCTTAAAATAGAATAATTAGATACACTGCATGAGACTGAATGAAAGACAGCCGGACACGGACACGGAGACGGACAGACAGTCTGAGAGAGCTGCCAGAGTGTGTTTCCGTAAACTACGAAGGCTTGAAAGGTATCTGGGTTTGAGTGACTCTAGAGTGGTCACTGGGCCCTTTGAAGAAGTTGTCAGTTCGCCTTTTGTGAAAGTACCTCAAGGGGAGCCCCTTTGAGCGCGTCTTGACCTCCGATTCGAACGAGAAGCATGGGAAGTAGACGCTATTGTTTCAACTCAGCGAAGAAAGTACACACAACACAACCGTTTCGGCTGCAATCTGATCTCCTTGAGACACGATCGAAGTGATCACCGAGGGCCAAGAGTTCGTCTCGTCATAAACCTCTTTACAGCCTTTAAACATGCCCCCCCCCCCCACCCCCATGCGCCCTCCTGGCTATTGAAAAACATAAAACAAACTTTTTCTGTTCTGACATGACATTAAAAGCGATTTTCTTTCCCGTTCCTGGTCGAGAACACTCACGGCGCGGCGCAACGCAGCGGCGTTCAGTGGTCCTCGTGTGGGCATGTGGGGGATGTGGGGGAGGCATCGAATTACCCCGAGTCGGGCTGGTAAACATGTATGTCTCTCATAAAATTTAATTATTTTCAACTCCTCTCTAATGGTCTTCCGAGAGCATTAAATCGAAGGAGGGTACCAGCGCTCACTCACAACCACCACCTCCATCTTGGGGGGGATCCATTTAAGATTCCACCCATGATTTTCATTCCGCCCATTTTTCTTGTATTTTCTTCTCTGTTTTGTGTGAGGAAACCCATCGCGTATCTCATTTTCCAACATTCGTTCCACTTTCCATTGGACTTTTCATAATTAGTTTGCATCCAGCGGCCGCGACTTGGGGCCGCTCCTCCGTCGCGACGCGTCGCATCGAGTCGAGATTAAGCGATAAACTACCTCAAACGGGCCTGGGATTGGATCTGATAATGAAGCGCGCGGACTATCTTTAGGCCGTTCGTCCGTCGTCGTTGACATTTTTTTGTTCTTTCTAAGCACTCCGTCCGCGCTTGCGTACTCGATTCGAATGAATTACACTCCCGTGGTTGTGGAGAACGAATAAATTTCAAAGAACTTGTTCTCGGCGGCCTAGGGAAAATCCTAGAAGTGGCCAGATCGTGGCATTCCAACACGGCACGACACACAAAACACACAAAAGGACGATAAGGTGCCACCGAGGCTACTGCTGACAAACTGCCACAAACTCGAACCCTTATGCCGCAGCTCTCAACACAGTCAACACCGACCGGCATGTGGACTTGTTCCTCGTCCGCTCTGTTTGCTCCTCCGGGCACCTCGCTGCTCGCTGCGGCTTCCTCAAGAGATGATTTGATTGATTGTGAACGTGCACTCGAGGGGAGTGTGTAGTGAGCGCTCGCTCACTCGGAGACACAACACAACACAGCACACATCCAAATGTTACCAATCTTGTCGGCGCAGCGGCAGCTACAGCGGCAGCGGTGACTTGTTGTTGTTTATCCCGAAAATTCAGTCAAACCTGCTATTCCGGATGGAAGCGAATGCAACACATAACCAACATATGACCAACAAATCGTGATCTGTAAGTCAGTCGGGGGAATCTGTTCGAAGGGTACAGCGACGACGACGACGAGGACAGATGAGGATGATGAGGAGGAGGAGGCGGAGAAGGAGGTGCATGAGCGGCAGTTGAAGTAGTCATTTCTACCTACCAATGTAGGACACACATCAGCCACTAATTGCACGGTGAACATTTGTCATCCGAAACATTTTAGTCGTGATGGGCGACACACAGACCGACACACGAGCAGCGCCGTGTGTGGCCCGAATCCATGAGCAATGCATCGCATGTCGGAGATTTGTTGCGAATCTCTGCGACGAGTGATTTATGAGTTGCGGTGATTTCCTTCCGGGATTTCTCATCGGGATGTGCCTGTGCGCGCACCCGTGTGACCGTGTGAGAAATAAATTAACACCCAGCCCACGCAGCCGGGAGGTGCCATCACGCAATTCGTACAACCGACGTGCTGGTTGGTGCTATCGACTGCGGCGTTAAGGGGAGCCTCTTCTACCACCGTCGTCGGTGGGTACCCTCTTGCAGTCGATCTGCTTAACACGACAGACACTTCCCTGTGAATTGGAAATACGAGCAGGCGCGGGAATTAGAAAGCGACTACAGACAAGATTCACCACTCTGCGGCACTTGTCCGCACGGCCATTCGCACAAACTGCCTCCCCGCAGTAAACGTCTCGGAAGGAGCCAATAATCATAACTTCCTATTAGGAGAAACGCACACAGTAACTGGAACAGAGCGGCATCTTGAGATTGCTTGATTCCACAATCAAGCCGCCGCGCCGCCGCCTGTCGCAAATTCACCGAAATTACCACATTTGCCATAATGGCCACACAACGATCAAGTAAAACCTCATTCATTCAGAGAAACACGACCGGCCAGACCGAACTGGCAAACTGGGACTGCAACTGAGACGGAGCCCACGTCGTCGGTCGCCTAGACTCCTCTCACCTCGAGAGCCGCCACTAATCCACAGCCACACGAGCTAACTCCTTATAATAACTTAATCTGCCCTATAATCGTAACTCATTCGCATGAAAATTTTCGCATTAATACATGCGTTGAATAAATAAGTCGGGACCTTATAGCGCGCCTTTGGAAATTACACATTAACCCACCACCACCACCAGCACCGTCACCGACGAACCGTAGGCATTTGCCGGCTAGACGGGGGCTCAGTCTCGTACTCGCGTTCGTCTTAGCTTGCAAGAGCCCACAAGACACCAGTAGTTGGTTACACAATGGCAGATGGAGGATGGTTGCGATCCCTCTGCTCTAATGGAGAGCGGACGTAAGGGGGCTGCGAAGTCCTCCCCAAAGTCACCAGCAAACACCATCACCTCGCGCCACCAGCAACGACGACGACGACGACACGACAACCGAGGCTAAGGAGCGCGTGTATGTGACTGTATGCTCGCAGCCAGCATTCCTCAGAAATGTGAATATATCGGATAATTTATTTCGTACACGTTTTGCCTGTCGCACAGAGACTCCTGGGCCTGTAAAAGCCTCCCTCCCTCCCCCTCCCCCTCCCCACGCTGGGCAGCACCTTTGGATGGAAACCGGATGGATATTACGCGTATCTATGTCCACAATAAATTTAATTTAATTTCGTTCGCGGGTTGTTGCCGGCTATTTGAGTTCTGCGATGTTTTTCTCCCTTTTTTTTCCCGCCTAGAATCTTGACATTGAGAGAGAGGGAGAGAGGCATGCTGAGGGGGCGGACCACCACCCAGTTTCTGTGGTCTCACAGTGGGTGGGTTTCGGCGACTGTAATTAGGATTTGGTGAGTGGACAGCGAGCGGGGTATCCAGCCAGACACATGTTTGGAGGCTAAGCCCACGGAGTCGGCACAAATTGAATGCAAACCTCGGTTCAAACGAGGCCTTTTGAAAGTCATATATCTCTGCGCTGACCCCAATTGAGCCCGCCGGTGAATCGCCAGCCAAATGCCAAGGGTACGCCGCAGACATCAAATCAAATGCCTCACCAGACACTCGCTAATTAGACAATTTTTTTCCCCACAATAAGCATCCGCCGCAATGAGCTGCCACTCCACTCCACTCCTCAAGAGGCCAGGTCATGTAGCGACTAATTAAAAAGCTAATGTCAACGGGATGCCGGTCGCGTCGCCAACTCACCGAATGGGTTACTGTGACAACAACCTCCCCCAATGCGACGAGATTCAGTGTTTATCTGCTTGTCATCGCCGACAGACAAAAAACAGGGATTATCGCATAGCTGACACGGATCAGGAATCATAAAGCCACCACAAGCTAGAGATCTCAGAGGCAACGGTCGACAGCGTAGCCGGTTTCTTGTAATTGGTTCAGACGAGTGGCGGGCGAAGATGCAAAAAAAAAAAAACGAGAACCCGCGGCAGCAACGGGTGAGGTCGCCGGTCGTCGGTTGAACGCAGACGATTCTTTAATTAGAAAATTCCTCACACCCATCCGCAGCTTATCTAGGCATCTGTCGCACAGCGAGCGAGATATGAAATAAAACAAACTCAACGTCAGGCGACATTTGAACGACTGTGACGGCGGTGGCTGCACAGCAAACGTGTTGGGATACTTCCCACAGGTTCAACAGCAATCACGTTGCGCTTATCTCTGGCGAGCGAGACGCACGATCGTGAGGTCCCTCGTCAGAGGCTCTCCCTCTCGAGAGTGATGACATGTGAACTTGTTTACATGGCTGCCCTTTAACGGGCGCTGACTTCCGTTCGTCTGTGGCACATGCAACAGCGCGACGTTCAATGGAACAATGGGCTCTCTTGTGTTGGAGGAGGCACAAATGTCACCAACTTCGGTCGTTGTTGTTAGCCTCCCCGGCCCGGTACTTGGTACTCACTCTGGATGGAGATGCAGGCGAAAGATACCGATCCAGTGGAACACTCGCCAAGAAGAATGCCAGTGGCGGCTCACAACAAAAGCGGACGACTTTCTACATCTGCGTCTGCTCTTCGGGGGAACATAGAACATAGATCTGTTTGTTGTTGGCGCAGGAATTCACGAGAAGAGAGCCAGGCGGCACACGCACATATGGTGGAGGCATGAGGAATTCGGCTGAAGTCACTGCCAGAGAAAGGGAGCCTGCCGTCTACTCTTTGACAACTTTTAAGACCGCGAGACGAGGCTGACGAGTGGAAAACCACAAGCAGGGCGTGGATGTCAATCGGAAACGGCTTAAAACTGTCTGACAAGCCGTTTCGTGGTAAAAGAAAATAATCTCGGTTGCACCTAGAGCCGGCAAGTGCTGCCACTTTCGTGAGAAATGTGCACGAAACAAACACGTCCACGGTGTTAAAAGAAACTGACTTCTCTCGCGATTGCTGCGCTCCCAAGAACAGACAGTCCTCGCGCGACAAGCCCCATGAAAGTGGTATCCCTCCAAGAAGAGAACATCAACCATTCAACAGCCGGTGATTGGATATGCCTAGTTGCGGCGCAAACCAGGCGCCTTGAGGAAGCGGCCAATGCACACACTATCTGCCGATGACCTGTTGAACCGCATTGCCGCACAGCCGACGTATGTAGCATGGCCTCCCATCATCCGAAACAGGTATGCAAAAGAAGATCATCATCATCAGCGCGTACCCATGATCTACCTTCTTCCCATCATCCGACCAGAGACCGGCGACTGGGTCCAACTCTGGCTCAAGTGGGTTTGTGTGATGATGCGCGGCGAATATCTTCAGATCGCGATTTAACGATGATATTCATTTAGCGCACTACACACCGAGAGCCCGAGAGAGAGAGAGAGAGACGGACTACGCCAGGTCGACCATCTCCGAGGAAATGGAGGTCGTACCACACTCGTTTATTGTGTTAACTGATCGCCGTTACTACGGGCCAAGTCGATTCTAGCAGCAACGGTGCTGAAAGAATAATTCCTTCCCGCCTAATGAATAATGATCCTCCTCGATGCAGCAGGTCCTTCTCGTCGTGTGAGAATCGCTGCAGCGACTTGCGTGTCAATCGGGCATAGCCAACCACAGCCCACATGTGGAACAAGCAATTTCGTCTATGAGCCACGATGACACTCAACTGGCGGGGTTTTACGAGGGTCGACCTGGACGCTGGTGCCACAATCGAGTTTATTGATCAATTCCGAGATCCACTCGTGATGATGATTCACTGGGAACCGGGAGGACCTGGTGGATAGGTGCAAACACAAGTTTGCTTTTTAGTTGCGTTCCCTTAATGACGGGTCTATTAAATGACAACTCAATAGTCTGGCCAAGAGGTGCTGATATCGGGTTTCACTTAAGAGCTTGACATGCACGGCAGACATGCCTGTGCGGATTGGGGAGTGATGGGGTCGAGCGCCTGGACCGCATGTGGTGGCACCCGTGATACGAGTGAGGAGATCACTGATAGGTGTAAACGCTATTAAGCTTCGATTTAGATACTGTCTAGGTGCCACGGCCAGTGGATGGTGGATGATGGAAGTGATTTAGTGAACGAGTGGAGGTTTTATGACCACTTTACGATTTTTGCTTTCTTCTCGGAGTGTTTTATGATTTTATTGCCTGGACGGAAGGCATGAGTCATCGATGATGGGGAAATGGAAATGAAAATGGAAATGTTTCCGTCTTCCGCTTGTAGATAAAATCAGAATGGAGAGGCGTGTGGATCGAGGGCACACTCGGGCTCATCCAACGAATACAGCAGACACTTGCCACACCATCACAAGACACACCATCGCTCTCAGTGTTCAATGTGAAAAAGCAACCACAAGCCCAATTGCATAACGCACACACGCGGGCACACGCCGCCGCAGCGCAGCAGACATTAACGCAATTTGATTTCCATTCAATTGAAAGCGGCAGCAGCCGCCTAACCACGCTTGCAACACACGCACGCATGCGGCCTCAACTTACTTCGAAAATATTCCAACAATGCCCCCCTCCCTCCGTCCCCGTCCCAGCAATCAACGAAACTGGGGTGAGTTTTTCGCAATTCGCAACTTTCTCAGTCAGCTGCTAACCACTCGACAAAACCACACCAAACCACCGCAGGAGGATTGAGTTACCCCTGAACAGCACGGGCCACGTCAATCATATGTTGTTCGGGCGAACCTGCGAACTTGTTCGCAGTCTCCTGCGACTTCTCCAGCGCAGACCCAACGGCGGCTTTTGCCTACACAGCGACGTGACGCGACGGTGGTGGCGGTCCAAAATGAGGTTTTGATTGCCGGACGAAAAGAAACTGGCGGGCACCAGCACGCGCACCTAAAGAGATGTTTAGACGCTGGCATTTCAATTTACCAATTGCATAATGACCGCCGCTACCGCCAGTCGGCCTGGTCTGGCGTCTGGACCGCAGCAAGCCCCATTGACAGGCAACACGAAAAAAAAATCATCGCGGCTCACTCAAGGCTGTCAAATTAAGAAATTCCCCACAGCATGCGGAAGAAATTCGAGGCGGAGACCATGCAGCAAGCGTTCTAATTGAAAAGTTATGAGCCAACTGCCCGACGACCAAATCGAAGCGGTCTCCTGCTGCTGGACCAAGGTCCCAGCCATCACCACCCCGGAGACTCTGTTAACAATTACCTTAGCCAGCGATATCCGTCACGATTGCACTCAAGGTCTGCATAACTTGGCGGTAGCAGTGGCCAGCGTAGGATGCCGGTTGCCAGCCGCGGCCGGAGGCGTTGTTGCGCCGGCCAACGAGAGAGATATACGCACTCATTACGGGCGGCGCATAGGATTACCAATCATCCTGCAGGGAAGGAAATCATTGTAAATTGCTTTAATTAATTAGACTTGCCTTGTGTCGGGGTGGGTTCGTTGTTGCCGTTGTTGGACCGCCGCAGCGGACGAACAAAGGAGTATGCACCAAGCGGAGAAGTGGGTTAATGTTCCGCACAAAGTGGGCCACTCTTGGTGCCTTTCTAATGTCGACGGAACACAATTCATAACGAGGTGACAGAGAAGGGGTTTACATGCTCCCAGTGCCATTGGGCTCCGAACACCAACCACACCACCGCTCTTTCAATGGAAATGTTTCAGTTGTTCAGCGAAGAGTGTGAAGAATCTCTCTTGGCCCGGAACGGGGTTCATGTGAGTGTGCGGCTGTATGTTGACCTTTGGGGCCAAAAGCACATGAGACCTCGTCTCACTCGCCTTAATGACACCAATTAATTGAGCAAACACACGGAGAGTCATCACGTTGGATGTGTTTTCTTAGAAAAGTCGTACTTCGTTGCACAAGACGCGCGAGTCCAAAACTCGTTGGATACGCATCGGGGTTTTCTTTGTTTCATTCGCGATGGTCCACTCGGTGTGGGCTTTCAGCTAATAGATGACCTAAATCGAGCACTGTGAGGCCGCCAGCTGGGAACAAAACGCAGCCAACGCGCGAAAGACAGCAGTCTGAGATGGGGCCCGATAAATGGGAAGATGATATCGATGAATACGCTGACGCGGGTGTGGGCTGCAAACACGCAGCCAATCACAATCAACAAAAGCTCTTTAACACAACCCTATTTCCAATTTCTATGTGTCCACGACATCAACGACAAGATCCTGTTGTCCGTCGCCCGCACAGTCCTCCCGCCATCGCGGCAAATCATTTGCAGGCAACTCCCGATCACGGACAATACAACAGTTAACAGAATTGCAAAGCGAAGAGACAGCCCGGAGCCGCGGCATACCATGCATGTGCGAGCACACACAGGAGCTCACCTCAGTCACCGATCTAGGAACGCAGTCCCTCGTCCGTCGTCCGTCGCTATTTTCGATGTTCGCGCGAGCACCATCGACAAGTTTACGATCGTTGTTGACATTTTACGTCGATGCCTCGCACGTTCCCTGCTGCAGCGCACTGTTGAGAGCGGTCGCCTCGGAGTCACCGTGCTTGGATGCGAAGCCGTAGTTAGCGAGCACTAAATACGCTATCAGGGATCAATTAATTGTCGGTGGCTGCCGTTAGCCTTTTAAATTGAGATGTTTTTTTTTTACTTTATTCCTGCCGCAGACGTCGTCACCATCGCGCTTGCGCCCGCACCGCGGTTGCTGCTTTGTTTTTACAGCTCTGCTGACGGTTTTACGGCAGAGAGTTGCTGGCCATTGCACAGTTGCACCATGCCGGGATCATAAATCGTCCCCACCACCCTCCTATGCATGTCGAGGCATTGCAACAGAGCGACATACAGAATGACAAAAGGCCCTCTTGTCTGAAGTGTGAAACAGTCTAATGTGCGCCACATTCCGTTGCGCCTCATTAGAAAGGTGCTGCAGTGGGCATGGGCCGCGCGCTTTGCTCACATCAAAAGACACTTACGTCCGACCAAGTCAAAGGGGCAATATAAAGCGACAACCGCTTGAGTGGTCGGAACTCACACCGACATGAAAATTACGCTGTCCAACGCCGAGAGCTGAAAGCTGAAAGCTGAATGCCGCCCGGCATTGTGCCTACTTATGACATGTAGACGTTGACGTCTGTAAAGCGCCCAGCGATTTATGGTCCCGAGAATTGAAATTTCAAATCCGACGGGGGGAAGTAAATTCACATCAGAGCGCGCGCTCGAGCGCATGCTTATAAAGACGATTTTGTTTATCGGCTTGTCACGGCTGCAGCGTCGTGCCGTGGAATGTTCTCGCCCAATGGCCGGACAGATGTCTGGCTCTGGGAACGGGGTCATTGAATACCTTCGCAGACGAATGCATTTCCGCTATCAGATAGCCAAGCACTAATCAACACCACGGACGACGTCCAGCATGTGCCCCGTTTCAAACGGCGACAGCTCAACACCTAATTCGATTAAAATCGTCGGCTTGCCGATAAATTTTCAACCCTAATCGCTGCAACGCCACTTAAATTACACACCAAACCCGTAGCCTGCCACCTGCCATGAGATCTCTAGTAATTAATTCGCCATCTCCCATTCCGGGCACACACACGGCGCGTCCTCGTCCCGTCCACTCCAGTCTAGGCTTGGAAAATTAATTTACCGACCAATATCTCGTGTTGAGTGTCCAGCAATTGCAGAAGTGTTATCAACGATTACCGCCGCTCGTGCGTGAAACAGTGAAATGGTACTCCGTGTTGACAGCCAACTGGGTCAACCTATTGCACACAGATCTTCCCCGCCACTGCTGCTGCCTCAGTACCAACCAACGAACGAACGCATGACAACGTAACGAACATAAAGATACACTACAACTTATGGCCTAGTTAAATTGATATTCCCCGTGTTGTACATGCGCTTTTCTACGGCTCTTCTCAACGAAAACAGACACGACCTACAAGCCAACTGATACACGACACTGACAGAGCGTAGAGTTACGAAACGAATTTGTCATTTGTCACCCCGTTTCATCACCGAGTTCTAGCCGCTGACGGTTCGTCGTCGGTATGAGGACGCGAGCGAGCCTATCAGAAGTCCTTCAAAAGAAAATAACTCACATTGTTCCTCTCTAACCGCCTCCTTGTACACTGTGCGATGAGCAGAGACCTTTGAGACACAGGCCGTCATCGCGGGATCGCCGCCACTGGTGGTATCTCTCAGAATCAGAGCCCACTACGTGAATTTATTGGTAACACGATCTCTGCTATCGGCCAAGTGCATTTAATTTATCCAAACAAAAGAGCAAAAACTGAGCTGTGTGTTCTCGTTGCGTCGCTGCGTCCTAGTTGAGAGTGAACCATGAAATCCAGGCCAAAAGTCTACCCTGCACTCTCGCGACGTAAGTTATGAACTTAACTATGTGCATCCAGCGTATACACACATATCTTCATTCGAGCACGGTTGGCGGGAGGTGACGAATGCGGTGAAACGAGGAATAACGACGGCGACTGCGACGACGGCAACGACGACGACAACAACGATGACGGTCTGAGAAGAAGCGCATCTAATGGTTGTTCTGTATACTCGTGGCGCGCCCTCCTTGGGGCATCAATTCAGGCTTTTGTTTCACTCGTTCCTTTTTGTTTTTGTACGCAGCATAGCGCAGGAGACGACCCAGCAACTGCTGTGGGTGATGCCGATGTTTATGAGCTTCGAAGTTTCAGTGTACAATGGCGAGGTAATCATGAATTATGGAGACGTTAATTAAAACTAATTTGACTTCGGAGAATTGTCAGCGTGTTCGTGAACCTCTAAGGCAAGGGAAGATGACAACGACGAAACTTGTGTAACATCCTAAGTCTGGTGGCAACGAGATGTCTAGGTGGTCAATGTTAACAAGCAGCTGGCAAAGCAGAGGCCTGATTGATAACCTAGTGAACCACATGCACTCGCTGGCCTCGAAACAGCGAGAAACACTATCAAACAAACACGGAATCCATTCTCCACACAGCCGAACCATCGAACCAAAACCAGACAAGTACCCTACTACCGCTGCATCACATTTCCTGTTGTGCTGTACAAACAACACAACAAGAGCCAGAGCCCGCAACAAACAGAAAGAGTAAATCCACACGGCCAGCAGCCCAAAACAACAAAGTGTTGTACACAAAGCGGCGAGCAAGCTTTTGATTTGGAAGAAGATCGTAGAAGAACGGCGAACAAAACGGAGAATACATAGAACCTTGGCTTGTTCTTCTTCCCATCCCGCTGCCCGTGTTTATGGGGCGCCTTGTGGTCAGAGACAATACCGATGAGAAACTGAAGAAGAACACGAAAAGAAGATGCTGCAAAAGAAGACTGAGAGAAGAGATCTGTAGGAGTGCCAGCACAGTAGCCATGGTGTACACCCTTGCTGACACGATTGACTGATTGCCTACTGTGGACGCTGTTCGCTGTTCGCTGGACGGACGAAGCTATCGGGTTCCATTCCAGAAGTGGTAAAGGTGCAGACCTCTATGTTGCCCAGCATGCGATCGATGTCAATGGGTGCACAAGGAGCTGCATCTTGCGTCTTGAATGACGTGGACGTCTTAAGCAGAAACTTATCCTAACACTTACCAGCACAGCCATCCTCCTCCAGTGCGAAGTACTCGTCCGCACACTCGTCACACTTGAGTCCTGTCACGCCGTTCTTGCAGTTGCATTGTCCACTGACCGGATCGCAGATGTCGTTGTGTGATCCATACGGATCGCAGTCGCAGGGCGGACACATGAGGTCGACGTCGGCATAGCCCAGTTCACATTCGTCGCACTTTTGCCCGTCGAAACGTGGCTTGCAGAGACACTGCCCGTTGACGCTGTCGCAGACGTTGCTATCGGAACCTTCGGCGTAGCAATCGCATGATTCACATCCGACAGCTGGATCGCCCCAATAACCCATTTTGCAGCGCTCACAGTGCCAGCCTTCGGTGTTGCCGCTGCGAATGGAATGGATGCTGAAATTCAATGTGTAAGGATGGTGGTTTTTGGAAACTTACCTGCAGGTTATGCATTTCCCGGTGAAGACATCACATGGACCGCCGTCACATGGACACGGCAGGCACTGGGAGCCGAGCTTTGTGGGTTTCCCATAGTAGCCGTCGTCGCACCTGTTTCGGAGAATCAATAGTCATTCCATTTTCAGAGAATTCCACCCAGTTGGATACTCACATCTCGCAATGATCTCCTGTGTAGCCCTCAGGACACTGGGTGCACACGTATTCGGAGTCAGCGGCAACCTGGGTCATGTCAAAGCTAAGTTTCTTCAGTTGACAACTGGGCGAAAAGTTGTTGCTATCGTCCATCAGAGGGCATGCACATCGCCTGCAGTCGTTCGGAGTGCCGTGCATTGGATTACCGTAGAAGCCAACCTTGCACCGTTCGCACCTACCAAAGAAACATGAAACTTATCGCATGCAACAACCATCGATTCAAACTGAAACTCACCTCTCGCCGTACGTGTTGTGGATGCATTCACCGCAGTTGCCACTCACCAAGTCGCAGGAGTTCGAATGACCGTTGCACGGGCATGGAATGCATTTGGTTAAGTTGTTCTCGCTGACTCGGATGTAGCCGAATTCGCAGTTTTCGCAGGACAGCCCCGTGTAGCCCGGCGGACAGAAGCATTCTTCCACAAGGTTCGTCGCCTTGGCACCGAGCTCTGTGCCGCCCGAGTATATCGTCGCCCTCTCAAGGATGGTCTCCACTTGGTCGGTGTGGAAGAAGCCGCGGATGAGAACGGTCTCCAGGTCGACCAGCACAGACATGATCTCCGTCCGCGTCACGGCAGCTCCCCGGTAGACACTCGGAGAGTCTAGCAGGTGGTACCAGCCCTCTTCCTTCAGAATCACGTCCATGACAACTGTGTCGGAGTCGTACTTCTCGTCCCCGAAGGCGATCTTCAGCCCGTTGCTCCCGCAGAGTATGATGTTCGGGCCGGTGGTTGGATGCCCGCTCGTGTCTCCCCGGATAAACACCCACGAGACGTGGAGCGAGATCCTGGACCCGTAGCTGGTCAGCTTGTTGCCGGTGTAGCCCACCGGGGCCATCCAATAGAGGCTCTCTATGTTGCTCATGTCGTACATTGCGTAGACCAGGTTCCCGGTGTCTGTGTCCAGAGTGGGGTAGAACACTTCTCTCCGAGCGATGTCCGTGATCTTCCAGTTGTTCAAGGTCTCAAAGGACAGGGTTTGGATGTCGGCGCTGAAGCAGGACACCCCCACGCCGGAGCAGTAGCACTTCATGCAGCCACTGGGGTTGTCCCCGGAAAGCGCGAAGTAGCCCACTTTGCACTCGGTGCACGACTCGCCCATCACGTTCGACTTGCAGACGCAGTAGTCCTCGCACTCCTCGCCGGGCAGCGAGCCCCTCGTGTCGCAGGAGCAGCGTGTACAATTCTCCCCGTGGTGCCCTGGCGCGCACTCATTGCATTGCACCCCTTGGAAGCCCTCCTTGCAGATGCAGTCGCCGCCCTTGGCATGGCACCCCACAGACCCCAGCTCGTTGCACTGGCACTCCTCGCAGGGCGTGTCCAGAGAAGCCAGCTCGGAACGGAAGAACCCCGCTTGGCAGAACTCGCACTCGTTCCCCGCCGTGTTATTCCCGCAGTCCTGGCAGATGCCCCGCTCCAGGTACTCGTCGTACTCGCACAGAGTGGCGTGCCCGTTGCACTGGCACACCTCGCAGGCGTTCTTGCTCCGCGCGGTGCCGTTGCGAAAGGGCTTGTCCTGGAAGAGTGGACAGCAGGAGCTGCAGTCTGAGCCGCAGGTGTTGTGCTGGCACACACACTCGAAGGACGTCTCTTTCGGGTCCTCGCCAGATGCCACCTCAATCGTCTTCTCCGCGTGTCCGTGGCAGTTCAGCCTGGCGCTCACCCGGATCTGCTTCAGCGAGTAGAAGCTCCGCTTCTCCAGCGACTGCGAGTCCAGCTGCCAGTCCACTCGGTTGTCCGAGTTCGTCGTCGAGTGCATGCCCTGGAAGCGGATCCTAATGAACCGGGCCGCTATGAAGTTCATCAACTCCTGCGACTGCTCCATGGCTCCGGGCCGGTTCTTCAGCAGCGACACGTGCAGCTCGCCGTTCTCCAGCGGCAGCGGCTTCGAAAACTGCGTCGTGCATATCACCTCGGTGTTGCTCGAGAACGTGTATTTGCCATTCTGTCCCGAGATACCGTATCGGCGTTGGCAATCAGCGTCGCTCAGCCCGAAGTACTGCCACGGCTCGTAGACCTCCCCGTCGAGGGACTTTTCCAGAATCCACGACGCCGGCCTGGGCGAGTTCTCCGACTTCAGCATCACAAAAAACACTTGATACACCTAAAACGAGACAGAGAGAGAGAGGGGGATCATTAATGAGCTGAGTCCTTAGCGTCGTCGTCAAGGATTGGTCCTAATTAATTCAAACAAGCAAACACAGACAGAGACCCAGAAGCAGAGCCAGAGCCAGAGCCAGAGCCACACGAGCCCAGGTTGCTAATTGGGTCTCCACACAGAGACAGGGTTTATTTTTGGATATCGAACACGTATTGTGTGGCTGACGTGTAGGCGGCGCGGCGGCGGTTCGGTAGCTGCCACAGGTAGCGAGGAGGAGGAGGAGGATCATCCCCGATGTTTACATATTCCATGAGTCGTCGCTTGTTGAAGGAAGTGATCACACATCGCTTCTGCTTAAACTCCGCGACGTGACTGATGAAAGCGACGCAAACAAACAAACCGACTGACAGACAAAAACACACACCGAGAGAGTGCCGCGTGTGTGTGTGGGTTATCGCAAGCGAATGCCATTCATGCGGCGCGGAGACGTATCGCGGCTTAACCTTGATTAAGAGTGAGATTGATTGGGAGTGCAAGCAGCATAATCGGCTGGCTGTCAATGCATCGCCAGAAGGTCGGACGAGAGGGCAAATTTGCTAAGAATTTCCCAAGTGACTTGCGTTGAAGTGAATCTGGGGCGCATAGACGATGGAGAGCAGCTCTTAGCTGTCAGCGGGCTTTGACAGTTGAATCGACTCCACGGTGGTGGTGCCAGCGTACAGTCGAGCAAGTCAAATGTCACGAGCCAACTGCCCGGTTGGTCGTAATTGGTTTGACAGATATGGAGCAAGGGTGCTACGGACGAGAGTGGAGAGCTGCCTTAAAAGGGCACAGAGGCATAGAGTTCAAGCGAAGGAACAGAAAGTGGGTCCAGCTCAGCTGTCCCCGTTGCACACACACGATCACACGTGCCACTGCCAGTGTCACTGCCTTTCTCTTCCAATTGTCATGCGGGCAGGTCAACTTGAGTAATTAAAACTGTCACTCTTGTCAATCTCGAGCGATGACTAACCACAGCAGCGACAACCGAAAACGATGTGATCTCGGCTTGCCCTGGTCTCATGCTTCCGGCCCAAGCCACACAGAGCGTCTAGTTAATTACGCTCTAACACAGTCGCCCGATCGGTTTAGGTTCCCTCGGGAAATCCCTTTCACACGAGAGGTTAAAATGAAAGGAATTTCACGCCAACTCATGGACGCATGGGAAGCCCGATGATGGCTGGTCTCGCGTCATGCATCATTCGGAGTGTTAACGAGAGAAGGTATTTCTGGGCTCGGGTATGTAAAGCATCGCTCAATGAACACTTCACGATTGATACCGGGGTCCGTGGGAAAAAAGCACACACGCCAGCCAGAGCGAACGAACGAACGGGTCGGCTGGGTTCGAAACGAAAGAGAAAACGATCTCTTGGGAGTTTGCGAGCCGAGCCGAGCCGCCACCGCCCAGTTGAACACCGCTCACTGGCGCGCATTGCGCAACCGCCATCGTGTCCGAGGATTAGGCGATAAGCATCGCCTCCAATCAGCATCTGGGCGGCTGACATAGTCTTTAAGCGAAATCGCTCGGATAACCAATTTGGCCTCAGCCATCAGCCGCCTCATTATCTGCTTGTTCTTGCTGCCCGCGCCTTCCGCCCCTGTCCGGCAAGCAACAACTCAATTAAAGAGGCCACGCCGACGATGCTCTCAGCCTGCTGAAGGTGCTTAAGGTGCTCTGCGTCGTTGCATGCGCAAAATCTTTCGCCCGGAAGCACTGTGCACCGGTTCGTCCCAAACTACGTCTGCTGCGCGAGCGTGTGTGTGTGTATGTTCATCAAGGTATGTCCCGCATTTGCGTTGGATTGCTCACCCGCTGCCAAAATGCCACGCCATGCCATGAAACCACCGCAATCACCGTCGTCAAGCGATTTGGCATGCACACGTAGAATGATGTTGCGTCTCGTGCGCCAGATAACGCGACGACGGCGACGAGGACTCCGACGACAGACAAGCCTCTCTCCACCAGACACAAGAGCTATTTCCATTCGATAATCTATTTCAGGAGCGCACTGTGCACGGCGCACTGCCGCAGTGTTCTGCATTTTGGAGTCTAGTTTTGGAGATAAGCTGCCGAAAAAAAACGGGGCAAAAAATAGGGTACCAGCATTAATTCACTGCCTCAGCACCGAAGTGGTCACCTTCTCTATAAATAATCGACGATGGACTCGACTCCAAAACAGGCCGGCGCGGCGGCACCGGCGGCTGCAGCAGCAGCAGCATCGGGCCACTGAAACGCGCGAGATAACACGATCTCATTTGCTATTTGAATGCATGCATGCGCATTGATTCGGATTAGGCGCTCCGAGCGATGAGATAGACTCGGATGTCTGGGATGGAGGCGCGATCTGCACGGCGGAACGGGACGACCACGCTGACGGCGGGGCTGGTAATAGTTTGATTAATGGCCTCGAAAAAATGTTTTGATGTGAGAATTAATTTTTTGGCAAAAGATGAAAGGAACTCTACGCGGGCGAACGTCGCCATCGACGTCGATGGATGATGGGCGCTTTCTACGAGCCTAATGTCAATGTTAAGCTGGGGACGAGGCGGAAGCAGTGGCGTGCTGGTGGTCAGCTGACTTCGTGGAATTAATGGCCTCTCGAGACACCAGCAACCTGTCTCGCGTTCGTTCGGTGGCTCTGATCTAGATCATTAGCGTTGTCCAGCCACTGAAGGGATCCCCATTTAGCTTCAAGCCCCGCAGGGCCCACACACGGCGCCAGAAACAAAGGTGCATTCTTTCGAGTGGAAGCAGCTATTTCAAGTTCGGAAGCAGGTGCAAGAAACTTGGTCTGCTCACCCAAGAAACCAATTTCCAAGAATGCCCTCATTAGCATCTCTCTCGTACGCGCTCTCTCTCACTCTCCCACCGTGCCTCTGTGTTTGGCTTGCACACACATGCGGCCGGGTGTGTGGAATTTTTAATTAATAGCCACGCATAAGCCCATATCCAGAAACAAGCTTACGCAAGCGAGGCCTTCCCCCATTTAAAGTACTCGTGTAAAATAAAACCTCTCGTCACCTCCATAAAACTGGAACCACTGAATGCAGAACCACCGACATGGATAGACAAACTCATCTCGTCCCAAACCAGACCAGACCAATATAACTTTACAGCCACTTAATAGCCTAGAAAGTCTCATTTTAACAGCTTCAAAAGCCATTCATTTCACTCGTTATTACGCGATAATTACCGGGCTTCCGAAAGCCGAATCGTTTTCGTCGTTCTAAATACGACCACAGACTAGAAGGGGGGACATTTGAGGTTTACCGCGGCGGCGCGGCGCGGCGCTCTTGCGTGTTGTTCCTCTTTGTTGCTTCACACCCGTGACCCCATCTCGAGCGACGCGTCGCTCCAAATGAGACTGACTAATTTTTCCTCGAATTTATTGCATAACCTCCCTCGTCTCAGGATAAGCGTCTGCTCTTGTCTCCTCGGATTCTCTCCAAACTGATCAGATGTCTGTCTGTCTGTCTGACTGTGTGTGTGTCCTTAATCGCTGTCCCGTGTCCTACGTATATGGAAAATCATTAAAAGCAAAATCAAATCACGACTTTAGTGTCTCCCGCGGAAGCTGCTGCGCTTGAATGCGGTTTCTATTCAAATCCGATCGGTCGTCTCTCAGCCAGAGTCCGTCGTCCGGCTGGGGCGACGGCGACGACTGCGGGAGCCGATTGAATTTGGTGTTGCTGCTGTTGTCTCCCTTCTGTGGGGGGCTATTAAAATAATTGCGTTTGTCAACAAACGTTCGCCCTCTCCTCCCCCACCAGACATCGAGGCTGCAAGTCTAGACCAGGCTCAGCGAGGAGCCGAAAACAGCGTCAAACCTTATTTGGAACCGATTAATGAAGCAATTACCTCGCCGAACCAATCGATGTTTGGCAAGTGGTGTGCGCATAACATTCAAATGTGCCCGGTTGCGGTGGGCTCTGGGGTGGCGGTGGTGCTGGTTGTGTAGCAAATTATCGAGATTCTCCAGCCGGTTGTCGAGATAAGCCACATGCAACAATTTGTTCCACACTCGACACGTGGAGCATTCGAAATCAGATTCGGGTGCGATCCACAAAACGTTTCATCCGTCAATCGGCGCGCTCGTTGACATGGACGAGCACGACACGATGGCTCCTTGAAGGCAGACACAGCTACTGGCTCTGGCGATTTGCATATTGGTGATGGCAATGTCCCCCCGCACCCCACCACGCATGTCAATCGTCAATTAACCGAACGATGATGGGTTGACGTGGTGACACGTTGACGAGTCTGCCCAGTGCCAGCGGCTGGCGAGGAGGGACCGACAAATTTCCCATCAATCGGCATCCGTTAGGACGTCCCCGATCTGGGGAGACACAGAGAAATTAACAAAAGCTAATAGATAATCCCAGCCGAACAACGGAGCCCTGTGGTGAGAGACGCAAGTCTCCGACGTCCTCTCGAGGAAACTGGTCCGCAAAGAAGATCACGGACAGGATCTTGTGTACTACACAAACCGCTACCGAGTAGTGTACGCCGGGCAGCTTGCTGCGTGTGCTCATTGAAATCCGAGAGACATTTATGCTTGTCACTTGAAATTTATTCACTTACATCTGGTGGTGATGTTAGGTTGAATCGGTTCGGTTTGGTTCTTCTCCGCTCGCCTTGCT
Source organism: Eristalis intricaria (assembly GCA_964034865.1). Taxonomy (NCBI): domain Eukaryota; kingdom Metazoa; phylum Arthropoda; class Insecta; order Diptera; family Syrphidae; genus Eristalis; species Eristalis intricaria. Next base: position 1,121,794 of record OZ035877.1, on the reverse strand, counting down.
GGGTTGGATTGGCTGGTTGCGTCGCCAGAAGGCCCGTCGTCTTCGGGGGCTCTCCACACTCTGTGACTGCTGGTGTCACATCGTTGGAACACATGTACACTGGAGTCACATTAATTTTCGACTGCACCGACTGTCGGTGTTCGAGTCGGCAGGGCGCACCGGAATGCGTGCAGCAGTAGGACCTAGTAAACTTGCGGATGACTGTTGCATTCAGTGTGTGTGTGTGCGAGCGAGGGAACCGCAATTAATTTGAATGATTTGTGCGGAGACGATACACATGAGCTGTGTTTCATTTTGTGACGGCACGGTTACACAGAAAGCCACGACACGACACAACGCGGACGGACGGGGGAAGAAAGCAGGCGCGTCACTCGATATGGGTGACCGTGAAGTACATTTCTGCACAGAAAGTGTGGCGTAATGATTTATGCGGTGCCTCTGTGCGATATGAGAAATGGAAGCGAGGCGAATTCCGAGTCGTTGGAGTTGGAGCGGTTGACCTTACGAACGCGTCTTTGGAAGGGATCAACCGTGGAATCTCATGTGAATCACTTCGGTGTTGAAGTCGATGCAAAAGAGCGGGTGTCTGGCAACAAGCACATTACTGGCGCTACAGCCAGGGGTGGATGGACCAGGGGTTCAACTACAAGCCCGCCAAGTTGATTGAGCTCCTTGTCCACTGGTGTGCGCCACTCTACGTCCTAGAAGGAGAAGTCAAACTAATCAAGCCTGTAACTGGGATTGCATCCAATCACCGAGCACTCACCCAGCCACAGCGAGGCAGAGACAACACACGATCCTGATCATTTAATCAATGCCCATGCTACCGATTTATCGGGAAATTCTCAGCGCATGTTTCTCTAATCCTCTAATCTCGCCGTTCAAGCTTCATCATCTCCCGGCAACTGCCCGGCCGGCCAACCGGCCAGCAGTTCGATCTGGTTTGTCGATTCTTTTTTTCTTCTTTGTGGATTTTTATTTTGTGGGCCAGCTGCCGCTTGCCAGTAGTTGTTATCTCGCTCGCCAAAGCCACAGCGCAGACAACATGATCTGATCCTTAACCCTCTTCACTTCACAAAGATCGGACACATTGGCCGACATTGCCATCGATGGGAGGAGGAGGGACGTGCACAACATTCGACATCGCGGCTTCGCTGCAATCTGCGCTGCACTTCCTCTAATCGAACGATGTTCGATGGCTGAAATTGATAAACAAAGCTGTTATCGCTGATCGTTAATCAAGTTTCGCGCGCGAAGACGCCAAAGTCGAAGCTAAAGCCGTCATGAGAGCGATAATATTTCAGCAAATACGTACGTTGCATAAGTTGTGCACATACACAAACCGCGGGGGGAACAGCTGTTGATTTATTATGACAAGCAAGTTTCCGTTTCGCGCCCGCTCGGAAGCATATACTACACCTCACACCGATCATAATCCCGACGCCGTCCGGAGGAGATCCTCCGTACTTCCATATGTAAATACTCATTAAAAGCAGACCCATTAACCAGGCCCATCGTGGCCGTCTGCCGTCTGCCTTCTACCGGCCGCGTTGATCGCCGTCAGGTAACTACTACTTTGTTTACCCCGTTTTGGGCTCACGATCTCTGGCCGCGGGAAGCGTTCCTGCGCTAGTCTCTGCGAGTGCGATCTCTGCCCATTCTGCGGCCAGATGGGATCATCTCTGTGTGCCAAATGAACGGGGGGGTTATCAATTGAGGCGGCCGCTGCCGCTGCCAGACAACGACGACACAGCGAACACATTGTCCGATACGATCGGTATACACGATCGGCGGCAGTTAAGGTTGTAGATGTGATGTGGAACCTATCGACTTCGATTAATTCTGCGGTCACCGCTGCTGTCTTGGCTGGGTTGCTTTTTTCGTTTCGTTTCTTTTGCTGGCACTTTGTGTTTTCCCTTTTTCGCTGGCTCGGCGGTGTACGAACAAGTTTTCTTGCACTTCGGCGGATCAGTGTGTGCAGGAGGAAGATCGATTTACTCTCGATTGTGGTCATGTGGGTTTAAGTGTGTGTGTGTGTTGTCGAGTCATATAGGGGGAGACGATGTCGTCTTTGGTTATGTCACCTTCGGCTGTCACAGTTTGACGTGTGACCGAGTTTTATGATCGATCTCTGACTGATAGCTTCTCTCCACAAAACTGAGCTAATCCCTCGCGGCATTATCTCGGTCCACGATCAGTTTGGGTGCGCCGTCTTCAGAATCAAGCATTTGTTGAAGTGCCAACTTATACAGATCGATCTTCAAGTGGATTCCACAGCGATTCTCCAACTTCAACCTGCCATCTGTCAGATCGAATGCAAGATCTCTTCGATCGCAGTCAAGTCACCCTGCGCGGTTCCCTGAACACCAAGAGCACCACACCTCTCTGCTTGGCTGAAGACGACGACGCCCATTTGAGGAGACTTTAACAAGTTTTCCTTTTCAATTAAATTGTTTATGGTATCGCAGTTCCGCCGTTAATTTCCCTTGAACACAATATATGGTGAAGTGGCGAACAGTAGCGCGAGCACCCATTGTTTGTTTACCGGGGAAGCAACTGCAGCCGTGGAAGTCAATGTTCCATGGGAGCGTTGTTTACATCGGGACCTTGATTTTGTACACATAATCGGGAGTGAATTGTTGCGGGTTGTTCAACCGATCGGCTGCCGCGTAAACATGTGCGGAACGTTTGTGTGAGTAGATGAGATGTCAGCGGCTGTCAACGCTGACAGGTCGAACAGAGGAGAGTTGGCGATGAAAGTCCTTTTGACTTCCGTCAAATTTTAGAACTGTTAACCGTTCCATGGACTCCAACGCCACTCCCAACCGCGTCCTCCCAGTTGCAGAGAGACAAGGTGCGGTCCTCGTGATGGCGAATTAACGATAAGTCATAACAAGCGCCCGCTAGCCACTAAAACAACGAACCAAACGACCGCACGAAGGCCATATTCACGGATTGTGAATAAATTTCGAAACTTTACAAGCCACTGAGAGCCAGCCGCGGAGAGTATCGATTTCAGGTGATTTCAAGTCAACCACCCGCCCGGCGGAACCTGCGCAGCAAGTGGAAACCAGAACGCACCTAAAACAGGACAAAATGAATTATGAATAAATTTTGCGCTGAAAATAAAGTGTACACCATCATGTCATAGCTGCCGGAATGCCGGTGCGAGTGCGCCACATGAGCGCGCGCATGTGCAGTTCACATAAATTTCGGGACTAAACACATCACCGACTCGCCACTGGCACAGTGATTCCAATTAAACTAACAAGATCCGCATTCAAAGCAGCCTGCTACCGAAACCGGATTGCGCAGAATCTTGCGCAAGACAACAAGGCGGCGAGCCCGCTCCCCTTTGGGCGGCTGCTGATAGGAATCTTCACATGAGTTGACTCACCTGCTTGAGATCCATTGTTATGGTGACATACTCGAAGTGCCGGCCGTACTGCAGAGTCGGGCTCTGCCACCAGCGATCATCCAGGTTGCTATTGTTCAGTACCGCCTCGATGGGATGCTGCTTGGCCGGGTCGGAGGACTGCGAGTTGCAGATGCCGCACTGCGTTAACGAATCCTTGTCCGGGTGTGCGTCCACTAATTTGCAATACTCCTCGCGACCATTTTGGCCACAGGTCGCGTTGGCGGTTATCGTCGCTCGCGGGGCCACGTTGAACAGCGGCGGGAACGCTCCACCACCTGCTATTGTTTCCGTCTGTCCAGAGAGAAGACGCAGCGCTGCAATAAGAAGAGAGAGAGAGAGAGAACACATGTATAAGTAGAACGAGTCAAGCAAGAGGGGAGATAAGCATTTGAGGTTATTTTTGGAAAGCCATTAAGTTGTCTCAAGGACTACGAACTCAATTATTTCTGCGCCGAAACCACGAAACCAACGACCGGCGGCCCAAAAAAAAAGAAACAGGGAGGCATCCAAAAGATTCTTGTAACTTTATCACGCTGCTGCTGGTGCTGCTGGTGGGAATTAAATCGGATCACAGAGCGACTGCAGAATCTAACACGATCTTGTGTGTGTTCCACTCTGGCGAAGGGAATGTTTGTCATGTCACATCAAAGTGATACCGATCTGGTCCGCGGTATTGATGGGCCTGGGAAGGTTCCGAGCAGACGCGGCAGCCACTTTTTGCGGCGACAAACGTTTCACACATTCCACCTTTAGGACGGCGGAATTCCTTTGCCGAGATGCCGTGACCAGAATTCGCCTCACAAACGAGACACTTTGATGGGCCACATCAGATTAGCTCGGCCCTCTCTGGGAACGTGGGTGGAATGCCGAACAAGGAGACTAGGAAATGCTTGCGCATGCCCCCTCCGGCTCCAGCCAGCCAAGAGTGTTTCCACAGTCTGCTGGAGATCAGAGCGCCGCTCATGTCAAGACATTGCTTAATTGTTGAACGCAATCGCTTTGAAACGATCGATCTCTGCAGCGAAACCCAATACACGGCGAAACCGCAAGCCTGTGTGAAAGCTTGTAAAGCCATAAAGCCAGCAGACTCCCCAAAACCCCAACAAAACAAGACTCGCGTGAGTTAACTCGCCACCTTTTGTGTGTGTTCACCTCCAAGGCGATCGATGTTGGGGATCATGTTACCGCCGACAACCGGCTCGTCGTAATCCCCCTTGGAGTCACAACAAAATAAACTTACACCGAAGTAATTAATTGAAAAGAAAAAAAAGCGAAAAAGAAAATCGATAGCGACGCGTGGGAGGACAACAACGACGACAAGCAGAGAGAGGGCGTCGCACCCCTTGATGACTTTTGATTTGTGGAACGCCAGCCAGCAGTGACAAGTACGACACACGGCATCTGGCAGTGGAAACTGTGCGCACACGCGTGACTCATTTGCCGCAGCGACGAGTCATCAGATCGCATCCCATTAAACCGCACGAAGATAAATTCCTCAAATCCGCAAACGCAAATGGATTTGCTGGCACGGGCCGTTGAGTGCTCCACTTATGCGGTTGTCAGCCTGCACTTTGCTCAGACTCGTCCTCTCCTCAGCCGGGTCTCTCCTGGGCTGTCAGCAAAACTGCCACGAATAGCCCGACAGACACACACACACACTCCCGTGGCACCTAAGATCACTTAAACGATCTGTCAAAGCCAATCGATTAATCAATTTACGCCGTTTATCCCTCCTAATTGCGTCAAATGGCCGATCGATTTCTAATGGCAAACAAATTCGACGGGCCACCGGGCTAAGGTGTGAAAATTAGTGTGCGCCTGCGCGCAGCTTAATTCATTCCACGACGACCACGACCCACGCGCGCCACTGCAACACACCATCACCGACGACGGGGTGGCGCTATGCTTCGAGCTTGACTGGTAGCAATGAGACTGCGCATGCGCCTGCGAATGGCTTTTAAACCCCCCCGCCGGCTATTTATTCAAATAGCTTCGCTTTCGGACCATTAAGTGCCAACCTTCTGGTGTCTCGGTCTTCCGACGAATGGTGAGAAAATTCCTCGCCCAACTCAGTGTAACGCACACGTGCACGCGGTTTTTTTTTTGTTTTTCTTGCAATTTCGACTGCCAACAACTGAACCCAGTCAACCATCGAGTCAGCCATTCAGCCAGCTAGCCAGTCAAGCAGCCCCATCGCCGCCGTATCGCTCCATCGCAAAACTGACTGCGTTTTCATTTATTTTTCCCCCGCGTTCAGGCGAGAAATGAAATGAGAAATCGGAATTAATGGCCGATCGTGTTACTAATGTTGCGTTATGTGCCACTGGGTGATTTATTGCAGCGATTTGGTGCGCGGACTTTTTATAGAAAAGGACACTGTGTGCCGTGGTGCCGAGTCCGAGGCAATTTTCGGAGCTGTGAAGCGAGTGCCGCGTGCCGCTCTTGCGAGAGGAAATGCTATTACATTTCCATTTCCATTTCCACATTTTCACATTTCTCCGTTGCGCATGCGCACTTGGAAGACATATCGCCGTGCCGTGTTGTGCTTCAGAGGCGGCCGTAATTAAAATAAGGTGTTAGATGTCTGCATAGACGTCTTGTCTAATTTCACGAAATTGCGAGCATTTACCACTGAATGGGGCTCGAAATCGGTCCGAGGTTGGTTCAGGTTCAGGTTGTGGCGGTTTGTTTGGATTGGATTGTGTCTGGAGACTTGTGGGCTTTGTGTGTGGCATTCAACTTGATTGCGCATTCATGGCACGTGCGATCAAGTCGTTGGAAACAAGGCTGTTCAGATAAGAGAGAGGTAGTTTGAGTTGGGAAAGACGGACACACACACCCACACACGCTGGGGGAGTTGTCGGTAAGGCAGTTCACGAGAAGAGGCTGTCAGGACTAGCGGGAGCTTCCCCTTGAGCGAATGTCGTCGAGAATCCACTAGAAATTACACGTCAGACGGCCGAAGTCAGAGAGTCTCCAAAGACAGAGCCCAGAAAGTACTGCTTCCCGCAAGACAGCGTCATCTGCTGACGGTCCAAGTTCTGGAAGTGAAACTGACGTCTCAATCCCGCACGCAATCGTCAGGAAAAATATGAATGACTCTCTCTCAGTTTTGAAACCCGATACAGGCTTCCCAGAATTGGGCACATCTCACGCTCATATCTCAGACTCCCTACAGTGCCGCCTTCGTAGGCAAAAAACCGATACCCTATCGTGACATGTGGTGATGTGATGAGTGGGCGGTGCCAGAAGGAATTTGACAGAAATATGAATAACGCTGGAACAATGTCAGACATCCACACTGCGTCTCGGCTTCTGCAACTCGCTGCTCCTCTCCCACTCCAGCCACTTAAATTCCACAAAATCACATCGATAGCATTCGACAGCGCAGCTATGGCAAATGACAATGTTATGAACAAGGCGTTAAGTCAACAAGACCATTACGCAAACAAGTATGCATCTAATGAGCGCCAGGAGCACAGACGATATGACACACACAACGGGCATCAAAAACGAGTTCCACCCAGCAAGTGCAGCCAGGAGAGAGAGGAAACTCCGCAGAAGAGTAGCCACACTCTAAGTGGCCATTTCGTTTATCTTAATGCCTGCAATTAAGATGTTTTTCTTATTCCCCCAGCGGAGTCCGCAAAGAGATCTTATTCAGAGAGACCACACTAAGCACCAATGAGGCAGTCCTTCCTCGCTACTAATTAATGCCATTGCTGACAAAAATCATTCTCTAATTAATGGACTTCCCTCTGGTGGCTCCACAATTGAAGGACCCGGCAGAAAGGCTTCACACCGAGAGACGGAGAGAGGTCAAGTGATTAGGCTTACATGCATATGCCATTTGAATCGTTGCGAGAGTGCCTGGGCTCTCCTTCTGGCAGGGCGCGCTGATCTCGGCCCTCATCATCATTTGTCCGATCTCACACTGAAGCAGCAGCCGCTGCATACACGGAGTAAGTCTCACACCTCTGAGACGGTAATTACATCTCCCGAGACGTCCGTTGGCGGCGTGGCGAAAGGAGGACGGTGGCGGGGTGTTTGCTTTGACTGCCGACCTCATCGATGCTGTAAATCGTGTTGGTCTTTGGCTTCGGTTTTGACTTCTCCTCGTGGGCTTTGCCGCGACTCCAGAGGAAGAGGGAGAGAAGAAAGCAAACAGCATGGCACGGTGGTGGATGTGAATATGCGCGCACCTTTTTCAACACCTCCTCAGCGAGCGCGGTGTGGCTTCCTCTGGGAGATTGCTTGAGCCCCTGAAGAGGCATCCTAGACAACAAATTTACATTTCTCTAACTGGTTCCACGTCACGGAGCGTGCTTCAAGGAAGTCGCCGATGATGATGGAATGATGGAAAAAACAAAGGCCTCCCCAGGGTCATTGGCTGTGTGAGAAGTAAGAACGCATCTGGGGTACCTTGTAATTACTCACTTCGTCGGAAGCTGATTCGATTTCGAATCGTAATTCATGCTGAGTGCTATGCATCGTCTCGATATTCACAATCTTAATGGGCACTTCATGATGTTTGTTGAATGGAACCCATCGCCCATCGCTCGCCTCGCCCCACACCACAGAAGCTCAGTCCTCTTCGGGAAATGTTGCCGCTCATTTTGACTTGATTGAGTGAATCAAATCAGCAGAAGACATGCCGCCAGCAGACCGACAGGGGAGCCAGCACCGACCGCGGTGCGTGGTGGTGTGTCTAACCCCGTCTAGAAGTCTAAATTTAGCGGTGAATTTCTGGCGAAGAGGCGAAAAACTGTTCTGTTGTTGTATCCATCTCAGAACATCGCAATAAAAGCGTCATGCGTCGAACATATGGTCTGCAACAAGTAAGCAAACCGAACCGAACACCGTAACGCGCGCGCCTACCGAACGTGTGCTCTATGAGGCGTGTCAACGGCGGCGATGATGGCTGCGGCCGACAGAGGGGGGCGCGCGCGCACACATTCCACACAAAACAAAGAAGAGGATCCTCGTAGCCAGTCCCAGCGCTAAGGTGACTCCTCTGTCACTCATCCCAGCTCGTCCCCCCTTGAGATGGATCACCTCTCTGCGCCAACAGAGGTGACTAACCAGCCGCGCAACGTCAATTTAAATTATTACTCGGCACGGATACACGGAATGACCATTGAATTACAAAACTTCCAAGAAGCCAAGTGGAATGCTAATGGCCATGATAATGACCCCTCTTGTCGATGATTGGACTCCGTGATTGGCCGCGACGACCAGCAAGCGATCTGTCAACCGATATGTCACCAGACGACTTTTCGAGGGAAAATTTGTGGAAAGAAAATTTTGACAGTTCAGCAGCGTGGAATGTCTTGCGAATTGCTTGCGAGGCTTGAAATAGAAATACCTCCCCTGTCACATGATGATCGTGAGGCGAATATCTCATCCAGACCGCGCCGCTGCCGCCGAAGACGGATCTCGATGACACGGATGACGTGACGGAGGTGTAGCCCCAATGACTCATCACGAATCGGCTGACCCACCGTTTGATTTCTCACGATCACTCACGAGGCGCGATCGCGTCGCTCCTCGCGGCACGATCTCGGCCCGGGACGGGATGGATCGTCCATTTATGAAGTGATCTCCTTCCTGGGTGATGCAGTCGTCTGCGATCTTGGCACGATCGTTTTCGCAAAAAGATTTAATGACCGCGTTAAGTTGCATAAATCTCTTAAGTGATCACTCGCGGCGTGCTCCGCACAAGACAAACAAGCAAACAGACAGCGCGCTGTTTACAAAACAAACTAACACAATCGTCCCGATGGCCGTCAAATGCCCAGATGGTCGTCGTCGGCAGCAGCGGCACTCTGGTCTCGTCTCGACACACATGTCCGTTCTAATCTGCATGGCAGTGTCAAAGTCGACTGGACCGATGGAGGACGTGCGGGAGGAGAAGGAGGCTGCAATAGACGTTCCGTGACATTTGCAACGGCCATCACAAAAGACAAACAACGCCATATTTCGGCAGGCGCGAGTCGTATGTACGCGTGCGCGTGAATCGCTTTTCACGATAAGTCCACACGGTTTTGTAACCATGAGTCTCTGGGGGTCTCGGCTGTGAGGCGATGGCGAGAGACACCGTCTGTCTCTGGTGCCGGCGGTGCGGCGGTGGTGGTGTCGGTGGTTTTCCTTCAAAACTTCAATTTGGCAGTTGGGCATGTGATCGGTTGGTCGGCCAAATGAATTATTGACGTTTGCCTGGCGATAAGGACTATGGGGACACAGAGGTCCGGTGAGTTATGGAAGAGACCTGCCACAGAGGTCCGGTGTTGCGAGATTTGTTGCGAAAGGCAAATACTAGTAAGCTCCGGCCGGGGACACACTGCATGCGTTAGTTAACGAGTGTTTCGAGTGCTCTTTGCTTGATTAATGGACACGCTGGAGAGTGGCTTCAAAACCACGCCACTCCACGTGTGGATCGTAAGTGAGGGAGCACAGGTTGATCTTGGAGACACTGCCTCAACTGTCAAAGGTACCAAATCGACATCCATTTTGAAACGAAAATCAATTACTTAACGTTAAATGATCTATCAATGGGTATCCGGCGTGGCCCCCCAACCACCTGAACCGGCGTACGTGCTGACACACAAAACCCACCTGAGAAGGGTGCATGCATGTGTACCCATGCCTCCTGAGAAATAAACACTCACTCAAGGTTTATTGATTGTCCGTTTGTTTGCCTCCAAGTCAGTGCGGCTTTAACCGCAGCGGAGGGCTCCACCGCCACCAATCACTGTGATCAACAGCAGCTCAGGGACGATACAAGTATGCAGGAACGAACTGATTATTCGAGAGGTGTTAGAGGTGCAAGATACTTTATCTCCGCCGTTTGAAATTGAAAAAAAAAAAAAATAAAAATAAAACGAAAAACGTACACACGAAAAAGAAAATTATCAGAACCGATCAGCGCTCAGGCCTTAAGACCCTTGTTCCTTGTGTGTCATCTGCTTCGCCGGGGGCCTGTGGAGGAGCAGGAGAAGGAGGCGAGGAAGCCAAACAATCAATATGACTCAAGCCTGATACGCTTCGGAACAAGTTCAATGCATATTTTCGGTGGTGTGTGGTGTGGTGTCGATGGTCGGACAAGTGTTTGATGCAAGGGAGGGAGAGAGAGAGAGAGAGAGATAGAGGGGGGAGAACAACATCCATGTACGAAGACCTTGTCGACCGATCTAGGTGATATGCAGGTCGTATCTCGGGATCTATCGCTCGCTTGTTGTCTCCCTGGAATCGATGATTTGCTCCGCCAAGTCGATGTTTTCTTGTTCGATTTTTTTTTATGAATGAAAAATTAACGCAATCAACTCACGATGAGTCTTTTATGAGTCATTCCCGAGAGCCAGGGACCGGAGACTGCTGCGGTCAGCGCCGGGAAGGGGCTGTTGTTGTTTTTCAACGGACGTGTTTCGTGATGCATTTCCAGGGAAGTGAGTGCGTCTCCGGATTGCTTATGTCATCCGTCGAGAGGCTTCGTTTTATTTTTTATTAATTACATAATGATCAAGCAGCGGGAGATACAGAAAAAAAGAGTCGGGACAAGCGACCGACCCCTGTGGAGAGATCGGAGATCGGAGATCGGCCTGACAAATGCGTTGACCGGAAGGAGGGCGCATTTCGGATTCGACTTTATTCAATTATGGGGTGCCGACGACACAATGAAACTGGCGAGACCTTCAAAATTTGTGGACAGCCATGGCCCACGTGCGATCTGAAGGGAAGCGTCTGATTGTATTCAACACGCGAGGGAGTCTGAATTCAAAGCTTTTTCCGATGGGATACCCAGCTGTGCAGGATGAGATGAATTGTTGCGACAGACGTGAAAACTTCAATCAATCGACACGTTTCTCACAGACGCTTGATCAATTGACGATCATTCCAAGTCTTAGTCAAAGACATTCCACAGCTCAGTAGAAAGTTGATTACTTCCCAAGTTCCCCACAAAAGGCGGAGATTGAGACAAAATCAAGCCTCTAAAAAAAAAGAAATAATGATTGCAATTAACGACGAACGGAAATCCGATCATTTCACCGTTCATTCATCCTCCTCCCATCGTCGAACTTTCAACCGAAAGAATTCCACGAAAGATCAACACCAAATGTTAATGCATCTATCCCCCCCCCCCCCACACACACATTAAATCCATTGATTTCCATAATGGCCTCATCTATCCACCCATTACCTCCTCCGAATCGATCCATTGAACCGCTCATGAACGGCTCCTCGATCAGCCCCTCGTTGGTCTCCTTTAAAATATGAACTCGTAAATAACACCACCTCCGGTCTCGGTCTCGGTCTCGGTCTCTGTCTCTGTCTCAGACGACCGATCTCAGCTGCATCTCGAATTCGAAGAGCTTATTTTTCATTTCCCACTCGAGAAAGAAAGAGAAATCCCGCCCCCCTCAAGTACTCCACACAGAAATGCTAGAAGTCCCGCACTGTCTCCGTGAAATTTCCCTTCGTTTGTTTATCCCAGCAGCGCCGACGACCTCTGTCCCACATCCCAGGCCCAGTGTTTATTATTTAAACGCGTTCGTTCATTTTATTCACTCCTTCCCGCGCTCTCCACACTCACCACGGAAGGGGAGAGAAACAAAAACAATGAAAGGCAAACAAAACAGGCTCGAACCGAGAGACTGCTGTTTATCAATAGGGAATCCGGAATCGGAATTCTGAAAAAAACAGAATGCTTATGCTTTGTTTACACTGAGACGCATGCATCATTCACCCCCACCTCCGCCCCCTCCCGGCACTCAGCTGAGCTTTGGACCGAACCCATCGCCTGGTGCATTACCATGTCAAAGGCTGTGTAGTGGTCGACGGAAACGTTATTAATTGGACGGCTTTGCGGGTGGGGATTGAGAGTGGAATCAAAGCACCTGCCTCTCCGACTCGTCTGGCAGGTGGCTGCTGCTGCGACTCGATAATGCCCGGCCACTCGATCAACCGTTGATCTGGCGAATTTTGTCGACCATAAATTAACCAGACCTCAACAACGGGCTTACCTTCAGGTAAGACATATCCAATTAGGAAACTGCGGATCTGAGACCGAGTGCGACGGCGGCGGCGCCTGGCTCATGATCCCTCACTGACAAGCCTCCGAAATGCGAACACGGCGAGGGAGATAAACAGCCAGACACCGACAAAAAGATAGAGAACCAAACGAAACGTCCAAACCGACGGATAAACCACTTGAAAAGCAATCAATAATCACCAGTCGGCAGTCAGGAGTGGAGTCAGATCCTCTTGGGGCTCCGAAAATTGACGTTTGTCAATAAATCACTCCTCGGCGAGTGTGTGTGTGTTCTCCTACGCTCCTGCTGCACACCGAACGGTGTCTCAAGGGTTTTGTTTACATTCGCCATGATTGGTTGTTTAGATCCTTGCTACACTCATCTCCTAATTGCGTTCCCCGGCTCCTGCAGTCGATGTGCTCCTCGTTTACCGTCAATCGAATCAATTAACCATTTCCCAAGTCGTGCCCCGCCCGTCTCAGGCCTGTCTCTTGGCCAGACTAACGATTTGTCGTCCTGTTTGTCAGCATAAATACCAATGTCGGATCCACTTAGTGCACGGCGCAAGGTCCACAAGGTAGAGAGACCGATCAACACACGGCACACCACGCGACGAGAGAGTGAAAGAGCCAGGCGAAGCTGAAAGGCCTTTAATAGAGGTGTTCTGTGGCGATGGTGTGTAGTCGATGGCGGGACTTCTTTCTCTCTCTCGCCACCTCTGGAGTGATTGCATGTTAGGATGTAGCTCTTGTGCGCGTGAGATGATTGGTGTCGGAGAATTACATGAATTTATTTCAATAAAAAATGATTCAGTGCCACGCCAGATAGCGCGAATCCGGAATCGAAAAAACAGATCCGAGAGGCTGGCTTTCTGCAGCCGTTCTGCGCTCACTCCCATCATCTCCCACCGAAGCGTTGATGATGGTAATTTGCATACGGACACACGCTAGACGGCCGGGTGAACTGGTGAGTTGCTGGTGCTGCTGCTCCTCGAGAAACGCACAGGGATCACGTCGTGATCGTCGATCTTCTTTTGATCGGCCAGCAGACGACCGCCGAGCCAAGCGATCGTGAAGTCATCCAATTGACTAGCCAAAGAGAGCTCCTCGCGACCAGCAAGCAACCGACTTCTGTACGACGACGACGACGGGTGATTAGTGGATTTGGAATTAGATACAAGGAGGCTTTCGTGCTCTCGGCTCTTCCTCCAATCATCCCGCCGCCGCCGCGCCGCCTGCCATCGTTCGCACGAAAGCTTCAACTGCTGCTGATGCTGAGCTGAGTGTAGATCAATCGAATTGCAGTGCTCTGCAGTCGCTGGCGGATCCCAATCCAATTCAATTTCGAGCGCAAGTGTGGAGGATTGCAGGTGTTAGCCTACATATCAGCCAGCAACTACCGTGGAGATGAGATTATATGTTAATGACGTGTTAAATACTAGCCAGCACGCTCTAAATCTCGCCGATCGACGCACGGGAGGAGACTGCTCGACTGCTCGCAACTGGGTTCAGGTGGCTAACCCAGATTGGAGACCTGATAAATGGTTCATCAGAGAGGCTGTAGTTTTTGACACTCGTCTGCCAGTCACTGATCATATTTTTGAAACGTTTGAGCTGACATTGGACAGCACGAGAAGGACGGGAGACTAACCATCGCTCTTGACATGAAATCCAAGAGAGGTGAACAGACGACAAACCGGCAAAGCTCAATCCAAGCAATCAGCCAGCACAGCAGGGGACCCTCAACAAACAGCTCAACGATATCAAATCGCTCCATCGATTGGAAATGATTGCTATGCCAACACAGGAAAGCCCACACGGACAAGATTTTCCACTCAGCTCTTTGGCCACGGTGGCCCCCTCAGCTGATCCTTCTCGGATCTTATCACCGGAATGCTGGCCAATAAAACAGAATTCCTCCCCACATTCCATTAAGTTTATGTCTTCAGTTTTCTGTTTTCAGTCAGTCGCATCACAGTACGGTACGACGAATCAACAATCAAGCAACCAACCAATCCGATCAGATATCACAGAGAATGAATGGCCCCTATCGCGGTGATAATCTGCCCCGAAGTCACCCTCGATTGCTTGATCAATTTAATCCTCATAAAAGTCCAACTTTACAGCCCATCCTAATGTAGTTCTGCTGTGTTTACATCTCGCATCCCATCAAGACTTATCACTCGTAAATTAGCCAAAATGTGTGGTCCCCAACTACCTCGTACACGACCTCAGCCCTCCGTTGTCCGCCTTCGACTAAATGAATTATTCGTGTAATTTTGATAAAAATCATTCACAATACTCCGTTAAATGAGAGCCCATAAAAAAAGCAGGAATCTCCCCGAGATGTTTATCTTGTGTGCTTTTTCTCACAGATTCCGCCCGTCTTGCGAGGAGGCGGCTGGACTGAGGCTGCTGATGGCAGACGACAAGCGAGCTATGGTTCAGGGAAGAAGACAATCATTAGGTTTCCCACAAACCGCGGTGTGTGCGCGCCTCTTGACCACTTTAGAATTTATGATTTGTTTACGTTTTCCTACAACTTTCTTTGGTAGCACTAAGTGGGCTGTGGCTGGCTGGCTGCCCGTTGCCAACAGACAACGAACGCCACGCTTCATCGACTGTTGCAACCTAATACCCATTGACGCGATGAACTCCGAAATCATCTTGGATTGATCCAATTCGGAAACTCGAATTTTATTCATAGCCGATCGAGACAATTCCAATTAGGGACGACAACTTGATTAAAGACGCTTCACGCCGGGCCGAGTGCGAGTGTGGCGCGGCCAAAGAAAGCATGCTACATTCGACGTCCGTGAGGTAATAATGATAATAATTAATGTTTTGCTGTCTTATTGGCATGAGAACTGTCTCCAGTTGAGTCTCTGAGAAAATGAATTAAGCAGTCGTCGCTGTGGAACCTGTGTGTGTGTGTGTGGAACTCTGATCTGCCGTGGAAGGAGTAAGAAGAAGCGACAATAGAACAAAAACGCGTTCGGCCGGGCATGTAGAGGGCACACACAACACATGCCAGGCGGCGCGACATAACAACAGAGCAGAAGAAGCACGGTAACCGATGCAGCAGCAGCAACAGCAGCCACCATTAGAAGTGGCAGCAAGCAGCCCATGGAAGGCAGGCGGCAGTAAACAGGAAATCTGCTGATTGAACACAAGGAGGAGGGTACTCATGCATCGGCGGAACATATAAGGCCACGCGCTAATAAGGACTCGCATGTGACCATTATATTTGCTGTTCGAATCCTTGTTTGGCACGCGGTGCTCTGAAGAGCGTTGGAAAGTGGAATGAAGTTCACTTCACACGAGCGGTTCACTTCACAGAAAGGGAAGTTGTTGCTTTGCTGCTCGCAAGGGCAAGGACGGGAGAAGGGAAGAGGAAGTGGAAGTGGACTGAGACAGAGCCTTAGATTGAAATCAGTTTGTGAAGAGGGTCTGTGTCTGAGATCAGTACGTTCCAGCTGCGACTCACACCTGCCAGGAAAATAAAGCAATTCCCCCCTGCAAACCCCGATCAGATGCCAGATTATACTCTGAAACATCTTGACACATCCATAAGCTGTTCCGTCTTAGGAACCGAAACCGTGGCAAAGGATGCCCGAAGCATCAATCACTATGGAAATCCCATAGCCGATCAGAGATAAAGATAAAAACTTGTTGCAAAAATAAAAAACACAAGCCTGCATGCCTGCAGTTCGCACATCATCACCGGAGAGATACTAGAGAGACAACCGCAGCAGTACAAGCCACATAATCACAGTCCCACCCCTCGGCATGGCAGCCAGCCTGTCCCACAACACATGAATGTTGTCACTTTTTTTTTGTGGCAACAAGTTAACAAACAATTTGTGTATCCATTACCATTCTTGTTCATTTTCTGTCGTTGACCTCGACCACGTTTGCGCTGGTTGTTCCTCTTGCGTGGTGCTCCACTGTTGGACGACGGTGACAGTAGCGAGATGGATGTTGCCGCTAATGGGGGTGGTTGTTGCTGCTGCTCCAGGCTACTGCCACCTGATTCTGCAGATCCAAATCCCGATCCAAGGCCAGCTCCAGCTCCAGATCCAGATCCTATTGCGAAATTTCGCTCGATGGTTAATCCACTTTTCGTCCTTTTCACCGACGTCCGTCGGGGATGTGACGATGGGGGTTTCTTGTTGGACGTGGGCCTCATCAGCCCCGCCCAAGGCAGGGAGTCCGAGCTGAGATCGTCGGTATCCACAAGACGATCGATGCTCTCCTGCAGGAAGTTCGCTGGGGAGTTTCTCCCATGACACACTGTGATTAAGGCTGTGGCTAGAAGCGCCACTTGGAAAGGACTCATATTTTTTTCTTTTCTTTTTTTTCAACACTTTTTTGAGGATTTTCGATTTTTTTTCTTTCTTTCAATTTTTTAACTGATCACACATGAGCTTCATTGTGAAAGCACAGCATTTTTCCACAGGATCCCAAACACAGATCCTCACCACACACACACACGCGCGCGGAGCAACCCAACCCCTACCGCACGGGTACGCACAACGCAATTGATCGTGCCAAAAATGAAAAAAAAAAGAAACGCGTCACGGCACTGAGGGAAAACTAAAAGAGTACAAAACCGCGCGACGTCGACGCCTTCGTCGCCAAAATCTATTTTCGTATATCCTTTGGCTTTATTTTCGCCAAAGGAGTCGTTGCTGACGATGCGGCTGCTGATGATGATGTTTGAGATGCTGCGGCTATGAATCGACCGAGAATAAGAATGACCATGTGCAAGATCATGAACGATGACGATCATAAGGCCATAGACACGCTTCGTTCGTACCCACCACCGATTATGTTACTACTGTCGTTCGAATTGTCGCAAATCGCGTCCAGAGAATCTATCACGAGTTCAGCGGAGTCAAAAAGTTTCCCTTCCACAAGCGCGCAGTGCTAGCCGAAGACTGATCGTGCAGATCCCACTGCACCGGGTAAAACCATAGTTTTCCTGCATTCGCTTTCATTGGAACTTGTCTGCGAACAGCCGCCAGCGGCTCGAGCATGTTCGATCGGTTGTGGATCGTGTGTGGAAGGCATTCGTGCTGTGTTTTTGTTATTTTCGAAATCAGGAAAAATAAAGCAAACATCGTTTTGAAGGAATATGTTGGACAGACAAAACTGCTGTTAGCTGGCTACCTGTTGAATAAATATTGGCAGGTACAACCATTCTCTGTGCGTGCCCAGTGCGTAGCACAATAAACAGTTCACAATTGGTGTGCTGTTGGGTTTTTTCACCTGCGCACAATGGCTGAGTGTCCTTGCGGGCAAAGCAATGCCGAGAGAGTTTTGTATTCTCTAAGGGCGGACGGTGTTTACGATCGTGACTTGACTGAGAAGACGTGCGAAACTCAATTAGCGGAAGCAGACAACTGCCAGCTTGTCTAGTTTCGCGTGATGCGGAGGGGGTTTGAGTTTCCTTTGCTGTCAGGATATCCATAACCTCGAGAGGATCAGTTCTTAAATACCCCTGTCCACATCCTGGCAACAATCGGGTCGTACCTGTTCTCACGAGAGTACTCATCCTTTTTCGGAGAACGACGACGAAGATGAACGAGGAAAGCAAAACACAACACAAAGCCGAATATCCCCTCCTGAGCGAAGGAACATTCTTCTTTTGATCTGCCACTCAGCACATCCTTTGTTTCCTTTTTTCTCATTTCGTTCTCATCTTTCATGCGTGTTATTACACAATCCCATTACCGTAGAACAAAAGCCCCTCATTGCTCTGCTCTGCTCGGCTCGGCAGACGTGCCTTCACTTCAGATTCCAGGAACTCCTCGCAAACACACACACACTGACCAACGCACGCCCAGCGCAGAGACTCCTTCGCTCCTGCTGATAAGCTAAACGTGGAGAATTACCTGTCGTCGTCTATCTCAACGGACCTCGGCGGAAGACGACGCAAATGCGTTTCGTGAGTGTTAAATGTAACAAATTGCGTTACCCTTGGGGGTCTCTGACTGTGGCGGCAGCGGCGCATAGACTAAACCCAACAGATTCCAATCGGTTTCGGAGATTTATGGATGTTTCACGGCACACGGGAACGAGCAAAAAAGGGCGCCAATCAGAGAACCCCGGCAGAACACACGAAGACCGCCGCCGCCGCCACCGCCACCGCCGTCGTTCGTCCTCCGTCGCAGAGTTGCAGAGGGCTTCGGTAGCAGCTTATCATGGATGATGGGCTCAATGGGGAATGCCTGCGGCAGATCGTAATGGCTGCAATATTGCAGGATGTGCCTCTCTATCGGTAATGATATTGAAATTGATAGCTGATGAAGGTGTAATCGGCTGAGCGTAATTGATAGCCTCTGCGTGGTTAGCTGGCTGACTTGACGAGGAAAATACACGCCTCTCGGCGTGGCTTGATTGACAAGGAGGGCAAAACACTGAAATTGCGTGTAATGCTCGGAGAGTCTGATGCGTGGTTGATGGAAGGAATTAGACAAACAGACCGGGAGTCTCTATACCGCTGCTGGATAACAAGTCTTAAGCTGTACCAAGAGCCCGACTTTCCCAATCGTATCACAATCCATCGCGAAGATGATAGAGTGATACAAATTAAGCAGATACCACAAAATGCTCAAGACAAACGAGCGGTTAGACGCTGCTCAGGGAACATCCCACCTCAAGGCGTGCCTTGATGCACATGACTTAATGAACTCCTTTCGCGGTCCAAGTGGGCATCTGTAACAAGTTGATGCCCATCAATAAACTCAGCACCTAATCACCTTCGTTCGAGTGCAAGCTAACAAAAGCCGTGTAGCATTCCCGTATTGAGACCCTTGTCCCGTCCCGAAACACATTCGGCGCGTTGATTGCCCATTAAACCATTCTCGGATGCTCCTCAAGTCTCAATAAATTTCTAATTTGTTACAGTTTCCCTCCGGACATCGGACAATGCGAAGAATGGTGTCCTCTGTGGACAGCCATTCTGCTGGCTTTTCAAGGGGGAGTGACATCCCTGTCGTCATTTAAGCCGATTCCGATTATTACACAATAAACCCAACAAATTACAATGAATACCCGACAAGAAAGACACTCAAACAAGGCCTATTGTCTTGTGTGCCTGTTCGTGCATTGAGAGGGTCTCACAGTTGGTGGTCCACAAATTGACGCTTGCGGCAGCTCACATCGTGTGGAAATTTGATATGAATGCGCTCCGCTCCGCATCCACCGTGCGGTGGATGGGGTGCAGGAGAAAGGCATCCACAGATGGAGGATGCGGCTTCTAGAGAAAGGTCACGATCGAACCGAATCCTTGATTAGGTAAATTTATGTTCGTTGACGCTTTGAGTGGCACTCAAGACCTGACCTAGCCAGCTGAAGAGAGGATGTCGGAGAAATAAACTCAAATTTCTTAGAATTCAAATATCTGATCTGATCCGATCTCATCTCATTTGATCCCCCACACAAAGTGGGTCTCGGTTCCACTGCCGCTGTCTGCTTGACAGCTGTCCGCTCCCACTGCCGCCTAACCCTCGCCGATCGTAGGCAGGCCAGCCAGCGAAGCGAATGGTTAATTTCCGTGTTAAGTGCGTGCTAAAAACACACACGCGACTGATGTGCGTTTAATTGATGTTTAATTGCATGCAGCGCGCGCTACGGACTTCTCAACCGTACACCTTATGCAAGAGGGAGCCCTGCCATCAGACGAACACACACCGCATACGTGATGGGACTCGCGAAAGTATTGTTCTACGAATGTCTCTCAGCGGACGCGTCGTGAGCCGAACGGACGCGTATGTGGATTCAATTTCGCGGAACGAATTTCAATTAAGACGGCAGCGGAAGTCGCCACGCGGCTAAGAGAGAAGAACGCTTCTTTGCTCCCTTAACGCTGGCTGCTACTGCTGCCTTTAGAACGCAATTCGCCGTCGTCGTCGTTGGCGTGTCGTTCTATTCGCCGCCTCCGAGGATGGGCTACGCCAAGTGCTGAACTGCTGACGCATAGATGTTGCAAGCAATGTGGGTGTGTTCCCCCTTCTTTCAGTTTTTGGGTGCCGCCGCTTTGATGATTAGACGATGATGAAACCATGAGTTTATGACCACCGCGACTGGCTGCAGATTGCCCTGGGTTCGGCCACACTAGATACGAATCTTCTCGGGTTTCTATTGTTAGTGCACGTCGTCGATGTGCCGTGTTCTTCCGCGTTGCGGAACATGTGAAATAGCGCATAAGCTGTTTCACATCAGCCAATTGATGCATGCTGCATCCAGCAACTGTCATATCTTGCATCTTTCGTGCGATAAGCAACGTCTTCTCGGTCGTCCCTGCCTCCACCATATCGCATCCACCATCCTCGTCCATGGGGCAATGCTTTTATTGGCGCTTAATGGTCATCAATTTTTAATTGCCCCAGTGAAGAAGAAGACCGCACTGAGACTTCCTCAACGCAAGTCAAGCCAAGTCAAGTCCGTTGGCCGATCGAGATCATGGCAGATGACGGCCCAGACACTGATGATGATCTCGGCCGGTCGGCCGGTCGACGGTGCTGATGGTGACGGTACATCGTGCCTGTCAGTCTTCAACATCTCAATAATTCTCATTCAATTGAAGAGAGCACGCTGCAGAAGAGACCGACCCACCGTCCCTTCCTGAGTCGATACTCAACTTTTCGCCAGTTCTGGACTGCTAGTTCGTTTATCATGACTCGAATCCATAAAACATCGCGAAATTCCAACGCGCGCGTACGAGTGATGAGAGAATCTCTGTCTGCGGCTGTGGGACTGGCCACAATACCCAGATAATGCATGCGGTTGTCGATGCGGTGATAGGCGGTGATTGTGTGATGGATTTGCCACGATGGACACGATGAAAAATGATGCCTCTCATCGCCGGGCGGCCGATGGTCATGATTGCGACTCGGACGCCGACGCCGCGCCGCTATTAATTGCCAGAGATGATTCTTGCTTTAATTGAATTGCAATGAGATTCGGTTTAAATTAATTCCGTTTGACGGACTGCGAAGCATCCACCCGACCATCAACCAGTGTGGCCGCCACCGCAGCCGTGCACCACCCCTGGTGGATGGAACCAGTAAATTGGCGTTAATTCGATATGTGATGGTTGAGATGAGCCGAGGGAGAACTGTGTCGCAAATGCGTGGAGTGGATGTGCTGTGACCGGGCAGAGTTCTGGATTTCTTTTTCTCTGGGAAATAGACCCTCGAGGATGAGAAATGCAACAGTTATCAAGTGAGCGTTTAATGGGATGTGAGCCTCAAGCATATTCCAACCACGACTCGTCGGCTGCCTGTAATTGAGAACAGCCCGATTAAATAGGAGAACATTACAAATTTATAAATCAGCTTACCTTGACAAGGGGAATCCAAAATCAGTTGCAAGCATGCTCGTCACGTTGCGAGGAAATGTCCGTCCATTCAATTAGCGTCCAGCATAACTCCAATCTCCCCATAAACTGGCAAATTTATGCCGACGAACTTAACAAGTCCCCAATTGTCAGCAGCCGCCGTAAGTTACAGTGGCACTCAAAGGATCCAGCAAGTGAATGAATGGCTGAATGGCTCGAAATGACAAAAAAAAAACAAGTTGACGCCACTTTAGTAGCATTTCACGCTGTTTCACGATGCGTAACACACTGCGTTTGTTCCAGCGTGATCCCACACACGCCTCCACTCCACTCGTGCACATTTCAGATGCATGTCCAGAAATCACGTGCAGCCACCGACGCCGACACCGACACCGACACCGCCACCGCTGCTGCTGCCACCAGGCAGCGCCCGAGTTGCACATCATCTTGGGCGCAATATTCTAAGCCAATGACTTTATTGGATTGCCCCAAGATATGCTTGGTCGTTTGTGTTTTGCTGCTGCTGGTGGTGGCTGTCTCTCAGTCCAGCTCGAAGCGAGCCAACGGCACACACAAACAAAAAGCGAAACCAGTTTAAATCTCATCTTACGGGCTCCCCGGGCAGGCGCACTTGGCTGGCTTTGTAAACTTCTTCCACGTCCAACTTCTTGATGACAGGGAAAGGCGAAGGATTGGGAAATAATTCCCCCTACTGATTTGAAACCGTTTTTTTGTTTTGTTTTTGTTTTTGTCTGCTTTTATTGCCACTGCAACACTTTTTCTTGCCCGCTGCGCGGGGAGATTGCATTAGCTCAAAAATTGTGAGAAACACGGACCACCGTCGCCCGAACTAGGGGGCCCCATTGGCGCCTCGAAACTTTGAAACGTTCGCATCGTACTGGCGTGCCAGTCACAGAAACAAGAGGTGATTAGGTTAAACTGTCAAAATAGTTTCTTGTATCCGTCCGACGTTGCTGGCGTTGACAGTGGTGATTAGGAACTAACAGTGATCTGTCAAGGATCCGGGTGTGTGTGTGTGTGTGTGTGAGTGTGTGGGAGCCGGAGCTGAATGAACAGAGGCACTACACGATGGAAAGTTGAATTTGGAAGTGAAACATAAACAAAATGAGGACAGCAGAGAGACACTCAGAGATGGTTGCATCTGCAGTGGGAAATATATGACTGAGTGGCGCGCCCAAAATTCTCGTCGGATCTCCTCCTCCTTATCTGGGGTTGCGAAAGGGCATCATAATTGATCGGAGCGGCGGAATGTGTGCGAAATTATTGCACAGGCCAATTATCGGGAGTGATAAATGCATCCTCTTCAGGTACGAGAGCGTGGAATGGGAATCGCTCGGAGGAAGGGGACTATCAGCGGTATCCGATCGGGCCTTGAAGGGCTCTTTAATGCCCAGCGCTGCATCTTAATGCGTGTATGCGGTTTCCCTCCGCTTGATAAGTGCACACTCGACGTCAGACAGAGCAAATAGGTGAGTCCGGCTATTATTAGCTTACGTCTGTTGCAGCAGCAGCAGGTGCAATGTGGAGCATTTTAATGACCTCACCAGTGACAAGTGCGTCTGGGATTAATGATGATTGAGTCAATTTGTAGCACAAGGACATTGTAATTTCGCACGATGAGATGACGTTGCCCACTTTGACATATGTCACATGACGGCAAACTGAGTCTAGGGAATGCAATCACGTAGCACTACACTTTATTAAACACGCTCCCATCCGTGGGGAGGGAAGCCTGGGAATGGGAATGGTTTATTCGGAGACCACAGAGAATCTTGTAGTCCACACAAACGGTTGCCCGATGGCATTCCTTTTGATCGAACGCAGAGGTTTGCTGCTCGGTGTGATTCAGCCTGGTGGCGATGGTGGCGGCCGATGCAGTTTGCACTCCCCGGCCATAGTTGGTGGTTATTTAAATTCCTCGCAAGGCAAAATCATACATCCGATTAGAGTGGGGGGCTTATCTCTGCGGGAATTCGTTGAATTTCTTCGTAATTAGAGGTTAAGTGAACGCTAATTGGATCTCGAGATGCGGGTAGGTGGACCATTGGCGAAGAATTCTGTGTGTATCTTATCGCCGGTGCGGATTTTACATGAATTCACTTCGGTTCCCATTGGAAGAAGAGCACATTTCACACACAGTGTCCGTGGGACTTGGCTGCTTCAGCAAGACTGGAAAAAGAAATTATACGTTAAAAACTTGTTCCAGAAATTAAGAGTTTAACACTCACATATTCCACGCCCTCTCCCGCCTCGGAACAAATGAAAATGTGTCAAAAACCGTCTGCAATTAAGCAACCAAATTCGGCAACACCATTCACTCCATCGCCATCGCCGCGTGTACGTGTGGTGGCTTAATGCAACCAAATTACCCAATCCTTCTTCGTCGGCTCCTTCATCTTGCAAGCTTCTGTTTTTCAGGGGAAAAAAATAATTACATCCATCGTTATGTCGCCTTGCCAAACCGAGTGACTGGCTTTGTTGGCCCTTATTCCACAGAAAGGATGAAGAAGAAAAAAATCCATTTTGGCGAAAGCCACGATATGGCAAGACCTTTTATGGGATCGAACGAAACGCCAATGGCACGCTCCAAACCGTGTGCGGTTGAGCATGTCTCTGTGTGTGCTGCAAATTCGTGTTTAACAAGTGCACCTTCGTGACAAAAACGGCAACCGTCCATAGGAAGAAACGAAGTCACAACACAAATTAAGAGCATCCTCCTTTCCTGACCCACCATTCCGCTCTCGCTCTCTCTCCCTGTTCTGACTCTGTGCAAGAGGAGTTCACTACGAAAATAGCTCGCGTCAGCGCAAGCGGAGACACTCTTCGATTTTATCCCCCAGTCTGGCAGCCAGGCAGGCAAGCAACCATGCAGTTATTACAGAACGATCAAGTTAATGGCCTAGTTAGCCCCTTCCATCCTCCCACCACCGACACACCAGTCCATCACCACTGATCTGGAGGAACAACAACTTCCGCCGTCATGTCGTTGAAAATTTCTTGTAGATGTACTTAATGCATCTGTTTGAAGTTAGAATCTACTCTTCCCCCAGATAGTTGAGTCGTCTAATCGGCTTCGCTTCTTCCTCTCTCACGCCTCTCTCCGCGACGCCCAATAAGAGGATTACGGACCATATCAACGGACCAGCAGCAGCCAGCAACTCAGGGAGAGAAAGAAATCATCTCATAGTGGAGTGGAGTGGCTGCGCTTAGAAAGGTATTTTGTTCTTCTTCCGTGTACTATGTGGTGGTTCCATTGTTGTGCCACAGATCGTGACCAGATTGTCACTAAACTCTGTGATAGAGAAAGACCACATCTTCACCCAGACAATGTCCGTGGGGAAATGCCCATGGGAACCATTTGTTTTGACCTTTTCATCTTTCTCCGAGCCCAGTATGAGCGAGCGGGGGGCAGCTGGTGCATATCAAGACGTTCGCCGGAGCTAAGTCCTAGTTATGGCGCTTATCGCCTCGTTCCGAAACGTGATGATTTGAATAAGCTGCTCAGCGAAACATGCCACCGGGGAGGAACGATCACAAGTTTTCCGCGCTGCCGAAATAGGCTAAGACCTTCAACCTCATCGGTAAATCCTTCAATGGAGACGAGACCACTCGTGGCACCGGCACGGATTGCGTGCAATAGAGATGAAATCCGACGACTTATAGGCGTCTCTTCCTTTTATTGAACAATTTAATAGGATTATAATTGCTCTGCGGGTACAGTTGTTTGTGTCGGAGCCGGTGCCGCTGCCAATGCCGTTGCCGCCGGTGATGCTGCTGCTTCTGATGTGCCATGGAACTGCTGAGGATGACGGCTTATTTATCGTCCTTCATTCTCGATTGGTTATTAATTAATATTTCGCCGAGAGACAGAGTAAAAGAGATTGCCAGCACGCGGTGCTGCGTTGTGCCCTCATTTAAGGCCGTCCTGAACTTACGTATGCGTGCATCTTGTCCGTGCTCTCGCATTCCCCGCCGTATTCTTGGCATCTCAAGGTGCAGGAAACTGGAACTGAGGAGTCTCACTTTTTCCTTTTTGCTTCACTTCCGACCGGGTTCTACTTAATGATTTGCATTGTCTTGCTCGCGTGTCCAAATTTAGCAGCAGGCAACCTTTCTCTGGGATGTTCGTTCACTCTGTCCACTGACCAGTGAGCACACTGTCCACACTGACATTGCATACAACTGACAGTACGCGCGCCAGTGCTTGCCAAAAATGGACAAGTGCATTCCAAGCCTTACATCAATCTTAAATTTTCTCTTTCGCCTAACAAGCCTTCTTCCTCCTTTCATTGCTTCACTTCACTTATGGCCAAGAAGATGACAAAATACACACACACACACACACACGTAAACACAAACACATGAGATCGATTTGTTCCACATAAGGCTTCTGGAACTTCTAGTTTCGCCGTCTGCAGTTGCAGCTTAATAAACTCTCTGACTTCCCCCTAAAGAATCATAGATCTTGGTGCTTGGTGCTGCTTGCCTATTGTTGCCGTTGCCCCTTCTCATCATTTATGGTGGCATCAGTGGATGAATCACTTTTTCCTTTAAGCTACAGCCTCTAGCCAGCCAGTCAGCCAACCAAACAAACAACAGCCAGTCAGCCAGCATCAGTGATCAAAAGAATTTTTGATGAGCAACGGATGCAGCACTCGCAAGACGTTTATGGTCAATGGAATCCATTGGCCATTATTTTTCACTCGCTAATGAGGACCTTAACGGGAAAAGGGCCCTCTCCATGCAGCTCGTATGTAATTAGGCTAAAAATACCGAGGCAAGCAAGGACGATCATGTGTGAGAGGAATGCAATTCAATTAGAAGAAATGTGCGATATGGGAAGCATTCAACGGAGCGTATGAAGTTTCTCTGCCCTTATACGAACGTAGTGAACGAGTTCAGTGCACCTTCTCGATGTGGGCTGGCTTCTGAGGAAGTAATTAAATCGCATTTAAGTCTGATCGACTGGGGAGTCGATGGGTTTGAAAGTGACTTTGAAGACGATCGATCGCAATGCGGCTGGGAATTGATGCTGTAGACTTGGTGGCTCACTGACTTGAGAAGCGACATTCTCGTCTGATTCTCACTGAGAAGAATAAAGTCTTCAGACTTAGGCTTCATTGTTTGACTTGTGGCAACTCTGAAAATGCACAAACAAGTAACAGGTTAATGCCTAATTTCCATCACCAACCACGAAAAGCACAAACCAAACACGCGGTCTACAATGATGGACAGCAGTGATACTTTGCCACTGCGTCATTGTCCACGTCTAAGGCAACACCCATATTGGGTTCCAATTAGCAAGCACTCCTCACAGAAACTCATTCTCGTGATGTGACATTGACATAACACAGTGAACTCTCCGCTGGATGTGAATGACTTGACACACCACTCCAAGAGATGGCAATCACTCAATACGTCCTCCTCCAAACTCCCAATCCACCACATCACTACTTCACCAGCTCACTCCACTGCAACTACTCACACACCATCCGTGTAAATAGGAGCAAGTGATATCTTCGATCTCTCGTTGCAAACAAATTGCATGCAAATTTCTCACTGTCGTCGCCCTCAGAGGCGATATATTGCGCGGCATGGCAGGAGCACAAGTTGCGCATTGTTGCGATCAGCGCCGTGTGGCACACAACAAGCCTCTACTGTTCCATTGGGGTGAAGCAGCTAACAAATCGTGATGTCAATTCGCGAGCCTCAGGAAGATCAATTTGTGCCTGCCCGCGCTCGCACATAGCCTCAGCTCCCGCAACCAAGCCATAATCAAGTTCATCGGGCGCGCGAGAAAGCGATGACGCATGGACGACGCGACGGCGGCACTGTTCCAGCACAACACAGAGACTACATCCACTTGGTGACCGTGCACTGGTGTGCTGTAAGACACCGCTTGTCTCATTGTTTCAAGAGTACAAGTTGTCGGCCACTGGACAAGACCTCCGATGCATAAGTTAAGATAAGGAGTGTTTTCATTTTTTGAAAGCTCAATAATTGCCCTTCGGATGGGTCCACTTTCTGGACTACGCGGCGCGTATGACATAATCCTACGATATGCACTGCTCACCCAGTTAAGCCGCGTGTGACGTAGAAAACACCGCGATTATCGTCCTCATTTAGACGACTTTAACGTCCCTTTTGGCTATTAATTAATTCTGGTGCGCGATTTTGCTCTGATAATGATCCAGCCAGCCTATCGGGCTTGTGGTAATATAAAGTAGAAATTATTGTCCCCCGCCCTGGCCGCCTTCGCCGGAGGGCACTGTAATTGCGTGAATGGTTGCCTAGGACCGAACGGAGGGAAGCATGATAGTCAGCCGACACCGACACGATTCTGGTTTCGAAGCATAATACCTCTTGTTTATGCTCGTGGTGTCTCTTTGGGAACTTGGGCTTGGACCTCAATGCGCAGGCTGGTTACTTGGACGTTGTACATGCCCATAAGAGTAATTGACGCCAGCGAGGAGAGCGGAGGGAATTTCAATTACCATTCAATATGCACATAGCTCTGGAGGTTGTAGCTAATGGGTAATGTGGGCGTAACCTCGTCTACGTGCTCCGATTGCGGGGGAAATTTAAGCTCCTGAATTATTTTTATGAACGAGGGTGGATGGACGATTGATATCATAAAACATTGCATTCCTTATTTTTATTGCATTCTGCCAAGTAATACTTCGTGACGTATTGACTGCAGAGCCGATGTGTAGGAGGGCTAATTATTCACAAATCGATAAAGGAAGTGAGTCAGTGATTTTCTACAGGCTCTAAGACAAAGACTATGAAGAGAGCAAGAAGAAGAAAGCTGAGACGCAGGAAACACCAACTCACCGCCACTACTGCATGTAAACAGCAATAATAAGAAGGTTAAAAACAGGGAGACGGCCACTGGACAACTAGCGACTCACTTCTAGCCACATGACAACAAGTAGCGCTTCAGGTGGATGACTCTGGCTTGGAAAGCTGTTCAAATGCTGAATGGGTTGTGAAAATGGATGGACTTCGGTTACACCGAATACACTTACCTTCCGAACAAGTCCACCATATACCTCACAAAATGTACAGCGCGTCCAAACTAAATACATCTGACTAGCTATCTTCAGGTGTATTTCCTGCAGATACAACGTAATTAATTTCAAATGACAACTCCTTGTGATATCCTCACACCAAGAACCACCAGTTGACGCCATATTCTCATTCTCAAAAGTTTCCTCTTCAGAATGGTTGGGAAACGTGCTAGTTCACTCGAAGCTGTTCCACGTTCATTGCCAGCACACACCACATTTGCTTTCACTGCAATCCCTTCATCTCATTCCCACTCACTCCGCTAAGCACAACAAATACTCTTGACAGCTAACAGCTGACTTCCATGATTTACCAACAAACTGTGTACTCCATCACGATGAACACTTGCGCAAGTCAAAATCCACCATCGGCACAGGTGCCACACTCCAAAATTTTCAGTCATTTCCAAGTTCTTGCTTTGGGATAATCTGAGTCGCCATCGCATCCGGTTGAGAATGTGCCTGCAAGTAAAGAGAAAATAAAAAAATACAATTAGATTTAGAAACCGCACACACGAAACAAAAAATTAAAATTAAACCCGCTTAATGCCAAGTGATTGAGTTCACCCAACTGCAAGTGTGTAATCTGTGAAAGTGTCGTGTGCTAGTCGCAAAGGAAAGTGTCAACAACAATGGATATCGAAACTGGGAATAATGATGACCTAAAGAACGAAGTGACAGCCATTCCAAAATTCGGCTTAAAGCTGCCCTTCAACCATGTCTATCCGGAGAAGAGGAATCAGAATCTGAGACCAACTATCAAACAATCGATTCCCTTCATTCCGCTGTTCTGTCGGTATGTATGCACTTGTTTTGCAGACCAACCACTTCAAATCATTTTCGTCTGGGGATCTTATCAGAGTTTTCGTTTTTTTTTGGCTTTTGGAGGAGCGTAGATTTTTTTCGTTCTACCCCACCTGGACTGAGATCATCGTTCCTTAATTACCCAGTTGCCCGGTCGATTAACACATTGGCTTCACGGGAATCACGTTAGGGTAGGGAACGGCCAACAATACTGAAGTTGACCTAACTGTGCGGAGGAGGGCCCCAACACGATTGCGCTAAAACCAAATTTCCTGATAAATTACGCCTCCTCTCACTTCCACTCGTAAAAACAACGCAGAAACCTCCAGAACCTCGGTTTGGATGTGGATAGGACACGCAAAGTGTATTCCTTATTTATGTCTTTTTTTTGTTTTTAATTTTTATGTGTTCCTTGATCCTTCGGCATGTTGCCTATGCTGCTACTGCTGCTTGGGCTGTTTGTACAAATGTGCGGGCATGCAATGACGACAGAGTGGCGCCGAGCAGCAATCTAGCCGCACGAAAGGGAAATTTCGGTTAGCAAGGGATGATTTCGCTTTCGTGATTTCAAATGTAGTACACACATTCCTTTGGCAAGGAGTGCCGGAAATATAATCAATTATTATATATATATCACGAATGTGGGATAATCTCTGCGTGGGGTTTTGTTTGTCTGCCCGTATGAGTCATTTCGGATTGAACTTGAAAATCCCTGAAACATGGCATATGCTTGGAGCAGAGTTTATCTGCAACCATTAACCAGTCGAACATACCCATAAGACTGAGTACAACTTAGTAATAGGCTTCATATCGTGAGGGACCTCAATCCGCTGTCACGATTCATTATCGCCTTTCAGCACGGCTAATGATTTAATTTTGGAAAAGCGAAAGTTGCTTGATCGGGGCAGATTTTAACTTGATGGCTGTCATTTCAGAAGGGACTAGCTCTGGTCTAGAACGAGCACCAAGTTCCCCGGCCCCACGACATGTCCATCACGTCACTGGCCGTCAGCAATTCGAAGCGCTTTGCCTTGATTGGAGGTGGGAAGGTAATAAATGAACCTGTCGTAAAAGAATGGGGAAATAAGAAAATATAAACTGAACAAAATGTAGGTGTGTGCAACGAGGACACAGTTCTCTCTATGACGAATGGGAGGAAAGCACAATTATTTTTATGGAACTGAGAATTTTCTGTGAAGCCATTTGGGTCAAGGAGAAAGCACATAATCGGGTGGAGGGAAAAAACCGTCATAGACTCATGCGACTAATACCTGGCGTGCGTCCACTCCGTCCCAACAGACATCGAGGGTGCAACAAACATTCCGCCTGGGGTTGGGGTACCAGCACATGGAACCATGAATCCAAATGATCCAACGTTGACTAATCATTGAAAAAGTAAAAGAAATCAGCAACACCCTTCAGAGTAATCAAAGTCCATGCAAACAATTCTAACGCAGGTGTACATAATCGATCAAAAGCCCCTCGGAGATAAGATTCCAAGAAGCAGCAAAGTCAGTTCGCTCGCCGAAACTCACTTTCCCATTGCACAGAACTACACCAGCGACCGCAGTTGTTCAAGCATAAAACGCAGGGAAACTTGAGAAGCCACAACGTTGCTGTCGCACGTCTCTTTAAACGCCTTGTACGTTAATTATCTTAAGTCTAATTGTGTGGAAAACCGCACTGATAGACCAGTAACGACAGTATTTCAGGCAAGGCGGTTCTGATCTTGATTAGATCTGACGTTGCGACAGCTGCTTCTGGGTGATGGGGTTGTTCGCCTCATTTGCCAGTCAAGAAGCGGCATACAGGAATTATCTGAAATTTGAGCAAACAAAACAGTGTGGGATACGATAGCTCCCGAGCGAAGCCGTGTCGTCACGTGATAAACAAAAGATTGCCAAAGCGCTGTTCTGTTTTTGTTCAATTAGAGCACAGTTTGTTGTCTGATAAGAGATTTCTCACCATGTCGCAAAAGGAACGACAGAAGGTGCCGGAAGGTATTGATTTTCCAATGTGATGACTCATATTCACAGATCAGGAGCCCCTTCGTTCCTTTTATCTCCAATGATCACCCCTTTTGACAGAAGACTCGTTCGCTTATCTAACCAATCCGATTTGACACCGTCCACTTCTTTACATGTCTCCCCTCCAGTTCTGCTTTCGTCGGCTTCAGCATTTTCTTTAATCTGCTCCTCCACGGGCGTTAGAATGTGAAAAGCATCGCAAGTGCTCCTCCAATGCTCGGCTGCAGCACTGCATGAGAATATTCTACGGTCATTTGCACACCCTCGGGTCTTCGCCGGCGAGGGTGGCGACCGTCGACGGGTCTCTTGGCTCGTTTCAATGAGAACGGTGAATCGCTTAGTCAAGAGTTCTTGGCAAATTCCACCCTTCCCCTCCCTCTGTGTTAATTGCAAAATTGATGAATAAGCATTAGGTATTCCGTCGTGTGTGCACATCACATCGGAGCAAGCGCTAAGAGGCGGAAAGTCACCTGATGCTCTTGATGACTACACATTCTAACGACTTTGAGTGTGTTGGCTCAGTGACTCCCGGGGCGCAACTGCTGCACACATCCGTTCACTTCAAGCAGAACCGACCTCACACCGTCTTCCTCGTGGGGTAATGTTTCGTTTTGCTAATTTCCTCCTTTTTTCCAGCCCTGTGGAGGCGGAGGGAATGTCATTACTGTTATGCTCTTTGAGTGCACACTTGATTCACTTGGCTGATGCTGGCGATGGCCGCGAGCAAAAACGAGATACACTTCCCTGACCTTCAATCCTGCACAAACTAAAAATATCTTTTTCTCTCTTCTCTGTCTCCCCTGTCCCGTTGAAAAGATACACTTCCTACTATTGGAAAGTTTCCCGAGAAGGACGACGCGTCAACATGGACTACTACTATCCGGAGACTGGTAAACAGATTTATGGTGTGCCATTGGGTGGCATTGGCGGCGGCACCATTGGCCGCGGCTATGCTGGAGAATTTTGTCGCTTCCAAATGCGGCCGGGGATGTACGAGTACAATGTCGTTCATGCGGATCAGTTTATTGTCACCATCAAGGACGAGGATGACGAAACTATTTTCCAGAGTTTGCTGTCTCATTACAGGTAAATAATTGATTTTTCTTATTTAGCTCTGCGTCTACGTGTGGGCCTGTGTATCCGTCAAGCAAAATCTCATCATTTATAATTGCTTGGGGTGAGTGTCCCCTCATACCGCTTAGTGTGTTTGTTGATTGCTTTATTTATCGACTACGCCGTTGTACCACTGCGTGTGACCTTCCTGCCCTGATACGGAGCTTTAAACATAGTTTTGACGTGAGTCGAGGTTTCTGGCAACTCTTGTCGGCCTTGCACAACGCTGAGTCACATGAGAAGATAAAACGTCGCGAAAATATGAACAAAATGCAGTGAATCACGTTCCAAAACGGGACTGGGACTGACTGCTTGAAACCATCTGCACATCTAGACGCTGTGAATGCATTACCCACCCAAATCCATCATCACCACACGTGCAACGAGTAGTTTAACAGAATTAAAGCACCCTCCTCCATCTTCACGAACTCCCACCGCGTCGAACCTCACTTCTGATCAACCGTTTCAACACTCGCTGTTTACCTCCTTCCCGGTCTTGTTTGTTACTCCTGCTTCCGGTTGTGCTGATGTTCATCGCATTCTCCTTGTAAAACGCTACACGTACTCCATACTGCACCACCCATCCTCTGACCCATAAAATTGCATTCATAAACTATTCATGTCCACATTTTCGGCTTCCACCTGCATTTATGTTCATGCAGTGTGCTCCTCGGATACAGTTTTATTTTCTTAACGATTTTCATTTATCTAGTTTATTTTTTTTGTTTCCTTTTGCTCACACGCTCACGCTCACATCCGCCCTTAATGGGATTCGTTCCTCCCTCCAATACACACACGCCCACACACCCGAAAAACGAACATAAACCACTCCAAAAATAACTCAGTCAAGCTAAGAGTCCAATGAAACATTGCAGCCGACCGAAGTCGCCTCTCAGTGCATGGGAGAGTCACCTGGATCCGGCGAAGTGCACCTACACAGGCCTCTATCCGAGGGCATGGTCTGAGATCGATCTATCCGAGTATGGTGTGAAATTGATTTGCCGTCAGGTGTCGCCAGTGATTCCCCATGACTACAAGGATTCGAGCATGCCATGCGGCGTGTTTGTATGGCAAGTGGAGAACGTTGGGGACAAGGAGAGGAAGGTTACAATCACGTTCACCTTCAAGAACGGCACCGGGAATAAGAAGCAGGATGCCGAGGGTTGCCCCGCGAGTGCTTTCTTTTCAGAGGGCCATACCAAGGGTATCATGCTTATGCAGAAGATCAACGATATGCCACTGATTTACAGCTTGGGATGCCGCATTCTTCCCGAGGCGAACATCACTCGATGCACACAGTTCGACCCGACAGGCAATGGAGAGAAGTTGTGGACGGAGCTAAAGGAAACCGGGCAGTTGGGAGACCAGGATATTGATGAGACCCTAAAGAGTGAGTATGCGCCTGACCATCCACCTGACCTTCACTAAAACGATTCATTTTCAGACAAGGACCTCGGAGTGGCCATCTGCTCCCAAGTGGCACTCAGACCAAACACTAGCCATGAATTGGAATTTGTTCTGGCCTGGGATATGCCGAATATTAAGTTCCCAAAGAAGATTCAGCCCCACTTGCGCTACTACACTAAGTACTTTGGAGAGTTCGGAAATGCTGGCCCAAAGATCTGTGATCACGCAATCCAGCAGTACTCGACATGGGAGAAGGTCATTGATGCCTGGCAAAAACCGATTTTGAATGATGAGTAAGTTGGCAAAGATGCCCCCATTTCCGGAACCAAACTACGTCTTTCGTTGCAGGGGACTTCCTGATTGGTACAAGAGCGCCATATTCAACGAGCTCTACTTCATCTCCGACGGAGGGGGCTTGTGGCTGAAGTGCGACTCTTCGTTTGGAAAGGAACTGGAGTATGACGACCCCAGGTTTGCACAAGCTTACGCATTCACAGATCAGATTCCTACTATTTACAACTTTCAGGCTGGCTTATGGGCGATTTTCGTATCTCGAAGGTCACGAGTACAGAATGTGCAACACTTACGATGTCCACTTCTATGCATCGCACGCCCTCTCTCAGCTTTGGCCGAATTTGCAGGTAACCATTGTCACCACAAAGCCCAGGGCACAATAAACCGTATCTCCCGTTGGCCCTAGGTAAGCATTCAGTACGATTTCCGAGATTCCATCTTTGCCGAGCTCTCGGAAACCCGAAAGACTCTCTACGATGGAAAAAATCTACCAAGGAAAATAAAGAACTCTGTTCCTCACGATCTGGGCGACCCGGACGAGGAACCCTACGCCCTAATCAACTCCTACAACATCCACGACGTGAACGACTGGAAGGATCTGAACACAAAGTTCGTTCTGCAAGTCTACCGGGACTACTACGTGCTGAACGAGATAGCCCAGGCACAGGCGGACAACGCAAGCAAATTCAGCTCAATTGAGTTCATCGACAAGGACAGTTCGTTTGAGATGTACACGCAGGACAACAAAAGGAAGAATTCCGAAGAAGAGAAGGGTAAGATCAGTACACGAAGACATTCGCCATCAAAGGCATAAAGTAGCAAACTTTCATTGCAGAGAACAACAGAAAGTCAGCGTCGATGTACATCAATGAGACAAATGGCAAGGTGTACTTGATGGACGCCATTGCGTACCTCAAGGCAATGTACCCGGCCTGCAAGACAATCATGGAGAAGTCAATGATATGGGACAGGGATGGGGACGGTTTGATTGAGAACCAGAAAATGCCCGACCAGACCTACGATAGCTGGGTGATGGAAGGACCAAGGTTTGTAGGCTTTTCTGCACTGGCCGTGTTTTTTCTCATGCCCTCCGTTTAGCGCATACTGTGGAGGATTGTGGTTGGCAGCGTTGCAGTCCATCTCAGCCATGGCCACTATTCTGGATCAACCGAACGATTGTGCGCGATTCCAGGAGGTTCTGGAGAAGGGAAAGAAGTCGCTGGATAAGAAGCTGTGGAACGGCAAATTCTACAAATTCGACACCTCGAATAAGGAAACAATCATGGCCGACCAGCTTTGCGGACACTGGTACCTGAACGCTTGCGGATTTGATTATGAGGTCAGTATTCACTCGCACTGGTCACGCTCGAGAGTGCAAGCCGTTTCCTTTAGATCTATCCAAAAGAGAATGTTCGATCCGCTCTCGGCGTCATATACAAGAACAACGTGATGGGCTTCTGTGAGGGCAACAGCGGCGCAGTGAATGGTTTCATTCCAAACGCAGATCCCGAGAAAAACGGACACGTGGATACGTTCACGATACAGAGCGAGGAGGTGTGGACCGGCGTGACATACGCGTTAGCTGCTACCATGATTCAAGAGGTTTGAACTTGTTCACACCTGCAAAAGTGAAATTGATTGATCGCTTCCCTTGCAGGGCATGTTCGAGGAGGCTTTCCAGACAGCCGGTGGAATGTACAAACTAATCTCACAGAAAATCGGAATGAATTTCGAAACCCCTGAGGCGCTGTACGCCGAGAAGAGGTACCGATCAATCGGTTACATGCGACCACTGAGCATTTGGTCGATGCAGGTGGCCTGGGACCGCAGAAAGGCTCTGCGAGACTAAACACACAAAACCAAAGGAATTTGATGAACAGAAGAATCTAGTTATTTTCCTATTGAGTGTATTTTGATATTACCAAACAGCAGAAGGATAGTTTTTATCTTCCTCACTTTACAACTAAATGAATTTATTTTTGTATGCGTAGTTTCGTAGCTTTGCAGAGTTAACTTCTCTCGTACCGTAGTGGAAATGTGCCTCATAGGGTCAACAAAGTTGACGCGACGTCGATGGTTTATACAAAGCAACTGATCAGAGAGAAGGATATAGGGTGTTGTAGCAACGCAGGGTATTTTTAAACTATTTATAATTACGTTCTCCGACACTTGTCACATATGGAACTAGAGGTGCTGCTTGCATGTTCAAACAAATCTACTTTTATTCTAGCCAGTATTTTCCAGTTAAACATTTATTCAGTCAGTATTTCGTTTTTGGTTAAGCCGACTAAGATTTCTAAGAAACTGTTATTTTCATTTTCTCTCTCTCTCTCTGTTTAGGTTTAAGGCAATGCATAGAGTACATACATAACCTCTGGTAAACAGGTCTCACTTTATCACTATTACTACACAAAGAGTTATCTAAACCCGAGAGGTTATAAGCACAATCATAAAACATACTTTCGGAGATACCTATGCGAACAGCAGACATAAGTAAACGTATATACATTTCGAAGCATAGGTGTTTGAAAGTGTATTCTTTGAAATTGTCTCTTTCAGATTAATGTTAAAGTCAAATAAATATATGTATCGTTAATCTAATGTGTACGGAGTTTTTATACGGGGGAGCAGACAAACGTTGATATTCAAAACAGCGCTAAAATCTCATAAAAAGGTTTACAAATTTATTAAGTCTTTCACACGTTCATCATACAATACATCACACGTCCATTCAAATGTCAAATCAATCAGAATTTGTTAAACTTCACTCGCACAGCCTGGATTATTCCGTTCCTATAAAATATGTTACTCTGGTCATTAAATTCCCAACTCCTCACGGGTCGCATGTCTCGATACGGATTGTCATGCTTTGAAATGATATTCTCCAATCGCATATTGTCAGACTCACGTCTTTCATCGACTATATTCATCAACGTGCCATAATCAAAGTTAGCCTCCATATTTGTGTACGACGTGAACACAATTGGCACTTCGGGCATATCCAACATGAAACTAATGCCCTTGTTCCAGGGATCGTCTTCTGGTTTTTTTTCTCTGCACTCGGAAAACCCACTGTTAAAGCACGCAATCAAATTTGGCTTCAGGTGATTCGGTGTGTTTGTGAAGTAATCTTCGAGCGTGCATTTATGCAACGCTTGATACACTTTTCTACCCTCACCCACGCTAATGGTTATAGATCGTGGCTTTCTTTGCACAAGCTCTGGCCCGACAAATAAGAAGTTCCATTTTTTTATGCTCGGATAGCAGCCAAACAAAAGCTGTAAATGGGTCTGGGTGAACCACACGTAATCGTTCGTGGCCCCCACCACATAAACTGTGAACTGATCACCATCAAAGCTTCCCATTGCCAAATGCGCTAAAACGTACGCGATAGTGGCCACACACGAAAACCCAGAAACAAATGAAAACAATTGGTACTCGTCTTCGTTTACGCACGGATCTTCACATAACTCAATGCCAAACATAGTTTTCATAGCAATCGAAAGATTCGACTCGAGTAGATTGCATTTCTGCATAAGTGAAATTTTGAACAACGATTCACCACAGGTTTTGAATTGACAGTAATAGATTTTCAACTGTAAACACTCGAAACGATGCGATTGAGCATGCTGCTGTTCGTGGCTTTTGCTACAGTAGCTTACTGAGTTGCAACCCTTGCACTGAAACAACTTTTTTGTGGTGAAGCAAATAGCACACAGAACAGGGAATGATGTGAGTTCTTCTTCATTATGATCGAGCTTTCGTCCGAGTAGTGCTCTCAACATATATTTCACTTTCAAAATCGTAATATAAAGATCATCTTGTGTCTTTATAAGACCATTAATTTGCATTAAATGATCGACTTTGTGGTTACTCATTATAGCCTTTGCAGCATTGCAAAATTTCTTATGAATTGGCCAATCTAGCTTTTGATGGGCCGGAGAACAATAGCGAATCAATTTGCAACCGAGACATACCGACAGACGCTCCGCTTTAACGGTTTGCGGTTCTAACAAGCACGGGTTACAAATTGTGGGTGAAAACAAATTCTGTTGCATCTTACTGTGAAAATAATTAAAAAACAATAATTAATTAACCGTTTAACAATAGATAATTGCGATATTTTACCCTAAATCACAGAAAATAAAAATATTTCCGAAATCACACCGCAATCGAAATTACTCAAAACCGTACGCCGGGAAATTGTAACAAGAACTGACTTGTTGACAGGTATACGATGACAGTTCGATTAATCCCAAAAACAGTGCTGCCAAATCTATGTAATTTGAACCCAGACATTTTACTTATAAAATATTTCTGGATTAATAACATTTTGTTCCTATTAATAATTATATACTTGTTAATTAATTATTATTAACTTTTAGATGGAATTATAATTTTTTGCTTCAATATTTTTAAAAATACAAGATGATATTAAAGAGTTTTGTGAGATACTCGACACACATATATGTAGATTGTTATAATTATAATCCAACGTTCATAATTATTCATTTTCTTCCAATTTTTTTCGCACGATGGAGCCAATTTTGTCCTTAAATTAAAACGGATAAATTCAGACGATGGAACAGATTGGTTAAAATCTTTACTATTTCTTGAATTGGCACCATTGGCTCCCATAGACATTTCGACCAGCTGACATGTCTTGACAATTCAAAAGTGCCCAAAACATTTCTTCCTTGCTTTTTTTTTGCGAATTCAAATATTAGTCAAAATGTTTCGTTGTCTTATAAGGAATTTTCAAAGATCACTAATAATTAGCCATTCAAATACCCCCGATCAGCATGTACAAATCTCCAGAGCTGTCGTTTGTGCGTTGACAACAAATGCCGCTCCGCCAAAAGTAGATCAAATACGATCTGAAAATCCACTGGACACAGACGAATATGTAGTGCCTTATCGTATTGACCATGAATCGCGAAAAAAGAATAACAACTATGTCCTGGATGCACTACGAACTAAATTCCGGCTTAACACCTCCGACATACAGAAAGTTCTATCGGACGAAGCTGTGCATAGAAGCTATAGGGAAAGTTTTCTCACTCGTTCCCTGGAATTGCTGTGCTCACATGGAATCACTAAAGAAACATTTCTCGATTGTCCATGGCTTATAACAATGGATCCAAGTAAGTGGAGTGATTGGACGCATTCTGTTTTTGTACTGATCAATGTGCTTCTATTTTAGAACGTCTTGATATCAAGCTGCAGGACCTGAGTTCACTTAAGGTTCGCGACATCAATGACTTTGTTCCCTTCCTCCGTCTGACATATCCACGTTTAAATAAATTGGTAGCGTCGCTGCGACGTGAATCAAAGCATGTTCCTCATGGCAATCGAGTGTACTACATCACCGACAAACTGGAACTTTCTGTACTTACTGTGACCAAGTTTCTCTCGCGGAGACTATTCATTTTGGAAATGCCTTTTGATATGTTAAAGCAGAACCTGGAGCATATGCTACACTACAATGTATCCCCGATGAATATTCTCAAAGATCTCTGGGCCTTCAGGTATACACCGAAGTCCGTGGAAACGCGTCTGGAACGTGCGAAGCGTGCTAAAAAGGACAAAATCATGCCGTGGATGGTGAGGTGTCCGGAGAATATTTTACAAAGGTACACACTATAAATGAATTCGAACTGAATTCAGTCAGTTAACGTAACCCGATCTCCAGATCATTTCAGCTGTCGATTGATGAGGACCGGATACTTGAGGGAAGAGAATCAATAGTTGAGTATGTGGCAGATAGACTTGGCTTTACAGTAGCTGAAACTCACGCCATTCTGTCCAAACATCCGTCTGTGCTTAAAGTTCGCGTCAAAAAGGTAGGCATCCGGCTCTTGTGAGTGTACCACGTGCTCATTTTGACTTGTATTCAGATCAAAGAAGTTCTTGATTACCTGCTCGACGAAGAGAAGTTCACTCGACACGAAATCGCACAAGTTCCTCGCATCATGTGCCACAGCCTCAAGACCACCCGCGAGCGCATAGACGAACTGAAGTCGGTCGGATGCCGCCCCAGCAGTCTGGTCATCGTGTGCAAGAGCAAACGAGAGTACGGTAAATTCCTAAATAGTTGGAACGATGTGAGAGACAAAATACAGCAAGCATCTAAAAACTCCGACAATTGAATGTTTAATCAATCATTTACCCAAACATTGAAAATTTAATGATTAAATCACAAAGTACTGAACTTAAAATATTGTAAAAAAAAAAACAGTATGTTTACACACAAATTTAGTTAATGCATTGCTCTAGAGATCTTTAGTCAACGTTCACGTTCTTCTTGATTTTGTTCACCCAGTATGTGTCGCCGGTCTTGACGACGGTTGCGTAGAAGGTCACTGGACCTTGATAGCTTTGTGGTGCTTGCCATCTAACGGTGAGAGTCTTGATGGGGGTCTTCTGTTTTGTGTGGGTCAGAGTGTCCTGTAATGAGGAATTTTAAATGTGATATGCGATAAACAACTGGAGGCGAGGTGAACTTACATCAGCTCCGGAGCAGGTGAGAGTTTGTGAAAACTTGGGATCGGCCTTGAAGCTACCGATTGGCTTGTTGTTCGATGTACGAGCTTGAATGGCAAATCCAAGGAAATTGTCACCACCCAAGGTAAGTTCGAGAATTTGTCCAGATTTCACTTGTGCGTTTCCAGAGAATGAATATGGCGGTTTGCCACTCTGTTCGGTTCCTCCGTGAAAGGGAGTCAGATTGTTCTTGCAGATTGTGTCTGGAGCTCCGGCGGAGTTTGACCAGACGGGCGCTGCGAGGACAGCAACTAGGGCAATGTAGCGAAGCATGCTAAAAATAAATAATTAAGAGATTTGATATCAATCAGGAATTGATCATAGTTTCCCCCTCAACCATGACGCAGTGTCCATGCTTAAATGTCATATGTACGCCAATAATTTCTTAGAAATAAATAAGAAACCACAGTCGATCAGGGACTGACATGAATATTCGGTGGAATAACTGGTTCCATGACAAGTTCGTCAGCATCCCAAATAAGCCTTTTTTTATCGGTTGTCTATTTTTTAATCGACCACACTTTTAATGGGAATCACAAGGAAACAGACGGACGGTGTGAAGAACTAGTTATCTCCAACTTGATCGCGATTCTCAGAAGCGATGTGCTTTTTTTTATCTTGCCGCCCTTTCCCTTTTCGCCCATTCCATCAATGTACACTCAAGTGCGTGCAAGCCGTGCTGAGGTCTTCATAGACAGACCTCCCGACGCTGAAGTGCACAATCATCACTTCAGAAATATCAAAAGTTCAATAGCAAAGATAAATTGGTGCCATATGGTGGGAAACCAGTTTCCAAATGACCTATCTACGCAAGCATGATCCGATAGCTATTCCTGCCATGAATAAATTATTAGAAAACCAATAAATAAAAGTGTCATTAGTGGGCACAGATCTTGTCTACAATCAGTACTCCAATCGGC
Source organism: Eristalis intricaria (assembly GCA_964034865.1). Lineage (NCBI taxonomy): Eukaryota > Metazoa > Arthropoda > Insecta > Diptera > Syrphidae > Eristalis > Eristalis intricaria. Next base: position 1,079,806 of record OZ035877.1, on the reverse strand, counting down.
TCATTTGGGTACCAAGTCGAGTATTACTTCACGAACCAAAATCACTTTCGATGTCATTAGGCGCGGCTGCTGCCGAGAGAGGTAAAGAGAAAAATCGTGTTTAACGCCACAAAGGCAGCATAAGTGTATATGCACATGAGGAAAAGCCTCCTTCGTGCATTCGTGCATTTGATGTCTGTGAAAAGTGTGCCTGCATCAAGGCCAACTGGCTTGGTTTTTGTTTTTTTTTGCCTCTGCCATCTGCGCTTACACGGCTTCCAATTGCAAATTAATTACCATGCATACAATTATCATTCAACTGAAAACATTTCATTGTTCCACCAGTTCACGGGTGAACACCGACTTCTATTCGCTTTTGAGCGGATGTAAATGAGACGAAGGGAAACAAGGAGATCTGAAGCGAATTTGTAGCCAAACGTGCCAACTGTTTCACAAACAGTAGCAAGTCTGCAAGAGTCGGCTGATCTATCGATCGGCGGCTGACTAGTTATTGGTGGCGGGCCAAACTTTGCAAGAACCGGGTGAATGTTGAAACATTCGATATCTTGTTTAAAGTTGGCCCACAAAACATGGTACCCCATGAACTTAAATAAGGCGACACTAGTGTTGTGGGTTCAGTGTATTGCATAACTCGCCAAAAACCATCTCAGCCCGCCAGGCAGGTAGGTGGACTTTAGCTTTTTCGAGTCGAAACAAGTTTTCATTTTTTGTCACAGTCAATGTGCAGGGGGATACCACAGCATTGAGCAGACACGAAAAAGATTGAATGTTAGTCTATGGCTAGCATCAGATAATCAAGCGAGCGTTAAATTATCAGATGTACTTTTGTATGCTTGATTTGAAACCTGATTTCACAGTGAAGCGTATATCTAATGATGTCTATGACGGTCGTGCGGTCGTTGTGTCTTTGTTGGGGCTTTGGCTTATATGTATGTATGTAAACACACGAAATTTATGAGTAGAGCAAACATTTTTCAAGGATGTAACAACACGACTAGTGTTTACAAAGCCTATACATACGTAAATGGCAAACTAGCTATTGGATTGGTAGGCTTAATTGCTGAAATGACCTTTTGTAGAGTTGAATGCAAGTTTAATTAATTCAAAGCGGTAGTGAATTGATTGGCTGTTAAATTTGAAACAAAACAAATTCGCTATTGACAGTCACCAACAGAGGGTTGCTACTGAGATTCGCGATCTAGTCGTGTACAGGATAGTAAATTGCGATCATTAGGCGTGATTGAAATGCAAGCTAGACTGCGATAAGGATTGCCGTCGTGTGTGTGTGAATTAGGAACTGATTTATGAACGGAACATGTCCAATTATTTTGTTTGAAATGCGTCGTTCGACTTAGTATGTGACTTCTACAGAGAGAGACGTTAGACAGTCGTAAGAATAGTCAGTGCTTAAATCTGCTGCAAGCTGTTAAGCGAAGAAATTGGAGAAACTACGGTCGATTTCAACTATCCGTCAAGTGTTAGCACTTCAAAATTTGAAACCAACGGCACTTAAAAACGCGTGAAGAGAAAATTAATCACTCGAGTAATGCCCTTCAAGGATAGGTTAGACTACTATTTCGAAAATTAATTAAATAATCTCAAAAATTGGGTCACAATGTCCTCTTCAAATTTGTCTAATTATTGACATCAAATAAAGAAAAACAAAATGTCATCATCGAACCACAGTTACTTTGTTCAATTAACACTCTTACTTTAACTGCACAGATCAACAAAACAACTTGTACTCATTAGAAACAAATTACACACATTTCAAAATTTAAAATCAAATCAATAATTACAAGACGAAAAATTACCTTCTTGTTTGTTTTTTTTTTTTTAACGTTCTTGGTCCGACTGACTACGAAGTAATGATTTAACGATCAGTTTTGCAGCTGGTTTTTATTTAGCCGATGTGTAGGATGGTCCACTACCGAAATAACGAACGCTACACAGTGCAGCTTTCGAGCGTGACTTGAGTAGATGGAAAGCTCATACGGTCGATGGAGCTTATAATGTGTAGGTACTTTATTTTATGGTTGTTACCAATAGCTGAGTGTGATTGACAAGAATTGGCGTTGCATGAGATCAATTGTGTTCTCGAGAATATGATTTAACCCAATTTTCTTGACATGGCTTAATGTAGTTTGATGCTGGATTGTGGCGGTAATGGCAGAACGGTGTTAAGCTTATTCCTAATATATGTTTGAATCATCTTCTTTTTTGTCAGAGAAAAGCACGAGAGTTGTTCTTAATCCAACGTAGACATGTCTTTGACCAAGCATTGAGTGGTGGGGTGATGGCTTGCAGTGTTCGAACCATAGCACGCATTTCTGTGACCATGAGGGAACCGATAGCCTAAATGACCAGTACATGCCAGTATCAGCAAGCATCAGCATGGTCTCCAAATTGACTTGGAATTCCTACGTTAAAGAAAATCCTTGAGAGGAGTAATAAATTTCATATCAAACATCACATTTTATAGACTTGTCGCATATCTGCATTTGATGTGCTCTATAGAATGCCGATGGCTATCCAATGAAAGCTTGGGCGCGATATCTGATGAAACGTGATGCTTGTTGCACCTTGAATAAACTTCCTTGGGACATGTTCTAAATATTAGCAGGCACTTTCTTGATGGACTACTGAAACACGCAGTTACTGGTGGATAGTTTTGTTGTGATTACCACGCGCATGTTTCACTCATTCAGTTCTATTGATACGCGATGAGTCAAGAGTTATTTTTTCTTTGTTGTCAAATTCACACCTCGCGTGGGATGTCAATCCGAGTTTGTAAACAAATGCAACAGTTTGCAAATTGTGGAGCAACAATAATCCATTCCAGGTAACAATAAACGGGTTATGATTTAACTTATAATTAAAATTGGATGCTTTATTATTTAATAATAATCATACATTGTTTAAAATGATTTAAATTCAAACAAACATTACTTTTTTTCGTCCGTCAATCCATGTCGGTGGATTGAATTCTTACGTTTAGATTGTGACTGCTACACAAATCGTTTGGTTAAGTGTGTGAAAACAATAGATTGCCGCGCTTAAGGAAGAAAACCAAAGTAAAGATGATAAGAAAACTAAAGTTTGCCATTTCAAATCAGAAGTGCGGCCTTACTGCAGCAAACATAAACATCCAAACCGATGATAGTAATTTTTTGTTGTTTCCTACATTTAACAGAACTTCCAGCGATTGCCGCATTCGTTACACATGACAAACGTTGTCATAGGTTCATCAGCGCTCCTAGTTTGTAGCTGATTGTATGTACAGTTGCGTTTCTTGCACTTGCCACACTTGAGGAGATCGGTTTTGGTACCTTGGACAGTAGCCAACTGAGCATCGTTAATCGCTTCCTTAACGAATTTCTCTCGGATTTTCTTCATTTCATCACTAGCCATCTCCTCAGGTGTCATTTTCGCGAGTTGCTGGGCAGTAACGGCACCACACAGGAAATTGCTGCGTAAGGTGGGATTTTTTATGTCCTTCAAGTTAGCAACACGGGAACGAACACGATTTTTGTACTTCATATCAGTATTACGGAACTCCGCATAGATGGCATCCTCTAATTCTTCGGCAAGTTCCTCTGGTTCAGGGCAGCCTTCTGGTACGGGATCAATTTTAAGCGCATTCGCAAGCATTTCTCTGCACTTTAATCGAACAGCATCTGTCATGGTGCTGGTAGCAACAGGAAAACTAGACTGCGGTGCCTTTTGTTTTTCTGTTTCGGATTTTTTCGATTCTTCTTTCTTTTTTTCACTCTTCTTGGTTGTACTCGAGCTGACAACTGAGCTACCTGAGGACTTTGAGGTCGATTTGTTGTTTGAACTAGAATTCGAATCTTTAGTGGTTTGTGTGTTAGCGAGGAATCTCTTCCAATTTTTAATCAAAGTTTTTGCTAAGCTGATAACTTCTTCGTCCTTGCTACTTTTGCGTAATTCATTCACTGTCATACCGATGCGAGTTTTCGTTAGAATATCGAGGTTAATGTTTAGAGTTTGTAAGGCCTTTAGCAGATCCAATGCCTGGTCCTGTCCCTGAAATAATACAATGCATGACCATCTTTAAATTTGATATATCACAAGCAATCTATAAGACATTGTTATCGTAATCTGGCACTCTTCATACGTAAAACGATGTACATATGAATATATCTTAATTTGTTTTTTTTTTTGCCTATACATACCGCACCATCGTTGGATGTGATTTTACTCATTTTCTTCTGAATCTTGAATACTTCTTCCTCGACGCTCATTTTGGATGTGAGTACAATACGAATTTTCCGTGTCAAATCTGAACTGAAAAAAATGTTTTGATTTTGATTGTTTTTAATAGAAAAATAAAGAAATATTTACCGCCTTAAGAAGTGACGCCTTTTCTCACTTGGAAAAATGGTTCCTGCGAAAATAAAATTCCCACTTTTAGTGTGAACTTAGCCGTGGTTGGTGTTTTGTCATTTAACACACATTAAGGTAGACCGCACATCCGGATTAAAGCTGTTCTGGTATATCGGAAAATATTTTAATTTAACACGAAATCACTTGCGATACCGTAAAATTAATTTAACATCTCTTAAGAATTTACAAATAACTACATTCGTATAAATCTGTCATTAAAATGACACACAATAACATCGGAGCAACAATTATTCAATCATAATGTGGGCATAACCTTAAAGACATCTAATCAAAATTTGACACATGTAAAGAAGTGTGGTTCAGTAAAAAGAAAACCGCCGACTTCTGTTCTCAAATTAATTAATAAAAAACATTTTGAAGTTATGAATTCTACAGTGGGTGTGCTACGGAATTTCCTACTAAACGGATCCATACCACGATTATCCACATCCCATCGATTTTATGGTAAGAAAACTTAAATTTTCCAACCGCTGTTTTCCGGTTGTTTATTATGAAACCATTTCCAGTTGCTCCACCAAAAAGCTTCTACAAGAATACGAACGTTCTCTATAACGATGGCAAATATGAGATAACACTGGATCATAGAAAATTAAAAACACCTAGGGGTAATCCATTCACACTTAAGAGCGAACCATTGGCAATTGCTGTAGCAACAGAGTGGGCAAATCAAAAAGAAACAATTGCCCAATCGTCGATGCATCTTTCAGCCTTATGTTTCACATCAGTCGATAATCCGAACCATCTTACTAAACCCGATATGGTCAATTATCTCCTTAACTTCCTGCCAACGGACACAGTCTTATTTCAGACGCAGGTGAGATTAAATTACATCTGTTCTTCACTCCACCAATGTATGGCTCTTTTTAGGATGAAGCTGCTCTTGCAGACTTGCAGAAAAAGGAGTGGGACCCCATAATTGATTGGTTTAACAAACGATATGATACGAGCATTGAGAAAACACACAGCATTTCACCTCCAACCGTTTCCGATGCTGACAAAATGAAGATTTCCAAATATCTTCTGTCTCACAATGAAGACATTTTATATGGTAAGCTTTCCCCTTGATCCATCAAGAACTGCTCACCAGAACGTAAGTTTTTAGGCTTCATCTTCGCAGTTGACACATTGAAGTCAATAATACTTGCGTGCGCGGTGATCGAGCAGCATATAACCACAGAGAGAGCTGTTCATTTAGCACGATTGGAAGAAGAGTACCAATCGAAGTTTTGGGGACGAGTAGAATGGTCACATGACATAAGCATGTATGAGCTGCAAGCGCGATTAGCAGCATCCGTTCTCTTCGTACATTTCCACAGGTCCGACTACCTCAAAAAAGAGAAATTAGTTCTTTGATCGTTTGTAGATTTAACCCTAAATAAATGCTAGTCCGGAAAGTCAACTTGGTTGCTTGCGATCATTTTATTAGAATGATTACCAAATACAATTACATTAAATACACATACATACGTGAGCATAAGAATATTGTATGGAATTTTTACTTAAGAATACTTAGGTCAAACGTCTTTTTTCTGTCATCCAGATGGGCCTTCAGTATGGCCAGAAACTGTGGCCGCTCTAGAAGTGTGTAGGCAGGAACCAGCAGCGACTGAATGGTGGTATGCATCTGTGGATGACCACTGCAGAAAAGATCAATACCGAGTTCCAAGTTTGTGCCGAAATCGCATTCATCTAGTGCGATGACTGCTGCAGTTATGATGGGACCTAATTTCTCCATAACCTTTTCCTTGGCTGCCTCGTGATCGTCTCCCTCCTCCAACATGCTAAGAATTTTCTTCAGATTTGAATCACTTTCCATCAAGGGACGGTAACCAATAGTGGATTTCTTGTCAACCGGGACTTTTATACCCGCACCATGGAATGTCTTTGTAGCAACTGTCTTCCATCGATTATTCTTGGCGGAGAACAGAGGGCTCCGTTCGATCTTTCTACCACTGACGAAGTCATTCAGTGCCTTCCGAACGAGGCTCAAGTCAGCTTGTGTAAAGGGAGTTGGAGCAAAGTCCTTTTCAAGGAAATACGCCAACGCATCAAATGTGTTTGTTCCAATGAACTCGAACTCACAACCCTTCCCAGCATCATTTCGAGCAATAAGTAAGTTTTCCTCGTCTTTTGGATCATCTCTCCAATACCCGTAGTGGACACCAGTTCCTTTCTTCACGAATATGGTCTGGAACTCTGGGGGGTCATAGAAGAATCGCCAATGACGTAGATACTCCCCGGGATTCTTCTGTTCAACTTCAGCGAACCGACCCGCCAAAAAATCATATGGTCCAACCAGCTCTAGATTGAACTTCTTGAAGGGATTTTTACCCGGTGCACCTAGTGTCTTAGCAAAATCCCAAAACTGATAGAAGTCCCTTGGCATCTTCACCAGGAATTTCGCATGAATGAACTTATTAGATTTCAGCAATTCATTGTAATCTTCGTCGGGGCTCTGCCACAAACGATGTGTGTTGATTTTTTTTGCATGATTCTCATTCTCCTCCAGATTTTCTGATGATTTACGTTTCTTGCTGCTATCATCCTTGTCCTTGACTGTGTCAGAATTATCAGTTTTTATTTCCGATGCATCGACGCTCGATTCGTCCTTGTGTTCTTTTGGTGGTTCTTTGATTACAACGGTGTTGTTGTTTTTCATCTCTACATCTGAATCGGCACTGCTTTGCTCACCAACTTTCTTAGATTCCTCCGGTGGCGGGTGATTGTATTTTTGACGATGTTGTTCGTTTTTCTGATAACATTTATCCCAATATTTACAATCTACCTTTTTACTAGTGTCCATGATAAATATTGAACAGACAAAAGATTTTACAAGTTATAAATTATGTACACTAATCTCTCCCGGTAATTTCTTGTCTGTATCGACGATAGAAAGAGAAAGATGATATACAACAATAGAATTTCGAATTTTGGTGGTGATGAGTAGTGTTCAGAAATGCTGTTCTTCGAATGTGTATACATGATTGCTTTTTTTTAACGAAATTAATTGCGATGAGTGCTATAATTTTTTGTTTTTTTTCGATCGTTGTGTTGTATTGATAGACATCGTTATAGGTCTTAATTATGGGAACGGATCGACTATGTATAATGCTGATAATTTGTCGTTAGACGATAAGAAATATCTTCCGACCTCGTCTTCGTTACCAAGGAGATATTAACCTTACAATCGCAGAGTATAATACGTCATCATCATCAGATTCAGGGTCTTTCAGGACTCTTATTCCTATAAAGTAAAGGAACGTATAGCAGTCAGAGTGATTCAATGAAAAACATTCTTTCAAGTCACGTTCTCCAACAATTTGGACCCAACAATCAATTTCTCCCAAAATTTATTACGTGACCAACTGTTTCCCAATGTCAGATCTCTTCAGCAACAAAAAAAGACAACAAAACACTCTCCCTCACGTACTCTGAATCAGTCAAGAGACAATCCAAAAAGAGTCTTTAATTTCACTTGCCAAAGAGAACACCTTACCAAAGATGGTTAAAGAGCGATCGCCAAATGCAGTCGCAGACCATAAACTCACCTGACGTCCTCCTATACACCACGTCTCCTCTCAACACATCCACATTGGCTCACTTTATTCTACCGGTGAATGATGACAGACGATGAAGAAACTAAAACGACGAAAACGTGTAGAGAAATTAAGAAAATATATCCATAAATTCATCTGTGGCCCCACAAGCTTGAATTTGTAAGGTACACACACCGTGCAGGTGTGTACACTAGGCGTGTATGCGTGTGCACTCTCTTTTGGGCACTTTCTTTACCCATCGTGTAACGCAAACGAACGAACGAACGAACAAACGAAAGATAGGCTTACCTTACCACATACTGGGTTTTACCTTTTTCCGCTTTTACCTGTGTATCTGGTATCTCTGGCTCGCTCTTCCTCGCCCCGATTCTATGTGTGTATTTCATCGGTGACACGCAAGCCGATTCTTTCCTCCACAAGCCTGTTGATGTCTGAAGAGTGCCAAGACGTACGGTGGGAGGTAGATTATTTGTTGAAGCATTCAATCGCGAATGCGATGGATACTTTTTTCTGTGGTGAAACGATCCGTGCTTAGTTTTCTCTTACCTGCGGTCGATTGAAGTCGTCGTCGCTGGCTTCTCAAACTGCGTCGCGTCTCTCAGATTTTGAGATATATTTAAAAACAAAAAAAAAAACAAAAACACTCAAGATACTTTATCTAGAAACAAAAAACGATGACCAAACGCTTAGGGAATAGAAATCTATAGTCAATCTTGTTTTTAGTGTGCTTTAACAAGTGTTCATTAAACTGCAATTACGAATCTAAGAGCCGCAGAAAAAAATGTACAAATATATGATTAAATGAATTTGTGCCTAGGCGTATGAGAAATATAAGTAAAAGAAGGAAAAAAATAATAAGTATATTAAAGAAAGAATTGTGAATTGAAAAAATAAAAAAAATTAAAAAAAAGAAGAAAAAAAAGAGTGCATTCACCTTCCTATCGTTCTTCTCTTTTTCGCGCGCCGTATCGTCATCGCCGTCGTAGTCGTCGTTGCCGCACTCAACCAGGTGTATTCGTATGTTGTATCTAGTTTATCCAGTTGCAAAGTGCTAAGGTACTTAAAGAAGAAGTCGAGAAAAAATAATAAATAAGAAAAAAAAAAACACGAACGTTTACAACCTAACATCCAGCACAAATTGATAGAGAATATGCCTCGCTAAGGATTAAGTAAGAGATCAGCACACACGCACACGCACTCAGAGAGTTGTGGAATTTTATTTAACGGTTTCATACTTCATCGCGGGGTGAAGGCGCATACATTTACTTTTTTTTTCTTCTTCTTGGATTTACTAACGAACACGAAATACATAGATATTTGCAACTTACTGCTAGATAGAGGGGTAAGTTTGTCTTCTTAAGAATCTCTAGGTTATGCATAGTGTGTTTACATTGATCTTAGTTCTGATCACCTGCTGAGCATGTGAGTAACACAGTTGTTCTCTCTTATATGGATGACAGGGTAGATGATGTACCCGACATGACAAGTCACCTGATCGAAATTGAATCAATTAAGGGAACTTGCTGTTGCGCGAGTTTAGTGGCTCGGCTGGGATCATGGGTTAAGAATTAATTTCAAATTGATCAATGAAGTCGGGGAAGGCCGTGCCTATCGCAGTCCTGACCCTGCTGTCGGCTGTAGACGAACGGTTTATTGCCCCTAATCGGTTTTCACTTGATTTCGAGGCAACGATTGATGAGGTGCCATTGTGGGGCTAATGGGTGGAGTTTTATCAAATCGTGAGAACATGAGCGTTGGCCGGTATGGGGTAAGGTGGGAATTGTGATGAGGTTATGGGGGGGATCGAGGAGCAAGTTGGAATGCATGAATCTTCCTTCAGCTGGGACAGCTTAGGCTCCTCTCTTCTCTAATCTGGATTTGCCGTAGATGTTTCCAGAACTCCTCTGACATCAATTTACAATTAATTACATTTAATTTATTTTGTATACCTCGAAGGATTCATAGACCCCCTTAAGTGAAGAGAAGCTACTTTTCCCATCTGCACCATTATGCCCTTGTTCTGCTGCTTCGAGAAACTCATTTAGAAGATCTACAACGTCTGTGTGGCTCACGTGTAGCATCCTATGATCAATATTTACAGAGCATGTTGAGTAAACTACTTGTTATCTGCGAGGTGGCTTTCAAATAGCGCACTTTCAGCACTTTGCCTACATCTCTTTGGCGAGCTCTCTAAATTGAGGTTAACTGTAATGCTTTAACACAATCAAATTATTATTTTAAAAAGGCCCCCTCCCCATGTGTTGGTGAATTCACACATTTCTTTTTTAGCCGATGTTGAATACCTTAGAAAGAGGTGAGATACTCTTAACCGCGAACACGATGCTCTCCCGCAGATCTCAGGAAAAAGAGAAAACAAGTTATAGTCACATTCAATCTGGAATGAAGAAAAACGAAAAAAAAACAAGATTAATCCGAATTTGAAAAATAAAGGTCTTAGATAAAGAGTTTATACATCTGTGACGTTATTTCAATGAAATGTCCTCGTACGAGCTCATTATGATGTTGCTATCAAAACGTTTTCACGGATTAAGTGGCGCTGAAGTTCCTACTGACGGTGGAAATCCCCACATTCAAGGGTACTTGCTGGCTCGGCTTGCTGACTTCTGCTACCGATGATTACTTCATTTGCGGCAGGAGCTCTAGAAGATTCATTTCCAGTTGGGATGTGGCCGGTTTGAACATGTGACCGGTTTGGTTTGTTCTCGATTATCAAATTATCTGAAGAGATTCAATTTAATTTAATTTAATGCTCGGAGTCTTCTCGGAGCCATTTGGAGTAGTCTGGAAGCTGTTCCCGGTGGCTGCTCGCGTATCTGTGGCTTTATGATAATTTCCAATCGCTACAAGCGAATTTTATGTAAACGACAGGCGAGGAATTCCTATAGGAACACCATTATTATGGTAGTCGTTTGGATTTCCGTTTTGAATTCCTGATGTGGTGACTCGCAATCAGGTACTAAAAAATGTTTATAGCTCTCAAAGGCCTGCGCGATAAAACTAGGTTGTTCATAATCACATCCAAGCCAAAGTTTCTTAGCCTCTTTACCGGTTTGCACTCGTACCATTCGCACTTAACAATCAATTTGAACTGATTCACGTCTGTTTTTCATAACATCAATCTATTCAAATTCGATTTTTCCTTTCGTCTGCTTTTAAACGATACACGTAAGTGATGGACAAAAAGTGAAAGGACCTTAAACGAAAGTAAGGTGGTCCAAGAGAAGACTCAAAACAAAGCAGCAGTTCATCAACGCATTCGTGTCAACTGCAATGATTTTCATTCACATGCTGGTTTCGATTATGCAATCATATGCAGATGTACAAAGATAGAGATTTGAGACTACGCTTGCAGAATACGAATTGTGTTTAGGTATTCCACAGATGAGACATTTTAATGGTTTTGAGTATTTCTGTTTGTTTCGGAGATGGTTTGTGTTTTTCATTTCAATGTCGTATCGGCTGTGAAATATAATTCGGACGGTGGCGCGACGAGAGAGAAAGTTGGCCAAAATGTTTGAAGTGACCTAAATATTTTATTGTTTCTGTCTCAGATTCAGCAAATTGATATGGATACTTGAGTAAATTGATTGCAAAAGTGGATTAAGAGCATTTGCAGTTCTCTGGTCTCTCTTATATGGTCGTGTGTGTCACCATAACGTGTTGTTTTTTTTTTTCATAGATAGACTTTGAAACAGAGTTGTTACGATCTTTGAACCTTAGCCAGCAGCGCAAGTGTGATGGAGTTGAAAATAACTCATTTTGAATGAGTTGTTACCTTGCATATGCCTTCAGAGTTCGCTTAGGTAGTCAGTTTTGGAGAAAAGGATTTTTATCTCTCAATTACATAGCAACAACAAATAGAGAACGTCTTTAGAATTGTTTCTATTCTCCTATCTTCATCCCATAACGACCATGACCGGCCGTCATGAGAAAGACTCATCCTCGAGGGTCACTGCTAAATGAAAAAATAATTATACGCTAATAAAACTTGCATGCGATTAGCAACGATTAATAGACATAGATAGACATCACCTGACATCCGATAGTTTGCCAGATACATACATGTGTGTTTTTATCATTAACTCTTGATTCGCTTTATATACTTAAGATTTGACTGGAAAATGTTGCTTCTGTTAAGCAAAACACAATAGATCACCTTATGTGTCCATTGCAGAATACGCTGAGCCATTTCCAAGCCTAAATTTCCCATGTCGTCCTATATTTTGTCAATTCACTGATTTGTAGACAAATAATACAAGACACTAAATCATTGATCTGCACAGAATACGTTTTTCCATTGGAAAACAAATAATTTCCGTAGTCCAAATATGCTCTTGCACAGTTCAACAACAAAAATTCACAACGGATTCCCGTCGAAACAAATTTAATAATTTATTAAAACTCTTTTAAGCCACTCTAAATCAGTCGATTTTGCATCAGGAAATTCCCCTGCTGGCAATACTTTTGACAGAAATGCATTGCAATTCGTAAAGGTCATTGCCAGACCTGCTGCAAAAATGAGTGACAGCTGCATTTTACCCAACCGATTTGTGACGTCACGGAAATTGAAAAATCTCTTTTTCAGCGAAATAACGCAAATAAATCCGAAAGTTTGGATGCAGATATCTTCTATTTACTCAAACACACACTGCCTCAATAATAATCAGTCATTTGGTGGTTAAAACTTTAAGAAAATCGACTTTTAAGAAATTGGCAATTCTCAAGCGAAAAAATGCAGTAAAATGTGAAATGAAATGAGTCGACTTTTTTTGGTCAGAAATGACCGATTTTGATTTTTTCGATTTTAAGGACTTTTGAAGGCTGGGAAGGGATGAAAATGACTAGGATGTGCATGAATCACATCAGACTTAATAGCCAATTCCATTTTTGCATACATTCCTAAGAGAAAAGTGGTTAAATGACTGATGGGGCTTCAGTGCATTCAGCAATGCCTACTTTATCTCCTTATTGTCCTTAAAAGGACCTCAAATGTCACCCATGGACTATGTAAGGGTGTCTTAAATGTGGTATACCGTTCCTAGAAACCTCCACCAAGTGCACAATTAGTGTGCACAATTAACATCCACCTGTTTACTCACAACTGGTGCGGATGACACTATATCTTCAATTTTGCTATAAATAACACTGACCACAACATTTCCCATACAGAAACAAGTGTTAAAACATCTATTTACTTAATCTCCCACAGCAATAACGATTGACATCATCGTCTATATCAAAAGGTTACCTAGAAATGTGATGAAAGATAAAAAACAGCACTCGTATTTAAGTGGAATTCAACCAAAAGGTGGCGTTCTCTATTTCTCTACATTAAAATTTTGTCAGTCGTTAAAAATATAATTAACAGCTGTTGTTGTTGTGTACTAATTTGGAGTATACCCACTTCATAGGAACAAGTGTTTTGTTAATAGCCAGAGTGCACAGTGAATACGCCGATTAGATTGCAGGCAAGGTGCGTAGGTCTCACTAGGCTGATGATGCTTTCTCAGTCGGTGAAGATGCTTACACCATTTTCATGTAAAATCCAGCTGAAGACAATCAAAAACTCACCCACTGAGTGATGGGATTTGCATTTGTTCAAGAATGCCTTTGCTATTCATTAGCTTTCGCTTTTTCATGTGATACCTTTCAACCCACTTCAGAAGACCCAAATGTTGCGTTCGATTTTTTTGATTTTTGTGCTCCACAAGAACGTGGCGATTGCTTGATTTCTCTCAGGTGTTCAGGAGTCTTTGAAGACGGTTACACATTATCATATTCCGAAGAATCTTGAAACAGAAAGCAGCATCATCTCATCTCACCCATTGATTATTCAAATTCCATCGTAAACGACGACGACGACGACCGACGAGGTAAAGAGAACGAAACCCGAAAAATATTGTTCGTCTGAGATGTATCTCGGTTATTCGGTTTTGCCAACTTATTATTCTAAGTCAATCGAGATGTGTTTTCTTTTTCATCTTTTGGTACAAATCTGATTAACCTCATTTGGAATGCTTTGCCATGTTTCTATGGGCCGCCGCCGCCGCGCTGTGCACACATTTCTTCGCAGACTTCCTCTACATGGATGGCTCCATGTTGTACTACTGAAGGCGATCATGGTTGTCGATGCGCAGTAATGGCTTTGGGAAGATAGTGAAACAGCAAACGTGACTGAGAATGGAATGTCAAATGTGTATATAACTTATTTTTTTTTTCTTTCCAAATGCACAAGCGTGTCGGCCTTTATGGGCTGAGACCGATAACAATACTTTCACTGGACTAGTGTCAGTGTCATTTTTTTTCACTGATATGTTTTGGAGACACTCTGCGTCTGTGTGTAGATTTTTCATCCACTGAAAAATCGGGTTTACCTATCAATATTTGTCAAGGTAAATAAACAATTAAGTAACTCTTCGCTCGAGACTGACGCAACTGTTGGTCGGCTATTTATTGTTTCTGTGATACAACCCTTGTGTGCTCGTGGATAATGGTGCGATTGGCGAATTCAAAACAATCAGAACACGATATCTGTAAACAATTCAATTATGTAGAAATCAATTATATCGATGGGAAGAATAACATTTGAGATAGGGGCTGAGGAAGGCTTCACAATCGCCTGCCGGCCGGTATCTTATCGCAAACATATGTGTGTACGTTTGGTCACAATGCTGAAAAAACAACTGTCGTCATTTGAGGCCATTGAAGAAAACTGTGTGAAACCCAGTTTGACTGATAGGGCACTTCTGAGAATTCACCAATCTGTGGTGGAGATTTACAACAATTGTAAACACATTTGAACCGGTGGTCGAGTGGTTTACAACACGATCCGAAAGAATAACAAGTCTTTTGACGAACAGATGAACAATCATTCTTTTGTGCATAGATCTCTTGCCGTATCTAAGTGGAGAATAATTAAATGTGTCACCGATTTCTCTCACAAAAGAACCATAACAATTGCTGTATGTCCAATCACGAATGTGGCACTTGCCTAGACACTGGCGGAGGAGCAATGTGTATTTTGGTTGTTGGTGGACATTTGCAGAAGGAGAAGTTGAATTTTGTCTTCGACTGTGAATCTGTGGTAGACGTTCGGGTTAAAGGTGATGGACACGAGAAGGACAACTCAACAAACCTTGCTTTTCTGAGATAATGCTATCTGGACAAGCTTGTTGATCAAGGCACAGATTCAGAGCACCACAAGAAGAAGGTGAAGCACGAACGACGAACCTGCGCACCATATTTGACTTCAAGGGAATATTTTTCATTGAACAGCCTGATGATTGAGTCTTACGTGCGATCTTCAAGGATTCAATAACCCCTAATGTGATGAGTCCTCGAGATTGACGCTGGTCAACGTGGTCACTTGTGCCTTTCCATAGGCTATCAGTTCTCCAGTTGGACGCTGACGTGGTCACTCGTGTCTGACCAAAAGCCGTACACGCAAGCGACTCTATCTAAGCTTTAACCAACGCCCTTTATCTCCATCCAATTCATCCTCTTCGTCTCTCTAAAATAACCAAGTTATTCCTTCTCATCTCTACCTCTACTTTATTTATAGAAATTCATTCAGAAAATGTTAACGCAAAAAAAAAAAATGAACAAACAACAAAAAAAAAATGCTAATGGCATAGCCTCTGCCAGACAAACAACTTAAAACTGGGTGAATCAACCGCTTGACACTGCACATTAGTATTCTTCATAAATCAGGTCATAACGAACGTCAACACTTCGACGACGGCTGACTTTCGATTTTAATAAATTTGTGACTTGCACCTTTGCCACCTTTGCCATCGACGTGGAAGAATTTAGAAACTGTCATTTGCTTCAAGAGATTTTCGTTTTCAATTTCGATTTCATTTCAGACCTCTTAGGAACGTCAAATATTAATTACCCATCGCCTTGGTCAACTCACAGTTGTTTGCAACAATAGCTTTCTGTCACGTCGGTTGATTTCGTTGGTTGCCGGAAGTATTTCAGTATTTTTTCTCCTGGCTATCCATAAACTCATGAGTCACACCTCAACTACTGAGCTGTACAAATACACGAGAGGACGGAGGTGAAAAAATGGAAAAAAACGAAGTTACTCTAGATTCCAGTGGCCAGTGGCTTGGAACCAATTTCACATATGCAAGTGGTGATACCAACAAACCAACCGACCAACAGACCGACCGACCGGCAAGTGGTTGTTGCCTGTTCCTATTGTCCGGCGGGGGCAATACACCACCACCTATGGTTTCCATAGATGGTGTTTTTGCTGGATTTTCGGTTTTTTTTCTTTGTTGTTGTCGAAGCGGGAGAGATAGATGAGAAGAGTGCATAAACAGAGGGAAAATGAATGGTGGGTAATAATTTTTTGATTTCCCCCCTCATTTTCTGACTTCCGCCCTCGCGGAGAAGTGTAACTGTGTGTTGAAATGTCATTGGATATCTGATATCATTACAAATGGTCGAAAGTGTCCCTTAAAAGGTACTTTACAGCGTAATAGACAAACAAAGCTCAATTGAAGTGTGTGTTCCTCTTGAAATTCAAAGGAGAACCTTCGTCAGCTCTCTCTTTCTCCCCACCGCATTTGACAGGCTGCATTGATTGCTGACGGTTCGTCGGCGCGGCACGTATGCAAGAGGTGGAGTCCCTCTTATGTATGGTTTCAAAAGTCAATGCATTGTGCGTAGTCACAACTCAGATGGAATTCAAATTCAATGACCTCCATGGAGATGGTTGCATCACTAGTGTAACATCAACAAAATGAAAACTATTCAAAAACTCTCTCAGTTGTACGAGAAGTGGGGAATTTATGCACCACACCCGACATTTGATAGCTTTGACTTTAATTCAGTCAACGTAACTTTGATTTAAAATTCATAATATTTGGATTTTTTTAATGCAAGAGCGCATTCAAACTAACTTTTATCGATTTCCCTAACGCCAATTACTCCCTTTCGCCACTCCTCATCGTCCTCCACTATACAACAACAAAAATCCCCAAGAGATTCGCTAAATACAAATTTAATAATTTATTAAAACTGTTTTAACCCACTCGAAATCAGTCGATTTTCCATCGCGAATTTCCCCTGCTGGCAACACTTTTGAAATAATTGCATTGAAATTCGATAAGGTCATTGCCAGACTTGCTGCAAAAACGAGTGACGGCTGCATTTATCCCAACCGATTTGTGACGTCACGGAAATTCAATAATCTCTTTTTCAGCGAAATAACGCAAATAAATCCGAATGTTTGGATGCAGATATCTTGTAATTACTCAAACATACACTGCCTCAACAATAGTCAGTCATTTGGCAGTGAACCTTTCAAGAAAATCGACTTTTAAGAAATTGGCAATTCTCAGGGGAAAAAATGCAGTAAAATGTGAAATGAAATGAGTCGACTTTTTTTGGTCAGAAGTGACTGATTTTGATTTTTTCGATTTTAAGGACTTTTGAAGGCTGGGGAGGGATGAAAATGACTAGGATGTGCAGGAATCACATCAGAGTTGATAGCAAATTTGATTTTTTCATACATTCCTTAGAGAAAAGTGGTTAAATGACTGATGGGGCTTCAGGGCGTTCATCAATGTCTGATTTACCTCGTTATTATCCTTAAAGGACCTCAAATATCGTCCATGAACTATGTCAGTGGATCTACAATGAAGTCAAAATTTATAAATATTATCAGGTAAGTCAGTGATCATCCCAGTGAGAAGACACAGGCATGGACAATCTCGAAAGCTGATGAAGAAGTGCTTGGTCAGTTTTGCGTGTTATCCTCGCTCTTGTTTGTGTTGATGGCATCTGGATTGCACAGGCTGTACATTACGTGTGTCTATGACTTCAATGCCTAAGGTGACTGGGCCACGTACATAAATCGTGTAGCTCCTCCGAAGAGTCTTCCATTCCGGACATGTGAAACAACAACTCAGCTGAGGTAGCTCTCGTTTAAAGTGGCTTACACAAGTGGAGATGGACATCTGTCAACTTGGTCAACGCACTAGAAGCAAGAGGGCTACCAAAAGAAGAAGGACCAGGACTTCTTAATGTAACTGCCTAGCGAGCATCAACCACACCAGTGTGGATCATTAATTTACGTTAACGTTGTCACAGCACCAACAATCAACGAACCAAATGTCTTTGGGAAACTTTTCAAAAACTCTCTCAGCTCTCCAACAAGTGGTGACACTGTGCACCTGTGTATTATGCAAAACACCACGTCTTCAATATGAATTGGGTCAACATGTTAGCATCAGGAAAACAGAAAAAAAAAGAAACATAAACCGCATCAGGTTCCTTGTATTACCACACCACACATGCACAAGATCAAGGTTTTTTCTATGCTGTTTTTTTTTTTTTTTGTTTTGCCTTGCAGACAGTGCACCTTGCTTCCTCTGGTGTTGCGTACCACCACAAACCGACAAAAAGATGAGAAACGAAAGAGTAAAAACTAAAAGAAAAACTCGGTGAAGTTGAAGTTTACGGTAAAATTACCAGTTGCAGTGCAATCAATTGCTAGCAGACTGGTTTCGATGAATGCTCTCTTGCTGCTGTTGCTGTAGATACACACCACTGTACTAGATATAGATAGATGCGTGTATGTAATCAGCTTACGTCAAAGCTAATAGCTGATCGGCACGAAGAATGAGATGGCATCTTGAACTGAATCTATTTTAGCTGCGATCGTATGTGGCACTTGGTTTTTGAATAGATTTCCAATTTCCAAGTCTGGTTTCATTAACGAAAATTTGAAAATAAATTCTTTAGTTAATTAATAGCGTCTAATTGATTTGTGGCGATCTGTCGTGAGTTTGCACTTAGAGTGACTTCAACGGGTTCCTGAACTTTGATGGTTTCAATTTAAAGCGAGTGGAGTTTGCGGACGTGAGACAAACAAGAAGTGATTGGTCCTTTGCAGGGGAGTGTAGACTTAAGCCCAACAAATGAGTTACTAGGTCGAGGGAATAATCCTCCGACTAGGGGATTAATCTCTTGCTTCGTTGTGTCAACCCATCTATTCCCCAAATGTCCATCAGCAGCTGGACACAACAAAGACATGTCTGCACAGAGACCCCTCCCTCCCCCCCCCCACTCGTGTATGCAAATTGTTTGACTCTCGTTCGCACCGGAACTCGGATAAAAAGTCATAAATAATTAATCTCTTGGGGTATTCAGAGACAAGCGTTTCTTGAATTGCAAATGTTCACACCCCAGAGATGGGGAGACACCGGATGAATGTCATTACCCAGGAGTTGTTATTGACAATCGGTTGATGGCTAATGTTGAAGCGCCATAATGGGTGGTCTTTTCTGTGGACATCGTGATGCAAATGTATATAAGTGGCTCTTACTTGAGTGACCTTATGTCCGAAAGCATGTTTTGGTCTAAGATCTAAGACTTACAGTCGTCCTTCATCAATGATCGGCTTGTTTAGGGAGTTTGTCTACATTTACTTCCACTCATCCATTCCCGCAAAGCAACTTCGCCTTCATTCAACAGACCATTTCAGACACTGAGTTTCTGGATTTCTTCCTCACACGTCCATCAGCAGCTAGTCAATGTTGCCCGTACCTGTAACCAGCTACCGGAAGAGCAGAGACATTCATCTACAAATGTAGAAGAATAATAATGAAGAACATAAAAAAAAGATACTCAACTCGTACTCACTTCTTTGTACATTCCACAGTTCTTAACGACAATATTAATTACCTACCGACGACGAGGTGACTGTGAATGGCGGTTTCCTCGACTTTGGTATCTGATGGCAGACATGGACTCTTAACTTCTGCACATGCAGTCTTAAAAGAAAGACAAAAAAACACACACTTCAAAGGAGTTTAACAACATGAATAACCCACGGAGAGGCAACCCAAAGAGAGGCAACCCCTCTTTGGCCAACAACTCGTTTCAAAGACTCTGAAACTGTGTCCAACTGTCCCCCAGCCCAGTCCAAAACACTGCTAGCAATCCCGAGAATCATGTTTACTGCTGTCGCTACTACAAAGTGTTTGTAATCGTGTGCGCACAACTCGAATTTCAAGTTTTCGACAAATTTTTATTCATTTGGACTGCTTTTCTCTTCTTTCTTTTTTGAAATTTATCAGCTAGTGCATGTATGTACATACATATATATATAATACTTTGTGCCAATGTAACGTTAGCATTAACACACGCAACAATATTGAGTGTCCGCCGGACATGGTGTGCATTAATCTTTCCAGTCTCTTCACTTATAGAAGAATTATTGTTTTAACGGTAATATACAAAGAATGGTGGAGCACACACTCGGTCGGTGGTGGTGGTGTGGTGTAGTGTCAATTACATAATGGCCTAGAGAACGTTGGTCTCGGACAGTGGCTATAAGTCTCTCTTTGAAATGGATTCGCCAAAAAGAGGTCTTTTAAGGTAGCCACCGTGCGTATTGGAATTCAATATCATTTTTGCGGTTATGTAGCACCCACACAGTTGGCATGTCATGTCCAGTTAATTTTCTAAATGGGTCATCGTTGATTAAGATGTCATTGGACTGGGGACAGGGAACGCGGCTGGTCAGATTGGCCAGAGTTTCGTGGGCAACTTTTCATGTGCGATGGTTGTAAGGAGTATTCTGGTTTCTAGTTGCGATCGTGCGATCGAAATCGGCAAGCTAAAGGCTGGTTGGCTGTGATCATTTACTGCCCACCACCGTTTCGGGACCTACTTGATATGCGACTACAACTGCGTGTCCATTAACCCCAATTTTGGAGTTCACATTTTTGTGTGAGTTAAGGTGGATTGGACTCCTATTCGGTGTGGTTGATGATGGAGAGCCTTCATGTTCCTTTTCGTGACTCAATTCTAGGTCACATCACAATGAATACAAAGTCCCTCTTACGTGGTAGACAAACCTGTCATCACAAATAAGCCGGATTCACGTAAACAGCTCCGATAATTTCTTCATTCAATGCCACCTCCCTTGCCATCACATGACCGGTGTATCAAATTGATAAAAGACGAGCAAAAAACACGTTTCACATAATTCCCTTACATTTTTTCGCAGTAAACAATTATCTACTTAACCGGTCTATAAATTGCTATCCGTGTAATACATCACCTCACCGTTTTGCACCAACAGTCAACACTAGGGAAATTCAAAGTTTCAAGCCATCTGCTGCGCCTACAATGGAGTTCCTCCTCCTCCGCCGCCGCCGCCCCACACATTGGGAGGATCGCATACCGGGGCTTAGTCGGCGGCGACACAACTCTCGTGCGATCTTTCTAAACAATAGGTCTGCGCACTCTGTGACTTGATGATTGTGTGTCTGGAGAAAATACTTAACGTACTTACCGCATCGCAATTTGTTAGTCTCATTTTTCTCCTCCTCCTCATTCTCCTACCTCCCTTTTCTTATTTGCAACGATTTACATAAACGCTGTGGTCGAATTCGAAGTCCATTGTGTACATGGTACACGTGAAGGGGGCGAAAGTAGAGTAACCGATGTTTGAAGACTGCAATTGATAGATGGCATAGTTGTGGATAATGAAAATCGGATGTCAGTCAAGATGTCTTACCGAAGAGATTGATTTAAATGCAAGCTGTCAACCGATCCAAATGATCGTGCGCGTTCGGTAGTTGGAATAGTTTATGGGAGTCTTACATGTGCAGAGTAGGTGATTGATATTTCTTTCAGGCCCGCGATTGACAACTGTTCTACATTTATTTGCATTTACATGAATAGAAGATGTGTTTAATGTGTGTATTCTTCTTTTCCTTTCAGAATAGATCTGGATTCTTAAACGGTTGAAGTCAATGAAGGTCAAAAATGGTTATAGTAACACGAGTAAGTATTTTGTATTTTGTATATCAATCAAATGATAATCTCTACATCAACTGGTGGAGACTCTGAGCTATACATATTGAGCACAAGTGAAACATAAGAGAACGACACATTTCCCAGCGTCTGTGTGCCCCTTTAGCCAATATCCATCGTCTTCCACAATCCAACAACAAAAATCCCCAAGAATTTCGCTCAAAACGAAATTAAATAATTTATTAAAACTCTTTTAAGACACTCTAAATCAGTCGATTTTGCATCAGGAAATTCCCCTGCTGACAGCACTTATGGCAGAAATGCATTGAAATTCGATAAGGTCATTGCCAGACCTGCAGTAAAAATGAGTGACAGCTCTTTTTCAGCGAAATAACGCAAATAAATCCGAAAGTTCGGATGCAGATATCTTGTAATTACTCAAATATACACTGCCTCAACAATAGTCAGTCATTTGGCAGTGAACCTTTCAAGAAAAACGACTTTTAAGAAATTGGCAATTCTCAGGCGAAAAAATGCAGTAAAATGTGAAATGAAATGAGTCGACTTTTTTTGGTCAGAAGTGACCAATTTTGATTTTTTCGAATTTAAGGATATTTGAAGGCTGGGAAGGGATGAAAATGACTAGGATATGCATGAATCACATCAGACTTGATAGCTAACTCCATTTTTGCATACACTCCTAAGAGAAAAGTGGTTAAATGACTGATGGGGCTTCAGGGCGTTCAGTAATCTCTGGTTTAGCTCGTTGTTGTCCTTAAACGCTCCTTAAATATCGTCCAAGGACCAAATGAGAGGTCTTCAAATGAAGTTTACATTTGTAAATATTATCAGGCGAGTTACTGATCATCCCAATCATGGTACAAAGGCATGGACAATCTCGAAATCTGATAAAGAAGGGCCTGGTCGCTTTTGCCTGCGATCTTTGGTCCTGCTCACCTTGGACGATTAAAACTGCACAGCACTACAGATCGATCACCTCAAATGTAGAGCACATGAGCAACCGCAGCAGATTGAGGAGAAATTTCATTTAATTTATGAGCTAATTCATAAACTTGAAAAGGTGCAAAATAGAGTCAATAAATCATGTCTCCGGAATGCATTCACCCATTGGCATCGAGCGGACATAATTTATTCCACATTCATCGGAGCGTGGCCACCGCCACCATGACGTCGTGAAATCTAGACATCTCTCACAATTCTTCGCCTCAAAGTGTCACAGCCATGAGAAGCCCGTTCCTTCTCTTCTGTGAAGTGACGAGCACGCACAGACTACAAGATACACACCCTGCTGATGATGAACGAAAAAAAAAAGATCTCAAATTTAACACCAGACCAACTAAACCGAAGTAACATTTTACAGTTTACCACCTGAAGTGGTTCACACATGGAAAGTAATTTTCGAATGGCTCCAGAGAGTAAAGTGCCTAAACTTTCTCTTCATAATAACCGTAGATTCATTAGAATCAATCATCTCTGACCTACAACTTGTGCTTTTTACTCGCTTCTTTTTCGTTCTTTGTATCGATCGCACATCCATCAACACCCTACGTGTAGATTGTCGTTTTTACTTTTGAAACAAACACGCAAGCCGAGAACCTTCCGCGTTTTGTTGGAAGCTTCCACAACGCTTCAACCGCTTGTCTGTAAGCTGAGAACAGAGATCGCGGTATTTCTTCTTCCGGTGGTTCTGATCTGGATGTGTTCTCCCTCTCTTTTCTCATCTCATAATGAATTGTTGCGTCATTTGGTGTATTTTCCTTGAAGATGGCATTGTTCGCAGTTGTCATGCCCAACACATAAACAACACTAGTGAAACTTTACGCCTGAAATGAAGTTCACTCCGTCGCCAAGCCCAGTCTGAGTGCGATCCTATCAAACAACTCATTAACATCGTGAATGATTCGATCAGAAAAATGTGTATCTACAAATTACCCCGAAATCGTTCCGTCTGCCGTTCGGTGCTCTCGGCTCTGGTACATTAACCCTTTGGCAGAAGGCTTTTGTAAATCAGCAAAGCGTAACTAAAACATCCGTTCGCTCCCATTCCATTCGCCTCCGATTGCCACATGGTGCTCCACATCATCATCATCAGCAGCAACACCAGTGCGATATCACGCGTTGTGAGCCCTTCAATGTCGATCTTTGCAGGCAATCCGAACAATCGAAGCCCATCGGCAAGGTGTAGTGATATTTCGCAAACGATTTACATAACCGACATGACCTATTTCGTCCGCCACGTGTGAAAACAAACGCCTTCTTACATCAGAAACTTGATTGCGTCTCTTTTGCAGGGTGACTACATCTGGATCGAGCCCGTATCGGGTAGGGAATTCGATGTAGCCATTGGAGCTCGTGTTATCTCAGCAGAGGGACGTCGCATTCAAGTACGTGACGATGACGGGGACGAGGTATGGCTTGCACCAGAGCGGCGCATCAAAGCGATGCACGCGTCCTCGGTCCAAGGAGTGGAGGACATGATTTCCCTTGGCGACCTGCATGAAGCTGGAATCCTTAGAAATCTACTCATCCGCTACAAGGACAACCTCATTTACGTAAGTACATCAGCCTGTCATGTCATCGAATTCGCTTCACAATTGTTGCCTCCTCTTTCTAGACCTACACCGGTTCCATCTTAGTCGCTGTGAATCCTTACCAAATCCTACCAATCTACACGGCAGAACAGATCAAGCTGTACAAGGAGCGCAAGATCGGCGAGCTGCCTCCGCATATCTTTGCGATTGGCGACAATGCCTATGCGCACATGAAGCGCTACCGCCAGGATCAGTGTATCGTGATCTCTGGCGAGTCGGGAGCTGGCAAAACCGAAAGTACCAAGTTGATCCTGCAATATCTGGCCGCGATCAGTGGCAAGCACTCGTGGATCGAGCAGCAAATACTCGAAGCAAATCCCATTCTCGAAGCATTCGGCAACGCCAAGACCGTGCGCAATGACAACTCATCAAGGTTTGTACGCGAAACGGAAAAGTGGGGACTTTAGCTAACGGGTGGTTCTCTTGCGTTTCAGATTTGGCAAATACATAGATATACACTTCAGTGGAAACGGTGTCATAGAGGGTGCTAAGATAGAACAATACTTATTAGAAAAATCTCGAATAGTCTCGCAGAATCACAGCGAACGCAACTACCATGTCTTCTACTGCATTCTAGCCGGACTATCGCAGGAGGAGAAGCGACGACTGGACTTGGGGGTTGCCTCCGACTACAAGTAAGTTCATTTCACTGATTATTCGAGCGTGCAAATATAATGGCACCCGGGAGCGGTGATTACCAGCCTGTACTCGATCTTCTATTACACGGCTCAATGCCCCGCCTAACTAACCGCCTCTCACACTCATTTCAGATATCTAACAGGTGGCGATTGCATAACCTGTGAAGGCCGCGATGACACGGCCGAGTTCTCGGACATCCGCTCCGCCATGAAGGTCCTCCTGTTCTCCGACTCGGAGATCTGGGAAATCATCAAGCTCCTGGCAGCGCTCCTTCACTGCGGCAACATCAAATACAAGGCCACGGTTGTGGACAACTTGGACGCAACCGAGATTCCGGAGCACATCAATGTGGAACGAGTTGCGTCGCTCCTCGGCCTACCCATCAGTCCACTGATAGACGCCCTCACGCGTCGAACACTCTTCGCTCACGGAGAGACCGTCATCTCGACCCTGTCGCGGGACCAGTCGGTCGATGTAAGAGATGCCTTTGTCAAGGGCATCTACGGCCGGCTCTTCATACACATAGTGAAGAAGATAAACGCAGCGATATACAAGCCACGAGCCACCTCGCGCAACGCCATCGGAGTGCTGGACATCTTCGGGTTTGAGAACTTCGACGAGAACAGCTTCGAGCAGTTCTGCATCAACTACGCGAATGAGAACCTGCAGCAGTTCTTCGTGCAGCACATCTTCAAGCTGGAGCAGGAGGAGTACAATCACGAGGCCATCAACTGGCAGCACATTGAGTTCGTGGACAATCAGGACGCACTGGATTTGATAGCAATCAAGCAGCTGAACATAATGGCGCTCATTGACGAGGAGGCACGCTTCCCCAAGGGTACCGATCAGACGATGCTGGCGAAATTGCATAAGACACACGGTACGCACAAGAACTATCTGAAGCCAAAGTCGGACATAAACACCAGCTTCGGGTTGAATCACTTCGCCGGAGTGGTCTTCTACGACACGCGGGGTTTTCTCGAGAAGAATCGGGACACCTTCAGTCCGGATCTGTTGCATTTGGTGAGTCAGTCATCGAATAAGTTCGTCAAGCAGATATTCGCCAATGACATTGAGATGGGCGCCGAGACGCGCAAGAGAACCCCAACGCTGTCGACGCAGTTCAAGAAGAGCTTGGACGCTCTGATGAAGACCCTGAGCACATGCCAGCCGTTCTTCATTCGGTGCATAAAGCCAAACGAGGTTAAGAAGCCCATGTTGTTCGACAGAGGTCTGTGTTGTCGCCAGTTGCGGTACTCCGGCATGATGGAGACGATAAGGATTCGCCGAGCTGGCTATCCGATTCGCCATGGCTTCAGAGAGTTCGTGGAGCGTTACCGATTCTTGATACCCGGCGTGCCACCAGCCCATCGCACGGATTGTCAGAAGGCCACGGCCAGAATTTGCTCGATAATCTTGGGGAAGTCTGACTACCAGTTGGGCCACACGAAGGTCTTCCTGAAGGATGCCCACGACTTGTTCTTGGAGCAGGAGCGCGACCGGGTCCTTACGAGGAAGATCTTGATACTGCAGCGAACCATCCGCGGGTGGGTGTATCGACGGCGTTTCTTGAGAATGAGAAGCGCTGCGATCATGATCCAGAAGCACTGGAAGGGTTACGCCCAGCGGAAGCGCTACAAGCTGATGGTGGTGGGTTACATGCGGCTGCAGGCGTTGATACGGTCCCGAGTGCTGAGCCACAGGTTTCGTCAGCTTCGAGGCCGCATCATTGGACTGCAGGCGCACTGCCGCGGCTACCTAGTGCGGCGGGAATATGGCCACAAGATGTGGGCCATCATAACCATTCAGTCGCACGTGAGGCGAATGATCGCGATGCGGAAGTACAAGAAGCTCAGGGAGGAGTACAAGCAGTTCGCGGAGGTCCTGCACATGCGGAAGATTGAGGAGCAGAAGTTGAAGCACCAAGGCAACAAACACGCTAAGGAAATCGCCGAGCAGCACTACCGCGAGAGGTTGAAGGAGCTGGAGCGCCATGAAATGGAGAAGGAAATGGAGGACAGGCGTCGCGTGGAGGTGAAGAAGAACATCATCAACGACGCAGCTCGGAAGCAGGACGAACCCGTTGATGACGGCAAGCTGGTCGAGGCGATGTTCGACTTCCTTCCGGACTCGAGCAGTGAAGCGCCCACCCCGCATGGGGGACGGGAGACATCTGTCTTCCAAGACCTTCCTCACGGCAACCACGTCAACCAAGAAGTAAGTAATTGATTCTCTGCCTGGGCTTGAATGTGACACGTTTCGATTCTAGGATATTATTGGGCCCATGCACATATCGGAGGACGAGGAGGATCTGTCGGAATTCAAATTCCAGAAGTTCGCCGCCACTTACTTCCAAGGGAACACGAATCACCAGTATTCGAGGAAGCCCCTCAAGCACCCACTGCTGCCACTCCACACGCAAGGGGATCAGCTGGCTGCGCAGGCCCTGTGGATAACTATTCTTAGATTCACAGGCGACCTGCCAGAGCCCAGGTACCACACCATGGACCGGGACAACACGTCGGTGATGTCGAAAGTCACAGCCACTCTGGGCAGGAATTTCATCAGGAGCAAGGTAAGTCGTTCATTTCTCGCTTCACCAGGAGCATTGTTAACCACTTTCTTGGCACATTTTAGGAGTTCCAAGAGGCTCAACTGATGGGACTGGACCCAGAGGCATTCTTGAAGCAAAAGCCCCGCTCGATCCGGCACAAGTTGGTCTCGTTGACGCTAAAGCGGAAGAACAAGCTCGGCGAAGATGTGCGTCGGCGTCTGCAGGACGAAGAGTACACCGCTGACAGCTATCAGTCGTGGCTGGAATCGAGGCCAACGTCCAACTTGGAGAAGCTTCACTTCATCATCGGCCACGGTATCCTGCGCGCCGAGTTGCGGGACGAAATCTACTGCCAGATCTGCAAGCAGCTGAGCAACAATCCCTCCAAGTCGTCCCATGCGCGTGGCTGGATCCTCTTGTCACTCTGCGTGGGCTGCTTTGCGCCGTCAGAGAAGTTTGTGAACTACCTGCGAGCATTCATCCGCGAGGGGCCACCCGGATACGCGCCCTACTGCGAGGAGCGGTTGAAGCGGACCTTCAACAATGGAACTCGCAATCAACCACCCTCCTGGCTGGAGCTCCAGGCGACCAAATCAAAGAAACCTATCATGCTGCCGATAACCTTCATGGATGGCAACACAAAGACCCTGTTGGCGGACTCCGCCACAACAGCTCGGGAGCTGTGCAACCAGCTGTCCGACAAGATCGCTCTGATGGACCAGTTTGGGTTCTCGCTCTATATCGCCTTGTTCGACAAGGTCTCTTCCCTCGGCTCTGGTGGTGACCACGTCATGGACGCCATTTCGCAGTGCGAGCAGTACGCAAAGGAGCAGGGAGCGCAAGAGAGAAACGCCCCTTGGCGCTTATTCTTCCGCAAGGAAATCTTCGCCCCGTGGCATGATCCCACGCACGATCAGGTGGCGACCAACCTGATCTACCAGCAGGTGGTGAGGGGCGTCAAGTTCGGAGAGTACCGCTGCGACAAGGAGGAGGACTTAGCTATGATAGCTGCCCAGCAGTACTTCATCGAGTACGGAACGGACATGTCCATGGAGAGGCTGTTCACACTGCTGCCCAACTTCATTCCCGACTTCTGCTTGACCGGCGTCGAGAAGGCTATAGACCGATGGGCTGCCCTGGTGCTACAGGCCTACAAAAAGAGCTACTACGTCAAAGAGAAAGTGGGCTCTCTCAAAATAAAGGAGGACATCGTGAGCTACGCGAAGTACAAGTGGCCGCTTCTGTTCTCCCGGTTCTATGAAGCCTACAGGTAAGCTTGCTTGCATACGCCCCCACTGTCCATGCTCAACGTCTTGTCTTTTCTAGAAATTCGGGCCCGAACCTGCCGAAGAACGATGTAATCATAGCTGTGAACTGGACCGGAGTCTACGTGGTGGACGATCAAGAACAGGTCCTCTTGGAGTTGTCCTTCCCTGAAATCACAGCAGTTTCAAGTCAGAAGACCAACAAGGTCTTCACCCAAACCTTTAGCTTATCCACGGTGCGAGGAGAAGAGTTTACATTCCAAAGCCCCAACGCGGAGGACATACGCGACCTAGTAGTCTACTTCCTGGATGGACTGAAGAAGAGGTAAGCTGGAGGCCTGGTCTCAAGTTGAAGGGTCTAAGTGCATCCATTTTGCTTTTAGGTCGCGATACGTTATCGCAATTCAGGACTACCGTGCTCCCTCGGACGGCTCGTCGTTCCTGTCGTTCCTCAAGGGTGATTTAGTGATCCTCGAGGATGAGTCCACAGGCGACGCGGTCCTCAACAACGGCTGGTGCATCGGTCGCTGTGATCGCAGCCAGGAGCGGGGAGACTTCCCAGCGGAGACTGTGTACGTCCTCCCCACGCTCAGCAAACCACCACCAGACATACTGGCCCTGTTCAATGTCGAAGAAGCACATCACGGCCGCCGCTTGAGCATGGTGTCCAACGGTGCCACTGATCCCCGTGACAGACCCCACACCCTCATGGAGTACGCCTTGGACCACTTCCGCCTTCCGCCAAAGCGAACAATGTCGAAGACCCTCACACTGGGCTCGAAGCGCAACAGCGACGAGATCTGGCGGTACTCCCGGGAACCCATCAAGGCTCCACTTCTCCGCAAGCTGCAGAGCAAGGAGGAGCTAGCAGAGGAAGCTTGCTTCGCGTTCGCTGCCATTCTGAAGTACATGGGAGATCTCCCCTCGAAACGGCCCCGCATGGGCAACGAAATCACAGACCACATATTCGACGCCCCCCTCAAGCACGAGATCCTCCGCGACGAGATTTACTGCCAAATCATGAAACAGCTCACGGACAACCGGAATCGGGTGTCGGAGGACCGTGGCTGGGAGCTCATGTGGCTCGCGACAGGTCTCTTCGCGTGCAGTCAGAGTCTGCTCAAGGAACTGCTCATCTTCCTTCGCTCAAGGAGACATCCAATATCCCAAGACTCAATGCACAGGCTTCAGAAGACCATCCGCAACGGCCAGCGGAAGTACCCACCGCACCAAGTCGAAGTGGAAGCCATTCAGCACAAAACCACACAGATTTTCCACAAAGTCTACTTCCCCGATGACACGGACGAGGCCTTCGAGGTTGACTCGTCCACTCGTGCCAAAGACTTCTGCCACAACATATCGCAACGGCTGAGCCTGCGAACCAGCGAAGGCTTCAGCTTGTTCGTGAAAATCGCCGACAAGGTGATATCTGTGCCCGAGGGAGATTTCTTCTTCGACTTCGTCCGCCACCTGACGGATTGGATCAAGAAAGCCCGGCCGATCAGGGACGGCTCCAATCCACAGTTCACCTACCAGGTGTTCTTCATGAAGAAACTGTGGACGAACACGGTTCCGGGCAAGGATCGCAACGCGGACTTAATATTCCACTATCACCAAGAACTACCAAAGCTCTTGCGGGGATACCACAAGTGTTCCCGGGAGGAGGCGTCCAAACTCGCTGCCCTCGTGTACCGAGTGAGGTTCGGGGAAAACAAGCAGGAGCTGCAGGCTATACCGTAAGTTCGAACCGTCTCTGTGAAGGATTGGTGTGAAGATTGTATTTCCTCTTTTGAAGGCAAATGCTGCGCGAGCTGGTTCCTGCTGACATCATTAAGATGCAGGGCTCCAACGATTGGAAGCGGTCCATAGTGGCTTCGTACAATCAGGACGGCGGCATGAGCTCCGAGGACGCGAAGGTGGCCTTTTTGAAAATCATCTACAGGTAAGCTCTTTGATTAAGTGAATGGGACTTTATTTGAAATGCTTTTCTTTCCGCTTAAAGATGGCCCACATTTGGATCGGCGTTCTTTGAGGTAAAACAGACAACTGAACCGAGCTACCCAGAGATGCTCCTCATTGCCATCAACAAGCATGGCGTCAGTCTTATAAATCCAATTACCAAGGTAAGCAAACACACTCTCTACCACCCTCTTGCGAATGTTGACAAGTTTCGTCATTTTCAATTCACAGGATATCCTAGTTACTCATCCCTTTACCAGAATCTCGAATTGGTCCTCTGGCAATACGTACTTTCACATGACCATTGGCAATTTGGTTCGGGGCTCGAAGCTACTGTGCGAGACGTCACTTGGCTACAAGATGGACGATCTGCTAACGTCGTACATTTCGTTGATGCTCACGAATATGAACAAAAACCGAACAATACGGGCTAACTAGAAATGCGTTGTCTGTCTGTACTGGCATTACGTTAATTTATTTATTTTTCGATACTTAATTGTTGTAACTATGTTTTTTGTATTTGTGTGTTAATTTTTCTTTTGGCCAACTGAACACTTAACGTTGTCTCTGACTCTTTACTCTGATTCTTATTTTTGGACATTTTTCATAGATTTGTTTTCGTTTTGTAGTGTGCGTGTTTTCTCGTAGAAAACTGGGTTACACATAAATATATTATTTCTTCCTCGACATAAAAACTTTATGGTAGTATATATGCGTATATGATAATCTGTTTAGTCTTAAAGTACAGTTTTATAAATGATAAACAAACGTATTTAAATCGAACTGAGATTTGTAATATTTATGAAATACATTAGAATGTTTATAATGAAATAAAATATAATATTTACTATGAAACTGAAGTTTTTTTCAGTCGTCATGCGCGCCAGTGCCTCTTGGCACGACGTTCAAGACGATCTGAACGTCGAGTCGTCTATTGAAGATTTAAGGTGCATCTCTGAGTTCACAGAATCATCAGAGCGTGTCGTTCACGAGCACAGAGTGCTCTCATTTCATTGGGAAAGCCACTGCTCCAATCAGAATGTGCGACAAACGAAGATCCTCCCCCTAAATGGGAGTACATGGAGATGTCTGTACATACGATCAAGGTACGTATGATTGTACTTGCACATAAGTGAAGTGGTGAACAATTTAATTTCATGCCAATTACACGTTTTTTCCTCTTTCAAATGATTGCACATAATTCAAATCTAAAATTCCCATGGAAATATTCAAATTTAAAATTTCCCCCGTCAATATATTTAAAATTTCCCCCCACTGATAAATGACCAATCAAATATGGTCCTTATCATTGATGAAGTGCAGGGAAATTTCACCCGCCAATACTTTTGACAGATAACCAATCAAACATGTTTACTCGTGTAATTTCTGAAGCAGTGACGTGTGGTGAACTTGCTCTTTTGTTCGAATTTGAATATTTTTTTGAAAGTCGTCGATTTTATTCGTGGAAATTGTTCTTGAAATATCGGTTATCGGTTATTTCAATTTACGGAGTTTGAATTTATAATTATCCGGTCAACAAAATGCCATTTTACGTGTCGACTAAGCTGCAAAGGAGATGTCTCTGTTCATCGAGTAAGTGTATGCAGATATGCTTGCTTTTGCAATGCAAATGTCAGGTAATTTATTTGATAACATTGTAAACACATTTCTTGACAATTTGGCAGAAATCGATAGGATAAATCATTCAAGTGAATTTCTTCTGAGATTCCACAAAGGTTGTCCTGTTTCCTTCTGAATGCTAGCTTGTCTTAGCTTGTTTTTTTTCTATTATTGTTGTTTGATTGCTGCGATTATTCTTTGATGCTTCGTATGGTGTACTCATCGGCCGTCCATCTATGTATGTAAGTATTTATTTCAAAAGGTAAGATATCAGCGATGTGTTTGTGTTGTCCTGTTTTTTGTTTAATTTTACAGCATTATCTACTAACGCATGTATGTGCGTAAGTGCAAGAATCTTGCTTTGAAATGTTGCTGCTGATAATGACCCTAGACATGCGCTTCTTCGTATTTTGAGTCTTCTTGAGTGATTTGCATGTTGCTTCCTTTTTTTGGTTTAACTCCTTGTCTTCACATTCCTACCATCATTATTGTTCCTCCTCTTGGCGGCGGCGTGTTGATATTCGTATGTTCCACATGCCTTGACCGATCACCATTCGATTTCTCCCAAAATAGCTTACAATCAGAAAAAAAAAATCAACAAATTCCCTTGATTCTCTTGAAATATTCAAAATTCAAATCCCACCCGACACATAATTCAAATTTAAAATCGCACCCGCGAATATACTGACTGACAGATGACCAATCAATCCACCACAGCCTCACGCATATGTGTGAAGTTTCTGTGAGTGGTTAACTGCAGTGAATTCGCGTACTTTTCAAAATTGAATTTCTCCTCGAAAAAGTCGATTTTTGAAATTATTTTTAGTTCAAATTGTTCGTCGAACGTTGGTTTTCATTTATTTCAATCTGAAAAGTGTGTGTCTATGAAATTCGAGAGGAAAAATGCAGTTGAAAATTTCGTCTGAAGAATGCAAGTAACTGTAACTGAAGAATACCGCACGGCAGCTCAGCACCCTGGTGGCAAATATTCGTCAAATGTGTTTCTCGGAGGCGATTTTGTGAGTATGTAAATGTACTTTTGCATGGTTTTGCAAAAATGTAAGGTAATTTGTTTGGTTACATGTATTCTATATATTCGTCGTAATTTATTATATGAGGATTTTCTTTAAATATCCTGTTTCCTGAATTCATTTTGTGCTTGCTCTTCTGCTAGAGGAAATGTGTGTGGTGGAATTTTGTTTCTATTGTGTTGCTGTGGGTTCATTGCTGCGAGTTTGTTTTGATACATCGATTGTGTATCGATACATTGTTATTATTGTATCAAAACCAAGCGCTTTGAGTGGCAGTGGTTAACAAATGTATTTGCTGTCGTATTTGATGCATTTTCTGTTGCAGAATGTGTAACAAATCCTTATATGAATTGGATTTGTTTTCCATCGTGATCTTGATAACGACAGGTGTAGAATCGCCGACCAGGGGTCAGCATGTATAGACTCCTGTGTATGTGCTCACCTACGTTGGGTATCACTTTGCATAGTTCTTATGTAAGTAAGTCTACGTATGTACTTTAAGAAACTCAGAGTAGCTGATTAATCCTTGAGCAAGAATATTTGCTCAAACCTTTTCATTTTTATTGATATTTAACGAACCTTGTACGAAATGTAACCACCTCCGCCTAGATTTGTCACTAGATTATCTCTCTGCTCACAAACAACCATCTGTGAAGTAGGTCAGAATAGATGACCAACACATCCAATCGCCCTTCTTAACTCCCACGCAATCCAGCTGAAGTTATGAATCCAAATGCTGTAAGTTATTCTATTTCAAATGGAAAATCCAGTTCCAGAACTTTGTTCCCACAATTAGCAATGCACCTGTGTACTGAATTCCGTGTCGAGGGTCTGGGAAAGTGCATTCCCTAGTTCCTTCTTCCACCGTTGATTTCATGCAAAATTATTTCCGAAACCTCAACACGGCGCCGAGATTCACATTCATCAAGCTCCCGGTCTCACGCTTTGGTCTTAAGAACCCACCCCCAAGCTGAACTTAGCGTTTGCGTTTCTGTCCCCCTCCATACATTAATTTGCATTGTTACAATTTTTATGCCATTGCCATCTAGATTTATATACTTTTGAGGTAAAATCAAAATAACCGGCCAGAAGCCGTCGGCTCCCCTCTGGAAGGGAGGATTGGTGGAGATAAATTGTTATTCTTCTTTAAGATTTTCCCACACCGATTTCCTACACCTCTTCAGTCCACCGGTCGTCAGTCGTCGAACGAGGTAAACTCTTAATTACCTCCAAACACACAAGCAGTGAGTTGTCAAGAAGACCCCTCGTCCAAGATGTTTCGTTCGTGTGTTTGGCTCCTCTTTTCTTGACTTTTGGTGGAGGAGATGATTTTTTTTTGTTCTTCAAAGTATGAATGCAAATATGTACGTTCCTTAGTTAGAAGGGGGCGAAGTGGAATATTCTTGACGACTGTTGAGCAGTGACCACTGAAGTTAATGGTGGCTTTGGACAGTCGCATGAAAGATAAACGATAAGCATAGGGAGGTAGGCAGGCAGTGTAAATGTTTACCGCAGTCATTTTTTGGGATTCGGGGATAGCCTCATTGCGTGAGTTTGCTGGTCAAAGGATGTTGGACAATACCTACATCTTCGTCATCACCTTTTTGAAGCCACGTGGCCATGCTTTGTGTAGATAGGTTTTGTTAAAAACTCAAACTGCTTGGTGCAGAGTAAGGCTTTTGCGGTTTAGGTAACTGATTGCTGCCATCATTCGCTACCACAAAACTCTCTCCTTGCACACCACTTTAAAGTAATTTAATGTACATATTTTGCTCTGAAAAAGCCATCAACTTTGTTCCACAATCCGATTTGCTAGACCTGGTGTGACAAAAGAAACATAAAAATTCTCTCACGCAATCTCCTCCTTTCGCTTCAAGTCAACTTATTTTCTAACTTATCTAACAATGTAATTTGAAAACAATGGACAGCCTTAAAAAGTTCTCAGCCCCACTAGGAGGTTGGTTGTATAATTACACCCGTAGCCAGAGGCAGGGAAAAACCTCGCAACTTGTGGGTGCATGTGACTTAGGATATAATTTTTTGTTTTTGCTGCCTGCTGTCTTATAACCGAATCAGATCTTTTTATCTGAAACTATTATAATTAGATTTCGTGGGAAGCAACTAAGCCACTTGGTGACTACTAATAAAAAAGACTGATGTGTCTCTCCTTCGTATCTGCTGTTGTTTGACTTAGCAAGTGGTTTTGCTTCGAAGGTAGAAATTACGTTCCATATTCCGGATGTGCTTTAAGAAAAAATCCCACAATCTCATTAAATGTTCCCACGTGAGACTGTTTTTAAGCAGATGCAGAAAGATGAATTGATTTCCAAACTCCTTGCGAAAATTCAAAGCTCATTGAGTGCCAGTGAGAAGAGGAGAGGGTCAACAGTCAGTCATTCAGTCAGCCAGTCGAGCCAGCCAGCCTCCGATTTGGGGCGGCGCACGGGTTGACTAATGCAGAAAATCTATTAATTAACTTCCAGATGAAGAAATAAAATATTATTTGAATAATTAATTACTTCCGGAGTGGATTTGGGTTATGATGATGGATTACTGCAGGTATAACGTGAGAACGTTCAAATGGGGAGGCAGGCAGTTGTGGGTTTTGTTTGCTGAGACATTGAATGCAAAATTTGGGTTGATTCACAGAGTTGGTTGTTGGTTTCACAAGCAAGCTTCAGCTTTTAGTAGGGATTCTGATGAAGCCGGTTGGTGGTGGAGAGACTAGACTCGAGTGCTGGGTGCTTACCATGTAGATACATGTTTTGTTCTTTCACAGGACAGCATTTTCTTTCTAGAAGCTTGTTAGAGACATCGAGGTGATGATCCAATGAGTAGTTCTCTCACGATGGATGTTAGGTTAGAGGTGATTTTGACAGATTGCTTGGCACAAGTTTGTAAAGCAGACAAAATGCTTAAACAAGAACTCTAATGCTGACCTTTGGTGGCTTTTATTCATGCGCACATGAGTCGTTTCCAAAAGTAACTTGACTTACCTTCATCAGCAGCTTGTGGTTATGAGGAGGTTATGTCCCTGCACACCGCATTCTTTCTATTCTCGTCCCAGTTGAAGTCATCTCCATCCCGTCACATCCATGCACTGTAAATAAAGCCCCTCCACCCCACCATACAAAACAGACGTTTATATTTTTATAAAATAATTTATTTTATAAGACTTCTCAGTTACGCTCGTTACTTTTTGTTTGTCTCTTTCATTAAAGTTCTTTAAATTGTTTACATTCATGTATAAAACTATATATACAGACATTTTAGTGTTCGTTCGTTTGCTCTTTTTAACGGCTTACAGATGAATGCAATTAAAATTTTGTCATTGCTTACAAGCTAGGGCATAGTAAAGGTAAAAAATATTTCCACTTCTCTTCTCATAACATTCGTATGCAAAATAGATTTCTGTTCATTTGTATAATTTATCAAAAAATAATATGATAGTGAAGTAGGGAACATAGAAGTGTAGTTTAAACTAAATGCTAATAGTCTAGTCGGTCGCGATCAAATTATATTCACTTTGCTATGTGAGCCGGACCACCCCGGGCGCGAAATGAAATAAAAACAAACTAAAGGGGGCGGTCTATACTCGTATGAATTGAAGGAGAAAAAAAAATTCTAAGAGACTGAAGATATTAGCTAAATAAAAATAAATATTTACTTGGTACATGGAGAAACGAAACTATAAAATACTTTTCACTTAATAAATTCAAATTCGAGATAAGGGATAATGCCGCGTCGGCAAACAGCATACGCCGGGGACCTCAAGGAAGCCCACCGTGCGTGTTCCATTGGACATCCGACATAGACGGCAGCGATTGATGTTGCTGTTGTTGCTGCTGCTGCTGCTGTGTCTGCTGATGCGACTGCTGTTGTTGATGATGATTGTTCATTGAGGCGTTATTGTTGCTCATCGAACTGATGTTGTTGTTGTTGTGCCTGGAACGCATAACATCTTCGGCTTGATTGCAATGTGGCCGCGGTCCCGGCTCTGGCGTGTAGGTGAATGTGAGTCCTGTGGCATATATGATGCCATCGTTTCGCACTAAAGAAATAGGCACTTGTGTTGGCTGGCGAACCTGGAAACAAAACAATCAGCGAAAAAATTGTTGAAACGACAATGAGATTGCCTACCCAGAGCCATTCGCCTCTAAATTGTGAAATCTCTGGCACCACACAAAGGAGAGTCTCGGTGCAGCGATACATGGTCTCCGCTTCGACGTCTCCAAACCACACTTGCAAGTGTGGAGTGAAGTTGTCACCGCTCAGTTCAAGCATAGCGACATCTCCGCCTCCATTCAAATTGAGGGAGTTTACAATTGGCACCGGCGTTACAGGGGTCCTAAATAACAAAAAAAAAATGATCCCATGATCGTGTCACTTTGGCATTTGAATTCACTTACGAAACAGGGCCCATTCCCTCGTAGAACTGATACTCTGCCTTGTCGGTAGAAATGATTGTCCAACACGCTCCATCGTTGATCATCTCTTTGTTCGGTTCCTTGGGGCATGGCGTCGCCTGGAATTGGATGATCTTCTCCTGCGACAGGCACAGGTACATCCGGTCCGTGTCCTTCATGTAGAATGCGCACTTGTGCAGCTGCGACACTGGATCGTCTGCCTCCAGTAGTGCCATTTGTTTGTCGACTTTCCTGATGATCAGGCGGGGCAACGCCATTCCTGTGACTGAACACACCAGCTTCACAGTGGCACCATAATGCACATAACCGTCTCGAACCTGCAAATCACAAATCCTCAGCTCTTGACCTGATTCAGTTTCTGTCAACTTCTTACCTGAAACTCTTCAGATTCGCTTTCATTGTCGTCAAGGAGGTGTATCGTGAAGGCCCCCCACTGCGTGGAGCTCGCATGAAAATGGCCATTCTCCACATGCAAGTACCGCGTTGACACTGTCTGCGAACGCAATCGGTTGAACAGTGCCACGTTGGTCCCGCTGGCTATGCACAGGTCCGCGTTCTTCAACGACTGCTTCTTTTTGGACGGTTTCGATATAACCTTAATTCGTTTGGAATTGAATACACCGATGTCGTGACCACTGCCGTAGAACATCTTCACCGAGAGCATGAAATGCTTCCGTTTGTCAGAGTCTGAGATGAAGAGTGTTTTCGCCGCGCAATACTGCTTGCCATTGAGGTCCAGTTGTTGCATGTCCTGATCGGAGTTCCCGATGCCAATAAACGCGCACAGTTGTGCACCTTGTTCGTTCTCGCCCTTCTGCAGCATCTCCTCGTAGCGCCGTCGCCAACCACTGCCGAAGAGGTAAATGCACGGCGGAGGGCAGAAGAACCGTTTCTCATTGCCGTAAGATTTCTGGGCGACCTGTGAATCAAAGGAATGAAAAGTTAACTCGGTGAAATGAAACAGTGACAGAGGGGAGACGTATTTGAATAACGACAATCTAGTCAAGGACCCACCGGAAGACAAGTCGGATTCTTGTCAGATAAGCCCGCATGCAAGACAGACTCATTAGCGCACGCTTCAAGGTATCGTCGTCCGCTGTAGTCAGCTATAAATCTAAATCTCTCGCGATAAATTTTTTTTTTTGCTTGCGTCTCGAACTAATCAAATTGCAATTGCGGACAATTTGAGAGCTCGCCGAAGTGTGAAGGCTGCAGAATGAGTGTGCGGCATTTGAATTTGAATTGAATTTTTACCGCTGCACTGCAGCACTGTGAAACAGCGCAAACCACAAGTGAATTTCAGGCGACGCAATTAAGCTCCCGGTAACATCGGCGACGTTAAAAGAGTATCTGCGGGCGGGCACAGAGCGCTGACTAAAACAGAGCGGCTAAGGAGCTGTCCCGTGCGAAGGTTATTGGTGTTGCTCACTTAACTAAATCAGACCAGGGTTCAGTGGTTTGGTGGTCAAGTTAATGACGGTTTGGGGTCGAAATTGGCAAAGACTTCGATTGGAAATTGATTCGAATCGGAAACGTGTCTTTGTGGAGCTCATCAAAGATAACTCTATTCTACGAAACTTACCTTGGCGTGTAGTATAACAATGACCATGTCGTTCCTCTCCCGCATGTACCGCTCCATGGCATCACGAGACAGCTTCTTGTCCTCAATGTGTGGCCGATAAATTGAATTCGGAATTGCCGAACCACTGGGTATAAGTCCAGTTCCACCTCCACCGCCACCAGTCATTCTTGTAGGCGGCATTAATGCCAAATTGTGTTGAGGTGGACTCGGTGGCAGTAAGGCATTGCCTCCATGATGCTGTGGCGGACTTGGTGGCGTTTGAGCGTATCCACCACCACCTCCTAGTCCAAAATGCGGCATCCCGGTGGCGTCTGAATAGTTGTCTGATCCCAGGCTCTTCATTTAATCCACATCGTCCGCAATCAAAATAAATTTAATCGAATTGAATTGAAAATCACGCGAGAACACCGAAACGCTCACTCAGCATTTAGTTTATCACAGAAGTTAAGTGTGTAAATGGATTGCAGCTGAATCTTTGGCACAGTTAAGCATCAAATGCAATGTTGTCTCTTACAAATTATCCACAAGGACCTATAAAAAATTGTGTAAAAACCAAAGAAAACAAATGAAACAACACAAATTCGTTCACAGCGAGTCCTTTTCAAACGCGAAGCGACAAATGACAGCTGCTGTCAACATCTTAACGGCAGTACAACAAAAATACACAAAAAAAGACGAAACGAAACGAACGACAGCAGGAGGAGCACACTGAACTGCGTCACTTTACACCGAGTGAGTACCGACGGCCGCTGTCAACTTCCTATTGCACAGCACGGTAAGCACTTTTACGAGTATTTACAAGTTCATTTGTTCGTTATCCTCTGTCATAAATCTGGTACGTCCTTATATTTTCTTTCTTAAATTGACTTTGATCAAGTAAGAGTCCACTCGACACCACACAGCCAGTCGTAAGATAAAGTTTAATCGGGAAAACGTAAACACGAACTGAACAACTTCCCACAAAACAAACCACTTTTATCGTCGCACCGAATTCTCAAAAAAGCGTCCCGTCCATTCGCTGAAGTGAGCCAGCATCGTCTGCTGGGCAATTGGAGTGAAGAGTCCGACTGGCGAATGCTGTGGGAAAATGCACAAACACAACCATGTTTACAAACACCTGTTTGTGCACGCAGTATTTTCCCACGGTATGATTGGGTTCGGGTGGTGGCAAAGTTTCGTAAATAATTCACAAAAACTCATCGAAGGCCTTAAATAATCAACCTAAAGTGACATTTTTCAGTCGAAAATTACTGCTTGAGTTGAGAATCCGAGTCGGGGTTGGAGTTAAAATTGGTTTTAAGGGCGGAATTTAATATTTGAATTTTGTCTGAAGGTTCTGTTCGTAGTGTACTCTGTAAGAGTGAGTGGGACGAGTGTGCGTGCGAGTGGGATGGACAGTGTAATTTTGTTGTTAATATTTGATGAGTGATGCCAAGTTCGTCTTGGCTTGGAGAATATGTTTCGAAATTATGCATTGGACTGCGTATAAGAATTCAAATTTGTTTATTATCGTTTCAGGAATGGTTTAAGAGTCGTAGATCCCATTGCATTATGAGTTCTCAATCGCCTCGATACATTTCTCTATCTCATATGACACTGATGGTCCTAGGACGATGTCTGTTTCTAGCTTGCCCAGACTTTTGAGTTTCTCATGTTACATTGTGCGTCCTGGTCATACCAAGCGCTTAAATTCCAGCCTACCGAACCACCTACACCAGCCCCGGTCCAGTATCTTCTGGAGAACCACTTCAAACTCCACTAAGCAGTTCCATTTCCATAGCTTAAATTCCCACCTTCCTGTTTGACTTAAAATTAATACGACACACTGGTGACCAGTTGTCTATCCGTCTCACAAATCGCCAGTCCTCCCCCGCGTTGATTCAAAATTCTTCCCTCAATCAGTTCCCAACATGATTCCCTCCTGGTCTACCTTCCGCATACGAAAACCGCCGCATGCGAGTGTTTGTGTGCACAACGAGCGCCAGATAATGGTCTCCTCGTATCTCGCTGAAGATGACACTCGTTGAGTTAGGATGAACGAGGTGGTTGGTGGCGAATGGGGCGACGTCCGCAGTGGCATTCACACTAGCACTAGCTCCGGCATTGTAACTAGTACCGAATCTCTTCCCCACACAGCCGGCATGGACATTTCCATTGATGTCGATGATGGTGGTATTGGTGGTGGTGGTGGTGCGATGATGGTGGGGCTGGCCGGTCGGCCCGCTCGGTCGTGTGACCGTGGGAACCAAAGCGATTGTAGAATTTTATTCCCTCTCTTTCGAGTGTCTTTCTCATCGGGCATTGTGTAGCTTTTTTTTTTCTTTCTTTTTGTTGTTGTTCTTCATAACTCATCAAAAATTAATACGAGAAAAAATACAGTGTGCGGGTCCCCGAGCCACGAACGTCTGTCTACGGTACGGATGCGTTCTTCATTATTAACCAGTTTCGATTACAGCGCTTGGATTTTGTTGGTTTTCCGCGGATACAGAAGCCCGGTCGAGTTGCGATTGTGGGTGTAGGGGTGAATGCGAGGTAAACCCCATGTCAATGTGTGGTATGTGAGTTATGCGATGGTGTCAAGTCACTTAGGCTGACTGCGACGCACGAGTGATGGCTTCTGCATTGTGGTTGATGAAGGTTGACTTGCTGGACAGGGTTGGGTGGTGGACTATTGATTTTATTGTAACAACTGGTGTCGTTCACTTATGTTATGATGACGGTGGTAACGATGAATAATTGAAGCCTGTCACCCTGCCTGTCTCTGGCTGACACGTCAGTGCAGAGATCTGGCAAATGGAATTCATTGATCCGTCGCAATCGACTTATGAAACACACGTGGAGTTCTCCATGGAGTTGTTAAGGTTGCAATTGACCATTCTTCTGTGTTTGACTTCAGCGAGCTTTATC
This sequence comes from Eristalis intricaria, assembly GCA_964034865.1. Taxonomy (NCBI): domain Eukaryota; kingdom Metazoa; phylum Arthropoda; class Insecta; order Diptera; family Syrphidae; genus Eristalis; species Eristalis intricaria. Next base: position 1,037,425 of record OZ035877.1, on the reverse strand, counting down.
GTCTGTTCAGCTTTTGGCTTGCTATTCCAATTCAAGAACCTCCTTTCTGACTGAACGAAAAGTTCGTTTAGCTTGGGTCTTAACCATTTCTGATGACGGATGGTGCCTTTGCTAATGTCGGTGAATGTCTCATATTCTTGACATTCATTTCAGATTGATTCAAACTCAAGCCAAAGATGATTCTAAATCCATGTAACGAGGGAATGTTTGTCACAGCTCACTTGTCAGGTGCCTTGGTGGGACATCCTCAACGAGCTGCCAGTTGGTTCAGATTCGAAACAGGTCCCTCTTTGCATCCAAACTGTTCGTTCTAGTGCTCTGAATGTGCTCTCAAATCCCATACAGTCCCATAATGACCTAGAAGGCTACCTTTTCTGCCACTTCACAAGTCCAGCAGACAGTTAATGTGTTCCTCAAGTTAAATGGCCAAAGTGTGCATAACTTAGTCTGCATTATCATTGCCAGAGCCACCCCCATCCGTCGAGGACTCCATGGCCAAAAGTTCAGCCAATTCAGGTCCCATTGTCTTTCAGACTTGCAAGCCCCACCACAAAAGAACTTGAATTTGTCTTCTTTTTTTTTGGCATTCAGTTTCTTTCCTCGCCTCATCTAGGCATTCTGCCGTTCAGAATCCCTGTCTTCTGTGTGCGTCCGGAAGTTTGGTTTCGTTAAACAGGATAACAACTGAGCCCCCACCGCCACATTTCCATTTTCATTGTCTGCACGAATGTGAGGTGAGGAGCAAGGAGGTGGGAAAGAATATTTCCTTCATTCCACTCTCTGATTTGAATAAATACCTCTAAGAAGAAAAGACGATGGAGGTAAAAAGTTTTCCTCTTTCCTCGGTTGGGGGAAATCCTCTCTTCTCCTAGCCCGTGTTTTCCCCAAACCCCCACTCCTATAGTTCTTATCGTCATCCTCGTCATCTCGTCTCGGGCGTACATAAGTCACACACACTCAAGTGAGCTGTCTACCAATTGACAGAGTGTGAAAGATAAATATGTTCTTATGCATCTTTACAAAACTTTGGGGCAAGTTAGGCTGTCTTCAAGTGGTCGTAACATTCGAGTGCCATTGCCACGGAAATGGGGCCACGCAAGCAGTGACTCCAGTCCAGTCCATTCCAAAAATCAATTTAAGTTTGACCCTCAGTTCGTTTGTGAATCGCAAAAGCGTTGAACCTTGGTGGAGCCGACCGAACTGACGGGTCCACTGCCTGCCAGCGTCAGCCTTCAAGCGAAACTCATTCAATATGTATTCGTCAGCGCATAATTAAGTTACGAGAGTTGTTCTGAAATATTTCGCAACCCTTTTGAGTAATTTTTGGCCCCCAGAAAAACTGCCCACTAAAACTTTGTGGTTTCACATTTCGGTTGGTTGGATGTGTGAGCCTGGTGTGGTGGTTTCGCCGCTTCAGCGGATGGAATCTATTTAGTTTTGTGGCAACGCCATCGCCGTAAAGGAATTCTCAAATGTGAAATCCTAGTCCACCCCCACCGCCGCCACACAAAACCCCAAACACACAAAGTTTTGTCGCACAACTAAGAAGCTGGGAGCTACCAGACGTGTGATGGCCAAATCATCTGTGGCTCTCTCGACTTGGTCTTTTCGCCGTTTTTTTTATTTTTTGCGTCCTCGACGTCTGGCTGAGGGATTAAGCGAAAGCTGGAAACTGGTGCACCAATGCCGGTGCCGCCGAAGAGGAGTCAGCTCGGAAAATGTTCCAGCCTCCGGGTGGTAATCCGGTAGAAAATCCAAAAATTTATTCCGAAACCAACACCTGGCTGGTTGCAGTCTCTTTTTTTCCATTTCCTTCCCTGCCGCCCCCGTCGGTCCGTGCGCTCTCGGGAGTCATTTCGTATGCATCAAGGTGAGGGCACGTTCATATCATCAACAATGGATACGGATATGAAATTCGTTTTTTGTTTGTTTGTTTTATTCTTTTTTTTTCTCCTTCTTTTACATCAGGTGACTGTGTTTAGTTGGATTTTATTTTGGGGTCAGGCGTCGTTGAAGCCTTTACACATCAGCGGTCGCCTGTCATGTGAATTATGCATACAGGGTGGCTCTGTGTGTGTGTTTGCTGAAATTCAATATATTTTGCTTGCCACCGTCGCTTTGGTGGATGTTCATTGGCTAAGCGGTTTAATATTGTCAGACGCTTGCACGAATTCCGCAAAATGATGGCGAAATTAATTTATGGGGATTTGATGCATTCATGCTCTGCTCTCGGATGGACTGATGAATTGAATTGAATTATTCTTGTGTAATGGACTCTGGGGAACAAATTCTTCGTATGTCCTCCTGAGTGAACTCAAGCCATCTTGAGGGTGGATGGCGCATTTAAACATCCACCATTTGTTCTTCTCCGTCATCTCACGAGCCAGCAGTTCATCTCCTTGGAAGAGCTCATGTAAATCCAGTTCAGATAAGCTTCAAAGATGATTTCAGAACAAGTGTCCACCAGCCGCCACGGCATCTTGCCTGATGGAGCTGCTTTGCATGTCCTTCCCCCGAACCCATGCGATGCCATGTCGAGCATGTGCTTCCACATTGGCTTACTAGCAATCCGCCGGGCGTAAGTACATGTACCGACCAGAACAAAACGACATTGAGTCGAGTGCTCATTACTGAAGCATGTCGTACAACCTCATCTGCTCGTACTCTGCCCTCGCTTTTCAAGAATCCAATTGCAGTGTTGCATCATGTGGTGCGGGACGGACTTGGACTTACAAGGACGAAGGCCATTCTGCGCATCTGGATGACAAAAGATAATCCGAACATGCATAGAAGCTTTGCTTTATTGATATTGTCCTCTTGTTCACTCGAGTGTAATTGAATCCGATGTACGACAAGACATGGATTCTCCGCCTTCTCTCTCAAATCCCACAAACCACCCAGTCCCCCCGTCCGAGTGCAAATAATTAAAATCGAAATAACAAATGTCTCGAGACTGTGGTCGAAACAAAAAATGTCGTTGTGGTCGGGTGGTGGTGCCACCAGAACCCGCTTCCGGTTTGTTTGACTTGTCTCGAAATAGCCCCGATCCAGCGGCTGGGGGATGTGGAATATTTAGAGAACATCCGACGGCATTGATGAGGAATTATTGAAATTTGTTTGAGCAGCAGGAGCGTGTCAAACAAGGGTGGCAGCAGCGCCGGTGTTCGTCGTGATTGCATGCCGAACTCATGGAATATGCATTAGCCCGTGGAGTGGGCTGAGGATGGCCGATGAGTGAACGTGTTTCACTTGAATTTAAAGCGAGAACCTCTGTTTAAAGAGATGAATCCACGTCTGCAATGCATAAAGATAGAGGCGCTTCTAGGAAATTTGATGATCAAACTTCAGTTCTAGCTTCTGTGCAGTGTATGAGGAAGTTCCATGGATTCCTGGAATTCATGTTTCAAATTGCAGTCACGCGTGCATCAACTAATCACTAGCCAGACACACTCGTTTTCTGCAGAAGCGAATGGGGACAATATTTTCAATACACTCTCCCCCGCCGTCACATAAAGTGTTGCCGGATCCCTTTAAATGGTTGCTTAAATACATGCCATCCATATTTTCCATTTGTTCCTCTTTAAAGCTTTGAAAAATGACGCTGCAAGCCAACCCACCCCATTCGCATTCGACCCAGCCATCCGCATACACACTCATACACCCACCCGAACACATATAAATATTCCATTCTATTTAACCTCAGCGACAGAGGATGCAGAATACCCCGCTGATGTCCATGGCAAACTTGCAAAATCCTTTTACTTCCCTGTTTCCTCTTTTCATGGCTGACTGCGGGAAATCGAAAGGAACGACAACGGTGAACGGACAGAGGGTGGACGAGGCGACTGAATCGCATACCAACGAATCATTGGACTGCATCATCACCGTCATTCCGCCCGGGGGACTGGGGGCTGGCCGGGTGGCATGGAGAATGATGGGGTGCAGGACACGACAGAAGAATCGCAATCAGCCGATGATTGTCCCCCGATATATAAGGCGTTTGAGGGTTGTTTCACCATATTGTGCGCTCCCTCGTCGACTGCTGCTGCTGCCGCTACTCCTACCGGTGGTGCCGGAGCGTAGGAGGGCGAGAAGAGACATTTTTAGTTTACAATTGGTGATGGTGTCCGTTTTATGCTTTTTCTCTCTTCTCTCTCCCCTGTGTTTCCCGGCAACTGCAGCAGTTTTCTTTTTTTTTCATTATTTGTTTGATGTTTCTGTGTACATGACATGTTATCACGCGCCACCATGTTTTCCCCGGCTGTTGGCTGGACGGACGACTTGTCCTCGAACGGGGCAGTCGTGTTTGCCCGGTGAAAGCAGGTTGCCTTGCTGTGCTCGTGTATCCTTTTGAGGCGACCAACATGACGCGTCACCATCATAGTCAACGCGGCCGCCCTTAACATGTCTACTCCTGTTTGTTATCAATTGATTGCTTTCTGCTTGGCTTTTGTCGGCTCCATTCAGTCGGAGGCCAGTTGGTCAATGGGATGACAATGATTTACTTACCACGAGTTCTGATACCATGATGTGTGTATGTGTGTGTTAGAGTGTAGGCATTCTCGGTTTTAAAGCACTTAAAGCGTGTGTCCTTTAAGGACTCGCACGTTTGCCGATTGACAGCCACAGCTGTCATGCCTTCGTTTGAGGAAATCTTTTCAATTACATTCGTCTTCGTCTTGGTCTTACGTGTTCCCACTCATATCTCTGTTTTCCCCACTCTGGGAAGTGATTTCCCATGTCAATACGACCAACTTCCATTCGTACGCTTACCTATTTCATGTCACGCCCAGGAAGGCGGGCATAAAGACCATCGTATGGATTTCCGCCTCGATGTCAATTAATATTGTCGACAGCCTGACATTTGTGTGGTATCCTTGCCACACAAAGGCCTGCCTTATCTTCCCTTCCCGTTCCCGTTCAACCATCGGCGCTGGCATATCTAATGAAACACGTTTCGTAATATTTTTTCTCTCTCGTCTAATTAAAGATCAATTTATTTGAAAAAAATCTAAATAATACTTGAAATGGTTGCTGTTCCCATCTCGTTCATCGTTTCATTTTTTTCCTTTCTTTCTTTCAAACTTTTTGAGGAATAACTTTATATTGAAGGATAAATCACAAAATTTGCATGAAATCGAATGGAAAAAAAAATAAAATTTTCAATAATTCTAATTTATTTACAAGAGTCCTTGTGGGGGGACGTCCCTTATTTTTTTTTATTTTTTTTAACAATTGTAAAGGTTACGATTTTTTGTTTAAAAGCTAAATAACGATGTATTCTTCGTCTGTGAAGGGAACAATTTTAGATTTAATAAATTTCTGGTTGTCTATTTGTACAGAATTAGTTTTAGAAATACTCTTTACTTGTTTCTCTGTCTGTGTGTGTGTCTTAAATAAGTTTATTTCTCTATCTTACTCTACGAATAAATTTAAATCCTATGACATGAGTTCATCAGATACTGAAATAGGTAGCTATGAGTTATGTTATATATATTTTTTCTTATTTGGTTTTTTTTTGTACAGAATTTAAATGTCTACTGGGAACTTTCCATTAAGTCTAGAAAACGTGTGCCTGTGGAAACGAGGAAATGACTACTCGCGGCAGTCGTTGTTCTTTCGAAATGCACGTCAAAGGAGAGGAACAATGAAAGAGAGCCCATACCTTCTCTGAACGAACGGCTTGTCAATCTCAGCAGCATATGGGTGGCGTTACAGTCCTAGGTGGACCTGTGACTAGTTTCTACAGAAACCACTCGTGTTGTGCGTTCTACTGACTGCCGGGGGGTCTACATTTTTCACTCACTCAGAAAGTCTAAGTTTGGGAAGGTTTCTCTAAACAGTTGTAGTCTCTGAGGATTGTCAATGACTAGAACGACGAGTGGACGTGAATTCGGGAAGTTGTACGTGTTGGGAACTGAACACATTAGTAGGAGTTTACGCAATACTCAGTACGCCAGGACGGCCAAAGTGAAAAAATGCGTCAATCCATTCCCCACGTTCGCTCCTAAGTCGGCTTATTTTTTTTCGAGCGGAGTTGGGCCTCGTCTCTAATTAGTGGGATCTCTAGCTAGCGTCTTTCAATACCCTAGATTCACTTCGTCTGGGTCAACAGTCCCACAAGTTCTACAGGTCGTTGAGCCTGGAGTGGAATTCTCCACCCAGCCTGATCTCTGGGAAATCCATCCCCTATGTCCACTTTGTCTTCTCTGTGTTGCCTTAGGGTTCCGCAAGCCTGGAGTGGACCTGGGCCAATGAGCCTATATGTCGAGATGCGGAATCCATTTTAGTTGAGGTCCTTCTCCACTTGTGGAAGCCACCTTAGTCGCAGCCCCATTGTCTCTGAGTCTCGGTGAAGAGTCTTTGGGCCGAAGTTTGCCATATGCTCAAAGTGGCCTAATCACTTTAGACGGGATCCCTAGACGCCGCTGTCATCGTCCGTACAATTATCAGTCCAATCTCCACCCCCGATGCCCTTAACGGAACGTAGGTGTTCTTCATCCACTTTTGAAATTGTCTTTACCTCTGCCTGTAGATGAAGAGTGGGATGATCAATGTTTTGTCTAGAGAAAGGAATTTGATTAGAAACGTAGGCTCTACAGGCTGTAGCCAGAGTTAAAGAGTCCTTCGTTCGTTTGACGTTGGTACTGAGCCAATGCCTACCACTACGTCGTTCCACATTCCACAGGCACATGCTTTCCACAGCCCCCAAGATGTTTAATTCTAATAATCTCATATTTTTTTTCTTATTTAAGAACTTCTTCAGATATTGAATAGGATGCTTGTAGATACTATTTAATAATATTTACAAGTGTTCTCTAGTAATCAAATTAATATAATTTGTCTACTCCTCTACACATTTACAGTCGATTTCTGTTATCATATAATTATCTAAGATTTAAATTGCTTTTCATGATCTACGATTATACACTACACAAAAAAGTTCAACTCAAACTTAAACTCAAACAAACCCAAAAAAAAATACTCGTGAGCATATAGTTTCACTTTATTGCTTTTACCGATGGCACAAGAAAGTTCGGAGGAAAGTTGAGAATTCTTATGGAAATGGAAATAAATTTGAATGGATTCGCTGATGGCGGCAACCACCGCCTACCAATGCGACGGGATGAATCCCCGTTTTTATGCTTCTTTAATTATGCCCAGCTAAAAACTCAATTATATATTTCCGTTGACGTTGCGTTTGCTTAGTGGGGAAAAATATGAAGTTTTTCTCTTTTTTCGCTTAACTTGGGCTTTTTGTTGATTTGTTTGCGTGGGAACGTGGGTCTGCCAGAAAGAAGGAATGAAAGAAAGAATACTCTATCGCTTATTTTATTTAGAAATTTCCGCTAATTGTTTGAATCTAGTTTTTGTTTTTATATCGATTTGAATTTGAACAGCAATAAGAACTCGTGTGTTCGTCTACCATGCATCTAATTATTTTTTGTTTCCTTTGGTTTAGTTAAGGATTCGATTAGGAAAAAAGGAAAGTGTAAGAAGAAGAAGAGACTTGAAAGAAGGAAGAACTTATGGCTTCTTGTTTTGTTTTCGATTTTAAAGGCACGAAATGGAAATGCGGGTTATACAAGCTAAGTGTAAGGAAAAAGGCATATGTGACACGTTTCGTGGGACAGGCCGTGCAATTCACTCTCCTGTCGAACGAAGTATAAAGTATTCAAATTAAAAATGCACGAAATTATCCGCACGTGTTGATTTTCACTAGAATGTCGCTGTGATTAAAATCCTTGTTGGCAGCAGGTTGCATTCATGTGTGTTCAGAATGACAGCAGCAGTAACTGTGGTCGTGTTTGCCATTCACCGTCATCCATCGCTCGCGTGTGCGCCCGTTTATCGCACCCATTCTCTGTTAACCGCTCACGGATTAACGACGTTTAGCTCAGGTATTTACACCTCTTTATTCACGTTTCACGCTCCCAGTCTATGAATGCAAAGCGCAGAAAGTCAGAATGCGAGGCAGGAGGAAGGACGTTTCGTAAAAGCGAATTTAATTTTGAACGGAGACGGAGGCTGGAGAAAGGATGTCGGCCATTGAGAGTCTATGCGGGATTGCTGTTTGCTGTTGGCTCCTGCTGCTGCTGCTGCTCATTTCCACACTCACTCGGTCTCGTAAATATTAGCTTTCTTTTTGCTCTTGCTCTCCCCTCAATGCAGCCTGAATTCATTGCACCCCCTGCTTGTGCTGCTGCCGGTGGGGGTTGGAATAAAATGTTGCGAAAAAAACAACAGAAGCAATCGCTTGTGAACTCAACTCGCGCACATTCACATACAACGTCTAAGGATACACAGAAAGTCATATTTTTTCTACATATCATTTTTCTTTTTTTTGTTTGATTTTGGCACTTTAAGTATCACCCAAGGAGTGAGTTGAAGATACACATCTCAGATAGGTTTCGTAGTACAACTCGAAGAGAGAGAGAGAGACAGAGAGAAAGCGGTGTGAGGAAAGAAGATGCGTGTGTTTCTTAGCTTAATTTATATGTTTTCGAAAATCTCGAAAGAAGCGTTGAAAACGTGCGCTCGCCTCGTCTCGTCCTTTGTGGCGGCGCGGCGGCACTCCAACTCCTCGCCGCGCTCTAGTGGTTCATGTTTAGTGTTTTTCTTAAGATTTTGTATTCTCGTTTGATGTATGTGTTCACAACCATGTTTTGTTTTCACTTTGTTTGCATTCGAAAATTTGAAAAGAATCGATTTTTTGTTTGTTCCTTAAGCTAAAGATAATCCATGACTATACGTACTTAAGCAACTATTCAAACAAAAAAAAAAGTAAATGTATTTATTGCTGCTGCATGTCGCCGCCGTTTCCGAGACCGGCTTTTGTTTCGGGCGGTACCTGGAAAGAGACAAGAACAAGAAGACAAACGATTTCATGGAGAAAAAATCAAATTAAACACAAAGACAGAGTGAGAGAGAACGAGAGAACAAAATGACAATGATAATTAAAAAAGTTACGTCCAAGCTATTGCAAAAATTTACTTAAAAGCTCTGCCAAAGCATCAAACGTTTAACAACAGACACTTCAACATGCTTGACATTTTATACTGTTTTTCATTTTTTTTTTCTTTTTTTCTTTTCGACAAAATTATGTACTGAACCCATTGCCCTGACATGTACGAAGACTTTATGTCTCAGCTCGAGGAGGGAATGGTGTTCTTTGAGGTTGCCCCTTACATTTCTCATTCGCAAAAGTTTCATACACACGAGTGTCTCGAGAGATGATTCGTATTGTGGAGCAAAGTTCGAAGTGCAGCTTGGTTGGAGTTGGATGGAATTACATTTTCTTCGAAGAGCGACGGTTGGGGAATGCTTGTTGAGTTCCGATCAAGTTTATAAATGTCTTGTCTTCCGTCTGATTTTTGAGCGAGATTTATGATAAAAAAGGAATGGTTTTGATGGGAGATTGGATTCGAAAATCAGTGTTTCATGGAGCTGCTGTCCGAGGTGGATCTGGGACTAGTTTCTACAGCAAGTACTGATGGACGTGGACGTTAAGATGAACAATTAGACAATTAGGTCTTGTTACTCAAGGTGATCAAAGTTTGGTTAGGAAGAAAGAGTGGCTGCAGCCGACCTCTTGTGTTATCACGCGGATCTAGAGAACTTTGTTCCGCAAACAAGTTGGTGCATTTGATACAGCGGTGGAGAATATCGGCTCTGGGATCAGTATACAACGACGAAATTGGCAGTGGATTGGTCACACGCGACGGAAGGGTGACAGCTATATAGCTAGCCAAGCTATGCATTGGAACCCCTCAACACAGGACGGCAGAGGACCTGGCGGTCCGAAGAAAACATCGCGCAGAACGGTGGAGAGTTGAAGCACATTGCCAGAAATAAAACGCGATGGCGCTTAGGCGTAGTTGAGTCCCTTTGCCTCACAAGGGGATACAGGAACTAAAAAAAAAGAGGAAGATGGAAATCTCCATCGGCAGCTGGGGTCGCTGCTGTTGAGGAGAAGATGCGCGATAGTTTAATCCTTCTCTGCGTCTCTGCGAAAGTCGCTGTGGACCCAACCTTGAGGAATGTGTTCCAATGATGGCGCCGATAAGTGTTCTAAGATTCTACCAACTCATTCTGCTCACCCTGTATGAAAGTCTCTGATTGAGAGTAGGCCTCAATTATGACCTGTGCCAGTCGACTATCTCCGAGTTGTGCTGGCAAGCCTTTCCAGCTTCAGCAGGAGTGGATAGCAGGTCTCCGCCGGAAAGAGTACTCAAGTATAAAATTCGCAAATTTCTGGAATGCCACAGTGTCTCGGCACTCACACCAGTAGGATGCTCGTCCAAGACCTATGAGGCAGTTGACGGAACCGTCTAGTTAAATGAGATGGCATCCAGAGATTTAATCGCCGCCTATCTATCGAAGCAAATGACGAACGAGTCTCCCCCAGATAGACAGGCTCCGGTAAACGAACTGATAATTGCGATCAAGTTGTCTTAAATTCGTCTTTAAATTCCCCCCACTCCATCAAAAGGAGTTGATGTCTCTCTCTGGAGGATAAAAAAAAATAACACATTCTGTCATCGCAATTTCGAAAACGAGGTCGCTTAAAAGTATACAGCGAGCCTCCAAGTCCCTCAAGTATCCACCCACATCCGGCCATTAATGATGCATGAAACTTGTCATATACGCACGCACATACATACAAAATTATTGTCGACCAATAGAAACCGTTGATTTACGTATTCTCAAAAGCCCTAAACGATCGGCAACTTTACGAGCCGCATGGTGACTTAATTTCCTTTCGGGCGACACTAAGGCACACAGTTAAGGGATTGCCAGCGGCGGCGGTGCTGGCGGCGGCATAACGTAAGTCTTTAAGCGCCAATTCCTGATAAATCATAACCATGCGGAAGAATCGTTTGAAAATTTTTTAAGACTTTCTTCCCGCAATTATGCCGAGCCGTTTATTTGATTTAATGGTCAATTCGCGCGCACACCAGCCGGAGAAAAAGTTAAACCCATTCATCACGGGGTAGTAATTACCAGCCGCTCTCCCACCCCCGAGTTGACTCTCCCCGCGGGACCACTGCCGCGCCGCCGATACAAAGTTTAGCACACGCGACGTGAAAGTTACGCATTTCGCCAATCAATCATTTGCCGATGTCTGTCTTTCAGATGGAACTCTTATTTCAATTTCCCCCGGGAGCCGTCGATAAGCCTGGAGAGTGCTGCGCTGGCCGGTGACAGAAAACACCTTAATCGCTGCAACCCGTGATTTGTGTCCTAAAGTGATTAATTAACAAATGTTACTCCTCCCCCCTGCGGCAGTGCAAGACATCGACGACAAAGCAAAAGAAACAAAAAAAAAACGAAAAAACGAAACGAAAAAAACACACCCAAATAGTACATCAAATGACAAGCGTCCAAATGGGACAAGTTAGCAAAACACACTGGATACGACACCAACAAAGAACAGAAGCACAATTGACACCGGACCACATTCACACACGCACACACACGCACTGGCACACAGAAGTGACACAACACCGATATGAACACCAAGGATGTTTGGATGATTACCTAACTAACTGCTCGTACATAAGAATGGACAAGTGAGTGGTGCTGGGGGATATGGGGGGGGGGGGGGGGGATTGTGTGGTTAGTTTTCTGTTTTGGGGGAATTTCCCAAACTCCCCCCGTCAGGCCGCGCCGTCTCTGGTACTCGCTCCCTCACGCTCACCCTCACCCTCACTCGCGCTGCCGTGTTGTCTGTTTTGTGTTTGTTTCTGTTTAAAATGCATATTCATGTGTTCTTGTTGTTGTTGTGGTTGTTTGGATTCACTTGGCCGCATAGAATCTGTGAAAGTCCAGAAAATCGCCCGGCACCCCTTCGGACACATTCTGGTAGTTCTGGTTGTCGTGGGGGCAGAGGGAGAGAAAGAGTTGATTTTTTGATGTAAACAAACAGCTGTTTGCTCCTGTCACTTACCAGCTTCTTGAAGCAGTCCTCGAAGAATCCCGTCATCGATCTGTACAGATGCCGCTTCACGCCGGCGAGACTGTGGCCCTCATCGGGGTAGATTTGCTGCTTGTACAGGACGCCCTTGGCGGTGAGAGCACGTGCCAGGACCATCGACTGCTGGAAGTGAACGTTGTCGTCCGCCGTGCCGTGGACCAGGAGGAATTGTCTCTCGCGCAGGTTGTCGACGTACTTCGTCAGATCGGACTCCTCGTACCCCTTGTAGTTGTCGGTGACGTTGGGGAAGCTGAGGTACCGCTCTGCGTAGGTGGAGTCTGAAACGCAAGGAGGCGCGGTGCGTTAGACTGTCTGGAGGGAAGACTGATGGGGACTTACCGTATAGCTTCCAGTTGGTGACCGGTGATATGCTAATGCCGCACTGGAAGATCGACTGCGTGCTGGCCAGCGCCAGGGCCGAGGTGTAGCCGCCGTAGCTCCAGCCCCAGACACCCATGCGCCGTCCGTCGATGAAATGCAAATTGTCCCGCAAGTACTCGCTGACCTCGAGCTGGTCGGACACCTCGACCGTCCCGAGGCGCTTGTAGATTTCGTGCAGCAGTTGATAGCCTTGGCCGCTGGATCCCCGCCCGTCAATCTGCACCACGACGTAGTCCTTGGTGCCGGCCAAGTAGGTGTTCCAGTCGATGTGCCACTTGTCGGCGACCAGCTGGGTGCCCGGGCCCGAGTACACGTGCAGAATGGTCGGGTACCGGGTGATTTCGTCCTCTCTGAGAACCGGCGGCATGAAGAGTCGCACTTGAGCGTGGTATCCACCGGATATCATCACCGGGAACGTTTTGATTTGCGGAAGTGCGATCTTGGCCACCTTCTCGCGCAGCCGGGTGTTGTTCTGCACCGAGATGAGCAGGTCAAGAGGCTTGCTGCTCGAATCCCGGCCCACCGCGTAGATTGCACTGGAGGGGATCACGGGGCCCAGGCATTCAATCAGGACGTACTCCGCACTCAGCGCCTCCGGGAACTTTGCCGAGTGGTACAGACATTCGGTCGGGCCAGACAGACCTCCTGGTGGCCTCTTCCGCTTTCCGTCGGCTGCCTGCGGCGTCGGTGGTGGAAACGTCAGCGGTTCCGAGTCCTCCCAGTCGTCGTCCCATGCTGTGACCAATTTTGGTGGTGGCTTCGTGTAGCTCTCGCCGTTCGCTTTGTGAATCTGCGGGCACGTTAAGCACTCCGGAGCCTGCAGCGGAGCCCCCAGCCGCGGCGGGATCGCCGAGACTCGGTACAGATGCTGCTGCGACGGCAGCTTCTCCGGTGTGCCCAGGTAATAGCTGTGAACGGAAAAAAATACGATGACTTTCACTGACCCGCATTCACTGATCCAAGGGGGCGGGGGGGCTCACATGAAATTATGGACCTGGTCCCAGTGCAGCAGCCGGTTGACCTCATACTGTCCGTGGGTTATCGGAAGGACCCGCTTCTTGGCCACATGCACATGCACTATGTGCCGGAAATATCCTGCAAGCAGACAACTCAGAGCTCAACTCACTGTGCACAGCATGGCGGCTGCAGCATTACCCACCTGAGGCTCCGTCCCGCAGCGGGGAGATCGCAATGTACGAGGAAGCATTCGAGGCGAATAAAGGAACTGAAATTGTGTCAACCCAGCCACGGCCGTCTCCGCTAATCCGGTGGGTCTGCGCCAAGATGGAAATCAAAGGAACATTAATGGAATGAATTCAAACGACAACGTGGACATGGAATTGCGAAGAATCATGCGAAAGGGCGGCTAACTCTTGACGGATGATTATGATTTGTTTTGCGAGTGCGGCGCGGCTCTGCACTCTCCTCCGCAGAACTAGTGGAGGTCGTAAATAATCCTTGCCAGCTGTGGGCGGCGACGACTGCGGTATTGGATGAGAGGAGGCGTCCCTGGTGACGTATTGCTTTGATAAATGGCCGCTTTGTCTGTGTCGTGTTTGTTGTTTTGATTACTTGCGTGCGTCTGTGTCTGCGCTTGGGAGGGGGAAGGGGTGGGGGCAGATTTAGGTTGAGGAGAAGAATTATGAATCGTTTAGTGTTGGAACTCGGGAAGCGTGCACATCATGTGCTTGACAAGGATACGCGCAACGTTGGATGATTAATTTCGCGCCGGAATGTGGATAGTGTTCTGCAAATTGAATGTCACTTGCATATGCAGGGTTTGAAGAGTGAGGGAGTCTTGATAGTTTCCTTGCCATTTCGACAAAGACACCGAGAGTAAGTGGGGATGTTTGGACAAGTGCTCTGAGCCACCACTTGGGCAGTCCCATTTTAGTCATCTGTCAAGGTAATTCCCTCCTCCAGCTGGCCAGATGAGACGAGACTTTCTTTCAGTTCAGCGTCCTTGCAAGAAATTCAATTTCCCAACCATTCCTCGTCCTGCCCGTCCTCTCTCGCTCCATGATCCATCGCAATCCTTATTGCCACTTCCCAGTCAACCAGTCGCCGCAATAACTTACCTCGAGACACAGAAAAACAGGACTCTTGCACACGCTAACCACCGATATGTTCTGCGGTCGATTTAACCACACAACACATATCTCCGTCTCGCTCACCCACTTCGCGCTGGTAACGTAGTGATCCCTGCAAAGAGCCAAGAAGGACAGGGGAGAAAAAGCGAGGAGAAAAGGAAACAAATTTAATAAAAATTATTCAAAAGCATAAATCGGTTGCTTCCGCATGGCCTCCCATCGGCCAGCTGTCCGCCCCCGCGCCCGCACCAGACTTACTCATTTATCAAGACCTGAGGCGGTTTTATGTCTCGTATACGGATGTTCTTCGGGTCCGCCAAATCGGCAACACGTAGCTTCACGGTTGGGTTCTGTGTGCCGGGCTTTGGATACCTGCGGGATGGTCGAGAGAACAAAAAGGAGATGCTCAATTTTTGTATTCATATTTTCACTCAGTGCGACACACAGAGGTGGTGTCCAAAAATTAATTAATCCTGAACCCCAATGTCACACGTGCCGCGGCGAGGGAGACGGGCTCGTCTGGGTGGTGGACGCGCCGTTAACCTTGTCCGTGATTGAATCTTTGTGAATTTCACACCCCAACTGGATCTGGATTAAGGGCAGCCAACAAGCAACTTTACCCTCTTTACTTCGACGCGAGTGCGAGTGCGTGTGTGGGGCTGTGCCGGGAAGCAATTGCGTGCCAAATGCACGCTTAGGCGGGCTTAATTGATTTCACAGCTCGCAAAAGACGCGCGTGAGTGTGCATGGGTGTGATACGGTGTTTATGTGATTTTATTTGTTAATTGCTTTCAATCAGCCATTATCAATGTTTTACGGTCCTAACGAGCACCGGGGATGGAGGGTGGAACCTATAAATACGCATGTACCCTCGAGAGGGATTTTGCGGACTTTACTACATTGTTTGGAGGCTCGTAAATTCGCACAGCGATTCCGGCGGAGCAGTCTTTTGCGGATATCCCGAAGACAGTTTATTTCACGAGGTGGATTACACGTCTATCTATAGCCGATGTGTGTGCGTGCCGGGAATACAACCTCGGTGGCAAATTGAATTCCATTTTGCGCCACAAACAACCACACAGTGTGCGAGTCGATGATATACATCAAGTCGAGCCGAAAGTTCTTTTCTCCTCCGTGGGATTGTATGAAATTTAAATCTGTGCCTATCCCCACGCATACAAGCGACTAGGACCGACCGAATGTGGAGGCAAGGCAAGGATGCCGTATAAGGTATTACATCTATTTCGACACGCAACAGGTTTTGGGAGTATCTTGATTGTTCTATTATCCTTGCCTTCCACGTTGCCGCCCTCAATCTCCATATCACAGGTGGCAAGCGGCAGCGGCAGAAGCAACTGAATGAGAGGTTATCGAGAAAGGCAAGTCTGGAATTCATTGTAATCCACCTCGTGGTGGTTGCAGCTGGGAGAGGTGGATGGTGAATGGCTTTCAATGGTTGAGAATTTGTCTAGTGAATTCGGAAAATTATGTAAATCATGAGATTCCTTACATGCGCTCGATATCCCTCCTCCTGTCTGGAGATTCACGTGCTTTGGGGGTTAATGAAAATGATGATGTGGATTGGGAAGAAGGACTCTCCCTGGAATTAACAAGGAGTCGTTCATCAACAGATTTAGACGACACTTTAAGCCGTTGACCTGTTCAGTCTTCGGAGTGATTGAAGAGGACCCTTTCAAGTGGCCCATTTGTGGATCACTTATCCAAACCCTTGATTGACTGGATGTTCTTCTAAGCAAGGGACTGAAATTGTATTCGAAAGTCATGTGAGAGGCCATTGAAAATAAGTTAATTGACACTCCCTTTACGAGAGCAGGTGGAGGAGGGTGGTTGGACGCACCCAAAGCACCGGAAACACGTTGATTGAGATTCCAGTTCAAAGACAAATGGCAGACCATCTATCGGAGCTAAATGCCTGGCCAATATTTCACAGAAAATGAATTTGTGGAACGCACCCCTTTCCCATATGTCTCCCTCTCGATACTCGGCCATGACTGTGAAAAGGGATTACACGTGAAAAATGCAAAACACTCACCTTAACGATCTAATTTCCGGATACAAGTATGCGTTCGCATTGCCGCCGTTCGAACTCGTGCCATACCAGGCGAATTGCTGCTCCTGCACCATCGAGTCATTAAACGAACCGTAAAGCATCAGATGACCATCGTCAGACATCCAAATTGCATGATTCGTTTGCAGAATCTCCTCTATTCAACAAAAGTTGCGTACATGTAAATCTCTCTCACACACACACCCAGACACTACACTCACCTTCGTAAAGCCAATCCGGTATGCCGTTGTAGACAACACCCGGCACGGCGTCCTTCGTTACGCGATACACTTGATTCGAGCGTGGTCCCGGGACGTAATAAATGTCGTAGTTGTACACTAGGAGAATATAGTTTCCAGATGGTGTGAATCTTGCATAATGCAGGTACGGCCAGTCGTCGCTGTGCGCGTCGATTTTGATTTTAATACTTTCGCTGTGTTCCACCGCAGGTGTGTGTGTGTGAGAGAGAAGGGGGAGGTTAAAGAAAATACAAAATTGTAAAATTGATTTTGATAGACACACAAACACACTTACCTCGTTTGAATATCAAACACTGTGTACTGAGCCAAGTACGAGTGTCGAAATAGTTTAACTACGTTCTGGGCGAGCAAAATGAAACGTTTATCTGCCGAAATTGAGAATGTGTGCGGCGCAAGGGTTTTCTGCGTTGAGGGAAACGAAAAGATAGAACAGACAGAAACGAGAGTTTAATTAAATCTACGGGGAACTTTAGCCATACCTGGCAAGTCGGCGGGCGGGCTGGCGCTGGGCTGGTCGTCGTCGGATCGGAGTTTAATTAAAACGACGCGCGACATGGGCAACTCCGGAAGAGAAAAATATCGCTTTACAGCGTGCGCGTGTTTTATTGTTTTTTGTATTTTTTTTTTGCATCAGGATGGTGACAAGCGTTATCGGATGATGCTGGCCGGAGGTTGCATTTAACCGAAGCATCGTCACGGATAATGACCAGCAGATATGATTGTTCGGGTTAATAATATTTTAATTGTTGCCACAATTTCATTAAATGTGGCAATAAATGAATACTAATTATCGTCGGAATTAATTGTTATGGTTTATTCATTCATGCCGCCCTCCTGCCTGCTCCTCCCAAGCACTGGTAGGGGCGGGACTGCATGTCAAAATTTATGTATTCCCATTGGACGGGTGTGTGGGAGGAAGGAGGCGGGCGGGTTACCTAATTGCAATCAGGAGAAATTACCATTAATGGGGTGGAAATCGTTAATCAGTTGTGATGAAAGAGAGGGAGAAGCGGATAAAAGGTTGTGTGGACCTTGATATGGACGCTCAGCGAAGTGATTGATTTTTTGCCTGAATTGATTGGTTCGTCTTAGAACCCATTTGAGTCTCGAACGAGTTCAGTTCAGTCCAATCCAAGCGAGCTACAGCACCTTCTTCCTTGAATCTGCCTTCTAACATCTTTTCTGACTCAACAGAACGTCTGCGGAATTTTTTTTCCCACCTTCCCACCTTTTAAACATAACTCTGGCAAACTTCAAAGGGAAATATGTATGCGCTCCCACTTCCCACATACCTCTCACCTTCGCCTCCACGCTTCTTAAACATTTTCATTAATTTTTCTTTTCCATTTTCGTCAACTTGGTCCGAGGGTGAATTCAACTTAACCTTTCCTTTGCTCTACTTAACCTTGAAACCACCTCCTCTGCCACTGCCACCGAAACAAAAAAGTCACCAATGACTGACTTCTTTAGCTATTCGACGTTAAAACAGAATTATTTACGACTCATGCCTGAGCTCAAGTCGGGCAATTCGTGCGCCCCCGTTACACTTTTGGCAATTACAACTCCATTAGGCCAACAACTGCCGAGAGTGGGACTTGCTTGGTTTATTTATGGCTTCACCTCGTTCCGCCCCGCAAGATTCTCTCTCTCTCTGTTTCTCCCTCCGACTCATGGATGGCATCTGAAGTGCTCCAGCGCGGCTATAAATCGAAAGTCGTTTCTTGGTCTAAACTTTCGTTCGTTCGCAATTTGTGGTTCAATCGAATTTGAGAAAAAAAAAATAAAAATCGTAGCTCCAGGAGTTACGTGAGTGTTTAGCTGCTTTCAAATGTAGGGGCACGCGATAAATATTCATAACGCGAACCGGCTTTGGTTGGAAATTATTGGAGGCCTGCCGTCTTAGAGTCGGTAAAAAGTGATTTATGGTACAGCCAATGGCTCGGTAAACACGAAGGCGGGCACTCGCAAGGTCTAGCTTCAATCCTTGGCACCGAATTCCAGTCGCAGCCACGTCAGGACACCAGTCGTTAGAAGTCAAGACATCGGAGCTCGCATGCACCTCAGTAAGTCTTCGACTGAATTATCAAATAATTCTGCAAGTGCTCTCCAACGTTTGAAAACTCTCCCTCAAGTGGAATTTACGATATTTCCAAGCAGATTCCTCTCGTGTCCTTGTCAATGGGGTCATTATGGTTCCTTAAGTACATTCTCCCTATCCGCGTGCTTATCTTTATTACAACGCTTCGCATGTCGAGCGCCATGATTTATGATACATTTTTCTGTTTCATTTGGCCACAAATGTGCTCCTCCAGCCGACGACAGACCGCCGCGCCGCGCCGCACTCGATAAGAAGATACTTACGAATGTAACATTTGACATCAAAACACGATCCGATAGATTGCCAACATTCAATAGACTTATTCTGCCCCACTGGTCCTGGTAAATGAATTCCTCGGCTGTGTGGCAAAAGGATGTTTGTTTTTGTTTAAGATTAAGATGATCATTTGTTGGTTAACTCACCGTTTATCCATGTTCCATTGGAACGTTTGGGCAGGAACACACCGTCGACGATGTCTTGAAGTTTGATGCGTTGACCTTTGACGCGTGGCCCCTCATCGGGTGGTGTCAGTAGGACCTTTGATAAATGCAGAAATTTTATATGTTGTTTTCTACTTTGAATTAATTTTGGTTGTGGTGGTGGTTACACGTAACGTAACGTAACGAACGAACGAACGGAGATATAGAACACACGGGAGAATACGAAAAACACACAAAAACACAATGTCGGGGGACAATCAGTTCTAAGATGTTAAATGCGGTGAATGTGATTTTTTTTTTTTTTGGTTTTTTGTGAATGATTTAAGGATTATGCAATGAATGCGGAGATAGTATGCACACACCCTGTAGGTGGGGGTGACTATCGGGTACTTACCACGGATGTGACAATCAAGGCGAGAACGATTATGATAACAAGAAGGGCTATGAGGATGCCGCGCCAGTTGCGTTGATTTGGATTTCCCGATACCAACTGAAAGAGAGAGAATTGTACTTAGTTTCAATTAGATTGGTGACAGTCTGGGAGGGAAGGGTGAAGATGTAAAGGGGAAAAGACGAGTGGGGTTACAAAGGAAGGTCTTTAAATAAACACATTTAAAGACGTAAGTAAGTAAGTTCGAAAAAGGAAGAAGGAGGCCCATTGTTTCATATTTCTGAGGTGGACAGATCAAGTTTCCACCGCCAAAAGATGGTGTGGGGCTTGAAGAATTCACAAAATGCCATTTTCCAAATTATGCCGACAAAACTTGACTCCGGTCCGAAAAGTCAACGCCTCCGAGCTTGTGTGACAATGAAGCAGAGGATGCACGTGCCTAAGAAGGGACATGGAAGGGTAAGGAATTAGGAAGGTCAGGATCTAAGGAGGAGGACCATAAGCAATAGGAGGTGGCTAGCCAGGGATCGAGTTGGCAGATGCTTCTTGGTTGAGGCACAGGTCCACTCAAGATTGTAGCGCCTGTAGAACTTGTTAGACTGTGGCGCTGTACACAGAAAACAGAAATACAGGGAGTTGACCAGTGCGATGGAAGGTGGCTAAAACTCAGACTCAGACTCCTCATGAAGCACTAGCCTGTGATTGACGCTAGCTTGAGAGCCTGATTAGTTGAAACCCACTTCCTCCACCACGGATTCTAGCGTGGCGAAGGAAGTGGATCGCAACTAACTAACCGCTCAAGCCGGGTCTATCACAAACAATAAAGAAGGATTCGTCGCAAAACCTTGAGAGCTCATTCAACTTATTAAGTTATGGAGCACTGGTGAACAGAATTCTGTTCTAGAAGTCGAACAGAACCCCCTCCAACTGGTCTAGACCTAATCTAAAGTCAAACAGTTGATCAGCCGTACCTCCAAGTGGTCTAAACGTCCACGCCAGTATTTTACTCGCAACTCTTTGCCTACATTACATCAACAACCGTAACAGAGGTCAGCGTCTATGGTTCCCACACACACACACGCCCTTCAACTGCAGATTTGATCTGGGTCTGGCACAGGTTCATTCCCCCGAGGACTTCGTCCAGCTCTTATCATCGTCCTGACGTAGATGTTATTCTAGTTCCTCCCTTTTGTTGAACGAAACCAGCTTCTCTGACAGGATTAGTCCACTCCGTGTAAACAGATGTGAACCCAGCCATGTATCAAAAAAAGGCAGCCCCTAAAACAAATCCCTTTGAAGTGGTTTCCTCTGCTCAAACACACACGCACACACAGCCAAGTCATGGCAACGTTATGTCTCTTCGAAAATGTATTCATCCGGCAAGTATAACTAAAATCCAAGACCGCCCCAAATACAAATCCCATGCACTCTGCGTCAGTGTATGGCTTACAATCGAAATTACTTCCATCAACGGACAAAGCAGTCAGGACCTCTTTTCCACCCCCACCTCCAGTCCGTCTGCTGAAGTTTGAAAAGATTTACCAGTAAGTACTTAATCTTAAATTTCTTATAAACAACTCGAATCTCGTTTGTTCGCAGAAGAGGAGTGCGTTCGCAGCAAAATACCTTTTAATGAGCGACAGCGGGCTTGTGTAAATTTTCATAACCAAAGTTTTATTTTCTCCTGTTTTCCGCCACCCGCCCCCCGTCCCCCGTCCCCGGTTTCATTCAATTCGAGTTAAGTGTGTCATCCAGGAGGCCGCCGGGGCAACCCTCTTTGAAGGAGCATTTACGAAGCCCGACAAGACAGAGGATTTGTCGGCCTTTGTGTGGGATAGAAAATAATTAGTCTCAGGTCCGGGGCGACCCGAAGATGTGTATCTTTAACTTTGGGCGAAAAAAACGAGAAACAAAGTTGATTACTTCGGGAGGACCCGTCTGTTGGTGGCCGAGCAACAAGCAATTTGCCGCGTTTAATTCTTGAGCCGGGAATGTTAAGAGAAACTGCTCCCCCACCCGAAATCAGCAAGCACTGATTTAAAAATCCATGTGCTAAGGTCATGACTTTCAGCATCCACACATGAGCGGATTCCGAGTTAACATCTCCCCGCCAAGGACCCTGTACCGAAAAGGGTGAACAGAGAAAGTGAATCCCTGAAGAAGGAGATGCCGTAGGGTGCATGCTCTTCCTTCACTGGAATGCGCTTTGGCGCACCTCGTGGAATGTCACTTGTGTGGATTAATGATTGCACAGCCACTTGCCACTTGTACCACATCCTCGCTCCACCGAGCCTCCACCTCTCCAGTTTTCACTGTTGGCCGCCACGTCATGGTGCACTTAGGACGTGACCATGGCTGTGACATGGTTGTGTGTCACCCCATTCGCCGTCCTTAGGCATGCCACGAACCCAGCTGCGACTAATTATTATGGTAAGACACAGACAAAATAGGCGGCGGCCGTGGTAAGGGTGGTGGCAGCAGCCAAATAGGGTAACATACTTCGAGATGAACTACTGCCAGGCTGGGTGTGTGTGTGTGTGTGTGGAGAGAGGGGGGAGTGGTGTGGCAAACCCGGAACTGGGTCAAGTGTAATTTATGCTAATGAGTCTCTCTCCCCAGTCTCCGCGGCAGCCTCTCTGCAGAGAGTCAACAATAGAAAGGCTTCTTCTTCCGCCCTCTCCGGCGAGATCCGGTCCACTTGGTATTAGTAGTTAAATTAACTGGAGACAGATTTGCCGTTTGCTGAGAGCTTGTGGATTTCATAGGCTTACACTGCAAGTCCTCCAAACCCCGTTGAATAAATATTTTCATCTCACGCCTTAAAGAGTCATTACCAGAATGCCGACAGATTGTCCACACACTCTCCTCCCCGCCCCCCCCCACACACACGTGGAGTCCCTTTCTGGTCTAATTGAGTTATAGTCTATCATGCGCTGGTGCGTCTTGTGCGTTGGCGAAGGGTTGATGGAAATCCCTCACTCATCATGACTGGCTGGTGCCATTGAGGTGGATCTCTAGCCACAAATGCTTTCAAAATATTGAATAATTAATCGATGACTGCTCCGGGGAGGGAAGGGGTCGATTGTGACACAACCCCCTCTGCAGCGTATGTGTGTGTTTACAAAAATTGGAAAACACGTTACAAAACGAGGCGAAAAGGGCGGAGATTTGAATAAATCATTTTTGATGAGGGTAAATTAGATGTCGGAGGGTTAAGGAATTTTCAATGTTCCTCGGGTGGAAAGTTTCCTCGAAATTGGATTTTAATTGTATTTTCTAAATTTTGTAAAAGCTTCTACTTTGCTGGCACATTACCGAAGTTCCTCTCTCGGGAGAGGGGGGGTACTAAT
This sequence comes from Eristalis intricaria, assembly GCA_964034865.1. Taxonomy (NCBI): domain Eukaryota; kingdom Metazoa; phylum Arthropoda; class Insecta; order Diptera; family Syrphidae; genus Eristalis; species Eristalis intricaria. The sequence continues at coordinate 1,014,370 of OZ035877.1, read as the reverse complement.
GAATGCAGTTATAGTGTGATGTGTGTTGAATTTTTTCCCGTGAAATGCTTTAGTTGTCGATGAAAGACGTGAATTGATTTGTACCGCAATCAGCCACTGACAGCTGACAAGGGGTTGGATTTGACTGGCCAATTGGATTTGACTATTTCAGGAATTTGCACTTCTCAGCGCTGTCGCTACCAAATTAACCGAGCATCTTGACGGCGACCTCATTGACTGGTGTTGCGAATCGGTCTTGTGGAAGGTTGAGAAAGGTTGGAGCCTTCATTCGATTTGAAGGTCGTGATGTTATCCGTGATGAGCAGGAGCTGTCAGCGGATACAAAAAATGTTACTCATACGCCTGAGTCTTGAAAACATGTAATAATGATTTATTTTTACTGGAAATTGTTGGAGCAGAAGTCAATTGGAGCAGGAGCCGGCTTTATTCGATGCTAACTTTTTTGAACAACAACTTCCACAGAATTCTGTTTCTCAGACAAAGTCGCAAGCTGTCGCCACAAATCAGCCTCTTTCGAGGGCAAGCCACGATATGCAAAACACATGTCTGCGACGAGGAGAAACGATTTTCACATTTTCGCATTCCCACCGAAGTGCTTGACAGAGCCGCAAAACTTCCAACTGCAAAGTTAAACCGAATTCAAGTCCAAGTCATTCAACGGAAGCCTTCTTCCGCAAAACTTGGACCATAGCGCCACCCATCCGCCCACACACATGTGTAGTGTGCGCGAAGCTGACGGAGATAAAAATGTCAAGACAATGTCAAGATATTAGTATTGTCTAACTCACTTGAGATATTGAAGAGACATTTTCACATTCGCTTCACTTCTCCTTCACGTCGCCACTGGCAAAGGAGCGCCAACGCACCCTTCCGAGAATGGTGTGAGATCGTAAATCCTCTTGAAAAATTAATGATGACGGCAGAATTTTGAAAAATCCCTCCGAGGTGCTGGCACACCTGCCCGTTGCTGAGAGTGAGTGAGTGAGTTTTGGGAAATGAAAAAAAATGCTTCTGACAGCCTTTCAATCTTTCGCTGTAAAGTCTCCTCTTTTCGCCCTCCCCATCGTTGTCCTCACCCCTCCATCTAATAGTTGCGATTGATGAAGAGCGTTGAAGAGATACCGGAGCCATTGTGTTGATGGGGCCATACTTATTGTGATCAATTATTGCGAGAGCGGCCGGTGTTCCACCGTTCTGTCATTCCCCGAGAGGATTCTTCTTCCAAATGCCACGCTGAATACATGAATTTCAATCGTGGGGGTGGCCATGACAGGCGCTGCTGAAAGGATACTCCGGGGACGTGATGATTGATGAATTGCAGCTGCTTTGACAGATGAAGATGAGAAATTGGAATGAGCTCAGTTGGAACCCCAGCCGGAGACAAGGCTAATCTTCTTAGCGTGCACTGTGTTGTATGCTATGCGCACGCCAATTATAACAGACATCCCAGCAAGCTCATTGTAATTAGTGCTTTAGAGGTCGTGAACATGAGCAACCCTGACGCGCGCTGATTGCAATCCGCGAAAAGCCGATTATGCACCACAGCACAGACGTGCGTATCTGCAATTTGAATTTTCCGCAATTTGGAAGCAGGAAATTGAATCGGTTCCGCCGACACAGTGAAATTAGGGAAAATTAAAGGAAATTAAATATCCGCCGTGCAGATATTTATCCACATCCGGACAAGAACTCCGCTCTAGTTCATTGTTTCGCCGGTGTGAACAGAAAAAACAAAAACAAAAAGGTCTTCACATCACCCACCATCCACGAGCAGAGCAATTTGCGCAAGTGTTTGCCTGCGATCCGAGCATGAGACTCTCAAGGTGAGGCGACGAGTGCTAGACAATTGATTTCCCAAGGACATGCAGACACTTCCACCGCTCAAGACTGGGTAATTTTATTCCAGTCGACGAGGTGGAAAATCTACAAAACGTTGTAACCCGATCGAACTGCTTTCAAGTGGGGCAACCAGTCACCTTCCGCAAGAGGGATAAAAATATCTGGATTTTGGTTGCAAAGTTGCACAAAAAAAAGTAAAGGAAAGCGCCAAGTCAATTACAGCGAGAGAAAAGGGGGAAATTAAGCCAAACAGATGGGAAACTCTGTAGTGCACGGAAAAAAAAGAAACGTATTTTTAATTACCATAACTTTCCCTTTGATGGATTTGTGCCACCCATCCGAGCACTGGATCGCCCCAGCAAATGCAATGATGACTGAGCCAAATTGCAACTTAAGCAGACCACCATCAGCTGCCTGCATTAAGTGCTTACGAAGGTCTATGTACCTCCGTCACGGAGGAGGACTGCGTTTTCGTTCTTGTAGAAATCCCCATCCCCTTCGGGAACCCGATCGATGGAATTGCATTTAATTTCAAATGGCTTTTGTGCTTCGCAGCAAGGAATGCCCAAGATTGCATCTTTTCGGCAACCATTCCGGGAGGGGGGGGGGGATTCGTCTCTGCAAATATGATTTGCATTATGTAATCAATAAGTTGAAGTGCATCGGATATCGATTTCTTTATCCACTCGCAGGAGCAGGAGCGTGTCTTCGGGGTTATAAACTTCAATGAAAGCTCTCATTATCCGGTCGGGCTGGTTTGAAAAGACCGGTGCTTGGTGGTGCTTCAATTAATTGGTTTATCTTTTAATTAAGCCATTATTCGGGTTCTTTGCTCCGAATGAGGCTATTCGGGACGTTAATTACGTCTCTGGTGGCTTGCTAAGTTGAGCCGCGTTTTTGATTTGCAGCATTTGTCTGCCAGATTGGGACTTGCTAAAGATTAAATATCAATTAGCTGGATTTCATGGTTTCGACTTCAAACTCGAACTAAACGCCCTCTCCACAGTTCGAGACGCACTTCTCCTTTGACTTTGGGAAATCTTCTAACACAAAAGTCACCGCCTTTTTTTGGTAATTATTTCGATTCGCGACCCATGATCTGTATCGAGTCTGTAATCTTTTCCTGGTTGAGTTCGAAAACTTTCGCTCGGGCTTCGGTGAAGTTTATCCGAAATTCAATGTCGCTTGGATTCGATGTGGGGACCTGACATTGAAACAAAATAATCGAAAGGACGTATCACGGAGAAAGTTTCATGCGCCAGAGGTCCGCGTCCGGTTCAGTGAGTTGGCCAGGAGTTCTTATGGCATCAAGTGTGTGACTGCAAACAGACGTCATTATCTGCCCACGCGTGTGTGTCAATCAGTTCGACAAACAGAAACCAATTCAGCGATTCACATTTGCACTGCAAACCGAGGAAACCTCGCAGTGTGTGACAAAGATTTCATTTGACTAGCGCCGCATGGAGATGGCAGCCAGAGTCATTGAAGGATATCCGAGGTGAAGCGCGAGGAGCAAACAGAATGTTACACTTACGCTATCCTTCCTTTATGCTGTCTACCATGGCAGCATGTGAATGAAGAGGGGTTGGATCAGCGAAAAATTGTCGCGCCAAGGGGTGCAATTACGCTGAAAGTTCCATATGACGATGGATGTTTGTGTGTCCCCTTGGATGGGGTCCTTGTTACGAACATCATTGGCGTATGTACACACGAACGAGTATGTTTGCAGGTTTGGACAGGCGTACACTCCGGCAGCAGAAAAGTTGGAAAGGGCCTCTACGAGAAGAAGCAGCAGAAAGAAGGAAACGCTCACAGCAGAGAAGATCCCACAAAGTCCTTTCCCCCTCAATGACTGGCAATGAGTGGATGACTGAGCGTGGGTACACATACTGAATGGCTAAAGAAGCTGTAGGAGCAGCAACAGCAGCGGCTGCGGCAGCGACTCCCCATACGTGTAGTCAATTAGAGTTATTTTGCATAATATGCTTCCGTTCCACAGAGTCGGCGGGGTGGCCTGGCAGAGGCTTTTGCCTCGTGTGCATCAAGCATGAGGCAGGCAGGCAGGCAGTCAGATGCCGACCAGGAGCCAGAAGCAGGCATTGCGAAACGCACGGGATAATTTTATTAAATGGCACTTTTGTTAAACACACAGTGGAAGTGAGGGCAGGCGGACGGGGAGCGTTTCTCAGCAGTAATTCAATTCGGAACCTCAAATTCACGGATTAATGCACTGCACAACGTTAATGAGGTCACTGGAGAATGGCAGGGAATGGAATGGAATGCCTGCTTGTGCATTAAGTGGTTAAGGCTAATTTCGGTCACCGGCAGCGGACCAAACAGGTCAGGCGTGCAGTGCAATGAGAAGGCAACGCACAGCCTTCTTGGATCATCGTGCATACATATGTGGCCCGTGTTCACTTGGGTAAATGGTTGCCCTTTCAATTAACCCCAACAGTTCGCAAAGAAAATACTTCTGACATCCTTCCCTCAGTCGTCAAGGGAACAGCACACACAAGGCAAAGGCACGTGTGTGCGGAGCGGTGGCAGAAGCTGGATTAGAATGTGCTCCTCTATTCTATTGTTTGTTCAAGAATAATGGGTAAAGTTAACTGAACACTATCTGCGGGCTAGAGGCAGACGATGATACTCCCGGAATAGGGGAGTATCTGGCCTTTATCAAACTCCAGAGAGACAGAGAACAAGACACACACTGGCTCCGAGATTAAACTCACAAAGCCAGTGATACCTGCGTGGTGAGTTCAGTTCCCCGCATCATTACTTATTGAGAAAGAGGTGAGCTGCTGAGCGATGGGCATGGCGGTTTGGTGGGTAATGATATGATATCCCGGCTGGGGGATTGAATGGGTTGCATGGCTGTGTGTTATCAAGTTTCACTTGCGGAAGAGGAAGCGGGTGGGAGTTAAAAGTTATTGCGCACATTCTACCCATTCACTGTGGGGGAACACAATGTACAATGTATGATGTGAATATGATGGAGTCCTTGTGTAAAATGTGAACGACGACGAGGATGAGATGATGAAAAGGGTTGTAGTATAACTCTTTTGATTATAAATAGACAGAAAGGAGAGATAACGATGATGACGATGATGATGAGGAGTCCTGATAGGAAGTAGTTGGAGGGAGCATCAGCTCCGAATAGTACTGGGTGGGGATTTTATGAGTGGGGTGCACCCAGATTGTAGATGGTGTCATGGTCACAGGGAACTCGTCGAACAGGGGGTGAGAAGTAATTTGTGATGAATTGGTTTTCATAAAATAGCAAGTATTTCGACAACCAAACCAATGAGGACTGAATTCAGTGTAAGTTCATAACCCATGCTTTGCTTCAACCATTCAACCGTGAAAACGTTCCCTTGCAGATTGAACATCTCATCCGCTGGTCCTGTCAACGAAGGCGACTCCACCAAAAACCCACAGCAACACTGCCCACCCCACCAGCCAGTCTCGATCCATCCTTGAAACTGATTTAATCTCAAGCGCCGTGCGTTGACTTCGCATGGCGTTTTTAAGATTCCACAGACATACACGTTGTTAGCAAGAAATCTAATTAGTACTGAATATTTATAAGCACTTCCATCTCGAATGTCCGCCTCCGCAACAATGGAGATGGAATCCCATCGAGGAACGATGTTATCATCACAGTTAGGGCGGTTTTATCGTTACGTGATATGATTTACATTTTTACTACCGACCCGTCCGAGCTGACGACGACGACGAAGGAAATAACGACACACAATGTTAGTGTGTGTAACAAATTGTTCCCTGAGTCCTCTTCGGCTGGTGTCCACTCGTCAGAGATGTAAAGTGCTTCCTGTGCGTGGCCCTGTCCAGTCCCCGGCAACATATCGATACGTTTGCCGATCTCTTATTGTATAAAATTTCGCATGTAATTGAAACCTTATTTACCAGCATCTTTCACGACGAATGAATTCACGTCCCTTCCGCTCCCTCCTCACATTCCCGTCGAATTTGTATTTATTTTTCTGTTTTGATATGTGCTCCTCCTGTGTGTGGGAGCTGACCAAATGGCTGCCGGAATCGTCCGTCTTCTCGTGCGACTTTAAGACTTCGCATGAATGTGGACTGGGGGGGAGGATCGATCAGCAATAAAACCGATTCTTCGGAGACAACATTCTGACCGAAGTTGAGCCACGTAACGTGGCGCTGGATTCGGGGTTAAGATGCCCTCGACGGTTATGGAATTTTGCTAACAATCAATAAAGTGGGAGAAAATCACTTTGCACCCGCTTGTCGAGGGCGGCGAGAGGCTGTTTTAGGCGCGATCGATTTTTGCGATTTTTTTTTCATTCCCATTCGTGTGGAAATAATTTTCCAATCGATATGTGAGGACTGTGGGAATCCACACGGAGAGAGAGAAAAATACACGATGCCCGTCAGCCCACCTCGTTGCGGTCTTGCGGCTGAAATCACGCTTGAGTAGTAGGTCAAATAATTTGATTTCACCCTCGGTTCTGATTTTGAGCACGGCGCCGAGCTGCTTCGCTCATCCTGTCGTGCGTTTATTTATGTAAACGCGCAGTAATCCCCCGTCAAGCAGTGCCTCCGCTCGGACAATTTGTCAACGTTGCTGCCTCATTATGGACGCGCACTCACTCACTCGCCCACTGCCATTCCGGATCTGCAACGAGGTGCTAGCTGTCTTTGTTTGAATATTTTATGAATTAATTTTATTTGCACGGCATTATGGGTGAGCAGACTGAGTGCCGAGGCGGGGGCAGGGAATTAGAGTAGTTCCCTGAGACGCGCTGGCAAATAATTAAAACAAACTGAGATGATGTAATTTATCTCAATTTGCCTGGAAGTAATTGCATCCACAGTGAACAAAGTACTTGTGGATTAATAATGAATTCCAAATAGACTTGTGGTCTGGTCGCCTTCTCCTAGTAGAAGGGGCACGGGCACTGCTGTGTATTTGGAGAATTGTTCTCGACGGATGTTACGTATACGCCGGGATGGATGCGGGGGCCCAGATACATTTGTTTTGTCTTGTTAATGAGAGTTTTTGTCATTGCCGGGGATTGTGTGAGTAAATCTTTTGTTTCTTGCATCAGTTTGAGGACTAAGAATGCCACCGAGCTCAGGAAGGTTGTGTGGAAATGAAAAGATTCCTGTGGCAAATAGCTCCGCACTTGCTTAACGAGGGAGACTGAAGGTGAGGGGCTGCGGAAATTATGTAAGTTTGGATGCGAGATAGAGGAACAGATGCCGTCGAGGGTGGAGAGCATTAACAACTTGTCTCATTGTCATTTGAAGACTGAAATATACTGCGAAGGGATGAGGAAGGAATCTAGATTAGCTTCAAGCCTGCAAACGTGGATCTGCAAGGAGAAATGCGTGACTCCGCTGTCGACAACAGAAATGCGGAATGTCTATACCCCAGGACATTACGTTATTGTCGACAGCTACAATTCTAGGGTTGGCAACGAGCCTGCCTTCCTTAGAATCTTCCCAGGATCAAGATCCAGTGGAGTGAGGTGGATTGTCAAACACCAGAGACATGAGGGGTTAGGATTTGTTAAAGATTTAGATAGGTTGTGTTAGGTAGAAGGAGCTGTACGGAAGGACAGCAGCCGCACTTGGGCCGGGCCAACATTGGCCCATTTTGCTACCACGCGGATCTGTTGCAGATTTGAGAATCTTATTTTTCTCTCTACAGTCCGGGGAAACTGGGTCTCATCCAACAAGATTCCTTCACCAGCTTTTCACACCAAACCGGCTAAGGTCCCCATCGACATGTGCTCCACCTTGTACGTAAACGACGGGAACCTCTGTTGTCCCAAACGTCGGAGTCGAAAATTCTTCGGGGCACGCTCTACATGTCCTAGCCATCTTAGGCGTTGTGCCCGCAGACGCCTGGCTAGACTCCCGCCGCTGGACAGCCCTTACAGTTCGTGGTTGAACCTTCCTCTCCAAATGCCATCAACGCAAACAGGACCTTGATAGCTCTTAATCTGCTTTCTTTTTAACCTCATTTCTTTATTTGTACAACACATTTTTGTGACGACAAGTTCGTCCCCATTTCCCCACAAATTGAATCCAATCGTCAGCTCCAACAGGTCTTCAGACTTCAATGGCAACCGTTCGGGAAATTAAACCCACGGCTTGCATCAGATTAAGCAAAGCATTTCCGTTTCCCTTCGAGAAACGAAATGAAACAATTTAATGGCAACTCGTTCAGTCCGCGCAATGGATGGTAATTACACGGCTGCCCTTCGGCTGGTCATCGCCGCGTTAATCTCTTCCTCAAGACGAAGCCCATTAGGTCACTAGTCGTTATGATCTGAAAACGGTCGACACGACACGACGGACCAAAGCGCCCCCATTTCCTTTCTACCGATCGTCGGGCACCTGTGAAGTCCTAAATCCAAATTACACCCCACCGCGGCTATAAGTTATCATTAGGAAATCTGCAATAATTTTAACTCAATTAAGGAGCTGCCACCCGTGGGAGCGTGATAAATGCTTCTACAGGTAAATGCCATTTAAGGCGATTTCGTAAATAGATTTTGGAATGGATACACATGCAAAAGAGAAACTGTGTGTGTGGAGGAAAACAAAAAAAAACACAAAAAGAAATTACCTCATCGTCGTAATTATCCTGTTCGGGCATTTCTTACACCAAAAAATGTTGTTCGTCCTTAGAACGAAGAGAAACAAAAAACGAAAACGGAAATTCACTTAACACCCGAGACTTTGACGCTTAGTCTGCTTTCTCTGCACGCCGCCCGCGTCGTCGCCTGAGTTGTCCTTCACGAATTGAACTCGTACTTGGATCTGGGATATATTCACTCACACACACACGCACACACTTCTCCTTATAAGTCAGTCTTTTCGTGTGGTTTTGGGGCTGCTGACTGGTGACGGTGGGATGCTTAGTTATGCCCAACACCTGTGGACCGCAGAGGCATCCGACGACTACTACCCTTCGTGCATGCGCCTCTCATAGTGTGTGCAGGAAACACAAGGACGTTGCTGCTTCTAGCTATCGCGGAGTTCTTACCTTCCCTCGTCGACTGGTGTTCGGTGTCCTTTCTGAATTTTTGATCAAAAAGTTGGACTTTCTTGGTATTAATCAAAAAACAAAAATCATAGAAATGTCCTTCCTTTGAAGCGGACGCTCTCTCGCATACACAAACACACACAGTATGACCTGACGGTGGTGAAGTGGCTAGGGATGATTTCGATTCAATTTGCTTGGGCTTCCTGAAAGTGCATTAAAAATGTTTAACATGAGTAAAATCGTTAAATAAACTTTTTTTTTCGGTTGTGCATCCTTGTTTGTGGGTGGGTGGGTGGTTGGGTGTGTGTGCGATGACGATGGCATTTAGTGACATGGCTAGTAGACTGCACCCAGTCTGTGCATGCAATTTATTGTGTGCTATCGGTGACTTTGACTCTACATGGGCGAGAGGATGAGGTGACATTTCCCACTTTGCTAAGTGTGTCCTTCTCTCTGGGTGTGCGTATGTACAGTGTGGTGTGTGTGTGTGAGCTTGTGGACTGGTAGTGCTTTGAGAAGAGCTAATGGCATGCATACAAGCGAGGGATGAAGTCCCTTCTCGTTGGGCTCCATCATCATCTTGAGTGACAAAATAAACAACCAAAAAGTGCAGAGTGCAAGGATAATGTTTATTCTAGTGTTAGTTGGGCTAATATTTAGCTTGTTGCAATGATGTTGACTGCTGTCCTTTGTGATTGGGTGTGTGTGTGTGTTTCTGTGTGTGCATTCGAATAACTATTCGCCTCAATAATCAGCCAATTAGTATTCACTGACGCATTGGCGCTGTTTGACTAATTAAATATATTTTAGCCTTATAACGGTAGACATGTCCGTTCCCCAATTCTATCCTCTAGACCAAGTTAAAAGCTACAAAATCGGATTGCGTCACTTTGCTGCAGGACGTACGGTTTGTAAGATATGAGCAAGGGAAGACCAACATTCATGATTTTTTCAATGTCGGGAAATATCATCCTTTTTTCCGCAAAAAGGGGCATTCTGGCGGTTCGCATGGAACTTTTGACAGCTGATATCTCGAGAACGGTGAGTCCTACGAAAAAAATCTAGAGGATGGAATTGGAAAATTCCCGAAAGTGCCGTTATCTGGGCAAATTTTTGAAAAAAACAGGGAAATTTGTTTCTCTGGCGTAAATTATATGAAATTTTACATCGGCTTTTAAGGAAGGTCGATCTGAATTGTTGCTCCCAACGTGAATTTACATTGTGCAAGTTTTCATCACCCTCCATCGTCGGCAAGTTTATATTTTAACTTAATTTATTGCAAAAGGTACCTAATCCATTGAAAATGATACCCTTATAACGGTAGATCTGTCCGTTCTCCAAATCCATCCTCTAGATCAAGTCATCAGCTACAAAATCGGCATACATCACTTTGCTGTAGGACGCACGGTTTTTAAGATATGAGCAAGGGAAGACCAACATTCATGATTTTTTCAATGCAGAAAAATCGACATCTGTAGGGGTTTTGGCGGTTCATATGGAACTTTTGACAGCTGATATCTCGAGAACGGTGAGTCCTACGAAAAAAATCCAGTACACTTTTTTGTAGCATATGACTTGATCTACAGGATGGAATTGGAAAATTCCCGAACGCACCGTTATTTGGGCAAATTTTTGAAAAAAACAGGGAAATTTGTTTCTCTGGCGTAAATTATATGAAATTTTACATCGGCTTTTAAGGAAGGTCGATCTGAATTTTTGCTCTCAACGTGAATTTACATTGTGCAAGTTTTCATCACCCTCCATCGTCGGCAAGTTTATATTTTAACTTAATTTATTGCAAAAAGTACCTTATCCATTAAAAATTATACCCTTATAACGGTAGATCTGTCCGTTCTCCCAATCCATCCTCTAGATCAAATCATCAGCTACAAAATCGGCATACATCACTTTGCTGTAGGACGCACGGTTTTTAAGATATGAGCAAGGGAAGACCAACATTCATGATTTTTTCAATGCAGAAAAATCGACATCTGTAGGGGTTTTGGCGGTTCATATGGAACTTTTGACAGCTGATATCTCGAGAACGGTGAGTCCCACGAAAAAAATCCAGTATACTTTTTTGTAGCTTATGACTTGATCTACAGGATGGAATTGGAAAATTCCCGAACGCACCGTTATTTGGGCAAATTTTTGAAAAAAAAAACAGGGAAATTTGTTTCTCTGGCGTAAATTATATGAAATTTTACATCGGCTTTTAAGGAAGGTCGATCTGAATTGTTGCTCCCAACGTGAATTTACATTGTGCAAGTTTTCATCACCCTCCATCGTCGGCAAGTTTATATTTTAACTTAATTTATTGCAAAAAGTACCTTATCCATTAAAAATTATACCCTTATAACGGTAGATCTGTCCGTTCTCCCAATCCATCCACTAGATCAAATCATCAGCTACAAAATCGGCATACATCACTTTGCTGTAGGACGCACGGTTTTTAAGATATGAGCAAGGGAAGACCAACATTCATGATTTTTTCAATGCAGAAAAATCGACATCTGTAGGGGTTTTGGCGGTTCATATGGAACTTTTGACAGCTGATATCTCGAGAACGGTGAGTCCCACGAAAAAAATCCAGTATACTTTTTTGTAGCTTATGACTTGATCTACAGGATGGAATTGGAAAATTCCCGAACGCACCGTTATTTGGGCAAATTTTTGAAAAAAACAGGGAAATTTGTTTCTCTGGCGTAAATTATATGAAATTTTACATCGGCTTTTAAGGAAGGTCGATCTGAATTGTTGCTCCCAACGTGAATTTACATTGTGCAAGTTTTCATCACCCTCCATCGTCGGCAAGTTTATATTTTAACTTAATTTATTGCAAAAAGTACCTTATCCATTAAAAATTATACCCTTATAACGGTAGATCTGTCCGTTCTCCCAATCCATCCTCTAGATCAAATCATCAGCTACAAAATCGGCATACATCACTTTGCTGTAGGACGCACGGTTTTTAAGATATGAGCAAGGGAAGACCAACATTCATGATTTTTTCAATGCAGAAAAATCGACATCTGTAGGGGTTTTGGCGGTTCATATGGAACTTTTGACAGCTGATATCTCGAGAACGGTGAGTCCTACGAAAAAAATCCAGTACACTTTTTTGTAGCTTATGACTTGATCTAGAGGATGGAATTGGAAAATTCCCGAAAGTGCCGTTATCTGGGCAAATTTTTGAAAAAAACAGGGAAATTTGTTTCTCTGGCGTAAATTATATGAAATTTTACATCGGCTTTTAAGGAAGGTCGATCTGAATTTTTGCTCTCAACGTGAATTTACATTGTGCAAGTTTTCATCACCCTCCATCGTCGGCAAGTTTATATTTTAACTTAATTTATTGCAAAAAGTACCTTATCCATTAAAAATTATACCCTTATAACGGTAGATCTGTCCGTTCTCCCAATCCATCCTCTAGATCAAATCATCAGCTACAAAATCGGCATACATCACTTTGCTGTAGGACGCACGGTTTTTAAGATATGAGCAAGGGAAGACCAACATTCATGATTTTTTCAATGCAGAAAAATCGACATCTGTAGGGGTTTTGGCGGTTCATATGGAACTTTTGACAGCTGATATCTCGAGAACGGTGAGTCCCACGAAAAAAATCCAGTATACTTTTTTGTAGCTTATGACTTGATCTACAGGATGGAATTGGAAAATTCCCGAACGCACCGTTATTTGGGCAAATTTTTGAAAAAAACAGGGAAATTTGTTTCTCTGGCGTAAATTATATGAAATTTTACATCGGCTTTTAAGGAAGGTCGATCTGAATTGTTGCTCCCAACGTGAATTTACATTGTGCAAGTTTTCATCACCCTCCATCGTCGGCAAGTTTATATTTTAACTTAATTTATTGCAAAAAGTACCTTATCCATTAAAAATTATACCCTTATAACGGTAGATCTGTCCGTTCTCCCAATCCATCCTCTAGATCAAATCATCAGCTACAAAATCGGCATACATCACTTTGCTGTAGGACGCACGGTTTTTAAGATATGAGCAAGGGAAGACCAACATTCATGATTTTTTCAATGCAGAAAAATCGACATCTGTAGGGGTTTTGGCGGTTCATATGGAACTTTTGACAGCTGATATCTCGAGAACGGTGAGTCCTACGAAAAAAATCCAGTACACTTTTTTGTAGCTTATGACTTGATCTAGAGGATGGAATTGGAAAATTCCCGAAAGTGCCGTTATCTGGGCAAATTTTTGAAAAAAACAGGGAAATTTGTTTCTCTGGCGTAAATTATATGAAATTTTACATCGGCTTTTAAGGAAGGTCGATCTGAATTTTTGCTCTCAACGTGAATTTACATTGTGCAAGTTTTCATCACCCTCCATCGTCGGCAAGTTTATATTTTAACTTAATTTATTGCAAAAAGTACCTTATCCATTAAAAATTATACCCTTATAACGGTAGATCTGTCCGTTCTCCCAATCCATCCTCTAGATCAAATCATCAGCTACAAAATCGGCATACATCACTTTGCTGTAGGACGCACGGTTTTTAAGATATGAGCAAGGGAAGACCAACATTCATGATTTTTTCAATGCAGAAAAATCGACATCTGTAGGAGTTTTGGCGGTTCATATGGAACTTTTGACAGCTGATATCTCGAGAACGGTGAGTCCCACGAAAAAAATCCAGTATACTTTTTTGTAGCTTATGACTTGATCTACAGGATGGAATTGGAAAATTCCCGAACGCACCGTTATTTGGGCAAATTTTTGAAAAAAAACAGGGAAATTTGTTTCTCTGGCGTAAATTATATGAAATTTTACATAGGCTTTTAAGGAAGGTCGATCTGAATTGTTGCTCCCAACGTGAATTTACATTGTGCAAGTTTTCATCACCCTCCATCGTCGGCAAGTTTATATTTTAACTTAATTTATTGCAAAAAGTACCTTATCCATTAAAAATTATACCCTTATAACGGTAGATCTGTCCGTTCTCCCAATCCATCCTCTAGATCAAATCATCAGCTACAAAATCGGCATACATCACTTTGCTGTAGGACGCACGGTTTTTAAGATATGAGCAAGGGAAGACCAACATTCATGATTTTTTCAATGCAGAAAAATCGACATCTGTAGGGGTTTTGGCGGTTCATATGGAACTTTTGACAGCTGATATCTCGAGAACGGTGAGTCCCACGAAAAAAATCCAGTATACTTTTTTGTAGCTTATGACTTGATCTACAGGATGGAATTGGAAAATTCCCGAACGCACCGTTATTTGGGCAAATTTTTGAAAAAAAAAACAGGGAAATTTGTTTCTCTGGCGTAAATTATATGAAATTTTACATCGGCTTTTAAGGAAGGTCGATCTGAATTGTTGCTCCCAACGTGAATTTACATTGTGCAAGTTTTCATCACCCTCCATCGTCGGCAAGTTTATATTTTAACTTAATTTATTGCAAAAAGTACCTTATCCATTAAAAATTATACCCTTATAACGGTAGATCTGTCCGTTCTCCCAATCCATCCACTAGATCAAATCATCAGCTACAAAATCGGCATACATCACTTTGCTGTAGGACGCACGGTTTTTAAGATATGAGCAAGGGAAGACCAACATTCATGATTTTTTCAATGCAGAAAAATCGACATCTGTAGGGGTTTTGGCGGTTCATATGGAACTTTTGACAGCTGATATCTCGAGAACGGTGAGTCCCACGAAAAAAATCCAGTATACTTTTTTGTAGCTTATGACTTGATCTACAGGATGGAATTGGAAAATTCCCGAACGCACCGTTATTTGGGCAAATTTTTGAAAAAAACAGGGAAATTTGTTTCTCTGGCGTAAATTATATGAAATTTTACATCGGCTTTTAAGGAAGGTCGATCTGAATTGTTGCTCCCAACGTGAATTTACATTGTGCAAGTTTTCATCACCCTCCATCGTCGGCAAGTTTATATTTTAACTTAATTTATTGCAAAAAGTACCTTATCCATTAAAAATTATACCCTTATAGAGGTAGATCTGTCCGTTCTCCCAATCCATCCTCTAGATCAAATCATCAGCTACAAAATCGGCATACATCACTTTGCTGTAGGACGCACGGTTTTTAAGATATGAGCAAGGGAAGACCAACATTCATGATTTTTTCAATGCAGAAAAATCGACATCTGTAGGGGTTTTGGCGGTTCATATGGAACTTTTGACAGCTGATATCTCGAGAACGGTGAGTCCTACGAAAAAAATCCAGTACACTTTTTTGTAGCTTATGACTTGATCTAGAGGATGGAATTGGAAAATTCCCGAAAGTGCCGTTATCTGGGCAAATTTTTGAAAAAAACAGGGAAATTTGTTTCTCTGGCGTAAATTATATGAAATTTTACATCGGCTTTTAAGGAAGGTCGATCTGAATTTTTGCTCTCAACGTGAATTTACATTGTGCAAGTTTTCATCACCCTCCATCGTCGGCAAGTTTATATTTTAACTTAATTTATTGCAAAAAGTACCTTATCCATTAAAAATTATACCCTTATAACGGTAGATCTGTCCGTTCTCCCAATCCATCCTCTAGATCAAATCATCAGCTACAAAATCGGCATACATCACTTTGCTGTAGGACGCACGGTTTTTAAGATATGAGCAAGGGAAGACCAACATTCATGATTTTTTCAATGCAGAAAAATCGACATCTGTAGGGGTTTTGGCGGTTCATATGGAACTTTTGACAGCTGATATCTCGAGAACGGTGAGTCCCACGAAAAAAATCCAGTATACTTTTTTGTAGCTTATGACTTGATCTACAGGATGGAATTGGAAAATTCCCGAACGCACCGTTATTTGGGCAAATTTTTGAAAAAAAACAGGGAAATTTGTTTCTCTGGCGTAAATTATATGAAATTTTACATAGGCTTTTAAGGAAGGTCGATCTGAATTGTTGCTCCCAACGTGAATTTACATTGTGCAAGTTTTCATCACCCTCCATCGTCGGCAAGTTTATATTTTAACTTAATTTATTGCAAAAAGTACCTTATCCATTAAAAATTATACCCTTATAACGGTAGATCTGTCCGTTCTCCCAATCCATCCTCTAGATCAAATCATCAGCTACAAAATCGGCATACATCACTTTGCTGTAGGACGCACGGTTTTTAAGATATGAGCAAGGGAAGACCAACATTCATGATTTTTTCAATGCAGAAAAATCGACATCTGTAGGGGTTTTGGCGGTTCATATGGAACTTTTGACAGCTGATATCTCGAGAACGGTGAGTCCCACGAAAAAAATCCAGTATACTTTTTTGTAGCTTATGACTTGATCTACAGGATGGAATTGGAAAATTCCCGAACGCACCGTTATTTGGGCAAATTTTTGAAAAAAAACAGGGAAATTTGTTTCTCTGGCGTAAATTATATGAAATTTTACATCGGCTTTTAAGGAAGGTCGATCTGAATTGTTGCTCCCAACGTGAATTTACATTGTGCAAGTTTTCATCACCCTCCATCGTCGGCAAGTTTATATTTTAACTTAATTTATTGCAAAAAGTACCTTATCCATTAAAAATTATACCCTTATAACGGTAGATCTGTCCGTTCTCCCAATCCATCCACTAGATCAAATCATCAGCTACAAAATCGGCATACATCACTTTGCTGTAGGACGCACGGTTTTTAAGATATGAGCAAGGGAAGACCAACATTCATGATTTTTTCAATGCAGAAAAATCGACATCTGTAGGGGTTTTGGCGGTTCATATGGAACTTTTGACAGCTGATATCTCGAGAACGGTGAGTCCTACGAAAAAAATCCAGTACACTTTTTTGTAGCTTATGACTTGATCTAGAGGATGGAATTGGAAAATTCCCGAAAGTGCCGTTATCTGGGCAAATTTTTGAAAAAAACAGGGAAATTTGTTTCTCTGGCGTAAATTATATGAAATTTTACATCGGCTTTTAAGGAAGGTCGATCTGAATTTTTGCTCTCAACGTGAATTTACATTGTGCAAGTTTTCATCACCCTCCATCGTCGGCAAGTTTATATTTTAACTTAATTTATTGCAAAAAGTACCTTATCCATTAAAAATTATACCCTTATAACGGTAGATCTGTCCGTTCTCCCAATCCATCCTCTAGATCAAATCATCAGCTACAAAATCGGCATACATCACTTTGCTGTAGGACGCACGGTTTTTAAGATATGAGCAAGGGAAGACCAACATTCATGATTTTTTCAATGCAGAAAAATCGACATCTGTAGGGGTTTTGGCGGTTCATATGGAACTTTTGACAGCTGATATCTCGAGAACGGTGAGTCCCACGAAAAAAATCCAGTATACTTTTTTGTAGCTTATGACTTGATCTACAGGATGGAATTGGAAAATTCCCGAACGCACCGTTATTTGGGCAAATTTTTGAAAAAAACAGGGAAATTTGTTTCTCTGGCGTAAATTATATGAAATTTTACATCGGCTTTTAAGGAAGGTCGATCTGAATTGTTGCTCCCAACGTGAATTTACATTGTGCAAGTTTTCATCACCCTCCATCGTCGGCAAGTTTATATTTTAACTTAATTTATTGCAAAAAGTACCTTATCCATTAAAAATTATACCCTTATAACGGTAGATCTGTCCGTTCTCCCAATCCATCCTCTAGATCAAATCATCAGCTACAAAATCGGCATACATCACTTCGCTGTAGGACGCACGGTTTTTAAGATATGAGCAAGGGAAGACCAACATTCATGATTTTTTCAATGCAGAAAAATCGACATCTGTAGGGGTTTTGGCGGTTCATATGGAACTTTTGACAGCTGATATCTCGAGAACGGTGAGTCCCACGAAAAAAATCCAGTATACTTTTTTGTAGCTTATGACTTGATCTACAGGATGGAATTGGAAAATTCCCGAACGCACCGTTATTTGGGCAAATTTTTGAAAAAAAACAGGGAAATTTGTTTCTCTGGCGTAAATTATATGAAATTTTACATCGGCTTTTAAGGAAGGTCGATCTGAATTGTTGCTCCCAACGTGAATTTACATTGTGCAAGTTTTCATCACCCTCCATCGTCGGCAAGTTTATATTTTAACTTAATTTATTGCAAAAAGTACCTTATCCATTAAAAATTATACCCTTATAACGGTAGATCTGTCCGTTCTCCCAATCCATCCACTAGATCAAATCATCAGCTACAAAATCGGCATACATCACTTTGCTGTAGGACGCACGGTTTTTAAGATATGAGCAAGGGAAGACCAACATTCATGATTTTTTCAATGCAGAAAAATCGACATCTGTAGGGGTTTTGGCGGTTCATATGGAACTTTTGACAGCTGATATCTCGGGAACGGTGAGTCCCACGAAAAAAATCCAGTATACTTTTTTGTAGCTTATGACTTGATCTACAGGATGGAATTGGAAAATTCCCGAACGCACCGTTATTTGGGCAAATTTTTGAAAAAAACAGGGAAATTTGTTTCTCTGGCGTAAATTATATGAAATTTTACATCGGCTTTTAAGGAAGGTCGATCTGAATTGTTGCTCCCAACGTGAATTTACATTGTGCAAGTTTTCATCACCCTCCATCGTCGGCAAGTTTATATTTTAACTTAATTCATTGCAAAAAGTACCTTATCCATTAAAAATTATACCCTTATAACGGTAGATCTGTCCGTTCTCCCAATCCATCCTCTAGATCAAATCATCAGCTACAAAATCGGCATACATCACTTTGCTGTAGGACGCACGGTTTTTAAGATATGAGCAAGGGAAGACCAACATTCATGATTTTTTCAATGCAGAAAAATCGACATCTGTAGGGGTTTTGGCGGTTCATATGGAACTTTTGACAGCTGATATCTCGAGAACGGTGAGTCCCACGAAAAAAATCCAGTATACTTTTTTGTAGCTTATGACTTGATCTACAGGATGGAATTGGAAAATTCCCGAACGCACCGTTATTTGGGCAAATTTTTGAAAAAAAACAGGGAAATTTGTTTCTCTGGTGTAAATTATATGAAATTTTACATCGGCTTTTAAGGAAGGTCGATCTGAATTGTTGCTCCCAACGTGAATTTACATTGTGCAAGTTTTCATCACCCTCCATCGTCGGCAAGTTTATATTTTAACTTAATTTATTGCAAAAAGTACCTTATCCATTAAAAATTATACCCTTATAACGGTAGATCTCTCCGTTCTCCCAATCCATCCACTAGATCAAATCATCAGCTACAAAATCGGCATACATCACTTTGCTGTAGGACGCACGGTTTTTAAGATATGAGCAAGGGAAGACCAACATTCATGATTTTTTCAATGCAGAAAAATCGACATCTGTAGGGGTTTTGGCGGTTCATATGGAACTTTTGACAGCTGATATCTCGAGAACGGTGAGTCCCACGAAAAAAATCCAGTATACTTTTTTGTAGCTTATGACTTGATCTACAGGATGGAATTGGAAAATTCCCGAACGCACCGTTATTTGGGCAAATTTTTGAAAAAAAACAGGGAAATTTGTTTCTCTGGCGTAAATTATATGAAATTTTACATAGGCTTTTAAGGAAGGTCGATCTGAATTGTTGCTCCCAACGTGAATTTACATTGTGCAAGTTTTCATCACCCTCCATCGTCGGCAAGTTTATATTTTAACTTAATTTATTGCAAAAAGTACCTTATCCATTAAAAATTATACCCTTATAACGGTAGATCTGTCCGTTCTCCCAATCCATCCACTAGATCAAATCATCAGCTACAAAATCGGCATACATCACTTTGCTGTAGGACGCACGGTTTTTAAGATATGAGCAAGGGAAGACCAACATTCATGATTTTTTCAATGCAGAAAAATCGACATCTGTAGGGGTTTTGGCGGTTCATATGGAACTTTTGACAGCTGATATCTCGGGAACGGTGAGTCCCACGAAAAAAATCCAGTATACTTTTTTGTAGCTTATGACTTGATCTACAGGATGGAATTGGAAAATTCCCGAACGCACCGTTATTTGGGCAAATTTTTGAAAAAAACAGGGAAATTTGTTTCTCTGGCGTAAATTATATGAAATTTTACATCGGCTTTTAAGGAAGGTCGATCTGAATTGTTGCTCCCAACGTGAATTTACATTGTGCAAGTTTTCATCACCCTCCATCGTCGGCAAGTTTATATTTTAACTTAATTCATTGCAAAAAGTACCTTATCCATTAAAAATTATACCCTTATAACGGTAGATCTGTCCGTTCTCCCAATCCATCCTCTAGATCAAATCATCAGCTACAAAATCGGCATACATCACTTTGCTGTAGGACGCACGGTTTTTAAGATATGAGCAAGGGAAGACCAACATTCATGATTTTTTCAATGCAGAAAAATCGACATCTGTAGGGGTTTTGGCGGTTCATATGGAACTTTTGACAGCTGATATCTCGAGAACGGTGAGTCCCACGAAAAAAATCCAGTATACTTTTTTGTAGCTTATGACTTGATCTACAGGATGGAATTGGAAAATTCCCGAACGCACCGTTATTTGGGCAAATTTTTGAAAAAAAACAGGGAAATTTGTTTCTCTGGTGTAAATTATATGAAATTTTACATCGGCTTTTAAGGAAGGTCGATCTGAATTGTTGCTCCCAACGTGAATTTACATTGTGCAAGTTTTCATCACCCTCCATCGTCGGCAAGTTTATATTTTAACTTAATTTATTGCAAAAAGTACCTTATCCATTAAAAATTATACCCTTATAACGGTAGATCTCTCCGTTCTCCCAATCCATCCACTAGATCAAATCATCAGCTACAAAATCGGCATACATCACTTTGCTGTAGGACGCACGGTTTTTAAGATATGAGCAAGGGAAGACCAACATTCATGATTTTTTCAATGCAGAAAAATCGACATCTGTAGGGGTTTTGGCGGTTCATATGGAACTTTTGACAGCTGATATCTCGAGAACGGTGAGTCCCACGAAAAAAATCCAGTATACTTTTTTGTAGCTTATGACTTGATCTACAGGATGGAATTGGAAAATTCCCGAACGCACCGTTATTTGGGCAAATTTTTGAAAAAAAACAGGGAAATTTGTTTCTCTGGTGTAAATTATATGAAATTTTACATCGGCTTTTAAGGAAGGTCGATCTGAATTGTTGCTCCCAACGTGAATTTACATTGTGCAAGTTTTCATCACCCTCCATCGTCGGCAAGTTTATATTTTAACTTAATTTATTGCAAAAAGTACCTTATCCATTAAAAATTATACCCTTATAACGGTAGATCTCTCCGTTCTCCCAATCCATCCACTAGATCAAATCATCAGCTACAAAATCGGCATACATCACTTTGCTGTAGGACGCACGGTTTTTAAGATATGAGCAAGGGAAGACCAACATTCATGATTTTTTCAATGCAGAAAAATCGACATCTGTAGGGGTTTTGGCGGTTCATATGGAACTTTTGACAGCTGATATCTCGAGAACGGTGAGTCCCACGAAAAAAATCCAGTATACTTTTTAGTAGCTTATGACTTGATCTACAGGATGGAATTGGAAAATTCCCGAACGCACCGTTATTTGGGCAAATTTTTGAAAAAAACAGGGAAATTTGTTTCTCTGGCGTAAATTATATGAAATTTTACATCGGCTTTTAAGGAAGGTCGATCTGAATTGTTGCTCCCAACGTGAATTTACATTGTGCAAGTTTTCATCACCCTCCATCGTCGGCAAGTTTATATTTTAACTTAATTTATTGCAAAAAGTACCTTATCCATTAAAAATTATACCCTTATAACGGTAGATCTGTCCGTTCTCCCAATCCCATAGGACGCACGGTTTTTAAGATATGAGCAAGGGAAGACCAACATTCATGATTTTTTCAATGCAGAAAAATCGACATCTGTAGGGGTTTTGGCGGTTCATATGGAACTTTTGACAGCTGATATCTCGAGAACGGTGAGTCCTACGAAAAAAATCCAGTACACTTTTTTGTAGCTTATGACTTGATCTAGAGGATGGAATTGGAAAATTCCCGAAAGTGCCGTTATCTGGGCAAATTTTTGAAAAAAACAGGGAAATTTGTTTCTCTGGCGTAAATTATATGAAATTTTACATCGGCTTTTAAGGAAGGTCGATCTGAATTTTTGCTCTCAACGTGAATTTACATTGTGCAAGTTTTCATCACCCTCCATCGTCGGCAAGTTTATATTTTAACTTAATTTATTGCAAAAAGTACCTTATCCATTAAAAATTATACCCTTATAACGGTAGATCTGTCCGTTCTCCCAATCCATCCTCTAGATCAAATCATCAGCTACAAAATCGGCATACATCACTTTGCTGTAGGACGCACGGTTTTTAAGATATGAGCAAGGGAAGACCAACATTCATGATTTTTTCAATGCAGAAAAATCGACATCTGTAGGGGTTTTGGCGGTTCATATGGAACTTTTGACAGCTGATATCTCGAGAACGGTGAGTCCCACGAAAAAAATCCGGTATACTTTATTGTAGCTTATGACTTGATCTACAGGATGGAATTGGAAAATTCCCGAACGCACCGTTATTTGGGCAAATTTTTGAAAAAAACAGGGAAATTTGTTTCTCTGGCGTAAATTATATGAAATTTTACATCGGCTTTTAAGGAAGGTCGATCTGAATTGTTGCTCCCAACGTGAATTTACATTGTGCAAGTTTTCATCACCCTCCATCGTCGGCAAGTTTATATTTTAACTTAATTTATTGCAAAAAGTACCTAATCCATTGAAAATTATACCCTTATAACGGTAGATCTGTCCGTTCTCCAAATCCATCCTCTAGATCAAGTCATCAGCTACAAAATCGGCATATATCACTTTGCTGTAGGACGCACGGTTTTTAAGATATGAGCAAGGGAAGACCAACATTCATGATTTTTTCAATGCAGAAAAATCGACATCTGTAGGGGTTTTGGCGGTTCATATGGAACTTTTGACAGCTGATATCTCGAGAACGGTGAGTCCTACGAAAAAAATCCAGTACACTTTTTTGTAGCTTATGACTTGATCTAGAGGATGGAATTGGAAAATTCCCGAAAGTGCCGTTATCTGGGCAAATTTTTGAAAAAAACAGGGAAATTTGTTTCTCTGGCGTAAATTATATGAAATTTTACATCGGCTTTTAAGGAAGGTCGATCTGAATTGTTGCTCCCAACGTGAATTTACATTGTGCAAGTTTTCATCACCCTCCATCGTCGGCAAGTTTATATTTTAACTTAATTTATTGCAAAAAGTACCTTATCCATTAAAAATTATACCCTTATAACGGTAGATCTGTCCGTTCTCCCAATCCATCCTCTAGATCAAATCATCAGCTACAAAATCGGCATACATCACTTTGCTGTAGGACGCACGGTTTTTAAGATATGAGCAAGGGAAGACCAACATTCATGATTTTTTCAATGCAGAAAAATCGACATCTGTAGGGGTTTTGGCGGTTCATATGGAACTTTTTACAGCTGATATCTCGAGAACGGTGAGTCCCACGAAAAAAATCCAGTACACTTTTTTGTAGCTTATGACTTGATCTACAGGATGGAATTGGAAAATTCCCGAACGCACCGTTATTTGGGCAAATTTTTGAAAAAAACAGGGAAATTTGTTTCTCTGGCGTAAATTATATGAAATTTTACATCGGCTTTTAAGGAAGGTCGATCTGAATTGTTGCTCCCAACGTGAATTTACATTGTGCAAGTTTTCATCACCCTCCATCGTCGGCAAGTTTATATTTTAACTTAATTTATTGCAAAAAGTACCTAATCCATTGAAAATTATACCCTTATAACGGTAGATCTGTCCGTTCTCCAAATCCATCCTCTAGATCAAGTCATCAGCTACAAAATCGGCATATATCACTTTGCTGTAGGACGCACGGTTTTTAAGATATGAGCAAGGGAAGACCAACATTCATGATTTTTTCAATGCAGAAAAATCGACATCTGTAGGGGTTTTGGCGGTTCATATGGAACTTTTGACAGCTGATATCTCGAGAACGGTGAGTCCTACGAAAAAAATCCAGTACACTTTTTTGTAGCTTATGACTTGATCTAGAGGATGGAATTGGAAAATTCCCGAAAGTGCCGTTGTCTGGGCAAATTTTTGAAAAAAACAGGGAAATTTGTTTCTCTGGCGTAAATTATATGAAATTTTACATCGGCTTTTAAGGAAGGTCGATCTGAATTGTTGCTCCCAACGTGAATTTACATTGTGCAAGTTTTCATCACCCTCCATCGTCGGCAAGTTTATATTTTAACTTAATTTATTGCAAAAAGTACCTTATCCATTAAAAATTATACCCTTATAACGGTAGATCTGTCCGTTCTCCCAATCCATCCTCTAGATCAAATCATCAGCTACAAAATCGGCATACATCACTTTGCTGTAGGACGCACGGTTTTTAAGATATGAGCAAGGGAAGACCAACATTCATGATTTTTTCAATGCAGAAAAATCGACATCTGTAGGGGTTTTGGCGGTTCATATGGAACTTTTGACAGCTGATATCTCGAGAACGGTGAGTCCTACGAAAAAAATCCTTTACACTTTTTTGTAGCTTATGACTTGATCTAGAGGATGGAATTGGAAAATTCCCGAAAGTGCCGTTGTCTGGGCAAATTTTTGAAAAAAACAGGGAAATTTGTTTCTCTGGCGTAAATTATATGAAATTTTACATCGGCTTTTAAGGAAGGTCGATCTGAATTGTTGCTCCCAACGTGAATTTACATTGTGCAAGTTTTCATCACCCTCCATCGTCGGCAAGTTTATATTTTAACTTAATTTATTGCAAAAAGTACCTTATCCATTAAAAATGATACCCTTATAACGGTAGATCTGTCCGTTCTCCCAATCCATCCTCTAGATCAAATCATCAGCTACAAAATCGGCATACATCACTTTGCTGTAGGACGCACGGTTTTTAAGATATGAGCAAGGGAAGACCAACATTCATGATTTTTTCAATGCAGAAAAATCGACATCTGTAGGGGTTTTGGCGGTTCATATGGAACTTTTGACAGCTGATATCTCGAGAACGGTGAGTCCTACGAAAAAAATCCAGTACACTTTTTTGTAGCTTATGACTTGATCTAGAGGATGGAATTGGAAAATTCCCGAAAGTGCCGTTGTCTGGGCAAATTTTTGAAAAAAACAGGGAAATTTGTTTCTCTGGCGTAAATTATATGAAATTTTACATCGGCTTTTAAGGAAGGTCGATCTGAATTTTTGCTCTCAACGTGAATTTACATTGTGCAAGTTTTCATCACCCTCCATCGTCGGCAAGTTTATATTTTAACTTAATTTATTGCAAAAAGTACCTTATCCATTAAAAATTATACCCTTATAACGGTAGATCTGTCCGTTCTCCAACTCCATCCTCTAGATCAAGTCATCAGCTACAAAATCGGCATACATCACTTTGCTGTAGGACGCACGGTTTTTAAGATATGAGCACGCTCTCTGACTATGTTTGGTAATTTAAATTAATCAATTTACCCTCAACACTGCTGCTACTCTGGGAACATTCAAAGACTCACAACAGGAAACAGGAACCGAAAAGAGTCATTCAATGTTATTTACCGCCAAACAATAGTTCAGCCTTCGGCCTTGGATGGATCATAGTGTAGGCACCATTGATTCGGCCTTTTTTACAGTTATTGGGTGTACTGATTTCTTATGTTCATAGTACCGTTAAGGATAATGCCAAAACAAGGTCGGTTTTATCTCTTAACAATGAAAATTTATGTGTTTTCTTTTTGTGCCTCTGCAGCCGGTCTATGGGAGTTTCTGAAAATCAACCGAAGCAGATAACTTCACTCGAATGAAACTGACATAGTTGTTGTGGCAGAGGAATATAGGATGGCTGGGGCTTCGTAATGGTTATTGGAGAGGAGCTGCCTGAGGATTCAGTTGTGGTTGTGTTTGTCCTTGTTTCCATTTTCCGTTGTTCGTCAGCATTGTTTTGTGCGGATTGAGTGACGTAAACATAATTTCCATAAATTGAATAGAAATGTCAAGTAAATTGTTGTACGATCGGAAAACGGAGGTGGAGTTATGCTGGAGGACATGCGGTGAAAGGGGGAGTTTAATATCCGCCTGTATTGATTGACAAATGGGGGAAGTGTGACATCTCACAAGTTTGGTTGTCATGTTCGGCGTCTTTTTTGGACTAATTGACTGTAGGCATGAGCTCCAACAGGTCTTATTATTATGATCTTACGAAACAGTGCAACTTCCATGGAAGAAACGAAAATGAAACCAGTTAATGGCAATTAAGCGTCGCCGGAGGAAGAGGTAAGAACGAAGTCCGTTTGCGAACAAACAATTGAACGATTTAAAGGTTTCCTTTTTCGCTATAGGAAAACGAATTGGGGCGCCGGGGTTCGAGTTGGAACACAAAGAGCATCAGTTCCATTAGAAAATGTCACGAATTTCTTCCGAACTAAATGAAGACTGACTACGGGCACTCTCCTGTGAAGTATAGTCTTCTCAGAACAGGTCTAAAATGAGTGAGCAGTCTTTGAAGGAAACGTGATAAGGATTCAATTTTCAGAAGGAGATCTCTTCCCCAGCTGTAAATCCAATCAAGGCCTGCCTCTTTAACAACCACACGCTATCCATTCCTCGTAAAATACCCAAACTCAACCCCGAGTGCCTCCTTAACTTCGAAACGAAAATTAGGCCCGTTAACCGAATGTCTTCCGCCTTAAAACAAATATGACGATGCCCTTAAAGAACCAGAAACAAAATCATCATTCCATGGCTCGTTTACGTCCGTTTTGGGAATAAAACACTCATTATATTCGTGTTCCTTTAAAAATCATCCACGCACTAAAGCGACACTCATTTCGTTACGCCGCGCTGCGCCGCGCCGCATTTTGAGTGCGCCTCCAAGAGACCGACCGCCACCATGAAGCGCCTTCGAGAAAACACAGAAGAGCAAAAGAAAAAAAGTTCCGTTTACGACAAGTGTTTATTTTCAATTTATTAACCAATGGCTCTCTGCTTCTGCGTTTAAACTCACGTTTCGCCATCCATTAAATTTATTTTGAAATAATAAACATCCCGGCTGTGTTGTCCTTCTCCTCGCCCAGTGAGAGGGTGAGATGGGGTACCGAAAAATATGATGAAAAAGTTCACTTTTCTTATGTACGTATTTGTATCTTCCTTCGAAGCACTTTCAACATATATTTTTTTTTCTTTACCTTTTTTTTAGTTTTAGTATCGTACCTAGGCCGAGTGGTGGAAGTATGTGTGGTGTACACATCAAGCATGACGTTGTGGCCTTCCCTTCAATGGCAGAGCGGGCTGAAGTCAGCATTCCACATCATTGAATCGGTGAGATACTCACACAAGGTTGGCTTTTTCAAGTGAAAAGAGGGAAGATGGAGGCCTTTCTCGGAGAAGCCTTGGAGAGGCCATTAACTAAGTTGACAAAGACTCTGCGGCCACATAATTGCATCAAAGACCTTTCTCTTGCAGTCTTTACTTAGAACTCGACCCCAAAAGTGGATTCAAAGTGGATTAAAAGTTCGACAAGAGTCGGAAATCCTAGAGATTATTATGCAGGGATTATGATGGGATCGGATTAGGAGGCGTGGGGAGCGGAATCTCCTTGCCGGTTGGAAGCTTAAATATGTGGCGAAAGATTGTGGAGACGAGGACAAAGAACTCTAAGCAGACTCACGCGAGAACAGTGAAGTTTTCCACTCGTCGCAAGCCCCTTGGGGAAGCACTCGTTCAAAAGGGCCACAAACTTAACTCAGTCTCTGAGATTGCAACTGAATTTGAAGTGGTTGTGGGGTGTCAATGGGTACTGTTGGCAGCGGTGGTGGTGGTAGTGGTGGTGGTGGTGGTGGTGCAGATTGCTTTTCCCTTGCACTCAGAGGTTCATTGAAAAGTTTCGCCATTGTTCGGCGATTGTTTTGTGCTCGCCTGCATTTTCATTTTATTTCATTTGGTTTATCAATTTGCTCCCCTTCATTTTCACTTCGTCTTCGTGGTCCCTCGTGTGCTGGCGCATACCTACTACATCTGTAACAATCTACAGAATTCCCATACAAAAACGGGACCTGCAAGAGAACGAGGATTCGCATATAAGAACCTGAGCAGCAGACGGCAACAGGCGGAGGAATCAGAGCCAAAGTGACCAGCTGTGGCTTCCGAAGTCCAATCGATTCGGTGGAGAGTATGCACTTGAAACGTTGTTGATGGAGTGGTTAGAGAGTAGGTTGGAAGGTTTTTTCTGTTCACCCCCGAGAAGCTCTGGCTTGTTGAAGTTTGCCTTAGCCTTTTTTTTTGCTCGGGCTAGCCGTGGATGGAGATAAATGTAGCAAAGTGACTTAATTAAGTTTTGAGGGATTGAGTGAGACTAATTAATTGGTGTAGTTTATCTTGCTGACAGGTTCTGTATCCTGGATGGGCGATAGATGGGGGCAGTTTTCTGTGTCCTGGATGGACACAGTTCTCGGGGATGAACGCCTTCGGCTGGAGTTTGATAAATGCGAAGCAGCTGTTGAATTGTGGGTTGTTGTCTGTTATTTTAAGTGCCCTTAAAGTTCCAAGGCCAGACGGGGCGAACAAAAGGACTTTCGGAACACGTTCTGATCTCCGTTGGGAAACATGTGCCCCCTTTTCCATTCTGACGTCCTCGTCATCCCGCTACTAATTGAGAATGTCAATGTTTGTCTGTACCCACACTCGCTTCGACTTTATTGCCAAACCATTAAACTCCTAATTCCCTGCCAATTATAGGCACAAGTAAACAGCAGGACAGATCAGAACAGCCACGCCATAAATCACTAATCGCTTGTGCAATCTCAAATACATAGGCCTTCCCATTTAACGCACAATTGACTCGCATATCATTTCGAGCGGCCATAAAAAATCATTTTCCCATAATGTCACATTAAATGGTCCGTAAATAAATATTCTCTGGATTTGCAACAAATTCCCAAAAATCCACACCCCACGCCAGAGCGAAAGAAGGCAAACGCCTTTCTCCACTTGTCTCCCTTGCCGCCGCCGTTGTCATCGTGCCTCCTTCCTGCGAAACAGAGCATCGAACGTCAACAAGTTGCAATCGCTGTTGATCTTTCGATTAAAACATTTTTGTATCGCTTCCAGCATCGTCTCTTTTGAAATCGCTGCCAAATCTATACGCGCCCAGTGCCTCATGTGGGTTTCCTTTCCAGCGGAGAGTGAACAAGGAGAAAACAAAAAAGAAAATACCTCATATCGCGATACATCAAATAATCCCTAATTGAATCACCCTGTCACGGGGATGAGAGGACTACAGGAGATAGCATCAGACGGCCCATACTACCGGAGGGAGAAGCGAACTTTCTTCACAACCAAGTTTTGTGTCGTCTTCCCTCGCCCACCTCTGGTGCGCGCCGTTTTCATCCGTCTGAGTGTGTGTTCCAAACAATTGAGGAAGTTTCATTTTTTGTCTTTCCTCAGTCGCACCAAGTCTCTGGGATATCTGACAGCGCAAAAACACCTTTGATTTATGTCTTGTTGCGCCACTGCTCCCCTCGAAAATGTGGCTAAGCCCATCGCGCCACCCCCACTCGCCTGTACTGAACGTGAGAATTTTGAATTTTGTGTCGAAATTCCCTGGCTTCTCGGTTTTCTCATTTAATTTTGTTTACCATGTGCGGTGGGATGAGGAGTGAACGCCGAGTTAATTAAAAACGCGATCTACTACTCACTCACCCTCCCTCAGTGGCATTACCTCCCACCCCCATCCACCATCCACCATCCGCACACAACAAAAACAAACATAAATCGACAAATCGACGAATGTATCTTTTTCGGATTAAGTGCTCACGGCTGGAGAGGCCTTGGTATAAATTTTCATAAATTTCTGTCCAAATTGCCGCGGCCACCACGGTGATCGTGTTCGTTTGTGTGCCCGTGTGCGGTTGCTTAGTGGACTGTTTATTTTTCAACGCGACTGTAAATCAGGTCAGGCTTTGACTCGAAAGTTGTGCCGTGCCAAAATGAGCAGCGTGCCAATTATATGAACAATCTTTTGACGAGAAACAGACTTTGCCAGCGGCGGCGGCGGTGGCGCTGGCGAAGCAGCGTTGTTTTTGGCAGACGATCCTGCAGCGAACATGACGGAACGATGCGTCGGCTGGAGGCTACAGCAGTTGGTGGAAGTTTAATTTACGGGTTTACGCCTAATTGTATCCATTTAGAGATCATTAAAATTCGATCGTCTTGATAACGTGATCGCAGTCATAGGAATTCCATCACGTCCTCCCACTTGACGGCGATTGCTTACTAAACGGCGGAGGATGTGTCTGTTCTCTGGGAATGAGTGACACATGCCCTTATGAGTTGTATTTTTAGACGGACATGTTAGGGATTTATTTTTGTCTGAAAAATTATTGCTTTCCGCACAAGTCGGCGGATGAATGAAAAATGAATGCGGATCCCGTCTCAACGGGAGACGACATTTCTGTGTCAGTTTTTGACACTTTTATTGCGTCACGCCGTGGGTGGGGGTGGCTCTGAGAGACTGTTGACATTTCGGGCACGACGAGGTATTGTATTCATGGCGAATAGGTGGATGCTCCAAGGCGAATCAGGACTCAATGGAACTCCAATGAAATACCAATTACGGAAATTGGGTCGTGTCAGCCATCTTTGGTAAACAATTCACACTGGGAGAACCAATTTGCAATTTCCCTAATGGCAAGCGGAGGGGAACTTAATGAGTCCCACCGAATCGCTTGTCAGAGAGAGAGGAGCACAGCGCCGCACAGTTTACATTTCTCACGCCGCGCCAAGGCAATAAAAATTTGAATAAACACCACTCAGTCTGAATGACCACTCTCGAGCTAGGGATTCACACAAATCTCACATGTAGATCGATAAATCGTTGTCTCCTCGGACGGACCGGGCTTCCGACTTCATTTGCACTCAATCACTGTGTATGTGTCTATTTGCCTTAATTGCGCCAGCATCCCTTCCAGTTGTCTCACCCTTTTATCTACCACCCCCCCGGGGGGGGGCAGAAGAAGAAACGATTCGCCTGACTTAAGTGTCGACGACATTGGGCGCCATTTGGACTGTTCTAAGGAAAATATCATAAATTCCTGCCTGCATGGGTATGCGAATGAAAATGTGTGTGTTTTCTTTGTTTCTCAGACCCTCTGGGCGGGGGGTTGTTGTTTCCTTGATATTAAACAATGAACAACTGCTTGACATAAAAATGGCGAACTTATATTTCTGCCGTAACGTGACCACGAATTTTTATCGTTATCGCTCCATTTTTCCCTTCCTCCCCCTCTCGGGCGGCTGCTGTTGACCGAGGAGTCACGCAAAATAACCAAATTAAACATTCTCGGCCAGAACAATGTTGGCCCTGCGGAAAGAGGGCGCCATTGGGGGCTAGCAGTGCTTTGCGAATCCCTTTTTGCGCCCACTCGGGACTCACTTGGGACTCTCAATTGAAAAATAGAAATTCCGTTCGTTCTTGTATTTATCTTGGACAACAACAGAAAACCAGCAGGAAATGGGAAAATGAGAACGAATTTATTAACAATCTGCGGGGCACTTGTAACCGGTTGAGTCCAAGGTAGCCCAGGAGTAAATATATTTATTTCTGACCGACATCTGCATGAGTGGTCATGTCGTTGATGTGAAAAGTTGAAAAGTCGAAGGAAAATCGGGGAAAATGTATCGACCCTGGTTCACCGCCACGAAGAAAGGTAAACAAGTGAAATATTTTTATTTATTATTTGTTATTCATTCTCTCCCTCTTACAGGTCAGATGGACTGCATTGAATTGTGGGATGCACATGAAAATTGTATAATTGCTCGTAAATGCTAGTTCCGACAAGTAGCAAGACAAACAGACCCCAATTTGAGAGGCGGATGCTTTCGCGTTTTGCTTGCAAATTGCTTCAATTATTTCACTGCATGAACAAATAGATGGTCGTCTGTAAATGGTACAAGCTCACGAATCGGAGGAGCTCTCCGACTGTGCTTGGCGGAGAGGAAAGTTTCCGAAATGCTAAAGGTGACTAAGTGAGTGGGCAGATATACCGATGGCGAAGCAGTGAACTCCTTTGTGGAAGAGAAACCATCCAATGAATTATGAGCTGGGGAACGGAGCATAAAAGTGACTAAGTGGCCTTAAATGTCAATGATTATGGGGCGCTGTAAGAAAGGTGGTTGTTCCCGTTGTCGGAGGCATATTTATTGTGTTTCCCGGATGCCTCATTATCTTGGCGCACGCAGTCGTGAATTTGTCTGCAGAACTTCTGTTAAGAATTTGATCAGAGGTAAAATAGAGTCGAACCGAAACGGAAATGTCACCATTCTCTTTGTCACAACTGGTCCTTTGGGACTATTTTGAGCTGCCTCTCAATCGAATGACCCTGTAAAGTCTGTAACTAATGAACTCTGCAGCTACAGTGATAGGCGATTAGTTGGGTTTAATATCCGATTCGACATCAGCATCCATAATGTAGTTCAGCAAATTTGCTGTGTTGCATCACTATTCACAGCCTGTTGCTCACTCTTGCCTCTGTGAAAATTAGCAACACGATTCCCCTTAAAAATTCACCACAGACCAGACTAGGGAATACGCATGGCACGTATTTGCTGGATTTGTCATTTCTCACAGCACGTACTCAGAGCAACGATGTGACCATTGTTTGCATAAAATATGCGAACGCAATTAACGTTCCATGACATCAACCAGCCCCACCTCCCCGCCGATGTTACTGTCAAAAGTTCGCCGCGTACATGCGCCCACAAGCTCGTAGAAGTCCTCTCGAAAATAATTAACATTTAGCATCAGCTCCTCTCAAGAACAAACAGCTCACATTAATTAACATCAAAAAGTTTCCTCTTTTCCGAAGACAAAAAAAAAAGCGAGAATAAAAAACAAAATTCATTAATAACATCCTCCCTGCTGGCTTGTAATAGCATAGAGGATCCTTCTGCCGTGAAGAATGAACCGAGCCAACAGCCACTTGGCCAGGCGCTTCTCAGGCACATTCCACAAGCCACCGCCGAATTCGTTTCATTTTCAGCACGAACCATCGCCCATCCCTCAGGCTGAGACCGCAGCAAGGCTCAAGAGGGAACAACCAGGAAAAGCAATCTGCTAGACGCCAGCCACTGCTTTTCCCTGTGGACATTGAATGGGAATGCCTACGTTTGCGTGAGGCTTAACAATTCAGCGGATCTGCTGATCGGAAAGTCAAGTTCACGTCACAGGCTATTGAGTTATTAATTTCCAATCAAAACCTCAATGAAATATACATTAATCCTTTTAATACAACCTCGGTGTTGTGTCTGGTGAAGGACACGGACAGTGTTTGGTCTGACTGACACAAAAAATGAGGAAATTATGACGGCGATTGGAGATGATTGGAGCAGTAATGTGTGCTGTTCGGGGTTTCCGGTAATTGAACACAAAATACCCGCAGTGACTGCTGCCATCGCGCCAACGTGTTTGAGGCTAGACATTTTGCCGCATATTCGTCGCATTACGTGACTAGCAAGTCACCACGGGTGTGCACCGAACTGGAAGGTTGAGGCACATTATACAAAACAAACTATGTGTCCGTGTAGAAGTTTTGCTTGCCGAATCGACGGAATCGAGTTAATCCTTCAACAATACAAATTGTCTAGAAAGCAGGGCAACCCCCGATGTGACGGGGGTGGACAATATAATGGAACACAAATGGTTGTGTCAACTTGGGCGAACGAAATTTGTCAATACGAAGTCGTTTTGCAGCTGTCTAGTGAAACTGGAGACCGGGGGACTGGTTGAGTAAACAAATTATACGACAAGGACATCGATGGTAATAGATTGGTGATCGTTTTTCATGAGTCTAATTGAAGGGGTTAGTTACAAACTTTACGGCGATGGCTGTAGAGGCGTTGCTCTGATGATGGCTAGATGATGATTCTTGAAGCTAGGACCAGAAAGATGTACGCGGGCCTGTGTATCTGAAGCAGGTAAGAAGACATAGCCTACACTTGAGAGTCAACTCGCCAAGACCCACTGAACCCCAAGAGTCTATGCAAATCTGTTCCCTTTCCAGAGACATCTGTTAATTTTATTCGATTTCAGCAAATTGATTCAGATTTTTTTCCGGAACTCCCCATGAATTTATAGTCACTACACGATTCAACACCGACGTCATTCAGACAATCCCTGGAATAAAATTATCGTGGCCAACGAAAAAGAAAACAACCCACTTGACCGAATCATCGGAGTGTGCCGACTGCCGAGTGATTCAGAGATGTTCGACGAAAATCGAAATCATTTGCTACAATCCACAATCGGCGTCAGGTAATAGAAATAAATAAACTGAAGCCGACGAGTGACTCCAGGAAAGAGGCTAAGCTACCCCAACCACAAGCTTTACACGCTTGTTTGCCCTCGGCAATCGGTTATCCATTATAGCATTTATTACCGTCTTGGGAGTGAGCAGGAGCCTATCCTGGCTCTTGCTTCATGATTTATGTGCCCATCCTTCCCTCATCGGGGGCTGTCCTTTATCTGCCTACCCCTGCCAATATTTTTTTTTTATTTCGCCTGCCAACAATGATTATGATAATTTCTCAAGAGATGCTCCCGATTATTAATGTTGCGGGTAATTTAGCACCAAGCAAACAGATTGGGGATACGGTTCGTGTGTTTCGCAAGTGGAAGGCAGATGATATCAGGTTCAAGATGTTTGCATGGCTCGGAAGCACCCGCCTTCACAAGCAAGAGAAAATTTGAAGGCTTGAACTCTTGCAGAAATCACAATGCATTTTTCATCAACACGAACGAGACGGGAACACAAGTCTGGGTCAACCTTCCCATCGGAAGGACAACTCGTATCAGACATTAATCTATCCCCTGGTTGTGACAATAGCCTCCCTCGGAGGACAACCCGCAAATTGGGGTAAATGGATAATTGCGTTATCCTGTGGCTGGCAGTGGCCTAGTTTCGGTCGAAGGATGTGTTGATGTCTGGTTAGTATTTGTTCTGTATAGCTCAAGTGTTTGTGTTGACTTTTTTTGTTTTTCTTTGCAGAGGATGCGGACAAACAAAGAGGAGAAAATCAAATAAAAAACAAAGCAAAGAATAATTTATGCACGAAATAAAAGTATGAAAAGTACATTACCACGATTCTGGTCATGATGAGAATGCTGCAAGGATTCGCTGACTAACAAGACAATAACCAGCACGAGCACTTCTTTGACATTTCATTCACCACCGACAATGCGGACATAAAAATTTACGCGCTCTTCTTCACCTCCTCTTGTGTTTTTTCTGGTTTATAGGTCACAAATCATCCCACTCTTGCATGTGTATAACAGAGCACGACGAGCATGGAACACGTAAGACACACACTATTCCTGCTGCACACAGCTGCACGGAAAAAAACTGACAAACATTCGCAAAAATGATCCCACCGCACTGACTACGTTTAATCAAATCGAATACGCAGCACTTCGCTGACACCCAGAAGCACTTTGATTTTCTGCAAATTACCGCGGAAAAATGAAACAAAAAAAGGCACAAAGTCCCCAGAAAACTATAACTCTCTTGTGCTTGGGCACCGATGTTTCAACGGATTTCGCAGCCCTGGTAGACCGTTTTTGTGCACGTCTCAGATGAAACTGATTTTCCGCAGAGATGTTCCATGGATTGATATTCGGAAAAATGTGTGTATTTTCCCGGAATAGCTGCAGAGTATGCTGTCATTTCGCTCACTCCCGTGTGCACTCCAATGTGGTTCAGATGGAACGGCGAATGAGGGTGAACTTCCAGGGTAAGAGAAAATGCGATGTTTTTCATAGCAACTGGAATGAACTGGAATTCTCCTTACAGGTCCCACTTTGACTTGTTGAAAATCGACTTTTTCAACCTCATGCCACCACACCACCCCCTGGATGGGCACCGTCAGTGTAACGTGTTGATTTGATGGTGTTCTCTTGGAAGGCCGAAGAGAGCGCGAGACTTCCGTAATCCCATAGGACACACTGTGTAACATGGTCAGCTTTAGAGCGTGAATAAGTATCTGACGCGCGGGCACGGAAAAACCGAGGAAAATTATTCGATGTAAATGCATACAGGTGGAAAAGTAGATTCTCCCCTTGACTGTGTGCATGCGAAGGTGAGTGTGTGGTGCATGTTTCCACGTAATCCTTGAGTGGTTTGGGTTAACTGGATTTTCTCAGTGTTCAACTGCCGGGAAAATCTTTTGAAAAATCCCCTAGAACTCTACCATAATTGACATTCCCTGTGGTCGGCTTTGTTTACCAAAATTTTGCACTTTTCGCGGAATATCTTGACTCGGAATTTCGATTTCAAGGCAACGCCAAACAATTAAGTTGAGATGAGCATGCGTTTGTACGGTATGGTCTTGTCTTTCAAGTCGGATTACCTACTGAATAATTTATCACGCCTTTCTGCCTGAAGTGAATTTTCATTTTTTATTAGTTCTGGATGCCAGGCGCCTGGTTGTGCAAGAGTCTGAATTGATAAGGGGTGGTAAATAATTTCCAAGGAAATCCTTACAAATTGATTAGTATCTGGATAGTAATTCGAAGGAGTGAAGTGAGAAATTGAATTTCTATCCGATCTTCTTCGGATGAAGAGAGAATATCAAATTGGTTTGTGGATGCCCCATTTGTTGCATTTTATAGGATGTTGTGGGAGAAGGAGAAAGGCTTAAAGAACGTCTGGTCCGTTTGTCTAAGCATTTGAATCTACATTATTTCCAGTTGTGCCTGATCGCCCTCTCAGGTTCGTCAGTGTCATTCTCAAAGTTCATTGTCACCGATCCCCATCAACGACGCGTGAAATCCCAGCCATCCCGCTCCAGCTTCCGACTTGTTAAGGGCTGCTCATTACCCTCTGATTCGTTTTGTGTAGCCATTAAATTCCGGAAAGCTTGAACTGCTGCGACAACATGATGTCCCGCTGGCTTTTATATTCCATCCGCATGCCAAGCCTCTCTGACGTATACACAACATTTTGACGCTTGGCAAATGTTTACGGTGCTGCGGGATGCGATGGGATGGCCCATGAATGTTGTTCTCCTCCGGAAATCATTATATTTTCATTTTTTATTGCATTACACTAAACCCCCCTCGTGGTAATTACCGCGCCGATTCTTCCTTCAAGGGCGCAACATAATTACCTACAACACGATGCGCGGAATAAAATGTTTAAATTAAAATCACCCCGCACCCTGAAAGACATCCTTGAGTACACAATATTTCACTGGTTGATGTTTACAAGGGCGCTGCTGCTATTGAAATGAATCCAAGAAGCAGGAGAAGGAACTGCAAATAGGAGACGCAGAAGGCAGATTGGAATCGTCTGTCAGAAGCACACTGTGCGAATGTAGAGGAGGCTGGTGTGTCCTGCTGTCCTTGGCTGGGAATGGGGCGATGCGTGTATGAGATGTCGTATCGTTTTGCATTTACGTTCGTTTAATGACCTCACCGCCATCGTACACTTGGCGCATTCCACGTTTTTCTTGCGTACTCAGCACATTTGTTCAGATACAAGGGAATGTCATTAAGTCGCGGATGTGCCACACGACAGATCGACATTTTCGATTTATACTTTGGCCCAAAATGAAATTATCAAAATTTCAAGGCGTGTGATTTTTACTCTGTCATTCCACCCAAATGTGCCTTCAGACGCAAGTACCTACTCTCACGGAATGGAAGGGCGGCAAAAACGATGACACATCTGGTGCTATCCAATTTATTCGATAAAAGAAAATGCTGCCTCGGAGGAGTAATTTATTAGATTGACACTTAATAAGGTACACCAGTGGCGTGGCGTTGGTGCGGGTGGCACGGCACACGCCGAAGGCCACGATACGCCCGCAGTCAATCACAGGGATGTCCCATTTAGTTGAGCGATGGATCACTATGTTTACGATGCGATGAATAGTTTTATGGGTGTCCCTTACATTCCGATCGAATGCTTTTAAGGGCTTTTGTCTTCTCTGAAATTCACCTTGAAGTCAAATGGAGGCTCACTTTGTTTGGTGGGTCTATTCTTGCCAGAGAATATCGATTATTCAAAACGCTCTTGTGTTTCTATCGCTTCCCTTTGTAGTCTCTTAGTTTGAGAAAAAGGTACAGCACTCACCCTTATTTTTAGAGGAATTCCTTGAAAATTTGAAAGAGTTCGGTTGGAATTTCTTTCTCCGCTCATCCTTGGTACCCAGATGCACATGTGCTTGATTTTCTGAGATACGTGAGATGCACTTTAGAAGATTGCTGGAAAACCCGGGAATTCAATTACAGCGCACACAACCGTGTCATAAAGATTTAGACAAGAACAGTACAAGAAAATATGAATCACGTCAGAGTGAAGTCCTGGCACCGGCAATAGCCAACAGCGTGCACCTGCTTCCATTTGAGTGGTTAGGTTGAGGTTATGGTTCCTGCACTTCCCAGATGCAGGTCGCGTCTATGCTGAGGGAGGGAGTACTCGCGACCTTGATTCTATAATAAGAAGGACCCATCTTATCCTCTGAAAGATTATCTGATTTAAGTTGTTTTGTCAGTCCTTAAAATTCACGAGTGGAACCATGCAATTGTGAGCGACATAGCTGCCCACCCAAGCAAAGCAAACCAGTCAGCAACTTTGCCAAACCACAAATTCCCAATGGCCCCAGGCAGAAAATGTCATCCATTCCTCATTAATATAATCGTCAAAGTTTTTTAATAAATCTCGCTCTCCTCCCTTCCATTCTGCTCTTCCTCCTTCCGTCTCCGGAGTTTAAAGGTTAATGTATACCAAGTCGAGTCTGAGAAGTCCTTCACTTGCGTGCACACGTGCCTAGTCTTGACCTTTTGTACAAGTAATCCTCACACCTGACTGAGTTTCCCGGTCCAAAAACGAGATTACGCCTCTCGGCGATTCGTTGCCCACAGAGCTGTCGTCTGTTTGCGTTCGCGTTCCCCTCGCCACAGGCAGCGTAATCGCTTCTAATGCAGCTTAACACAGAAACACTTCCCGGCCGGAGACAGTAAATTGCGATTACGGAGCCCAAGCCAATCATAATTTTCATAAATAAAAATTAAAGACAGCCTCCTTGTTTGGGATTCGAATACAAAGAGCACAAAACAAACGCCGGATCCAAAGCCAAGTCCATGGTCCACATAAAGCAAGTACATGTTATTTCGTCGGGAGTGCCCCCGGGGCATGTGAATGTGACCAAGAGGACATAGAACGCCCGAAATGATATTCATTTATTCGCCTCTATCCTCTGAAGTTCTCGCAAAACCATCCACAAACAGGTTGTTTGGTCCTGTCCCCTGAGTCAGTCCCCCCGTCACTAGTCGGACTCAACTTTACTTCTCTGCCCGAGATGCGGTCAGCGTCAGAGTCAGAGCAACCCGTGTTTGCACGGCGCACCCCTAGCGAGGAAACTTTTATGAGAGGAGATTCCAAAAAAGGACTCAAGTGGTGGGTAAACAACAAAAGGAATTCAATAATGAAACAAAGTACTTTCCTGACTCGGGACGACCACGTCGACGACAACAAAAATGACGATCATCATCGTGATGTTGGTGTGCTCTGGCGACGGAAACCTTAAACACATCTCGTCCATAAAACAGAATACACTGACCACTGGAATACCCTCCAATGGCCGAGACCACCCAAAACATAACACTTTACGGCGTTAAAAGTGTACCGATGAGGAAATTCCAGCGATAAGCATATCCTCTCGCCCATCAAAAGTATTTCCACTCCCCTCGCATTGGTCAGCTTCTGTGGCTGATCCCCTTCATCACTACGCCGCCACTCCGAAGACGGGGGCGGATTAGGGAGATTTGTGACAGAGATTGGGACGAGGGAGAGTGAAAGAAAAAAAAATTATTGATTTGTTAGGGGGCAGTCAATCGTTAGAGGGATTAGGATGATTTATCAAGCGGATGGCGGATAAGTGTCGGATTCATCGTGGCGCAGTGTTCCGGTCCTACCATTTAATCATTATTATATTTGGATAAGCAGTTTGCTTCACAATGAAGTACCACAGGGCACCAGCGCCATCCCCGGCGCGGCGTCGTCGTTGTTCTCTGATCGTCGTCTCTGTGAGGATTTTTCGTCGTTTAATATTTTTCAGCTCAAGTGGGATGATGAACAGACAGAGCCGGGGATCCCGGAGCATTGTGCGTGTCCTTATGTCGTCCTCGTTTATGCCTGCCACATACTTATTACAACTTTTCTTTTTTTTTTAATAATGCGAAACGAGAACTCTTACATAATCCCCGTAGTCGTGCAGAAGGGAGCGGAATGAGAAAGGCACGGAAAAGTCGCCATGATTTTTATCTTCCACTTCGTGGTGGGAGCCGGGCGCACGTGTGTGTGGGTGCCGGCCAAATGCGATGGAAATGAAGTACTTCAAGAGAAAAGGTAGACCATTGACTAGGACCGTTTATGTGAAGATGGGGTGTAATAAAATTTGCATGCTCCAAATTGGTGTGGGCCGCACCGCGCACACGGCGGCGGCTTAGGTAATTTCATTTGCTGATGAATTTAAATTCGGGAATTAATTCAAAATGTGTCGCAGGTTGGACGTAATTGGTTTTATTTGTACTTTTCGCGAAGACAGAGGTAGAGGCAGATTCATATTCGAGGTCATGATCCATCCACGACGACTGTGTGACATCAGGCAAGATGTTTTCTGTTTCGAATTCGAAACTTTTGCCAGCACTGATTGCCCCAATCCGCATCAAAACACGAATTCGCAACCCAGTCCACCAACGCCACATCCCCCGTTCCCCCCTTTCCCACACATCCCATCATTCTCCACATATCCCCGATCCCCCCGCATCCTAGTCATCATCATCACCATCAATCTCAACATTCCACACGACTTTCAACAAATTCACCAAACCCGCTCGCAACATTCTCAGGCAACATTCTCAGCGGCAACATGACAAGAACGATCGTGCTCACCATCGCTCTCCACAGATCACTCACATTTGTGACAGCTGAGCGCAACATTTGCTGAGCTCGCGCGAAGCATGCTTCATCCTGTCACTTGGCGGCTGAGTGTCTTCGAATTTGCATCGTGGGCAATTACGATGGTGGCTGGGCTGCGCTGAATTGGTAAGTGTTTGGTAAGTTTTGTTTTTTGTCTGTTCATTGATTTGAATTAGTTTTGAATTTATTGCATTTATTGAATATTTTTGGGTAACATTTTTCTTCAATTTATCGTCATTCGTACAAAATACTGTATTTTTTGCTGCTGTTGTTTGTGTCTCATGTGGTGGGGTTTTTTGGATGGTTATTTTCGAATTGTTGTCGTCTTTTATATCCACTGCCTTGTTGCCTGTTTTATGAAAGGGGCGTTTGTTTTTACGTCGGTAAGTTTTTGCCGAGGTCTGTTGGTGGACTTCGTCACGATGTTGTAAAATTTGTCCTCAATTTGTTCCCATTCGCCTTCCATCAAATGTACATGCTTTCTCAAATATTTCACGCTTCAGCTTCTCTTTTGTTTTGTTTTTTTTTTATTCAACTTTGACGATTCGTGGATGATTCATTTATCCTCGCCTTCCACAATATCATGTCGAATGTTTTTTTTTTTTGTTTTTCCACCGCCAAGTATGTTCGAATTAATTTCGCATCGAAGCGGTGGCAAATTAATTAATTCCCAAAGCCAGTCCTTCCCGAATTCTAATTGCAGAGATCGTGTGGCGGAACTTTATTAATCTTCCCCGCCGACGAAGGAATAAAATAATCCATTATGTCTTGCTCTTGCTTGTGAGGCATCTTAATGTGTCCATTCGGACTTGTAGCCAGATTGTCGGGCTAATGAAAAAATAAGAACGGCGCGTCACGTCCACAGGCGGTCTGGTCCGGCGGCTGGTCCGGTTCTTAGACTTGTTCGGACAAGAATTAACATCAGCGATGAATTCATTTCGAATTTCGCATCTCGTCTCCTGCTGGACGTCTCTTAACTAAAAAGCCAGTGTTGCTCTCGCGGTTCTTGCGGTAGCATGAATCCTTCTACTGTGTGCGGGACGTGCTGCGTCCGCCTCCGAAACATAAAATGTCGGATGAAATGGCAAATTTTATCGCATGTAATGAGCTTTTAATGACACAACACAATACGGATTCCGTGCGCCATCACCACCCCTGCCACTGCGGCAGGTCAGGGTGGGTGCACAAAGTTTTACGATAAGAGAGTAAGGCGGGCAGCAGGACTCACAGTGGAACGGGAGCTCATAAACGGAATGACTGATGCATTGCAAGGCAGGGCGACACGAGAGTCTTCCATTACCTCAAATGTGTTGTAAGCGTCTGGATGTGAGTTTGTGTGTGTGTTTGTGCCGGGTTTATGGTGGGACATCATCGTCCCTGTCCCGTGAATTTGTTTGTTTCAGTTCTGTTGGTGTAAATATAATCCTTTCGCTCTGCCACTGCTTCAATAATAAATCACAGATGGCTTTTAATCTTCCTGCCCCCGCCTCAGCCCCACGACTGTGCTCAGCGGTGACAGGGATAATAAATCAAAGGCATGAATTCATATTTGGTCGCATGATTTTCACATGGTTTCACCTCTTTTTTTCTTCTCTTATGAACGGCATGTCATTACTGCTTAGTTGTGTCAATGAATATCTATAGTCGAAGTGCTGTTGCTGGAAAGGACAGGCGGACAGGGAGGAGGGGGCCGCAGCACTTGCTCAGCGCTGGGATTCATTTCACATTTTTCGAGAGAGAAAAGTTTTTATGCTCCGCCGGGTGGTGGTTGATGAACTAGTTGCAGGGTTGTGTATACCACTTTATGACGGCGCTCGATTGTGGTATGAATAAATTAAAATCTTGAAATTAATCCTTGCACGCGATGGTGCGGAATTGCGGTGATGAGTGCCGCTTGATGACTGATGAAGATGGTGGTAAGCAGTGCTCGTCTTTAGACTGAAATTCTGTTGTTGAACGTGTTGAGGAGTGTTGGTGGGGATGGCCTGCTGGTCAGTATTATTCACCCCAGTCACAAGCGGGCATTCTACTCAGGGGTGTCTTCAAATCTTTGCCATTTGTGATCTCCCATCAAAAAGGCGTA
Source organism: Eristalis intricaria (assembly GCA_964034865.1). Classification (NCBI taxonomy): domain Eukaryota; kingdom Metazoa; phylum Arthropoda; class Insecta; order Diptera; family Syrphidae; genus Eristalis; species Eristalis intricaria. Next base: position 971,426 of record OZ035877.1, on the reverse strand, counting down.
TACGCTCTCCATTTTATCCTTTCTTCTAAAAAACAGAGTTCTCTTCGTCCCATAAAGACAAGGGGAATCCGACGGTTGTTTTAATCGAAGACGAATAACTTGGCAGTCTTCTTTTCGAGTTCCATTAAATTCGAAGAAAAACACCAACATTCAAAGCAACCGCGGAGGCTTCAAGGCAGACTACCATTTCGCGAGAAAAAAGAATTAAGAACCCGTCAGTAGGTCTGCTTATTGTTGTCGGTATGAAACAGATTTTCGTGTTGAACCCGCAAACATTCTTCCGGGCACCTTTTTCCCTCCGTTGTTTGTTTGATGAACAACCCCATCAGAGGCACCTAATCCTCAAGGAACGAACAAAACTCAAGTCACCATTACCAGCATTTAAGTAATTACGAGTCCCTTATTCCGTGGAAGTCGCAATCCTCTTCCAGCGGGGCACATCAACCACCCTACAGCAGTCTCCTCAGCTCCACCAGCAGCCAAGACGATTAAAATGACCAAGTAAAGTATATTTGAACAACCCACTTCACAAGGACCACCCGCATGGCGCACTCATCATCAATAACTGAAAACAATAACAGCGCAAGGGTACAAGGAACCCCTTAATTAAATAATATTTCAAATTGCTCTCTTCCGGACCGTTTGGTTCGTTTCGAAACAAAGTCCATTTCATTTCCCTCACTACCAGACTGGCCGTGGCTGCCAATCGTCGTCCTTGCGCCCTTGTAACGCGCTGACAGTTGCAAACACGCGCGCGCACAAAAGCACTGCAACGCTCTCCCCTCGCCCAGTGTTCCAGAAAATTTACGATGAAAAACGATGCAATTATAATTGTGGACGACTGGTACAGGAATTGCAAGCTTAAATGAATTTCTTGCACAGCAACAAGACGAGGGGGGCAGGGATTGGAGAACAAGAACAAGTCCTTAAAAAAAATACTCGAGAAAAACTAGAGAAACAATTCAAACAAATGAACAATGAGTACAGCCAAAAACCGAATTGCCAACCCGTATCCCCATCCATCATGCATTTTCTGTGATACTCCGTCTGCTGCTCCTCCTCATCCTCTGATACGTCTCCTCGTCGTCGTCCTCTAACACGGTTGTGTCGCTGCTTTGGTCCTTACAAAAATAGATTACCCAGCGATTTATCATCGTCCTGAGTGGGATAAAACGACACGATACACTGCACACAATGGCAAACTTGATTCGAAGAGTGGTCTCTCCTCGAATTCAATGTTCACAAAGTGTGTCCCTGGCGAAGAAGCGGATGTGAATGTTATCGGAATGTGCACATCATCGGTTTTGCAAAGTTTTGCAGCTTCTCCATGAATAACAGGTCTGTAGAAATGGAGGCAATCAATTTCAGGTGGTCCACTCGCTTGCTATATAAGTGCATAGATGTCGCCCCCTCATGGATGTCACTTGGACTATTTATAATTCGTTTATGAGACCACTTTAACTGAGGTGGACTGGGACAAGGTGTGGACTGGCAGGTAAAGTATATTTGACTTTCAATTGGAAACAGAACCTAATGCAAACTATTTTCAGACAACATACATCAGCGACCTGGACGAGTATCGCTATTGAGACTGGAATGTATTCCTGACAAGCACACACCTCCATTTGTCTTAATCAAAAGTGGCAGCCCTTCAACAGCGACAAGAGTCAATGATTGTTGACACAATTTATTTGCTATTCAAGGTTATCTACAGCCGAGTCTTATCTACGAACTGACAGAGTTTACAACAGCTATCACTGATGTGAAATCGCCTCGAACCTATGTAGCTTCCTGAATTATTACACAATGTTTCCATCGGCCTTAAAGATGGCTCCATGCTCAGAACCTGTTAAACAACCATTTTTAGCAGTGATCGGTGCAAAGGAGTTGAGTCACTCTGCAAACTGTTTACTAGCGAGCCTCGTGATAGATAGTGTTCTTGTCTTTTTCAATTAGTTATATCTGATCAGACGTTCGTCGAAGCGTCCGCTTATTAAGAATTCTCCGAATATTTGTCTGTTTTGGTTGCATTCGCTAGCCTGTGCTTATGGGGAGATATTATCGAAGAGTATATCTTTCGAAGAACGTCGACTTTTTAATCAAATGGTGGACGTTACTATCTATAAAACAATGTTTATCTACAACTCTCCACTTCACATGAGTGTAGTCATCCTTGTGACAATCTTCGTATCACCCAGCGCTCATCTGAAACACCGTTTTGAATTGAACGTGTCCACCAGCTCGTGACGTACATTCTACTCTGTGTATTTCACAATTCAGATTCAAGATCCCTCGTGACTTCTGGTCTAATGGTGTGATCAGCGAGATCTTATGAATTATCTTCGGCCTCTAATTTCAGTGTACATCTGGTAATCTCCCAAATCTTTAACCTTAAGCGCGTCAATAAAGCAGAAAAGCGTGCCGCATAGTTGGTGACACATTACTTCAACCATCGTTACTCGCTACAACCCTTCATTGAAAAGCAATAGTTTGAATAGACAAATCTTTATTTAAATAATCTCAATTGAGCAAGAACTTCGCGAACACATGCATGACAGTAGCCAACGCAGTGATAGCACTTGTCACATAGAGCGTGCTACTGCCACTCAAGGCCAAAGGATAGAGCTGATCCCATACTTCGTACCTCTCCTGGTAGGGTTCATCGCCCAGTTTCAAGTCCTTGTCATTGTACAGCGTGTTGGTATGAGTCCAGTTGACTGGAAGCCAGTCAACGTTTCCCGCAACTGTTGGTAATCTGCAAGCAAATTGTCAGATTGTCAGAACACACTAAAGACGTTTCAACTCACCCCATCTGTGCGAATGAGGAGAACCACCCAACGAGACGTTCAACCATGAACCATTCGTCGCCAGTCTTATTGATCTGGGCTGCGAACCAGTTGCTCTTGAAGACATACTGAATGTCGTCAGCGTGTCCAATACCTGAAACATTAAAAATCTCACCCTCTTAACCTCGCTCTCTCTCCCTCTCAAGATAAACCCTCACCTCTTGGCTTCGATTCGGCGTCATTGTACAGACCATATCGTCCAGCATAGTCGAAGCGGTAGTAGTACACTTTCACGTACATTTTAGCCAGATGCACGAGTCTGTGCACGCCGTGGTTGATGATGGAGTCAGAGAAAATGTCGCCAAAGTTCGTGAGGTTCTGGTCGTTGATGGTCTTGTTGCCCAAGTAGAAGTTTTGGAGCTTCTGATCACGTCCGGTTGAAGCATCCTGGGCATCATACATGAACAGCTCAGGTCCGTACTTGTCGAAGTTCAAACTGATGTCATTTAACAGACGAGTGTTGCCCTCTTGCCCTGCAAACATCCCAATCAGTTCAAAATTTGAATTAGAGAACACACAAACTTACAGTAAGGCATGTACCTGAACTCGTCCTTAGTGGTTCCAGCAAGAATGGGGACCTTGCTGAAGTTTCCGACCAAGAACGACTCAGTTGGTGTCATTGTCAGGAAATGGCCATCGATTTCGTAGTTCCACTTCATGTTGATGAACAGGTATGGCTCCCATGAGCTGGACACCTCGATGATCTTCTCCCACGAGACTTCCCTGAGGCAGCTTATCACGTCAGCAGGATTGTACATCGGGCAGGCTGTCTGCCTTGCCAGTTGTGTGGTCCAGTACAAGTTATCGATCGCGTAGGTGTTCGTGGTCGATCCACTCAATGCGATTGCCCTGTGGAACAAGCCAGCGGAGAGCGGCGAAGTCATGTGCAGTGTCACAGCCATGGCTCCTGCACTGAGACCCATCAGTGTAACTGACTTGGGGTTACCACCGAATTTCGAAATGTGCTCGTTAACCCACTTAAGGGCCAGCACTTGGTCCAGGTATCCGTAGTTTCCGCGAGCTTCACTTGTGCCAGTGCTGAGGAAGCCCAATGCACCCAATCTGTAGTTAAAAGTGACCAAGACGATGTCACCTTCCATGAGGTACTCCGGTCCTGCTGCGTTCACACTGTGACTGCCTCCTGCCTTGTTGGCACCACCGTGGATATAGACGATAACCGAGCGGTTTCCGGCCAAGTCATAAGAGTACACGTTAAGGACGAGGCAATCCTCCGAGAGAAGGGCAGCGTCTTGGCCCGGCTGCGGACACATTTTTCCGTCTTTAGTGGCATCGAACTCCTCCTGCCATGCTTCCACAGCGACAGGATCGGCGAAACGCTTCTCTCCGACCGGTGCCTGGGCGTATTTTATTCCTCGAAACGCGTTGAATGAATAACCACTCTCGTTCTTTAACTTGGAGCCTTTAATCTTTCCCAAGGTCGTCTCGACCACCGGGTTTGTCTGAGCACTCACCACTGCGAGCACACACAAACCGACAACAAATTTGAGCAGACTTCCCATGTTTCCAGCAATCTCACGAAGAACTGAGCATGTTCCTCCGGTCGGCCACTTAAATAAGCCCCCAAATCGAGGTGGTTATCTTGCCAAAAATTGAATCGATTCTATCTCCCCCTGCTTATTAATTATGGCTATGTGCCAGTGCCTTTATCTTGATCTCGGTTTTATCGGCGTGCGGCCTGCAAACTCCTCTGATTACTCATGATGTCATGGTATTCGTGTTATGTTTGTTCTATTAGTTTTAAGCTTTATCTGCGGCTAGGAGCTTATCTCGCTAGAAGGGGGGAGCACACCAAAGATGATTAAATTTTTCGATAGGACCAGCCTAAGTGACAAACCACGACAGTTCTGTTTTTGTTACTTTCGCACTTTCGCCTTCGAATTATCACAGAAATTGTTGACAAGCGTGTTTACCTACGTTTTCGCGTTCTCGCGCATTCGTTGTTCTTCTATGCCGCCCGGCGGTTCACTCTTTGTGGTATGTCGCCAGCCAAGGAGTGAACTTGTCTGCCTCCCAATTTAACCATAAAACCGATTAGAGCGCATAACGTCCCCACACACCGGCACCGCCGATAAGCGCAAATTTGCAACACATATGCCATGTATTTGCCCGCAAACTTCCGTCGTCATCGTCGTTGGTAGATAGCTGGTTTCTCGTGCTTCCGATTCCGTGGTGGAATGGATTTTGTCGCGTAAGAGCATGTCCCTGGCCAATGCAAACCCTTCTTCTGATCGAAGTGCAAACGATACGCTTCACAGACCAAGTGGGAATCCATGTGATGCCACAGAAATCGATGGCGGCGGTTATTGTAAATTGCTTCCATGCTTCCGTCGCTGTGCGCTAGAAACATGGCAGTGAGCGGTTGTGATAACGATGCTAATGATGTTGTGAGAAACTTTCTAGACTGGAAAGCCATGCGACAACAGTCTTCTGGGGGAATTCGCTGCATTCAAAGCAGACCAACACAGGGTGCCAATTAGCGTGCACGAAATTAATTGAAATTCGCTGATTTCAACGTCATTCAGTTCCTGACTGAATGGCGAAATGACTTACTCTTCGTGCTGACCACCAATTACTTGCATAATTCATGGTCGACAATAAATCAGAAGCGGCCCAGCAGAACATGGCTTCGAATCGAAAACAATCACGAAGTGTAATTCGCTGTTGTTGTATTTCTTTACAGCCTTGAACGATAACTTTGCCAGTCACTGGTGGAGTGCCCTTGGAGGAGGAAATGTCAAGGAATCGCTACTTTCACACTCGACTGGGAATGGTCGTCACATTTTGTGACATGACAGGAAAATCATTGAAGTAACTGGAAAGATACGACGTGAATGAAAAACAAAAACAAACGAGCAAATAAATCGACGAAAAGAAGACCCTTTTGAAGTGTCGCCGGGTCAACTGGAGGGACTTGAGATGAAACGATTTCGATTGCCAATAGAACGCGTCATCCCCGAAATGATTTGGAATGTTGCACCCTTTGCTGGTGAAAAAAAGAGTGTCTTCATGACGACAGAAGTTTGCGGTGAATTCTTATCGGTTTGGATTTGGGATTAAGACCCTTTTGAAGGGGAAGTCCATTATTAGATCATAGTTGAGTGATTTCAAGTAAATTTAAAGTTGGACATGAGAGTGGAGATGGAATGGAGACGAGGAGAATTTACTAGAATCTCAATGGGTTGAGCCTATTAGCAGGGACTACCTTTAAGACAGTTCTGACTTAGAACGAGTTCGTCAAGACGTCCGCCGGAACCTACTTGACATACGAGATTTAGGAATGCAAAGACTGATTTGGACGATCTGAATGCAAGTCTTACCAACAGATCAGCGGTTGCCACAAGCCAGGTACGAATAAGTTTCAGATTCCAGCACCAAGCAGATCAACACACTTCTTCCTGTGATATCCAGATTTATGCCACCCCATCAGAGAATGGTTTCAAGTACCGTGAAGATTACCGCATCCGACAGGCAGCCAAATCAATCGAAGAAGTAAGTCCCACAATTCTTATTTCGATTTCGCTTTCAGAATATTTGCACTCAATTTCCCTGTTCAGGTTCAGCAGATACCGACAAGTGTCGGCCACTTGGCACCCGGACAAAGCCACCGAAGCTTTGGTGAATGCCCACCAGGGTATGGGGGAGGGGTGAATGGAGATTAAACAAATAAAGATCCATTGAAACAGATACTGGCGAATGGAAACAATGTAATTGCCAAAGAGCCCAAGTACGGCGCAAAGGAAGAAGAAAAACGAATAAACACAAAAATATCTCAACCGAGTCGGGCCTAAGAGAAAATTGAAATTGGAACGCAGGAGATAATCGAAGCACCGGCGGGTGAGTGCCAGTCCCACCAATCCTTAATTAACTACGAAAAACGATTTTCTATCCCGCAGGACGTTCACTCCGCGTTGCGATGTGGCTGCTGATGGTTGGTGGCGGGTGTGAAACTGAAATGGAAAATCAAGAAAATTGCTTCGTTTGTTGATGGAGCTCGTTCGTTCGGCGATTATGCAAGTAAGTCCTTCCGTGGGAGTATAGTCTACACCGAGGTCGATAGATGATGCAATTAGGGAACGAATTAAAGTGTGGTCGTCTCATCAAGAGGGAAAACTTTGAAATTGAAAATCCAAAAGCCTGAGGTACAACTGTTTTACAATAACTTATTTTATTCTAATAACTTAATCACTTAACTACAGAACATTCTTGGCGCACACGTGGAGCGCAACAGCGCCAGCGGTCAGCATCCAGGCGATCTTCACTTGCTCCGCGGAGCTTCGCACAGGAAACATGGCATCCCACTCGGCGTATCGATCGAAATTAAACGTTCTGCCTACCTCGAAGGTCACATCCTTTCCGTTGTGCATTGCGAAGACTGTTGAACTGTTCGATGGCAACCACTTTAAGCCATCAATCTCAGTCGGCGCTCTGTAAGCAAAGAATGAACTCGTTTTCAAACTAAACTGGAGTCGCACTTACCCGTCGCGGACGAACGATGTCCACCATTCAGTCATCCGTTCGACCATGAACCAGTCAGAATCGCCAACGACAAGACGCCCATTGAAATAGCTGCTATTGAAGAGGTACTGCATGTCGTCTCCGTGGGCAATGACTGTAAAAGAAGGCACCCGTTTTAATCCACATTCGACAATCAGAATAGATGATCAGCAAGGTTTACCTTTTAAATTTGGATGCAACGCATAGCGTCCCTCATACTCATCACAGTAGTAGTAAACGTCCACGTGTTTCCTGGCGAGTTGCATGAGCCTGTACACTCCATGGCCGATGGTGGCATCCGCGAAAATGTTCCCCAGGTTGCTCAGCTGCTGATCGATGCTGGAGTCGTTTAAATAGAATCTTCTGAGCCTGTCACTCTTCTCCTTCGCAGACGCCTCTGACTCGAATTCATAGGTGAAAAACTCTGGGGCGTATTTATCGAAGTTGACGTCAACGTCTTTCAGGACCTTTGGTTCCAACTCTGAAAATGAAAAAAAAAAAAAACAGTGATTAGCAATCGTCTCTCAAGAACCTGATTGAAATGAACAACCGTATGCTACGTAAGAGAACTCATCCCTTGTTACGCCCGTAATAATGGGAACCTTATTGAAGGTACCGTCAGCAAAGACGTTCGTAGGTGTGTCCATCAGAAAATGGCCATCGACCTGGTGGAACCACAACGGCTTGGGCACGCCATATGGCTCCCACAAACTCAGGGTGGAGGTGATGTTCTGCCAAGTTTCGAGCCTCAGGCACTCAAGAACATCGTCAGGATTGTACATGGGGCAGGAGAGATGTCTAGCCAGTTCCCTTGTCAAGGCCACGTTGTCGATTTCAAAATGACTAGTCATCGAGCCACTCATGGCGATGGCTCTGTGAAACAGTCCAGTTGATAGTGGCGATGCCATATGCAACGTCACAGCCATGGCACCAGCACTGTACCCGAAGATTGTCACTGAATTCGGATTCCCCCCGAAATTGGAGATGTGGTCATGCACCCACTGCAAGGCCATTATCTGGTCCAAGTAGCCGTAGTTGCCAGGAGCCTCCTTCGTTGCAGTTGTCAGAAAACCCAGTGCTCCGAGCCGATAGTTCATTGCCACCAGCACAATGTTGTGATCCATGAGAAACTGTGGCCCAACTTGGAGGGCACTGTGACTACTGCCGAAAATGTTGCCTCCCCCGTGAATATACATCAACACCGATACGTTTCCCTTCAAGTCGCCGCTGTACACACTCAGGAATAGGCAATCCTCAGACATGAGCGATTGTGGAAAGAGAGCTTGAGGACAAATGTACGCGTCCTTTGTCGCGTCGAGAACACTATCTCCCCAGGTCTTCACCGCAACAGGTGGTTTGAATCGATATTCTCCCACAGGAGCCTGGGCGTAACGAATCCCACGGAACGCACTAAACTCCCGACCCTTCGCCGACTTCATGATGGAACCCTTGACTTTGCCCAAATCCGTCTCGACCACCGGGTCATCCTGGGCAAATGTCAAACAGGCAGAACCGAGCAAAATCCAGAGCAAACCGCGGAACAACATCATTTCGCAGAACTTCTCTTTACACACTGAATAGGTAGCTACCCCTTGGCACTGCTAAATATTGCTTGCAAAAAGCAAGTGAAAACGGACCAGACCGCGAACCGGTCCGAGAAGGGAAACGACATGGTGCATTGTCAGTTTTCCATTGGCGAACGATATCGCTCGCTATCAGATAAGGCTCGACGGCCTCGAGCGGTAATGCGTAGAATCAAGTTTACCAAAGTTCTCATGATAAAATGACTCAATTCAAATCGGACGACGATGGTATCTCCCCTGCGATACGGTTCGTTTGTTGTGCGATTGTGGGCGCTATCACGTGCTTCACATACTTTGCATTTTTGAGATCAATGAGAAGCCCTTGCGGTTACCTTGGAGGATCTGCATTCATTTGGAGGACAGCCGTTCCCGGAAACTCTCACCCTCCCTCTCTATCAACGTGAAGCCACTAAAGCGTTTGTTCCTGCGGAGGATTTATGTTACATCCAGCAATATTAGTTCGGAGGATTATTTAAAAGCTCTTCCGATGCCCGGATGCTGGCAGTTCCTCACTCATGTGTCACATCTCTGGCACTCCAGCCAGGGCATGGAAGAAAACAAAAATAACCTTCTTCACTTTTGCCCAACCTTCGTTCCGTGGTTTGAATCTAGCAACCTATATGCCAGCAGTTGAGGAGTGAGGTCAACCGCTACTTAGAGCCAATAAATCTTCCAATCTGCCTGCGACAACGGAACGACGACGACGTCGACGCCCGAGACGCGAGACGGGGGGTTTATCAAACCGGATGTTTGTGCAGTTTACGCTACTTAAAGGGACATCCACACGGTTTCGGAGCTTACTCCGCATGGGGCGCCATCCATCATCCGGGATGGGTGCCGCTTTACCACGTTTACATGTGAGTGAGTGATGGGCCTAAGAGTGTCTGCTGTTGGTGATTAATCGCGAATCTTATTGTTCCTCAGAAGTGACTCTTGAAAGTTGAAATTCTGATAACATTCAACGACAGTCGAGGGGCTCAGGCACGAGTTTTTCACGAAGTTGCAATTGATTAAAATTAAATGAAGCGCCATCTGCAAGTGCGTCGTCTGCCTCGATGTCGACAAGCGATCAAGGGCTTATCATTAATATCTCATCCCGAAGCTGAATGGAAAAGAAGCAAGTCTCGTCCTCTGGATTACTTTGTAAGTCATTCATTTATTCACAGTGTGCTCGGAAAGACCGACGAATCCACACGACGCGTTGGGGCAGAGTCGGTCCATTAAATCAAGACCCCACTTGAATTTCGCCGGCATTGCGTTTTTCCCGGAGACTGTCCTTGTGGAATATAATGAATACAGCATTATCGATCCATTTGGCGCACAAGTCCTGCGGAATGAAAGGAAAAAAAAAACCGCCATAAATGAGTCCTTTTGTTGTGGCAATGTGTTTCTGTGTTTTCTTGTTCACATTTCACGTTTTTTAACGAAATCAACAATGATTTTATTTATTACAACGTTTTGCAGTTTGCGTGTGCAGCCAGCAACCGGGGGGAATGATGATGAATTCACCTTGCGGGCTCTTCGGTCGGAGAGATGAACACTCCCTCCGTCCACAATACCCACCGATTTATAATTAAGTTAGGTTGTTGTTGGCACGGACGGGAGGCAGGGGGCGGGGGCGGAGACCATAAAGGACGGAAGCCCGCTTTCGAAATGAATACCCATTGGTGGTATCATTGTACATGCTTAAATCCCTCCGGCTTACGCGATGTGGTGCCGCGAGAGCGCCCTGCTGCAATGCGATGCCAGTGGAACCGAAGCGGATATACGGGTGATGTGTCCTTCGAAAAGTACACAGGGGGCCAACTGATTACATCCAACGACCCGATGCAGCCAGCCAGCCACCACCACACCAGCAGCAACAGAAGCTGAAGCCAGGCCGATGGCGGCCGCCAACACCGCCCTGATCGTCAGCCACCGCTGCTGTCCGCACTAAAATGTCACTCAATCGTGAAAATAGGATATGCGACACAGGAAGTGATGTAGCCACGACCACATCGTATTATTGTGGTTTTTTGTTGCAACACGAAACACAAGCTTCCAGCTTACAAGTTTTCGATAGGGGGCCCGGCCGGTCGGACAATAACATAATTTCGAGTGTGCCATTTCGAATTCAGCCCCGTAATGGGCCGATGAAATTGATTACGTTCTCGTGTTTATGGTGACATCGGTGGCGGGCTACACACTGTTTGCATTCAGAGGTTGAGCGCTCGCTGAGTTAGTGGGGTGCACCGGGAGATGGTTTTCTCCACTTGTGCACAGACAAAACGGTGCATGAAATTTAATTGCTTCAACTCGGAATGCATCGGTGGAGGTGTCGGCGGGGGTTGTTCTGAACGATAATGTCGGTTTCCGAAATTGACAAAGTTTTTGGAGCGATAAGTTATTTGCTTAGACGGAGAGGCGGGAGGTTGAGGTACATCAAGTTTTTGGAGGAGGGAGTGAGACACGAGCCGAGTGCCGAATGGCACGGATTAGTTATTTCGGCGAAGGCAGTGTGCAACAATTATAAATTGCTTCCGCTGAGTTTGTCTTGGCTGAAGTGGAGTCCCGACGATGGATACTGGTGATGAGGAAAGTTTCTAAAACACATGTGAGTAAACATAGCTGTGTTAACTAAACCTCTAAGACTGAAAATATGCCAAGCATTCCACACATCGACTGCAGATGGCACCCTTGTCACTCGTTACCACTTTCAATCCACAAAAAAAAAAAAAAAACGAACAACTCTTTAAAAGCGAACACACAACTCACCCACGGCAGGATATGCACACCGATGTAGCTACTCTCGCATGAATCCAGGGAAAAAAAAATGTGTTCTGTTTTTCAACTCTGCTGACTTCCCGAAACCACCGAACGTGCCCCAAGGGTGAAAGCTCGGTTTTGCTTCCGCCTTCCTCCCAAAAAAAGGTATCAGAAATTCTTGACATTCCGAAGCACGTATGTCATTCACAGTCTCACATATTCACGTTGATCTGTCATCAACCGGAGGGAATAGAATTTAAAGAGCGACATTCGTCTGAGTGTGTGTACGTGTGCGTGTGCGGTTTTTACCCCGTTTCGCCCCTTGGTGGGCTTAAGTAATTTTCTCCATTTGAATCGAACTTTAAGGCTTTGCGCTGTCACACGACTCCCACAGGTCACATCATCTACCACTTCATTAGAGGACGCAAGATGCTTTGTTTCCCAAACACATCGGCAAGTCCTTGCCGGCGACTAATAGGCACCTAATTACGAAAATGGCAAAGCAAACGAAACGAGACCCTTTTCGAACTTCAATGTGGGGCTTAGTAGTCATTGAAAAGCCAACTCAATTGGCTTTGTCGCCTAATTTGCAGTGCTGGAGGCGTGGTGGGGGGTTTATTTACGCCAATTTGAAGGCTTGCAGAACCTTTTGAATGTTGTCAGCCTTTTTGCCCATCACTACGTGTGTGTGTTCTCGTCTGTTGCCAAAGGGGCTGAGGACCCTACCTTCACGTAGCTAGTATTTTTCTGGTGGGCGATGGTGAAGCACTCATATATGAAACGAACAGATAGAGGGAAGGACATCGGTGGAATTCAGCACGAGAAGACGAAACGCCGAGAGGTAATTCTAAAAAATAGCATCGGATTCCGATGAAGCCAGCGAACGATGTAAATAGCCGCTGGGGAGAAACAAATCGTGGGTGGCTTTGGTTAATGGCTGCCTCCGTTTCATTTCCTCCTGCTCACCGTTCAAACCTATTTCGCTTCTTGCCTGAAAGGAGCTTACCTTCGTTGGGTATACCGGAGTGTGTGTGAATGGCAGTCTCCATTCCAAATCAATCATTGATCTCTTTAATTTGCATTTCGATTTGAATTGATACGAGGGTGGCCGGATTACGGATCAGAGTTCACTCGTACTCATCCCTTCAACGGGAGCAATTCTTGACTATTCTGTCTCAATCATAATCCCCTTACTTCATCAAAGATTTTCTAGACACGTCTGTCAAGTGGAGCAGACTAGTTCCACAAAGTCAGAGTTGAATCCTCAAAGCTGTTACCATGAGAAGGAATTGTGTACATCCTCCTAAGCATCCCAAACAATCAGAATTCTAAATTCTCTATGAATAGCCTTATGGAATCCCTTAGCCCGACCCAGTGCCCGCCAAATGAAGTGCACGTTCTCTCGTAACTGACTTTAATTTAAAAGGGGGCCGGCAGGACGTATGGTTGTCCCACACAGCAAACGTGTTCAGCAGCAGCAGCAGCAGCAGCAAAAGAAGAAAAAAAATACTACTCTAAATCCCCATATCCTTGCTCCATTTCAAATGGAATTTAATTTGGAAAAAAGTTTTTTCCCAAGTCCTTTCAACCAATTTTCATTCATAGTATCCTGTTCTCCTTGTTTCATCGTCAGTGCTCTCCTTTTGCCAGCGCGTGTGTGTGTGTGTGTGGATGAGGACAAGTGTGTGCATGTGGGTAAACAAAGAGAGCTAACCTGGTTCTTCAAATGCCACCACCACACGCAGCAGCAACCTAAGAAGGGTATGAGGTGTATGTTCACAGTTCACGAAGAAAAGGATCCTTTTGCTCCCTCTCTTTGCGAGTGCTACTGCCACGGCTACTGCTGCCGCCATTAAAACAGCATAATTTGAAAGAAAGCAAACGAACGGAAACAAAACAAAACCTAGAGTACAGACTGAATGGGATGCATTTAGGAGTCTCAGCTGGAAGAGGTGATGACGACGAGGACGACGAAAAAGATTACGACAATGAAGGTGATGATGACGATATGTACATGGCATGGTGCAGGTACTGAGAGCGAGAGCGGCATGTGTGTGTCAACTGAAAGAGATTTCCTGCGATGTTTCTTCCCTTTCCACATGGTCCATGGCCTGACTGTCTTAAGAGAGAGAGGTCTTTGAAAGAGAGACAGGAATTTTTGTTTCGTCAGTGGGGTGCAGAGACATTAGTGCCTACGAGGCCCAGGAGTATAGTTTCGCCGTATTCGGCCATGGATCCATAAATACATTCTGACGACGAGATGATGTCGACAGTCGAAGAGGACACCCACGGGGACGTGATCAAAAGAAAGACATAAAGTCACTCGTCATTGTACAAAAATCCAGTTCTTTCTGCTGCAGCAACCAACTCAACTCTCGCACCCTTCGCAATCGGCAAAAGTTTGTCCGAAGAGACGTCATGGCATGGCGAAGAGGAGAGAACTCGGGAACAAATCAAACGCAAGATTTGAAGCTCAGCAAAACTTAGTTTGTGCACCGAGGAGAGCAGGGGGCGGCGTTGGGTGAAAAGTTGGTCCATAATTCCGATTCTTCGAGGAACTAATTCCATTAGCCCGAGGGACACCCTTAAGTGGCATAATCACGCAAAGTATCAATACCGAGCATGAAGTCGGACGTTAAATGACTTTAAAACTTCCCCGGCTAGTCGGCCAGCCGTCAACGTGTCCTGCAGTCTTTTGCTTTCAGACATTTCAATCTGTTCTCTCATTTTGACAAGTGGAAACAGGTTGTTTATCAAATCACTGGTGTATTGACTTGACCTTGACGTGAAGAGAGAAACATCGAAACACTAAAATAGATCCTGCCTACGTACGAGTGTTCGACGGGAGCCATTTATCAATCGAGCGAAGCTACTTTTCACTGTCCACTGACTGTGCTAACGTCGGAAAGCCAGGAATCTCTTTTACACGCGACCCAGTAGCAATCTCTGTTTGCCTGCCTGCCCCATAGACATGCAACGCCCGCCGCCAAGCACGGAAGACCAACAATCAAGCGACGTCCATGGCATCAGGGATGCACACGAAAGGAAGCACACCCACATGCACAGTCAGAAACTCCTCAAGGGAAGTTAATGGTCCGATCATGTCGGGTACATTTTTCATTCGACTTGAACCCGAATTGATGTCGCACTAAGAAGAGGTGAAACCCATTTTCTAACCCGCCTCCCCGCCACATACTCACCGGTACGTAGGTGAGTGAAGTGTTGAAAAATTGTCACACGCCTAGGTGGACTTTACTCGAGATTGTCAATGGTTTCCGCAGGATTAATGTACACCAAGGAATGGGGGTTTGGGGACAGAAACGCACAAGCGCACACACTAATGCAAATTGAATAATTAATCAGTGTGCGGCTTATTTAATGAGTCCTTATGCCTGTTCGCTCCGGCAGAACGTCGCTCCGGCAATTAAGCTCCTCGCGCTGCAGTGCATGCGAACAGATAAATTAATCCGAAAATAACATTTTTCACGTCGCATTTGGCGAACAATTAAAACGACACCAGTGGCGCTACATACCGTGTGGATGCGCAAGGATGCGGTGCCCCTGATGGGGTGAGGACAAATGGTCACCCACTCAGTGACACGCCACCACCGCCACCGCAATAATTATTACTAGCCCTGGCAAATATGTAATGAGAGGTGTCCTTCTAATTGGGAGGGTATGCGAGTACACATTGTCGTGCCGAACGGGCAAGCCATTAGCAGGACATTTGCATTTTCTATTGTGCGCCAGTCATGTGTGTTCCGCGCGCCCTAAGTGCATTCCTTCAACGCGAAGTGACTTCAGGCTATGCCAACAATCCACGGGGGTGACGAAGGAGACCTGGCATAAGGTTTTCTGAGATCCCCTGTGGTAGAGCAGAATTCTCCGCGAAAGCTTCCGTCAACTGTCTCTACTCATGGGCTGTTTGGGGGAACTTTACCTCCGCGACGAGTGGCAGCTTATTCCTTGTGGTTGGATCCTGAAACTCTGGGAAACTTTCGCCGCGATTTGGACAAGGGAAGACTTGGAACCGTTTGAAGTGAAAATTTCCGTGTAAGTTCCTGTAGTCTGTTTATCAGCAGTGTGGACATACACGAATTTAGTCGAGGCAGGAACCTGGATGGGACTTGATGACTGGATGTTTGACTTGATTCAAGTGCAGATGTCGCTGATATCGCCAAGAGGGAAAAATTTGAAATTTAACAGAGCTCGTGAGTGGAATGGAAGATTGCAGAGCGAGCTCAAGGAAGGTACCAAGGTGCACTGAAGTGCACTTCGACCGTCACGTAGTTATGGACTCATATGCGGGCAATGTATGGGAACCGAAATTTGTGATTCGTTTACAAATTCGGACTAAGGAGGCGTTTTTAATGCGGCTGTAGAGGTAGAGGTAAAGTAGTTGAACAGAATGGTTGTACTTATGACCTCTTTGTCCGCTAAATTAATGAATTTATTTCGGTCTTGTCACGACTATAATCACACCCAGACCTGCTTGGGATAAAGAAGATGATTTCCTTCCATTGCGTCTGAATTCCTGAAGTCCGCGATAAAAAATAATCCAAACACCTACTAATTCGCATCATACACTTGACTAGAAAAGCACTTTAGACAGTTTATGATAATCGATTGTGTTCTCAGACCCAAATTACCTTCTTGATATACCTCAAATCCTGTGCACACAAATGAAGTATCAAACAGGTGGCTGTGCAAACAGAGATTATCCTTATCTCCCAACGTTACACATCGTGCATCGCATGTGGCAGAGCTTAAACCCCGCACACATCCACTTCCCCAAGGCCACAGGAGGAGAAGTGCCGAGTCTGCAAAGTTCCCCGTTTTTCTCCTCTCTGCGTCGGGGCATCGGCGCCTGCAGAAATCTCTCCAAATGTTCTGCACCCCAGCCTGGTGGATGATGGCATCCCTCAATTACCTGTGAACCATTTCTCAGACAACAGCTTTCAAATCGCACCCATCCGTGCCATAAAGATAACGAAATTACTTCCCAAGAATGATTTGTTGGCAGCGAGCCTATTTATTGTACCACGCCGGCAGTGTTAATGAAGGGAATCTCTGTTCAGGCCTAATGAGTTGCAAAATTGTCCAACAATTCTCTCGTGATCGCCATTTAAATTGCGGAACGTGTTAATGTCTTCACTCTGCAATCCAGATATCAATTATGAACCGTGAGCGTGAGAGATTGGTACCTGACCCTCCCCGTGGAACAATTCGTTTGACATTAGGTATTGCGATCAGGTACTTTGGCAGTCATTCATCCCCAAACACACACGCACCCTTGGGTGCGTTGGCAAATTAATGGCTTCGCACTCCCACCGCTCATCCCTTGAGGTGAACAGAACCAAAACCTACAAACCACACACGAGACGAACACTGTGTGATGATGGTACAACGTGACCTGCTTGTCGAACGCTGCAAAATTTTAATTAATATTTTCGGAGCTTAAGGGTTGTGTGGGGCGGCGGGCGCCCGCAACATTGATGGTATTAATAGGATTTGCTACTGCAACCGGGGGTGGCACCGAGGGAAACTATCGCTTTGGCTTCCTGGGTGTACAGGCCTGTGTCAGGGGAGGGGTTGATTAGGGAGCTTGACTTTTTTTTTTACTAAATTTGTTACAGTGCCTGGGGAAAGTGTTGAGTGAACTCGACAAATTCTTTATTTCTTTCTGAACTGATTCCCTGCAAGTTTATACAAACTAATCAACAACGTTTCATCCCGGTTATGCATACCTCCCTCGTCCATGATCCTCCAGAAACCATAGGGAACTTCACATAAGCCCCATTGAGTGAGTAATCAACCCTTTCAGGCGTTCAGTTTGGGGTCGTGTTTCATTTTCATTCACAATAGCCACTTGAAACTGCTTAACTCCTCTTCATTACGAAAACGACCAATTTACCAAAATAATAAAATAAAGCCATTTTCTCTCTTTCCCCGGGCCGTGCGTCGTCGGTACAATGTTTTCCAGAAATAAATTTAATTTCGTCGTCGTTGCAAACACTGGGTACACTTGTGCGTGGAAGTTTGCTGACCGTTCTAAGGAAGCACGCTTAGACACCAAAGTGTCACACCCTAACCAAAAAGGAGCTGCGTCACACAAACTGTGTTGCAAATGAGGTGCCCGCGATTCGATGGAGCTTGTGAACTCTTTCCATTCCCATCGAATTTATTCCGAAAGACCACAAACTTCCCCGCACAAGTGTTCCATATTTATTGTCCTCGCAATGAAAACTCAGGGTTACCTAAAAAATGTTTCAAAACAAACTTGAGCCTTTCGTCAGAACTAGGCTCCCCAAAATTGCAACCGCATATTTCCTGTAACATCGGGCCGTTTATTGGAGCAAACGCCTTCCTGCCTTCCCGCCTTCCCGTTGTGAGGATAAAGGGTGGTAGACTTGTGGCAAAGTTTGTTCCTGAAATTTTCAATATCTCGGAATATCCACCTTGTGCCACGGCAGACGTATGGGTGAGCGAGTGGGTGTGTGTGTCTAGTGTAAACGTTTTGCCAAATTCATTGTGTTCAAACAAAGTTCACGCCAGAGAATGTGTGGGCTCTCGACTTTGTTGTTCTTTGCTGGCGCTGTGTATGCCAGTGCAACCCGGTCCTGCTCCCGCCTTATTCACATCCAGCAAAGGTCATAAAGTATTCCATTTGTTCGCTTTGTTGATTGTTAAGTACGAGTGTTCATCCACAGCCTAGCCCAGACGGAATCAAGACGGCAGGGAAGTTTTGTCGGCATCGAGGAAGGATTTATTTGGGACATAAAACACCCTTAAGAACGATGGTCCTGTGACGATGCAGATGTTTTTAACGATCCCAGCGAGTGGACGGGGGGTTGTCGGCGATTCAAGAGGGGGTTGGTGCGTGTAAGTCCTTTGATTTTTTGGGGAGAATACGAGTACGCCGCCCCGGAGAGAGGCGATATGAATTATTAATCGGATAGATTGCTTGAGTTACTTAGATGATTGTCTGGACGTAGTTAACCACATGAAACTCACACCCCAAAAGCCATCCCTCCCCCTACTCGCAACTCTTTTCCAGTTTATCAACACCCGAGTAACGACCAATCTTCTGATAGCCAGCAAGGTGCGGCAGTTCAACGGCCTTTTCGAAAGTAATCTCCTTCAATCCTTCTTAGAACGACTTAATCCGATTGACCACGAAGATTTCCTCTTTTCTTTGTAGAATCCAGGGTGGCAACACGCAATTTTCACACACCATCGCCCCGGATCGACCAGGTACTCCTTGATTCCTTGATTCCTCGATAGACCACACAATGCTGAGTCTGAAGTGAAGCCTCTGTGTCAACACATGCGGCACCCGTTGCGGAGGAAATTCAATTATTTCCAATGTGTCCTTAATTGTTGTGTGTTTAACCATTTCGCCTTGGTCGTGTCGGCCCCTGTTGGCGCCTCGAGTGCGCCGGGAGCAGGAGGAAAGAAGAGATGCCATTGTAATCCCACGATATGTTTACAGCATTCGCCATTAACAGGCGGAACTCCTTTTCGGTCGGGGAGAGAACTCCTCTCGTCAAATCCTATTAGGCGAACCATAGAAAACGTCCTTTTTTTGTGCTGTTTTTGTTCGTCCTTTCCTTCTTCTTCTTCGTCGTCGTTGTCGCCGATGTCGTTAGAGAGGGTGGATGAGTGTGTGTATTTTAGGGAGGCGCTCCGGAGTGTGGAGATAGTGTTGAAAAGTTTTGTTTGCTCGTGGATTTCTTCTTCTTTTTGTGGTTTTATTGTGCGGAAAGGTCTTAAAGGGATTTCAGCCAAGGAAAAACGATTCCTTTGAAGGGATTAGGCCATGTGTAGCGGGAGTTTGTTTCGGATTTGATCATCTGGAAAATGCCAAGTGTCGGAACAACCCAGTCTCTCTCTCTCTCTCTTCAAGGAAACAAACGGAAATATGTAATGTCACAATTTTGCATTTTTAATTTTATTTAAATTGAAAACAGTGATTATTATCTATGCCCACGCCCCCCAGCACCGGGGTGAGCCTGACGTATGTGCTTGTATCTCCTTAGGCGATAGTTGCGTGGTTTAACAATTGCATTAAACTCTCTCATCTAGGAATATATATACAAATAGGAAATTTGGGGTTAAAATAACTAACAAGTGCCTCTCGGTTTCGATAAGAATCTAAAGTGTCTGTACAAGTATCAAAACTGAGGCGCGATACATTGGATGGACGCCGTTCCACGTGTGGGACGTGAGACATTGTCGCCTCCCTTAACAACAAAGGTACTTAGTAACGAAATCGGGACGTGTTCCACTTTAAAATCAGAAAAATAAACTGAGTCCATTCTTTACTGATGCCTTCCTATGACGGCGCAGAGGCGTTCCTGCAGGTAGTCGCTTATTGTCATGAAGTGCTGCCGCTTGGCCACTTGCAGAGCGGTGTGCCCGTCTTGGTTCTTCTGCAGGATATCACTGCCAGCAGCGACGAGCTGCTTGACGATAGTCAGGTGACCGAACATGGCCGCCGCGTGAAGGGCTGTCTCTCCGTTCTGTCAATGAAAACACACATCAGATTGATTGGGTGGAGGGTGTGGATCGTATCAAACTTACCGGCAGCAATCCAAGGTTGGGTCTGTACTTGAGCAGTTCCGTGACCACAGCCACGTGGCCCTTGTGCGCAGCCTTAAACAACGGCGTTGCCCCGTCGCAACGTACAGCATCGACATCGGCACCATTTTGAAGTAGGACCTTACAAATGTGGTCGTGACCCATTTGTGAGGCTATCCAAAGTGGTGTGGCGCCATCTATCCGTTTCGGGTCTGGTTGGGCGCCTGCTGACAGCAGTAAGAGCAACACTGTTCGATGGCCATTCTGCGAGGCGATGAAAACCGGCGTGGCACGATCCTTCATGCAGACGTTCACATTCGCCCCGTACTCGATGAGCTCCTTGACCAGTTTCACATGGCCCCCTTGGCAGGCCACGAACAGTGGTGTTCCGCCGTCCTGAAACAAATCCTATTCTTTGCAAATGCACTCTGCTTCTTGGCCTCGCCCTAAACTCACCCCTGATGGACAGTCGATCACTGCTCCTGCTTTCACTAGAATTTTCACAATGTCCAAGTAGCCTCCTTGGGCGGCGAAGAAGAGCGGCGTGGTCCCTGTCGCTCGCCTC
Organism: Eristalis intricaria; assembly: GCA_964034865.1. Taxonomy (NCBI): domain Eukaryota; kingdom Metazoa; phylum Arthropoda; class Insecta; order Diptera; family Syrphidae; genus Eristalis; species Eristalis intricaria. The sequence goes on along the minus strand of OZ035877.1, from coordinate 950,592 downwards.
GAGTTCGGATCAGCGCCTTGCTCAAGCAGCTCCTCCACACAAGGGCAGTGCCCTCCGGCAGCGGCCAGAATCAGCGGTGTTGTGCCGTCCTTAAATGGGGAGGGGAAAAAATGAAAGTTCAGTGTGTGGAAGTAAGTGTGCTGCGTCTAGTTCGCGGCGTGAGTCAGTTAGTTTCTCTTCGCGGTTTCAAAAGAAGCCGACGCACACTGAGGAGTTGGTCATGTTTGCTTTGACGTCAGACGCTTGCTCGCCGTTACCCAGTGTACAAATATGAAGTCACGGTGTCCCGTGAAACTTATGCTTTGCATGCAAATTTCTGAGGTCTGCTTGCTTTTCGCTCCAGAAACAGATCTAATTGGCGGTGCAATTAGCGTTAGTTGAAGTTAGCAGCGCAGTCGGGGGAAAAGTAAACGTGTCGCACTTCTTCGAATACTCAATTTGAATTCTGCAATCAACACGGAGTCTGCTGGCCTTATGGGAACCGTTTCTTGAGCTCAAAGAAACCATTCATTGTAACTTGGCCTGAAGAGCACGCCACACTTCACACTCTGTCACCCAGTCGAGTCCGAAGTGCAAACTCATTGATATTCCGGATGACACTTGAAGTGTCACAGATTCACTTGTCTCTGGAACTACACTTCACATTTCTGCCAAGCATGGCCTGTCTTTTGTGGTAATTTGCCGTGCTGTCGATGAGAGGGTGGGTGTACACGGAAAATAGAGGCCTCGCTCTCAATTACAATGAATTCAGCTACCATCACGTTCAGTTTGACATTCGTACGAATGAATTGCTCCACTTTTGCTTACACTTGCATGCACGGTTGTGGATGGAGGCCTGTTAGGCTTAGAAGTAGCTCGCAGAAGCAACTGTGAACTGCTCCACTTCCGCTTCCTCAGTCCGGTCAGATCACAATCTCTTAAAATAACTCATCGCACGGACGCGCCTCGAGAACACTTAACAAAATTTATTGACATACCTCATCTTTGCAGTCGACATGCACCTTGCCACTGTCGAGCACCCGTCTCAAGGTGATATCGTCGCCCCGCAGCGCTGCCAAATGCAAAAGCACATCCGATGGCGTTTCCTTCTGCAGTCCGTCAGCCGTTGCACACAGATGAAAATGAAAATGAAATGAGAAGAACAAAACAGAGAACTGTAAGTGAGATAATTAATTCCAATTTACCCTCCTTCCCATCGTCGCCGGCAGACCCAGTCCGGTTTGACCCATCTCTTGTCTCACAAGTATTTATTTTCCCTTGCTCTCAAATGCTAATTATGTTTATTCACGTGAGAATCTTGTCTGTTTTTCACTACAGAAACAGCTATTTGTTGTTGATGCCGGCGGAGTGTCGGCGGACGCGTGATGCGAGGGGGAATGGTAAACAAATTCATTGGGTTATGAATTGTGGACGTTTTTTTTTTGTTTGCAAAAACGGGTTCTATACATCGATCAGTGTTGCAAAAGTGTAGAGTGTTGCGTTGCCTCACGTGGGAGCTTAAAGCTCGAAGGAAAATGGTGACATGCGAGTGGAATCTGACAAGTACCAAAACTAAAGCAGCACCCGCACACAAGCCTATCGCATCACTGGCATGGATGAGGAATTTCTCAAGTCATCCCTCAGTGGCTCCCTCCCTCCAGAGGCATTTGGAATCAGAGACGCCGGCAAATGTCATCCATTATGCAACTCGACACCGGTCTCGTCTGCTTGGGTTATGCTGCTCGCTTTTTCTTAATTTTGTTGTTGTCCTCTTTGAAGCTTTTACTTTCAGCCTCCACAGGTGTATCATGTACAGCAAGCCGGAGAGCCGTCTCGCCGTCGTCGTCGTACAGTACACCCTCGCCTCAGGGGAATTATGAGAGAGTGCCCGCCAGAGATGCTTGTTGCTGCAACATACCCTCAAGTGGATATTTATCATCCAGTTCACTTAACAGCGTTTTTTTTTTTTGTTGCTTTTTGTGAAATATTACGCCAAAATTTTGCTTTCCGGAGCAAGGCTACGTCGTTGTTACATTTTAACAAGTGCCTGACGATGGCATGTGTGTCTACATGTGTGCTATGAAGTGGTAATTGATTCGAGGAGCGTGTAATCAGGTGCATTCTGTTAAATCAATGGACTAAACTGGTGGGGAACCCCTTTCACTTTGAACACCAGCAGCATACAGCCTGTGTGTGTTACCGTTGTGCGGTAATGGGCACGTTAACCGAATGTGCTTGTACAGTCGATTCTTAGAGGCGGTCTTTGCAGTTGAATGGACTGAGGGGGTACAGGCTTGTTTCATCATGGATTGGGTCAGACCTCGTGAAGTTTTGAATTTGCAAACACTCATTTCTTACATTTATTATTCGCCTGACGTCACACTGTGTTGCTTTATATTGGGAAACGCTGTGCACACAGTCGTGGCAGATGGACACGAAAACGAGTTTGCTACTGTGCCCGAGTGTAGGAAGCGAATTCCGTGCCGCGCTACACAGCGCCTGTGTTTGATGTTTCTTCAGGCAGCCTAATGAGTTGGTTTAATGTTCGATTTATGTATTTTTCAAGCCATGCAAGATGATGACATTTGAAGAAGTGACCCTTGGTCTTTATCCACCTAAACTGAGGAAGTAAAGAAGGAGAACACATGGATGCCGGTAGCGTCATCGATGATGGAATGTCTGTTTCCAATCAAGTTCTACTTTCTATACAAAGCCCTCGACCTCGTAGGCATCAACTCGTAAAAAGAAACTAAAAAATTCCAACTTTTACGACCAATCATCATCGTCCTACATAAAGTTTCAATCTGCCCTGACTGTTACCTCTCGAATGCTATGATTGCATCCTCTGATCTCACACATCGCGAAAGGCGTCATGATTCTGTCACGACCTTGACCAAAATGACCGAAATGAAATCACTTTATAGCCACACTCAGTGACTATTGCCTTGTGTCTTTCACTCGCGATCACTTAAACAGAAAAACACGATCATCTGTACAAGATCAGCATCCCTCATTCACCCTCGCATACTTCACGGCAAGACCGCAGCGAGATGGAGAGAGAGAGGGCAGCAATGAATCGAAAAATGGCTCATCGGATGGGAAATGCTGTAAGCTTGCCAAGAATCAAACACAGCCAGCCGCCACCCACACACGGTCTTGTCTTGAGTTCTCCCTATCGAATGATCTTGACGAAGATGAAGATCATAAATTGGCCCCGTTTGATTGTCGCGTCAGAAGTGTCGAGCAGACAAATCCAACATTCGTGTCAAAAAAGAGGCTGTTTTGTGTGAACAACTGACTGATCATTTCTATTTCGAGGTACATGAAACTTATTTGCTTTTCTTTCAGATAACACACACTTAACACTTTCCAGATTGCTTCTAGTCTTTGATACGAGCGATAGAAATGTGCATTCCCCCCGAAACAACAAGCTGATTAGAGCTCCAGTGACTCCAGATGCCGTCAGCCACCTACCTTCAACGACATGACGAGCGTTGCTCCCCGCAATCACAGCTGATGAAACCTTGTTCTCTCTGTTGAACACTATCTGCAGTAATCAAGAGCACCACTTGGTTGGTTGTTTGTCACCTTCTCCTCCTTCCTCTCCGATAATGATGATCTACCGACGATCAAGCAGCGATCCCTTAGTTTAACGACAAGTCGTATAATTAAACGCGCACTATTCGCGAAGAGTCTAGGTTCGAATGAGGCGCGCACTAGATTCGGTTGGGTTCTCTGAAGGACTGGCCAATCGGTCCGTGGTTTTTTTTTTAGACACACTCTGACGTCATCGCACATCACTTTGATATGAAATCACGAACCTACACATTTCCATCTCGCGCCGCACAAGATACAGACCTGCAGAGAGTGAGAGGAGTTCACTTCTCAAAATTGAGGGCTTTTCCGACAAGCCACAGCAGCCGGACCGCGATGACAGGACAGAGACAAATGAGCGGATTGTTTCGACAGAGCGATGGCCGGAATCCGAACCTGAGCGACTAAGGCCGACTAAGACACGACGAGTTCGGACGTTTAATTAGAAAGCACACATAGTTCTGATTGGTTCTGATCTCGTAACGCCTTCCCGCTCGAATTTTCCCGTTAAGTTTTCAAGTTTTCAACAGAGCCCGTGTGGTGACGGAGGGGGACGCTTAAGAGGCAGACAATTGCAACATTATCAGCACTTAGACCGTGACAGGTATCGTAGGGGACGAGAGACCTGCTGCAATAGATCGGCCTGAGTTGTCACATACTCGGATGCGAATTCGAATTGGATTGAATTGAAACTGAAGCGGAAAAGAGAATACGAGTGCGCGCGCTGGCTGAGCGATACAGAGACGACCGCTCGCGATTGCGTCTAAATTGGTTCTGTTGCTGGCGATAGACTGTGAACTTGTTTTTTGCGCCACGCCGCCACCGCACCGAGCACACGGCCACTGGCACCGGTACGAGCACCTATTCCGTGTACAACGTGTACACCAGTAGAGAAGCTGCCTTCGATGCAATTGGGGCTCACCGCATGTTATACTATGCGAATGACTACGCTGCTGCTGTTGATGATGATGATGATGATGACGATGGTGGTGATGGTCACCTCCTAGGAGAGGGAATTATTAGAACTCGCTTGATGACGATGCATGCAGGAAAACACCAAGATGACAATGATGGGATGGGATGCAGAACGAGACACACACACGCACACAAACGAACACAGAACGGCAATCGGCAGCGATACTACCTATTTGGTAGTTGGACGGCAACGAAGTCGGTTTTGGACGGATACCCTATGAGGAGGAAGGCTTTTCGATTTGTTACAGTTTGTGACTGGGAATGGGACTGGCACTGACACTGGGACTACTCAGTTGATGATGATCGCGAATTATTTTGTATGAGCAGCGTTGGCGGGGGAAAGTTTTTCCAGGTGAACTGGTGATGATTTCCCGTTTTATTTTGTGTTGTTCTCTTCGAATATCCCTGCACTCTGCTCCGCTCTGTGTGTGACTTGAATCTTCTTATTTTTGTTGTGTTATTCTTTAGCTATTTCTGTCGTCTTGTCATAGTTTCTTGTTCAATCGGGTGCTGGTGGCGATGCTGGTGGTGGTGGTAGTGGAGGGGAAGTGCAGTCATTTGAGGGAGGCGCGTCCGGGGATCGGTCGCGATGCCGACAACGACTGGTTTGCCGGTAATTTGATTGCAGGTGATTCTTGGTTTTCTGTTTTTGTTTCTGTTGCTGTTACTCTGTTGTTGGTTGTGCTTCCTTCTTTGGTGTGGTTATCGCTTTTCCATCATCAAATGAGAATTTAACTAACTCTGATGGGGTTTGTTGTCGCTGTGGTTTCCGATAAAAGATTTAGTTGCTCGTCGTTCTAAGTTGGAAGAGAAGAAGAGAAAGGGAGAAAAAGGAAGCGATTAGTGGCTGGTAACTGAAAATAGAAAATAAATGAAAAAAGAAAACTAAAACCGTCAATCATTATTGAGTTTTAAGTGCACGCTGTGTTCGAGAGGGCGCAGGGCTAATGGGATGGGGGGCTATTGCTAGTGATGCTGAATGGAATGGAAATTTATTAAATGGTCAATTACGAGGCTTATAATGCGGTAAATTAAAGACTGAGTAGATGAGAAGCATTAATTGCGGATAATTGAAGTTAAATGAGTTGCATTCGAGGAGAGATGTGAAGTGAAGGAAAAGCTAATAGCTGCTATCGCGGGTCGTTCAAAGGAAAGAAAAAAGCGAATACTTGTTCTGTTGTAGTTCCTCTAGAGTGTGTTTCCCCAACAGGTGACATCTGTTTCTTTGAAGAAAAAAAAAGTTTCCTTTCATCATCGCGCGAGCAATAATTTAATTTCGCATGAAACACTCGGGCAATTGAAATCCATCTAAAGTGGAGAAATCCCCGAAGGCCACCCCAGAAGAGTGAAGTCTTTTCACCCATGCTCTGGCACTTGAGGAGGAAGCACCATGGCCACCATGGCCGGCCCCCACTATGACGATGTCGTAATCTGCGGCACTTTGTCTAGCATATTCTCATGCTGCAACTTCGACGTCAATGATTCAGACAGTAAAAAGAGAAGGAAAAAAAATGAAACACTTTTCAATCAATATTTGAGTGGTGGCTATAAATAGAGCCGAAGCAAATTGGATTTTATCGCTTTTCTGTGCCCGTTCCTCGATTGCAAATCCTTGGAAGATGTATTTGAAAACATTTTACGACCCTTAACTGTCGAAACTACTTGATGTAATCAAATTTCTTCAACAATTTCACTGAAAAACTTTGAAATCACTTGTGTAGTCTGTCTGTCTTACAGGGGTTTTCTGAACGTCCGGTTGCGTTGAAATCAGGTTTCCGAAGCAGCGAAATTAATGTTGATGTGATGAATGCGAAAACTAATCGGCTAAGCAAAGCGTGAATAAACAAACAATTGTTTTCTTTTATTTATACAAATGAGGTTATGAACTTATTTTTCGTAGGCCGTTGACGTTTCTTGGTACTCAAGAATTCATAACCACGTCCACTTGGGTTTGTCTTGTACATACCTGACGGAATGTATAGTGTCCTGGTTTTCATAGAGATTTGCGTGTCCTGCGCACTGTAATGCAGGGTAGTTGTGGAAAGAAAACGGAAGAAAATACCAGTGAATTATCGAATCACTGTTCGTTTTCGTTTGCTTTAAGAAATTCGTATTAGAAATATTTTCAAAGAGGTTTGACTAAGAACATCCTGAAAAAATTCAAGAACACAAAGTATTTTTGCTAAATCTTTTAAATTTTTCTCTCTTTGAACTTCGTCAAACCACACACACCCTTAATTTCCAGCTCCTATAACACATGCCATAACTAATGCTGAACCGCAGCAAACTTTACGGCAATCAGTGGTACCAACCGTCGGTCCTTCTTTTCTTTTTGACTCTACCCGCGAGTGTCACTGGTCGAGAAATTCCAATTAAAAAGTGAGAAAATAACATTAAATCATCCAAAAGTGATTTAAATAAAACGAATTCTTATTTTCCATTGGTTCACAGATAATTTAAAATGGAGAACGGTTCCGGAGATACTGTCGATTTGTACTGCCCACGAAAGTGGTAAGTTCCACGTGTTTTTTCTCCATCGCGCTGTGGTTTCAATGAAATATAAACCAAGCGACAAATGGTTTTTCGTGAAACTAATGAAATCCATGTAAAAACTTGGAATATTTTTAGCTCTGCCAGTAACAGAATCATTCACGCTAAGGATCATGCTTCCGTGCAATTGAATATTGTTGATGTTGATCCAGAGACCGGCAGGATGGGTGTTGGATCCAAAGTGTACGCTATTTGCGGTGATATCAGACGCATGGGAGAGTCTGACGATTGTATCTATCGTTTGGCTAAGAAGGATGGCCTTATCACTAAGTGAGTGACGATTACTAGTTGAAGGATGTAGCTCTGAAAGCTAATACGCGGATTTTCTTTTACAGGAGCTACTGAGGTGATGAACTTGTACGCAAGTTTATGACAACCTGGAAATTTTTAGTAATAAAATCCTTTTTTAGTATACCGTAGATGGAATTGGTTTTATTTGTATACTATTCGGTTGGTTGTGGTGGGAGTTCACCCCCAAATTAAGGGATGGGTGGACATATGTTCTGAACTTTACATTTTGTTTAAAGAAATGGATTCTTTTAATGAAGGCAGCATGAAATGGATGTAAGAACTAATGGCACTTAGCGCTGCTGTACTTTCTTTCAATTTGGCTCTTGCACTGCAATTCGATCCAAACAACAGGATAAACCATCGCAATTATCAATCGTCTGCAATCTCTTTTACTGACATTAGTTCGATGCTACTTGTTTGCCTTACGATGCTGCACTGACTGCAATGCATAAATTTCTTATATAAATACCATGAATATATAAACACAAAATTGAAAAAAAAATTATAATTTCAATCAAAATTATTTTAACCAATTATTATTTCGTCATTTTGACTTAACCACAATTCAGTACTAAATTATTCATCATTGTGAATGGACCACCCTTTACGTCAAATTCCCATTTGACGTTTGTCATTCACAAAAAAATCTTTGTAGAGAAAATATGGCCGATGACCACAATGGTCGATGTTAAGTGTTTTTCGTTTAAAAAAATCCACCAAATAAGAAATTCTCCAAAAACGTGATGTGATGTGTACAGCCAACTAAGTAAACAATCTTCCATTATTTCAATTATATTTATTTACTCGGTGTCAATTCAGTGTACGATTAGAAAGAGTATACAAACCCAAGACTGAAACTAAAGTGCAAAGAAAAGAGTTGAATATCGTATACGATTGTTTATTTCACAAAAAGAAACAAAGAATACCCAGTGAGGACAAATATACAACAAAACAAAAAAAACCTTAACTTCTTCTATTGTGCAACTCCCAACCAGCTCAACAAACCCTCACTCCTCTGTGAGTTGACGATAAGGTGACATCCACGATTCAACGATCAAGGTAAGTGAGAAAAAAAAGTCGAATTTCCCAAATTATTCTATAAATAAATGCCTGTGTATAGCCCCATTTTCATGAATATCAAACTCGAAGAAAAATAAAAGTTTTCGCAAAGCGCAAATTGTCTCTGGGAAACGTCGTATTGTCTGCAAATTTTCTAATGATTCAACAACACACCAGCAGCAGCACCAGTCAGTTGTGTTGTGTGCAAGTGCAAGTGTACCGAGAATGTACTGAAAAGAAGGGGGGACTGTGTCAATTTATTTTTTTGATGCTGCCCTTTACGCAAACTGAAAATGATGAAAATTTCATACGTGGTTGGTTTGTTTTTTTGGTTCTGTTGTGCTTAATCTTCGATGCTATGTTGGTGGCTTTGTTGTTCACTCCTTTTCATTGGAATTGGTATCATGGAAAGTTTATAAATAATATTGTGCACATTGGCTTATCTTTGAATTCCTAATGAAGACTTGTCAAGAGATGCTGTTATTTCATTTATATACATTTGAGTGTGTACGTCATGGGGTTATGCTCGAACGACTGCATCTCTCCCCCTCTTGCTTAATGAGTGTCGTTTTCTTTTTTCGAAGCACGAGCTATACGCCCCCTCCCAATGTTTCGTCAAAGAAAATATTATTCTTGCATGTGTTAACGTGGCGAAGCAGAGGATCTTTCGAAACAGATCTCAGATCATTGAACCCGTTGGGTGATTTTATGTCTGCTTGTTGGTTGCATCTCATGGGTGGATACTTGAGCGTTAAGCACAGTGTGATGTGAAGGATTCCGGATATAAAGATGCGCTTAATTTTTCAGGGTCAGAGACATCATGAAAAGCCCTATTCCCAAGGGTTACATCCTTGTTGAGTATAATCGACGGCTCACACTTGAACAGTTCTCAGAATTGAATGGCAACCCTGTTCTGAGGTACACACGTCCATTTCACCTCTTTGACTCGTCGTCGAGGTAAAATGAGTTCATTAATAAAGTAATTTGCGTTCTCGTACTTGCTCGTACACACAAGCCCACCCCGGTACATTGCAATCAATTGATAGTGCACACTTTACTCAATTTCAAGCACCAGCTTATTACAGCATTCATTCAATGAGCCTACATTGTAAAAGCTTTATCGGACGGGCAAGCAAAAAAGAAAAAGTGAAATAGAGATTGAATAGAATTACTCATCAAAGAAAGTAGATTGCAAACGCGAAGTCTGCGTTGATAACAGCCCACGTCTTCCCACAGCTCAATTGAGCTGTATCGCACAAAAGCAATAACAGAAAATCGAACCCATTCGAGTTGCTAATTGGTATTAAATACTGATGTTCGATTGAGTTATTCCCATCACAATAGGCAAAGCCTAACGATTGGACACAATACATTTCCGAATCTAATGAAATTGATCACAGTGGGTGGCGGACAGGACAGTCGATTGGCCTTGGAAGGAGATGCATAAATAATTCTGCTGCCTTCCAATGCAGGGCCGATTACGTAAAGCACGTGTTTTCCACAAGAAGAGATGAGCAAACAAACCTCACGAAATCCTCCCCTTCATAAGTACTACTCACAGGCAGTGACAAAAAACAAGTGATTAATGTTGTTCAAAGGAGAGGCAGAGAAAAAAACGTTACGCGGGAACGAGGCTGCTTGGAACAGTGCCAATTTTTGTTCGAAATCCGCATATACGAGTAGTTGAAGGCCTAGGGACTATTAAAGGATTTTTGTATGAGCCCATTTGTTATGCATTCCCTGATTGTCCATATTTTTTGTATGTCCTAACCAAACAAACCAAATGTGTGCATATTTTCCAGATCATTACGGGCTTTCGTCACCGTGACAAACTGAGTCATAGTCAAAATAAAAGCATTATCCAACTTGCAGATCATATTCCATCGAAGTCGGGAAACAAAGTTGCGATCAAGAGACAATACAAGAAGCAAATACAAAGAGGAAAGCCAAAACGGTCGTGTCCCCAATTGTGTGTCAGACAAACGATACAAAACCACAAAATGAGTTTTTAGCTCGCAATTTCTTGTGAGTACTGAACTGGCCTGGCTGGCGTTCATATTACTTGTTCTGAGCACTGATCCCATAGCTCGATTAATTGGTTGTTATTTTTCTAAATTAATCGTTTCTTTTATGTTTGTTTCCGTTTTTTGATTAATGCAAATGAACTTACATCTGTTTTGTGTCTGCCTTGTTTATGTGTTCATTAAATGCATGGAGTTACATACATAGTTGGTTGTTATGCAGTTGGGATGGGGTTTCATTTTCGTCACACATGCTTAGCTGGAATTAGTGTGCATATATTATAACATGTGTTTCTTTAAATATTTAATGCTTTTTATACTAGTTAATTGTTACATAGTCAATTTGTTATTGTTTTTTTTAGAAAATTCTGTTTTTTAAGGGCATAACTATTCAGCTTTGCCCGCTTCAAATGATACTAAGCGCTCGCGGTTGATGTTCGCTGATTGTCATAACCGCAAGGATTGAGAGCTACGGACAGTTGTACATATGTAGGTAGGGCATATCCATTTCACTAAGCAGCAATGTGCCTCAGGTTTCAATTCGTGATCTTCGTGATGTCTTTGTCATGTCAAACAGAAACCAGCGACAGTACTTTGAGGGCGTTTGTTTTCTCTTCGATTGATTGTGCAGATTTTGACAATGCCGAGGTTATAACTAACAGAAGTCAAGGAAGGCAATTGATTCCCTCTTTGTCAATCCTTGATATCCAATCCTCAGATATATTGATAACCCTTCCGCAAATTTAACAAACCATCTGCAGAGTAGGTAATATGGGTTCCATCTGCCTCAGGAGGCTCCTTCTGAATTTCCAGTGCAGTTCAATCTTTGACAAGAATTCTCTAAATCAGATGCTCTAATGCCTATTTTGAGAATTTTTGTACGAGAATGACTAATCACTGAAATAGAAGAAATCATTGATTAGCAGCAACAATCACTTTGCCAACTCTCAAATACTCCACAACCTTGACAACAATCAATAGTTCGACCATCTTTGTACAATCCCCCTCCATCCGTAATCATATTTACACTAGTTCCCCAATAGAATTTTAATAAAAAATTAGCACCCCAATGACACATGGCACACAGAAGGCGCATTTGATACAAATTCTATTAGCAATATTCATAAACAGCGAATAAACAGAAAGAGAACGAATTCCTCTTAGCCAAATCAGCTCGGATTCACTCGTAGTTACATACAATTAGCCCGAACAATGTCGCTAATACATCAGGCAAATGTAATGTGTGCCGCCCTCCCTCCCAATGCAGGGAGCTTGTAATGAATTAATAAACATTCATTCGGCATGGCAGACAGAGGCAGAGGATGAGGATTTGTTATAATTAATTATTAATGTGCGAAAAGGTACACAATCGCCCGGTGTTCTCCGTTTTGAGGGACGGTCAGTATAAGTTGTGTGTATTATCAGTTCCTCTGGTACCACGAAACCTAAGCATTTTATCGTCTTGCCAGCTCGATCGCACCGTGGTCGTCTTTTTCGGAGCGGTCGTGTGAATTTGTTAATTTGATCATTTTGTTTAGATGTTCTAAATTTATTGCCAAATTGACATCTCACATTTATCTCGCATTGTGACTTGACGGAAAATTTCTTTCGGGTTTTTATTATTTTTCTGTTTTTATTTTTTTTTCTACCCAACGTACAAGGTAAACGCAGAATGTGACATGTGACGATTGTTATCTGGGCTGTAAATCCCTTGCGAGATAACGACTGTTGGGCTGTTATCCAGAAAATTACTAGTGCGATTAATCACATTGTTTTTCAACGCGTCGCAGAAGAAAGGGGGACCCCTAATTGGAGAGGACGCGTGGCAGTGTCCTCGATTGGCGCGGTAAATACATAAATAGTTTTCCCCTAATTTTGATAAGTTTAATCTAGTTTTCATGAGACAAAGTTCAATGAGGCTGCATTGGGTTGACCCAAAGTGGTTGGTCTCGTAACCACCAGGGTCGATGGGGTGAGTCAGCCCCTCGTGTGTGTGTGTAAGGCATTTATCTGTGCCAATATTTGATCAACTCTGTGTTTGTTTAGGACGCAAATAAAACCCACGGGAGTCTCCGCTTTATTAGTTTGTTTGTCTACAAATAAGAGCCTTTTTTTTATGACCGGAAAATTAAATCAAATTCGTTTCGGAATTCAATTTGAACTCATTGCCAAGGATTTTGGTTGATGTCTGGCGTGCTTATCCAGATATAGTTGGTTTTCCTAACCGCAATTATCTGGATTCTCATCCACTTATTTCACTCAAACCCTTTTCGAAATTCATACCTATTCTCGTCCTCTACTGATATTTCAAATATGGCTGCTTTGGGGTCACATCTAATCCCATTTTCTCTGACGTCATTTGAAAGACGATCAGTTTATGTATCTCGACCGGAACTTTGTTCTCAGCTTTCCACGGAAACATTCGTCGAGATAGCTCCTCTCCGATTATGGAAAATTAACTACTAACGATTTCCTTTCCACGATCCAAATGATTACCAATTAAAGCTCCTACCTCACTTAACAGCAACATATCGCGCATATCAATTGGGCTCTCCCGCACACACATGAATCTTGGTGTCTGATAGTGTGATGGCTCCAACTCCGCCCCATCTCGTATACTCCGACACCATCCACAAAGGCGATAAACATTTGGAAGCCATATTTTTCAGTTATAATAACTTTTGACGCTCAGATAATGTGCACTGGGGCCCCTTCTTCAAATGTTGCGTGTCGAACTACTCGTTCTCCTCGCTGTTGAGGCGTTTGAAAAAGAAAACTTCAAGCTTGTCAGCCTGCTTCAGTGTCAGTCCTCACTCGTCTTCGACTTCTTCCGGATATGTCTGAGTTTTTGTTTTGTTTTGATTACACTCGTGACCTTCCTTCGATGAGTTCATCGGTGTGTTCCTTCAACACACTCGTTACGATCGTTTGAAAACCAAAACCACCACTTCAATGTGCTGTGCTGTACAACAGAATTTGAATTAGAATTTGTACTTCAGTAATTAAATAATCACCAACAGTGAACAGAGCCACAGAGACAGACGACGCTGTCTGTGTATGACTTCCGACGACAACCGCCAGTCCAGTGAAGATACTTGTTTAAGCGGCCGTAGGCATTAACGCCCTCTCTCCCTCTCGAGCAGTACTCATCCACATCAGACTCGACGACACAAACAAAGAAAACTCTAATCCACAGCGGACAAGAATTATCAAAACTCTCGCGTCTATTTGCGCACGCAGTCGTCTATAGTTTTTGTGTGATCATCTCGCTCACCGCACCGCGGACGGGTGTGCCGGATTGGAATTAGCAAAACGAAGAAAAAAATAATAATTCACAGCCGATAAAAAGACACTAGTTAATAGTTTTAATACATTCGAGGAACCGCGCGGCAGATGGCCTGCATCTGTGATTAAATATGGGGTGTGTAGTAATGAGTACTTATTGTATGCTTTCGATTTTAAAATATCATGTGAGTGCTAGCAAATACAATCGGCAACGAAGACGGTCGCGTTAACCTCTTGCCGCTTGCTCGGGTCTAAAAATACCTTATCACATGTTGTTTCGGTGAAAGCTTGGTATTTAGTTGGAAAACATATTTTGTGTGGACTTTCTGTTCATCTTTTTTTCCTCACAAGGCCGCCAAATGAATGAATACGTGCGTCGTGGTGTAACCAAGCGAATCATCGAATTCTAGTCGGGCAAGTGGATTAATCAAAACAGGTGTACAATTGAATCAGATAAAAGATATCGCGGGCGAATTTAAGTCCCCCGAAATAAATAATCCCCCACATGTTCATTATCACAGTACAAGGTGAAGAAGTTTGTTTCTCTTTCGTAGATAGGCGGCTGGCTTTGGCTTTGACGTACGCACTACACGTTTGTGTGCGCGGCTACATCTCGGCTGAACTCTGCTCCCCTCGAGTTTGCCGGTGATTTTCCTCGCCTAGGCTCTGTGTTCTATTTTTGCAGCCATTGAACGCATAGTGAAAACTAAAAGTCCAATTACAAAATTCGTACGAAAGTAGACACAAATCAATTAACACCTACAATCTCTCGGGCGAGAACGATAAACCAAACGAATGTTTTCGGAAAATAAAATTAGAATCGTGGGCAGTTCCTTTCAGAGATTAGCTATAGTTTGCCGATAAGGTGTTGTACTCTTTTGATAGGCGAAGATAAAAATACTGTCTTTTTGTGCGATCGCGCCGACTTGACCTGCTACCATGGCTACCAATTGAGTTTAAGGTAGGCTCGTTCTTCTTGTTGGTCGCAACAAGCTGCGGACTCGTGCTACATCAAAACCGCGCTAGAGAATGTTTATGCACACGGATGTAAACAAATTCGGAATGAAATGATGTGTGGCATGTGTTTGGACTGCAGTGCAACCTGAAAAGTTGACTGCGAAAACCATTTCACCACACCAGTGTATGTTGTGCGATTTTCGGTAATTAAATTGCGTTGTTTCGAAATGCTTTGGGTGTCATTAGAAGGAGTCACTCGATAAAAATAAATCTTGACACATCTGTCAGTCGATTAGCAGTTCCTATTGTGACGGGGGTATGCCCAAGAAGGCAGACTTTTATGAGACGTCAACCAGTTAGCAGCTCTTTTTCTCACAGGACCTCCAAAGAACAGACAGACTTTTGAGAAATGTCAGTCAATTAGCGACTCTAATTCTCACGGGGAGATTGCAAAGAAGACACACTTTTGAGAAACGCAAATGAATTTCAGAATCTTCTTCGCCCTCGCACATCACCCTTAATCTCGCTCAGTCGCAAGTCTTACGAATATTCTCCCATCAGTCATTGACCCAGTTAATGTACAAAAACATACAACGCAAGCAGAGTCATACGCCGGCATTGGAATTAATAAACCCAGTCTAATCGATTCATGTATCGCGTTCATCGCCACAGCACCACCCATCGGTGCATGTTGCCCATCATTTCAATTGAAGCGTTGTCTACCCGTTAAGGGTTTCGTGCTAATTAATACAATTCGCTTTCATGGCTTTTTCTTTCCGACCCCACGACAGAACATTGAAACGAACTGAATTCCTAAACAACGCCGATCAGCTTGCGTTGGCGAGGCAAGTAATCCACGAATAAAGGTCGTTACATGGGGAAACTCTGTCACTGACAGGCACAACACTTAGTGCTGCGTTCGGTTATTGGAATATGCTGCACAGCACAGGCGAAGACACTATTGAGCCCTTCAGCATTGGATGGAGGCGTGCATACGACGTTGGTGCTTGTCAGCCAGGCAGACTGGGTAGTGGAATGAAACTGATTCTTCATAGGCCTAGCTTTTGTTTTCATTGTTCCTTGGTTATTTTGTGCGTTGCAAATAGCTATTTGCCTGCTTTTGTCTTTGTTTTTTTTGCATTGTTCAATACATCTTCTTTGAATTAATGGTTTTATTTCTGTTTGCAGGTACCTCGTCATAGAATGATACCAAGTTTTCATGATTTAATGAGGTGCTCCTCGAGCGTGTTAAAGAACGCCCCACCCGGAGACGACTCCACAGCCACATGTTCGGGTCGGGGCGATTGTTTGAATGGCACATGCCTTTGCGAAATTCGTTACACCGGCGATGAGTGCTCCGCCTTCAACCTGCCCTACCACGCGGGCATCTCGGCGATATTTTACTTCGTTGCTGTGGTCTCATTTATACAATTGGTAATATGCATTGTAGCCGAATATCAGAGACTAAAGCAGCCCTCGTTTCTGCGAGCATGCCGCCTGACAACACAGAAGCTGCTGTATTTCGTCGTATTCCTAGCGGCTTCACTGCGCGGTGCATACTTTACAACACCGGTAAGTACAAACCAAACGGATTTGAATAATTCGATGATGACATTGCTTTGTTTTACAGCGAGATCTACAGCCAACATGGGCCGCAACGTTGATGTCCGCGTACTATCCCTTGTTGATGACGTGCTCCTCTTTGGTTGTTTGCCTTTGGGCGGAAGTAAGTACACCAATCTTAATTGTGTTGTTGTTGTTTGAATAAACTAGACGAGAAATGACTGTTTACCGCCGATATTTACGATAAGCGAACATGAGTACATTTGATTAGAGCCACTATCGGCTCCAACAATGTTTTCCTGTTCTCTTGAAGCATTCCAGCCATTTCTCTTAAGCCTTAAAAATAATAACTTAAC
Organism: Eristalis intricaria; assembly: GCA_964034865.1. NCBI lineage: Eukaryota > Metazoa > Arthropoda > Insecta > Diptera > Syrphidae > Eristalis > Eristalis intricaria. The sequence goes on along the minus strand of OZ035877.1, from coordinate 933,962 downwards.
CTAGTGACGACAATGAATCGAATACAAATGCCAAAGGTTCAAAACCAACTCAAAGTGCAAATGCACTGGGATATGGTTGTTGGCTTTAGCATATCTCCGCCAGTTTGTGAGTGCAAGCGAACCCAGCGATAAGACTGAGTACTTTTGTTTACCTTTTGTTTGTGCGATAGTAAATTAGAACTTCTTTTATCTAAATTTGGCTTGCTTTCAATTTGGTCGGTCATATTTGTTGAGTGGGAGGATTAAGTCGCCTCCTGTATTTTGACAGACTAGGTTGTTATTCGAAAGACGAAACAAGTAATTTGTCTTGTCACAAATCCTAGGGAATTTCTAATTTTTTCTAATTTGGTTTTCTTTTCTTCCTCTTGCAGATATTCCACCTGCGCGATATACGCTGGGAAAAGTCACAGTTCTTATCGAAGAGTTTCCTCGGCTTTGTCGCATTCAACTTCTTCCTGTACAGTCTTTTCGGAGTGGAAGTCTTTTCTTCTCTGATTATCCCTGATAGCCAAACTTACGCACACATCTTCAATGGCCTGTACGCGGCCCTATTGCTCATTGTGGTGGTCTTCTTTCTGATATACGGAGTGGAGGTATTCTTCAAACTCCGCGGTGGATTCGTGTACGATCAGAGTGGAAAGATTCTAGGCCCTAGTGAAGCCATCGTCAACGCCTCACAATTGCATCAATCTCGGTTGGGTCTACTAAGCCAAGCGATTATGTTGATTGTGATCGTGGGATTCTTAACGTCAGAGACCCTAGGAGACTTTTGGAAAAAGAAGTAAGACCACTACAACTTTCTTTGTTCTATTTACATTTTTACTGAGACTTTTGATTCGTTACAGAGTCCCTGTCTATTCGCGCAATTGGCACGATATTGTCTTCCGTATTGTAGAGATTGGAGTTGCCCTGTGGTTCCCATGCTGTTTATGGAACTCCATGGCTCCCGAGCAACTATGGATTCTGAATCCCAGAAAATTGCTCAGTCGGCAAATAGATCCGAGTATACCAACAACGTCGGCAGAAACTAAGGGCCTCTCGCCAGAGGAGGGCCAATCGTTCTTGTCAAAGAAAGACTGTTGGATCTGCTACGACAGCGATAAGCCAGAGCCTCTCATTCAGCCATGCAAGTGCACTGGCGATGTGAGCTCGGTACATCACGAGTGCCTCAAGCGATGGCTTGTGGAGAGTTGTAGTACATCTGATGCAGTTCTATCGTGCAAAGTCTGTGGATCTCCATACGAAATTGAAAAAGCGAAAAAGTAAGTATTTCTTTTAATTTTAGTTTCCTCTACTTAACCGTGTTTGTTCTTAGACTCGATTGGGAAAAAGGATTCACTATTCAACATTGGGCAAAAACAATCATACTGGTCACTCTAATGTGTGTGGCCGGTGCTTGTGCGTGGGTCATCATACAGCTGTACGTTGATCCATTGATTCGCATCCTAACTGTTGGAACTGCTGTACTTATTGGCTACGTCTGCATAAAGTGTCTGGGAGAAAACACAGTGGTGGCGTATCAGAGGGCAAAGGTAAGCTCAATCAATATCGTCACCAACAGCGAAATGGAGAAGTTGCACACCATATGCGAGGACGTTGGCAGACAATGAAAACGAAATGTGAAACGGTAAAAGAGAGAAGAAATAGCTGTAGTTTATGGATTCTCGTGTAAGGCAGAGTTAATTGTTTCCGCGTAATATTAGATATTCTATTTTCTATCTGCATTTTACGTTTGAATTAGAATTGAGAAAATTCTCAGCCGTGTTATTGGTTTGTATTTGTCGTTGCCCGTGATGAGTGATCAGATTTTCGCAGTAAATTCAAGTTCAATTTGTGATGTTGAATAAAGACAATAGACGGTTTGTGTTTGATAATAATTTCATTTTGAAGGAAAAGCTCACAAAACAAAAAAAAAGAAAAATCAACCGTCGTAGCCTTTATAAAAAAAACAAAACTGTGTATCTAAAGTTTTCCAAATCACACGCAGCTCGCGACTAGTGTAACAACGGCTTAGTACGAAACAATCATGAAAAAACAAAAAGAAACAAAAATGTCCACGAGATTATTTGATATAGCAATACTGATTTATTCTTGTTCATCCACAGTAGCAAAGAAACGATTAGAAGAGACGAACTATTGTAATAGTAATAAAATATATTATTTTTATATTTAGAATAAACTATAAGTATCCATAATAACATGCGCAGAATACAAAAATTTCTATGAACATGTAAATTTGAGAAATGTTGCAAAAGTCGATTTCTTAGCAGTTTGTCGTTTGATGCTTAGCGTTATGTCGAATCGAAACCCCTCATTGATTCATCCATCCAATTCATGCAAAAAGCGAAAAAAAACAACACAAGACACCATTCGATTTCATTGTAAATTGTGATATTAAGAGGACCCCTCCTCTTAAACAAAAATACGACTAAATAAAAATGAAATATGTAATAAATTTGCGCGAACAAGCAAACAAGTCTCATATTTGATTTTGTATTTCGTTGTGAACCTTGAACCCTATTCTAGAGATTGCCAAATCAAAAAAAAGAAAAGAAAAAACATTTTAATATACATACTTACCCTGTAATGTAAGACAGCAGTGTGCGTTGCACGGCGTGACTTTGAATTTCATTAACATTTTACGTTTCCAGGTTATACTTTAGGTTCTCAAATGGCTCAAGCAAGAACTGCATGCTTAGACATACGAGTAAATTATTCAACCACTTTATTTCTAATCCAACGCAATACAAATATGTTTTTTCTGTGTATACCGTAAGAATCATTTATTTATGAACTATTTTATTTGACTTGACCTCATTCAATATTTATTGTAAAAAGTAAACATATGTAAGCAGAAGAATAATTATTGTATAATAACATTAATACTTACTAATAAGAAAAAAATCCTAACAAAAAAATTGCAAAAATTAATAAAAAATACAAAAAAAAACAATCAGTTATTTCTTTTGTTTGTGCGTTGTGATGTGTACGTGCACGCTCGCACAGACTCGATCCGTGACGTGTGAAGAAGTCGGCCAGAAATATTGTTACATGGGTTCGTGTTGGATCCTTGTGGCTGAGATCATGAGTACAAGAGTTCATTCTGTGAGTTTTAATAATTGGGGAACCAAGGGGCGAAGGATTGTAGGCTACAATCGCATTTTCCAAAATGAATGTTGAACTTAGAAACCGTAAGCACTTGGGTTTCCTGAAACAGGAAACATGCACTTGCAGACGCACATACAAACACAGTATGAAGTCCCGTTATTTACGGTGCAATTGACTGCAAACAGCGAAATGGTTCGAGGGGGAATCGATTTGGTTTGAGTAATATTTTGCGAGAACTTAAACAAAACAAGGACTGGCGAAATGATCAAACGATTACGCTGACTTGAAAGTAAATCATTCAAAACACAACATTTATCGACCATAAGTCAAAATGGTGAATGCACAAGCAGCTTGTCAAGTGAGGAAAATCAATGGCGAGTGAATTTCAATTAATAAGAAAATGTGATCGAGAACGCATCAGGAAATGGCTCACACCAAAGATTGTGACGTTTCAGGGTTTTGATGGTATGTACTTCCTTCTGACAAGTCAAGTGAATTCTGATAGTGGCACCTTCGTGTGAAGAATCAACGAAACCACTGATAGCTCCGAAATAAGAACGCAATGAAAATATAGCAAGGGAGACTTATAAGAAACGGCGAGCTCATCGACATCACAGATGACAGAACATATCGAATAGGCGATCGTGTGCACTTCAATGACTCTCAAAATAATTCTTACGACCCTTGTGGACATCAGGAAAATCGCTAAACTCGATTCTCTTGTAATCAGAATAAAAACTGTTTGAAAACTCACCAAATAAGTGCACAAACGGAGCTTCAATATCAAAAAAATCCTTTTAAAGTGGCTTACGCAGTCCATTGAGCCATCAAAACACATCACAGACAACCTCCCCCATCGCCCCCAAATAGCGGCGACCCCCAAAAATTAAAAAAAAATACAAAAAACAAAGAAAATTTGGAAAAAACGAAAAAATTGAGGGGAAATTTGAAAAACTTGAGAGCCAACCGGGTGGGGGTGACCGAGCCTATATAGGGGGGTCACCAGCCGGAGAGAGCTCAGTCTGTTGGTGGCCGTCGGAGAGTGCACGTCGGGGATTATTTTTTTTTTCGAATTTTTTTTTTTGCGTACATATGTTCCTTTCCCCACACACACCCCACATATATGAGATCCATCCGCAGCCCACCAAGGATGTATGAGGACCATCCGACATGTAGGAAGAATGACTGACTTGTAGGAAGCACTAGCCATCCACTTAACCATGCCCACTGACTGAGATCTAACCAGATGATGTGGTGAAAGACTTTTGGGTGTTGATGTGTGACAGGATGATGGATGTGGGGTGGCATGCTGCATGTTCGGAAGCGTTTGCTTTTGCGAAACTTGTTGCGATCTGTTTTTCTTTTGTATGTAATTGCATCATTCGACGTCGATTGCAATTCGGTTGCCGCGTTTCAAGGACAAGCACTCACCACCAACCAATATTTTTTTTTTACTTGACCCTTGATCGAAAGTATTGATATGCATGCGTGATAATGGTCGGCTTATTGAATCATGCTCGGGTAAATGCATGACCCGGTACGGACATGCATACCTTCGCGGACTCTCGTCGGAGTCTCTAGTCTGTCTCTATCCCCAATTGCCCATTAATTTTAATTTATCGCGGTGGCGCATCCCATATTGGAGCGACCAGAAGTATTTACTCAAGCGAATCTTGAGAAGGCCTTTTTGTTTTGTTGTGGGGGTCGGTCACATTCTTGCATCGTCCGTCGTCTGATGTCTGAAGAATTGCCACTCATCCACACACCCAATCCGTCGATATACATAAGTGTGTGCGTATAACTAAATGCGATTGAAAGCGGGCCTCCTCTGCCCATGGATTACGGTTCGGGTCTCGGTTCGGTTTTGTGCGTAAGCGATTTATACTCGGGCCACCTCTGCCCATGGATTACGGTTCGGTTCGGTTCGGTTGTGTGCGTACGTAGGGCTACCTCCGCCCATGGATTACGGTTCGGTTCTCGGTTCGGTACAGGCTATAAGCAGCCGCAAAATGGATCACCAATGGTCACAAGCGACCCAACGAAGACTACCAACAAGGGACAGCTGTGGAGTATGTGCACATGAGTATATTATACAATTTTTCAATTTCATTTATTTATTCTATTATACATATACACACATACATAGTCGAAAAGTGAATAAAAATATTGAGTCATGACTCTCGTTTCGCAAATTAACATGCTGGCATGAATTCGGTTTCGGGTATTAGCTTTTTTATGCATATATTTTTTCACTAACCCCCTCGGGACCCGAACAGGTGTCCTTGAGGCTAGGCAGGGGACCCCTCAGAGCCCGAACAGGTGCTCTGAGGCTAGGTAGGGAATCCCTCAGAACCAGAACAGGTATCCTGAAGCAAGGTATGCATTCTGCTCTTCTCTTTTAAGGTTTCTTATATCTCGTTTCGCAAATCAACATGCTAGCATGCAATCGGTTTCGGATATACGGGAACACATGTGAATACTTAGCTTTTATTATTATCATGCAAATATTTTCCACTAACCCCCTCGGGACCCGAACAGGTGTCCTTGAGGCTAGGCAGGGGACCCCTCTGAGCCCGAACAGGTGCTCTGAGGCTAGGTAGGGAAACCCTCAGGACCCGAACAGGTGTCCTGAGCCTAGGTAGGCATTCTGCTCTTCTCTTTTCAGCTTTGTTCTTATACTTTCAGAACTTTCCTTTTGCTCTTCTCTTTTCAGGTACATAGCGATCGGTTTTTCTGCTCACAGCTTGTTTGCGCGTTTATTTGTTAGGCTTAAGATTTGTATTGAATTGTACAGAGGCTTAATTCCTTGTCGGCGCGATTAGTCTCTCAGAACTATGAATCTATTTTATGGCAGTTCGAAAGCATTCGTAGCTTGAGTAGGGGTTTGGGTTACTCTTAGTATTAGACAGCTTCTCTTCTCGGGGCTTGTCAACCCATGTGGCACTTCGGTTGTTATGTGCCGACTGTGTCTATGGTCGTGGATGAGTCTGTGAGCATGATGGGGCTACAGACAAGGTTGTTTTGTCTGCTTGTATTGCGTTAGAATTTTCTTTGTAGACTAGTAGTTTTCCTTTTGGTCGTAAACAAGCACAATAGAGCAGGAACCACGCGCCGTGTCAGGGTCTTCGGTGAGCCATCTTTCATTTCTCTTTTGCACTTTAAACACAATCGTACAGAGGCTCATATCCGTTTCGGCGCGACTGGTCTTTCAGAACTATGAATTTATTTTATGGCAGTTCGAAAGCTTTCGTAGCTTGATAGGGGGTTTGGGTTCCTCTTAGTTCCTCTGTTCATGGCTTGTCAACCCATGTGGCACTTCGGCTGTTATGTGTCGACTGTGCCTATGGTCGTGGATGAGTCCTTGAGCAGGTCGGGGCTACAGACAAGGTTATATTGTCTGCTTATATAAGTAGTATTGGCAGTAGCATTTGGCGTAGTCGTAGTCTTAGTCGTAGTCTTTGTAGTACTTGTAGACAGTTGAGCAGGAGACTCGCAGTGGGCGGTATTAAGGCCTACGGTGAGCCATCTTTTGTATTTATTGTATTTTAAACGATTTTGTACGGAGACTCATATTCTTTTCGGCGCGTTTAGGCTTTCAGAACTATGAATCTATTGTATGGCAGTTCGAAAGTATTCGCAGCTTGAAGAAGGGTTTGGGATTCTCTTAGCTCCTCGCCTCATAGCTTGGCTACCCATGTGGCACTTCGGTGGTTATATGCCGACTTTGCCTATGGTTGTAGATGAGTCCTTGAGCGTGAGTGAGCAACGGACATGGTTATTTGTCCGTTTAGTTATATTGTAGAATTTCTGGTAGAATTGCAGTAGAATTTGTAGTATTCGCAGTTGTTGTAGTAGTAGTAGAAGTATTGGTAGAGTTTGTAGGTTTGGAAGTTTATCTAATATTTGTAGAGTAGACAGAAGTCCAGGTACCATCAGAAGAGTCGACAGGAGGTTGCGGTGTGTGCACACAGCTGAGTAGGGTTTACATTGAAAGCTTTCAATCGGTTTTATGTGAAATGAGCTCATTGCGTGCGCGTACAATTAACTATATACTTTTTTATATTCCTTAGCTCCCACAGAGGCTCTGGATCCATGAGGTTAGGCAGGAACATCATCATCTATTTTCCAGGTACATGGCCAGCAATGACACGGGCCCGTCGCGATATGTAGGTTCGTTCTGATCGTTCCATTCGGTTAATCGATTCAGTTCGGTTAGGTTAGTCATCGAGCTGCAGTTCTTCTTTGTTTTGGTAATGTTTCAAAGTGAAGTGGGAGTATGCATGCATGTAATATCATACAAAAGTGAAAATTTCTTCGTGTCTACTTAGATTTCTGGTTGGACAAATAGATAGGTCTTACATGTCTAAAGAGATAGGTAGGGAAGCATTTAGACAGATGGTAGACTTTAGGTTAGATATGTCAGCTAAGGCCTTCAGGACCCGAATAGGTGTCCTTGAAGATAGGTAGGGGATCCCTCAAGGGCCCAAACAGGCGCCTTTGAGGTAGGTAGGGCTTTTCTCTTTCAGGTACACTGCCAACAATGGCGCGTCGCGACGTTTCGGTTCGTTCGGTTCCCGCGATTCGGTTCGTTTCGTTTCGTTTCCGATCGGTTACGTTACACAACGAGTTAGCAAATCACTTTTTTGGATATGTTTGAAAGTGAAGTAGAAGTATGCTTACATTATATAATATTTTTGTTTTGACAAAATTATAGGTAGGCATTGTAGACACCTACATATTTACAGAATAAGCATTTACACATCACATCTAGAATAAGCATTTACACATCTAGATAGTAGATAAGGAAGTACACAGATAGGTAGGAAGTTAGATAGGTTAGCTTAGGCCTTCAGGACCCGAACAGGTGTCCTTGAATATAGGTAGGGGAACCCTCAATGGCCCAAACAGGCGCCTTTGAGGATAGGAAGGGGACCCCTCAAGGGCCCAAACAGGCGTCTTTGAGGTAGGTAGGGCTTTTCCGTTTTCAGGTACACTGCCAGCAATGGCTCGGCCGAGTCGGTTTATATCTGTTCGCGTCGTCTACATTTTATTTGCTCATGCATGAAAAGCGTATCCTCTAATCGTTTCGTAGATCTCATCGTTGATTCCACTAACTCGCTAATCGCTCTCGCATTCGCAAAACGCTCTCGCATTCGCAAAACGCTCTCGCATTCGCAAATCGCTCTCGTCTTCGCAAAACGCTCTTGGTATCGTATTCGCATGCAGTCGCGGGCGCGTCGTCGTCGGTAGCCAGCCCTTTTTGGGGCACAAACTGCAATTAAAGCAGGAGATCAAAATTGCGATTCACTCTTGCACTTAGTTGATTACTAAACTGAGTGGACGGCTGAATGGCAGACAAACGAATATGAAAACACACATCAAAGAGAGGTTAATTTGCTTGGGCCAGAAGTAAAATATCTGCTCGACTCAGCATGTCTAACTATCCTCCAACAATAAAAGTAAACCCAATTGTAAAACACACACATCAAAGCGAGGTTAATTTGCTTGGGCTAGCAGTAAAATATGTGCTCGACTCAGCAAGTCTAACTATCCTCCAACATTCAAAGTAAACCCAGTTGTAAAACCACATACAAAAAGTCCTTTTCAGGACTAAATTGCTATTCAAGTTAAAGAAGGTAAGTAATTCAGGTAAGTATATTTGTATGTATGTATATTTAATTAACAATCAAGCCGACCACACCTATGTACGTGACGTGGTATGAAATCCAAATTTTCACACAAAATCTCGGCAAAACACCAGGCCACCAGAAATACAGAAAAAGCAGCAGGTATACCCTCTGATGCAACTTAAAGTATGCAATGAATTTCGGCAGGCAAATTTTCATGTCGCCCATGCAAAAAATCGTTGCATACTTCAAGTTGTTATCGCGGGTATACCTGCTGCTTTTTCTGCATTTCTGGTGGCCTGGTGTTTGGCTGGGATTTTGTATGAAAATGTTGCTTTTTTTGGACATCGTACCGCCTTCTGTACCGCTTCCCGCACCACTCAGAGTACCGCCTCGCATACCAACGGAAGCGCCGGACCGTGTACCGCCGAAAATACCGCCGACCATCCCGCTCCGACCAACCAGAGCGGCGAGGATCGCTCGTTTTTGTCAAAAAATAGACAAAAATCGCCCTGAAACACCAGGCCACCAGAAATGCAGAAAAAGCAGCAGGTATACCCTCGGATGCAACTTAAGGTATGCAATGAATTTCGGCAGGCAAATTGTCATGTCGCCCATGCAAAAAATCGTTGCATACTTCAAGTTGTTATCGCGGGTATACCTGCTGCTTTTTCTGGATTTCTGGTGGCCTGGTGTTTGGCTGGGATTTTGTAAGAAAATGTTGCTTTTTTGGACATCGTACCGCTCCCGTCCCACTCGACATACCGCCTAGCCGATCGCTTCCCATACCGCTCCGCACATGGGAGCTTCCGATGGATCACGTCCCGCCTCCATACCGCTCCCAATACCGCTCAGAGTACCGCCTCGCATACCAACGGAAGCGCCGGAGGTGTACCGCCGAAAATACCGCCGACCATCCCGCTCCGACCAACCAGAGCAGCGAGGATCGCTCGTTTTTGTCAAAAAATAGACAAAAATCGACCTGAAACACCAGGCCACCAGAAATGCAGAAAAAGCAGCAGGTATACCCTCGGATGCAACTTAAAGTATGCAATGAATTTCGGCAGGCAAATTGTCATGTCGCCCATGCAAAAAATCGTTGCATACTTCAAGTTGTTATCGCGGGTATACCTGCTGCTTTTTCTGGATTTCTGGTGGCCTGGTGTTTGGCTGGGATTTTGTAAGAAAATGTTGCTTTTTTGGACATCGTACCGCTCCCGTCCCGCTCGACATACCGCCTAGCCGATCGCTTCCCATACCGCTCCGCACATGGGAGCTCCCGATGGATCACGTCCCGCCTCCATACCGCTCCCAATACCGCTTCTATACCGCATTCCGTACCGCCGCATATACCGCCTTCTGTACCGTTTCCCGTACCGCTCAGAGTACCGCCTCGCATACCAACGGAAGCGCCGGACCGTGTACCGCCGAAAATACCGCCGACCATCCCGCTCCGACCAACCAGAGCGGCGAGGATCGCTCGTTTTTGTCAAAAAATAGACAAAAATCGCCCTGAAACACCAGGCCACCAGAAATGCAGAAAAAGCAGCAGGTATACCCTCGGATGCAACTTAAAGTATGCAATGAATTTCGGCAGGCAAATTGTCATGTCGCCCATGCAAAAAATCGTTGCATACTTCAAGTTGTTATCGCGGGTAAACCTGCTGCTTTTTCTGGATTTCTGGTGGCCTGGTGTTTGGCTGGGATTTTGTAAGAAAATGTTGCTTTTTTGGACATCGTACCGCTCCCGTCCCGCTCGACATACCGCCTAGCCGATCGCTTCCCATACCGCTCCGCACATGGGAGCTCCCGATGGATCACGTCCCCTCTCCATACCGCTCCCAATACCGCTTCTATACCGCATTCCGTACCGCCGCATATACCGCCTTCTGTACCGTTTCCCGTACCGCTCAGAGTACCGCCTCGCATACCAACGGAAGCGCCGGACCGTGTGCCGCCGAAAATACCGCCGACCATCCCGCTCCGACCAACCAGAGCGGCGAGGATCGCTCGTTTTTGTCAAAAAATAGACAAAAATCGCCCTGAAACACCAGGCCACCAGAAATGCAGAAAAAGCAGCAGGTATACCCTCGGATGCAACTTAAGGTATGCAATGAATTTCGGCAGGCAAATTGTCATGTCGCCCATGCAAAAAATCGTTGCATACTTCAAGTTGTTATCGCGGGTATACCTGCTGCTTTTTCTGGATTTCTGGTGGCCTGGTGTTTGGCTGGGATTTTGTAAGAAAATGTTGCTTTTTTGGACATCGTACCGCTCCCGTCCCGCTCGACATACCGCCTAGCCGATCGCTTCCCATACCGCTCCGCACATGGGAGCTCCCGATGAATCACGTCCCGCCTCCATACCGCTCCCAATACCGCTTCTATACCGCATTCCGTACCGCCGCATATACCGCCTTCTGTACCGTTTCCCGTACCGCTCAGAGTACCGCCTCGCATACCAACGGAAGCGCCGGGCCGTGTACCGCCGAAAATACCGCCGACCATCCCGCTCCGACCAACCAGAGCGGCGAGGATCGCTCGTTTTTGTCAAAAAATAGACAAAAATCGCCCTGAAACACCAGGCCACCAGAAATGCAGAAAAAGCAGCAGGTATACCCTCGGATGCAACTTAAGGTATGCAATGAATTTCGGCAGGCAAATTGTCATGTCGCCCATGCAAAAAATCGTTGCATACTTCAAGTTGTTATCGCGGGTATACCTGCTGCTTTTTCTGGATTTCTGGTGGCCTGGTGTTTCGCTGGGATTTTGTAAGAAAATGTTGCTTTTTTGGACATCGTACCGCTCCCGTCCCACTCGACATACCGCCTAGCCGATCGCTTCCCATACCGCTCCGCACATGGGAGCTTCCGATGGATCACGTCCCGCCTCCATACCGCTCCCAATACCGCTCAGAGTACCGCCTCGCATACCAACGGAAGCGCCGGACGGTGTACCGCCGAAAATACCGCCGACCATCCCGCTCCGACCAACCAGAGCAGCGAGGATCGCTCGTTTTTGTCAAAAAATAGACAAAAATCGCCCTGAAACACCAGGCCACCAGAAATGCAGAAAAAGCAGCAGGTATACCCTCGAATGCAACTTGAAGTATGCAATGAATTCTGGACCAAAGTGATCGTGGGCCCCGACCAAAAATTGTTGCATACTTCAAGTTGTCATGGAGGGTATACCTGCTGCATTTTCTGAATTTCTGGTGGCCTGGTGCTTTGGCTGGATTTTTGCATGAAAATTGGATTTTTTCGAGTGGCATTATTTCTTTATTTGGCGTGGGTAGTGGGTATGGGTGTGATCCTGAAGAGGACATTTTGAGTGTGTGGTCCTGAAAAGAACCTTTTTGGTGTGTGGTCCTGAAAAGGACCCTTTGTGTGTGTTTGTTTTACATTTGGGTTGACTTTTTGTCGAAGGCTTCTGGGATCTGTCGAGTCGAGCAGACTGTTTAACTGCTGACCCAGACAGATGTGCCTGCATTTAATGTGAGGTTTGGTTTAGAAACTATACTTACCGTTTTATGTCCTTCTGAGTCCTTTACCGTTAGTCGAATTTTCAAGGACATGCGTCGACACTACAGGTCCTAGTGAGACCTTTCAGATGAGTGGTCATGTGGCTTGGTCCGATCAGAATTCTCGGAGATGTTGTCGATTTTGTGGAAATGTTGGTCGCAAAATTTGCTTGGCTGGGATTTCTGAAGTACTAGTCGCCCAGAAATTGTAGTAGGTATATTTTTGCATATTAACAATCTTAGACTTCGAATATCTCGGGAACGGGGGGACGCAGGTAAAAACTAATGATGAGGGATTGTAAGTTATGACTTCGTCATCAAGACGCATGTACACGCCCGTGCAAAAGTCCCGTTATTTGCGTCAAAATTGATAAAAATAGGAACAAAATATACCTTTTATGGTTTCTTACTGCCTTAGACCTGGAATTTCTGGATGGGATGCAGAGGATGTTTTGAAGAGGTAGTTTTGCCCTTTCAAACTAGACCTTACTTGTTGATTTACACCTACAAACAAGGAAGTTGTACATACGCAAGGCACAAAATTGTACCCAACTTGGACTTCCCTTAATGACGCGACTGGAATTGCTTCAATGAAAACACAATGATTTAGAGCCCTTTTAAAACTTATTTTATTGTTGCTTAAATTGGGTAATTATTTATAATATATTGTTTGCTTCGACAAAAATATATTATTGCATGGTTACAATACAATGTTCGATTTCTGTTTGTGTTTCAGTTTCAGTTTCACCTAAAAATATATTTTTTCCATCTTCATTCAATTAATTTCATATTTCATCTGATTTTCAACAAATACTTTACAAAAATAATAAATTTTTGCATTAAATGCATGTCTACAACGTAGTTAGAGTTCTCGTCGAAAGCAATAAGCTGTGCCATGACGCGGCGCACCATCGCATTGACAACACCCATCGTACGGTGTTACTGCTTCCCCGAATTTGTGTTTATTTCTTTGTAAAAAAGAAGAACAATAAAACTGGCTGTGATGAGCTTTTTTAGATAAATATATTGAATTGATTTCCGCGACGCAATTTAGCATGAATTCGGCTTCTTTTTGAACATTCAAGATACCTCGTCGCATATCCATACTGCGACCTTGAATTAATAACAAATTTCTGTGCTCTAATCTAAAACTTATAAACCTAGGTATGTATGTATGTATGTAAAGTTCAAATTGTTCAAGTTAAGCTAAGTTGAATTTCATGAACGTAAAACAATGATTAAATCTAGCATTTCTTCTGTTGGATTTGTAAAAAGAAAAAAAAAAAAAATAACAAACACAGTCAAAGTTACACAATATTTTATAATAATTGGTGTGTGCACAACGACCATATCTGAGTTAGAAGCTATCGCCGAGAGATATGTACAGCCTCGCGAAGTGCACACACCAATGAACTAGAGGTTGAATATCATCTGTACAGAAGTTCAGAGTTTAAAAAAAAAATATATGTATTTTATCTACAAAAGAAATCGCGATAAAGGGATAAAATCTAAAGGCTAATAATCATGAAGGAGGAACGCAGCAAAAATGAAAGTGTGTACAGTACAAAAATTTAAGTAAAAACTGCTGAACGTTTGTCCCTGTTTTTGCCCCTGGTAATTGTACGTGCTTTAAATGCTGCTGCATTCAAGAGATGCTGCAAAGAGAAAGTGGTTGCAAGTTAGTTGAGAAAAACAGGCGGAAATGGTTTTCTTTGCAAGGCTTACCCTTTCCAATTTCGATTGCTTGTTCTTGAGGACTGGATTGAGGACAAGCTTTGTGCCTAGTTGGAAAATGTCACGAATAAAATCGTTCTCCTGTAGATGTGAAGTCATACCGGGCCCCATCACTGAGCAAAGGGCTGTGTATTGATGGTGGACAGCCCATGTGTCTAGAACAAGAGATTCTGTTCCAAAACGAATCGTGATTTCTGGTGATATATCTTCCTGCAAAGACAGAAAACGGAAAAAAAAACAAACATTTAGTCTTGTGCTACAAATTAGTGCATCCCTAGATAGTCTCCAACCAATGTCCCTTCTTAACAAATAAAAAACATTTTAAATGATCTCTCGAATTTAATTCCGCTTAAAGTGTTCATGTCAAGTGTGGGCATGTTTGTCTCAGTTTGTGCTTGCAATTCTTCCCATTTTGACATTTTGTATGGCTATGAATGTTGTTCTTGCTGATGACGCATCCAGTCTTGCTGATGGTATCCATGTACTCGCTGAACGTTGTCTTCTTAGTGCACAGCGGTGCGGACCAGTGCGAGTAGTTGGAAGTGTTTGTGAATCTTGAGCTATCCGAGAAGCTATATTTAACTGGTTTGTATTTCTTCAAACATTCACTGTCATCAGAATTCGTTCGCAGCTCGGCCATTACTTGACTCTTGAATTTCCCACACGCGTCTTCTTCTTGCGGCTGCCCAGATGAAGTAATCTTCTTGTCACCATCACCCAGACTCTCGTAGAGTCCCTCAGGATATTCGCTCACATTGCAGTAATCAATCTGATATGTAGTCTTCACTCTTTCGCTATCCAACCGACGGTTCAGCTCATCTTGCGGCATAGACTTTAGCCTTTCGTACAAATCCGGATAGCAGGTGCTAAGAATTTTCAGAAATCGATTGGGCTGATCTCGCATGCACCCTGCTTGGTCTTCGGTGATTTCCTGCATTTCTGTTGGAACTATTCGAGGCTCAACCAATCGCCCGACTGGTGCCATGCTTGTCCATTCCTCGGCACCATTACCGCATTCGGCCAGTACAGCTGCTGGCGATGGAATCAATGGTTGGACATTGCAATCGCAAACTTTTGACCCATCCTTTTTATCATCGCCTACGGTTTTATTGAAATTGTAGCGATTCGTCACTGGCGGGATATAGTCGTGGCGATAGGTTGTTGTAAACATTTTGCGTCACAATTTGTATTCCAAAATAAACTGAAATTTTCACGTATTTTTGTTTTCAATGCTAAAGGGACGAATGAGAAATCACTCGACATGTCACATCGTCGAAGGAGACTTTATCACGAAGTGAACAAGTGTTTTCCCCCCTCTTCCACTCCCACAAAGACTTAACATTTAACACTCACCTCTAAGTATCTCAATACATCACGGAAAGTGGCACGTTGAGCTTTGCGATCTCTCTTTGCCCTGTATTTGTGCGAATCTGTGGCCAACTGCTTCACGGCATCAGTGAGTTCAACAATGTATTCCTCCAAGAAATCATCGTCATGCGCACGTCCACTCTCCAATATCAATGCAAGAGTTTCCCCGGCAGCCATTCGAACTTCTAAATGAGGTGACTGGAGCAAACCCAGGAGTTTTTTAATGGATCTGTGGGAAAAGAGGACATGGTTCGGCTTTAGCAAAATGTACATTTGAATATATGTATGTATGTACTTACGGTAGCATTTGTTGACCACTGGTCATGACGGAAACAAAATCTCCGGGGGGAATAAGAGTCAGCAATAGTCCCCAAGCCGACAATGCTTCAGCATGCAAAGTGCCAGCTTCTGCATTCACTGAAATCGGTGTCTTATCATCCCCCCGCAAGTAGCTGCCACTGAAGATGTTCTCAAAGAACTGCATCATTGTCAAGAGATCTCCAATGTCGTCGCCTCCCAAGAAGTTCAACAATCCCAATGCGGCACAGCACTTGGCTCTGGCATCGAAATTGACCGACTTATCTTGCATGGTTGTCAAAAGAAACTGATTGAGTGCCTTGGAGATGGCCTCCTCTCCGCCCAATTGCAGTATCAAGAGTGGAGCCAACTTGGAACCCCAGACTTGCTCTGCCCCCTTTCCACGACGTATGGATTTCTCAATACAATCGATCAAAGTTACCTTACGATCTTCCACGAAGTCCGGCATAAAGCGATGCATTAGAATTTCGCAAATACTTTGCAAGGCCATGGCACGCGTTTGAGCGGATTTCTCGGTTGCGTTCTCCATGGCTTGAATGAACTTCTCTTCATAGCGCTCGTTGGAAGATAGCTCATCGGAATCGTCGACTGACGTGGCATTCTCCGAGAGGTATGAATACACACTTGTGTTGTCGTTGACCGACTCATCTTCAGAGTTGGAGTCGCCTCCGCGTCCTGGAAACAGAAGAAAACATTTTAGTCATGTATGCTCAGCAAACCCAAATAGAAACAAGAGATATAACAAAGAAATTATGATGGTCGCAAAAGTTGCTTGACTGGGATTTCTGAAGTACTAGTCGCCCAGAAATTGTAGTAGGTATATTTTTGCAAATTTACAATCTTTGACTTCGAATATCCCGTAAACAGGGGGACGCAGGGTAAAACTAATGATGAAGGATTGTAGATTATGACTTAGTCGTGAAGACGCATGTACACGCGCATACAAAAGTCCCGTTATATGCGTCGGAATTGTGCAAAAATGGGGAAAAAGTATGCATTTTATCGATTTTGACTGCTCTTGACTTGAAAATTGATGATGATGCGCAAGGGATGCTTGACGATCATGTATTGCCCTTTCAAACTAGGCCTTATTTGTTGGTCTGCTCCTACAAACAAGAAAGTTGTGCATACGCTAGGAAAGGGAATGAGGCAAGATTATCCCAATTGTGGCCTTCTACTGCCTACAACCTAAAACTGGTTGACTTATGTAGCACGAGTGCATTGGGGATTTGAAGAAGAAACCCTTGAAGACGAGGTCTCACTCATTGATCAACTCTTCCGAACAACAAAAGTTCGAGTCCAAGTTCTGCAAATATTAAGCATCCTCAACTTTTTTCGCATTTTTTTAAGAAATTTTCCTGAAGTACTAGTCGCCCAGAAATTGTAGCAGGTATATTTTTGTAAAGTGATAATGGTTGACTTTGAATATCTCGGGAACGGAGGTATACAGAGAAAAAGTAATGATTAGGGATTGTAGTTCATGACTTCGTCTTCCAGACCAAACAAAGAGTTTACAGTCAATATCTGCGAACTGTTTGCTTTTTCTTGGAGAATAAACCAGTCGTGATTTGTCTGGCAAACTGTTACGGAAGTTTACATGTCAACCGCCTTATGCTCATGAATACACGAACGGCGGAAGCAGCCTTGTGCTATAATTACAGATATCATTAACCATCACACATCGAAAAATCTCTAACAGACAACACAGCAAAAAGTTTCCCGTGTGACTTCCTTGATTTCTCTTCTGCGTGACATGCTGAGCTAGCTCACATCTTTACGATTAAACAGACGTGTCACGCTGTGTTTCTTTGCTTCTAGTATCAAACGTGTTGCCTTTGTTTTCTTCCAGAAGATCAATAGTCAATAGTCATCAGTCATATCTTATCATTGGTTTGCGTCTCAAGGTTATATGTATGAGTAATTATGTAAACACCTCACACTGTTGTTGACATCTAAATAATAAATAGTCCCTATTCTGACAGAAAATATTGTGTTTTATTTCGTACTTTGTAAAATAACAAAGTGCAATTCGTGGAAGTGTATTATGTAAATAAAGTGTGGTTGGAAGAAACAACAATAGCGATAGCACACTACGAACGGAACACATTTAAAGCAAGCAATTGCCCGTGGTTTGGTTTTTGGGTTTTTTCCTTTATCTTGTGTATTTTTAGAAAGTAAAAAACACATTTGTTTTGCTTTATTTTGCTTGAACAGGTTTCGTCAGACAACCGAAGTGTGAAGCAACAAAATAAAATGAAATAAAAAAGATAGCGTTGATTGACAATCGTTGATTTTCTGCATACGTACACACGAATGTGGATTTGTTTTCGAGTTTCTTATTCAGCTGAATCGTATGAAAATTCGTGTGCAAACCAATGCACGTGGGGGACTCAGGAATTCCTTCACGCACACATACACACTGGGTGCACTGTATGACCTCAAGGCCACGTTGAGACATCATGACAAAACACAGTTCTTTTTTCTGTTTGGCGGGATGATTTCTAAGAACAGCTTGAGATCATCTGCTGTGTACCAAATTTGGCATTGAAACGGCTGTTGACACTGATGATCCTACTTGCTCAGAGTGGGCCACAACGGATGCGGGTAGTCTCCCCCGTAAACTGTGTTTGTCTGTTTTTTTTTTTCGAAATACATATATGGAACATCATAAAGTGACTCATGGGCATGACAGCAAACGTTGCAAAAGCTCTCACACACAATCGAGCACATTCAATTATTTTCGAGTGTAGATCAGTATGTTTTTTTTTTTCTCTTCCTTCTCCTTCTTCATATCACATTCATCACTCACCTTTATAACCCTTCTTGTTCTTCTTCGGCATGTTCGATTTCCTTCGGTTACTAATTTTAACTTCTGTTTGCTCTCGACTTGAGTCGACGATCAATTTAGATTGAAAAACAAAAGTTGGGCAAAGGCAAAATCCAGAAACGAGTGTAAATTCCCCGACACGAGGTCACACCACACAACAGATAGAAAATCGGTTTTTCCTTTTCCTCCTCTGGGTGCTCTCTTTCACTCGTTCGTTTCTTTATCACCAAATGAATATGAAATAATGTAATTCAACTAAAATTTTGTAACTTTTTTTTCACTTTTCGAGTCTTTTTTTCGTTTTGTTTTCCTTGTTGATTATTTTATGTGAGGACACGGTGTATATTTTGTTTTTCCGATTGACTATAAAATTATAAAAAAAAATCAAAACAATTTGCACTAGGACTTAAGGTCGTAATCAAGACGGAGGTATAAGATTGATTTTTCTCAAGTTTATAAGATGTTCCTCGTTTGCGATTAAACAGTTCACTGATGGCACTGAATTGTTTTTATAGTTGTTAAAAGTGTTTCTTAAATTGCATTCCGCACTTGGATAAATGAATTTCAACGATTTTTGCAAATTATTACAATTTTTATTTAAAGCAAATTTCATGATTATTCAATTGAACATCCGTGTGGACAAAAGGTTGCACTCTTTCTGCCTGCTTTTTGCTTTCTGTCTGTCTGTTTCTGCTTGCTGTTGTCTCGTCTGCTCTGGCGGCGTAGTTTTGTGAAATTCAAGCCTGAGACGAACCGAAAACGGAACGCGCGGGTGTGTGAAATCGCACACATGCATGCAGTTCCCCGTGCATTTCACGAAATAGTGAAATATTCAACCAAACATTCACGCGTTTGTATGTGTGTGTGTATTGTGACCAAATTTACCTTGAGCATATGCGCACACGTTGTCTGAAATTGAAACGAAAGAAACCAACGGATGGCTTGAATTGAAACAAAATGGCGACATTTGAATAGTCCACTGTAGTAGATCACGCATCTTGGCATTGCAATCTAGTATCCAAGTGCATGCACACCGTGTTGCATAGTTTTAGACGTCTCCTCGATGAACACAAGCCATAAACAGAACACATGCCTATGTACGTATATAAATATAAAATGAAGCATTTATTTTGATTACATTTTGAAAAAAAATGAAAAATGCAAAAATTACATTTAATTGAGCTTTGCTCACTATTTCCCTGTCAATCTATCACATAGCCTAAGAACTATTGAAACTGAAATTTAGCAAATATCAAGTCCACGAGTAAATCCCCGTCCAGGGATCCGTTGTTCTCAATAACCAAGTCCCATTGATCAAAGTCATCGAGATCGCATTCAGATTGTACGTCATCTATCCCCAGCTGATAGATCCAACCCCTCTCGGCGCGTATTATCTCTGGGCACGTGATGCGAATCGAGCGAACTTTATCACCGTATGTTTCTATAAAGTATTTTACGTCGTTCTTCCGCCTTATATCACTGACAATCACGATTTCTCTGTTGGCTACATAAAATAAGTGATAAGTGCTATCACCTCCCGGTCTATGCACACATATTTATTTAACATGAATTCCTACCATTCTCCATCGCGGTTCTGCAGAAAAACCCATAGTCATTGGCTCGCACTGAATCGCTCCATTCAATCATGTCTTTTCGATATTTCTCTTTGTACGGTCCATCACTAAGAAGTTGATCTAAATCTAGATTTAGTTTTTTGGCCCATTCAGTCTTGATTGGTGAGGAGATTCTTATGATTTGGCTTCTGTCCCCAAGTCTGCACGAAGATTTTCTGTCAATTAACGCAAATTCGATTAAAAGAAATCAGCAAACCTTTTATTCAATTGCTCTGAGAGATAATCTTTGCCACATTTCCGTTTACCACTGAATAAAATGATGTACTTTATGTTTGCCATTTTGGAGCACAATTGAGTCAAGTTTTGTTATGTATGTGATGTGTTGTGCTGTGCACCACTTTCACCTAGTAGGTATACGATGATGGCCGGCGACGGCAGCGGTGTGTTGATGGAGCTCCCCTACTCCTCACAATGATGGGGTCAAAGTATGAACACTGACAGACCGACGGTATGCAAGACTATGGCCCCCACTTAAGATATGAACAACTAAATGCGATGAGGAGATAGTGATGTTCATTAACATCTCCATAACATATTTTACGGGCGGCAAATGCTCCCCTACCTACACAAAATAAAAATAAATACAACTCTATGTAAAGTCCACCTCGTTGACAGAAACCACAGCACACACACAGCAATAGAAAAGTGGGAAATTTCAGTGGGAAGGCATTGCCAGAGAAAATTCTATAACGCTTGCAGAAAGCGCTACTCTGATGTAATGTATAATTGCTAGGATCTTTTTAGCAAACGAGAGTCTTTATATAAGAGAAGCTAATGGAATCTGCAAAAATTTCACGAGCAACCCTTTAGGTTTATTGACACTGTCTTGTAGTCAATCCATATTTGAGAGTTGCTATGAATGACTATAAAACTAGTACGTATCTGTATCTGTAACAAAAGGAAAGAATAACAAAATCCACGGAAGCCATTGCATCGAAAAAACAACTCGAAGACTATTGAACAAAGATAATTGAAAATTAATTTCTGAAATAGAAATCTTATAGAAATAATCCGCATAACGGGAAATATAAGCATAGCATGGCAATGCTAAAAAAGTGAACGAAAGAATTCTTGTCACGTTACCAAAAAATCGAATACGTGTAACTTGTTGTCAGTCCGATTTAAAATGGTATTGCAAACTGGACGAACTAAAGGGCCACACAAGCAAGCATTCTCCAGTGACGTACAGTACGCTTCCGTGTATGTGTCTGTCAGTTGGCACAAATAATCGCCAAATTGATGGGATATTTATGAAATTACCCATTTTTCTGAATTGGAAATTGTGAAAACCCAACGAAAAGAAGAGACCGACTGTCGACCGAATTGGCTGAGTTGGTGGTGACGAGTAAAAAAGAAGGAAAAAGTGAACGGTGGATTTTTTAATTGGCCGCTGCAACCGGGGCGAATCATTTGTGTGTTCTTCTGTCGTGAATCAAATGATTTTCTTTCCTTTCGTACTGTGAATGTGATCGCCAGTAAAATAGTGTCGTGCGGTAGTAGGTAGCGTGTGCGGTTGTCATTCACCTATACACTATAAGAAAATAAGAAGTTCGTCTTCACCTGTAATTTTAAGGAGATTATAAAATATTTAAAAATCTAAACCAGCCTACATAATGGGGAGTAAGTAAAACACATTCTTTTAAGTTATTTTTCTCGAGATTAAAATGAAAAATCGAAGAAGCGCACTGCTCTTCGCTCAGCCTCTGATAAACACACTTGCTTACGTATACAATTTCTTGTGGTACTTCGTGAACTTCCATGGACTTCACATTTGGGAAATTTTATGACTGCTTCCTCTTTTCTGTAGATTTCTGATTAGTTTTTTCGATGCAAATATTTGTCCAATTCAAAAGGGATGTGCTGTATTAATTTAATTTTTCTCTTGCTTTCTTTCAGTTAAATTCCTGGAGGTTATTAAACCCTTCTGCAGTATACTGCCGGAAATCGCCAAACCCGAGCGAAAGGTAAGTTCCAGTCAGCATCTATATTCAGTGAAATTGGGTTTTAGTTTCAAGGCAGAGGTGTTCAATTTCTATATATACTTATATGTACTGATAAGAATTTTTAGTATAATGTGCGGTATGAGAAGCCAATTCATTCGCAGGCTTGTGTGGGTGATTAGTAGGAAAAATACTACGTGAAAGTTTGCCTGCACATTGTCTCTTCGGCCAAATGTGCATTTAATTGCATTCTAAGTACTATTTGATTTGAAATTCATTCAAGAAAATGTGTAAATTCGGCGGTTTTCGTCTGAACAGAAGCACTTATGTATTTCGTTCATTTGACACATCCAAGTGTTGCCATGTTCGCTTTCGAAAGTGATGACAAGACACTCGTCAGTGATCAGCCTTCTTTTTTGTTGGCTTTCCCTCTCCCTCTTTCATAGGCCATTGCTTGCAAGTACTTTCACCAAAATGAATATCATCTATAATTGTGTATTTACAGTGTTAAATTATTAATTACCATCGAAACTGATTGCGTGGCACACGTTGATCATTTATGCTTTGATGCGTTCGAGTGAAGTGTTCAGTTTCATTCAGCTTTTGCTGGAAAGGTTCGCATAAAAATCTAGGTCACTCAAGTACGGCTAAGTTACCTCGAAACCTCATTGAGTATGCGAATAGATTTTTTTGTTTTTTTCCATAAAGTATTCCAGCCCTGTCAGCCTGTTGCCCCCAATTGTTTTTTTTTTTTTTGCTTGTTTCTCAATGCCACATTTTCTTTTCAGATCCAATTCAGGGAAAAGGTGCTATGGACCGCAATAACACTCTTCATTTTCCTTGTCTGCTGTCAGATTCCACTGTTCGGTATCATGAGTTCCGATTCAGCTGATCCATTCTACTGGATTCGTGTGATTCTCGCGTCGAACCGTGGTACTCTCATGGAACTGGGTATCTCGCCAATTGTCACGTCCGGATTGATCATGCAGCTCTTGGCTGGTGCTAAGATTATTGAAGTCGGTGACACGCCAAAGGATCGTGCACTCTTCAATGGAGCACAAAAACTGTTCGGTATGGTCATCACAATCGGCCAGGCTATCGTATACGTCATGACTGGAATGTACGGTGATCCATCCGAAATCGGAGCCGGAGTGTGCTTGCTCATTATCATTCAATTGTTTGCTGCTGGCTTGATTGTACTGCTGTTGGACGAACTTCTCCAAAAGGGTTACGGTTTGGGTTCCGGAATTTCACTCTTCATTGCAACGAACATTTGCGAGACAATCGTGTGGAAGGCTTTCTCACCAACCACTGTCACAACTGGACGTGGTACAGAGTTCGAAGGCGCTGTAATTGCCCTATTCCACTTGATGGCTACACGCAACGATAAGGTCCGTGCTTTGAGGGAGGCATTCTACCGTCAGAACTTGCCCAACTTGATGAACTTGTTGGCTACTGTTCTCGTTTTCGCCGTGGTGATTTACTTCCAAGGATTCCGCGTTGATCTACCCATCAAGTCTGCTCGTTACCGTGGACAATACAGCAGCTATCCAATTAAGCTGTTCTACACCTCCAACATCCCAATCATCCTGCAATCAGCTCTGGTTTCTAACTTGTACGTCATCTCACAGATGTTGGCCGTAAAGTTCCACGGCAATGTTTTCATTAACTTGCTCGGTGTTTGGGCAGATGTCGGCGGTGGCGGCCCAGCCCGTTCCTATCCTATAGGCGGATTGTGTTACTATTTATCCCCGCCTGAGAGTGTTGGACATATCCTGCAGGATCCCATTCATGCGATCTTGTATATCTTCTTCATGCTGGGATCTTGTGCGTTCTTCTCCAAAACGTGGATTGATGTGTCTGGAAGCTCGGCCAAGGATGTAAGTCAAACACACACTCAAACGCCATGGATTCAAAAACTCATTGAATATGATTTCTTTTGTCTTTTTCTCGTTTATAGGTAGCTAAACAATTGAAGGAACAGCACATGGTTATGCGCGGACATCGTGAGAACTCCATGATTCATGAATTGAATCGTTACATTCCCACAGCGGCAGCATTTGGTGGTCTCTGCATTGGAGCATTGTCTGTCTTGGCAGATTTCCTCGGCGCCATTGGTTCAGGAACTGGTATCCTGCTGGCCGTCACAATTATATATCAATACTTTGAGATCTTCGTTAAGGAGCAATCTGAAATGGGTGGCATGGGCACGTTACTATTCTAAGAATAGTGCAAACAATGTGCCACTCACCCCTTTTAGACCTAATTTTGTAGGTTTCCTAAGTTAATTAAGTAATTAATTTTTTTTAATTATAATTTTGTATTCTTCGTGAGATTCATTTAATACTGATGGATGAATGATAATAACTAAAAAACATTTGATTACAAAAAGATTTAAAAATAAACACGAAACTTAAAATAAAGAAAAAACCGAAAAATCTTTAAAACAAAAAAAAATCGAAAAATAATACACGTGTTGCATTTGTTTTATTCGTTGCGATGGCAAGATAAGGGCGATGAGTTCGCTGAAAGGGGGATCATTTTCGAATTGGGGACGACACGTTTCATACAAAAGAGCGATTTGGAGCAATGCTCTGACTGTTATACATACATCCAAATTGAACTTGAAAAATGCAGAGTGAAACTATCGGGAAATGAGTATGACTCAACAGAGTGGAGCAGGAATGCGGGGATGGGCCTAAGAAGCAGAGTCGGGAAGATAGAGGTGTGCAAGTACAAGTCAAAACGATCAGTTCTAAATAAATATGAACTTGTCCCTTCAAATTGAGATTCCCCCAAATCAAGGGATATAAATCTACACAGAGCAACGATCACTCCCTAGATTCTAAATTATTCGAATTCCTGCCTCAAAATTTAAATGTCTAATTCTCACCAATTCTACTCAAATCATTTTATGCTCATCCAGTGAGTTGCAATGCAGTGCATTTCAAACGGGAACAACTTCATGTCATTACAAGCCGAAACAGCTGAGAATAATCATAGAATACTTAACGAACTGCCACCGCATAACGTTCTATATTTGTGCACTTCCATATATATGCGTGTGCGTGGGTATGTGTCTGTGGCTGCTGTCATTGTCGATGTCAGTTGACATTTTGTTGACGTTTCAAATGATGAAAATCTAAAGTGAACAACATTTAATGAAAATGGCGACAACACGGGCATTAAATCGTAATGTTCCCTATTTAAAGCAACAATTCTCCGCCCTGTTAAAGAACACTTCGCCAGTTATCACAGTTATTTGTGCAGTCACCACTTGTGGTTATCTTCTTTCGTATTCTGAGACAGCCGTCCGCATCCTTAGTGTCACTCCGGGTTACATTCTACCATCGGAATTCTGGATATGGACAGCGTTTACGTTTTGTTTTATAGAGTTGCATTTCTACGAAGTTCTAGTTGATGTTATCACCGTTGGACTATGTGGAAAAATGCTCGAACCCCTTTGGGGTCAAATGGAAATGTTCAAGTTCTTTGCCATCACCAATCTGGGTGTTGCTATATGCACGACTTTCTACTATCTGTTCGTCTATATGTGCACAAAGAATGCGGAAATTCTTTTCGATGTGCACATACATGGTCTAGCTGGGTATGTGGCTGGAATATCAGTGGCTGTGCGGCAGATAATGCCGGATCACTTAATATTTAAAACACGATATGGAAAACTCACCAACAGGTATGCGATAAGATTTACGTTTTCTAGAAATGAACTCACATTTGCTTTTGGTTTTTGTAGAAATGTTCCACTCACTGTGCTCCTAGCATCCCTTGTATTCTGGGTCTTGAACCTACTCGAGGGTACCTATCCGGCGATGTTTTGCTCGGGACTTATTGTTTCATGGGTATATTTGAGGTTTTACCAACGACATCCGAACGGCCGAGGTGACAGTTCGGAGAGCTTCACCTTTGCTAGCTTCTTTCCCAGTGTTATGCAGTCGGTTATCAGTATTCTCGTCAATCCATTGTATTTGTGTTGCTTGAAGATCGGAGTGGTGCGACCGCCCGCCCCACCCCGCACAGTGTCCACATCAAGTTTGACATCGATAGCTATATCTATGCCAGGCGTTGACCCGCACGACATCGAGAGAAGAAGGTAGGTGTCATTGACATGCTTGTACTGTTCTGTCTGTTTTTAAATTCAATGCCATTTCAGATTGATAGCGTTGAAGGCACTCAGCGAGCGATTGAAATCTTCAGATTCCGGACGCCAGAACACTTTGCCAAAGTCCTTCCCCCAGCCACCGAGCAGCGGTAAACATCATCATGGACATCATGGCCACGGCCACAGTCATGCCGCCGGTCATGGTCATTCGCATGCCGCAGGACATTCACACCAGCATCAGCATCATCACGGCAGTAATAGCCCGTCATCTTTTCATCAGCAACCGCAATCGAATCCCGCTGCTGTTAGCACAATGGCGTCACCCTTAGCCACTCCATCATTTCCTACCACAGCAATACCAAAGCCCGAAACCCTCGCCCTAATTAAAGCCGGTGCAATGGCAATCCCACTTCCAGCGCCCCCTCTCCCATCTGGCGACACTGAAACGCTGATTAGTATAGACGCAGAGACATCACAATCACCGTCAAAGCAGTAGATAAGATATTGTCTTCAAATTTCGTTTTGAACGCCTACGCGCCGCCACACATTCACCAAGTGGAACTGTTATTTGAATATTTTTGTTTTGTTTCTGCCGTGGGATATGTTGTAGGTCAAATCGCGGTTTTTGTTTCTTGTCTTGACCTTCAGAATACTATAAATATATACATACTTATATATAAAAACTTTTTTAAATGATTTTCAAATCATTTACTATATGTTTAGTTAATATACCGAACGAAAAAGAACAAAGTTTCAGAGTTTTAAATAGTTGTAACGAGCCTTGTTTGTGTAAATATTAGAGAGAAACAAATAAAACTAAAAGTGTTACCGTTAAGCTTACATGGAACAAGAGAGATTTGAAGCAACAGCCAATCTAATCAAATAAAAGTCTAAGAATTAAACGAGAGGAGTGTTCATGGTCTTGAAGTGGATGTCGATGTCATGGACGTCTCGTGGAATTTAACGTCCCATTACACAGCAGCTGAAAAATCTATGGAAAAACCATGAGTATGAATAAACCCACTATTCTTACCCCGTCAAGGATTGTTCGACGACATTGTGACCACTGCATGTTTCTGGCTAACATTCTACTAGCATACACTGGCTTAACAACTTTCAGTTCTTCAAAATGCTTGAATCTCTTGAAAGACAGCTACTAATAAAGGTTTCTCCTCTTCTAATGGATCTTTGCTGCAGGACAGCTTGAATTCCAAAGTCCCTATAAAGAGATTCGGACCCTCTTGATATGACTTTACTTGTGCGTGTTCATGTCTCCTACTTTAATGACAGCATGATAATCACAACGTCGGGACGGGAAATATGTAAATTGAAATAACTGGTGGAACCGCCTCCAGCCGTTGAGTATGTTGTTTAGTAAAAATGTTTATTCAATCGTTTTCACACTTGTACAAGATTTCGAAACTAGTCTTTCATCCTTCACCGGTAGTACTGCTGCTGATTCCATCCTTGTGTCGAGCTCGCAGGCATCGATCCGTGCGTGGTCGAACTGTCAAACTGTCCATGGGTGAAGGCACCTCCGGAAGGAGCTTGCCCAAACTGCTGGTTGTAGTTGTAGAAACCAACGCTCTGCGCTGTCTGTGCATTGCCTGAAGCACTTGATGGCGGGGCCTGATTCATGTGTGACATGGAGGGATTCGCTCCAGTTGCGGGTGCTGATCCATAACCTTGCGCCTGTGGCCCACTTCCGTAGGAGCTTAGCACACTGCTGTAGTACGAGGCATCGGCAACGGCTTCCGAGGGTTGGTGGTGTGACTGAGTTATTTGGGTTTTCTTCATCGACTGATGGAGAGACGCCTTGCCCTGGTGGCAATCTTGCGCGTTTGCCATGTTATTTCGGGCAATGTTGGCTTGGGTAAGATTTGAGTTCGATACGGGTGTTGGGCGTATCTGAGGACGATTGGATAGAATGGATGATGTGGGGACGGGGGGATTTGCAGAGCTTTCGGATATTTTCCTCTGCATGGGAAGGTTTTTTAGTGCGTCGATGGTTCCGGCAGATTTGAGACTCAAAGGATCACCCTGACCTTGGGATAATGGCGGCTGGGTTATATGCCGGTGGTTGATGTGAGCTTGTAAGTCTCTCTGCAAAAGAAGTGACAGTTAGGCAAATTAAATATTCAGCAAAGACAGCGGGCACAAACCTGTGATAAATATGTTCGTCGGCAGCCAGTGTTTCCATATCGACTTCCCCCATGTGTGCACATGAATACGGTACCCAGACCGCTTTGTTCGACACGCACAACCTTGTCTTTACATCGTGGACAAATTTTGACCGGCTCAGCTCTGGCACACTTCAAACAAAATATATGTTTGCACGGAATCATCCGGCCATAGAGCAAGATTGGTTTGTCACACTGATCACAGCAGTGGATCATCGGATTCAACACTTTTTCACCAATCAGCGAGACCTTATGGTCCCACTTGAGACGAAGCATTGGTTCTGGAGGGCCCCGCGATATTGTGGTAAATGTCGGCGCTTCCAGTTGTGATATATCTGCTTCCATGTCAACTACAAATTGATCAACCACCGGTTTATAAATTGTAAGCAGAGACGATGAGAGTAAAAACTTACTGGTGGGTGGAATCATTACCGGCACCTCTTCAGCTATCGGGAGTTCTTCGGAAACAGCAACAGGAACCTCTGGTTCATTTTCTTTGTTGACTTCAGTTGGTGCTTCGTCTGTTTCCATCGAAGTTACCGGCAACGCGGTTGGATTACTATCGGCTATGTCCGCAACCGGCGGAGCTGCTGCTAGTGGTTCTAATGTTTGTTCGGGAGTTTCTTCGTCGGAAGAAACCACCACGGCAGCTTTCTTGCCTCGTCCACGTCCGCGGCCACGACCTCTTCCGCGAGCCCTAGCACCACGACCGCGTCCACGGCCTCGTTTATTAGTCGTATCTTCCGAATCCATTCTAATTTCGGTCAATTAAAAAATTCTTATGCACTTTCACTTATCTACGATTATTTTAGACAATAAGTTGCGTTTAAAACACTTTTTAGAACAAAATAATAATAATCAATTGCTTTGAAGTTTCGTGAGCTAATGCAGATCGGAATTCTCAAACTAAAAATATTTTGACAGTAGTCGTCAAATAAAAACTGAACATGGTTCACTAATGACATTTAACGAAGGTAGACACTTTGAACGAAAAATAATTATTTTGAAGTACAGTACGAACCAACATTATGAAATTAGGAAATAATGAAATATTGCTTTTATCATATGATTTTTCGGTTTGGTCTTCAGGTAAATAATTACCTGCTTAAATCTGGAACAAGTAATTAGTTAATTGCGGCCTATGGGCATTTGTTTTACTGCACGGGTATTAACGATTTTATTGAGGTTCATAAATTCGTATGAGGTAGAATTAATTTATTTTCCTTTGTGCAAATGGAACCATGAATTTATCTTACTTTGTGCATATGGAAGCATATAAAAGACTTGCATGCTTATGTATACAGACATTTTATGCACACAATCATTGCAGCATTCAATTGCGCTCGCTGATTTCCGCCCGCCAAAAATAAGAAATATAATAATATATGTATGAAGGTACTACGATCCCTGCATAAGCATTCAATTATTTCTTACACACAAATACACTTCTCCTTCGTGTTTCCTTTTATTTGATGAACCACCAGTTGGTCTTCAATTTCTCATGCCTTCACATAGAAATCATCCCCTCAAGCAATTGCGCGTTCTATTGTGTTCCCTTTTGCAGTTACCTTTACCGTGTGTAATAATAATCCCCGTAAATCTCCCTTCTACCGTTTCTTATTACATACCTCCGTTGCACCTTTCTCTTCGATATGGGATCTTACGTGTTGTTATTTCTTCGTCGTCGTTTTTTCCCTCGACGGTTCCCGAGGGTTAACCAAACCAAACCACCACCACCAACACCATCAAGAAAAAGTATCTAGAGAGGTAAGGAAAAAGGAATCCCGTGTCTTCGTTCGTTGGTGGCTCACAGCTGCATAGTTAGTTAGGTTTGATTTGTTGTCGTGTTAGGTTTGTCCGCGTTTAAATTCATTTTCTTATTCTCTGTTAAAAGTATAGTTAGTTTTTGTTATTGTTTTATTTGTTAAAGTTAAATTTAAAGTTTTCTACTCAGTGTTTCGTTTTTTTTCTGTTAGTGCGAAAGATTAATTTATGAACTATTAAGATCCATTTTCTATTTCCAATTTGAGAACAAGTCGTATATTTCACTTAACAACCATGTCATTTTCAAAGGCTAAATTGAAGCGTTTTAACGATGTTGACATCTGCGACTCCCCTTCCGCGGCCGCAGTAGCACCCGGGACGCCCGGAACAGTTCTAACGCCAAGCTCTGCTGCTCACCCGGAACGAAAGGAGCAGATCGAAAAATTCTTCAAAGACGCCGTTCGAGCAAATGGCGCATCTGCTTCCGCAAAGGAGCCAAAGGAGGTTAAAGAAAAGGAGAAGAGCAGTTTGAAGGCAAAGGGTCTGAGGTTATTCCGCACACCATCACTTCCTCATCGATTGAGGTTTAGACAAAATTCAGACTTGACGTCCGCCGCCACCGCTACCGCGTCCACGCCACTCCAATCGTCCAGCTCAACACCCATCAAAGAAATTACAAAATCCGCCTCGAATTTGAAGGGAAAAGAAGCGTTACATTTTGAAATCAGAGCGAAGAATGAGTTGTTGGACAATTATGCATCTCAGATCGATGTGTTGAAACGCCATGTAGACC
The DNA here is from genome assembly GCA_964034865.1 of Eristalis intricaria. NCBI lineage: Eukaryota > Metazoa > Arthropoda > Insecta > Diptera > Syrphidae > Eristalis > Eristalis intricaria. The sequence goes on along the minus strand of OZ035877.1, from coordinate 903,030 downwards.
AGTTGAAAGAATCAGAAACACGATTCAAGGAAGAGAATGCGCAGTTCTTGCAGAAGAACGAAGCCGTCATCAGGGAGTTGGATGAGGAGAATACCACACACAAGAATACAATTGAATGCATTAGTTTGGAAAACTCTGAACTATTGAAAAAGTCCACTCAACTTGAAGCTGAAATTAAAATTCTCACCGAATCACACGCTTCAGAGATCGATCAATTGAAGAGTGTTAATTCGGAGCTCCAAACAAGATGCGGAGACTTAAATAACAAGTACGACGAGCAAGTTAAAGAGAACTGCAGTCTAAACGAACAAATTCAATGCTTGCAAAACGACATAGCTCAGCTTCAAGAGAAACTCGATTCCTCTGAAACCACTCGCGCACAAAATCTACAAGAAGCTGAGAATATCCAGAGCAAAAACTCAGAGCTGCTTGAAGAGGTCGCCAAGCTAAAGATTCAAATCGAAAACGATGCATTGGCATACGCTGCCGAAGCCAAAGGCACATTCATCGAGCTCGAGTCTCTTAGAAACGAAAAGAACGCATTGAAAAACGATTTGGCCACCAAATCCGATCTCATCCAAAGTCTCAAGGATGAAATAACCGATAAGAACTGCGAAATCGATTCCCATTGCGATACCATCCGCGTGCTGGAGGAGGAGAAGAAGAGGATCATGAACTTTGAGCATTCGATCGAAAACGCTGAGGAAAAGGTGCGAATTGCAGAAATCCAAGCTGAGCAAAAGATCAAGGAACTCGAATCAAATTTGCAAAAGTCCGTCGAACAAGAACGAAACTACTGGCGCGCCGAGCTCACGAAGCGCCAACACCAGGCCGAAAATCAAGTCATCAAAGTGGAACTTGAAAAACAAGATGTCATGATTCTTCTTGAGAGCACAAACGATATGCTGCGAGAGCGAGATGAAAAGATTCAAAAGTACGAAGAGCAGCTGCGCAAGGGTCTAGACTACTACATTCAACTCACCGACAATCTGCAAAAGCAAGTCGTTGACCTTAAGGCCGACATCGCGAAGACCATCACTGAGAAGTACAACTACCAGCTTACGCTAAGCAATACCCGCTCCACTGTCAACATCCTCATGGAGCGTCTGAAGAAGTCCGATTCAGATGTTGAGACCTTGAAGTCCGAGTTGGATGCAGTGCAGGCTGAGAAGGCCCAGCTGGAAACCAACTACAGTGAGCTGCAAAATGAACTATCTGCTCTGAAAAGTGAGCTGATTGAGAGTGAGAAAAACTTAACGGCATTGAGGGAGTCATCGACGGCGCTACAAAATGAGGTGAGAGCTAAAGAGACAATGTTTACTGCAATGCTCACCTCTGAGGAGGAAACTTTGGGAAAATTCAATAAAATTGCGAACACTTTTCAGGAGCGGATCGATGAGAATGTAGAAAAGTACGTAGAAATGTACATGGATCTCAAGAATAAGGACGAGAACCGAGAGGTCTACATGGCTGACATGCGGAAAGCGCTGGACGAATTCGCAACCGTACTTGAGCTGGCGCAACTGGAGATCGACAATAAGGACAAGTTCCTGATGAAATTGAAAGACGAAAATGAGGAATTGAAGCTGGAGAACATCTCATTGAAGTCGAAGTCCAACGAAAACTCAAAGTGTGTTGCTGAGAAAGACACCGATTCGCAAAAATACGAAGAGATTCTAATCGATTCACATCTGCGAGCAGAGTGCGACAAGATCACCAACTGGTTGTTGTCGTCTGATGATTCGAATATATTGAAGGAGAAAATGGCTGGCACACCAAAGAGTCTGCCCAGGACCCCAAAGCCTGCGCAAAATACAACGCCGAAGACGCCAAGAACTCCACGCACACCGACGAGGACGCCGAAATCGTTGAAAACCGCCCTGTTCACTGGCAAGGAAAACTTGGCCCCTGCTGTTGAAGTAGCGAAGAGTCCGTTAAAAACTCGAAACAAGTAGATACGCATTATGAGTTTAAGTTTTAGAATATTCCCTTTCCCTTCCTTTTCCTGTATACATTTTCGTCCCCCTAAAAATTACTCTTTTAACTTTCTGTCTACCGAGTTTCGTACATACATACAGACATGTGCACATGCCTGCAGGCATGTGTTCATCGAATCAGGATCAGTATCGCATACAAATATGAGATCTACTTCTTACGAGGTGTTTACTATCGCCTGAATGTGATCTATTTACATAACAAGAGACCATGCGACACAATGTTGTCTCTTCTTTCACAACAAAAAACGCTACATCAAAAAAAAAAAATGTGAAAAGAAATAAATAATGACCATGTAGAGAGCTACCCTCATCGTCGAGAATTGCAGATGGGTCCCTTTCCCTTTTCTGTTCCGTTGAACAATTCCTTTGATACGGGATGTGCACCCAAGGTACAATTAAATGTATTTCCTCAAAGAAAAGGTGACGATAAGGAAGCCTATTCTTCTTCTGTTTGTCGCTTATGCGGTTCGCATTGTGTTCGAGTAGAAGACGTCCAAAGCGCAACAGGAATAGTGAGTGATTAATGCCGTCTCTAGAAATAGAGAGCAGATGTTTTCTTTTTCAAATTTTGTCAAATATTTTGGCGCCAGATTTTGGTGAGGACACGTGCAAGTTCCTATTCGAATGTACGTTCAATGAACTCTGCCCCCTCGACAAAGATAGACTACACACACACGAATCAACACTTTCATCACGTATGGTTCTTACTGTTTTTTTATTTTTGTAAAAATTATTGTTTTCTATAGCTTTTAAAATAACTGCAAATAATTTGTTTTCCTTCCAAATTTGTTGTTTCGACCTTAGCTTTTGTGTTTCGGTATGCTTTTCTATTATTTTTTTTCTGTTAGCCATTTTTCTTTTTCATCTTAATTTTCATTTTCCATCACTATTTATTTCAAACTTTGTGCAAGTGCATTGTAAATTTTGTAAAGAATAGAAAAAAAAAGAAAAAACAAAAACGAACGTGAGCGTCGAGAACGAGAAACATTTTTTGGTTACATTACAAATTTCACCATTAATAGGCATTTTGCTAAAGTTTTAAAATTGTTGTTATTTTTTTTTCTTTATATCATAGACTTTTCAACTGAATTATTATGTAAGCCTAAAGATTAACAAACTTTATAAATGTGTTTTGTTTTTTGTTTGCCGATAATATGCATTATATACTTTCTATATGTACTCGTAAGTTAGTAATTTTATTTTTATATAAGATTCTTCTTCAAAAACGTTTGATTTGTGAAAATTTGTTCGTTTAAATAGGAAAACACACAGAAGATGTACACTCTCTTATGAAATCACAGAATTACAAAAGAAAAGAACATGTTTTTGTGTTTTTAATTATCTCATTAACAATAGATTAAATTTATGTTTTCTTAAATATTGTTTCGTATTGTGTTTGTTTATAAATTATTTGTTTGCGAAAAAAAAAAATAATAAAAATATATATTTGTATTTACTTAGGCTTAAGCGTAATTGCCTTTTTGTTTTTATTTCTGGGAGGGATTTAGCATGCATTGCGAAGAGAGGGTGATAGAGAGAGAGAGAGAGAGAGAGAGCTCAATGTAAAATTGGACTAAAAGATGGAAAATACTTTGTGGTAGAGTGTGAATGCTTGATTACGAAAGGTAAGCTTTGAGTAAGTCCTCAGTTTTCTCAGAAAAAAAAGCGTGCCTGGATGAAGAATGTGATGATGAAAGTGAGTATGACAGAGTCGTGATGTTTACAACCCTCGTAACTGAGAGCACAACACCATAGAGGATGGGACTAGTTCGCTTGTAAATAGACTGTAATGGGCTGCGCAACCAGATACATATGTTATCCCTGGGAAGTTCACACCTTTGAATGAGTATCGATTTTTTTTTGTACATATTTTGCACATGCACGATGGTTCTTCTACTCTTGAAGGATAGTCAGGTGATGTCATGGCAAATTCTCTGACGCTCGCTGCTGTGGTATTTGCGAGGAATTAACCACAGCACTATTGCAATTGAATTGTACAAACGTCCGGCCGACAATCGATTTGAACGAGGTCGTGTCCATACAAAACCCAATTGTTCCACACACTCAAAGCAGACAAATGGTGTCAGCCCGTGAATGAGTCTATTTTCGAACCGGTCAGAATTAATGGCACGAAACAATGAAGGAGCAGTTTCAAGGAAGGAGTATCATAGTCAAGTTATAGCTTAGACTAACTAAACACAGAAATACTATAAGATAAACGTGTCACAAAGTCGTTGTCTTTTTTGTCTGTTTACAAAAGAAACATGATGTTTTGTATTATCATTTAAGTATTTTTGAACAATTATTGCTAACACGGAAATAATTGAAAATAAAATAAAATTAATTAAAAAAAAAATTGAAAACAATTTCTTTTTTTCACAGCTATGACTACTACTCAATAGGAATATTAAATACCAACAATAATTACAATAAAATTAAGTTCAAATAAAATTACAAAAATTTTATGCATGAATGTGGTCCTCATACAAGCAATGTTAAGAAAATAAAATATATATATATAGATGTGTAAATATATATGTATAGTATTTATGTATATGTGTGCAGCAAGAAAGAAAATTATGCTCTCCTGATATATAAACATTCAGAGACAGGCGTGTCGTGTTTGTTTGTTTTGCATTTGCTTCGGTTCGGAAGAAACTGTCTTACAGCTATTACAGATATCTTGTATATGTATATATTTATATTAATTTGCATTACATTTTAATAACAAAAGTAAAAACGCTACGTTTTGAGCACTTTGGTTAAGTAATTGTATTTCTTGTTTTGCTTTTTTTTTGTTTTCTAACCTTAAAGTTGAATGTCTAAAAAAAAACCCTATAAAGGTGTTGTGTTTCTCTTCTTCTTTCATTCTACATGTATGTATTAAGTATGAACTCAAGGGGGGCTGCGCCCGTGTCTCAGAGTTCGCCAGTATTGTTTAAGTAAACAAAAAACGGATAAGTTTAAAAATAAATTAAGAAATTGCGTACAAAAAATAAAACAAATAATTTACACAGCTATAAACTATCAAATCAGCAGATCATCTAATTATTCCTGTCGTGGCCGTTTTCCGTGATCCTTGAGTCAATTTTGCATTTGTACGTGTACAGCGATTGCAATGGCACATGAAGCAATTCGACTATTTGAGTGAAGTGGAGTTCTGAAAGGGAAATGTTGACAAACGTCAGATCATATGCAATGGACACAGTCAAGTATTCACTTAATGTGTTAGCACACTTTTGAAGAATGATTGGTTTTACCATTTTCCGGTGTGATGTATCCGTGTCTAATTAGAAAGTCGATGACTACTGGGCAACTCGTTGTTTTGAAATCAGGTGTAAAAACCCTTTCTATACACTCCTTGGCCGGGAGCAATTCAAAGGCTTGCACCTCCCCGTCAGCATTGTGGGGAACAAAATCAATTGGCAATTCCAAATCAAATACGTACTCCGTATTTGGAAAGAGACCGCGTTCGCTCTCGAAAAAGAATGATACACAACCGGCCGAAACTAAGTTCTTTATGAGATCACTTGGAATGGATGCTTCTTCGGCGGCCTCCTTCACAGCGGTTTCATGGATACCATAGCCAACCGACAGTCCCCCACCGACCATATTATCCCACTTGCCGGGCCAAGTTTCTTTTGTATTCGAACGTTGTTGCAGCCAAATGCAGATGCCATGTGTCGGATGCCGAACGAATCCATTGATGTCCACTCCGTATTTGCGCACGCCGAATAGGCACGTAGCGGATCGGTCCATCTTCAACAGGCTCTTATACTCTGATGATTTGACCTCATAGTACTGTGAAGAGATGATTATGGTGATGCTTGCATTTGTATCATTGTGTGATGTGTCCAATCTTACCTCGTCCCGCCAGCCTTGAAGAGCCGTGAAGATGTCATTCGATCTCAACTCACGGAGTATCTTGTCCAACTTCTCAGTCCTCTCTGAGTAATCACGAAATGCTGGATTCAATTCGACTATTCCCTGGATAGACAATTCTTAATTAAAAACTGCGGCTTAATATGGTTTAATGATATGTACCTCCTTTGTGTATTCGCAGTCACGAATACAAAACACTTCGGGATACTTAAGCAAGTACTTGGCTATGTCCGCCTTGATGAGACCAACTTGTTGACCTTCAACGAGGAACGGTCTAATTTCACCTTTCTGATAACCTGCAAGTGTGAAGGAAGTGAGTACGTCTGTGTTTATCTACTTCGTAGTAGAGTTCCCTTCTCGGAAGTAGTTCTGACATTGATTAGTTTTTTTTTCACTTTTGGGGAATGTTTATAGAACAAGCGATTTTTACTGATAAATTATTTTCACGAGCGCACCGATAATCTACAATCAGCTGCGGTTCAACGCAACTTTCGCGATTGCTCACTTAGTACTTTGACCTTTCCGTGAATCAAAAGTTTATTATTATATTTAGTGTTGAACGCTATCAAAACAATAAACAAATCCATTTTTGTGTAGAACAATATTTGAGAAGTTTTGGAAGCGGTTTCCACAAGATAAACACGGCGAGCAGCAGGCGTCCGCAATAAAATAACTAACTGAATAATTACTTAGCGTTGCGTCGTGTTATGATGGGTGGATCGTGCTAATCACGTGAAGAATACGCATCTCCCCGATCATGAGATATCTTAAAATAGTTCACTTACTCCATTGATTGCGGCGGCCTCCTGACACTGGCTATATTGGCCACTATTCTATTTTTGATTAGCATACTTTGAGAGCGTAGACTTGTTTGCATGATATGACACGAAATTTGACTTTGTTCGACACATAGTCTGCTCTTTGATGTATTTTATCTATTCACACATGTATGTATATACGCGCCGTGTTAATGGATTCTTCAACATAAATCAAAATGATAAGAGAAGTCGATCGAACAGGAAAAATTAATAGTAGGCCATCGCAAATAAGGTGAGGACACAAGCTGTGTGTGGGATAGGAATAAGTAGGAAGCAGCCTTTGACCTTGGCTTATTCGTTTATAGGCATCTATCGCACCCAATGTGTAACCGGACGATTTAAACGCCGGTGCCACATCTTTACTCTTGTAAGATGCCGCTTTATGGTCACTAAATTGATGAAACTATGCCTTCTAATCAAGGTTTTGGTATGAATAAGCATTTTCAGTTGGGAAAGTTGTTGCAATTTGTTATCTGCCAGATAAACAGTAACACCCTTGTACGCGTTCTGGTTTCTTCTAATGTTTGTTATCAATAATTGCTTGTGGAACTAAGTAAACAGTAAGCGTGTTTATGAATACATTAGTGCTTGTGTCTTTGTCTCGTGCTCTTTAATTTGAAAACGAATGGGCCCATGACCACAATGAAAATATAAACAAATTACGAATAAAAATAATAAATTAAAACAGATAAGGTTGTATATACATACACATCTGCAGATGTACGATAATCTAATGTTTCCGTATTCGATTCTATATACCTACCTATATGCACCTTCACAGCACGTACTTCTTTAAGTTCACCTGAGTCTACTCGTATGTTTGTTGACTAAATAATAAAATATAACCAGCTCTCATACTGGTATTCTGGACAGCAAAAAGCTCTATGCATATCTACTTTTTCAACCAAATACCCTACAGATAGCCAACATCTCAGTGGCAGAGTACGCGAAGAAGATGCAAGCTAACAACACAACAAATGATTTCATAATCGCCAAAAAAAAAGAAGAAAAAGGCAAAAAGAAACGAGACCCACTTATTCAAGGGTGAACTCTGAAGCAAAGAATTTTGTGTAAATTATGAAATCGCTCATACCAAAGCAATTTGGAAATATGTATTATTTTCATTTTGACTAAAAGTTCACTTGGACAAATCGATAAGCCTCTGGTTCGTTGCAGTATTGGGTGGATTTTGAGAAGAGCTATGGGGGTGAGAGAAGAAAAAGGGCGACTACGCTACTACCCGGCTCTTTTTTTCATAATAAAATATGAAATTCCTCTGCGATTACTCACCGGTTAGGTAGAAATTGTTAAATTTTTGTGCAAGCTTGAAGAGTCTGGACAATTTTAAATCACTTGACGCCATTTAAATTAGTTTTTTGGATAATTTATAAAGACTGGGCAAAGCGGAACCTTTTTTTTACTTCTACACAAAACACAACCAATCACAACGACCACTAACGATATATTAACGAGTACCGAGATCATGCACTGAGCGAATGAAAGCAATAAAATGAAAACAATCGCTGACAGCTGTTGATTGTGAACTTGTCTGGACAGAATGAATTGTGTCACTGCACAATGATTACATTAAAATATCATCTTTACATGAGAACTTGTATTGCATTTGGAAGCAAATCGATAGGACCATATGCATGTGTATAGACGTCATCCTGATATTAATTCTTGATCGATATTGAGTAAGAAAGTATTTAGTTCCTCTGAATCAATAAAATAAGTTTGGAATGAATTCTAATAAGCACTTGTTCAAAATCATTGTGACTTGAGCATAACTCAACGAAAACAATGAGGGAAAATAAAAAGGTAGCAAGCGGCTGTCAGTTGAACTTGACATTTTCAGAAATTGAAAAGTGGTATCCATAAATTGCTCGTCTGATATTATTTTCTTGAATTCCAAAGAAAATTCATTGTCTGAAACATAATTAAAGAAACTTGCTTACAAAAATGACTGACGACTATTTAAATAAACCACTGTCACTTGATTCATCGCCATCTCGTAAGTTATTCTGGATTACGCAATGTAACAAAAATTTAAAACATGTGTTTTCGAAAATAGAATCAACATCAGAACGAGACGTACGGATACGACAACCCTTATCGCCCTATCTGAATTATGATCCCAGGTTCCTTCAACAAGCACAACCGGAGTTCATCTTCCCAGAAGGTGCGAATAAACAACGTGGGCGGTTCGAGCTTGCCTTCTCACAAATTGGATCTTCCGTAATGGTTGGTGCTGGCATCGGAGGTGTAGCTGGTTTTTACAATGGCATTCGGGCAACATCGGCACTTCAGCAAACTGGCAAACTAAGGAGAACACAGTACGTGAAATTGTACACATAGTTCTTATAAAATGGTAAACATAGTAAGTTTCTTGTAGACTCCTGAATCATGTGATGAAGCAAGGTTCGGCAACTGCAAATACACTGGGCACTTTGGCTGTCATGTATTCGGCTTTTGGAGTGCTCTTGCAGTTCGCAAGGGGAGAAGATGACGATATGAACACAGTACTGGCGGGCACAGCTACAGGATTTCTGTACAAATCGTCAGGTATGCTATGCCGGAGAGATGTCTGATAACGTGAAATTAATTTACATATGTGTTTTCTCTCTTATCTTAGCTGGCCTTCGGAAATGTGCTATCGGTGGTGGAGTTGGTCTGGGGATCTCTGCGCTGTATGTGCTGTTCCAGTTGTCACGGAGTGATTCAAATAAATCACAAATGAAATCGTTTTTGTGAGATGTGGGCGACTTAAGGCATGCGAATGTCTGAGAGTAGAGGTTACTTTAATTTTAGTTCATAAAATGTTAGCTTGAGGGGAAACCTAAGTAAAAATTAAAAGAAAACAAAATCCCGCCTTTTCAATCAGTCGCTACAATTGATTTATCGCATCTGGAACTTGCTTTTAAGTCGGCATTCCTTGACAATGGGCTGTTTAATGCTTATCCAAACGTTTTTTAGATGGTGTATAATACACAAGAAAAAATCAGTTCAATTTTGCATCACTTTTATTTTAGTTTAGTTTTTTATTTTAATTGTTATACTTATGCTTTTAAAAGAAACCTAAGAGACTCAGAGAATACAGCTAAGACCTTCTAGAAACAAAAACAAAACCAATATGAAGAGGGGACCGCATTGAGAGTATTTAATCCTTTTTGCAGTGATAGCAACTGCAGCTCACGGCAGACTTGAATTTAAAAATGTGGAAACCATCCAAGCAGAGCACTCGTCTTTTTATCTAAAAACCAAAATAGAAATAAATTGCTATTCAGTACAAACAATGGTGTTTTATAGAATTGTTTACTTCTTCCGATTCCATCATATTGCAGCATTGACCTACGGACACGACAGGCTTTGGGGGCTTAAGTAAACCACCCCAAGGAATCGACGGCACAGCGTATGACTCACAGAAGCCGCGACATGCGTTAGTTGTTATACGAAACTCAACACAATCGGGGATGTTGATCTTTCGCGTGTTGCCAACCTTGTGGCAACCTGGCTTATGCCAGTGGTCCTTTGCAATAGCCGATATGATAAAAAACACCACGACAGTCGCTAAACGTAACCACAACATAGTCAAAAATTCGTATGTACCAGTTTCTGTTTTTCTATGTTGGACTAGAACGAAGACGATTGCTTGACTGGCACTGAGGGATTATTGCACGTTGGTTTTATATTTATTTCTAACATCTAAGGACGGGGATTCAACCGACATGCGCCGATTTGAATTCGCCTCTTCATCATCACGATGAAGAGGAAATGTTAAAAGGGAAGAAGAAGAACTCTTTAAGAGTTTGTTTTGATTTTGATTTAATTCTGCATTTGTATAATTTAGAAGGATAATCAAGGGGGATTGACGTGCTCCGAAGTTAATGAGCTTACCCCCGTCCACGGAATATGATACTTCTTCAGTTAAAGTCATTGTCATCCTCTACATCATGTTCTCCGACCATTTCTTCGTCGGCGCTTCCATAATCCTCTACAGCTTCCAGCACATGACTGTTGGAGAACATCCGCTGGCGTCGTTCCTCCATCAAGCGCTCCCGATTTTGGTGGATGTAGTCCCTTATGTTTGGCAGGCCACCTATAGCGTTCGCTGTCAGGGCTGACCTCACGATATTCATATCGGTTGCCTCCATCCTGTGGGAATATAATTTTAGGTTCTTTTCGAACAGTATCCATCTCAGTACCACTCATCGGTCTCGGCGACATAACACTCCGTGTGGGGAATCGTCGATATCCCATTGAATCCTCCAATAGCGAATATCATGTCGTCAATGATTTCCAAACCGAAATTACTTCTTGCGTGGCACATTTCGTGGATGAATGTCCAGTCCTCGGTTTCCGGGTCATACCGCTCCCCCGTGGACAACCGTGCCAGACCATTGAATCCACCAATTACGTAAACATGGTCGCGGTAAGCCACACTGGACACTCCCGATCGGCGGTGATTCATATTCGCAATCGGAGTCCACGCATTTTTGACAGGGTCATAAAACTCCGCCGTTGAGAGACACTCTTGACCATTAAAACCACCTAAAATATGGCTTTGTGAAAATCTATGCATAACTCTCACGCCAACAACCACAAAGTATGTGCAGTTGAGTGAAGGGAAAGTCTCCTACCCGTCGCATAAATCTTGCCATTCAACGTACAAGCGCTTGCATCAGACCTTTGCATATTCATCGGAGTTATCATGGTCCACTGATTCGTTTTCGGATTATACCTTTCGACTGTGTTCAAGCGATTGTGACCATCATATCCTCCCATCGCGTATATTTCGCCGTTTAATTCCGCGACGCTGACGTAACACCGCCGATTGTGCATCGGGGCTATCTACAAGAACACAAAAAGAAATCCAAATGACGGAATTCAAATTTGCTCCGCTCCCCGTTATCGTTTTCCGCACAATTGACCAGCTAAGACAGAAAAATGTCTGCAAGATAATAGCTCGAGATTACCATGCGATTTGCATACTGACCTCGCTCCAGCTTCTTGTGACTGCGTCAAACACGCGGCACGTATTGAAATACTCAACGCCGTCATAGCCGCCGATACAGTATATGCAAAAGCCTATCACAGCCGTGCCGTGGTATGCCCTTGGACCGGCAGCATCCTCAGCCGGAATGTTCACCCATCGGTCAGCGCGCGTGTCGTAGGTTTCGATGCACGCCTTCGAGGTGCCTCCACTCCAACCACCAATCGCGAAGATTACCTCATGTGGAAGACGGGGCATGGCAATGGACGGTGTTGTCAGCTATAAGACGCAGAAGATTGTATAATTTTTGATGGATTGGGAGTGGGGGTAGCTGAGCATCACCTCTTTATCGGTGGGCCTCATCATATCCAGTTCGTAAAGGAACGAAAGAGTTTCCAGAATTAAAGGCTTCGCCCCCTCACACCTGACCACATACGGATGGTCTTTTACCTCATCCATAAAGAACTGGAAGTGGAACACACAATGGGGCTGATTTAATAGCTATTTATGGCGTAAAGCGATTGCCGATGATGTAGTCAATCCATTCACAATCCATCCATTGTGCAGCATTAATCCTCATTCAGGATGTGACGTTAATTAACACGATTTTTCCCATGCACCTACCTTTGCAGTCATCAATCCCAATCGTACACCACGCATTAGCGCCGGCAAATGCCTCTGCCTGTCGTTCACGTCGTAGTCCACCCATTTAATGCACAGTTTCCATACCAACTCCTCATCCCTTGTGTTCAGCATGTCATCGCTTATGACATCGAGGAAATCCTCTAAGCCGATTTTCAAAATATCCTCGTTTTTTGCAGCAACTTGAGTGAAATGCCGCAGTAAGTAGATGCGGGCTCTCGCATACAGATCCTCACAGAAATGGAAGCTACTGGAAGAACGTGATTACGATTACAGCGTCACACATCTGCGGTTCAAAGAGACTCCATCGATTACCTTGCGAAGCGCATAATGCCGAAGCAACTTTCGGGAGTTAACATTTGCTCCAAAACCAGTTTGCACTGCTTCACCAGTCCCGTCATTCCCACGTAATCCGCCAGAGCCAGCAGCTCGTGTACATTCGACGCGTTTATGTCACACCTCCGCAGGTAGGCATACGAAATGATTTCCTCCATGATGGCTGCCCGCATTTCCGGCAGATAGACATTTCGCGGCTCGGTGGACAGGGAATTTGTAAACAGAGCTCTTTGGATACAAAAGGGGTAAGATTGACACATCCCTGTAATCACGCCCAAACCGTACCTGAAATACGAGCTACAAGAGCTCAGGATGGCCCGATGTATATTGAATGAACCATCGGGGACGTTTATAACGGCGTCACAAAGTAGGTTGCCCTTTCGCATTTCATTCAGGGCGTTCAGGGCCTGTTCACTGATGCACGCACGAAGGGCTTCAGCGTCGTTGTCCTTGCATGTGGTCGGGTGGGTCTTGGTCGTCTGACAGGCCATGAGGTCTTCAGAGAGTCACTGAATAATTTTGAACAGAAATTTAGGCACTAAAATCACAAGAGGTCGCCGGTGTCTTGTCTGGGCAATTGAGATTATTTTGTTCGACGGATCCGGGCTAGCAGCAGACCTTTTTTTCTGGTTTTGTGGGAATTTAGTTAGGTTTTAACGACTGACTTAGTCAGTTGCATTCATTTAGACGTTTCCACTGAATGTTCAAGGGAATATAAATATATGTATGAAAAATATATATTTTTATGAAAATGTAACCGAATTGTTATTTTAAATAACAACAATAACAACTGACAATTTATTCACGGGAAGTGAGTACTTAGTCGCTTCGATGTGATCGGAAGGGCTGGGGGTGTTTTCGAACTCACAGAATTAAGGGAAATGGGGAACACGGCGACATTTGAGAATTCAGCTTTAAGGTGCATCCAAGGAATTGCTTGAAGTTCCCATTCATCCATAGTCGGGCGCCACTACATAGCAGATAGCTGGCTCTCCTCTTTAATTTGAAAAGGACGTCAGATCCGGTGTCCGAATGGCCAGCAGTGGAACCTCAGATCGATGGGAGAGCACAAGGATGGCTGTTGGATTTGTCAGGTCCCTTTAGTCGAAGCTGGTTGGGCTATATGGGTATCCTTTGTGCTCTGCTGGGTACCAGATTTCAATCCTCGAAAATGAAAAGGCAGACAGTCTCTCGAGGAAGGGTTCGTAGCTGGTAAAGTCTTTAGCAATTGCCTATGCATACACGCCACTTAACTCCAGCAAACAAATAGAAGATGAAGCCTCTGACAGAGCCAATACTCGCTGGCGTTGCCTGAGTATTGGAGCTACTACAAGGGCTCTACGGCCATTCCGTAACCACTACCAGCCACGGCCACAAGGCCGTCAGGGCATCCAATTACCAACCTACCTACCTATCCTACTTAGTTACTACGAGTTTTGGTAAAGGGAAGGTCCATGTACCTACAGGAGGTTAAGCAACGAAGGCAGCGGCACAAACAGAACTATCTCAGCCGATCAGTTCGCGACTGAGTACTTTTTGTTTAAGGTGGGCCCCCAGACTTGGCCCACCACCTCAATCCGATGGCTAGCAGGGGAGAGTTTAGGTCTGTCCTATTGAAAAGTGACAGCTCTAGACCTCACCTGCTAGCCTTAGCTAATCCCAGTGCTGCAAGCAGCACTGTTGTTGGATTATTACCAGCCGGCACCCACGGGGAGGGTTTGGATGAGGATTTTTGCCGGCCACAACATCAAATCAATTGAGAAAAGATTCCGTGGACGAGAAGGTCAAAATCAAGCCCTGTTTTGTTTGTCCTACATAACCCAATTTCGCAACCAATTAATCCATATTTTCAAGCAAAAAGTCCCTGTTTTTGTTGAGGCATCTTTAACAGAGTTACAAAACTCAGATACACATCTCCCCACTGCACCAATTCCACCCCCTATGGCTGGACTGGGAATATTCTGACACTGCGCATGTGGTGGATTTAGAACAATTTGAATTATGCTTCTGCATAAAAACGGTTGTCGGTTCCCTACAGAACGCAGTCTGAAGTTCCACTCTTGCCATCAACATGAGCGGAGAATTGTAAGAGCGTTTTCAGTAAAGTGTATCTCTCCTCCACTTCTTGATGTTTTTCTTTGCAGTTTACTCGTTTTGTGTTCGCTGTTAGCAATCTCCAGTGTATTCACAAGTTCCATAGAAGTCGAACCCATCGCTGGAAGCCCAACTACAGCGCCACTGGGTTGCCATCGCCGCGTCTACACATACCGTGTGATCCAAGCCGACTCGAAGGGACGAGAATGCTGGGATTTAGTGAGCGTGGTTTCATGCTGGGGCCGTTGTGATTCTAGTGAGATTTCCGACTGGAAATTCCCCTACAAGAGGTCCTATCATCCCGTGTGTGTGCATGCATCACGGGCTCCCGCGGTGGCGATCTTGAAGAATTGCCACCCAGAAGCCAGTCCCGAGGCCAGACGTTACGAGTATATGGAAGCATTGAGCTGTCATTGTCACACATGCTCGTCGACGGACACCAGCTGTGAAGCACCCGGCAACAATGTCTTGGACGAGAAGTCCGGTGTTAAGGTACTGAAACTGGGAGGCCCCGATTCGGACGGCTTGGACTATTAATTATTGGACAACATGTTTAGTAAAAATATGAATAAATCATGTTTTGTATATTAGCAGCAGCAAATTTTGGTTTTTAGTTTTCTATGTGATATCCTTTTGATTTCTGTGCAAAGAATAGAAAATAAAATGAAACCGAATGGAAAATGCGACGGTTCTATTTCATTAAATGCGTACAAAAATATGAAACCATGCCGAAAGATGTTTATAGTTTATTTTTAATCTTCTCCCCACTCGTGGAAAGGATGCAAGCCATGTCTGCAAAGGCTTCCTTCAGTGCTTTGACGTAGCGATCCGAACAAGTCTCCGAGCAGCTTCTCCATGATGTAACCGCCAATATCATATCATCTTCACGGGGATTATAGCAGCAACCATATCCATCGGAAGTTGAGGGAGCGTATGACATGAAACAATCATTCTTTGAGGCAACTTGGCTTGTGCCAAGACGCCAGTGGGCGCTCTGTTTGAAGCCTTTCAGACTAAAGAATTTGGGAAGGGGTAGCTTCCTCTCCATTGCCATGCACTTCAGGCCAAAGAAGTGGCGGTCGACTCCTTTTCCCTGCAGGGCCATGGATGTGTATTGCCGATGGGCGTTAATGGCCTTACGAAGCAAGTCGACTCGCTTTTCATCCGAGTTGGGCGTATACATGGCTTCCATGAACTCAACCATTTCAGTCGAACATGAGCGAATGGTCTCTGTGCGACCATTGAAGTAGATACGAAGATGGGCCGTTTCGTATGTTGGGGCTGGTGTCTTATGTAACCTATAAGAGTGAATATGAGTCATTATTGGTCCACCTCATCGCCTTGACATGTAACATACTTGTAGAAAGCATACTGAATAGCTGCCTGAACGTAACTGTCGGGACTTAATTTCTGCGTCTTGATAAAGCCCTTGCCATAGTCCTTGAAGTGAAGTACGTTTATGTGCAGGTCCTCCACAAGTTTATCGTAGTTGACCTTCGATGACGATATGCAAGCATCTATTTTCGAATTCGATTTGAGCACCAGTTTTGAATGCCGCTCATATTCGTCACATCCGGCTTCTTCAAGTAATTTTGAATCATTCCTAAAAGCAGCAAGTGTAAGGAGACAAGCAAGAATAAGCAAATATGGAGCACCTACATATTTTGCACAATGTAGTCCACCATCATGGCAATGGGTTGACCTTCAGCTGGCGAATGCTCATAGGTGTACCCGTAAATGCCACTGCGACTGAAGTTGAGCTGGAAAAGAAATGCAAAGTAAGCCTCATCAGTTCTCCTCGGCCGACAGTCATTCTCACTTGTATGGTTTTATCAAACCAACGATTGCCACTGTAGAACTTCGATCCGAGTCCATGGATGGTTAGACCGCTTGCAGCGTTCTTATCTCCCTCCGACGGGTCGTAGCATGCCTCTCCGTCGATGGCAACTGCTATTAAAGCCTTCTGAATGGTTTCCACCGATTGTTTGTTGCCGTCTATGGAGATGAGTTCTTGGTATGCCCTCGCCCAAGTGTCCCTATTGTCGGTAGTCAGGATTCCAAAAGGAATGCCTTCCGCTTTTTCGGTACAATAAATGTCCTGCAATCCCTTATAGAGCAGCTCTGGGTGTATAGGTTTCATTGTTTTGGTGTACACTGGAAGTTTGTAAAACTGGAGAGGGAGAGAGGAGGGTTGAACAGATGCTTGAAGGTTTGTTAGAAGCTGCGGCTTACGTGATTTTTGTAAATGACAACGATATGAGTCGAATTTGGATTGTATTCCATTTTATCTTCATTCAAGCAAGGAATTCGGTTTGTCCCGAGAACCTTTCCGAATTGCGAATTATCCAGCTCAAATTTACCCATTTTCTGAATGGGAATTTTACCGGCATCGACGATTTGTTTAAACATCAGTGTTGTGTAGATCACTTTCGAGATGTGCTGCAGAAAGTGTGTGTCATTCGTGAATGAAACTGATGGGAAAGTCATGCCCGGGCTGGTGTAGGTAATCGGGTCACGATTTTGCAGGTAGGCATATCGTAACCATCTATCCGCCATCCAGTTGTCCTCTTTATTGCTAGCTTCCTCAAGGAACTTTTGAAGTTTAGGTGCGTCGCATTTGATGAAAACCTCAGCCTCTTTACGGTGTTCTTCCAGTTCTTGTGGAGTCAAGAATGGCTCAATGGTTTTGAGAAATTTCGGTATGGTTTCCTCCAAAGGAAGCACCGGGAAACGGAGCAGATTTTGGGAATTCTTCGACACATAGTTACGAGCGGGGAAAGTAGTCGGATGGGAAGTTAAGTTGTGCTGAACAGTGGCGACATTTGGCAACGTATATCTCAAATGTTTCAGCAAGTTCGCGTTCTGATTGGAACGAAAGATGTGAATACAATTTTTTGGAGGCGCTTTTTTACTCACATTGTGCATTTGATAAGAGATGTTTTTGGCAATCGACTGCATTGTGTTGTCCTGTTTGTCTTCAGTAAACAGCTCACTGTAGGGAAAAGAAAAGAGTATTTCACGGCTTCTTCTTTATCTCAGACTTTGAAGAGCTTTACCTTTGATATTTAAACATTATTTAACAAATACCATGCAAGATAACAAAAACCTATAAATAGCAAAGCCGAATTCACAAGCGATTAGCACAAATAAATCCAAAAGAGGTTCGATGCGAGTTACCGTCCACGTAGCACAAAATCTAAAATTTGAATGTACCTTGATCCAAGTGGTGCACCACCAAGACAAGTTTTACTTTCTTTTCCAGTTTTTCACGCCCGATACTATGGCATACAATCAAGACAAAAACAACAAGATAGGGGACAATGAAGCAGGCATATTTATGTATGACATGGACAACTTGTTGATATTCAAGAAAACAATAACAAAAGCAAAACGAAAACAAAAATCATCTGAAATCAACTGACAGCCCTACGGGGCAACTACGGGGTTGAATGCTTCCACTTGGAATCGTCACTATTTTCATTCTACGCTGCATTGAAATAATTCAAATGTATTCTCCTTGAGATCAGCTTGAGATACAATCCATTTGCAGTGATAAATTGAACACAAACCTGCCTTTATTTACCAGTCTTGCAATTTGTTCTACCTTGGAAATAAATCGCCGAGAGTGGACTCAAGGAAGTTATGAGAAATTCGGGCAAAAAAACTCAAGTGACAAACTCAGATAAAACTGACATTTGAGTAGTGTGCTATTGCTGCTGTTCTTCGGTGCCGGTTCGGCTCAGTGACTACGCGCAAAATACAATTGAATCTCTTTCAATTTCGCTATTCGTTTACGCTTATTCTTTAGTACTTGCGTTTTGTTGAGAAATAATATCCATACATTCTTGATAACGTAAACTATAAGGTCTTAGCTGATAAATTCAGAGAAGGCCACAAGATTGATATAGTTTGTAGATTTCTGCACCAGTGGCTCTCAATTGTGGTTGAATTTGACTCATAAATACTAACAATGGCTCTCAATCTTGGAGATCAGTTTCCGAATTTTCAGGCTGAAACAACAGTCGGGAAAATCGACTTTTACGATTGGATGGAAAATTCGTAAGCTCATTTCGTTTCTCTCTATGTAAGTCAAATACGCTGTCTTTGCTTTCAGGTGGGCAATCTTATTCTCACATCCATCCGACTATACGCCTGTGTGTACAACGGAACTGGCCAGAGTGGCAGCACTACTTCCCTCATTCGCCGAAAGGAATATCAAGCCAATTGCACTGTCTTGTGACAGCGTGGAATCGCACAACGGATGGATTGAGGATATAAAGAGCTATGCGAGTAAGTGGCGACCCAGGTTACCCTTCCTATATATCTCAGAATTATTGCGAATGCATTTGTAGAGCTTTCAAAATTCGAGTACCCAATCATTGCGGATCCCAAGAGGGAGTTGGCGGTGAAGTTCAACATGCTGGACAAGGATGAAAAGGATAAGGAGGGTATACCACTGACATGCAGGGCGGTATTCATCATCGACAGCAATAAAAAATTACGCCTAACATTGCTCTATCCGGCAACTACTGGAAGGAATTTCGAGTAAAACTTGAAACCTGTAAAAAATAAGCAAATAACAAATCTTCTTTGCAGTGAAATTCTTCGCGTGGTTGATTCTCTTCGGCTCACTGATGTAAACAAGGTCGCTACACCTGCCGATTGGAAGGTTTGGACTTTATTCAACGTCTAATGTACGGTGTGCTTACTTATTTTCGTTTCAGATTGGCGGAGAATGCATGGTTTTGCCGACAGTTAAAGAAGACGACATTCCAGATCTATTTCCAAGTGGTGTCAAGGTAATAAGCGTACCTTCGGGAAAGTCGTACTTAAGAATGACCACTCCACCAGGCAGTAGTACTTAATTGTGTGTAGAAATGCATCAAAACCTGCAAGAATAAAGTGAACATCTAAACGCAAACATATCTTGTCGTTGAATTGATTTTGAACATCCACAGACAAGCACATTATTGAAGGTTGCAATGTGCTCTGGCGGGCGATGAAATTAAATTCAATACAACTCGTAACATTTTGAGAACCTGTTCTGCAAGATTTCAACCTGCATGCGAGCCAGGCACACACTTGTCAAGGTTTAGAAATTGACAGTCGCCTGCCTGCAGTTGATGGAATTTGTTCCTCAACGTAGCGACCTACTTTAGTATTCCTTTTTTTTTCTAAATTAATTTATATTTTCTTTTTGATTAGATCAATCAATTTAACTGAAATCAAAGCCTTCGAAATCAACATAAAGTCCGTTCTGCAAATTAACTCCAGCTGACTACGTTGGGTGCCAAACTTTGAACCGTAACTAGTGTTCTGTACTCTTCTCAGAATTATTAGTTAATCTGTAAAATCATATCTCGCACTAGGGGCATTGAATTGAATCTATTTGATTCGTAATCAATGTGAGTGACATTATCGTGAAGTAAAAAAAAACATACCAAGCGGCTGCCACAAGATCAAAGGTCAAAAGAATATTGTATTCCACATTTTTATTCTTAGAGGAATATAATTAAAGAGCGTCACGATGTCTAGTGATAAACCGAAAAATGAACAAATAGTTAACCCCTTTAAGTCTTTAATTAATGGAGGATTCGGAGGAATATGCAATGTCCTCTCGGGCCATCCCTTGGACACAATCAAAGTAAGTAGGCATTTCTTCAAAGAACATCAAGAATTCATGTTTTTTATATTTTCCAGGTTCGCTTGCAGACAATGCCAGCACCCGCACCGGGTCAGCAACCACTCTACAAGGGAACCATTGACTGTGCGGCAAAAACCATTCGCAATGAAGGCATTTTGGGTCTGTACAAGGGAATTCAAGCCCCATTGACAGGGGTGGTGCCAATTTTTTCAGTTTGCTTTGCGGGCTATGCCCTGGGCAAGCGGCTACAGCAGACTCCAGAGAACCCGAAACTGAACTACGTCCAAATTGCAGCGGCTGGATCGTTTTCGGGAGTTTGTTCCACCTTTATCATGGCACCGGGAGAACGAATTAAGTGCCTCCTTCAGGTGCAGACCGATACCAAAGGTCAGAAGAAGTACAATGGCATGGTGGATTGTGCCGCTAAGCTATACAAGGAAGGTGGTCTCCGCAGTATATTCAAGGGAAGCTGCGCTACCATGTTGCGAGGTAAGTTGTACGAATGGTCAGAGAGATGCTTTCTCTGACACGTCATAGCAATTAAAATTGCCGTCCCGTCATCCCAAACATTTGTTGATTTAAAAATAAGACGAGATTAGGATTTGCTAGTATTTCAAGTTCACATACGACTTCTTATCTCATTCTGCCGTCGACTTCTCTGCGGGTGGATTTTAGTACGCACTAATCGCATCTTATGTGCTGGTCGGTGTTGTTATCAAGGAGTCCAAAATATAGGAGATAAGGTAAAGAGCAGTCGACGAATGTCTGCCATTCAAGTGAAAAACAAAAAACCCGAACACCTTTGCGCCACCTCATGGCATTTGCACGGAATGACTTGCACGATACTATCGCTGAATCTAAATGGAAACACAGATGTTTTTATTTTAACTTGGTTTAAAATTACATTCAGTCAAGATATAGAACGCTTGTAAAACTAATATTAACAATATTCACATTAATCTGTATCTTCTTCCTAAATACTATTGAAGTTGAATTGCTCGTCAACTCGTCCGCCAAAGATGTCGTTTATGGCCTCTTCTGATCGGTTGATGCGAGCACCTTGGCCTGAGAGGTATTGCAAACTATTTACGTGTGAAATCCCCTTGTGCATCCGGAAGGCTTTGCCTTGGCGCACTGGCGACGGATATTCAATCTGTCTGTTCATTGCTTTCTTTATTTGCAACTTGTTCTTATACATCTCACGGCGTTCCTCCAACTGCTTGTGTTTGGGTGTACGTAGTTTGCCCTGAGCCAAGTGGTTTTTGAGGCTTCGACTCATTGCCTTCTTGTTGTTACAGCGAAGGTCTTTCCGAACTGCATAGTAGACACTGTGTCCATTGAAATTCTGGCATTGGGGAGACAACGCCTTCTCATAGCTGAAGTTGTCCATTTTTCGGCATGACAATATCTTTCCAGACTGAAAGTCTTTGATGCAGCGAGTGGTTTTGGCTCGGCGGTGCTGGTTGGTCATTTGCTGCTTCCATAGCAACATTTCACATGTGCATTTCCATGGGTTATTCGTCAGACGAACCAGTTTCAGCGTTGGGTGGTGGAAGAATGTGGAAGGCAGGTACTTAAGGTTGTTGTTCTGCAAATAGAGCTCTTGGAGTTGCATTTGGTCATCAAAGAGACCAGGCGGTATGAAGGAGATGTTGTTATGAGAAAGATCAATGATCTCCAGACGCTTGCAGCCGATGAATGCATCCATAGATATCTCTCGGATATTGCACCGACTCAGATCCAACTCTCGCAGCCGCGACATGTCTGCGAATGCGTCAAACTCAATGCTTCGGATCTGTCCCTTCAGATTCAGCACTTCCAAGCTGCGGAGGTCTTGGAAAACGTCGTGCTCAAGTATGCCAATTGAAACATTCGTAATGGTTAGGATTTTAAGCAATTCCAAGGAGCTAAAGGGTTCGTTTCCCCACAGCTCTGTGGCTGTTTCCATCGATCCCAAGTGCATCACACGGGTATTGTTCATCACACCAAAAGATGCAGGGAATATATACCTGATGGGATTGTGTCGAAAATCAATGTATTCCAACTTTGGAAACGGCGGAAAGCTCAACTCTGACAATTTGGTCAAACTGTTGTGACTCAAATCGAGAACTTCCAACTCCAAGAGGCCAGCGAGCGAGCGATAGTTGAAATCCAAAATAAAATTATGTGCCAGAGATAAAGTCTTTATATGCATGGCTCCGTATAAGGCGAATGCGGGCACTATTTTTATCTCGTTGTGCTCAAGTGATAAGTGTTGCAGTTCCAACAGACCGTCAAACATCTCCCATTGCAATTCGTCGAGTTTACAGCGATTAATACGAAGCACTTTCAGATGTTCCCACCCGTAGAATGTGGCCATGCGAGACTTTTTTATCTCCATTATATAGACCTCGTAGGGAACGACTTCGATTTCTTCATCTTCGGGCACTGATTCGAGTGACACGTTGTACGCGACTTGTTCACTACTTGGCACGTAGTCGAAACTATCACGCGGGTGAACTGGATTTTTCGGTCGTTTATAGTTTTCACTTCCGATCAGAGCGATCGACTCGAAATTGGCATTGTGTAAGAATGTCATTGGCTCGTCGATAATGAGGCGGAAACTTCTGTCTTGCATGCCCCGAATCTCGAGCGTTGTAAGTTGATTAAGTGGCTTAAAAGCACTCGTCGGTACTGTGGGATTGAGGGGAAAAAATAAAGTTTGCTTTACACTCATGCACTCGTTTAGATCCCTCACCTGTCTTGTTCTTTCCTTCGGATGTGTAAAACAGGACCAGTGCCTGCAGGTCCACGGGCAGTTGTCGTACGAGTTCGGCCACGTCGTTGTCGACTTGAACAATGCAAGTGGCTTGCTTGATGAAAGGGTTCTCCATAAAGCCCTCATCCTCATCGTATGCCACTTCGTTGTCGTTGATCAACTCCTCCCTGGTCTGTGGGTGTATTCCTCTACTTCCAACCGATCTGTCCGGCCGTTTGACTTGCATAAAACTAATCCACCTCGAGATTGGTAGATCCATCAAGTGCGCATACTGGCAAACACACCCTTTTGCACATTTCATGTAAGACGTCTTACCAACGCCTCCTTTCACGAGGCAGATCTTTTGAAAAACAGAAAAAAAGACGCAACACCACAAGCTGATAAGGATCACTACAAAACGTCGGCACATTTCAAATACTTACTGAAACTGCTATGAGCAGAGTTAATAGCAACGATTCTGCAAACCACTTCATGATGCTGCACTTTGATATCGAATCAAATCGTTGAAATTCCACCGAAAAAAAAAAAAAAAACTATACGAATTTATGAGCTGCTGAAGCACTGTCGTCGTCGCATTTCGAGCAATACTACCACTGGGTATCGAGAACTTCACTGTTTCACTCCGGTCTTCGTAAAGAAGGAAGTGACGACGAGTATACAACGGGAAAAAATAGTAAAGGATGTGGTTTATCGCAATCCAGCACGTTAAACTCGCGTCGGAGTGTTGCTGATAACGCCCGAGCTATTGTTACAGTGCAGAGAGAAGATATATTTTCGAGCTCTTTCCCACTCGAGCAGGAGAAAAACCCAAGGAGAACTCTTTACAAACATCATTGACTTAAACATGCTCAGGGATTACGACAGTTGATAATTTCTTTTGAAGAAACAAACGAATGAAATATTTCACAAACTCTGCACTCTCATAAGATTTTCTCTCTCCCGATCAATGTTGATACTGAATTCAGTGATAAACACCGATGATAGTTTTATTTTTGTAAAGCATAAGCTGCGAATTTTTTTCCTTTTTCGAATGCAATCGTGTCGCGTTTCCGTATTGGAAATTTGAGGATGTGATGTGGACGCGACGGGGAAGTGTTCTATATTAGTTTCTCATTGACTGTAATGTGACTGATCAATGCTCTTTCGATTTCAGATGTTCCTGCCAACGGAATGTATTTCTTCGTGTATGAATATTTGCAAGATATGGCGAAGGCGAAGGCAGCTGAAGCTGGCAAGGGAGACATTGGTGTGATTTCAGCGATATTCGCTGGTGGCTTTGCCGGTATGTCTTACTGGCTTCTGGGAATGCCTGCCGATGTGCTCAAGAGTCGATTGCAAACGGGTATGTTTACACATTAGATCGCACTTATTCGTCGTTATTTTATCGCGATTATTTGATTTTTACAGCTCCCGAAGGAAAATACAAACACGGTGTTCGCAGCGTATTCGTTGAGCTGATGAAGAACGAAGGACCAGCTGCTTTGTACAAGGGAGTCTCACCTGTCATGATCCGAGCATTCCCCGCGAATGCAGCTTGCTTCTTTGGAATCGAACTGTGTGATACGCTCCTTACTAAGCTGGGTTTTTGAAGAAATCCGCAAAACTAAGCGCGACTAGAACATTTACCAGCGAAAACATTTTTTTAAATAAAATAAAAATGCAAAACTTTTTTCATCGATTGGTTTGAGTTTTTCAAATGGCGTCTGTGATTTGAGTTTGAGTTGGAGGAGACGGATTTCTTTGAAAGATGCTGCGATATGTTTACTCAGTGATGCGCGTCTAATATGTCCATTAATTCACATTGTTTCTGTTGACTTTGTGATTGCGTGTATATTTTTTCAGTTTGTCTGAAATCAACTGGCGGGAGCTGGGGTGAACTGCTGGAGTCAACTGATGACCACTCGATTAGTTCTGACTTTTTTATACAATTTTAAATACGTTCATCGCGGCGGAGTTTTCTTTGAATCGAATTTAATTATGCAGACAATCTATTGTGTGTCATCATACGTATACAACTGGACGTAAAGACTCTTTCACGTACAATGCTTGTTCTTCGTGACCGAAGATCTGTTACAGAATATGTCTCATTGAATCGAGCTTCACGTAGCAGACACTCGTTGTGCCATCCAGTGCATCCATTTACTCCCAACGGCGATCCATCCAGTACTCTTCCACATACAATCCTTTCAACCTCGTTCGAAGATCTGTCACCGAATATTTCTCCACGTAGCAGCCACTCCGGGTGTAAGCTATCAGGACGTATGCATCACCGCACGGCTTGCTCTCCATCCACTCGAAGGGCGACTCAAACAGGAAACAAAATGAAACAAGTGCCTGGTTCCAATAGTACATAATTTTATTTGCTTTACCCTAAATACAAAAAAAGGAATACAAAAAAAAGTAACTAAAAACTAAACTCTACATATGTACCTTTCAAATGTTTTTGGCCGTTAAAGAGAAACGATCTCTTACGTTTCACAGAAAAAAATACACATAATCACAGCGTATGATATTAAAGGATCCAGGTATGCAATCTAATCATAAAAATTATCTTGTTCCTTAACACATAATTTACAACAAAATTCGTAACGTTCCGGTCATTGTTATATTTTTCTTCCTTTTTTCTTCTGTCAAAAGAAACAAAACAAAACATGATCCCATGGAACAGTGAACCCACATGATATGCTCTAGGATATGTGTAAGCTATGTGCGCTTGTATGCATACATTGAAATTGCCTTTAAATTATAGAATGAATCCTTATTAAGTCCTTATGAGTTCAACCTCACGGAGGTGAATAAAGTAAAATGGTTTTGTTTTTGCAACAGTAATCTAGGTTCGAATTAAATTAAGATTGTTTTGTTTTTAGTTGAATTGGTCTCAATGAATGTATGATTTATCATATTTATGCTTTGAATGAACGAGAGAGAGGGAGGTTAATTCTCAATTTTGATAAGTACACTGGAGGTTTTTAGAACCGATAAACGTGCGCGTGTGTCTTCAACGGTGGGAGTCAAAGATTCATATATAAAAAAGAAGAGTGTAGTCCCTAAGGCATTTAATAAGCTAGTCGCTATGTGTAAGGGGGAGAGGTATTTGCCAACGCGATCAACAAAAGGATAACATCTTTGTATCACAGTAAAAACAAAACTCAACAGATGAGAGTGGGCGATGGAGGGTAACAAACGAGGACAAAAGTGAAGCACCAAAAACCAAACTATGACAAGAAGGGGGATGGAAAATGAGGAGAGACTAAGCATAAATATTATAAAATACGTTTTCAAACAAGAGAGAGAGAGAGAGAGAGAGGGAGTGACGCATGCTTAATCTAATTTGTTGTCTTTCAACTACTAGGCTTAACTAAACTTGAAGTCTGACTGCTAGGGCTGTGCTCCTCCTCGCCCTCCTCGACTATCCGTAAGGGTGGGAACTCTTCGGTGCTTATGTGCTCTATTGTTAGCACCGAATCGCTAATTGGCCAATTCTCTTGATCCTCATTGATGCCAGTTGATTCGAAGCCGCTGCTGCCGAAGCTAATCGTCATCTGAAAATAAGAAACAAGTTAAATTAGGAAACCAATCTTAATCATACATCGGATGTTCATTAAATTCTTGTGGATTGGGGAGATGAAGAAGAAATTAACTCGATTCATTGATGTCTGTGCTGGCACTAGTGTCACCAGAGGTGTCATCTCTGGAGCTTTGGACAGACAGTGTGTCGGCTTCTTGCTAAGCCACGATCTGCTTCCATTTGCAAATAAAAGCCGGTGGTTTGACAAAGGATGCAAAACCCATTCATCACTCTCGAATACGGCACACTCCCGTCGAGAAATTATTCGATCTTTGAACCGTAGCTTAGACAGTTCCCCTTCTAAATGCTAATCCGATAATTTTTCCCCTGTTTATGCAAATTCAGATCGAGGCCCATTAATATATCCTACATTGATATAGTGAAACTATTTTTATTACAAACACCCGAAATCCGACGAAGAGATATACATATGCGGACCCGTTCGCCAGAGCACGCGCAAGCTTCATCCGTTCGCCGTTCGGCTCTTCCGAAAATTAGCATTCTCTGTTTTTATTATTGTTTATCACTTTTACCCCAGCAGCAAGTGTGGTTCTGAATACATAAGACCGTGCCGCTCGAACTGTACACCCACCTTTGCGACGCGACACGTGGCTAGAACGAGGCACACACTTGCGTACGTCGCGTCTTCTGCCTGTGTTATCTGATTTTAAATGATGTGTTACTAAGCACCGAAGACGAACTGTGCTTTGCGGCTAGTTAGTGCTAGAAGTCTTCGCAGAAGACATTCGAACCGTCCTAGAACCGGATTGGGGAAGATTATTAAAAAACCGCTGATGAATTGAATTGATTTCCATACGATTTTAGAGAGCAGCGAAGTGGATGAGTGGATATAAATTAATTGCCTTGCATACGCTATGCATTTCAATCAGGTTCCGAGTGTTCATTGGACTTTGCTCTCGCATCACGCAACTAGTGCGTCGAAAACAACTCCAAGTGTTTCAGCGAATGCGAGCACAAAGGCGACAGCAGATCGATTTTGCGCCAAAAATCACAAACAACATTGAAATTCTGTAGGGTCGTCGTGATCCTGATGGAATGTGAGGGGGCGAGGCAAACGGCACCACGGAACATTCGTTGTCAACAACCATAACTCGAGTTCTTCTTCTTCATTTCCGATCTCGCCGTGGACTTACCAACTTCTCATCGTCTGGCTGCAGTTTCCGACTAGTTTCGGTTTCGTCGGTCATGTAGTCGTCCTCGACGGCACTGGAAGACCGCTGACTGAGAGTCTCGCTCCCATTGCTAGTGCATTCGTCAGCGTCAACGTCCGACAGGACGGTTTCGTCCTCCAAAATATAGTCGCCACTGCCATGCGTCTTCACCGCCACGTCATAGAGGATAGCGCCCTTCTCCGCTTCGATGTGAACTTGTCTGGTCAGTTTCTCCTTCTCGTTGCATTCGATCAGCTTCATCTCGCAGGGATTGTACACGCCAGAGCGCAGATTCGATTTGCCGTACGACTTGCCATTCTCCGAAATACTCGTGAAGTGAGACATGTTCACTGTGGCCCGCGTGATGGCGAAGACAAGGAAGACAATGCCCAAGGTGAGGCCTCCCCAGAAGCCGATGTAGTCGATCAGTGGCAAGTAGTTCAGGTAGAAGTTGAATCGGCTGCTGAGTGACGACGGCAGCTCTTTCATCGTCTAAAAGTGACGCATATTATATCTCAGGGGAATTAATCAATCAGAGAGTGTTTACTTACAATCTCAAACCAGAGCATGGGGAACGTCTGGTCGCTGAACCGCTCGACCTTGTTCATTTTGCGAACGTCGCGCATGTGCATGTTGATTTGAATTTTCACCGAGATGGTCAGCGGCAGTCCGGAGTCCTAGAGATCAAGTGAAAAACAAAACGATGCTTTATTTGGAAAGGTCGTCAAACGAGTTCTATAATGAAGCTAATTAAAATCGCCTTGAATTGGAAATTCTTTCCTGATGAGGTCGCTTCACGTGAAACTGCGGGTCGAGCTGGGTCTCATTAGAATTCTACGAGACGCACGCAATTTTCCCCCGTGTTCTTACGTAAGATCTGATCGCGGATAGTGCATTCCGATCAGATGCATTCGAACCGTGAGCGACACTTCCAACTGAGTGGAGAGAGGTGCGATGCGACTGTGATTGATATTCTTGATATTCGCGTACTTACCGGTTGAATAATGAAGAAGCTGGAGTGCTCGGATCTGTTGGGCCTTAGACCAGTTACATTATTCATCAGACCCGGATCGGCGTCCATGAAGTGGGGGTAGCTTAGGGAGATCGGAAATCCGTAGTAGCAATCAGTTACATCTTGCAGTCCGCGGGGTTGACAATAGCCTGCAATTGAGAGGAGAACAAGTTGTTGTTTGCTTTTAAAAGAGTCACGACAGTCGGCAGACAGACTTTTCCATAATGGAAATGTACAGAGAGTGAACGTGCGCTATGATGTCGCGTGCTGCAGTCGATCGCCAGACACGCAAACACCTTTGCTGACTCACAAGACGGATCTCGAGGCAGACAGTGGCGACTGGAAATTTTTTCTAGGTTCGGGTGAGTAGACACACCAACTGAGTCACTGACGCGAGACTGGAAAAGTATGCAAGCAGACACGTGTGATTGGGAGCACCTCTGGTCGGGCGTAAATGTCAAATCACTTATGTCAATTATGCGCGACAAACTCGCCGCCGACTGCAATCAGACCAGTTTTTCCACAATTCTCCTGAATGAGGGAAAAAATACGAGCGCTTTTCCACTGCAGCCACATGACACGAAACGTGAGGTTCCGCTGCGCCACTTGGCGCACAAGTGCTGAATGAATGCGTTGCGTTGAATTTTGATTAAAGCGACAGCCAGTTTCAGCGCGTCTGCATGGCCCAACCGCCAGACGCGTAATCGAATTATAAATTCTACTGGATTATAATTCATTGCATGCGGGTGTAGCCGAGTGAAGTATGGCACTCGGTTATTTGTTTACACTGCAAACACAAATGTCGCACTTCAAGCGAATACACAAGCGAATACTGTGTGTGGCCGTTGACACGCGAATATGAGCCGGAGGGCTCTCCATCAACACTCACTTACTTCCCCGAAGGCATCCCTGTGTCGACTGCAGCGTTCGCAAACCGGAAACCAGTTGTGGTAGGTTATTCCAGTTGAACTTGAAGCATGCATCGTAACTTATTCTAATTAAACTGACGGTAGTCTGAAATGCACTCACCATTCCGGCAGTAGCACTTGTTCTTCTCCTCGACTTCTCCGTTATCTAGCGCATTATCTTCGAACACATATTTATATCCGCTCAGACTGTTGAGAACGATTTCCTCGCCAACACGTACCTGCAATTAAAACACAAACACACAAACACCATCTGATTAGTATGTTGTAGCCAGAGAAGAGGTCTTTTCTTGGTCAGCTGACGTACGTCGTCGGCCACCCAGTCGAAATGTTTAATGTTTTCCCATCTCAAGCTGGGCGCGTGCGAGTGACATCAGGCGAGAGGGACTGAGTACTCACCAAATTTTGCGGACGACACATGCTCTTTCGGAAGAACCGCACCGTTTCGTTGGGCTGGATCAAGCTCTTGAATTTTGTCCCATCCGAAGCTAGATTAATGTTGCTGCAATGTTCACCGTCCCATTGGGGCAGATTCGCGGAGCCTCGGTACGTCGCGTAGAGGCCCGAAAGACTTGGATTACTGTGTCCATCGTAGAATGTCTCATAATCTGTGTCGAAGTCGTACATCTGCAGACGGGGAGAGATGCGGTTAGATGCTAGGCTGGAGGGATGGGTATGCGCGTGACTTACCCGATCGATGAGACCGACTTTGTTGAAGTACACCCAGCCGGGGAACAGCTTGTTGCCCAGCGTGGTGATGGACGAGGGATAGCCAAACATGAACTCCCGTGCAGTCATCTTGGCTATGGGCTGGTTTTTCTTATCGGCCATCACTATGTTGACGGGGAGACGGGCGAAGAAGCCTTTCGGTGACACAACTTGTGCTATTGACTAAAAGACAAAAGAGAAGACTCATGAGACTTGGATGTTACGAGATAATTGATGATCGGAATCGCCTTCCACGGGGGTACTTGTGTCAAGACAATTTCACATAATAAATAACAAATGAGCGAGCATTAAATTTAACCATCCTAGCGTCTTAATGGAACCAGCTGAACCTGCTCTGCGAACATATCCCCGGGAATGTTGAAATGTCAGGCGCGTCCAGCACTCAATTTGGCATTCCCCAGGTCTCATAAAAAGGCTTGGCTGTGAATTCAAATGCCCCCGCGATGATGGCATTTGTTTGCCTTCGAAATTCTATGCAGAATGTTAGCCCCGGAGTGTGTAAAAATAGTTCCCTCCCCCAGACATGACAACAAAAACCGCATTCATTAGCGTTGCTTCTGAAGATTGACTCAAGCGATCGATCGGTCGATCGGAGGGGCCGGTGAAGCCCATTCATTGATCAGAGTCCAATCTGATTGCATGATGCCGTGAAAAGTGACTCACTTGATGTCGGCTTTTCTGTGACGATTAGCTAATCTTCTCGTCTTCTTTTTTCTGGGTCACTTGCATGCAATGCCTCAAGTCTGACTGACCCGCCAGAAGCCCGGCATGACATCGTTCATCTCGTGCGGGGATTAGCTGCTGTCAGACATGACACGAATTTAGCTACCGTCTAGGAGCTGTTACCTCAAATTCAAGTTCAAATTGGCATTCAAATGACTTCCTACAGGTCAGTCTAGAACGCAGTAATACGTGAAAACCTGCTAGACGTGTTTTTGCTCAGCCTTCTCGACGACAAGTGCAGTTTTTCTTTTTGTTCACTCCCCGGTGACATTGATATTTTAATTGCAATGATTAGAGTGATTGAATTATGCCATAAAAAATGTTAGATCGTATCCAGTTTCAGTTGAAACTTTGGCACCGGGAGCCGTCGGGAACTTGCTAACAAATCGAACAAACACCTGAATCGATTGACCGCTGAAGTGGGTCGTGGATTCGAAAGGGAGGCGGGAACCTTTTGTAGAAGTCGATCGATTTTGTTATCGTTATTAGCTCAATTAAAAGCTAAATGGCAGCAATACGTGCCCCTTTACAGCGGTAATTATCCATTGACGACCACTTGAAGGTGTTGTTAATATGTTAAATGTCTTGTAAGGAATCCAGAAGTTGACTAAGTGTGTGATTAAATGGAGTCATTAGTTATACAACCGTTCACTTAAAGTGCATCGATGATCTAGAACTTAATTGATATGGGAACGGTTTTTTGTTTTCGTTTGTTTGTTGTTTGAGGCAAGAGTGTGGAGCGAGTTGGAAACGAGATGTGGACTTGTTTTGGTTTAGAGTGAATGATGATCTATAATCTGTGACACACGACGGTGGTTCTGGTTGTGGTTATGTATAGACTGACACCGGGAACCACAAATCATCGAATGCCAGATCTGAGTCGGTGGTTATTTTGGGAATCGGGAATCGAGATTCTGGTTGGAACCGGATGTCTAGGGGCAGTCGGAGTTGTCCGATAAGTCTTTGTTTGCCGGTCGAGAAACCACATGATTTGTGGTCTTTGTTGTGTAATAAGCCAGTAACCACAAGCCACGAGCCACTAGATCCAGAGATAAATTTGTGGGGTTTTTTGTAAGGATGGATATGGGTGCCAGTCTGGGGGGGAGGGTCTGGGAATCCCAGCCTCATGGTTCGAAAAAGGAGAAGATCGAATCTCTGGCTACAAGACCAAGTTAACGTGGACGCAAGACAGATCGGTCACGATGGCTGGAAACAGCGAATGATGGACAGCGATTTCTCAGATCGCAGGACAGTCCATTCAGTCTTTTTCCTCGTGGAGCACTACAGACTAGGATGGTGACAGAAATGGAATGCTAATCTTGCGCATCTAATGGTACTCCTCAACGAGCCAACTTGAAACCTCCCGGGAGCCACATCAATGGGTTAACTTCTCCAAATTCCCTTCACTTACCAGCATTGCAATGTTAAGCATAATAACCACGTCATCTTCTCTTCGATCGCCAGACAGTTCTTGCTGCCAAACTAGAGGATGCCGTGGTATCGTCGACACTGTTCCATTTGAATTGAATGTCACATTCTCATGCGTCATAAGCTCTCTACAGGAAAAAATGAAAAAGAAGAACAAATTCCATTTATTAGAACTAATTGCATTCCACAGCTTCCACAGCTCAAACTCACTTGTACACATAAGGTCCAACCTCCTCGACGTTCATCTTCTCACGACCGGCTAGAAACGCCTCAGCATTTGTGATGTTAAAGAGGTACACCTTTAGATACAAATCAACTGGTGGTTTCTCCCACAGTCCGAAGATCTCTCCGCCTTCCTCGAAGACCAGTTTCTGTCGAATCAAACGATTATTCGTCTGTAATATGTGAATCAGCTATTTACTTACCCATTTGAATATCATATCATAGGGTCCAAAGATTTTCACAAGAATCGCCACGGCAATGGCCAGCAGTCCTCCAGCAAGAAGCAAGAAGGCACCTAGAAACAGACACAAAATCATATCAACTCCATTTTCAAACGTTGTCGCAATCGTACACACACACAATAGAAATGTACACAAGAAAAAAAAAATATATTTCACATACGCCCCCCAAAATTTAGGCGTCCACTTGACAGTGACCGTGTTTCGTGCGGCTGTGTGCGACGCAGCGCGACGCTTACATCCGAAAATAATTATCAGCGATGGATTGAATGTTTCAAAAGTGTAAGACGCCATCCATATAAATGGCCCACTTAGAGCCGGTTGTGGGTCTTTGAAAAGGTGCCTAACCTATTGCAATTTCGGCCAGTCTAATGGACAGCAGCTTTTCGAAGGAAGGGGCCGGGGTTTAATGCAATCTTTCGTGGCCGACTCACGTCAGGTGACATTGAATTGTGTGTCATATTTAAGACGAATTTTCAATGCTGTGACAAATGGGTTTTACATATCTAGTGTTAATGAAGAGTGCTCATACATGGTTAACGAGCGACGAGCTGCGAGCTTTGGGTTTGCTCATCCCTAATAGGCATGACATGAGTGGTTTACTAATTAGATTGATCTCTCATCGTTGGGCGCTGCGGAGTTTCCGAAGATGACTGGACATGGAGTAGGACTCCACCCAAATTGAATCTTTGAAGCGGTCACTCCGGATTGCTGGCGGGTTTTTGAGATAACTAGACATGTTCCTGCTCCACCCAAATCGAGACCCTCTTCAAAACAAACAATCCATTTGAATATTCGACAATCACGTACAAGCGGGAGGTCATTGGTTTTGGGCGTGCAAATTCATGCACGATTCTTCTTGCGTGTGGGTGGTCCGCGCAATCAAAACAATCAGAAGCGACATTTCCCAGAAACCTAGATTTCTAGCCTCGTTCATACACAGTCCGCATCGCAAATTGAAATTGAATTCAGTTCTGACTTCCTTACTCATCTAAGCGCGCGCACGCTTCCAAAATATGTAGCCACCCACTCGCCACCGCAGCCCCGCCCGGTGGAGTCAGACCATATCGTAAATCAGCAGATAGTCAAGTTGTTTTGATATTAAACTGTTTATTGAATTCCGATGTGCGAAATGAATACCAAGAGCATGATGCCACACACACCGCCCCGAACAAAACAGACACGAGACTTTTTCGCAAAGCTCTTCTGTGTCTCTTCTTCACTCTGCTTTAACCTCCTGGCCCTGCCTACCCCTTCCCGACCGTTCAATTGCATAAATTTACTTTTTGTACTCTTCGCATACTCATCCTAGGCGATCGGAATATAAAACTGCTAATTAAAATAAAAAGAGTCAAAGTTTGGAGCTGAAATTGTTTGGGTTACCGCCGTCGTCGCCGCCAGTAAGTCGAGGCGGCTTGTGAGTGCTAAGAATCATTCCGCGATTTAATGATAGCCTGCCGCGAGGGACTGGCCTGGAGCCTTTTGCTTAAAATGCGATTGCAGGTGATTATCTGTGCGCAGTTTATTTCCTTGCAGGCAGTGTGCCTGACCTTGTGCGTGTGTGTAATCTCTCGTGCTGGCCACTTAAGAGAAGTCTAGTAACTGGTTCTGAAGTGAACTGCTTATCGGGTGACTCGTCTGACCATGGAATAGTCCTTTGTCGGGGTAAGCCTGCTGCAATGTGATACTCTAGATGGGGTCCGATGACATCTAAAGTGGATCAAGGAGACCAATCGCTGTGTTTATTGCTTCCTTTTGCCTTCAACTTGGTTTCTTGCGGTGTTAAAGAACGTTGGAATGATTATTATGGTCGTTCTCAGTAATTGTGATTCGTATAAGGGGCTAGGAGGTTTCCGTAAATAGAAGGATGACTCTGCAGTGCAGTTCAAAGCACCGAGAGATAGAAGCACAGCTCTGGAGTCATGTTCAAAGCACAGGGAGTCAGATGAGCGGCTTGAAGTCACGTTCAAAGAACAGAGCGACAGAAGGAAGGTTTTGGAGCCAAGTGCAAGGAGCAGAGAGACAGAAGGCAGGCTCTGGAGTAAAGTTCAAGGACCAGAGAGACAGAAGGACGGCTCTGAGGTCAAGTTCAAGGAACAGAGAGACAGAAGGACGGCTTTGGAATCAAGTTCAAGGAACAGATAGACAGAAGGAAGACTTTAGAGTCAAGTTCAAGGAGCAGAGAGAAAGAAGGACCGCTCTGAAGTGAAGTTGTAGAAGCAGAGTGACAGAAGGAAAGATCAAGAGAACTTCCACCAGTCTAAAGACAAGTTCAAGCATCAAACAAGCAGGAAACGTGGTCCCACATTGCCACTAAAGCCATTCTCAGCTTTGTAAATGTTTAACAAGAAGGATTATTCGAAAGAGAACACACAGCAAGCTCCTTCCACACCTCCGACTCTTTACCCGTCCAACAACATTGTAAATCGAGACGACCACCACTCACTTCTCGGTTTGATCAATGAATTCCGCTGAGTAATATCATTTCACAACAAATAAATATTTTTCAGAATTCAGTTCAGAATGATTTGCAAAATTTCATGCGGAAAAGTCCGCTAGCGCCTCGATCGCTGATAGAAACTGGTTGCAAACAAGTTCTACACAACTCGTTGATGTCTTTCACTCCGCACAAGAATCACAAATCAAATGTTTCAATTCGAAAAAGTGTATTGTTTCATTCGCAAAATCAAGAAGCTGTGATGCTGCTGTATCGCAATTCTTTTGTGTTTTGTTTCAGCAAACCCCACATGCTGTTGTGGCGACCTTGTAAATTATATTTTGCTAAGACATTGTGAAGCCTAATAGGCTTCTTGTCTATTGGCTATTGATGACTAAAAACGGGTTGTCAAAATGGCAAAACAAAAAAAACGGGGGGGGACAAAAAAACAAAACAATGCATTAACATATTTTTGTTTTAAATTTAGCAAGCCGACGGTTTGTACTAAAGTCGCGACGACGACGAAGTTCTGTATGAATATGATCGAAAGATAAATATTTATCACGTTGCATAACATTTTCATACATTTCAACTCGTGTTCATTGACATTTGAGAATATTGTCAAAAGTCATTGGAAACAGGGAAAGATCGGCAAATTTGGAAAAAAAAACTTACGAAAACTCCTTTGACAGTCTGTGGGTTGCATTGTCTTGACAGGATACAGTGTCTCCAATGTTTTCGCGCCGAATACCCAGATGTTTTTGAATGAATTCCTTCGCAAAATCATTCTCACACCTCACATAAATCCGCGCACAGTGCAAGCGAGTACAAACGATGGATGGTAAATCTTTGAATTTAACCCGCGATCAAATTCAACATTTATCTATCCCTCCCCCCGCACTCACAGACTAACGACACCAAAATGTTCTTCTTAAAACTACACACTTCACTTTAAACCAAAAACACAAACAAACAACCAAACAAATTGCAACTCTTCAGATATTGGCGACAGAAATCTGTTTTTTAGTCTATTTCTCGTTTTTTCACTAAGATCTATTCTGCCACAACTGAAGTGTTCACAATTCAATTGAAGACTATTTGCGGGTGTCCAATTAAACGAAGTAATATATTAACAATCAAACTGTATGCCACCTTAGCCCGTCAAAATCCATACAAACGGCAAGACCAAATCCAAAAAACAGAAACAAAAACAAAAACAAAAGGAAAAAAAAGCTCACCAAACACAACAGCAGAGACACAGCAACACACTACGCCTCCTCGCCGCCTCGCCGCCTCACATTCGCACTTGGAATTGAATTCAAGTGAATGGGAGAAAGACGAAGATGAAAACAATTCCTACCCGATTCATCAGCCCTGCGGTCGTCCATTTAAATGGCAAAATTATGACAATTTATCTCATGGAAAATCATAATTTCTCACAGAACCAAAGCAAACAATTTTTTATTGCCTCCTGTGTCGGCGGAGCGGGCTCTTGGCATGACACATGCATTAGCTATCGCCAATTAGAATTCGCATAAATGGACGTTGGAGTCAGCTGCAGCACGCGCGTTAATATACCCAGAAGAGAACTTTACGAGTCGGCTTGTCCAGATCTCAGAAGTTAGTCTCTCGTAATTTGAGGTGTAGATTAGTGCGATTAGGCGATGTTTGGCAGGCGTTAGGCGGCTATCTGTGAAGTTGTGGAGTCGGAGCACGTCGCAAGAATTATATCAAGCGGAGGTTTGAAGTGATTGAGGGAATGCGCCAGCTCAGTGAACTATTGGGTCGAATGGAGTGGTTTTTTTTTTCCCTCCGAGTCACTGCGTACAGTGTTCTGTTTGTGTGCGCGGCTTGGATTGCGGAAAAGCTTTTTGCAATTGACTCACTTGTGCGCAGTGGCTCACGTGCATTTGGCATTCGCAAGCGGTGCGGTTAGTCGGGCTGTAAGTCAACGTGTTTTGCCGCAGAATATATGGGACCAGAAGTAATAATTGCAAATTCAGTCGACTTTGAATCAAAGCAGGAGTTTTAATTGCGATGACTGCATGGACGGCGATGTGTGTCTGAGATGTGTGTCATCTCTTATCTAGGAATCGACACTTGGAACTTGAGTGAGGAGTTCAAGGCTGAATGAGTGAAGAAAGTCATGAATTGGAGCAAGGTGGGGAGGCAAAGCTTTTGTGCCGGTTTGTGGTTTACCGGGCTATCAAAAATGACTTCACTGACCACTCGTCAATCGGCCGAATCGATGGCCGCACATTCCGAGGTTCAAGTTTGCAAAAGAAAGATCCAGAATGTTGCCCCCCGATGCGATGAAGTCGTCTACCTGACCCGCTTTGCATTAATAGCCCCGTCGCTCGCTACGGGGGCCAAATGCAAATTCAAAGACTGTCACGTTTTTCGGTGAATCGGCTATTTTTTCCGTACTTTCAGAGAAGCGTTAGATAAAGTGCATGTTAACGGCGAAATTAGCATGAGGTGTCCCAGAAATCAAGTCTCTCGCATTAAAATAATTAATTTTCTTCCACCATCCACCATCCAGCACACGATGATGGCGATGATGATGTTGATGATTAATCAATATGCAAACTTCCTATTTGTTCGCGGATGATTTAATGTTAAACGACGTCTTGGGACTCGAAAAATTTATTCAATGCTTCAGAAGTTTCCAGACTGACGAATTTGCAAAATATGCGTGTAAGCTAGTGAATCATAGGCCAGCGCGACGATCGATTTGATGACTTTGTGGTTTTTTTTTTTTCATTTTTTATCTTTGTCTCGGCAAACCAGTTGTTGGCTTCAATTTGAATGGGGAAGAAGAACTGCTTTCGTTATTTCAAGTTTTGATCGATCGTTGAGTTTTGTGTCGCTTCCTCTAGGGACATCGACTGAACGACTGAAGACGAGACGCAAGTCAGGAACGCCCTGCCCTGTTTTCTTATTCTGCGTGCCTCAAGAAGCTCTCGTCTAATGAGATGTACATTTAAATTCACAATTAAGACCATTTTCGAGCATGTTTCGCGTGGAATCTCGGTTGGATATCCACTTAGCAGATCTCGCATCTACTTTGGCCGAATCAGCATTTCGGGTGTCTTGGAGGACGTCAACTTTTCCTTTGCCATTTCGAACTCACACAGACGGTGGTGTTCTAACTGCCGCCATGAGTCGGCGGTGGCGGACTGTGTCCAAAAAGCGCGTGTTTTTTTTTTCTTTGTGAGCGAAACGTATGCAAATTTTATTGAGCAGTTCTAAGCTTGGAAGGCGGACAGCCGTTTGACGTAAAACACCGTTCTTGTGAAGAAAATTACGCTCCGATAAATATGGTGTGATGTTGGGCAATTAAAGCAAAAAGTTAAAACGAAAAAGATGTTGTGACGCGACAAACTGAAACTGGAAGAGAAAATTTATTCAAACATCAGTCGCTGTGCTGATTGATTTTGTTTTGCTCGTGGCGTGATCTCGGTGAATTTAATAAATTATTTGCAATCCGATCTATCTGTCTATCTGAAGATAAGAAATAACTCCATTCTCGCACTCGGTTGTGGGTAAACAAATTCGAAGGTCGTGGTGAAGACACTCTCTGATGGTTTGCGAACAAAAATGGCTTATTTACACAAAAATGATTCTTTAAACATTAAACATGCGGTGTGTGCTGACCAATGAGTACTTGTTGTGTGCAAGAGGAATTTTTAGAATCCGGTGAACCACGTGAGGGGATGAAGGATTTTATGTGTGGTTTCAAAGAACTACAGAAGAAGAAGAAATGGGATTCATGGGGGTGTTATGCAACGAAAACAGTGTGTGAGGTGAGTTGTGGGCATTGCAAATGTTTGCAATTCGAAGGAAAATTACTGCTCCAAATGTGCTGAATTCACTGCTTGTCTATTGTAAAAATGATTCTTGAAACACTAAGCATGTGGATCAATAAAATTTGTGAATCCATTGTGAACTGGTTTATGTTGAAATCAAGAGGGATTCACGATGTTGAAGACCAATTTAATTCAGATGACGTTCATTGTGAACAGGATTTGAGACAATTCAGGATGATTGTGATTTTGGAGGAAGAAGACAGACGTAAAACCTTCACTTGATCTCCACATTCCAGATTTCTGCTAAGAATCTAACTCCACACAATCACCTCTCCCTTCTCTTGGGATGACTGTCTTCTTCTACAGTTCTCACGGGCCAATGACCGAGAAGGAGACCTTGAAAGAGTCTCATTCCCAAGTTCAGGGCCATTCAGCCCACCCAACCACAAATCATTAAGACATAACACAATTTAAATGCACAGTTAAACATTTAAGGCAAGAAGTCAACATCGCCATAATCAATCTGCGATAAAGCATGTGGCTTGTTTGTAAACCAAATTAGAGTCGATTATCATCTCCGCTTTAACTGATTGTCCACACCAAGCCCCCTCAACCACAGACCGATGCACGTGAATAGGCCTCGCGACAAGAGAAAGGTCTTAAGCAACGGCTGCTGGGCAAAAATGGCAATGTTTGAAATGAAATTGCATCAAGTGCGAAGCTCTGCTCCAAGGACGCAGAGATTACCAGAAAGTGATCTTTTTTGTCGATTTAATTGGGGGGTAATTGTTAAGTGCCAGCAGAAAAGTTTCCAAGATCCATATCCAATGTGGAGTCGGTATTTTTGTTTTCTTTTCGCACAAACCTTGTGAAATCGTCGATGCTGGTGTCGAAAATCTGGTGTCTTATTGATTATTCGCGATTGCGTATTGCAAATATTAGCGTGAATAACTAACTCAAACCCTTTTAATTTAACGACGTTTGCGGAGACTGGCAGCTGACGCCTTTGACGAACAGCTGTTTTTTGATTTAATTTTCGATTGCGGAGGGAGATGTGGGTCAATACCATCTGAGATTTTGAAGACCGGCTCTTAAAAGTGATGCATTTTTTTTTCTGTTGAATTTGCGGGGATTCGAGGCAGTCTCTGGTCAATGTGGCAATATTCATTGAAACACGTAGGTTTCAGCACTGTCCACAGGAGCTTGCA
The DNA here is from genome assembly GCA_964034865.1 of Eristalis intricaria. Classification (NCBI taxonomy): domain Eukaryota; kingdom Metazoa; phylum Arthropoda; class Insecta; order Diptera; family Syrphidae; genus Eristalis; species Eristalis intricaria. Next base: position 862,393 of record OZ035877.1, on the reverse strand, counting down.
AATTTTGTGAACCTCAGTCAGGACAACTAAGTCACTCAAGCACGGAGTTTTCTTCTGATTTTCAAGTCGCTGCGCCCTTTACTGAAGCTTGAATATCAGTTGAACGGGTGTCGGAATGAGATTAGTCCCAACTCACATCTCCTTCTTTGTCTCAAGTCAAGTCGTTGTACTGTAAAATGTACGATCGCCATTCTTCGCTGAATCATAGCATCGCCTGGCCTTCCACGAACCCAGCGAGACGAGCGAATTCCGCAAATTTTCCACTCGCCCATAAAATGCGTTCCCCTCGTTAGTGGCTCCAACTAAGGTCTATTTTTACAGATCACCACCGCCGCACGAGCAGGAAGACCGGAAAAGCGAAGAAGCCCCAAGGAACGGTCATTGCCTTGAACTTGACTATTTCGTTGAAATCGACTCGAAGAACTAACCAGTTTGTTGATCACTTCGTTTGGTATTTTTTTTTTTTTTGCATCGGCAGGTGTTGCCAAGCTCTCAGCACCCATGAACCACCACATTTTAGCTGACCGCATCGGAAAATGACACACGACTAGAGGTTACTTCTTCTTCAGTTTGTTGTTGCGAGTGCAAGACAACAAAAGAGACCAGCAGAAATGCAAGAACGAAAGAAACTTCTGAGAAATCACTAGCTGACGAACATTCTCGCGTTAATCAAGGTGAGTAGACTGCACAAAGAGGTCGTGATTACGCGTAGTTTTTTTTCTTTTCAAATTCGCCACACAAATTGAGAGAGAGAGAGAGAATTTAATAGAAACACACTTTCTTACATTTTGGTACTCGAGTCCTCTTTCCGTCCGCTCGGTCGCTGAAGAACGTATCCACAATGTTGAATCCTTGATTGAGCGGCCGATTCGGATTGAGGCTCTTCCTGCGCTTCTCCAAACTGACCGCGGTCGCCTCCTCCTGAGCGCTCACTGTACTGTAGCGTCGGCCGAAGTATTCTGCGAGTTCTTTCATATTTTTTTTTGGTATTTTTAACTTTTTCTTTTTGTAAATCAAATAAAATAATTAACACCTTCACTAAGAACAAACTCAAACAGCTCTACGCATGGATTTACTCTTGCGATATTCAGATTGGTATTTTCATTTCACAATTGTTTTCTCTGAGATGAGCGACGACGCTTTTGGTCGTTATTTTCTATTTTCTTTTTTGCAAATTATTTCAAGTACGAGTTTCAAAATTCAAATTGATCGTGGGAAAAATAACAACAAACAAACGATATATTCAATAAATCGACTTCATTTCCGTTACGTTACGTTTGAGCACAACGAAGCGTATAGCGTGCGGAATGACTTGTGATTTAAGAGAGCGACAAAATAAACGAGAGCTTTTCGCAAAGTTCGTCTGATCGTTAACGATGTTCACTTATGAATGAAACCCCTAGGTAGTGGCGAGATAAGAAGGAACCTTTTCGGTCGTCGATCGTCGACGATATGTGGTGTGGCGAGGCTTCTTGTGCTGGTGGTGCTGTTTGTTGGCGATCGGTGGTAAGTGGACGAGAAGACGAGCCGACGAGCCGACGACTGAACCCTGGATGCAGGTTTCTCTGAGTGTGCGCGTGTGTGGATACGGATGTGGATGTGTGGAGTTGGTGCTTAGGAAAATTTCTTTGCGTGTGGCTGTGGAACGAGTTTGCATTTTGCACATGTGTGGCGGTGTGGTTTGGTCAGCGTTGAACGGTTGATTCTAGGGGGGTTGAGGCGGCTGGTGAGTGGTATCGGTGTGCTGCCAAGCCGGAAGAAAGTTCAAGTGGTGTGTTTCAGTTGAAGTGACCTTGCCACTTCACTTGGTAAGTTGACTTGGCAGTGTCTTGGCTACTGGCACATGGGGGTGTGCTCTTTATGGAGTGACGGAAATGTTTTGGTTCTGCTGTGTATGCTAATGCTGCACGATGGTCTAGAACATGACATGATGGCTACGTCCTGCTGGCGTTGCATTGGAAACTGGTTCGAGATCTACATCCGAGTGCGGCGGTAAGGTTTTTCCTGCCTTCAAGCTTGGTTCTGGTTTGGGATAGACTTTGATACCCAAAGCCGCTCTCATCTGCCCAACTCTATCTCTCCGGTGACACTCCCCGGTTAAATTATTGAATTTATTCATCAGACGAAAGAGACATTTGCATCTTTTGAAATGTTACCGGGCTGCGGACTTGTTCTTGTTCCAGTCACTCCTCTCTTTCTCCGTTTCTATTTCGGACTGGACACGTGTGCAAGACGCGAGATAAAAATAGCCAGGATTTGCCGTCACTTGATTCATTGGCGGTCTTTTGATTGTCTTTTTTAAAGAATGTCTGCCAATAAACATGTGCGGTGGCATTCAAACATTCAATTTGTGATTTAAACTTAAAGCAACACGCGATACTCAAGTTTTATAGTTCAAGGCTTTTTTAGTGTTTCGTTTGATTGGCATTCCTGTGCGGGTGTCCTATTGAGATGAACTCTGAATCGCAAGGCGGTCGGTAGATCAGCCGGTCTTCAAAATCGTCACCTGTCAGCTGCTCTGAGGAATGACTTGGAATCCTTATTTCCATTTCGACGACGACGATACTTGTCCCATTATTCAGGTGTTATTAATGACATCTAATGAATGGAAAGGCCAAAGGTCCTCCGAGGTGAATTTGCACTGGTTTCTTTTTTGCAATGTCATCGCAGCCGAGATGATTCCCTCGATAACGCGTCGGCATCGACAAGTCATCATTTGGCTTGATGAGGTAGCTACTTTAAGCACATCTTGATCCTGCTGGATCTGATGCCACACTTGATCATCTGCTGAAATGACTGCATTCAAGCGAATGAAACGCATTGCATCGCGATTGCGCGTCTAATTAGAGATTTGATACTTGCTTTATTCCCCTTGAGATCACAGATCCTAAACCCGATACCGGATAACGCAAGCGTAACCGGAATTGCAATACGCGAGACAGACCGCCCCAACCGCTCTGTCTCCCTCTCACGCGCACTAGGTGTGAAGCTAAAATGTATCCCTCGCAGAATTCCTCTCCCAAAGACACGATACATCACAACTAGATAGAATATCATCTGAAAAACAAGTTCGCATGTGGATTTTTATTGTCAGTCTGCCCCATCGCGGCGGATACCGGTTATTGTGAATTTCAATCTAAGCACAGACATTCGTGTGCTCGTATCAGATGCGTGCGCTCTTGCTAGAATCTCAAATCATACAAGCAAAACGCTAATTGATTTCAAATCGGTTCGGTGGTGACTAGAACTGCCAGTGGGATGGGTCAGCGACCTCGGGGTGTAACCGAGTGTATTTCAAATTCACAATCGGATGCACGCACAGGTGGGCACTCACAATCACTCACCAGGAACCTAGTATCTGTCAGGTTTTTAAAAGGTCAGTTTTTGGCTGAAAAAATGTCGAGATTACGAGTTCTAATGAAATAAACGTAACACTCGTACCTGGTTCTTAAGTTTATGACGGCATTTGCATATTCATCCGTTTAAATTGATTCTTGGCTTTTTTGTGTATCCATCGGTGGAAGAGAATGTCGCGATCGGAGATTTAAGATATGCAGTGTTCAGCAGGAAGATGAGATGGCAGGGCTTTGCATATGCAGATCGACAGATTGGCGAGATTTGCCTTGCTAATCGATTGTGCAAGACATCAGGCTGCAGACTACATACAGATAAAGAACTCTTCTCTGTCTGCAATGGGGACGGATGAAAAGGGGACCTAATGTTTCAGACCGATTGGAGACACGGTTTTGAGGGCATCCTCATATCATTTTTAATCAGCTTCAAGCTCGATTAACCTAGATATGATTTCCCTCGGGTAGAACAGCGCGTGCTGCGGAAAAGGATGCCTGCAATTTGCAAATGATCTCGGATAAAGCATCGGTGACCTGCAGAAAGCCACTGCGAAAGCGTCTTTGAGGGGACAAGTTAAGAATTAGATTAGACTCTCCTGCGCCTTGCGCGATATATGGTCTTTCCAGGCCGATGAACCAACTTAAGGCTTATGGACTCTATCCTTCACATTGGGACTTACTTGCTTATCAGGCCAACGACCCTTGGAGAGTCTACTCCTGAGCTACAGCTGCCTTCCATCGTTGACGGTGCTGTGGATGCTGCCTCCAGTCATCCAGAGACCATCCTTCCAGTTCAGTCCCTCTCTGCTGTTCGAACCAGGGGGCTCGATTTAAAGATCCTCTTAATTGGAGCATTGGCATCCAAGCCATCGACGAACTCTTGCCTTCCGGACTACACCCACATCTTGGTAGAGCTCGTGGTTTTGTCTTCAGGACCAAATATGCGAAGATTTCTTTCGAAACCACAAAAAAGAGAAAGAATCAGCTTTACTCTTTGCGTATTGTCCAGCTTTCTGGTGAAGTCTGAGGTCGGATAAAAACCTCCTCTGCTCTTTGGGTTTCTGAGCATTAAGTTAGGATCGTGTCCTAAACCTGAGTGGATTTTAGTCGCCTCTTACGACAGGCATGCCTTACCTCGGGTATATTCTAACCCCTACCCGAAGGGGGGCCGATCTCGAGCGGACAATCGCACCAGCTTCCCACGTTTCTGCCGCCACCTGCCGCTAAACAAATGAGTTTCAGCAGCCGTCACAAGCTGATCATATTGAGTCGAATTCACTGCAAAAGTTGTTGTGCGGGGGATCAGGCATTCGTCACCACTCACGCTCAAGGGCAAACGAATTACCAGCGCGCCCACCTTAAACCCGCCAAATCACAAATCAATCACAACATTCCGCACGTGACCTTTCCAGCCGAAGTACACGAACACCTCAATTCCGCGGCACAACAAAACCAGCATCCGCGATTAAAAACTGTATTTCCGACATCCATCCAATGTGACCCACAATTAACAGCACTTTTTCGCCTAAACTATCCCCGATTGTTTATCAACAACGGGGGCTATAACTTCGGCAAGAAAAATAAAACACATCAAGACTCAAATAAATAGCAAAAAAAAATACCCAAACCAACCTCAAGGTCAGCGTATAAAAGCACACATGCATATGTAGAGAATTTCAAACTAGTTTCGCCACTTGCATATATCCATAAATAATTCACAAATCGATGTGCGTGTTGCGAAATCTCCGTAGAGCCTCTCTCGACACGCATTAATTAGGTAATTTCCCACAGACCCAGGGGGTTTGAGGGGGGTCGTCGTCTCTGGCATTCCCAGTTAAAGGTCTCTACGACACATCACAAATTCGTCGTCGTCGTTGCTGTCGTGATATGTCTCAGGGCTTGCGGGGCTGACGCCGAGCGATGCGTTCGATCGGCTATGAGTAGGAAGTCGAAAATCGAAGCGGCATTAATCACCAGAAGATTCGATGTCGACGACTTGATGATATGGACTTTGTGTGTGTGTGTAGCTGGCCACTTGGTTTTAATGAGTCTTCCAGATGCTTCTGCGTCTGGCATCATTTTGCTGACTCAGCAGTGCCACTGACTATCCGCTGTCTTTGGGCAGCAATTACAGGGATTATGACGGAAGGTGCACGCTTAAAACAAGTTCACTCCACATTTTTCTATAATTATGGATCACTCATGGTGGCTAGCCGTTTCTTTGTCAGCGGTGACGGTAAAGGTGGTGTTATTTTTGCATTTCTGATATGCATTTGTACACAAGCACTTGGATGCAATTAGTCTCTAATTGAAACTAGTTTATCGTTTTCTGCGTCTTATCTGACTTCACGAAGGTTACGCTTGCGTCCTTTATGCGGTATTTTCAAGGCTGGCGAGCCATCTGCGTCTCTGACAACAGCTGCGTTCCTTATGAAGCACTTTTTTGAAGGTTTCCTGCTCCTCCGCGTGTTATTCAACATTTGTGCCCTCTATGGAGCACTCTCTCAAATGTCAGCTACTCCTGCTACCATCAAGCACCAGTTGCGTGCCTTAAGAAGTATTTCTGACAGTTGCGTCCCTTCTAAAACCGCTGTTTCAAGTGTTATCCACTCCCTCGAGCATCACACAACAGTGTCGTCCCCTAAGACACACTAATTCGGAGGCTAGCTGCTCTTGCTCTTCTTCCAATACGTCCACCGTAAAGAACTCCATCAAACATTAGCTTGTCCTCCGCGTCTGGTACAACAACTGCGTCCCTTATGAAGCACTCTATTGAAGGTTAGGTGCTCGTTTTATGCGACATTTCTGCCCCTCTTTCAAAGGTCGACTACTCAACTCATCCGCCTCTGTGTAGTCCTTCATTCCCCTGAGAGAGACTGCTTCGAAGCTTATCTGCCCTGACGGTGATCCCTCAAGCCTTAAGGGCATCAGAGAAGTTCAATGAAAGTCACCGCCGAACTGTTTGATTTATTTCGCAGCTTTGTTTACTTTCATTAGCGACATGCTTCCGCGCGTTTCCAGTACACAAAAAGTGTACTACTGAATTTAAAGCAGATTTAAATAATGTATAGTCTTTGACTTTTGTCGAGCAATAGTTCGTGTGGCCAGAAGTACGAGTGTCCACATGCTCGATGGATGTGGGTCACTGTGCTATCAAATATGCGGAATTGTCATGAATGAATAGCAGATTAGCGGCGACTTGATGAGGCGTGAAATTGTAGTGTTTTGAGGACAGCGACCGTAGGAAGGCAAAATTGAGCGTCATAGCTGATAAAACTGAGGTTAGAGACATGCGTGAGACTTTGAGGGGCCTTGAAATGATTTGGTTTTTTGGCGAGATAGGAGCTCCTTTTTCTTCAGTCGGGGATGGACCTGGACCTCAACCGAAGGCAGGAGCTCCAGTTGTCTATGACCTCGAGAGTACTGGGAAGTCTTTGAGAGATGACATCAACGATTGAAGGGCAAACGAATGGAAACGAAGCGAGTAACGAGAGAGAGAGAGAAGCGTCACCTTCGAGGGATGAGTTCACAAACTCGATCAATAAAAAAAACCCAACGACCCATGACACTGGCTAGCACGTATTTTTTTTTTTTTCGAAAGACTAGATTTCGGCCAGCCTTGAAACCTGAGAAGACATGGCTTTTCAAAAGGGTCGCGAACAGCAATCAAAAGAAACCAGATTCTATGCAAATTCTCGTCCGCGAGCCAATTTACAAGTTCTTCAAGTTCTCGGCCATTATGTTCCACGAGGAAATTCTGACCAGTCGATAAAGCAAAAAGAACTTAAAACAAATTTCTCAATCAATGTTGATTTTTTTACGCAACAACGACGTAAAACAACGAAGAAGGAAGAACAATTGAAATGAAATGAAAAATTAATACAAAAACAGATTGTCGTTAATTGCCTCGACGACGACGACGTCGTGATAACAGATGACACCAATAACGAGACATTTTGATGGACACAACAACCTTCGTGACCAGAGACGACCATTTTTTCTACTTAATTTGCCATTAATACATCGCACGGCTTCAGTTATGGGCCAGATTAAGATTCAGCTCCAGCAGGAGGAGACAGACAAGCCCGAGTGCTGTCACCCGTGATTGGTCTATCGGCGTGGTGTACGTGCTCCAGATTCGACGGTGTGATTTCCCAACTTCACCATGCAGCGCCACCGATAAGACATACTCGTGGACTATTTTCTTTTTTACGCGGTAAGCTGCTGCTGCTTCCATATCAGGACATTCTAGCGGTGTAAAGATCAAGCAGTTAGCGGGCGTTTGTTTATTTCTTGTTTCCGCTGAACGACCCGTACGAAGATAACGCGGCCACAAGCGTTGCGTTAACAAATCAAATTCGAAAGGGTAAACAGAGGTTTTCTGGTTTTTTTTTTTTTGAGCTGTGAGATAACTTTATCGGGTGTCAAGTGGGTGGTGGAGGGCTGTCGCAAGGTGCTTGAGAGAGAGAGGGCCTGTATAGAGCCGAGCGATAATAAGGGTCATTCTCGTGTGCCTTGCAGCATCTCGAACGGCGCATGCATGACGTTCTATTTTCGTGATCAGACTGATTAATTTTCAAACACAAACTACGCCTGAGAAGATGCACCAGCTGGTGGTGGGATTATTTGATTTGAGTGAGACACGTCTTGATTTGTGTGCGGTGGGAATTGACTTGTGGGTTGGTCATGCTTGGCGGTGAGTTCTGGTAAAGGTGTTTCCTGTTGACCAGTTGTGCGAAGCAGTGACTTGATTCATCGTCTGTGTGGAAAAACCGACAGAAGTCTTGAAATCTTGACAAGTTCTCACTCCTTGACATCCACGGGTTATCAAGTGGAGCAAAAGGCATGCAACCAGATCACGTAAGCAAGTGCTTGAGACCCCGTTTACATTAATCACACAATAAACCTTATGCAAGAAACGACTTAAACCCGAAAAATCTCCCGGGATTCACATGCAATATCTTAAATCGTGAGAATATATATCTTTGTCAATACTTACGTGGAATTGGAATAAACATGATCAATCACTCCCCTTGGCAGTCCTGCAGAACAACACACACACACGCGCACTGTCACAGAATAATATTCAAATTTTCAAAAACAACGTTTAAAGCACTGCAGCGAAACGAATTTATTGAGTGAGTCTACAGTGTGATTAGACTCACACTGAAACCAGGCAAAGTGAAGAGAAATAATTTATAACGTTGCCGAAAGCACACTCGGCGACGTTATGAAACCATCAGTCTTTCCTCTCATCGCAATGTGCCCCAGTGTGTACGGATGCGAAAGTGATAAGAGAGCCAATATCAAGGCAACGACGAACGTGTTTCGGTGCTTGCCTATGTGATGGTAATCCTTTCCGCAGAAGAAAGTGCGTCACATGCCACCACGTTTTGCGTGGGTTCACGAAGAAGATGCGTGCGGTTGTCCTAGATTTTTGTTGCTGCGGGGAGGAGACGAGAGCGGTGGGTTCGTTCTCACAGCTGTTGCAAAACAAAACAAGACAAAAACAACCAATTGGATCGCCTATTGATCTCTAACCGAATAGAATTCAATTCACCCAATTGGAGGCAAACACAATTTCGTTCGCAAATTCTATGCAAATCTAATTTAGAAATCATTGAGGACGTCAATTATGATGGTTTGATTTGCTGTTGTGCTGCGCTGTGCAGGGCCACAACGAAGGCACAACTGGAGTTCAAACGCGAACAGAACACACAGGGAACCCGATCAAGAGGAGAACAACCTCACATCGTTGCGAATTGGGTCATTGCAAATTAAATTAGCCACACACTCGGCCTGGAGTCTAATAGCCTCCTAATCATTTCAGTTTCACTTTGCCGGTCGAGTACACTCTCACTTTTGTTCGAGGAGCACCCAAAAAATAAACACCGAAATAATGAACAGGTTCTGATCGAATTTCGACAACTGGACGATCAACGGGGGCAACTTATGAAACAATCGCCGGTGATCGAGGCTAAAATTAGATCACCCATACGGCTTCTCTCCACACGCGGGGAGACGCGCGTAGTTTGCCGAAGTGCGCGATCGTTTTTGAACGATCACCGGCCCCCGACTGAGAGATCTTATCCAAGAGACGAACTTGAACTTGTACGATACCGTGAAACGAATGACACCGAACACAGCCGAATGTATCCAAGGGATGAATGAACGATGTCGCCGACGAGTGCGATCACTTATTTATTGATTTTTGGTGAGTGAGTCTTTCTCACTTGATTTCGGACACGCGTATGTCTGTTTATTGAATAAGTAGCCGATCGTAGTAGCCAACCAACACACCTATTGACTGAATGATAACGTGCGGGAATTGCCCGTCTTATCTTTCACTGGACGCGCAGCGCTCTACGTACTTCATCGATGTCTTCGGCAATATATTTCATATTTTTTTTCAGCTTCTGACGCGGGCTGAGCATGTGATAAAATCGAAATGAAATGAGTGTTTAATAGACGCATGATCGGTCGGGCTGTGGTCTATGCTCGGTGGGAGGCGTTTATCACGGTCTACGCGGCGGAATTGGAAAACGTTTTCTTTTCCGATCGAGCGTTGCGCAGTAGTACGCAGTCATGAAGGTGACCTTGATTTGCTTTTGTCAGGTGTTAAGTAAGCAATAAATTAGGTGTCTCAATGTGACGTCGTTCTGTTAAACAAATTATCTGCATTCTAAATCCCCCTCAGTCACATTTCCAGGTCTTTGTTTGCTCTCAGAGATCTTTCGCATATTCTACCGCAGCAGCCGCACGCCACGCGTTGGTACACACCTCCTTTAAATCCGTTGCTAGGTACCCGGATTAAGAATCATCACCGAAAAGGAGAAAAAATCTGCCTCTGTTGATTCTGAATTCAATTAAAGCCGGTTTACTCACCTTTTATCAGAAAGTAAACAGCGATGAGCACACAAGACGTGAATCTGGCGAAAACGAGCACAGGGGGAATCGCCCCTGAGTCACGCTCCCAAGCATCTCACCTGCGCATCTTTCCGAGAGGAGATCGGGGTCATTACCGAATCTGCCAAATCATGCACATGTGCTCTGGGCTACGTCGTCGTCGTCGTCGTCGGCGTCGTCTGGGTTTGGGTTTTAGGAGAAAGCCAATTAGCGCTGAGTGATTGTTCTTGTTCTTCGATTGCGTCGGCGGCAGCGAATTGATCGATTTACGAGACGGATGGTTTGGAAAACACAATCACGTATCGGCCACTCATCACGTGTCGACATTTCGATCGCGTAGGAGATGCATAATTTCGGGGTGTTTTTTTTGGGAATCTGCCAAGAATGGGATTTTATTCTTGTAGAATGCGCCTCGGACATGTGTATCATCCGGCGTGTGGTTTACAGAGCTAAGCTAGATTTGCGGTGAATATTAAAGATTAGAGTTGGTAAGTGCTGATGAGTGTCGGGCTTCGTGTGAGTCAATCTGTTGTCGATGGGGTCGGGCTTGGAATGCAGAGCACGCAGCCAATAGCCGGGGATCACCAGACGCAGGGCGGACGGTGATTGATTGTGAATCTCGGAAATCCGTTGGTTAGATTCTTGTGGGCTTACGTTGGGTTCGCAGAAGACAGAATGCGCACTTGTGTTAGAGGTGGATGATGATGGGTCAACTTGTACTGAACAAGAGTTTTTGTAGTAGAAGCTGGATACAGACCCCATTTAGGGGAAGTACACTTTTCAGAAATCACGCGAATATACCAAAATGAGCATATACACAGCAACTATAAAATCCACTTCGTTCAATTTGCCTTACTTAGTTGGGAGCGACTGTTGGTGTTGGGGTTTTAAAATTTGAACGATGGTTCTGACTGTTCGTTAAGTTTTGACACTAACATTCGGCAATTATTATTGTCTTCTTCTAAAGCTTCGTTAAGTTTACCAAATTACGTTGAATTTAGAGGATTTGACGTTGCAGTTGTTGATTGGTGAACAGTAGTCACTCGGGGAGTTATATAAGATCAAGATCGTAACTAGCTTTCAGTTCGAAGGTCAAACGAATTTCTCCATAAATGATATGACAGCTTAATGAGGCTCATCTTCTGTTTGACTGATCACCATTGAATTGCATTGCGTGCTAGAATGTACACCTTTCGCTGACACCCATACTTCAGGGAATAACACCCAGCTTGATACATTAATCACTACAGTTTATGTCAGGAATGTCACAATTTTCCCAGCGACCTTGGCAGAATCTCGTTTAGCCTGTTCTTTAATTGCCTGTGCCTCAAATGCTTTAATGGACACCTCGCTGGAAGCTGCGACTGATGGCAGTATTTACTTTTTGATATTTTATCGAGTCCTCCACTTTGGTCCTTAAGACCAACCACCCCGATGCCACGTGACTTTGGCAGGTGTCTTTAAACGGTAACACATTCGCGCGAAAATATTTGAAAATCAATAACAAATTACAAATTACAGGCATCCAAACGATTTTAATTACTTAAATAGCCTCCGCCCGACTCGGCGCGGTCAAGTTCGCAGTGATTTGCTGGCAAACGTGGGGAAGGTGGCTGGGAGGCGGTGAAATATCAGTGAATTCTAATTGAATTTACACCTTGCCTGCACTCCGATGAGGTACGGCTAATTGGTAACCAATTCCCTGACGAATTATCTATCATTACATGGATAAATCCTTCGTTCGAATTATTACGACCGTGTCTCATTACAGCAATCTCAGCCCCCTACCGCAGGGATTTTAATTCGAACTGACCAGTTTTTTAATGGCACTTGCTTACATTTTTTATAATTTATGCAGTCGCTGCAAGCTAAGCGCAGTCATGAGCGACGAATGCACAAAAATCACGGCATCCAGCGCTGAATTAATGCGTGTTGTTGTTAACTTTATGAGCATGCAATTTTTATTTACTTAACAAAAATATGTAATCAATGTGTGAGTATTTTTTTTCTCTGAATTTACAATGTTTTCTTTGATCAACAAATGTTTACAATTTATTTAATATATATATTTGTTTTTTTTTTTTAGGTTTTTAACTTAATTTAAAAGTAAAAAAATAAGGGGGGTGGGGAAGCAAATTAAGAATAATTTCTTTGGGCATTGAATTTGACAGAATCAAGTCGAACCTTGTCGAACACCTATGAAATTATTTAGGAATTTTTAAAATTAAAAAAAAAATATATAAATATAATTAAGTGAGTATCCGCGAGCCACCGAGCGAGGATAAAATGAGTTTTCGAAGACGTTTCGTGTACGCAAACGATTGGTGGGATGGCTTTTCTGTATATGAGATACCTTGGCTCATATGTATCTGATTAAAAGAAGTTGCATTTCTGATTTCCTGAAATTTTTTTTTCCAATATTTTGTTTTTTTTTTTCATTTTGATTATAAATAAATAACTAAAATCATCAGTCGAATAAAACGTGAATCAGTCAATTTGTCTGTCGTAGCTGTCGAAGCTGAACATTTGCTTTTTCATGTTTTCGCTTTTTGAGAGGCTGTAGGGCGACAGGACCATCGGCAGGAAATCGAATGCTTTCAATTCTGGAAGCTTTATGTTGAGCTGGAAGCAAAATGGTGAGGAGGTGAGGTTGTGACTTAGAGTATATCTTTGGGAGGCAGGTCAAGAGGCAGACAGGCAACGTTCATGAATGGGGAGAGTTTGGGTAGCACACTGAGTTAGAAAGCGCAACGACGTTCACGGACAGATGTCAAGGTGAGCGACTTCTAGAGGAAGGAACTAGGAGTCTAACTATGGAATGATCGCATCCTCTAGGAACACGAACAAGGAATGCAACACGGACAACCAGTCAAGACAAAGTGAAGGGAAAGAGCAGACAAGGTACAGAGAATGACAGAGAGAGAAAAGACAAACCACTCATTGAAGAAAGACTACCTCTACAGTTTAAGCAACATTGACTACAGGAAAAACCACTTGTTGGATAGATGCTCCCACTCTTCTCTACAAGTACACAAAACACCGATTAACAGCAGAGTTGTTGCTGAAAGGACGGATCAACTAGTGCACTTACCGAATTGATTTTTGGTGAACTCTCACCATTACTATTCGCCCAGATCGGATCAATCCAGAATGGCATATTCTGCAGGCAAAGAAAACGTCAACGTCAAACACACTCACACTTGTCCCCCTTTCAAGGCTTCCAACTTACCACATCCGATGGAGGAGTATCCGGCTTGGGCGGCTCGTAAACCGGATGCATACGCATATTTGTGCTCAGGTCGAACATGCAGCCAGCCTGCTGATCTGCGTTTAGGTTTGCAGTGCTGTTGCAGTAGGTCGCCTTGCGACGGTCCCACAACCCGGTGAACCCAACCGGGTTGGTGCTGTTGAAGCTGCCGATGCTCGTGTTCGGATCGGACAGCGAGTTCAACGACGAGTTGAAGGACGTGTTGAAGCCGGAGTTGTTCAGCGAATTCTCCTTGTTGCTGGACGATGTGGATGTCATGTTCAATGGATTGCTCATGCTTAGGTTTAGATTGTTGGTAGCGGTGTTGTTGTACCAACTGAGGGGCTGGGAAATTGGATCGGGCCGGATTACCGATGCGGCGGCCGACGACGCCTGTGGCTGCTTGGCCGGCGGCAGTGGCACGGCCACTGGGACTGGCTGCGGCTTCGGGAAGAAGCTCGGTGCCACCTTGTTGGCTGATTTCTTTTGCGCGACGCCGTTCGACTTTACCGAGACGTTGGAGCGATTGTTCTCGGTGAGGGGCAGCCGCTGAGAGCGTATTTTGCAGGGCAGCTTCTTGCTGTTGGCCTTCTGAATGATCGGCTGCTGAGCGGCGGACACATTGCGCGAGATCAAGTTTAGCGCCAGCTCTGAGCGCGCAATCAGGGAGATCTCGCAGCGCTCCTGGGAGGTGCCCATGTTGATGGAGAATATGTCCGGGTAGGCACGGATTATCGTGTACAGGTTGGGAAAGCCGTATTGGAAGCAATGGTTGCACTCCACGTTGAGGGCGCTCTTTATCTCCGACAAGAGCATTGTGCGGTGCTCTATGAACTGGACCACTTCCATGAGGAACTTCATGAAGCTCGAAACCTTCACGAACTTCGTGTCGTTCTCGCTGATGATCTGGAACGGAGTGAGATGTGAGTGGGGGAGGGGATTCGAAGTTGTCTAATGACTCACCTCAACGGCGTGCTTCATGGCGGCGATCGAGTTCTCGGGGAGTCTCTCGCGGTACTTCAAGCTAAAGGAACTTATGAAATCATTCATAGGAAGCTGATCCTTTCCGTGCTCTTGGATCACGCTGCAAGAGCGGTAGCACTGGGTGCGAAAGACCGCGTCGTCGTTGTGGCAGATTATCCAAGTCGTGTTGTCGTTCTTCAAAACCTAAAAAAAACGAGTTATATGTGGGAAGACTCTTTGATGCACTGCTCACCTCAATGTACGGCAGGAGATTGACTCCCTCGTGGATGTCGCTGACGCCCAGAGCCTGCGGCTGAATGTTGTAGCCAAATTTCTTCTTGTGGAGATCGAGGACCTCGTCGAGCTTCATGCAGGTCTTTGATGAGCCGGTGAACTCGCGGATCAGCTCTTCCAGCTGTTCGGCGAACACTCGGCGGGCGACTTTTGCGGAGAGGAACACTTTCTTGCCCTCATCGTTGGACTGCTCCATCTCCACGACTCCCTGAATGGCCTCGATGAGGTCGGCCAGCTTGAAGAATCCGTAGTCACTCAAGCGGCACTGATACGCGAAGTGGTAGTGGTAGGAGCGAACGAACTTCTGGAACAGAATCGAGTACTGTGGGGCATTGCGGAAGAGCTCCACCACCTCGCTGGCAAAGATGCTGGTGTTCTCGATCTCCGTCGCAGTTTGCTTGCGCTGCGGAATCGAGATGAGGATGTCCTTGCCGTTCTGCACCGTGGCGACGGTCACGATGTTCGAGTTCACGAGACCGTCGAGGATGTCGGTGATGTCACAGACACCGTAGTCGGTGATGTCGAATTCGCGGTGCTGGATCTGGGCGAAGATCAGCGGAAGCTGTGACAGGAGCACCGACTTGTTGCCCGAAGCCCTCAAGATCCTCAGCAGGTCTGAGGTGAATCGACGCACCTGGGTGCGGTGGGTCAGTGTGATCTGGCGGTTTTCGCCGTCACCCATGATCTGAACCACAGTCGAGAGGGCTTCGAACAATTCGAGTAGCTTGGTGCAGCCATAGTCCGCCACCCGGCACTGCTTGCCGAAGTGGTTGTGATACGCCGGAATGAACCGGTTGAACTTCATCGTGGATTTCGGTGACATCTTCACCAGCTCGACCACCTCCCTCGAGATCTGGTAGAGCGGATCCGATGTCGAGGCGTTCTTCGCATAGAACCGCCCGTCTCCGTTGTCCTTGCCCATGGAGTTGGTCGGCTTCTGCCACTCCAGGATCTTGTTGCCGAAGCTATTCGTCTGAATATGAATCCCATGAACACAGCACACGAGGTGCTCCAGGTTGACTCCGGTTTCGTTTTTGGCGATTTTAATGTTCAGCTCACCCTCGATGCAGTGGAGCAGGCTGGCGACGGGTATGTCGCCCGGGTGGCTCTTCAGCAGCGGGTAAATGATCTGCTGGATCTCGCTGATGGTCATGAACACGTTTGGCAGCGGCTCGATCTCCTGCTCGGCCCAGCCCTTGTGCTGCTCGCGCTTGAAATGAACCGTGCAGTAGGGAACACTGTGCTGCAGGCCCTCCATGAGGGGACTGCTGTCCAGGGAGTTGAAGAGGTCCGGCTGCAGGCTTATGAATTTTTCCTCATTGCTGTCGGAGTTGATATTGCATATGTCTTGCATTTTGTACAGGTCCAGCACACTGATGGACGTCTTGAAGCGCGACTGGAAGAGTTCGCGGAACTTGTACATTGGCAGAGTGTAATAGGGGACGTCCTTGAGTAGGCCGGCTACTTGGCACCGGAGCGTATTGAACTCTGTCAGCGACGAGTCGCGCGTGTACGAGACAATCATGCGCTTGTGACCGATTTTCTTGCGGTGCAGATTGGCGACAACTTGCTTGGCAAAGTTGAGGTTCGGAACAGTGACCTTGGCGTAGGAACTGCCCTCGAACACCAACGAAACCACCGGAGTGATCGGTTTCAGTTGGTTCAGGAGGAAATTACGAAGACTGGTCTCGTCCATTGAATAGTCCAAGTTGTTTATCTGTAACGTGACAGTTTGGCTAGCTTCGCTGCCAGAAGGCGACCCGTTTGCCTGAAACTGGGACGCGCTGCCGTTCACTGATCCTTTTGGGTTGCTGGCAACGGCGCTATTGCCACCGCCGACGCCAACGTTCGTCAGGGAGTTGGTGTTTGTATTGGCTATCGCAGTGGTGACTGCAGCCACTGCAGCCGCGTTGTGGGCATAGCTATACTCCAACTCCCCCATCCGTTCGTACAGGCCGCCACCAGAAGCTCCAACTCCATTGGAGACCGGGGGAGCAATCAGAGACGATGCGCAACTCTGATAGATCGGAGCGAAGTTTTGGAATTGCATATTCAGCGAGAGCGACGTTTGGTTTCCCAAGGAGGAGGCCGAAGCAGCGGCGGCGGCGGCTGCAGATGCTGCAGCACACGCGCGATTGTGATTGTACGGCATGTAGCGATTTCGATTGAAGCATCCGCCGCCAGTATTGTTCGCATACTGGCACTGCGGCGGTGGTATCTGCTGCTGCGACTGCTGCTGACCCAGCACCGATGCAACACTCGACGGTGGAAGGTAGGTCTGGTTACCTACCGATGTGCTCTGTTTCAGCAACGTGTTCGCTGCAATCTTATTGTAATTTTGCTGATTGCTAAAGTAGCTCAGCATCGAACTGCGTCTCGCGTTCATGTCATCCCCAGTCGATGTGATGTTGCTGCATATCGCATTGTTGTTCACATCGACTGTGGTCGATGAGAAATACATCGAAGTTTGGCCATAGTCCGCCGCAGTGGTCACAGCCGCGTGCGGTTGCTGAATCTGCAGGCCCGTCGACTGCAGGCAGCCGTTATAATTTATAAAGCTGTTGGTATCTTCTGGGTGGAAGCTGAAAAAGAAAAAAACAAAACCATCTTGAGTGACTAAGCAAGCTGCAGGTAGTAGGGACTGACCTAAAGAATCTATCGGCCATCTTTGTGATAGGTTTAACTTTGTTCCAACTGTCGGTCGGTCTGAAACAAGAAAAGAACAAGTAAACAAACAAAGAATAAGAAAAAGAAAAACAGAGTTGCGTTCAACCGCGTAGACTGTAATTACGATTGATTGCAAATAAAAGAGATTTAATTGGATACTTCTTGTTGATGTAAATATCCCATTAGCCTTACATCGGCTAGAGCGACACCCAGCCAATCATTATCTAAATTGATTTATTAATCGTAAGAGTAAGTGCTGTGGACAAAGATTGATTCCAATAAAAACGAGCAGCGAATAGACGTCATGGTGGCATCAAAGTTTGCAATAGGCGGTTACAATATAACCATTTCCATTCTCCTCAAGCTCATATTGTCTGCAATTCGCAGCAGAATTAGAAATTTAGTGAAATTCCCAGAACACAGTGAGTTAAGCTAATTGCTAGCACTAGCCGCCACTTAATTCATTCGAGAAGAATAGGGGGAAAAAACAAACAATTAAATAACTGGACGGTTGGGTAACATAAGCCTTTCAGATTCGAGAATATTCACCTTTCAAATCAATTAAACTAGTTCACAGCAGGTTATATCAGTTATATCGGTTATAAAGCACATATAGAACGCGTTTTGCGGTTTCTCTTAAACTGTCCGACAGTAAACTGTACGCCTCGCCAGAGGCCAGATCTGATTTAATCATCAGTTATGCACATAAGATTCATTCCGTTAAAATAAACTCAAACTGTATTCTGAAGAAATTCAAAGATATTCCCATGACCATGCCCCTCACCAGAGACACACATTACAAGACACTCTAGGAACTCACATTTGAGAAATTACAGATGTTTAAGAAATTGCCAAAACGCTACCAATTTCTGTCAGTAAACTGTAAGGACTCATGTACTTGCTCTTGCTCACTTGTTGCAAGGAAGAAAACAAAACAACAAAACCAAATAGAGCACAGCACTTGAACTTGGAACTATTTCGCTGGTTTCTTCTCTTTTGTTAATTTGATCACTTTTCTCTGCACACGCACCACCGGTTGTTAACTCTTAAGAATTTTCTTAAATATTTTATATTAATAAAAAAAAATGGTTAAAAATTAACACTTATCGAAAGACATAACAAATTAGTGGACACGGAAAAATAATCTTAAACCGAATGGACCAAGAGCACATAATAAAATGATTGCTTTTGCTCAGGACTCTTGTCCCTGAGGGGGGTGGCTGGAGGCGGTTAGCCTAGGACAAGGAATGTTATGGAATTTAAGCCAAGAAAAAAATATGGAAGTCATCGACGGATGGCGGGATTTTGAATTTGACTGGCTCTCAGCCTAATCACCGCCAAAAATCTATGCATATTTTTAGGCTAACTCATCCACGAAGCCCGCTTCTCCTCGCCCGACGACACAACGCATTAACCTGTTGCCGGCTAACGGACCCGAAACGCGGAGAATGCAGAAAAACAACAGAATCCCTTGTACATAGTGCAAATATATTTCGAACCCATTTCACATGGCAAATAAAATAAACATAATACAAACAACTTACAAAGAAAATGTGTAAAATAAAGTGCAAACTAAAATCTAGAATTCAAACGAATTCTCGATGTTCTCCATGTTTGAATACCGTAGGATCTTCTTCACCGGCGTGATCTTGTGCAGGGTGTCGTCAAAGCTGGTCAACGGGAGTCGCGACTTCATCGACTTCCCAGAGACCTCCACCGAACGCGACCGAAGGTACGAATTGTTCTTAACGCAGCTGAGTGGAGTCCGTTTGCCGTTCGCTGGTGAATCGAAGGCTTTGAGCGCCCTCGGCGGCGTCTGATTGTCTCTGTCCTCGTAGATCATGTCCCTACGGTATGGCGATTTGTTGGAGATCCTCTTCTTTTGCTTGATTCGCTCCAGGGGCTTGTTCGTTGGATTTGGCTGTGTCATCTCCAGGGACAGTTGCGAGAGGATACTCTCAATCATGTCGTCTTCGTCTGCAGCCACATCGTCTGTGAAAATGATTGGCGTTCTCTCAACGCCAATCGATGGCGAACGCGGATCACATTCGACGATTATTTCTTGGCTGCCAGCACAGCTAGCCATCTTTGGTGTAGAAACTAATGCCACCGAGTCCGTCTCTGGTGTAGCAACTAATTCCTCAGTCTTATCCTCTCGTTCTTCTAGTTCTCCCTCGATTTCTGCCGACTCTGTGCTCTTCTGCACTGGCTCATCTGTCGACGGCGGCGGCAGCTTGGTCTCGACAAAGAGGTCAGAGAATGTGTCATCTAAATTCAATGTTTTGTCACATAGGTCGTCGAAAATGAGTGGCGTACGATTGAGGAACGCGCTTGGCGATCTCGGATCGTTTAGACTGTATGAGAATCCCTTGAAGAATCGCTTCCTCAGCAAACCGACGGGATGGTCGGTTGAGATTGCCGGAATGGTTGCTACTTGTTGATAAACATCAACTCTTTGTACAGTTTCCTATCAAAATTACAACATCGATATACTATGTGGGTTCGAGGGCAACGGGTAGTGTAATCTTACGTGTATGGGTGTCCTGCAGATGTGTGGCGATCTCGGGTCCAGGACATTTTCTATATAATCGAGATCGGTCTCCACTGTGATTGGTTCTTGTGCCTTTTGAGGTAAACGCTCGCTTTCGAGTTTTGTTTGTTTGGCACCCATGATTCGCTTGGATTGATTATCAATAAAGATGTGCAACGCGTTTCTTTTGTAAAACAATTACGACCAGAATAATTGAGAGGCACTACGAAGTTAACACGAACAAAGTTTTCAAACAAATGGCGGTTATATATTGAAGTTTGCGGCATTTTCGAATTTCCACAGATGTCAACCAACCAACACTGATGTAAATTCGAAATGGAATCATCCAGGCCATCAGGTTGTGGCAGAGTCTTTTCACGGGATGATTTGATTGATTAATTGATTTACAGGCTGGTACACTGTTCACTTAAATATTATGCACTCTCTTTTATTTCATCAATTTCACATCACGCACAATTTTTAAAAGAACTTCTGATAAACTCGCGCACTTTTTGACACATTCGAAGTACTCGCAGATATTCGAAAAACATAGCATGTAGTAGATGCGGCGATCTACTACGAATGCACGAAAAAAGCTACTCCCGTTTCATGGCACCGTACACTTATGTACACTGCAGGAGTCCGGTGTTTATGTGATTTTCCATAATTTTGAAAACAACAATTTCTGTAAATTTGTGCTAAACATATTCTTCAATATGTTGTGATATTGTGTCGCTTGAAATTTACACTGAAATAGTTGATATCAGTGTAGGATTTGTGTGTTTTATTTTTTCCATTCTCTGAAGCAGGCAAATGCCAATCATCAAACACACTGACGGCAGGAAAAATGGCGTCGTCCGACAAAGATGCTTCTTGTGCAAATGATCCCGATTTCGCTGTGATTTGTGCGTTTTTGGAGAAGTTTTCTGAACAATTACAAGTGGAATATCCAGATTTTAAGCAATTGCAAGATTGGCTAACAAACACGGATGAAGGTGGGTTCGGCGAGGGGATACATTTTCGTGTGATTATCGGGAAATTGCAGTACATGGGGTTTTTTTTCTTCTTAATTCATCGGTCATTCGTACTTTCTCGTGTACGCATAAGAGAATCGGAGAGACTCCCGAAGAAAGTCGCTCTTACTCTCTGTTTGTTTGTGTATATTTGTCTACTCGGTGGAGGGAGTTTACGCGAGCTGCGAGGATTATACACACGTTCCCGTCCTAGACGTCAAATCAGATGTCTGAGGAGCGGGTGTTTGGGTTGAAAACAAAAGTTTATTTTTATGGTTGGAATGCCTATCACTACATGCATTTAACTCCCTGTTTTCCTTTCAGTTCCGAATGGCTTGAGAGATCTACATGTGAAGCTTATGCGTAAGACCCGACGGACAGTGCATGAGTGTGCTTGGGAAACAGCACTGAGCAAGTTCTGCTTTTCGTACAACTCGCAAGATGGCTGGGAAATCGAGAGATTTGGATACAAAAAATCCAGCCTGAAGGTGAAACTCCGGATCATGAGAGTAAGTCCATCATTTGAAACTACATCTTCGACGCGATTTTACGTATCCTTCTCTTTCCAAGGAGCTTCTCGAGAATCAGTTTGACAGAAACAACAAATTCCGTGCACAGATACTTACAATGAGCGCCGATTCGTTGCGCAGTCAGCCCATAGGTCGCGATCGCCTGGGTCACTCCTACTGGCTTACCCAGGACTTGGACTGCAACCTCAGAATCTATCAAGAGCACCTGGACGAGGAGATTTGGCAAGTGGTTGCCACAAATAGGGACGAGTTGGTAAAGCTGATTTCGCGCCTAAAGGGCAACGAAGTCGTTTTGCCGTCAGAAATTGGCGTGGTCGACGAGGACAGCAGCAGCAATAGTTGTTCCGCGGCCTTGGTCAAGCCACCACCGCCTGAGGAAAAGGACGACAGTCAGGAGAGTAACCAGAGCACCGAGGGCCGAATACCAAACATAAAGATCAAATTGGGAAGCAAAGAAAATGGAGTGGTAGTGAGTGGGGACTCGCCGGCTAATGTACTTGAGGAGAAGCCGCACGAAAACGGGGGAGCAGCCAAGGAAGAGAAGAAAGTGAAGGTAACATTCTTCGTAGCTTTGTATTGTGTCCACAGACTTATTGATTTTGTGTTTCAGCCGCTGGTCATAAGCCAAGCAAAGATAACCATGGAGAGGTCAAAGAAACGTTCACTGGACGAGGCTGACAAGATTGAGCCCGAAGAGGTCAAGAAGCAGCGGCCATCACTTCTGGATTCGAAGCGGGAGAAGAAGTTGAGCAAGTATGAGAAGGCCAAACAGGAGGACGACGAAGCTGAGCAGAACGACGACGAGGAAGATGGTGACGAGGAATGCGACGAGGAGGAAGAAGAGGACTCCGCGGAGGAGGGAGATGAAGAAGAAGACGGCGACGAGGAAGCCGAAGGCGAAGATGACGCCGATGGGAATGGTGAGGGAGAAGATGAAGGTGATGAAGACGACGGAGAAGATTTTGAAGACGCCGACGATGCAGACGAAGACGAGGAAGATGAAGTCGGAGAAGAAATCGAAGATCCTCCTCTTATCATAAGCGAGGATGGCAGCGGAAAGGAATGTGACAGTGGCTACAACCATTTTTTAGCATTTGCAGGACTTAGTGATGAGCCAGAGTTCAGTGAGGTAATCGAAGAGACGACTCTGCACGTGTTTGGCGAAGGCTCGGGGGCAGAGTGCCTTGTGGGAAACGCCAAAACGAGTGAATCGGAGCCAAAGGCAACATTTTTCTTCGGTCAGCCCGGCTGCTTGAAGCTAAGTCCTGTGAAAACTCAATCAAAAGTGGAAGATGGCGAGAATCATAACGATAAAAAGGATGAGGAAGAAGACACGAAGGGTGCTCCTGAACCAGCCAATGGAGAGTCACACACACCCGAAGAGGAAGAGAAGGAAAGCGAGGCGACGAAAGAAGAGCCAGATCGCACTGTGGAGAATCCGGAGACAAACAACGACACTCAGAGCCAAAAGACAACATTACGTCCGTCGATTATCAATCGGAAGCGTCGCTTGAGTGAGGACAAGCCCGAGAAGCACATTCGGCACTCATCTGAGAGTGAAACAGACATCAACTCCGAGTTAGCGGAAGACCAGGTTGCAGAACTGGAAGAACCAGAAGACATCGGTGGCAAGCGCATTAAAATGAGGAGCAAGATCATGAACACCGACGTCAGGAAAAAGGTAGAAGCTCAGCGGCAGGTCGCTGCTGTGGAGGAGACCACAAGCAGCAGTAGTGAGGAAGAAAGGCCTCGCAAGAAGTGTTCCCCCAAGAAAAACGAGAGGGATCCCGAGCCGATACTCCCTTTGAAAGCCAAATTGAAGCAGGCGGCAGTGGCCGCCAGAGCAATGGAGGAGCAAGAACAAGTGGAGAAGAAAAGTCCTTCACCCAAGCAGACGGATGCCCCAGGGGTCGAAACGGCGGAAGCCAAAGACGAGGTTAAAGACGATCCTGGCGAGAATAAACCCGAACTTGAACTTGTTAAAGAATCAGCCGAGCAAGCAATCACATCCACGCCGCCTTTAAAAGATGCTACCGATGTCAAAGAAGAACCCGAACTTGCCAACAAGTCACACGCCTCCCCAAAGTCGCATGCGAATCACAACAAGAAGTCACATCCCGCTGAGTCGAGCGAAGAAGCCGAAGAAGAAGTCCCCAAGAAGAAGCAATCACCAGAGCAGAGTCCCAGACCGAGCCCTGACAAGACGGACTTGAAGAAGAAGAAGAAGCAGAGGGAGCGCACGCCTGAAAAATCGGAACCAAAATCTCCCGAACCAGCGCCCGAAGAACCCTCTGTTGTGGAGAATCAAAGAAAACGGCGAAGTAGCGAAGATGACTCGGTTGCCAAGCAACCTACCCCTCCCAAGTCCACAGTTGCACCATCCGTTCCCGTGAAAACCAGAACGGGTCGTCGTGGCGGTCCTCCAGAACCGGTGCCAGAACTGCCACAGATAAAGAGGACCAGAACCAAACCATCCGAGCGAGCAGCAAAGGCAGAAAACAAGAAAGCGACTCCTACGAAAGCAGAAAGTGCAGCTAAAGCAAAGGCGCCAGGGCGAGGTGTGCAGACCAAAGCAGCAATCAAACAGGAAGTTCCGAAAGAAGAACCAGTTGACGCAAAGGAGGAACATTCGCCACAGGCAGCCGTAGTCCCGGAGCAAAAGGAGGTGAAAACAGAGGAGGAAGTCAAAGAGGAGCTGAAGACAGAAGATGTGTCGACGCCAACAAAGACTCCGCCGAAAACAACAGTAGTCCAGCGCCCCCGACAGCAAGCCGCACAGAAGCAGCCAGCATCTGGTCACCGCCGCAAGACTCAAGACGTTGACGCCAAGAACATAATCGATGTTGACGAAGCAACGCCTGTTCGACAGTCTCGCCGAATCGCTCAGCTGAAGATCCGCGAAGAGGCCGAACGCCGCAAAATGGAGGAAATCGCGCTGCGAAACATGAAGGCCGAGCTCAAGAAGAAAAAGAAGGCGGAGAAGGCCGATGATCCTACGGTCAGTGAGCCCTCGGAACATTCCTCGGATCACGCAGAGAGCGAGGGCGAGATCGAAGTCAAGAAGAAGGCGGAAAAGAAAAAGAAGTGCCCCGGCAAGGGTGGTTGGAGTTCTGGCTCCGAAGAACCAGAGGAAGAGGAAGAGGAACAATATGAGACCGATCCTGGCAGTCCATTGTTCAAGTCTGACCACGAATTCTCGCCCGAGTCCGAGTTAGAAGATGAATCTCAGGCAGTTCCACTCAAGCGAGCCAGAACAGCGAGAAAGGAAGGCGAAGAAGTGGTGCCCACTGCGGTCGCCGATGAGTCCTGCCAGAAGTGTGGCAAGTCCGACCATCCCGAGTGGATTCTCTTATGTGATAAGTGTGATAAAGGATACCATTGCTCTTGCCTATCCCCGGTCATATTCTACATTCCCGAGGGCGACTGGTTTTGTCCTCCCTGCCAACAGGAAGAACTCATAGCTGCGCTGGAGAATCACCTGATAGCGTTCGACAACCTGGTGCAGTCGAAGAAAGAAGAGGAGGAGGAGCGGCTACGTCTCGAGATGCAAGAGCGACTGGAGCTGGAACAAGCCGAACAGATAAAGATCGAGAAGAAGAACAAACGGAAACAGGTTAGGAAGAAGAAAGGGAATGCCGGAGGAGGCAGACACAGAACATATCGCAGAAGGATGATGTCCGATGACAGCGCGGACGAAAGCGAAGATAACGAATCAGAGACTGACGCTAGTAACTCATCCAGGTCGAACTCATCGAGGGGCAAGTCCAGCCGCAGTCAGAGCGAGTCGCCAACTGACTCCGATGACGAGCCGATCTACAAACTGCGCAAACGACGCCAGATCAACGTCAGCTATCGCCTAAATGAGTACGACGACATGATAAAATCCGCACTGAAAGAAGAGGAGGACGAGGTGGCTGGAGCAGGCAATCTGGGCCGTGGAAAGGACATATCCACCATTATCGAGGCCGACAAGGAAGAGAAGCTGCGGCAACAGCAGCTGCGCATAGCCGAGGAGAACGGGGAGGCCGTAGAGGAACCCGAGAAAACCGCAGAAAATGCTGCTGCGCCAGAGGATTCTGGCAGTGACTTTGAACCTCTCAAACGCAAGCCCAAGGGCGGGCGACATCTCAAGAAGAAGCCACGAAAGCTAACAACACTGGACATCAGCTCGGAGGGCGATAACGACTCCGACGAGGACTTCAAGACGAGCTCCATGGACGACGACGACGAGGATGAGGAAGAGGACGATGACGACGGACAATCATCGGATAGCAGCTTGGATGTATACCGTCGTAGAGGACGAGGCGGGAAGAATAAGAAGAAGACGAGAAGAGCAGCTCGTCGATCCGCTAGAGAACGACGAAAAGACAGGAGGTTCATCGTCGACGACTCCGACGGCTCGGACGAAGAAGAACGTCCGCGAATGAAGAAGAAGCGAAAGAAGGACTCCGACTACACGGAGACAGAGACCAACGACGATGACGACGACGATGAGCTCTCCGAGAACATCGACAGCGATGACTTGTGCGACGATTCCACGGAAAGCGAAGCAAGCGACGGAGCATGGCGCCCCTCGAAGAGGAAGAAGCAGCGCTCCAGCACAATAGCCCGGAAGTCACCGAAATTGAAGCAGAAGTCGGCTCCGAGGCCGAAGAAAACCAAGCGCGTGGACGACAACAATCGCAGTTTCAAGTCGGGCATCTCAAAGAACCGTGCGATACGCGACGACAGCGACGATGATGACGACGACGCTGACAGCGTGGACAGCTCCCGAAGGACGCGCGGCAAAAGGTGCACCTACTTGGAAGACTACGAGGATGAAAGTTCCGACGGCGGCATAAAACCAGGTGTTAAGCGGCCCGACACTCCACCCGAGGAGAGAGAACAGTTCATCAAGAAACAGGAGGAAATAAAGCGCATGCTGGCTGAGAAGAATGCAGAAGGTGCCAAGTTAGCGGCGACCCCCAGACTAATCCCCATCAAGGCAGGAGCACAGAGGTCCCCAGCAAAGCTGGATCCCTTGTCCACCGTGCCGTTGTCCGTCATTCGTCAGGCCAAAGTCCTGGATATCGACTACTTGCAGCGCAAGGGCGAGTCAATCAGCGAGGAAGATCTGGAGGAGTCGGAATTCGACGAGGACGATCTGCCCGACGACTTCAACCCCGAGGACATGGACGAAGAAGCAATAATGGGAATGGTGGATGAGGACTTCGCCCAGCAGCAGCTCAAGCTTCCACCACCGGCCGAAGTACTTCGAAAAAAGTCATCCAAAGAACTAGACACAGTCCTGAAGCAAGTCCCATCATTTATGGGCTCACAGCCACAGCAGTCAACCTCAAGTTCCTCTTCGGGCCTGCAGGAGCCGGTCCGCAAAAAGCTCCCCATGCCGACAATGCACCCGCCTTTGCTCAGGCACGGCTTTGGCGCCCCCTCGCAGCAAATGCTGCAACAGAACCGCTCCTCAGCGCCGCCACACTTACCTCTTCTGCAGAACGCTTTAAGTGCTCCCCAGCATAACCCGATGTCTCGCAGCTTCCCACCCGCCAGTCAGGCGATACCAGCAACAACCGCAGGAATGGGACCGCAACCGCCCAGTGGCAGTGGTTCGATTGCGGGCGGGGACCCGAACAAACCGCGAGGTCGCCGGAAAAAGATAACCCCTCTGCGAGATCCGTTGCAGAAGCAGCAGGCAGCGGCCGCGGCATCTGCCGCAGCAGCAGCGGCATCAAAGCCCAGGATTGACAACCTACCCGCTGGCAAAGCAGAAGCCAAATCACCGACCATACCCGTGGCCAGCGCAGTTGTCGCAACCCCAGGGGTCATAAAGTCAGCTCTGTCTATTGCACAGCCACCGCAGTTGTACAAGCCGCCGCCAGCGAATACTCAGCCGTCGGTTATCACTCGCATGCCCCATGTCCAAGGCCGGCCTATAATGCCCGTCAATGGACCACCCTATGCCGACCAAGGTAAGAGAGAAATCTTTAAACATGATAAAACCGAATTGTCTAAACTCGACATGACTTGTGTTGCAGGGCCTCGCTTCTATCGGCAGCCGCAGCCTCAAGCCCAACCACAGCAGCAGCCGCCACCGCAACAAGGACAACCGCCTGGCAGTGTGTTGATAGCCGGCAGCAGGCCACCGATGCGACACCGCGGACCACCAATGCCCCCGTTGCCCGCACATCACTCGCTAAGGCCATCGTATGTCGGTGGACCTCCGCCACTCCGACCTTCTTCGAACGCTCCGCCAATGAGTCTGCCCAACGACGTGCGCGACCAAGGCCAGCAAAGGCAGCCGGCGTCGTATCCCGGATCCGATCAGCAGTATACGCCACCACCAGCGAGGCACTCAGCGCCTCCTCATTTAAGCCCCTACAGGTGAGCACTTTTTAATCCTTGACTTTTGGTTCCTCCCATACTCACACCAGTCAAATTTTAGGCCACAAATGTTTGGGAATCCAGGCTTCCCGCAGAGGGGGCCACCAACAAACTCATCACAGCCCAGCGCTATCCGCACTGCCGGACCTCCGGCTGAGTACGCCTCACGTAAGAGCAAAACAAACCCACCACCAAACCCTGCTCAATTTCTTAGACACAACCCACTTAAAATTCCAGCTGGATCATTTGTTGGGGTCGGGGGCTACAACTACTACCCACCTCCACTTTCGGTTCCTCACTCGGCACCACCACCTCCCACAGCGTCTGCGGTACCTAGCTCAGTCATAGTTTCGGCTTCATCGCTTGCAGCTGCCTCCTCATCTGCATCATCCGCAGCCGCAGCTGCAGCAGCTGGCGCTTCGATTCCACCACAACCACCGCCATCATCGGCTGCAGTGGCACTATCTCGTCCGCCACCACCGGCTCCCTCTCCGCTGACCAGCGACAAGCCCTGTGTGCCGGCCGCTGCACCAGGTGTCTCCACAAAAGCCGCTACACCATCCGTTATTGAGTTGTCTCGCAAGAAACTAACCACTCTGGAGACATTCAACACATCCAAAACAGCCACACCTCCTCCCCCCCTGACCGAGTCTTCCGAATCACGCAGCCCCTACTCCTCCAATCCGCCGACTGTGGGTGGTGTCGACGACGTCCCAGACGACGGCAGTGGCTCGCCAACGGCCGCCTCTCAAACAACAAGCGAGTTCAGCGGTCTGGTGAGCTACTTCAGCTCTCAACACGACGATCTTAACACATAACAAACGAATTTAAGCAAAATAAAGTATTTTCGCATATTCCACATGCTCCACATCCAACTCCACCCCCACAGACACACACACACGCGCACGCAACACAACACACTCATTCACATTTCTGTCTTTAAATTTAGTTAATTTATAAACGAACAAAAATAAGTATTCACCCAGAACTGCTGTAATTTGTACATAAGAACCGTTTTTTTTTTTGAGAGCTGAAGCTGGCAGGCGTCCCTGAAGGCACGCAATGGAATCCCTCGAGGATGTGGTCACTAATTTCGTTTGTTTCTGTAGGCGAGTCTTACACATAATAAATCAAAAAAAAGAGAAAAAAAAAATAAACTAAACGTAGACAAAGCAAAAATTAAACAAAATCTATTACTCTTTAGGCATAACCACTGCAAAATTAAAGAACTAATAAAGCAAACCTATATTAGAAGTTCTAGACTTTAAATTAATGGATGTTTAGTAGACAAACGTGAAGGAATCTCACTCCACTCACATCAAAGTTTTGCTTGCAACCGAAACGAGCTGAGGCGAGAGTGTGAGAGAGTACCACACGAAAGGATTCGTTTCTGATATTTTCTATACGTAAAGAGAACAGAATAAACACACACACACGCCCTAACTTTATTTAATTTTTGATTGTTTTACCTTTTTTCTGTTTTTTGTAGTAGAACAAGATTATTTAGGATCAAGAAACACCGATAAGTATATGTTTAGATTTAGAATGAGAAAACAGGAGAACAGTTTAGTTAAAGAACACGGAGCGTACATAGTTACTCTCTAAGGATCACAATGTATTTGTATGTTTTGCTTAGGCGTAAATATATGTGTATTTTTTTTGTTTTAATTTTTAATTAATTTATGACGAGACGGAGGAAGCTTTTTGTTTTCTTTGACGATGTAACAAATTTTTCTCTGCGAGATGCAATAAAATTATATGAATGATACAGTCTTTGTAAAATTTATAAAAGATTATAATAATATATTATGTATATGGAAATATATATTGTTTATATATAAATGTATTAAAACTAGTGATTCTGTTTATTTTTGTTGGCTGGTCTTGGAGCTGGTTTGGGGGGCAAGCGAGTGGTAAGCTATGAAATGTGTCAGCGACAAGAGCCCGAGGTTGTCCTGGAGCCAGAGCAGAGCTCAAGGTGGAGCTGGAGCCAGAGCAGAGCTCGAGGTGGACCTGGGTCCAGAGCAGAGCTCGAGGTGGATCTAGACTCAGAGCAGAGCTCGAGGTGGACTTGGACCAAGAGAAGAACTCGAGGTGGACCTAGTCCCAGAGAAGAGCTCGAGATCGACCTGGGTCCAGAGCAGAGCTCGAGGTGGGTCTAGACTCAGAGCAGAGCTCGAGGTGGACTTGGACCAAGAGCATAGCTCGAGGTAGAACTAGACCCAGAGAAGTGTTCGAGGTGGACCTGGACCCAGAGCAGAGCTCGAGGTTGTCCTGGACCCAGAACAGAGCTCGAAGTGGACCTGGACGCAGAGAACAGTCCGAGCTAGACCTGGCCACACCCAACATGCCTTCCAGCCAGAACAATCTCTCGCCTATGCCACTCGTCTTGAAGACAACCGATTCGACCCAGAAGTTCCACTCTCCAACCATCGTCGTTAATCCTCCGCCAACACGTTCATCTCTACTCCATCGCCTCCAACAACACCTCCGTTGTTACCACCACCTTGGTTAAATCGATTCGACATCTTCGAGCAACTCTGCTATTAGCACATGGACATAATTGCAACAAACTCGACCTCAGACTACACCTCTGCCTAGAAGATCAACTATCCCACCATCGCACTGATGTCTAACCTCCGCCTAACCTCCCTTCCGGCTTCCTCGACGAACTCTGATACAACCACGGTCTACCCACCGCCACCGACTCGGCATACACCTTCGCTTCCTTGTGGCTCCAGCCTTTTTAAAATCGATTCGACCTCAGCGACCAACTCTCCTCTCCGCCCACTAACATTTTTACAACTGCCACCTCTACATCTCCATCGTCGAACCCAACACCACGGTTTCCATCAACACCTCAACTATGATCTCCTCTTCGACTGCAACACCACAATTATCGCCTCCTTTCCACCGCCAAGCTCAACCACGACTTCCCCTCCCTCACCAGCCCCTCATTCCGATGTACAACAACGATGAGCATCTCAAAGCAAACGACAAACTTGGCCAGTAACCCAAATCAACTTGAACGAACGAAAAAAGCGTTACAAACCTTAGACATCGCTTCAGTTAGGCAACCACATTCAGGCACTTGTCAGATTCCAATGCCGATTGATAGCACAGTAGAACACAACTGCTCTCCGGGCCACTTACCCCCAAAAGGCAGCAACCGAAGGAAATGGAGAGTCTCCCTCTCCCACAAGACCACCGTCCACCGAGAAAGAAAGTTCGACCGTAGAACCGAAGAACAGTTCTTCGCCCACAAACACAAAAAGGCCCACATCCCAAAGCTTCAAAAGGACAGCCGTTCGTTCGTTATTTTTGGCAAACGACAGGCAACGCCTGGAATACGCAATCAGCCGAGCCGTTATTGGCCGCCGGAACCATCGCCATAAGCGTACCCGCCAGAGTAACATCGAAAAGCCCAAAAGAGCCATCGTCGTCAGAAATGACAAAGACGTCAAGTCAAGCCAAACGACGCACGGCACATGAATGTATCAACCGTTAAAAGACCTAAATGCAATTATCATCAACATATCCGAATGCTTGTCCATCGATCATAGCGTGGATTCCAAACGCAAGTGCCGGCCCGACAAGTGGAACACCAGAACAGAAAAGAAAACAAAAAATATGTGTATTGCGGCAACACCTAGGAGTCAAGTGATGGACTATGCCAATAGATATGGACGGGGGCTCATAATTAGATGCACAATCCATCCAGCACACCCATCAGTGGCGCAGACACGACACCAACGGTTCTTAATGAACATTGTATTGCCAGCGAACCGTCGCGCTCGCAATCGCGCCGCGCCGCCTCTATTTTCAACCTGTTGACCCATTTATTTGAAATTGATTATTTATTTATTTGTTTTTGTTTCTTCCCCACCTGCCCGGGATACACTCACTCACTCTGATGTTCCTGTTCAGAAGTGGGACATCGAGACGAGTGGTCGGTCGGTCGGACTATGCAAACGACCCACAACCAGATGTGCACTGCACTCATTCCACGGCAATTATTTTCGCATTTCCGAGTGAATGCGGTCTTAATCAGTTCTCAATTCAGATCGATTGCAAACGTAATTAGGAACCGATCGTCGGAATCCTCGGCCGGGGAGAGACCTTGAGACAGCGGACAACAGGCAGAGGCGTTAAATCAAAATAAATTGTTTTCACTTTTCACCCAAGACAAGATCTCGTCGCCGTTGCCACGTCGAATCCCTCGAAAATCATGACGCGGTGCCTGTGTGTGCGTGCGTCTCCACATACATTCGTTCAAAATCATAATGTACGCTAAATTGAAGAAATCAACATTTTTACAAGCCACCATATCCCCCCGCCTCGAATGGGGGTCCAATCAAGTGGAGAGAGAGAAGGAAAAATAACAAATCTTGCAACAGCCAGATGTACAGATACAGACGCTGTCGTTGCCGTCGTCGTCGTATCGTATCTGGGCACTGGAACAAGTTTTGCTGCTGCTGATGGGTTTTGTCTCTCTCTCTCTCTCTGGGCACCCAACCCGTGGTTATTGGATTATTCATGGCAATGGCTTTTGGGTAAAACTTGTAGAATGCAAGCAGTACCAACTCTCAACCGCCTGGCTTATCGCATACGATTGGTATGTGTGTCAGCTTGGAGCTCGGAATCATGTGAGGTATGTGTAAACAATTAATAATTCCCCCGCCCGTCCCTCCGTTGGTTTGATTTCGCGGGAGTCAGGCAGGGACTAGCTGGTTTTGGCAGAAAGTACAACCTAGCTAATCATTCGGCAATAAAACA
The DNA here is from genome assembly GCA_964034865.1 of Eristalis intricaria. Classification (NCBI taxonomy): domain Eukaryota; kingdom Metazoa; phylum Arthropoda; class Insecta; order Diptera; family Syrphidae; genus Eristalis; species Eristalis intricaria. The sequence continues at coordinate 829,739 of OZ035877.1, read as the reverse complement.
TGCATTCTCTCTCGCAACCGATGCGAATTCGCCAGTTTTCCACACAAGCAGAGAAAACTTCTCAAAGGGACGCGCATCAGAGTGGTGGAAGGTGAAGAATTCAAGTCAAGAATATTCATAGTTTACCACCAAAACGAGAGATTTTCTCAAAGGCCTGGACGTGCGCAGCGCCAACTGCAGATACTCAAATTTGCCTAGGCCACGGATGGAATCTGCTTGCAAAGCCAGCACGGCACCAAGACACAGGCGCGAGCCCGAGATGCTGACGTATAATTTTTGCCACACATAATGTGCTGTACTCTCATGCGAGCAGGAGGGGCGGAGGAGGTGGATGGGGACCACTGCGAATTGATTCGTGAGAGATGGAGGCTGTGACTTGAAGCTGAGTTTCAGAATGGATTGTGGACAGAAATTGAAACAGGAGGATTGACAAGGAGATGGCTTGGGTTAGAGACCAATCTCTACAAAAAAAGAAGAGGTTTACTTGGCTTGTATTTTACGCAGGGAAGAACCCCATTCTTATTCCTTCAAATCAAAGCCTGTGGGACGGCACAACAGAGGACGTCCACGTACAAGGTGCCCCACACAAGTCGAGGGGGCTTCACCCGGCTTGGTGTGCGAAACTGGTGGCAGCTGGCGAGAGATCAGCCCCATGTCCACCTCGAGTGTAGCGCCCTAAGAAGAAGGAGAAGGACCTTATTCCATTTTGCTTGGAAGGCTTGGCCATATGCAGCAATGATTGTGTCAACATTTGAAACGGAGACTATGCAATCGCGTTGAGCTAGAGGCAAGCCAAACTACATACTCTACTCAACATCAACTTGGTCCGACTCCAGACTCTACTGTACGACAACCAAGGCTTTCGAACCTAAGCAAGCATCGTTCTTGCCTTGCGTACGTCGTCAGACAGGAGTCTGAGTGGTCCAGTGACAACATAGCCCTGTTCCGTGATACAGAAGACATTAGCCGTGTCTTTGCGAAAAATTTGCTGTCAATTGACATTCGTAGCTCGTGTTTAAATATGCCAAAAATACAGCAAAAGCTTTATCTTCTGTCGAAGGAGAGCACTGTGAACGAAGTCGCAGATGATGTGAAGGAGGCCCCGAGAAGGAAGTCGCAGAAGGGTCTCGAAGAAGAGCCTCGAAATAGCTCGACTTCTAATCCAAAGTTGGTTCAAAGAGACTCACGACAACACTGGAAATGAAATCCCAACTGATGGCCGCAGATGATGTGGAAAGGATCTCAAAATGTATCACACGTCTTCCTGTCGAAGGACAATTCAACTGACACTCGAAGTTGGTGTGGAAAAAGCACAAGAAAGTCGACGATGTCAAAAAAACGCTCAAAGTGGATCCAAAGCAATCGATGTCTAAACCCACTTCCGACGAACACCGCAAAATCGACCTTAATTGGAGAGATTTTAGTGATTTCTTCGGAAACCTTTTAATGCCTCCAACCAGTGCGCGTAAAGTGAACGATTTTCCCCAGAACCACGAGCTGGAGAAAACTTCTCACGGCGATGTTGGGAGAAAATTGGGAAAAGGTGACAATTTGATGGAAAAGAGATTTACACAGAATCAATCGAATGCAGACCAAGTGACACCAGCTTACCCCGGCCACTGTGAAAGTGTTCCGCGCCGAGTTGCTTTCAAACAGAAGGATCTTCGGCTAACTAAAAGGAATACCTCATTTCTTGCTTTTTGTTTACAACCTTTTCTCACATGCCGAGCCTTATGACTCTTCCGGTCGTAAATCCCTTCATAAATCCAGAATGCATGTCTGCACAGGAGGGCGAGCAGGAAGAGGAGTAGGAATATTCCCAAATCAACACACAACAACTGACAAGTGAATTTCAGGTGAAGTTTGCCACTACCACCGCTGTGCACACGACGATCTCGGGTCTTACGGTTTCTCCCAATACCTGTGTGTGCGGGTCGGTCGGTGTGTGTTCGGTGTACCTGTATTATTCTATACAGGTAGAAGAAAACTTGTCGTGTTCATTCGTTCGTTTTTTTGTTGTATCTTTTCTTTTGGATCTTTGCTTTTCTCTTTCTTGTTCTCTCCTTCTTCGTGGTAGACACTTTGAATGCAAAAGACGCTAACTACAACGGCAATAGCAACAGCAACAGCAACAGCAACGACACAGACACACGATATCCCCGCCGCACACAATATCCATAGTCGGCGCGAGAGATACCAAGTGCCATGTCTGGTTTAAAAAAATTTCTTAAGCAACTTTAGTAAGTGTTTGGCCTTCGAGTGGAATGGTGTGAAACGTAAATTGATCTCTTTCAATTAAAATTTATCCCATATCCCCCTCAATTCACAAGATCTGCTCTGCTCGGCGCTTGGACTTGTATTTTTGAAAAAAAAAATAAAAATAATTTAAAAACGTGAAAAGGATACTTCAACAGTTGAATGTGTTTGATTTTCATTCATTTCACATGGCGATGTGAAGATTCCCATTGAAATTGAATTAAATTTGCAATACATAACAGTGAAGTGGAAGAAAAGAAAATACAAAAAAAAAAAAATACAAAAAATTCTACATCAGTGCTAGTTGCAATTGAACGGATTCGTGTGGTGTGCAACAAGAGTTATAGAATTAAAATATGGAAAAAGAAATGGAAAAAATAAAATGGTTCTCGAGTCGCGCTCCCTTAACCACTGACTGACTTTATCTGTTCGCGTTGTGTTTATTTTGTTGTTGTTCACTCTTCATGGCTGAAGTGGCAATCCGGTGCTCGCCAACTCCTTGCACATACACTTCTATCTTTGGCTCGCCAATATTATGTTATAACCTCTTCTTCTGCTTCGACTTCGACTTCGTTTTCGTACCCTCCCTCGTCGTAGTCGATTGCGGTTTCTGGTTCGATTGGATCACACCGTGATGGAGTCATTTTGGAATGCACCATCGCATAATCCAGGCACGAAATGTGTACATACGAGGCTTTCCTGTGATCCGAGCAAAACAACACTCGCGTGAGCATTCAGAATCGTTTATCGATCGGATCAGTCAAGTTTGGACGTCAACTCTTTCGTGTGGTTCCTTCCACACACACATACACAGGCGAGTCTTGCCTGCCCTCCTTCCCCCGCGACAACGGAATGTGGAATGTATAGAAAATCCACTCTGCCGTTGGACACCGAACAGAATTTGCATTTTAACGTTCCCTCTATGATCTCGAGAACAGAACCAAATCGAAAATGAATAATTCATGGCATGTTTCCTCAAATATTTGATCTCGCAAGCGGGAGCAGAATAGACTTGGATTTGACAAGCATTCTCACTTTGATCCTTAGCCAGAGTCACATTCTCTTGTAAACACGCACACACTCTCAAGCATACACACACGAATCTACTCAATTTAAAAGTAATTTTTCCAGTTTTCATAGAATGGCCCAAGTGTTTCAGTAAGAAACTCAAGTGCACTACTTACAAGTGAAAAATAAGTGACTCAAAACAAACGAACCACCAACATTCCCGGATAAACACAGACGCACGCACGCATTTATCCTCTAGGATTAAACTCGGCGCGAAGTGAAAAATCGAAGACGAGGAACATTTTGGATTACAAGTCCGGGGACTGGATCTTCTTCTACAGAAAGGGTAAGTTTACCACAACTCCGTCCGGGTGTGGGTGCGACGGTGATTTATCAATTGAATCTGGGTTCCTCGGGCCCCTCATTGAGGCCATTACCTTGTCCATTGGAATTTATGATTTCCATTAGTTCAGATAAAATCTCACGGCTCGGTCTCTGCCGAGCTGCCTGCTCGGTACACACTTTTCCAGTACATTTGGTTGCCCCCTCGCAAATGGAATCAATTAAACAAATGTAAGTTCACAGATGGAACAGAGAGAAGAGAAAGATTTTTGATTCAACAAAACAGAAAGCGTAGAGAAATTCTATCACTCTGCCGTCTCAACACTTTCGTTTAAGACGATTAACTTTTGAGAAACCAGCACCGAGAGCAGTTGATGGAGGAGAACAAAAATTGAAATTAAAGGTAATTAGACATACCTTAACGATTCGGGTCAATTTAACCAAAAAGAAAAATCCCATTCATCATTAAATCCATTGCACTTCTCACGGGGGAAGGCGGCCGGCAATGAATGCGCCAGTGATTGTAATCTGATTCAGATGATTCGGGCTGAGTGTACCTGCATTTCTGACGCATTTGTTTCTCTCACATTGTCGACGCTGGTGAGAACTTTCTAGGCGAAAATTTGTGCCTAACCAATGAGTCGACGGCGAGCGACACAGAAAGCAGTCACAGCGGGGTAATTAAAATTTTGGCCACTTTGGACTGTGCCCGACGAACAAACAAAGGAGAAGACAAGAATTTTATTTTATTTCATTTCAAGAAGTAGAATATTGCAATCAGAGATTCAGATAAGACGTGATTTTACTTCTTTGCCAGGCATTCAACTTTCAGGGGCGGCGAGTGAGAAACCCTGCTGTGGTTTTCTGAGGAATAACAAACAGACATGAGATCACCTCTGTATGGATTACGTCATGCCGGGGGGACATTGGGACTTTATCTACCTGCTACTGGTACTGATCTATCTCATCACCATTGAAGAATTTCAATGATTATTGCAAAACCTTAAGCCGAATGGGGGAGGAGTCGAATGCGTACCTGTTTGGCTTTGTAATCGACCTGAACTGAGGAGTGTTTATCTTCCTTTGTCGACTACGGACATGTACATGGTTGTAAGGACGGTACACTTCGTTCAGTGAGGCATTTTCGGAACATCTCCTTCAAGCACTTGCCTCAGAAATCAGTTCTCTGTTCGAAACGGAGATGAGACAGCTAGACAAAGAAAGGCAAGGAGTTGAGGAAACATTTCACATCTCCTCATTCTAATGCCAGCTTATTTCATAAATGTTCAATTTTCGTACCAGAGGCGTACACGAAAGCAGATGGAGACCATGTAGAGAACATGTCTTCCATTTCGGCTTCAAAATCAGGATAAACAGGGCACAGTGATTCAGGCAAGCTACTCGGTAGCAAAGTCAACAGCTGCCAGACTTCAAAGTCAACAACGCAGGAGACAGGGATTCGCGTTTAAGAATCTATAAGAAGCAGCGCAGGGTAATAGGATTCGTCTTCAAAATGAGAAAGAAACAACGCAGGGCCTTCAAAATCAACAAAACGCAACTCAGGTTCTTGGATTCAGCTTAGAAATGAACATAAACAGCGCAGAGCACAGTGATTCAGGCAGGGAACTAGTATTTGGCCTTCGAAGGTAAAAACAAACAACGCAGGGCACAGGTATTCCCATTCAGAATATGCAAGAAACAACGTAGGGTACTACTTCGGCTTCAATGAACAACGTAGGTCACAGAAAATGACGAAAAAACAGCGCATGGCTCCTGAATTCGACTTCAAAATGAGAATAAACAATATAGGGCACAGCAAGTGACAAAAACACAGCGCATGGCTCCTGAATTCGACTTCAAAATGAGAATAAACAACGCTCTGTACAAGCATTCGCCTCCTAAATCGGAATAAGCACCGCAGAGCAGCGTTCAGATGCAACAAAAACAACGCATAGCACAATGATTCCCCTTAAAAATCAGCAAAAAGCAACGCAGGCTACTAGGCCTGGCCTACAAAATGTGTAAACCCAACCCATTTTCTTCATAACGCAAAGCAGTGCACAACAATTCGCCTTCAAAATAAAAAAAAACACATCTCAACCAAAAGTCCGCATAAAAATAATCCCTAACAATTCCCCACAACCCCAGCATAAAAAACCATATGAATGCACGAATGCAAATAAATATTTATTCAAGAATACACCATCTTACCCTGTGTAAGCTTACCGCAGCGCAAATTCACTCACCACTCCTCGCACACACTTTCGTCGATTTCTCCACAATTTCTTGACAAAATCCAATGAAAATCTTCTCAAACTGTTCCCGCACACTTCATGCACACGAAAATGTACAATTTATTCGACAAAATATATTTTAATCGCGAGAAAACAAAAAATTATTTCACTACGATCAAAATTACCGATTGCACTTGTCACTCTCTCACGCGCTCTGACAGGATTTGACAAGCAATCATCTCGAATTCGATGATCGGCGAAATTCGAATCGAACGCGAATTCGTGTTTGAACTTGCATTGAGTGAATGAGAGTGTCGAATATGAATTTTCGTAGAGTGTTTGTCGAATAAAATTTCGTGTGCATTTTGGACATCGAGGACATCGAGGACGTCGAGGAATTCAGGTATTTATATTTTTGCTGTGATTTTCGTGTGTGTTCAGAGTGTGGGTGTGGTTAAGTTCGACAGGGAGTTGGAAAAGATCGTGAATTCTTCGAAATTTGTCTGAAATCTCTGTCTTTGCTCATTCTATTTCGTCAATTAGAAGTGTGTGCTATAATCTCTTCATTCAATCAGGTGCACGGCGGTCCGGAAAGATGTGTCAAGTGTTCCCTTGTAATTTAATAACCATCCAATCACGAGGTTTTTTCAAATCACAGCGGTATTCTCTATTATCATCTCGTAGCATACACACATCTGTGCGACAACGAGAAAAACACGAATCGAAGATTACCTTAGCCACGCTCTACGTGAGAGATTCTTACTTCATAGCTCACTGAAATATTTAATCATACCCCACGGACGCACATCGCTGTTAATCACAGTCATATCGTGCTCACGGAATTCAATTGAAGAGCAACATCCGAGCCTCAAAAGCCCCCGCGGTCTGGAATGACCTCGATAGAGAACGAATTATCACATTTACTCGGCCTTTTATCTGTTTTTTTCGTGTGCTTCTTCTTTAAGTTAAAGATGACATAAAAACCCCAAAAAAAGAAGAACATTTAAGACTCGACTCTCGGATCTTTTGAATCTGCTCGACTATCCGCGCCCGGATCACATGCATAGTTAAGTGAACGAAAAATTTGTTAAAATATGCTAACAAACCTGAAATGTTTTCCGATTCAGGTTTTTATTGATTTTTATGCTTTGAAACGAAATGAATCAGAAAGTGGTTAATGGTATTTTTTCGGCAGACCTATCGGTCGGTCGTGAAACGAAGCTTCGATAGATCTGCGATCGTGCACTGTAGTCGTTGCTTTTTTGCTTTTTTTTTTTCTTCACGTTGTTTGAACTGGTAGAGATCTTGTAAAACCTGATATTTGCCCTGTGGCTGTTTGGAAAGATTGCTTTTGCAATAAAAACTTGAATTCGGTGAAGCCTGCCACCTTGATGTGAAATTTTTGTCTTGTCGCTGGTGGTGGTGTTGCTGCTGTTGGTGGCATGCTTTAGGGAATGGCTTAATGATTTACTTTCATTTGGTTCGCTTATGCTGGGCGGCGACGCTTACTGGTAATCGTTTAACTGAATGGTTATGGAAATTATTCGTTAACCGCTGAGCAATGAGGAAGCATAGGCGAAACCGGTTTTGGGAAATTTTATTGAGTTGATTTGATGGCGTTTGGGGTACTTAAAGGTTGACACGAGCATGCGTTGCTGTGAGGGAGGGTGTTGTTTATGAGCTGAGCGACATCAATATTCGATCGACTTTTCACGGCGCTCTTTGACGTAAACTGATTCTGGACTTCTTCTTTGTTTGTCGATACAGACTGCTCATTTGACAGAACGATATCTTGTGGGCTGCCTTCGGACAGCGTCATATCCTCGCCGTACGGCGATACAGTCTTGATCCGACATCCGTCACTTTTCGTCGTATCGGGCTACACTCCTGTCTGGACCGGGGCTTCAGTCAACAAGTCTGCTCTGCTGACACAATCATTAGTTGGCTGCCTCTTGAGAACCTTCTTTCTCTGTCGTGCGGCGCTAAAGCCCGGGCTACACTTCGCTCATGAATCAACAAGCCTCTCCAGCTCAAGATTCATCCACAAGTTGGTTGAGGTCTTGCTTGTCTTCACAGTGAGTTTACGAGAGTCCATTGTTCCATGATCCCACTGTCAATCAACACGCCTCTCTAGCACAAGAGATGCGCAAATGTTCGTTCTCCACATTCTGGGGTCTACCTTAAGTGCCTCCGTCCTTTGTTTCCTTGTCTCAATCGAACCAAATAGGCTCTCCAGATCAAGTGTCGTACACCAAGTCCGTTGGGATCCTTTTAGAATTTTGGATGTGCCAGCTTAAGCACGGGCGTCCTCTGCTGCATGTGTCCTCCTGGATCGGTGAAGAAGGCTGACATAGAGACTAGTTCTTGCAAGGTGTCTCTAATTTCGCCCATCAAAGTGCCTGACATGCTTTGTTCAGCGGTCCCAGTGCCATTCAACAGTCCTCTACAGCCTCAGTTCCGCACGCCACATTGTCTAAGGACCTCCGCCTCCTAGAACTGAAGACACTACAGTTCCAAAGAACCTTGTAATTCCCAGAAACAGATCCTGCAGCTGCTGCAACCTTCTTCAGAGCAATCAAACCAGGAACTCCAAACAGAACAGCAGCTGACATGTGTCACCATTCAATGCCGAGAAGGACCTTGACGAGCGACCGTCATTAGCAACTTTATGACCACACACTCGAGCAACACAAAAGCCATTTCTCAAGCACAGCTGACACAAAATCCCATTCTTTGCCTGGAAACCATTCCACATCCACATTCAAGCCAAGAGACAATGGATATTTATTTTCCCTCTCATTGTCTCAGATATTTCACGCAATTTCGCGGTTGATTGAGACGCCCTGGAGTGGGGCGGGGGACAGTGAAAAACAACCAAAACACTAATTGCGTTGAATAACTGAAAATGTTAATCAGAGAAGTAAAACAAACTCAACCACACGACGCGACGACGACGGCCAACAGACTTGAACACACCAAAGCGAGCCAGCCCAGTGTTACGCAATCCCCAGCACAAGAGGTTTATTCGGATTAGAGGCGCAGATGCAGAGATGCAGAGATGCAAATGGAGGAGGGCGAGAGAAAAACCGAAGGAAATTCAACCCACAATCGAGAAGCACAGTTCCACAGTGGCTGTCGGCCGACGCGCCGGGTGTGGGTTGAAAAATTCCATCAATCTGTGCTGCAAGCAACTCCGCCAAATCCATCTGCTGATAAATCCAGCCTCAGCTGAGACTCGTCTTCACTGGAGATGAACTTGATCCATAATTTGTTGAGATTGTTTGAATGCGGTTTAATTATTACCACACCACCCAGCATCGCATCGCATCGCATCGCGCGGTACAGGTTTCACAGCCCAGCGGCACACTGCAATTGAAATGTGAAATGCTTTTCCCTTCGTTTTGCAAAACCTCATTCAGATTAGATAATTAAAGTCAAAAGTGTGCAGGGAAACGAGGAAGAAAGAGCAACAAGACTGTCACAGTAGCCCACATTCGCGTGTGGCTTTGCCATGCCCACGCGGCGATATCTTGCACGGCCCACGAATTGAATGTAGGTTACAAAAAGTGGTATAACCACTTTTTGATAGTATCTACTCAACAATACAAATTCCATCGGTGGTGGCATTTCAACCGACAAACTGTTTCTTCTTTTTGAAAAGATTCACCTCGATTGTTGTGTTTTTTGTTGTTTTTTTTTCTGCACACGAAAAAATCATCATTCAAATCGAAAGAAGGTCACGATGCTTATTTGTGTTGTGTTTTTATGATCAGATTGCGGTTTGGGAATAGGATGGAAATTGGGAAAGACTAGACCTTTGATGGAGCGGAGATATGAGCGCTTGATTGCTTGGCTGTCGGATGTGGTTATCCTTGTTTTGGCTTCGATTGGACGAGACTGCAACGATCAATGGGATCGACTCGACGAACCTCCGAAATGATCGGTTTGAACGGTCAGTCTTGGAATTCGCTATACCTTCCCTACACCGATTGTTCTCAGGGTTGTGCTGCTCCCGAGACTCTTAACAATTTCGCAGACATCAGCGTAAAGTCATTAATCTGAAGAAACGATCAGTCATTCTTTGAATTCCCCGCGTGATCGGCCAAGACTCGTTGTGCCGGATCTTTCAACAAGCATTTTTCAGCGTTTAGTCACTCGTTGTCACACAACAGCATCATCTCTGATCAGGTCTCTAGATTTGTTAGCAATGATCTTGCTGATCGACTCTTGGAATCTTGTGAATGATCATCAACCGCTTTGAGGTTCGCCATACATGATCTTTTAGCAACGATCAGCAAGATCACCATCGATTACTGGTCAAACAACCACCTTTAAGATTCAGTATTCCTGAGTAGATGTTGCTGTAACAAGAGTAAAAGGAACATCAGACATGAACCCATCATAAATCTGACGCAGTGTCTCAGCTCTCGTTTGGCAACGATCGGTGAACTCTCGATCAATTCCTCCAATCTCCCGAATGATCATACAAAAATTAACGCAATGGTGTCTGCGTCTGCGCTTATTTGAATCATTTCCTTCGATTTTTTCTTTTCAACGATCAGCAAGATCACCGTCTAATCTTCGAAAAGTAACAATGATCGTCAAAAAGCCTACATTTTGCAATTAATTCCCGCGTTCATCAAGAACTAAAGGACACATCTTAGTCAATCCTAAGCCCCGTCCGATCCTTTTTTCTAATAACGATCGTACTGATCATGATCGATTCTTTGAATCTTCGAACTGGTCCTCAAACGTTTTCAGCGGCGTGCCCAATCTTGTCCCCGAATTTTTTAGATCAACTCGGGATTGAAGGCCACCTCAGAGTTAATCGGAAGCAGTGTCCTCCTCCTTTAGCGACGATCAGCAAGATCATCAACGCATCTTCGAAAATTTGGAAAGACCCCTCTGTTTATAGAGCTCTGCTAAAAACGATCGTGATCCATTCTTTGGATTTCCTGAAAAGGTCACCTGTGAATGATCATGTCAGTTTCTGTCCCCAATTTCGCAAGCGGAACCCCATAACACATCAAGACTTTGAAGGACAGCCATCATCGTAAAGTCACAATAAGCTAATCATCGTGCACTTGAAATATGATGAAGCATTTATTGCTTGGGCTCAAATATGTGATGATTGCACACAGCAGCTCCCTCTTGAGTCACCGTCAAGTCTCAAAAGTTTCTATTTGCTTTAATGACCGCAGCTTAGGTATGTTTTGAGAAGAAAAAGTCCGCGACTGCCTGCTTTACTGGCCTTTAATCAAACGATGAAATCATCCACACGAGATAGATATTCGTACACTCTCTACCGAGGTGTGTATTCTCTTGCAAATCACGTCCATTGGCATTCACAAATCTTTTTTTTTCGTTTTTTGCCCGTTTTTTTCCCATAAACCGAACGAACATAAAATACTCGTTTATCAAATCATCTTCAGAGACCGGTATTGCAGCACACGTTCGGATAGATATTCTCTACACAGACACGCGCAAGCAGCGAAGAAGAATAAAGCACAGCACGACGTCAACGACGACGACGACATTTAACGACTGAATCATCTTTATTGATTATTTATATTTACTGGTTGACCGGAGTCTTTTGGTGCCGGTTGACGATGGAATTTGCTATAAGCGAGTCCACTTAATCGATGAGACCTACCTTAAACTTTCACTTGCCATCCGAGAGGCTCACAAGAGATGTAAATTTAACACGCAAACTGATCATATTCATTCAAGCATGCGTCGAGATGATGATGGTGCTTGAAAATGTCACAACCACCAGTCCTGTCCCTGTGTGCATGTGGAATGCAACCGCACAGAGTCTGTGTGAGATTTTGAAATTCTTGCATCCAACCACCATCAGCAGCACCACCACCGCCGCATATGGATCTCTAATGCACATTTTGGGCACGAAAGGAGAAACTTTCTTGTCGCATTGTTTATGTTTGTCAGCCAGGCAGGCAGCCACTCCTCTCTGAACTGTCGACAGTTCACTCAAAAGGTGGGCAATTTACAAGCGATCGTTGGTTTGTATTCCAAACATGAGCACACACACGCGAGTGCACATATGCGAGCGCGCGTTGCATTTTCTTGTTTTCATTGAATGCGACGACGCTTTGGGGAGTTTCAATGGAGTTTCGATGGAGTTTCAGCCGAGACTGGTTTTTCATGGAATATACCAGTTTGCCGATAGCTTTCTGTGGCTTGCCGAATACTCTTTTTTGTTTGGTTTTTTAGGGACTTTCATATCCGACGTGATGTGCATGAGCAACAAAGCAGCGGGGCAGTGTGTGTGTCACATTTTCACCTTCTCGAGTGTTTAGGGCAGGCGCAACTGTGCTAGGCAACTCCGCGAGCAGGTGAGGCAAAGGAAAACCAACAGAAAAGAATTGTAATTGCCATATCATGTGAAAGTCATTAGAGGTCCGATCGAAGGCATGTGTGGCATCGATTTTGTTTGCTTTTTCTCTTTCCGACGACGCGAAAGTCGCAATGCCGATCTAATGGCTTGATAAACACATTCCCAGATGAACGGCTCACGTTGGGTGAGGTGCTATTTATTCAGTCGAAAGTGTCGTAAAAGCCCTTGAAGAACGTTTAAAAATTTCGGCAATAAACCGCCGATCTGGAGCACCAGCTGCCATTTATTGCCTAGTTTTTATGTTGCTTTGCACGTGCAAAGTGAAAATATCCTTCGAAGTTCGCACACCAAATCTTTTGTCTCGACTGACTCGCATCTCTAGGAATGCCTGGAATGCGCATAGAGTGTGCACGATTTCCTTATGGCAATGAACCAGCTGGGAAAAGAAGAAAAACACACACACACGCATTAGGCTATCTAATATCACAACAACGCGGCGTTGCGCGTTACTCAGGTGGTGTCACTTTATGCGAACAAGTTCAACTCTATTTATAAGCGATAACCTTCATTCTACGGCTGGAATTGTTATTGTTCTCCACTCGTTCGCTGGTGATAGATACGAGGGAGATACGGTTTCAGTGGTATGCGCGTGCGTTGGGGTCTTGTCGAGAGAGAGAGAGAAAAGGCAGCGAAAAAAACCATGCATATTGACATTTTGAGCAGATGAAACGCTATACGAAATCTCAATGTTGTTGCTGCTGGTGCTGCTGTATGTGTGTGTACAGAGTGTGAAGTACTATATCTGAACGGCGATTAAGTGGTTTGTGTGGTGATAATAGCAGCCGCCAGCCAGTTCGCCTTAGGGAACAGCGCTTAATTAAAAGGCCCACGGGGCACGGTGGAAAGGCAAGGTGTCTGCAAGCAGTGCTGTGTTAACCGAGTGAGCGGTGAGCGGAGAGCGGTTGTGCAAAAGCTTGTTGTTTTTTGGAAATATTCAGGCTTTCGCTGGGCTGTTGGAAAATATACAATTTCTTTGCATAATCAGGGGGATTATGGAACAGCGTGACAGCGGAGGGAGTTCTGTTGGTTTTGTCCGATTGTTGACGACACTCTTGCACAATTTGATGTGAACATGGGACTCAACAGAGGCTTAGCAGGTTAAGGTCTTTCTCTATTCACCACTAGGAACTCGAGAGTGCTCTAATGCCCTATCCACTGACTCTTCGGATCGAAGTCGAGTTCTCCATGTACTCGATTCCATTGGCGTTGGATCCCCTTGGTCAGACTCAAGTCGCTGACCAGCCGGTTGTCCATTAGCTCTTTGTGATCTAGCCACTTTAGGCATAGGACTCCTCTCTTAACTCCCGGTCTTTGTACAGCCGCAGCCTTGTTCGCCAGGGGTTCGACTTGGCTAAGCCCCCATAACGACGTTTGATCCCAGACGCCTCCTAGACTCACGAAGTCGTATAGCCAGAGGCGAGCGCTTTAAGGGGGCTGTAAATGTCCAAACGCTCGGTCGTTAGACGTCTCGTTAGGCTCATGTCGTCGTACAGACGGAGGCAAGCGCCTCAATGTCTTTTCACGGCTTGACACTCGGTCTTTAGAAGACTCGCGTCGTTGTACCGCTACCGTTGTACCTTTAGGGGCTCTACATGACGTCTGGCTAGACTCACGTCGTTGCACGTCCAGAGGCAAGCGCTTCAAGGGCTTTTTATGGCCAAACTCTCGGGCCTTAGACGCCTCCTAGACACATGTCGTTGTACAGTCAGAGGCAAGCGCGCTTCAAGGGCTTTTTATAGCCGTACTCTCTGTCCCTAGACGTCTCGCTAGACACACGTCGTTGCACAGCCAGAGGCAAACACTCTGTCCCTAGACGTTTCGCTAGACTCACGTCGTGTCTCTCTAGGGAAGCGCTTCAAGGGGACTCTGTTTCGCTCAAAGCTCGGTCCCTAGAAGCCTCCCTAGACTCACCTCATCCTACAGCTAGAACCAAGCGCGTTTCGCTGGACTAAAGTCGCTGCACAGCCGTTGTCTGCACAGTTTTCGCTCGATCCTTAGACGTCTCGCGCCATTGTCCCTCCAGAGCTAAGTGATTTAAGGACTGTACGCAGCTCAACTCTCGCTACCTAAACGTCTCGTCTCTCTACACTCACGTCGTTCTACAAGTGTCTCTCTGGAAAGCCAAAGATCGCCCAAAAAACATAAGAATTCACTTATTTCATAAAATCCAAGAACCGCCGAGTGAAATCAGGCGCACACCAGTCTCTCCAGCGCCTCCCAGGAATTTCGAAAAAAAATCGCTCTCTCATGCAAATGCATAACAAACGTTACGGAAATCAGATGCACATTCGTTTCCTATAATAAAACCCTAGAGAAATTTTGTGTAACACCACATCGCATCGAATCAATTTATGCAAAGTTAAGCAACCCAAACGGGCGGACAGACAGAGCGACGGACAGCCAGCCAGCGACAGAAACGTTCATAAGTTTTCATTTTCCCAGTTTAGGCGGTCATAAGTTTGTCGCGCTTCAACGGCCAACGAGCCGAGTCGAGACTTTCTCGTGCCACATCCGATTGACATTTCAAATTGATTCCGCTTGACACTTTCGTTTGACAATCGGGTGCGTTAATCTGGATTGGCTTGCATAACAAAACCCATCTCCATCGTGTGATAAATCTTATTAATTCCTCTCCTTCTCCCGTTCGTTACAGGGGACGATTGAACGTGCAACAGTCATAGAGACTTTAAACGAAACGAAATGGGGAGGTTAACGGCGGCCAGTATTATATGGCTGTCCGCTTTTATTACATCAGTCATAACAGAGGTAAGTTTTGTCCGCTCAGAGAGACTACACGTGTCTTTGCACTCATTGAACACAGCTCTCGTTTGACAAGTGTCAAGTCATAACTCATTCTTTTTCTTTTCTCGTTCTCTCTTGCAGGATTTGTTTTCGTGTCCAAATGGTAAGTGATTTTCAGAATGAACGGTTAATTGTTGGCCCACAAGGTTCATTTGCCCCCGCGAAAGCCCGCCACAACAGGAGGAAGGAGGGCAACACAATTCGCTTAACAAATTCCCACCTGATGCCCATCACAGCGAGACTAATAGCTGCGGCGGCCTAAGTTGAGCCAATCCATAAGATACTTTACCGAAAATGTATACGTTTCCTCCCCGATTGCGAACAATTAACTCACAAGGCACACACAGCGCGGAAGGTTCAGCGACCTGAAAGCTTATTCAAGCGCAGAGTCGCTACTTTTGCCATTTCCCAGAGGATCGAGTGATTTCGTCACCTGCCGCTAACCCAAAATGCTAAAGAGACGACGACGACGACGACGGCGATCTGCTTCTGCTGCTTCGATCTCTGCCCCCACCGCCGACTCCGCCACCAACTCCGCCACCACCGATCCAAGAATGGAGAAAAGATCGGTTTGCTTTTACGGTTTTTTAGCACTCTATTAGCCTATTTACCGGCGGCAGCAGTTACTTTTAGGGTGCGTAAGCATTCAACGGTCGAGGATGGATTTTGTTTTTGCGTGCGGATACACGTATCTGTCCATTTCTCTTTTGGTATCTCAAAAGCAATGATTGACGGGGCCTTCTCGCGATGAATGCTAATCACAATTACGCGGCGGCATTCGTTTTCAATATGAAGCCATCTCTCGGCTTGGTTAATCCAATTAAAGAGCAGAATTGATATTCCCTTGGTCGTGCGCGTCGCCCCCTCTGGGGCTGGCACATTCCATACGGTACTCTCCGTGCCATCGATCATTACGAGCGACGACGACGACGGGAAACCGGTTGCGCGAGTTGCGACTGTATTTGCGATACATTCTGCTTCCAATTGAGATTATGTTAATTTCATTTGTCTGCACTGAGTGGTCGGATACTTCTTGTCTTGTTGTGTGGAAGTCCCCGACATTTCATCTTAAGTGACTTCGTCGAATCGTTGTTCGCGATTCAAGGACACCATGTAGAGCTGGCCAACGCGCACTTAACGCGAGTAGCTGTAGATCGTCGACTATTAAATCGGGGAATAAAAAAATAACGTTTTGACTTGAAAGTGATTGGCAATGAGTGTGTGGCGAGCGGCGACTTCATTTTGTAAACCAGTTGCTTAATCACTTGTACTTCTTGAGAACTGTGACAAATCCGTCGATTTCCGGTGCACTGAATGCGATCTTAATACCAGAGGTCTGAGTAAACAAAACAGCTACACTCTAGGTCCGGCTTGTGGATGGAAGGAGGTCAGTCAACTGATTGGTTTCGGCGACGGTCTTGAGAGGTCTTTGGCCTCCAAAATGCAGCACGACAGTGGGCCTGAACTTGAAAGCTTGAAATTAAGGCGATTTGTTGGAGTGATCTGGTTCACTTTGTCTGTTGCTTTTCAGAAAATGGACGAGGTTACGGGGTGGCGCTGGGGACTTGTCCTCTCTAAACAACACGTTCTCTTGCTGTCTCCTGCGTATGGTTGTACAGTGCGAGCTGAACTCGAGCCACGGACAACAAGCTTCGTCAGTTCTTGCTGACTGCCTGGCTCCTGCTACCTGACTCCTGTCTCCTGACACTCATCTTCGTGTGGCGCTACAGTCCGATAAGAGTCTGGGACTTAGCTATTAAGTCGAGTCCAATTGCCCCCAGTTAAGTTGAAGGTTCCCCCTCAACTTGCGGTCCGCACCTGAAACCCGGAAGTGGCTGCTGTTGCAACTCCACGCTGATTTGGATCAGAGACCATTCGCGTCACAGAGCCGAGCGCGCTCTCCGTCTTTAGCCATGATAAACGTCATGACATGCTGAGGAGAAGTGGAGACTCCCGTGGCTTTGGATTTAAAACCACAGCCACCACAACGCTCTCACTAGGGGGCCAAGCTCATCCGCTTTGTCTCAGGGGCTTTCCTGGTCAAGCTCATCCGCTTTGTCTCAGGGACTTCCCTGGTCACCCGTGACCCCAGACTATAGCCCCTGATCAAGCAGCCGAATGGTGACTAACAGTGTTTGAGTTTGAAGCGTCAAAATATGTGAGCCTGTGAGAAACCGGCTCCCGCTCATTTTGAATGGATTTTAGTCGCCTCTTACGACAGGCATGCCTTACCTCGGGTATATTCTAACCCCTACCCGAAGGGGAACCCTGTCGTTGTACTTCAAGCCCTTGATCGGTTCTACATTGGCTGAAGCTCGGTCCCTATACGTCTCGCTAGACTAACTCGACGTTGTACGGACATAGCCAGGTATGTAGGTGATCTACCTCGCCTAGCCACCTTAGTGGTTCGATTTCTAGTCCTCTCGGTGGACTCATGTTGTTTCACTGTCGAAGGGCAAGCGCTTCATGGCCAAGGCCTCGATCTTAAAACGTCTCAGCCGGAATCAAGTGCTCCATGCCCTCCACTTGTCCCAGCCACCTTAGATTTTGGAGCTGATCTACATGACTGGTCCTTCATCATCTCGCAGATCTCATATCGTTGTACCGTCGAAAGCAAGTTGATCATGCACTCCAGATGTACATTGGACCCTAACACGTCCCGCTAGACTCATGTCGTTGCATCGTCGAATGCAAGCGCATTAGGCGTTGGAACGCTGCACTCCAGTTCGATCACAAAAAAAAAATGCCTCCAACAGATCACTTCGATCATTAAGCACACGCTTCCGATCGAGTCGCCTTCTCTCCCTGCCACAGCCGCCAGTCCATTCGAAGCCACTTTTACCGGATACAGTGCATGTCAACAATCGGAAGATTTTTCCCCATTTTCCCACAAAAACCAGACGAGAGTCGATCATTAAGCACAATTTTCACCTCAAAAATGATGAAATCACGCAGAAGAAAAGCCCTAAAGGCCTTCAACACACCTCACAGATGCCCCCCCCCTCCCCTCCCCGCCCCTCCTCCACTCGTAAGACAGTCGCGTCTCACCCATCGTCTTTATGACCAGTTTAAGACACGGTCGACATAAAAAAAACGAGCATAACTATGGGAACGTTAAGCAAGTTTTTCTCAAGCTTCTCTCGCGTCAAACTCGCGCATACATTAAGGCCTCTGCGCCTGTGCTATGCTGGATGTCATAACCCAATAATTAAGGTGGAAGAGGCGAACAAGAAGAAGGCATGTCTCAATTAATTCCTGACGACATCTCTGCTCCAGATTCTCGCTCGCAAATCGATGAAATAATCCGAGGAGGAGCGTGCCCCAAATCCACCATTCCGTGGCGGGCAGTGGCCAGCAGTGGCCAACAGAGCCAGCAGAGCTAGCAGAGCAGTGCCCACGTCGATACAGAAATTAGCACAAACATGCCACCTCTCCGTGGGCAGAGATTCTGGCTGCAGTTCGATTGGCACATTGGTTCCGCGCAAAGCTGGAAAAAGTAAGAATAGAAGCTGATTTCGAATTCTGGCCATGTTCGTTTGGTCGGCTAGTGAGAGGGACTCACCGACGCGCCCGTCGAGAGGGCCAAGTTCAAGAGAGTCGCATTATGCCAGCCCGAAAATCAAAAAGAAAAACAAGTTGGAACAGAACTCCGGGGGAAGTTGGAAAACCGTTGAAGCTGGCAAATGTGCATGCGGCTGGTTCGCCAGCTTCGCCGTAACGGCACTTCGACTTACAGCTGTGTGTACACCGCACTTGGTTTGCTGCCGCAGCCTATCAGGTTCTTTCCTTCTTTCGACATTCATTCTCTTTTCTCGGATTTTCTTCTATTTTTCTGTGGTGGCTACACGGTCTGTGGATGTGTGCATGGAGTTTTCCTCGAGGTTATTTAGCGGTAAACTACGCCGGAGAGCGAACACAACAGACTATTGTGTTGACCGCACACGGCGCGGCGCGGCGGTGGCGGGACGTGCAGGTGTGTGTGTGTGTGTGTGTGTGCGACGGTGGAACATCAGGAAAAACGAGTGGAGGAAAATCGCTGGAAGAAATGTAGGCCATCACTCAACGAACGAGAGTAATTTTGGGCAATTACTACAGACAGCCAGTGGCTGGTTGGAAGCCATCGCAAGAACACCCCGGCGAATGCGGCTGGCATTCTAATTCAATTTCCTCCGCCACTCTAGGAGTGTCTTAAATTGGTGCGCACGCCATTTACAGAACGCGCTCGTCTTGGAGGGCACTTCCGCCTGGCCTTCGCGCGACGCCGAATGGGAGTGGCAGGAACTGCTCGATGACTAACTATCTGCAGAGTCGAATTTCAAATTAGAAAATCAATTCAATTCAATTCGATTCATTTAACCTGCTCCGCGGCATTGCGCGCCGAACTGGATTCTTTTGTCTCGCGTCGGCTCAGCACGAGCGGGTGCGCGTGCGATTGTTGCGGGGACCACAGGTGTGGCGAGACATGCGTGCCAGCTTTGAGGTTATGAAATCATTTCATCTAGACCCTACATGCTGCTGCCAGCTGTAATCGCCGGATGTGCTCGCATTTTGTCATGCATTTGTGAAAGACCGTGGAGCACTGGTGAATGCTTGAATAATTGCATCAAAAGTGGTGCAGCTGCGTTTAACACTCTCCGCTCTCGAATTTCGAAACGATGGAGATAATTGGTGGCTGCTGCTGCTGGGAGAGTGGTCACTATTGGCGCATGCACGGTACTGACCACTTTGATGCTCGATGCGAAGCAAGTCTTGGTTAGGGTAGATACGCACTGCAGAGTCTGGGTTGAGAGGACAACGGGAAGAGAAACTCGTAGAGCTGGAAGGATCAATGAAGTGAATTGCCTCTATGTTGCTCGTCACCTCAAACCTACATCAACCACGATACGCTCGCTCCAAAATCTCATCTTATCCCTCTTCTACATTTCAACACCTTTCGATTCTGCCATCCAGCAACCTCCAGTTCATCCAATCCATCGAGAAAATCATTCCACAAAATGCCCTGCCTTCCGAGACCACCAATGTGCCACACTGATTGACGTAAAAGACCACTCTGAGCGCATTTGATCTTCACATTTGTGTTTCTGTATCAAGGACACATACCTCCAAAATCATTCCAAGACATTCCACAATCAAATCCGGCGAGAATTCCATTTTTTTTCCAATCCCTCGATTTCAGTGGAAAAAGTGGGTTATAGCGGATTTCTCTTCACAGCAGCTAACCAACCAGCTCCCGTTACAAAACCTCGCCTTATCCCTCTTCTACATTTCAATGCCTTTCCATCGTGGTATCCCTCAGCCCTGGATTCGTCCTAGTTTTCGAGAAATTTACTTCACAAAATTGAGTACTCTCCAAATCTACATCGCAAAAAACTCGCTTATTTTCAGCAAAAAAAGGCGACCCGATTGTGTTGCGAATTTACTGCATTTTTTGCTGGAAAATAAGTCAGTTTTTTAGAAGTTGATATTGATTGCGTTTAAATGCAGACTTCAACTCAATTCCTTGGGGTCTTGATCACAGTGAGTCAGGTACTCGGTAGACCTTGGATTGGGAGTCCCTTGAACTCGGCGGGCCTTGAACTCACGGGGTCTTGAGTTACTGTGTGAGCCTGTGTGACTACTAAGTTTCGACTCGGTAATCTTGTGACTCTATGGACTTTGGCAACATAATCCTTGGACTCGGTGGACAAACAAAGTGTCGGTATGCCTTGGACAGCCCCGGTCTTGAACTTGCCGGTCCCTTAAAACGGTGGACCTTGAACTAGCCTAAGCTTCCGAAGCTTAGATTCAGTGATGCTTGGGCTCAGTGGCAGTGGTAGTGGAGGAGCCTTGAACTCGATGGGTCTTGGACTCGACGGATCTTAAATTTGGCAGACCTTTAACTCAGCAGGGCTTTGAATTCACTTGGCTAATCTACGCCAGGCGAATTCAACTGTAAGGGATTTGATTCGGTGAGTTTTGGTCTCAAGAAGCATTGGTCTCAGTGAGTCTTTGACTACATGGTTTGGGCTCAGAAGGCCTTGGACCTGGTGGGCTTGTAACTCGATAAGCCTTAGGATACAAGACTTGGGCACTGTATGTGTGGCTTCAAACTTGGCCGGTCGATACCACCTTGATCTCGGTGAGGCTTGAACTACAGCGAGAACCTCATGTAGCTTCTTAGCTTTGGCTCGGTGATCCTAGGACTCGATGAATCTTAGACTAGAAGCCTTGAATTCAGTGGGCCTTCGATGCGGCTGTTCTTGACCTCGACATGTCTTGAACTTGGCGGTCGTTAAACACGGCGGATCTTGAACTCCACTAGACTACAAAGCTCGTACCCAGTGAGCCTAGGAGTCGGTAGACCTTGAACTAGGAGAGCCTTGGTCTCAAGTAGCCTGGAACTACTCGGTAGGCCCTGAAAGTCGAGACTATCTTAAGCCTGCATCGCTGATCGGTGAACACCGCAACAACCATGCAACAGGTCGTTGCTCGTTCACACGCGACAATCACGATGTCAAGCCACGTCTTCGATTCGAATTCCAACCAAGTGCCGGCCGATCGATCGCTTTGTGAATAGCCGCATCCGATGGCTAAAAACTTGCAAATTAGGCGCATTCCACGGGGACTACTAATGTCCGCGGAAGAGAAACCTGCCATCGCCTGCCTCGACTGATTTGTTTTCTTTCCATCGCACGCATCGCACGCACTCCGGCAATCGGTAATGCGTTTTCTTCATCAATGAAAGTTGTGTCAACTCGATTTCAACAACAGCGCGCATCGGTCAGTTGATTGACAGCTTTCCATTAATTCCCCATAAGCTCGCGGGCGCTAGCCATTTCATTACCGACTGACTGCCTTCTGCGAGATGGGAAGACGAACAAGAATCCAAGGCAGTCCCCGCTGAACGGCGATCGGTGATCGGGCTGATTATGGGAATAAAAGATGAGGAACAGCTTTTTAATCACCGCCACACCACTTTCTCAGGTTCTCAGAAGAAAAACAAAGCAGACGACCTTTTATGGGACGCAGGTCCACATCCGTCCGCGTCGCCGCACGAAACAAAAGCGCAACAGGAGAGAGTGGATTCTGTTTGTTCGACGATCGCATTGAATTTTCCGGTTCCCTCCACAAATCATCGTCATCGTCAACTTTTTTTTTTCGTTCGTTTGTCTGGAAAGTTAATCGCGCTGGCCACGAGTGAAATTGATCGCCTGGCTGTTCTCCGTCCTCCCCCCCCCCCCCCCCCCCCCCCCCCCCCCCCCCCCCCCCCCCCCCCCCCCCTCCCAGCCAATCCAGTGTTGCACGTCTAATCAATCATTTGTTTGCTTCTTTGTTCGCAGGTTGGGAGCTTAGAGGACTAAACTGCTACAAGTACTTCAACATAAAGCACTCGTGGGAGAAGAGTGCGGAGCTGTGCAGAAGGTGAGTGTTCTGAGTCATTGATGCAGATTTCCATTTAGATTCAGTCGCACACGTGCAGCGGCATATGACAGCCAGCTATCGACGACGACGGCGGCATTCCGCAAAAAGTTGCTCGCCTTCGAATTAATGCCCGGCCAAGTGAAGGCGACCACTGCAAGTGCAGTTGATCATTCTGCATACACTCTGCGTTGGCTGGCTTCACTATTTTCTCTGTGTCCAAATGGCTGTGTCCTAAATCACATTCAGACGAACGCGGACCGCAATCCAGATCAACGGGCAATTTTCATTTCTGGTTCTTTCAAAAGAGATTAAGGCCGAATGATAAAGCTGACGCTGATGCTGAGGCTGAGGCTGAGGCTAAGTTTTGTGAACACACAGACACACGCGAGCGTTTCTAGATTAATTGGGTTCAAGCGGAGCGTAGCGGTCGATAGGTGAGTTCGGTTGAGGGGGAAAGTGGTCAGTTGGACTCGGGTCAGCTATGAGACATGGTTTTGTCTGAAATTGTGTTGATTTGACCTGGAATCTCTTTAAGCAACGATTCACTTGTGTTTCGCCGAGAGAGTACAACTTCGAGATGAGCTCACGGTTGGATGTGATGACTGTCGACAGAGAGGCACCGTTTTCGACCACTTTTTCAAGCATTTGTGACTGTGTCTGCTCAAAAACACAATCTTGGCATTCAATGCTTCTTCCTTGAGTGGCGCTACCATTCAGGGTGCAGCTTGGATTCGACCAACAAGTCTGTTCATCAAGCGCGAGCTCTTGTTAGTTGCCTCCAGTTGTTCAGACACAGCACAGTCGCATGCATCGTCTGTTGCGTTGTAGAAATTAAGATTCGGAGACTGACGTATACCATGCTCTCCACCGTCTGGCCACGTGAGGCTTTGTACCCTTCACCGAACCGAAACGAACCATCTGGCTGGACTCATGTCGTTGTACAACCGAAACGAAGTTGTCCACGCACTCTATATGGTCTAGCCACCTTGAACGTTGGAATCATAAGCGCCAGCTAAATCCAGGACATTCCACAATCAAATCCGTCGCGAATCCACTCCAATCCCTCGATTACAGTGCAAAAAGTAGGTTGTAACGGATTTCTCTTCACAGCGGGTAACCAACCAACTCCCGTTATAAAACCTCGCCTTATCCCTCTTCTACATTTCAATGCCTTTCCATCGTGGTATCCCTCAGCCCTGGATTCGTCCTAGTTTTCGAGAAATTTACTTCACAAAATTTAGTACTCTCTAAATCGACATCGCAGAAAACTCGCTTATTTTCAGCAAAAAAAGGCGACCCAGTTGTGTTGCGAGTTTACTTCATTTTTTGCTGGAAAATGAGTCAGTTTTTTAAATGTCGATTTTCGTTGCGTTTAAATGCAGACTTCAGCTCAATTCTTTGGGGTCTTGGTCTCAGTGAGTCAGGGACTCGGTGGGCCTTCAAATCCGCGGGCCTTGCATGCATTGAGCTCTGGACTAAAAAGCTCTGTTGGTATTGCATGGGTTTTGGACTTGAAGCCTTGGTGTCGGGGAACTTTGATCTCAATAAGACTTGGACTCGTTGCATGCGAGAGAGCACGCATAGGATATCTTGTGTACGAGGTTAATGTCATGGGATGACGGTGTGCGCTCCGGTTGGAACTGAGCTAAGTTCCCTTACCGACCAGTCCTGACGAGTGGAGTAGGCCTCCAGTTTTAAGCTTACTCCGAAAAGCGAAGTCTGTGAAGCTTTGTCTAGATGAGGCGATACACTTTCGGTCAGTGGCTCTAGAAAGGTGAAACCATGTCAGTGCTGCAACGTAGAAACATAGAGGAGTAGATTGACCTACCCATTAGGGTAATCGATGAGGAGACAGGATGAGTCATATCCCGTCTTGATGTTCTCTCAAGCCCACCAACATCTTCTTAGATGCACGAGCGTTAAGTTTTCGTTGACTTACTTCACATTCCAACGCAAACATTTGGAAGATCCAACGACTAGCCAAACACAAGATCAGCTTCATCGTAAAGTGCCCCCTCGCACCTCTTATCAAGAGCCCCTCCTCTCTATCACAAGAACTATACCGTCTCAACGGACAATTTGAATTGATTTTGAATTTCAAAAGCAACCTCAATCGAACCCGAACCACCGTCCATCCATGAACAACATCGAATTCTATCCGAGATTAGAGCACTTAGCATATATTCTTGATCTTCAAGTTCCGGCTGGGAACCAGTTCCGAGACACTTGCCGTCCAGTCGACTGTTGCCACACGTGTGCCCGAAATGGATGGCTTTGAATCGCGGCGAGACTCTGAAGCCCCGCCGCTCTGGATCAGTCAAAGCATGTGTTAATTTGCCAGAGAATGGTGTGAACTCCTCAAGACCACATTCCGTTGCCCAATTCATCCATATTGATGCGCCCGATGTAATATGCCCACATTCTGGGTCAGTGCCACGCCGCGATGGTGCACACATTCTTTTCGAATGCAAATCCGCTCCGATCCGTCAAAGAGTGATTTGTTGCCTTTTGTCAGGCAAATCATCGTCGATTTACTTTCCCCTCACCCTCAGCGAGAAACCACTGCAGTCCCATTGCGATGAGAGAGTTGTCACACACCAGGTATTTGCCAAAAAGAAACTTGGCAACCCATTCCGTTTCATTCACCCGCCCGAATGCCAACCTGTCTCCTCATCAGGCATTTAGAGCACGTGCAACGGGCCAAATGTGCGTTAGAATGAAACTCATCATTCGCCACCGACGCCGCCGCCGCCGCCGCCACGACCACAGACGATGGGGTTAATGCCACGATGAGACGTGAGTTTTCTATTTGCACTGCCTTGTGACTTGGACTTGGATTTGGTATCCGATGGATGTCCGAATGGCTTGAACTTCCTCCAGCTTGGCCGCTCGTCATGCGTGACAGTAGCGCCGCCGCCTTCGAGTGAAACTGCATCGTAAACCGAAGCGCACGCTTTCGTTGGCCCTCCAGATGGCCGCTCGAGAAATCACCATGGGCGCCCTCGCTGCCAAAAAAAACGAAAGAAAGTGGTATGACTCAACGGCCGTCAAGTGTCCCCATTTCGGGATTACTTGGCGCGGCTTGGCTTTCAGTGGACAAGCCAAACAGGTGTCATCGTCGCACAAGCTGTGGCATAAATTAGCCCAAACTAATCAATAGCAGAAGAGGAGAGGAAGGGGCGTCACTCAATGGCGAAGGAGAAAGGCCATAAAAACACACAGCGACAGCGCGAACGAGAGACAGAGAGAGGAGGCAAAAATTTCTTTCGAGATACCAATCGACTTGGACTGGTTATCGTTCGCGGACCCCGTGATGTGTAAATTGACCAAGACGACCACCGTCCGTCATCGTTTCAATGGAAAGAGAACATAAATATTTTTGGGTGCGCTTCTCTCCGATACCCCGTCCGCCGCCCGCCGCCCGCTCTCCACTGACCCACTTAGAGGCGAGCGCAGAAGAAACTTATGCAACGGAGTTACTAGAACACGATTCCATTTCGAGAGCCTCCCCCGGCTGCCGAGCTTTGTTCTGTTCGCCCCTCGTTAATAATTCTCCGTCTCTGCTGAATTGAATCGATTCAGAAAGAATGCGAGAAGAGAAAACGCTATCGCAGCGGGCAGACACACCAGAGCGGGCTTTCTAATGCCGAACGAAACCCATTTTGTTCGTTTGATTCTCCCCCGCGGATGGCGCGTTGCCGCTCCATCTCATCTCAATGCCAGAGATAATTATGATAGCAGTTGCCAAACTTTCGTTCGGCTATTCATCTCGGGCCGCGGAGTGTTACTCAAGAAGAACAGAAACGACCATCTGACCTGATTTTCATTTTCTTTTGACTCAATTGCTGCTGAACTTGGTAATGAATCACTCTTGGCCGAGACGGGCCGTGGTGACAATCGCCTATTCATTGTCTGTCCAGTGGCCTCGATTGGGAAGTGGTGCAAAGGCAAACCTCAACTGAACCGATTCCTTTCTCTTTCTCTTTGCAGATACGGAGCCGATTTGGTGGCCATCGACAACTACGCGGAGAACAATGACACGGTCGCCATTTCGAAGCTGGGAGATCCAAATCGCCGTGCTTCCGACAAGTACTGGCTGGGTTTGGCATCCCTCGACGACCTGCGAACGAACACGCTGGAGTCGGCGTCTGGCGCGCTGATCTCTCAGTACTCTGGCTTCTGGGCGCTGAACCAACCCGACCCGCTGTCCGGTGAGTGTGTGGCCGCCTCGTCGCAGTCACGCATGCAATCCTGGGAGCTGGGAACCTGCGAGAGCCTGCTGCCATTCATGTGCCGGTCGCCGGCATGCCCCCAGGACTCGCTACACTGCTCGAACGGCCTCTGCGTGAATCAGGCGTTCAAGTGCGACGGCAACGACGACTGCGGCGACGGCTCCGACGAACTGGACTGCCCGGCGCTGTGCAACTTCCACATGCAATCCGGCGGAGACGTGATCGAGTCGCCCAGCTACCCGCACAAGTACGGCGCGCTGAGCAAGTGCAAGTGGACGCTGGAGGGACCCCAAGGCAGCAACATCATTCTGCAGTTCCAGGACTTCGACACGGAGAAGACATTCGACACCGTCCAGATCCTGGTCGGCGGACGGACCGAGGACAAGTCGGTCTCGCTGGCCACGCTCTCCGGGAAGCAGGACCTGACGATGAAGCCCTTCGTGACCGCCTCCAACTTCATGATCATCAAGTTCACCACCGACGGCAGCGTGGAGCGCAAAGGCTTCCGCGCGACCTGGAAGACCGAGGCCAAGTCCTGCGGCGGCACACTGAGGGCCACCGCGCAGGGACAGGTACTGACAAGTCCAGGCTACCCTAAGCAGTACCCTGGGGGCTTGGAGTGCCTGTACGTGATAAAGGCGCAGCCAGGACGCATCATCTCGATCGAGATCCAGGACTTGGACATCACCGCTGGCAGGGACTACATGCTGATCCGCGACGGCGACAGTCCGATGAGCCGGCCCATCGCCCGCCTGTCGGGCAGCTCCAAGGACAACGAGAAGGTGGTCATTTCCACCGGCAACAAGCTGTATCTGTACTTCAAGTCGAGCCTGGGTGACTCCGGAAAGGGCTTCAGCCTGAGGTACACGCAGGGATGCAAGGCAACGATCACAGCGCGCAACGGCACGGTGACCTCGCCGGCGTACGGGCTCGAGGACTACCCCACCAACCAGGAGTGCTACTTCACGATCCGCAACAGCATGGGCTCGCCCCTGTCCCTCAAGTTCGACAAGTTCATGGTTCACAAGAGCGACTTCGTTCAGGTGTACGACAGCTCCTCGACGTCGGGCCTGAGGCTGCATTCTGGCAACGGATTCACCGGAACCGCCGCGCCCAAGTTGACGCTGACCGCGTCCTCCGGCGAGATGCTGATCAAGTTCACCTCTGACGCCCTCCACAACGCTGCAGGGTAAGACCTCCTCGACCACCGCTAGGAGAGCGCCAATCTAATTGCATTTGTCATTTTCAGGTGGTCCGCCACGTTCTCGGCCGACTGTCCCAACCTGCAGCCCGGCATCGGCGCCTTGGCCTCGAGCCGCGACACAGCCTTCGGCACAGTCGTGACGTTCACCTGTCCCATTGGCCAAGAGTTCGCGACCGGCAAGAACAAGATCGTGACCGAGTGCATGAAGGGCGGCAACTGGAGCGTCGAGTACATTCCCAAGTGTCAAGGTACGCCCCACCCCCTCACTCAGGCTGAAGGCGCCCCCCACTAACCCCTGTCTTCTCTTTCCAGAGGTCTACTGCGGCCCCGTGCCACAGATCGACAACGGATTCTCCATCGGATCATCGAACGTGACCTACCGCGGCATCGCCATGTACCAGTGCTACGCTGGCTTCGCCTTCCCCTCGTCGCAGCCCATTGAGAAGATCTCCTGCCTACCCGACGGGCGGTGGGAGCGGAAGCCCACGTGCATGGCCTCGCAGTGCGCCCCTCTGCCGGAGGTGCCGCACGCCAACGTGACCCTGCTCAACGGAGGCGGACGCAGCTACGGAACCATCGTCCAGTTCGAGTGCGAGCCTGGCTACGAGAGGACCGGCTACCCCGTGCTGATTTGCATGTCCAACGGAACGTGGAGCGCCGATGTGCCCAAGTGCACCCGCAAGCGCTGCTACAACTTCCCCAAGATCGAGAGTGGCTTCGTGGTGGACGCCGCGCGGCCCTACTTCTTCGGCGACGAGGCCCGCGTTCAGTGCTTCAAGGGCTACAAGTTGGTGGGCCAGAACATCATCCGCTGCAGCGCCGACCAGGTCTTTGAGAACCCACCCACCTGCGAGGACATCAACGAGTGCACCTCGACCCAGTGCGACTTGGCCACGACCGAGTGCATGAATACCAACGGCTCGTTCCACTGCCAGTGCCGCAAGGGCTTCGCCCCGACCACAGAGTGCCGGCCAGTGGGAGACCTGGGCCTCGCCAACGGCGGCATCCCAGACGAGAGCATCATGTCGTCCGAGAGCGAGGACGGCTATTCCAAGGGAATGGTTCGCCTGAACTCCGGCGGATGGTGCGGCAGCTCCGTAGAGCCAGGCGCCAACTGGATCATGATCGACTTGCGGGCCCCCACCATCCTGCGTGGCTTCCGCACGATGTCCGTGCAGAGGTTCGACGGAAACGTCGCCTTCACTTCGGCCGTGCGACTCCAGTACACGAACAACCTGACCGACGTCTTCAAGGACTACGCCAACCCCGACGGCACCGCCGTGGAGTTCAGGATCCTCGAGCCAACCCTGTCCATCCTGAACCTGCCCATGCCCATCGAAGCCCGCTATATCCGTTTCAAGCTCCAGGACTACGTGGGCGCTCCCTGCCTGCGGATGGAGGCCATGGGCTGCACCCGCCTGGACTGCGTGGACATCAACGAGTGCACCAAGAACAACGGAGGCTGCGACCAGAAGTGCATCAACTCACCCGGAAGCTTCGCCTGCTCTTGCAACGTCGGCTACCAGCTGTTCTCGGCGAACGGAACCGCAGGCTTCTACGTCGAGAAGTCCGAAACCGGCGACCGCGACGGAGACTCTTACCAGAAGGACAAGTCGTGCGTGCCCGTGATGTGCCCCCCGCTGCTGGCCCCGGAGAACGGCAAACTGCTATCCGACAAGAACGAGCAGCATTTCGGCGACGTCGTCAAGTTCCAGTGCGAGTTCGGCTACATCATGTCCGGCAGCTCGGCCCTGCTCTGCCTGTCTAGCGGCCAGTGGAACGCCTCCGTCCCAGAGTGCAACTGTAAGTAGCCCCCCTATGCGACGTTCTTCTCACTGAGAGCTCACTGTTCCCTCTTTCTTTTCAGACGCCAAGTGCGTGTCTCTGCCCGACGACAAGCTCGAGGGCTTGGCCGTCATCCGCCCGGACCCTGAGAGCGTGCTGGTGCCGTTCAGAGACAACGTGACAATCGCCTGCAACAGCCCCGGCCGCCGACTGAGAGGCAGCGCCACCTCCGGATTCAGACAGTGCGTCTACGACCCCAAACCAGGCCTACCCGACTACTGGCTGTCCGGCGCCTCACCGTCCTGCCCGCGCGTCGACTGCGGCATGCCCATGCCCACACCCGGCGCCGAGTACGGCCAGTTCGTGGACACCCGCTACCAGAGCTCCTTCTTCTTCGGCTGCCAGAACACCTTTAAGCTGGCCGGCCAGACCTCGAAGCACGACAACGTTGTCCGCTGCCAAGGCAACGGCATCTGGGACTTCGGCGATCTGCGGTGCGAAGGGCCCGTGTGCGAGGACCCGGGCAGGCCAAGCGATGGCCTGCAAGTGGCCCGCAGCTACGAGCAGGGCTCGGAGGTCTTCTTCGGCTGCCAACGGCCCGGCTACATCCTCATCAACCCCCGCCCCATCACGTGTATCCGCGAGCCCGAGTGCAAGGTCATCAAGCCCCTGGGCTTGACGTCCGGCCGCATTCCCGACTCCGCCATCAACGCCACCTCCGAGCGACCCAACTATGAGGCTAAGAACATCCGCCTGAACTCCGTCACCGGCTGGTGCGGCAAGCAGGAGGCGTTCACCTACGTCAGCGTCGACCTGGGACAAGTGTACCGCGTGAAGGCCATCCTCGTCAAGGGCGTCGTCACGAACGACATCGTCGGACGGCCGACCGAAATCCGATTCTTCTACAAGCAGGCCGAGAACGAGAACTTCGTGGTCTACTTCCCCAACTTCAACCTCACGATGAGGGACCCCGGCAACTACGGCGAGCTCGCCATGATCACCCTGCCCAAGTACGTGCAGGCCAGGTTCGTGATCCTCGGCATCGTCAGCTACATGGACAACGCGTGCCTCAAGTTCGAGCTGATGGGCTGCGAGGAGCCCAAAAAGGACCCCCTCCTAGGCTACGACTACGGCTACAGCCCGTGCGTGGACAATGAGCCGCCCATCTTCCAGAACTGCCCCCAACAGCCGATCATTGTGCGGAGGGACGATAACGGCGCCGTCATGGCCGTCAACTTCACCGAGCCCACCGCCGTCGACAACTCGGGCTCGATCGCCCGCCTGGAAGTGAAGCCGCAGAACTTCAAGACCCCGTCGCACATATTCAAGGACACAGTCGTCAAGTACGTCGCCTTCGATTACGACGGCAACGTCGCGATCTGCGAGATCAACATCACCGTCCCCGACGTCACGCCGCCGCTGCTATCGTGCCCCCAGAGCTACGTGATCGAGCTGGTCGACAAGCAGGAGAGCTACACCGTCAACTTCAACGACACCCGCAAGAGGATCAAGACGTCGGACGACTCCGGCGAGGTCACCCTCACCTTCACCCCCGACAGAGCCGTCATTCCGATCAGAGGCTTCGAGAACGTGACCGTCACGGCCACCGACAAGTTCAACAACCGCGCAACCTGCCACTTCCAGGTCTCCGTGCAGGCGTCGCCCTGCGTGGACTGGGAGCTGCAACCCCCCGCAAACGGCGCCATCAATTGCCTCCCGGGCGACCGAGGAGTCGAGTGCATCGCCACTTGCAAGCCCGGCTTCCGCTTCACCGACGGTGATCCAATCAAGACCTTCACCTGCGAGACCTCCCGCCTCTGGAAGCCGACCTCCGTGGTGCCCGACTGCGTGTCGGAGAACACAGAGCAAGCTGACTACCAAGTGACGGCGACAGTCACCTACCGCGCCAACGGAGCCGTGGCACAGTCCTGCCTCGGCCAGTACCAGGACCTGCTCTCGCAGTACTACGGCGGACTCAATAACATCCTGTCGCAGCGCTGCTCGGCCGTCAACGTCAACATGAACGTTTCCTTCATCCGCTCCGTCCCCAGCCTGCTGGAGGAGAACGTGGTCAAGATGGACTTCATCCTGTCCATCCTGCCCGCTATCCGCCAACCTCAGCTCTACGACCTCTGCGGCTCCACCCTGAACCTCATCTTCGACCTGAGCGTGCCCTACGCCAGTGCCGTCATCGAGTCCCTGCTGAACGTCTCCAACATCGGCAACCAGTGCCCCCCACTGCGGGCGCTGAAGAGCACCATTTCGCGAGGATTCACCTGCAGCGTCGGCGAGGTGCTCAACATGGACACGAGCGACGTGCCCCGGTGCCTCCACTGCCCGGCAGGCACCTACGTCGGATCCGGACAAAGCATCTGCACCTACTGCCCACGCGGCTACTACCAGAACCGGGAGAGGCAGGGCACCTGCATGCGCTGCCCCGCCGGAACCTACACCAAGGAGGAGGGTTCCAAGTCGGTGTCCGACTGCGTGCCAGTCTGCGGCTTCGGAACCTACTCGCCGACCGGCCTGGTTCCCTGCCTGGAGTGCCCCAGGAACTCGTTCACCGGTGAACCGCCAAACGGAGGATTCAAGGACTGCCAGGCCTGCCCCACGGGCATGTTCACCTTCCAGCCTGCGGCGGCCCGCAAGGACCTCTGCCGGGCGAAGTGCGGCCCCGGCATGTACTCGTCCACTGGACTCGCCCCCTGCTCCCCCTGCCCCGTCAACTACTACCAAAGCATCCCCGGATCACAGACCTGCAACGAGTGCCCCACCAACATGAAGACCGACGGTCCCAACTCGAAGGGCCGCGAGGAGTGCAAGCCCGTCGTATGCGGAGAGGGCGCCTGCCAGCATGGTGGCCTCTGCGTCCCGATGGGACACAGCATCCAGTGCTTCTGCCCCGCCGGCTTCTCCGGACGCCGCTGCGAGGTCGACATCGACGAGTGCGCCTCCCAGCCGTGCTACAACGGAGGAACCTGTACCGACCTGCCGCAGGGATACCGATGCGAGTGCCCGCCCGGCTACTCGGGCATCAACTGCCAGGAGGAGGCCAGCGACTGCAAGAACGACACCTGCCCCGCCCGGGCCATGTGCAAGAACGAACCCGGATATAAGAACTACACGTGCCTCTGCCGCAGCGGCTACACGGGCGTCGACTGCGACATCACCATCGACCCCTGCACGGCCAACGGAAACCCCTGCAGCAACGGAGCCAGCTGCCAAGCCCTGCAACAGGGCCGCTACAAGTGCGACTGCCTGCCCGGCTGGGAGGGCGTCCACTGCCAGGTGAACATCGACGACTGCGCCGAGAACCCGTGTCTTCTGGGCGCCAACTGCACGGATCTGGTGAACGACTTCAGCTGCTCCTGCTCGCCAGGCTTCACCGGAAAGCGGTGCGAGGAGAAGATCGACCTCTGCCTCTCGGAGCCGTGCAAGCACGGCACCTGCGTGGACCGGCTCTTCGACCACGAGTGCGTCTGCAACCCGGGCTGGACCGGCCCCGCCTGCGACATCAACATCAACGACTGCGCCGAGAACCCGTGCAAGAACGAGGGCACGTGCGTCGACCTCGTCGACGGCTACACGTGCAACTGCGAGCCCGGCTACACAGGCAAGAACTGCCAGCACCCGATCGACGACTGCGAATCGAACCCCTGCCAGAACGGAGCCACCTGCGTCGACCAGCTCGACGGGTTCCTGTGCAAGTGCCGCCCCGGCTACGTGGGACTCTCCTGCGAGGCCGAGATCGACGAGTGCCTCTCGGACCCATGCAATCCCGTGGGCACCGAGCGCTGCCTGGACCTGGACAACAAGTTCGAGTGCGTCTGCCGCGAGGGCTTCACCGACCCGCTCTGCGAAACCGACATCGACGACTGCGAGACGAACCCGTGCATGAACGGCGGCAACTGCCGCGACCGCATCGGAGGCTTCGACTGCGTCTGCCTGAACGGATGGTCCGGACCGCGCTGCGAGGACCAAGTGACCACGTGCAACATCCAGAAGCCGTGCCAGAACGACGCCCGCTGCATTG
The DNA here is from genome assembly GCA_964034865.1 of Eristalis intricaria. Classification (NCBI taxonomy): domain Eukaryota; kingdom Metazoa; phylum Arthropoda; class Insecta; order Diptera; family Syrphidae; genus Eristalis; species Eristalis intricaria. The sequence goes on along the minus strand of OZ035877.1, from coordinate 796,027 downwards.
ATCTCTTCGAGGACTACTTCTGCTCGTGCCCCAGCGGCACCGACGGCAAGAACTGCGAGACCGCCCCCGAGCGCTGCATCGGCAACCCGTGCATGCACGGCGGCAAGTGCCAGGACTTCGGATCCGGACTGAACTGCTCCTGCGCCGACGACTACTCCGGAGTGGGCTGCCAGTACGAGTTCGACGCCTGCGAGGCGCACGTCTGCCAGAACGGCGCCACATGCGTCGACCACGGCGCCGGCTACACCTGCATGTGCCCGCAGGGCTACAAGGGCAAGAACTGCGAGGAGGACATCATCGACTGCAAGGACAACTCCTGCCCGCCAGGAGCCTCCTGCATCGACCTCGTCAACGGCTTCTACTGCCAGTGTCCGTTCAACATGACCGGCGACGACTGCAGAAAGGGTAAGTCTCCAGTGCCTCCTCGGGCCTGTCTCATTTTCTCATGCCCCCCCTCCCTTTTTCAGTGATTCAAGTGGACTACGACCTATACTTCAGCGACCCCACGCGCTCGACAGCGGCGCAGGTGGTGCCCTTCTTCACCGGAGAGTCCCCCAGCCTGACCATCGCCATGTGGGTGCAGTTCGCGCAGAAGGACGACTCCGGAATTTTCTTCACCCTCTACGGAGTGGAGTCAGCGCACGTGGCCAACAACCGACGCCTCCTGATCCAGGCCCACTCCAGCGGAGTCCAGGTTTCCCTGTTCCCCGACCTGCAAGACGCATTCCTCTCGTTCCGCGAGTACACGACCGTGAACGACGGCCAGTGGCACCACATCGCCATCCTCTGGGACGGCACCACGGGCCAGCTGCAGCTCATCACCGAGGGACTGATCGCCAGCAAGACTGAGTACGCCGGCGGACGCACCGTGCCCAAGTTTGCCTGGGCTGTCCTCGGCCGGCCGCAGCCGGACGAAGGCAACTCCGCGACATACGCAGAAGCAGGCTTCCAAGGAAAGATCACAAAGGCGCAGATCTGGGGACGAGCCCTGGACGTCACGTCTGAGATCCAGAAGCAGGTCAGAGACTGCCGCAGCGAGCCGGTTCTCTACGACGGCCTCATCCTCAACTGGGCTGGCTACGAAATCACCTCCGGCGGCGTGGAGCGCTCCGTGCCGTCTGTGTGCGGCCAGCGTAAGTGCCCCAACGGCTACACTGGACAGAACTGCCAGCAACTGCAGGTCGACAAGGAACCACCGCGCGTCGAGCACTGCCCCGGCGATCTGTGGGTCATCGCAAGGAACGGCTCCGCCGTGGTCACTTGGGACGAGCCACACTTCAGCGACAACATCGGCGTGACCAAGATCGTGGAGCGCAACGGCCACCGGCCCGGCACAACTCTGCTCTGGGGCTCGTACGACATCACGTACGTTGCCTCTGACGCGGCCGGCAACAGCGCCTCGTGCAGCTTCAAGGTTTCCCTCTTGTGTAAGTGACCTCAGTGCGGTGGAGAGCGAGCCAGAGACTGACTGTTTGTCTTCTATTTTCAGCTGAATTCTGCCCGCCACTCGCGGATCCCGTCGGCGGCACTCAGGTCTGCAAGGACTGGGGTGCAGGTGGACAATTCAAGGTAAGTCGCTTTGAGGCACCCAAATGGGGCTCTGACTAATCGCGCGTCTCTTTAGGTATGCGAGATCGCCTGCCACCAAGGACTGCGCTTCTCCGAGCTGGTGCCCGAGTTCTACACCTGCGGCGCTGAAGGCTTCTGGCGCCCTACCAGGGAGCCTGGCATGCCACTCGTCTATCCATCCTGTTCACGTAAGTAGATCTACCACTTCCATCCCCAGCAGGAGCCTAATCATGTTCATTATAGCGTCCAAGCCCGCACAGCGAGTGTTCCGCATCAAGATGCTGTTCCCGTCGGACGTGCTCTGCAACAAGGCCGGCCAAGGCGTGCTCCGCCAGAAGGTGTCGAACTCCGTGAACGCCCTGAACCGCGACTGGAACTTCTGCTCGTACTCCGTCGAGGGATCACGGTACGTTAGCCCAGGCTGCCCAGCCATTTTTAAAACCTAATCGAATCTTAAACCATTTCCAGGGAATGCAAGGACCTGCAGATCGATGTCAAGTGCGACCACTACCGCGGCGGCCAGGGCAACCGAGCCCGTCGCGCTGCCGAGAACGAAGAAGGCGGCGGCACCTACGTCCTGGACGCCGTCATTCCAGTGGAAAAGTAAGTACCCACCCTCGTTGCATAGAAGGTCCTTAGAAAGCGACTGAAAGTGACTGACGATGCATGCCCTGTGTAACCGTTGAACTTGTCTTGTAAAACACAAACTTAATGCAACTTTGTAGAGATACAGCGGACGACGAAGAGCTACGAGGACGTCAAGGTAGACAGCAGGCCGGCGACACGTACACCTTGGAGATTGCATTCCCAGCAGTCAAGTAGGTTCACTTGAAAAACACACACACCTCTACCTCTGCGCTTGGTGACAGAGCGGGACCCGGACTCAGTTCTGGTCTTTGGTCAATGCTAACCTCTGCTTTCGGCCGCGGGGCACGGCCCTCCCGTGCGGCTCCGCGCCTCCTAACTCAAACCTAACCTTCGCTTTAAACCTTTAACTTTCACAACTTGCCTAAACCGCACGCAATGCACGCCCAGCCCATTAACTGTAGCCTTAGTAGTTCATGCAAAACTTTAACATCCCCCGCAGCCAAGTCAAGTTTCTGATTCCATTGTGGTCCCTTTTCAGCGATCCGGTGATCCACTCGTCGACAGGAGAACGCTCCGACGTCAAGGCTTTGCTGCAGAAACTGATCCTCGAGGACGATCAATTCGCAGTCCACGACATCCTGCCCAACACCGTGCCCGACCCAGCCTCCCTCGACCTCACGTCCGAGTACGCCTGTCCCGTGGGACAGGTCGTGATGGTGCCCGACTGCGTGCCATGCGCCATCGGCACCTTCTACGACACGGCCAACAAGACGTGCATTGCCTGCTCCCGCGGAACGTACCAATCCGAGGCGGGACAACTGCAGTGCTCCAAGTGCCCCACCATCGCTGGACGACCAGGCGTCACCGCCGGGCCAGGAGCCCGATCGGCTGGCGACTGCAAGGAACGCTGCCCGGCGGGTAAGTTCCTCGACTCCGAAACCGGCCTCTGCAGGCCTTGCGGCCACGGCTTCTACCAGCCCAAGGAGGGCTCCTTCGGATGCGAGCTCTGCGGCCTGGGACAGACCACGCGATCGGCCGAGGCCACCTCCCGCAAGGAGTGCCGCGACGAATGCAGCTCCGGACAGCAGCTCGGCATCGACGGCCAGTGCGAGCCATGCCCACGAGGCACCTACCGCCTGCAGGGCGTCCAGCCTTCCTGCCAAGCCTGCCCGCTAGGCCGAACCACCCCGAAGGTGGGCTCGTCCTCAGTGGAAGAGTGCACCATCCCCGTGTGCGCCCCTGGCACGTACCTCAACGGCACCATGAACATGTGCGTCGAATGCCGCAAGGGCTTCTACCAGTCCGAATCGCAACAGACCACCTGCATCCAGTGTCCACCGAACCACAGCACGAAAAACACCGGCGCCACCAGCAAGGCCGAGTGCACGAACCCGTGCGAGCACATAGCCGAGGGCAAGCCCCACTGCGACCTCAACGCCTACTGCATCCTCGTCCCCGAGACGTCCGACTTCAAGTGCGAGTGCAAGCCTGGCTTCAACGGTACCGGCATGGAGTGCACGGACGTGTGCGAGAACTTCTGCGAGAACTCCGGCACCTGCGTGAAAGACCTCAAGGGCACCCCATCCTGCCGCTGCGTGGGCTCCTTCACCGGACCCCACTGCGCGGAGCGCTCTGAGTTCGCCTACATTGCCGGAGGCATTGCCGGCGCCGTCATCTTCATCATTGTGATAGTCCTACTCATCTGGATGATCTGCGTGCGGTCCACCAAGCGGCGGGATCCAAAGAAAATGCTAACGCCCGCCATCGACCAGACCGGCTCGCAGGTGAACTTCTACTACGGCGCCCACACCCCGTACGCCGAGTCGATAGCCCCGTCCCACCACAGCACGTACGCGCACTACTACGACGACGAGGAGGACGGCTGGGAGATGCCCAACTTCTACAACGAGACGTATATGAAGGACGGTAGGTAGACGATGGTCAGATAGCCCGGCGAGCCCGATTTCAACTCCGAGCTTTACCTTTGCAGGCCTCCATGGGGGGAAGATGAGCACACTGGCGAGGTCAAACGCTTCGCTCTACGGAACTAAAGAAGACTTATACGATCGACTGAAGCGGCACGCTTACACGGGAAAGAAGGGTTAGTTACCAGGCCTAAAAATATATTTGCCACCCCGCAGCCATTTAAGATTTCCGTTTAATTTCAGAGAAGAGTGACAGTGATAGCGAAGTCCAATAAGATTTAAAAACACACACAATAACAAAATTTAAGAAATGAAAGTAATCGATTGAATTTGAAACCCCACTCTCTTCCAAAACACACACACGATCAAAAACATTGAAACAAACGAGCTAAGGCCAATGGACGGCTTACGTCCTTCGAATAAGTCCCCCTTACACACGAATCACTGCCTAAACAAACACGGGAATGAATGAATTAAATACTCAAACTCAACTAAATTAACTTTTATAGTAGTGGCGTGGACGATAGCGACGCGCATGCGCACCACCCTTAAGGTGTAAGCCAGCCCACAAGTCTAGTTCTGACGCTGCACTTCCCATTGAATGTGTGAAATTGACGATGATTTGTACATTTGAACGCGGTCCATACTTTTGTTTTCTTACTTTCCTTCTTTTGTTCGAAATTGCTTAACGATTTCTCTCACGAACCGGAGAATTTCCACACTTAATGGGAAGTGCAAGAAGATTGTTTTATTTTTGAATATCAGCGGCGGGCCTTGACATCACATTGCATCCTCTAGCGAATGCTCGCCTCTGTAAGGCGCACCATCGCGCGAGGATGACATCTGATGTCAAGCCCTGTATTATTATTTCTCTAGACATTAATTTTAATTTAACAAATTTATTTATAAATAAAACGAAGACCAACACAAAACAGAGCGAGAGAGGGAGAGAGGGTCAGTCCCAACTTGTATGTCAGACAAGAGTCTAACCACACACACAGAACTGTACAAACAAACAAACAAATGTGTACGCCTTCATTTTCAAGGCAAAAAGCAAAGCACAACGCCAGCGAAAGATAAACACAAAAAAAAATAAAAACAAGCGAGCATGCACCACGCGCGCATGGCAATAGAATAATTACTTAAAAAACGAAGAGAAACAAACAAAAACAAAACAAATAATTGAAATTATTTTTTTATATATATATTGTAATATTCTTAAAGTAAACATTAATGGTAGTCGTTATTATTTTTATTTTTATTTTTTTGTACTATACATAAAACAACGAAAATTAAATTAATAAAAACAAAAATTATGTAAAATAGACTATTTGTTTGCACTTTTGTCACAAGCCTGCAATTCTTGGAGGCTCTGAGCATCGTCCATGGTCCTGGGAGCGGTGTTTCCAGTCATCAAGGTGAAGGCTCTCTGAAGGAGGCCATAAAAATGTCTACTTCAGCCCGTTTTGCAAACTTCCCGCAAGTGCAACTCCTTCAATTAAAGGACTACCTCCCTAAGTCCTTCCAGCATGCGAAAGCAATTTAATTTCTCATTGAAAAGGCATTAAAAACCGTACAAGACACTATTTGTACCCATTTCTGCTGAATTTCGACGCATATAACGGGAGTACTAGACGCGCACGCACATGCGTCTTGAAGACGAAGTCATAGCCTACAATCGCTCATAATTCCCTTTTTCCTCCGACCCCTCACTCACGAGATATTTCAAATCAAAGAAAGTGACTTTTCAAAAATATACCTGCTACCATTTCTGGGCGACTAGTACTTCAGAAAAATTTCTTGAAAAAATGCGAAAAATGTTCAGGCTGCATATTTGCAGACCTTGGACTCAATTTTTTTTGTTCGGAAGAGTTGATCAAAGAGTGAGACCTCGTCTTAAAGGCCACGGATCCTTCTTCAAATCCCCAGTGCGTCACGCAGTAGAAGGCCACAATTGGGACAATTTTGCCTCATTTGCTTTCCTAGCGTATGCACAACTTTCTTGTTTGTAGGAGCAGACCAACAAATAAGGCCCAGTTTGAAAAGGCAAGGCCTGCTCTTCAAAGTTCCCCTGCGCATCCTCATCAATTTTCAAGTCAATAGCAGTAAAAATCGATAAAATGCATACTTTTTTTCCAATTTTTACACAATTTCGACGCATATAACGGGACTTTTGCACGCGCGTGTACATGCGTCTTGAGGACGAAGTCATAACCTACAATCCCTCATCATTACTTTCTCCCTGCGTCCCCCCGTTTCCGAGATATTCAATGTCAAAGAATCGAAATTGGCAAAAATATACCTACTACAATTTCTGGGCGACTAGTACTTCAGAAATCCCAGCCAAGCAAATTTTGCGACCAACATTTTCACAAAATCGACAACACCTCCGAGAATCTTGTTCGGACCAAGACAAATGACCACTCATCTGAAAGGTCGTACTCAGACCTATGGTGGCGAGGCATGTCCTTGACAATTGGAATAACGGTAAAGGACTCATAAGGACCAAACGCAGTAAGTACATTTTTTAAGTCAAAATTTAACCAAACCTCACATAAAATGCAGGCACATCTCCTGGGTCAGCAGTTGAAAAGTCTGCTCGACTCTGTCGACAAGCCTTCGACAAACAGTAAACTCAAATGTAAAACAAACATACACAAAGGGTCCTTCTCAGGACCACACCCAAAAGGTCCTTATTAGGAACACACATCCAGACGTCCTTCTCAGGATCAGACCCATATCCATTACCTACCACAAATTACATAAAAAACATCGCAATGAAAAAATTCAATTCCCATACAAAAATCCAGCCAAAATACCAGGCCACCAGAATCCCAGCAAAAGCAGCAGGTATGCCCTCGAAAACAACTTGAAGTATGCAACGAATTTTGACCGGTGCCCACGATCACATTCGGTGCAAAATTCATTGCATACTTCAAGTTGCATCCAAGGGCATACTTGCTGCTTTTTCTGCATTTCTGGTGGCCTGGTGTTTCAGGCCGAATTTTGCCTATTTTTTGACAAAACAAGCGATCCTCGCCGCTCTGGTTGGTCGGAGCGGGATGGTCGGCGGTATTTTCGGCGGCACACGGTCCGCCGCTTCCGTTGGTATGCGAGGCGGTATGGCGAGCGGTACGGGAAGCGGTACAGAAGGCGGTATATGTGGCGGTACGGAACGCGGTATAGAAGCGGTATTGGGAGCGGTACCGAGGCGGGACGTGATCCCTCGGGAGCTCCCATGTGTGAGCAGTATGGGAAGCGATCAGCTAGGCGGTACGTCGAGTGGGACGGGAGCGGTACAATGTCCAAAAAAGCAACATTTTCATACAAAATCCCAGCCAAACACCAGGCCACCAGAAATGCAGAAAAAGCAGCAGGTATACCCGCGATAACAACTTGAAGTATGCAACGACTTTTGGCCGGTGCCCACGATCACATTCGGTCCAAAAGTCATTGCATACTTCAAGTTGCAACCGAGGGTATACCTGATAGCACTGCTAGCAAACTTTTGTCGCCTTTCCTTAATTTTTGATGCATATAACGGGACCTCTGAACGCGCGTCTACATGCGTCTTGAAGACGAAGTCATAAACTAAAATTCCTCATCATTAGTTTTTCCCTGCGTCCCCCCGTTTCCGAGATATTCAATGTCAAAGAATCGAAATTGGCAAAAATATACCTACTACAATTTCTGGGCGACTAGTACTTCAGAAATCTCAGCCAAGCAAATTTTGCGACCAAAATTTTCCCAAAATCGGCAACATCTCCGGGAATAGTGTTCGGACCAAGGCCAATGACCACTCATCTGAAAGGACTCACTCAGACCTATGGTGCTGAGGCATGTCCTTGACAATTCGACTAACGGTAAAGGACTCATAAGGACAAAATGCAGTCAATACTTTTTGTAACTTGAATATTCCACCAAGCCCTAAAATGAAATTCATAAACAGCATAGCTCCTCCGCTCGACAGATGCCAGACCCCTTTGACCAAAAGCAAACGCAAATGTAAAACACACACATGCACAAAAGGTCCTTTTCAGGACAACACACCCAAAATTTTATTTTCAGAATCACCCACCCAGACGTCCTTCTCAGGATCAGACCCATATCCATTACCTACCACAAATTACATAAAAAACATCGCAATCAAAAAATTCAATTCCCATACAAAAATCCAGCCAAAATACCAGGCCACCAGAATCTCAGCAAAAGCAGCAGGTATGCCCTCGAAAACAACTTGAAGTATGCAACGAATTTTGTGCCGACTGCCACGATCATATGGTGCACAAAAATCATTGCATACTTCAAGTTGCATTTGGGGGGTATACCTGCTGCTTTTTCTGCGTTTCTGGGGGCCTGGTGTTTCAGATCGATTTTTGTCTGATTTTGGTCGATAACGATCGAAATGAGATTTGGTGTGTGTGTGTGTGACTTACCTACCTACTTTACCTTTTTTTGTGTGTGTGACTACCTACCTTTGGTGCGATGGAATTTCAATCCTGACAAGGACTCTTTGTGTGGGGTTTTAATGGGGGTTGACTTGTATGTCGAAGGATACTAGGACCTTCTGAGGCAAGCAGATTAAGCTGCTAGCTCAGGCCGGTTGGCCTTCATTTTAATTTCAATTTTCAAGTCCCTCTTAAACTTTTAAGAGGTATCTCGGTGCCGTGGGTCAATAAACAAGCCCTCATCAAATTCTGTCTGCGTGTTCATTTGTGTGTACTCACTTTGGGGATGCAGTGAGTTGAACAATGAAATGCAAGTTTAATATCCTGCTTCAATCGCAGTTTTGTGCCCAAAAGGGGCATGTTGTCGATGACGGGTTCCCGATTGCAAACGGGAACGAACGACAGAACGATGAGTCCCCGCCCCGACGCACCAGCAACTTTATCAATTGTCGACGCGACGTCATGCCTCAGATCGCATTCGACTCGCGCAGACTCCAAGTGGAGCAGAAACAAAGCCCGAGTATGCATTGTCTTGCTGTTTGCTCAGCAGCGTCGGCGACGATAAAACGAAAACCAGTTCAAGCAAATTACGGTCACCGCTCCCGGGCGGGGGAGGGCCATCTCCTTCCCTCACACAAGTAGGGCACCAGTTGCTCGACGGCCACAAAAGCTACAAAGGACATATTCCCCCTCGAAGCAATTCGCCGCCACCCACACCGAGTTCACTCGAATCGCCCGCTTGGCAGCTGCAAGCGACCGAACTGCTGCCACCTTTATAAAGACGTCTGTTGAACGCGGTTCAACTACAGTTAGTCTGAAATCATGTTCAAGGCACTTTGGCTTCGTGCCACTTGGTGGCTAGCCGCTTTAGTGATGTGCAACGCGCAGGCTATCGACAACAGCGACGTCTACAGTCTCAGCTCTTCGGACCCGAAGTACGCCCACTCCAACATCGCGACGGGTTTCGTCAGCTCCTTGCTCGTCCGTAACTATAACGTCAGAGGCCCCCACCCATGCGACCGGGCGTGCTCCACAAACGGCCAGCTGGTGTGCTACTACCAGCTCTACCTGGAGAACTACGAGACGTACAACGCGCAAGCCTGCAGTCCCCAATGCCTGAGAGAACCGCTGGGCAATAAATGCCCAGGATGCGTCCAGACGGACGGCGTCAGGACGCCCATACTTTCGATAAACCGCCAGCTGCCCGGTCCGCCCGTGAACCTCTGCATCAACGACATCGTGATCGTGGACGTCATCAACAACCTCACCGAAGGCACTTCCATCCACTGGCACGGCATAGACCAGTCGGACTCGCCATACATGGACGGCATGCCGTTCGTAACTCAGGCGGAGATACCCTCGGGAAGGATGTACCGTTACAAGTTCGTGGCCAGCAACCACGGCACGAACTTCTACCACAGCCACAGCAACTGGCAGCGCGGCCAGGGAGTCTTCGGCAGCATGACCGTGAGGCTGTCGAAGAGGTTCAACCCGCACTGGATGCTGTACGACGCAGACCTCACCGAGCACAGCATTGTCATCTCCGACTGGGGCTACAACCTGCAGCGGGTGGCAAACACGTACCTCATCCACGGCAAGGGCTGGTCCGCGTTCAACGGCACCCACTACGAAGGCGCCCCGAACGTGTTCACCGTGCGCGCGCCTTACCGCTACCGCTTCCGGCTGGTCTACAACGGAGTCAACAACGTCCCAGTGGAGTTCTCCATAGACGGCCACGACATGTACATGATTGCGGCCGACGGCTTCGAAGTGCGCTCCGAGGCGGTGCGCTCCTTCGCCTTGCACACCGGCGAGCGCGTGGACTTCGTGCTGCCGGCCAACCAGGTCGCCGGGAGCTACTGGGTCAAGGTCAGCAATCCGCTGAATCGAGCCATAAACCAAGTCGCCATCCTCCGCTACGAGGGTGCCCCCGCACGTGACCCTCCCGTCGCACCGGACTTCAGCCAACGTCCCCCCGGGGTGCAAGTGAACACCTTCAACGTGGGCCCGGGAACTCCGGGGACGATCACGGTGGCCGAGCTGCGCGGACTGAACCCCGTCCCGTGGCCCAGCCGCGCTCCGTGGAAGACCACTTACCTTGAGATCGACGTGAACCGCACTGGGTCGTCGTTCAGCTTCCAAATCGACAAGATCTCGATGATCATGCCCCAGTTGCCGCTACTGATCGAGAAGGACCGCATCGACGAGGCCAGCATCTGCAACAGGAGCAGCTTGCTGCAGCGGGGCATAGACTGCGCCCAGACGAGCTGCGCGTGCACGCACGTCATCAAGTTCGACCTCTTCGCCTACATTGAAATCGTCTTCTTCTCCACGACGCTGCACCCGGCCCATCTGCACGGCTACCTCTTCCACGTCGTGGGCATGGGCGTCCTCCCCCAGCCGCCGACGCGCCAAATGGTAAGCAACTGGTCTCCCCTCATCCCCCCAGTCGTAGACGATCTCATTTTCTCCCCCGGCAGATAATCGAAATGGATCTCAACGGCCAGCTGCCCCGGAACATGGACCGGCCCATCATCAAGGACACCGTTCAGGTCCCCCGCAATGGCTACACCATCATCCGCTTCTACACCGACAACCCCGGCTACTGGTTCCTCCACTGCCACATCGAGTCGCACGCCTTACTCGGCATGTCTGCCGTCTTGCAGGTCGGCCAGCCCCACCAGATGCTGCCGCAGCCACGCTCCTATCGGCCGTATGCCACCTGAGTGCGACTTTCACGAGCGAAATAAAACGGCACTGATGCGTCGCCCCGAACGATTTCGAATTTATTCTTTGCGGCGCCGCGTGCGGTGGGCGATTAATAAATAATCCTCCCCCCGTGGGAGCAGAAGTAGTCTGTTGTGCATATTTGCAGTTTTCAGCAAGCGCTCCACCGGCAGTCTATTCCGCACCTAAAAACCGATTCAAATTCGGATAGATCAGGCATAAAGGGAGTGTGGCTCCCTGACGGGGGCGGTGCGCGGACTCCCGCCGAAAGCGTAGTCAAGGGCCATTCGAAGTGCTTTCTTAAACATTCATCCAGTCGCAGCGGGTTGAGGTGCAATATTTTTCTCGAGAGAGGTAGGAGGAGGGGGAGGTTAAACCCATTCGTCGAAGGTAGGTATGTATTCTAATTAGCTTTTGTGGTTTGCTGGTGAAAGGGAGTCTGTGTGTGGCGCGTTATCTCGGTTCAAATTTAGTTGATGCCTTGAATGGCTTCGTTTTGGTTGTGGGAGGGGGTGGGGGTTGGGGATACACATTGCGAACGGGTGGCCCGTAAGGGATTCAGGAACGAAATGAGATTTCACCGGAAATACGAGTGTGCCTTCAGACGTGTTCGTTTTTTCCTCGTTTTCTTTGCCTTGCTGAATCAGTGGCTTAGGTTGGCGATGTGCACACGGGTGTGTAACCAGGCGGTGGGTGGTCTGTGGGGAGCGGGATTTGGTGCTCGTCGATTGCGTTGTGAATTTGAAGTTATGCTCCGGAGGGATAGAGATTTTATTTTCAATTAGTTCCTGAAATGCGCACAACTCAGGGAGATGGTGGTCAATTATTTGAGGCAGTGGGAGACAGACTTCAGCTTCTTCTTGGGAACGTGGAGAGCTGGAGGTCTGCTGGAGCAACAAGTGGTCTGGATCCTCCTTTGGCCACACTCAAAATGACAAGAGATTCCATTCATTCAGTTCAAGTGAGACGCCATTCACTGCCTTTGGAGACACTGTAGAGGGCGAGTGGACGGTGAGTGTGGATCCTGAGTGTGGACGCTGTTAAGATCACTGATCAGAGGACGTGGCAGCACGGGGCTACTAGTTTGAAGAGCGGGACACTTGCTCGAGTTGCACAAGGCACCATGTCCTTCTTAGACTCGGCGACTCTGTGGAGACTGTTCAGACGCTGACCCTGCTGTGAAGGTGGATGCTGTGAAGAGGACAACGGACGCATGAGTTGAAGATAATGAAGGGGACTGATACACCAAATAGAGCATGGCCAAGGGCCACTAGAGCCGTTTCGAGGAATAGGACGCGACACACTTCCGGTTGCAACACAGGCTAAGGTTCCACAGTTCATCCAAAGCGAATTCAGAATCTCCTTCTAAGACACTGCGAAAAGGACTTGGAGAGGAAGAGAGTTAAGTGGAGGCAGTGGAGCAGCTTTGAGGAGTGGGGCACATGGTCGGGTGCCTCCAACAAGAGAGTCTTGCAATTCAAGTCAGACACCATTTCAGTCTGTGACTCTGTAAAAAGGACTGGCCAACGGGAGGCATCAGAGCAGGCGTTGCAGCTGCCGCTCCACTCTTCGGAACTGCCACAGGGTCTCAGTTTCACGTGTGTAACACATCATGCGTCTCCTCCGTGTGCCAGCCAATCGAGAGGGCTTAGCTGTTCGAAGCAGACACCTTCTCAGTCTTGGACATTTTCAGGCAACCTCTAATCACGCCCACGGCGGCGGCATCACCTGCTCCAGATCCTCTCCTACTTTCCAGAGTCAGTTCCTAGTCCATCTGCATGCAGACCACCATCTCACTTCGACGTGATGCCCTCCCATCCTCTGTGGATTGCAGAAGGCCCCATTTTGGTCTGTGTCCACACTCAGTCCCCACTTGGTAGCCCCTTTTCGCACGTCGGTCTCAGAGGCCTGCTGTCTGCCAGCTCCTTTCCACCATCTTCCTGCCGTCGATGTCTGTGTTGAGATGCTTGTTCAGAGACAACTCCGTGTCGACTCTAAACTTGAAATTGCAGCATTCTACTGTTGCTTCAATCCACTCCTCCTCCTCCTCCTTCTCCTTCTTCAGCTACAGTCTGGGCAGGAACTGGGCCTTGGCCATTCATTCCACTCCACTGCCTTCTATTTACCGAAACCACAGTCTGACGACACTCATCCCCAGAGGGACTTTAAAGCCCGCTCCTCGCTTGAGCACCTCCTACCCCCGCCCACGCGGCACAGCTGCTTCCTTTTGAAAACTGTTGAAGACCAATAAAAGTGCTGCCACCACAGACACAGCGATGGACATCGAAATGATGACCACAAATGACGAATGGCTGTTGCCTTGATGCGATGGGATGGATTTCTTGAAGTCTCATCGGCCGACTGCTCCGAGAGTCCCACAGAGAAACGACAGCGTCCGGACCTCGACAAATGAGTTATTGTTGCATTATGTTCGAGAAAACACATTTCGATGTCCCCGCAATAAAATATCGAGCGCAGGAAGAGAAAGAGAAAAAGCACACTTTTTGTGGTGGAAATCAAACAATTTATGAGCAATCGAACAGCAATGGCGTGGAAGGCATGGGATTCCGATGAGAAATTGCCCCCCCTCCTGGTTGGATGGGTGGAAATGATTTGTGTGCACGGTGGGAGGGGGGGGGGGGGAAAGGGGACACAGGCACAGCTATGAATGTGGGGATTTATGTTCGTACTTGAACCCATTCGAAGCCACGTTGATACCCCATATCTGAGTGACCCGATTCTGTGGACGAACATGAAATGTCGATCCCGTACATGTGCGCCTGCTGGTAAAACTGCTACGGCTGCTCCTGCTCCCGCTCCTACTCCTACTCCTACTCCCTGCTTAATCATCATCATCAGGCAAATAGCTGCTTTATTTTATGATGAAGACCCGCACAAGTAATGAAGATGGCAACAAGATGGAAGCCTCGTCACCTCATCCTTGTCGTCCTGCCTCCGATTCTGAAATGGGGGCACACAGTAACGAACAGAGAAAAGGGGTTTGTTTCTTTGGGGGTACGGGTATCATCGACAGGAAACCACATGTGAATGGAATACGCACACACGCACAAGCACACGCACACGGTTGGCTTGGATGGAAATAGATGCCGAGGTTCAAAGCGAAAAAGGCAGAGAAATGCGATCCCCTATATTCGCCCCAGTACGAAACGAAACTGTCACAATCCTGTTAGGAGGTTTGCTCTGCTCATTCGGAATTCCCTTTGACTGAGGCGTGCACGATGGTGGCGATGATGGCTGATGAGTGCAGATGATTGCCCCGTCGAGAGGGGGTGGCCGGGGAGGGGGCTGCATCTGGGTAGTGATTAGCAGGCGAGTACTCACTCCGGGATTTCACTGGCACAGAGCGAGCGAGATTAGAAATTTAAAGCTGTGCAATGAATCTGATACAACTGTTGAATAATTTAGAGGAGCAGCGCGGCGGTGCGGTTGGCATGCATAAGGGGGTGCGGTGTACCATGGATTGGTGCAGTTCACATTTGGTGAAGGGGGCGAATGTGGTCTGACACTTGTTTGAATTTGCAGAGATGTTTGGACAGCAGGTGGAGAAGAACGATGTAGTTGAGGTCAGTTCGATTTGTTTGAAGAGGACGAGTGGAGTGATGGGACACAGGAAAGGATCTGAGGAGGATGTTCTGTTCTCCACTTCACAGTCAAGGCGCCTAAGCACCCTCATGAGACAAGTGTAATCTCCAGGAGTGGACAGAATGAGTCCACATCGCTGCTCAAAGAATGCCGTGGCTGTGTGCCAGAAGGACAGCCGACCACCCAGCTGAAGACCGAACACCTGGCATCGCCAAGATAACATAGCAGAACCACTTCCTTCGCAACCGGAAACCCATTTCCTCACCAAACAACTCGCTCAAATTGAACAAACAATTTTGCCCAGTGTACACACGGAACACATCCAACTCCCTGCGCATGTCCGCCCACAAAGGATGCTTCGGCATCACTGAGAGGGATAAAGCTCCTCCAGCCAACGAGAGAGCGAGAGAGCATCCGAGATACGCACTCAGCATCCACTACGGTGTCTCAGGGCAACCGTCGCGCTCGTCGGCTATATTAAAGGACGATCGCACACGCAAACCCTTCAGAAAGTGAAAAGCTCCCCGTGCTTCTGGTTCTCTGTGCTCCGGTGGTGGGACCGTCGAAATTCCCACACAAAACCGCTACCAGTCGACTGCTCTCTACACCACCGATAGCATCAAACTCGTCGTTTCACGCGTCAGAGATACAAAAAAAAAAAAGACCAAAAAAAAAAATAATCCCTAGTGTTCATAGATAGTATGTATCCTTGTGATGCTCAACAAATTGTTTGAAAAGCGGCCAAAGTGAAGTTGAAGACGTGTCTTTTGTGTGCCACTGTGTGTGCCTCTGTGTGTAAGTGCAAGAAAGTGTAACGCCGTGACTCTGAAGTGTTTCCGTTCATCTGTGGGATGGAATATCAATCCTTTCAGTGAGTCCGTTCCGTCGTCACCTGTCGTGGGAATATCCAGTGCTGCGTTGTGCCCCGTTAATGAAGTGAAATCGACGACGAAGTGCTTGTAATGGAGAAAAAATCAATTTCAGAGAGAACGCTCGCGTGTGTGTGTGTCCTTACAGGGTCCATCGAATGCGACGGCGGCGAGGGGCAGCTGGGGGAGGTGGCGGTTGAGGTTGGGCCACGCAACATATGAACCCGGGCGACTGCCTCTCAACAAAACATGTACACGTCCTTATTACAATTCAACCAAAAAGGGGTTCTTCCCTTTTTCTGCGCCGCACGGCTCATTCTCACTCGTTTGTTTTGGCTCGTGTGGGGAGCCCAGCACTGGGGCGAGATCTCGAAGATATTTCTCTGTTGTGGTTGTCATCCATCCCCCCCCTCCCCCTCGCATGCATGGTGATTATTCAAATACAACAACTGTCTGTCCTCAGAGCCATCCCTTGCAGTTGCCATTTCAATTGGAAAAAAGAAAAATTCAATCTCGGTAATAAAATTAAAGCCAAATCAGATTTCGCTATCCGCGCTCTTCCTCGTTCCTCAATCATCCACTCATCGCGAAGTCTTCCATTCAGTCGTTGTCCTCTCGTGTCGGTCCTTGTGGGTGCTTGTAGGCAGGTCCTCGTTAAGTTCCCGTCCAGAGGTACCCACCGTCAGCATGCGTAGCACCGTCCCCATGGACCAGCGCGCGTATTATGTTTTCCGAGGCTATTTGTGTTACACAGCGAACAACAACGACGACGTCCAACCACGTTGCCTTAAAGGATTACATTCTCCTCATCCGACCCCCCCCCCCCCCCCCCCCACCCGTCATACATCAGTCAGTCCCCTCCCCCATCCCGCCACTTATCACGTCATTAACATTATTCTGCACTTTGGCGGACCGAATACAGTCTCCTCGGGGAACCCTCATGGGTGCCACCCATCCGCTATGGTAGCGCGAATGTGGCTAACACAAAAGTTTGGCGAAAATTAGATTCAAAACGAAAAAAGTTCGTCGGAGCCACGTGTGCAGGGCCCCACTCCTCCGTATCCCTCCGTTACAAATTCGAGAACAATTTAAATCAAAATTCCGACTCAGGTTCAGGCGTGTGGCCAGCTCTAATGGCCGAATGGGCGTTGCGTTCCGGGGAAAGTTTATCGTTACTTAAAGCCTGCCGAAGTTTGTGCGGACAGGCGGGGTGGACGAGGGACCGAATGGGGAGGCGATTCAGTGCGGTAATATTGTCGGGAATAATGACGGGAAACGACTGCAAAATGGGCACGATGCCAGGAATGATTGCCGATTGGGCTTGTTGAAGTTATTTCAAGTTTATTCGTTGACAGGTTTAAACTCCTCTCTGGAGTGGGGCCACTTGTGTAGATGCGAGGGGGAGACTGCTGTGGAAGGGATGGAGGTAGATTTTCGTTTCACGTTCATGCACTGATTGAAGGGGCCTTAGAGTGGTCCTGGGGGCAGACAATTTGAGAGGAGACACTTGGAAGGTTGAAGGTGGCTTGAGGATGCACTTGAACTAGAAGTGGGGCCACTGAGCCGTAGTGCGAATAGCCATTGAGCCTGCTTCTGGCGTGTGCCAGGTGTACAGTGAGTCTGTGTCTTCTATTGGAGGGAGGGATGAGAACCTCGTGGATTGAACCGACTTGGGAAGACACTTAAACCAGATTAGAGATATGGTATATTACTTAAGGTCTTCTTTCGGAAGTACAGTGAGTCTATGTAGTCTTTGAGAGGAAAGGGTGAAACATTCTTGGTACCTTCGAAACGCACTTAGACGAGCTTATCTAAATGTTGAAGATTTATCTAGAGCCTCTTACTAAGGTATGACATAAGTACAGTGAGTCTGTGCAGTTTCTGTAGATGAAGAGCCTCTTTGTGGCTTAGGTCGACTTGAGAAGACAATCAGAACGGATTGGAGTCATAGTGGATTTCTCTTGAGATTCTTCCTCACATATGATGTAAGTACAGTGAGTCAGTGCATTGTTTTTTCCTGTGGTATTTTTTCCTGTGGGATGGATAGTTGCCTAGAATGCACTAAGGCAAGCTAAGACATAGTTTCTCCAGAGCCTCTTACTTTTGCATTACATATGTACAGTGTGTCAATGCAATCCCATCTTTAGGTCGAAAACAAACGACTCTCTTGATAGGCAGTCGGTACTTGAGAATTCACTAAGAGCAAACATGATTTCCATGGAGCATCCTACTTGTCTACATCCGTACAGTGCATCCAAAGGAGGGCCCTCATACCGGCAGTCGAAGCACGACGCCGAGAGCAGCAAACTTGACTTACGTGCAGCCCATGTCCCATTCCAAGAGTACCTCGCCAAGCCCCCACCGGGTCCCTAAAAAGGCTCTGATGAGGATTCACATGAAAGTGTGATTTTCCAATCAAACCGATCGATCGATAGTAATTTCGCACCACCCAATAACAAACAAGCCACCGCCTTCAGCATGTGTTACGTGAAATACTGCATATCGAATGGCATCACACGGGTCCTTGCAAAAACTAAAGCAAAACAACTCCCGACTGAATCCCACCCGGACGACATTAAGTTCAATGGGTTAGCGTATCATCGGTCATCTTCATCCGTCCGCACATGTAGTCAGCCCCTTGGATGGGGTGCGAGAGGCCCTCTAAATGGAACCACAAGTTCGCCACACATTCGGTGAATTATTAAACACCAGCCAATTTATCGGCGCTCCCCCTCAATATGTGCGGTCCAACAGAAATTGATTAAATTTATTATCCTGTTTCATATTCATCCCATTTCATCCCCTCCCTCACGTCCCTTATCAATTTAATTAGGAGCATAAATAACTCATCTCATCGAGGACGACGCTACGCGGAGAGTAGAAACACACAAAAACAAAGCAAAATAAAAATAAAGGACCAAACCGAAGTTAGCCGCTTTATCTTCATTCACATTTACACGGAGTGCCAGGGGAGATGGAGGCGGTGGACGACCACAAGGGAGAGGGGGAGGGAAAGAGGTATACGAGCAACTGACAGCATCCAAGGCTAAATGCGGCCCCGCATCCACCGCACATCCTTGGAATCCATGTTTATATACGAGCATAATGATTACCATGAAACACTGCCGTCGCGCTGATGTTGCTCTGCTCTCCTTCTCCTCGTCATCCTCACCTTGCTGCGGCACTGGGTGAACTGAGAACACACAAAACATGAGGAAAGAATAAAATACACATACACATGTGCACCCCCACCCACCCATCAGCACCCATCAGGAGGGGGTGGGGGAGGCCTGATGATACCGATGATGGTGTATGGCTGCGCCACCTTGCGCCCACCTTTCTCACCCTTTCGTGCCCTTTAGCTGCCCATGCCACGGTACACTGATTCCATTTGGAATCATTTAAAGCCGCCGTTGCCCACCCTCCCCTAATCACTCATGAGTGAGCTACAGCCGCGTACAAATTTTGCGAGCTCGCGCGTAACACGTGCAGCTAAGCCGCGCACCTCCTGAAACAATTACAGGTGTGGTTGCATGCGAGAATGTAGACGTTTTGTGTGTTTTTCTTTTGCTCCCTCCGGTGCGGTGATACGTGTCCTGACATGGGGCGGAGGGGGGGCATCTATAAAATATTCCACACTGGCTGCCTCTGAAAGGATGTGTTTACCTAGTGAGTGCGCGCGATTAGATTAACTCAGCCGTTTCAGGGAGCCTACCTCTAACGCCTCTAACTCTGGCACCCTTAACACCTCCACCCACCGCCCACACCCACACCCGCTCTCCCCACTCCACAGCGCACCCATTTTGTGCAGAATGAGTGTGATCCGGTGAAATTGATTTTTTTAGGGCAATTTATTTCAACTCCGAGCCGCTGGCGAGGGGGAGCCACATGCATGATGTGGATTGAGCCGCTAATGGCGGGCGAAATGCCATATGGGGCGGGGGGAGAGGGATGGGCGTCCCTGTCGGTGTACTTAGGCATTTGAACTTTTCATTAGCGAGAGGATTTAATGCGCTCAGATGAGGTTCATAAAGTTAATCTTTAATTATTCCATGTGTTGTTGGCCGATTACGAGGGGGGGCGGGCGGCTTTAGACTGTCAAAAATTATGCGTGTGCGTGCGTGCAGAGGAAATGAGTTGGATTTGCGATGCTCTCGATATTAATGATGTGGGATTTTTCTCTCGACTCTCGGTTGATTGGAGCATGAAGGCGAAATGGAGCGGAAACCCCAATTGGTTTGCACGATGATTGGTCATGATTGACGCGCGTCCTTGGAAGGGGTGCCCGGCGAAGTGGGTTATTTCTACGTAAAGTCTGTTCCACGACTGTGCATCTGACCGGAAGACGCAGAAATTCTGTTCCGCGAATGGCCAAGTGAGTGGAAGAGTCATCAAAACGACTTCTGCTCCACCGATGTCCAAGTGAGCGGAAGAGCCATCAATTCGTCTCCAAGAATGGCCAAGTTCTACATTCTGTCCCACGAAAGTCTAACAGGCACAAATTCCCCCCCAAGCAGGCAATCCCTTTTCCATCCCCAAAGCCACCGATTAATTCAGCTCCAGGAATCAACAAACAAGCATTGACTCAATAACGAATTTAATCCTTTCCGCATCCAATCTTTCGGAGCACCCCCAGGGGCACCGCCACCCGACCATCAACTCGGTCCCTCCTCCTCTCGAAAACTACAAGGCAATTCGGCAGAGTTTCGATAGAATTTCACAATTTCGGCAAATTTTCAGCAGAATTTCGGCAGAATTGCTTGTCAATTAAAACTGCTGTTTGTTGGATCGGATTAACGTTGTTAAACTCAACTTTCCAAAAAGGTGAAAGTTCGATTCAAGTCGCCCCCCAGCAACCCACCCCGCAGCAGTCCACCCCCTTCGATCCCGAGCCTATAAATAGACGAGAGGAAATTGTTGCGAACGCCTGCAGGAGATGAGATTAAATTGTTAATTATCTGTTTATCTGAAGGTTCGGGGGGAAAAGCAAACCACCCCAAAAATTCAGATACACACCCAAATGCCAGGAACAACCCCGAAGACGAGTCAAAAAACAAGAACAAACCCCAAAATCCCGTCACTCATTACATTTATCAATCAATTCCCTTTGCTGCTTATGTAAACATTTCTTTTTCGACCCGCCCTCCCCTTTGGGAGCCACCTTTTTTCACCCCATCTGCGTTGGTTGCTGTCTCTTTTTTGAGTGAATGAGGTGAAAAGTGGTTGGGAGATTGCGAATCTCAACGCAAACGGATGAATCTTCGCAATATTTCTTGCCCCTATCTGTGGCCAGACCATTTGAGCCGCCCAAAAGCTCCCTAATCCGTCTTAATCATACGTAAGCCGCGCTAAAGCAAATCATTTATCACTCTCGCAGTGGACATTTCAATTTCCCCTCCCCACAGCGACCACGGACAAGGGCAGTGGTGTGTTAAGTCGCCACGGATTCGTTAATGAAGAGCTTCAGTCCCGGAGTTCATCTGGTTTAACCCATAAAAGCCAACAAACACAGCCTCCTTCGCGAAGCACTTCAAAATTCAAACCACGGGTCGCGTAAATTAAAAGTACAACCGACCATCAGCAACCAGTTCCAGCCTGTTCCCGATTCGTTATTCCGGGCGGATTACAGCCATCCCCGTCCCCTAATTTGCGAATCTCTGGGGTGTCCTAAGCCCAGTCGGACTACGGAGGGAGGACGACGACAATGATGATAATGACACTTTTGTCATGAAACTCCTTCTTCTCCTTCTCCTCGAAGGAGACGCGGCGGTAGACGTGTCGCCGTGGACATCATCATCATCAACAGGAGGGGGTGAGGGGCAGGAGGCGGTCAAAGCTATCTTCCGGGAAAATGCATAATTTATTTGGATTTCATTTTATTTCCAAGCAACATTAGCACTGCCACTTAAATTAACGTCTCATTCTCGTTCCTGCTGCCTGTCGGTTCAGCGTCGGTTCTCCTCCGTCCCCCCTGTTCGCCGGGCTTCATTACAACTCTCGAAATGAAGCCGTCGAGTAATTATTGCCGGATGGACGTGTATGTGACCGGTACTGAGAGTGGTGGGAAAGGACAACGGAATTTCGGCGCAGCGACAACTTCAAATGATAGCCGTCATGCAACGAGTGGGGGGGGGGGGGTTGAGGAATGAGGAAGAGTGGCATTGCTTTTATTGAACCATCGTTTCGTCCTTCAGACGGGCGTGTGAACGACAGGCATTTTACGCCCGGACACATAGATTGCAGCCGAAGTTGGAATGCTGGCTGCAGCAACGAGGAAGTACTTTCGGCCGGGAAGTGGGTTAAATCCCCGATCTCCTTATTCACGATGTAGACAAGCGAATAAAAGTGCATGCGGCAGGATAAGGGTAACGAATGCTTACAGACTAAGCTATCTGTGGCGAATGCAGTCACAATATACTGCGCGGGCAGCGGGCAGTCACAAAAAATCGCATGAATTATGGGTGGGATCGTGTGTACACCCGTGCATATCCGTTCGCCTCGATGGCGCTTTTCAGTTCATAAAGAGGAGGTGGCAGGGCTTTGCACTTCGCACACGCTCTAGTTCGTGGTGCGCCAGCAAAAAAGGGCTGAACGAATTTGCAATGCGATGCGATGCCGAGCACGTTTTCTATTTATATTCAGAGGGAGAGGGAGTGGAGGAGAGTCTGGTTGGCTGGTTTTTTATTTGGACACATTGCAGAACAGAGAACCAGCTGACGATGTGGTTCCCCAAGCAAGGCTTCACATTCACTTAAATCCGAATCCGTCGCGGTGATTGGCAGTTCCTCAAGGACTCTCGACGAAACTTAACTCGGTTTCCAGAGTCCTCTTGGACACCCTGCATCTGACAGCATCTTCCACACCGGAGTCTTCGCCCCCACCCCCGTGACACCAACCGAAACGAAGATATCTAGGATTATGTCCTCCTCGCATCTAAATCACTCCCAAGTTTGTTGGCGAATTTCAAATTGTTCACGGTAACAAGTTTCTCAGCAACTTTTCAACAAAGAAGTTGCTCTTCCTCCTGCTGCTCCTGCTGCTGCTCTCCTTCTTCTCCCTGGCCTGCGAACACATTCATGATGCTGAGTAAGTTTTCGAAAGTTCCTCACAACTTCATCATAATGGTTGCATATCACTTCCTGGCGACGGCACTGGAGCTGGCGCCTTTTGCAAGCGTGTCAAACGCTTCTCCTTGCCGTCTCGAGAGACTCCTAACATCCTGTGTAGGCCGGTGCAGGTGAAGGAGTTGTCGTCCCTTCCCACTCCCCCTCTGTGGTGGCAACGAAAAAGAAAAATGAGAGCACTCGCACATAGTCCACATTCCGATGGCATCCCTCTCAATACACTTGACTCCTACACAAACGGGGGCGCAAATGGGACTAGGACTTCGTTTCTTCAGCATTTTTGTTCCGCTTCCTCTTTCGTTATTTTGCCTCTCATGCGAGTGTAAGGAATGGTATTTTCGTTAAAGAATGTCATGTCCTATTTCCAATGAAAGGACCAAGTCAACCATAAAAATGCTGCGAAAGAATGTGCAAAGGATACGAGAGAGCGAGAGTGAGGCTGTGTGAGTCTTTGATAGTATTTGTATTCAATTGAAGGCTTGAGCGTTGGATTTTTTTTATTGCTGTTAAAGGGTGCTTGTACCGTGCCCTCTGTCGACCTCTGAGACACTTCAAGTAATTGCTGATGTCCTTAGCTCTGATTTGAGGGCAGTCCGGGGGCCACACATCTCCCGCGACAACATTGGAAGTCTATTAGTTGACAAATCATTTGTTTCACTTCGTATCATCCAGACATTTATCATCCACACGCGGGGAGGGGGAGGGGGCTGTGGTGACACTCACCGTCCACACGCACGTCGCAGTATGATCGATGGACCTTGAAGGGCACGTCTCATCTCTGTGCTGATGTTTGAACAGAGGCCAATTTGAACCTGACTCATCCGGAATCGAGGATGATTAGTGAACACTGATGTAACTGATTTTTCCGTTTTTGTTTCGTAGTCTTCTTGGGCGGGCGGTTGATTGAGTGCCGACGAAGATGCTGATGCTTCAGATAGAGTAAGGCAATGAAAGGACTTTTCCGGGTGAAATATATTTGGATTGTCGCCTAAGCTAATCGGATTGCGATGGACTTCTGCTGAGTGCCCGCGGAGAGAGACTGATGTGCGGACGTCATCGTCTTCATCATGGATGGCGAGAATCGGATTATCCTTAATGTTGGTGGAATCAGGTATGTATTCTGTTCTTGATTGGGATTATTTTTAGATATCATTTTGTGAGTTGCTAAGTGGGTGCTCAAAGCTGGGAGGGATCTGTGTGTTGCCTTCTTTTTAGCCATCTCATTTATCTTTGGGCCATGGTGGACTTGGCCGTTCTTGATCTCCAAGTTGTCTCCAATTTTGAGCAACGAGTTGACTTAAGAGCTTGGTGTGATTAATTGGGAAGGTACGACAAGTACTTTCCAGTACCCCGTGGGAGCTACGAAAATAGTGTGCGTCACCAGGCGATTCTCCTCTTTTGCATCAGCTCTCAAGCCAGAAGCCGAAACCCGTGTCAAATTCCGTGTTCTGTCCGTTCTGTCCTTTGGTCCAACTGGCCGTTCTTCCAATTGTCCGTCCAACTGCCAGTCAGCGCGTCCAACTACCCGTCCGTAGTTGCAACTACTTGGCCGTTCAAATACCCGTCCGTCCAACTACCTGGCCCTCGAACTACCCGCCGGCCCAACTACTTCCCCGACCTTCCAACTGTCTACCCATCCGTCCAACTGCCCGTCCGTTCAACTACCTGCCTGTCTTCCAACTGCCCGTCTATCCAACGACCCGCCCATCCAACTGGCCACCCTTCCTGCTGTCCACCCGTCCAACTGCCAGTCAGAGCGTCCAACTACCCGTCCGTCCAACTACTTGGCCGTCCAACTACCCGTTCGTCGAACTACCCGCCGGCCCAACTACTTGCACGTCCTTCCAACATCGCGCCCGACGAACCGTCCATGAATCTGTCTGTCATAGTCTCATCGCCTCGGCTGGTCTGTCCATGCGTTCAATTGTCACAGTCCTATGCCCCCTCTTTAAAGCGAGCTACACGTTCAACGATAGGCGCAAGTTCGTCTGTCTTACAGTCTGTCAGTCTTCGGTCATTTCTCGGAGCTAGATTTCAGTCCGTCTCGAAATCAAGACGCCCGAGAAACTGTTGCTGCCGACAGTAACACGCTGCCCTAGGGAACAGGCAGGTGCTTGCTTAGCTGTCGACAGCGTGGGTACCTACACGTCAAGTCGCAATGAGCCTACTTTGGCTTAAGTGTGCCTCCTGCGTGTTGGCAGTCAGTCATCCCAAAATAAGTCGAGTTAAGTCATCGAAGGTCACAAGAATGGATTCAGAAGACACATGACACTACTTTGCAAAATCCAGCGTCTGTCAACATACATTCCACATCACGGGATAACCGAGCGAGAAGCGAGAGAAGCTACTGAGACTTAAACTCCAGTCGAAGGAGAAACCCTCCAAAGTTCTTCGCCAGCGACAAATCCCCTAAAATTCGGTTTCAAACAACCCGCAGACCCTTTCGGGTTCCGTCGCAACTTCGTGCCCTCTGCGGTCCAACTTTTCCGATTACCAGTTCCATCAAAAGCCTGTCATAGGCGATTCAGGAGTAAACAAAAACTCGCCGACTTCCGGTCTCAAATCCTTCGGTCAACCTATTTGATCACCCCAAATGCTGGTCTTTCGCTTTTCAACTCTAATCAAACATTTATGATCTCGAAAGTTTTAAGTCGACAAAGGCCTCCCTTCGAGGTATCTGCCACTCCTCCAGCCGCCCCCACCCAGCCCCCCTCCACCGCCCACCAACAAATGCCTACAAAGTTTCTCAGCAAATAATCGAGGAATCGATTCGAGAAGAGGAACTTTACAAAAATCCCATATCCTGAAATCGAGCAAGAACCAGATGACACTAACACCCGCCCTAATGCCGACCGTAAAAATAATGAAATTGTAACTCCATGCCCTCCATCCCACTCTGCCGGATCCACCTATACAGCATTCCGGTGGAAAAAGTTTCGTTTTATCGCTGAAAAGTTAACGATTGGCTATTTAAAACGAACCGAACAACAAACAAGTCTCATCTTCGAGGATTTGTCTGGTTGCGATGCGAAGGAAGTGGATTTTTATGGCGCCCCTGCCCCCCGTCCTCAGCGGGGAGTGTGCGACTGCACTTCAATTTGTGTGACGAAAAACATGCGAATCGCCGTAAAACCGAAACTTCCACCGAGACGACGACGATGGAGAGAGAGAGAGAGAAGAGAGAGAAATAAATAATTTTGTCATACAAGGCGACGGCAATAAAGAAGAAGACTTGCATCCTTGATGGAGCAGGAAAACTGCAAAAAGGAAGAAGATTGTTTGTGTCACCAAGGCGGCGACGAACCATCACCACCACCCACCACTCGCCCTCCATCCTGCTGCTCAATGGCACACTTTTTGTGTTCCACGTAATATAGTTCTTTCGAGGATGAATCGACAAGGATACAACTTCTTCGATTGCTCTTTGCTGGTGGTTATTCTTCAGAAACTAGCACAACACGCCGCATCCCGCCGCCAACCGCTCCGCCGTTCATCTCGATCGCACAAGTCACGTAGTCGTGATAAATTCGATTTTGTGACGCGAAAGAGAGGAGAAAAAACACGAGATTGACTCCTCAATGCACTGGCGGGGTGGGGGACCTGAGTGCAGAGAAAGTTTAATCTTCGCTTGAGTTCAAATCCATAAAGGAAAGTTAACGCGAAACTTCTGCAGTTGAGACACCTTGGAAGCGGGATAAGCCGCAGAGTTTGCGGAGGAATGTGACCTGCGACAGGATGTCAGTACAATATATTTATCAAATGACATCCAAATCGATTGGAAATGACGATTGAAATCGATTTCCTGCGGTAACGCCGCCTGGAGTTTCGTTTGACGACTGGGTATCGGCACGAAATTTGAATTTCAAATTGCGTTTACATATTCCAGCTGCCAGGAGGAGGCACAGGGGGGTGGCACGTCAGGCAACGGCACGAGGACTTCGTGAATTCAAGCCGACGGATGTGAATAATTCTTGTTCCGCTGTACGAATGACCCGAGGCGCACTTATGTGATGAACACGAGAGGGGGGCGACTGCGAATATTGCCATCACAGTGGGGGGCGAGCTTGAGTGGAAACTGATTGGTTATTCCGTGCTGTGGAGTGCCTGTTGACAGGCACCGGCCATGCACAGACAGACATTACGAGAGACTGCCTACAAAGGCCTCGCGGTCATGAAGGTCTTCGGAGTTCGTACCATGGGCTCTGGCCTCTGCCGTGGGCACACAACTGACTGAATTCCGGATTCCGCAGAAGTAAGTTCCTTGCCGGGTGCACAATTGACTCACTGTGCGAATGAGTTCAACATTCTTGAAGGACCTCCCTCGGGGCGTCGGATTTAGATGGATTAGAAGTTTGAGTTGTTCTCCCCTCGCTCACAGGGTGGACGAGTCAATGAATTCCAGTGAACACTCATTGTAGACTATTCAGAGCTCAACAGACATTCCGCCACCAGGCTTCTTTCCTCATCAGTGGAATTGAAACCAAATCCGGTCAAGTGTCAAAAAAGACTCCCGCTCCTACGGCCGCCTCCGAGCCAGCCGCCTCACATGACACCCTCATTCAATTTCAGCAAACGACAAACTTAATGAACCCGAAAAATACCTTGTCTCAGCACAACAACAAGCGCGCCACAGAGACAGCCGAAGACGTCGAAGAAGTCAAGGAACCCGAGGAAGCAGACACTACCCACATATTTCAAAGATCGGCAACGTGCTTGTCCCTCTGTTACGCAAATGGAAACGCCAATTAAATGAAAGCTCGAAATTCAATATCCTGCGCCCAATTGTGCCGCCCGAACACATTATGCAAACATTTAGAGCGAGTCAATCACGAGACATTCCATTACTGGACCCTTTCCCGTCACTCCCGCCACACAACCCACTCCTTCGACGGCGGCAAAGGCGGCGAGGCCAAACAACAATCGAACCGGAAAGGATCTAATTCCATTCGAATCCACAAAGCCACAGCCATCTGTGCTCCGTCAAAGACTGCCCCCAACAACGAGGAAAAATACCAGAGAGAGTAAAAGCCGAAAAAAACACGATAATAGCGTGGAAGGTCTCCAGATCCACAAAAAAAAAAAAAAAAAACGTCTATTCCAAATATTTGCATGAAATACTAGGAGCATTAGGAAATCACATTAACGGAAATATCCATGCCTTGCTGGGGTTGCAGGGGGCAGCCTCTAAGTGATACAGTGGCGAGAGAAAGTGTTAAGTGGCGAAATGGGGAATGACTTTCGTATGTTCGTAGATGTTCTGTGTTTGATGTGCTGGCTTGTTCCATGACTTTTCTGCATTTTCTGCACCGCTCGTATGTCTGCAAGCCCAAAGAGGGTCATTCGGTGATTGATTGGACGATGAATGCTATGAATCCCTTCAGAATCTCTCACAGACTCCAGGGATGCTGATGACAGGCCTCAGAAGGTAGTCTCATCACGATCAAGGCTCCCGATTAAGAGAGCGCAACATCTACACCACGAACACACTTAACTCGCAGCAAGTTAAATTTTGAAAAATAGCTTACACCTTGAAAACGGTGCGTTTTTTGGTTATGTTGCCTTTGCCAATATTTGGAGGATGCGAAGATGCTTCTTTTAAGCCCTAAGCCATACCTATACGGCCACCGAAAGGTAGGAAAAAGTGTGAGAAAAGGTGTCCTGAAGAATTTCATTTTGAAAAAGCGTTTATGTCTCGAAAACGGTGTGACGATGTTGCATCCTTTGTGAAAAAATAATATACAAGAGAGTGCAAAAAACCAATCAAATCCAACTCTTTTTCGGGAATGTGGAGTCGGAGTGTGGAATAAGGAAGGTTAGGTGAGGTTAGAGTCGCTGACTACCTAAAATGTAGCCACCCTTAGGCCAAAAGTAGGCCCGTTGTGCTACCACAAAGATTTAGTAGATCATAATCCTTAACTGACCTGACTGATGCAAATCTCACTTAGTTCCGTCAAGCCATAGAAATATGGGGAACTTAACATCTTTTAGCTTCTCTTAGTCAGTGGCGCTAGGAAGTGTTAGGAAGAGCGACACATCAATCAAGGAGTCTTCGAGGAGAAGGCAAAATGTGGAATGACAAAACTCGACGACACTCGCTGATGTCATGCCAGAATGGAGCAAGACTCACTCAAAGCTTGATTGAATCTGGAAAGGGTATATACTCGCGATGTTGCCTTCAATCCATGGTTCCTCCGTATTTTTCCATACTGTTCCCAAGTTTTCGAGGACTTACTTATCAGGCCAACGGTCTAAGCCTATAAGACTCGCTGAGACTCTTTTTTGCGGTCCGGTCTTTGAAATCTATGCGAGTCTCTGAAGTTGAAGCTGGACATAATCGGATAGTCCTCGTGATGGGTCTTCAAAGCGGGAGGCATCCTCCGAGTCTCTTCCACATCTCCCATGACTGCCAGCAGGACATCATCGACAAGGAAGTCAACTACTCACTTCCTATAACCAAAATCAAATCAGCAGCAGTTACTTTCGCCCCCCAGTGTGTGCCGAAATTTGACGCACACGCACGCGATACCGAGTGAGGAAAACGACCGAACGAACGTTCGATAAAGGGTGAGAAGACCAAATAGAGCCGTCCGATGTTATCACTCGACTCGGAGGGCGCGCACAACAAATGTAATAACAACATGCGAACGTCGTGACTCGCCTCGCTTTTGCGGGAGGGAAACCCACCCGAAATCCCGATCCTTGACTGTATCTAGTTTTCATTAGAACTGTTTACTCAGTCAATGAATCCGCGCTGGCGTGTGCACCACCCACGCCGACGCCCTCGGATACACACAACACATCCGCACGTCGTGGTCTAAAAATAGCTCCTTCAGCTGGGGTCCTGAATTGCGGGCGGGCAGGTGGCGCTCGTGATTGATGGCTAGTGCTGGTGATGTTGCTGGCGGTTAACTTAACCATAATTTCGAGGATTTTATATTGTTTCATTTGTTACGGCCGGCGCTGATACCGTAAAGCCATTGATCAATCTTATAAACACCCTCCGCTCCAGCTGCTGGCGCACACGCCTCGGCTCGTGGCTTCGGCTTCAGTCTCGACTGGGGTGGTGGGCCGATGGCAATAATTTTGATCAGGCGAAAGGAATTCTTTTATTTTATCGCGATTACATGATGTTCGAATACGCGCCCATAAATCGGTGTCAGACTACGTATCTCCTTCGGCTGTGTGTGTGGGGAGGGGTTCGGTTTTTATGCGCCGCTCATAGATTTGAATTGACGTGGGGCCTGCGGAGTATGAAGAGATATGAGCGTGAAATTGTTTAAAGTGTGATTTGTATTTGCAGCAGACGCGCAGGATGGCGTGGAAAAAATGTGGGGAAACATGGAAACAATGGAATTGCTGCGGCTGGTATGTCAGACTCTTGCTCGATGAGGCACCGCATTGCGGCGAGTGCTGGTGCAAGGGCAGATAAGACGAACAAGCCACCAGGGTGGCGTTATTGATTCTGGATTAGGTCTCCATGCAGACAGCCCTTTTCGGGTTGAAGCGATTCGACTCTCGTGCTGACGTGGAGTGAAGAGAGTTGAAAGCAGTTCTCCTGGTTACCCTCGTTCGACTTCGTCCACAAATCGAAGGAACTCATCTCCACCGACGAGCCACGAACAATCGCACAGCTCATCCGCACAGAATTGCTGCCGGATTTCCCAGAGGACACATTTAAATTATTCGAAGGAGCAAATTCCTTTTGCACACACACTTCAAGGATCAATTCTCCATCAACGTCGTTTGCTCTTTTCGAGGAAAGCACTTGCAGCAGCACTCTTTGATCAACCAAATGGCTCAACCACCTCCTGCCCCTCCTCCCTCCTTGCCCGCACAAGGAGCACACAATTTCACTGTAAACAGAGACGGTGAGAGAGTGAGGGAGAGAGTGGGAGGGGGAGAAGATGAACAGAGTAGATGAATCAAAGGAGATATAAAAGACACTGCCAAAGGGGGAACTGAAACCGACAACACAAAGAAACTTCAGATAATAAATCCGAATTATATTTCCAAACTAATCATCCCCGAGATTCATCTTCAGTTTGCGCGGCTGTTGACGGTTTTACGAGCTCATTGCTTGTTTCGCTGAGCATAACGATGTGGTGGCTGGCAGTAATTATCGTGCGACAACAAACCAACCGACCAATCTATCGTTGGGACTCGTTAAAGTTTTAAGTGCAGTAGACGAAATGGAGAGGAGGTGTCATCAGCAGCGCCCACTCACCTGGCCTTGGACGTGGTGAGTGGAAGGGTGTTTGATGGCCTGACATCAGTTCCACTGGCGATTCCGGTGTCACTTATCGAATTAATTGGCCGCCGAAGGACCTCTCAGCAACAAGTGCGTTGGGGCTCTAAGCACGGTTAATCTACGAGTGTGTGCGGTGTGCTCAGGCGTGTGAGAAAGGAATTCCGAACCACCGTGGTACGTGGCTGGCATGCTAAATAGCCGAAACACTCAACTGCACGTAGTCCTTGTACACGCAAGGGGATTAGAGAGGGTATTAATGGGGATGTTGCCTGTCCCAAGTTTGGAAAAGTTTTTATTGATTCCCTGACACGGAGTGGGGAACACTGGGGGAGGGGCACACTGATCGTGATGCTTGTCGGGGTTATGAGACGATTGTCAAGAGGCCCGAGTTCAGGAGGAAGGGACGATACACTGGTCCTGTGCAGACGACGAGCAAGAGACGACATCCAAGTCCTTCCCAGACGGAGAGGAATGGAACGACACCCAGGTTCCACCCAAGATTTCAACGACGAATAAGATCCACTTCGCCTGAGACAGCCTTTGATGCCACCTTCCACCTCGACCATTGCATATTTCTAGGAGTCCCAAAAATGATTTCTCTGATTGAAGCTACAAACACACTCTGCCTGTTCTCCGGCAAATTAACACCAAATTCGCAACAAAAAACGGCTTCCAAATCATTAGCGATTTGAAATTCCAACCCAGCCACCTGTTGCGAGGACACAACGCAGTCGTTCATGTGCAAAAACAGCGCTCAATCGTCTAAAAAAACACGACAACACGAATTCCACTCAAATTCCACGGTGTTGCCCTCGTTCCCCCCCGCTGCCGCTGCTCGTTTGTGTACCTTGAACATCACGCTTCCAGAATCAAGACAAACTCAATCATTCGAAAAGCAATTAAGGATAATTTCAATTAGAATTTAATTTCAAGAATAAATCAAACAAATCAATCGCGGCGCCAGCCAGCATGGAATGGCTGCTGAGGTCGTTGTGAGGTTTCGCCTTAAAGCGGGGGAATTTTTTCTCGGTAATTATAGATGAATTGTTTGGGAATTAGAAGGGAAATTTTCAAGGCTCGACTCGAGTCCTGTGAGGCCGGAGAAATGCGAGATGCGATTTCCTGCGATTATGAGGACGGAAAACTTTCACGGGAAACTTTTTAATTAAAACCAATGAATTGACATTGGCCAGTATTTGGTTGGCCTAATGTTCGATTTCATTGTTCGCGGGGCAAAAATATTTATCAACGGAATTGTTGAGAGTGGGGGGAGGGGGATGGGGGAGGCCCTGAATGTTTCATTAAAGTTGAGGAAAGTTGCTTCCTTTGAATCGGGTAGTGGCTGTGAAGAGTGGGGGAAGCACTTCCCTTTGTTGAGCGAGATTCAAGCAGAGTCAATGGCACTTAATCTCAAATTGAGATTGATTGAGAATTTGTTTTACTTGTTCTCAAGGAGGGGGTTGAAATTTGACAGGATGAGAGCAGAAAGCCAGGAGATTGTGACGAGGGACGGTAAGACGCGATACAAGCTTGGCGAGGAAGCATTAGACAAGTCTCGCTTAGGTCCTGGTGGACGCATTGTGTGGCCGAGGGTAAAAGGCAATCAAAGCGATA
The DNA here is from genome assembly GCA_964034865.1 of Eristalis intricaria. Lineage (NCBI taxonomy): Eukaryota > Metazoa > Arthropoda > Insecta > Diptera > Syrphidae > Eristalis > Eristalis intricaria. Next base: position 763,312 of record OZ035877.1, on the reverse strand, counting down.
CTCAGCAGCATCCTTGCCCTACAGTCTGAGATGGACTTGTCAGGGCATAGGGCAAGGATCGATCCTTAGTCAGTTATCTCCAATTTCGCACGCCAAGTTGGTGGAGGTCCTCATTCACTCGCTAGACTGCACCAATGTCAGCAGCTTTGATGACTGTCCTCTGGTTCATCTTCATATACACATCCTAGGCAAGTCCCACTTCAGCCGACCAGTGAGCGCTTCAACAGACCTTGCTCCTTGGGTCTATGTTACCCATCCTCATGCCGGCAGAAGGCTTGCTCTTTGTCTTAACTGAACCCCGATTGTGAATGAAAATAGAAGGATACAATGACCCATCAACGATAATGATCTACTCTCGCATGTCCAAGCGTCCCAAGGAACCACCTCCTCATTAACAAGACTCCTTGTAGATCCCTTTTCAATTCAAAATGGAAGGTGTTCGCCTTTTCCCTTGAACATATCTGCACTCCACGTTGCCAGCGATACGAAAGACAGCCCCCACACCCGCGCCCTTAATTAATTACATCCACCCCAGGCCGGCAATAATTTTGTTTTTCTCCAAGATTTAGGCCAGTCCTCAAAATCTCACCGAGGGATCCGTTTTCCTTTTGTGTCCAAAAATAACATTTTTCCAAGAAGCAACCCTCCCCAGGATGGACCTTAATTTGAGGGATTATTTTTGTCGAAAATTCCTCGACCTCCGAATGCGGGAGGGCATCTGGCATGGAAGGAGGAGGTGGCTTCTCACACATTCCTCGCACACACGTCGTTCAATTAGCCCTAGTTGATCAAGATTCGTGTGTGGCCGAGGACAGGACAATTCAGATGACTTTCCGGGGGACTGGGCGAAACAGAAAGCTCCCTCCGCCCAAGTCACGTAATTAGATTCATTTTTTTTTGACTTGCCACTTTGGAGGCAATTACAAGAGCAACCAGTCGCCTTAGGGGGCTCCACTTCACCAACAACAAAGTGTGGAGGAATAATGACAACAGAACAGACCAGACACAGCGCGTTGCCGCCGCGCCTCGCCCTCCTCCCCTCTGCAAGAGAGCTCGAGGCAAATATTTGCCATGCATTCGCAGCAAGCAAATGAAGTATGAATGACGGAATAACAACGTGAGAGATGGAAAATAAGAATAAGAAGAAAAACAAAATTGAATCACTTGCGGGTGTACTTTCGCAACACCCACAGCCGCCGCCAGTCACGACACGACACACTGTTTGCATACGAGCGAGAGAGAGAGAGAGTATTTGTATCAAGCGGGAGCAGGAGCGGCAGAGAGAGTGGCTTAGGATAATCTGCCCTATTGGCAGCCAGGCCAAGTCAAGCAAGGATACACTCTTTATTTGAGCAAAAGTGACTACAACCACTTTAAAGGATGAAGCTCACTTCAGCTGAGTGCGCGCTGAGCTCCTTCATTCAGAGCGCTCTTCACTGGGAACACACATAACACGGACTCCCACGCAAACAGAGTCTAGAGCAGTCATTGTTCCCAGAAAAAAAATGAAAGTTTTCGCCAGAAACTGTGCGAGCCAAGATTAGGGGCTGCTCTCACACACACAGCAGCTGCGTGGCAGAAAGTTTGGCCCGTTTAGAGGGTAATAATGAGCTCACCTTATCGAAGTTAAGTTGTTGGTGGGGGTGTGTCGCCGTGTCGGCGCCCGGCGACACTTGTTGTCGGTTTTTGGATGATTGCCACAGTCTGGCATACATTCACTATTTATTCACTCATTGCCACCGCGTTACGGTCGGGGTTTGCCGAGGGTATTTAACTTGCAACAACCCGCAATTATGTCAAAACGCTGCCGATGGTGACTGCGAGCAGGAGACAGGGAGAATCGGGATCCTTTAATTACAAGGGCCGGGCGGGCATTCGATGGGGTAATCGTATTAAGAAAGTTTTCGGAAAAGTCTACGACTGAGACAGTCCTAATTGAGGACTAATAGCTATTAATATTCATGAGCGCGGAGGGGGGCTAAGATAATGGATTATTTTGGATGCTTTATGTCCTTTTTTCCTGTTTCTTTGTTCCGTTCAAATTTATTTGTATTCGCACGGATAATCCATCTCCCTTTGAAGTAGACAGCGACGACGGTGAAGGGACTTGGCTGTAATCCTTCGAGGATCCTTTACGCAAGACGCCCTCTTTGATGCGTCCAGTGTCCTAGTGGATTTGGTGGGCGGCCAATCGATTCAAGCTTGGAGATGGTAATTAGGCGACGAGGGCGGTGGGTGGCTCCCTTTGGACATTGTATTCGTTTTCTTTTGGTGGGCGGCAGGCGTGTCCGGGAAGTTCCATTAGGACACCGGAAGGGAGCGTGGGCCTCGTGAATATTTTAAAGACCACGCCAGCTGGAGCATGATAAAAGAATTGTAAAGTGAGTTCCTTTGTGAGCGGGAATCTTTTGAAATTTGCGATGGGAGGGAATTCGTGCTTCTCCTGTCAACGCCTGGCTGGGACTTGAGTGGAATCTCCAGGGGAGGGACTGAGCGCGCTTGAGCGTCAGCCTCGAAGAATACACCCCGCGACGCGACCAGCAAAAGTCCACTGTTCGTAAAGAAGTCTGCAAGAATTTGTGACAACGCCCCGACGGGACTTGCAAAACGCCACTCTCTCCAGGAAACCGACTCAAGTCGGAGCTGAGGACAGGCTTGCCGACTGCCGCAGCAGCTCATCACATTTCTGATTGATCTCTTCGCTGTGTCTCCGGGGAAGGCTGGGACTCTCCGAGGGAGACCAGCCAGACTCCACTGTTCATGAGGAAGACTCCAAGAATTTGTGACAACTCCATGACGCGACCTGCAAAGCCATACAGTTCACGAGGAAGACTCCAAGAATTTGTGACAATGCCGCGACGTGACCTTCAAAGCCCTACAGTTCACAAGGAAGACTCCAAGAATTTGCGACATCGCTCCTCTGTTTGCAAGGAATTCGACTCAAAGACGAAGTCTCTGACAAGAGGTCGATGCCTGGGGTCGCGTTTCACATCTGCCTTCGTTGATCCCTTGGATGTAAGTTTTGAGTGCAATCCCCAGGGAAGAGTATCGTCGACATACCCCCGTCCCAGCGCGTCGAACAGCTCCCCAGCTTGCAAGGAAATCAATTCAAACAAGGCCGGGAATTGAGGTAATATTTCCCATCTGGCAGACCTCTTGGTTGTGACTTCCGCAAGAGGAACTGTATCAACGACCACCAACTCCCCAGATTCCGCGAAAACCGAGCCGAACCCGGCGTCCCCGACAGAAGGACGATATCTCTCCAAGCCCATTTGAATATGAAAAAACCCCGTCCCTCGTAACGACATAATTCAGTGGCAGGCAGGCCAAACCCAAGACTCCACTCAAAAGAAATTTAATTTACAAGCAGGACAATAACTATAAATGTTCACCAAGCCCCCTGCTTGTGGCCCTTAATCCCTTTTGCTGACCAAAAGTAATCAATTTGAAAGTTTAAAGTCGTTAAACTGTGTTACCGGACCAATCCCCAACTTGGCCACCACCAGTTGCCACCAGTTTCCACACCGAAACTAAAGCTATTACCCGACAAAGTTTTTGCCTCAATTACTTTAAGTTTGGCAAGACTCTAGTCATAAACCCACCCCCAGTCCGTTCCTCCCTCTCTCAGCAGCGCATTCCATATTTCTTCTTTTTTTTCAAAATTAAATTAAATATCCTTCTCTGGCGTCGTCTCGTATACTTCCTTCGCCTCTCCACTTCCTTGAGTTACACAGGACCACGACTTGTCCCTCCCCCCACCCCCACCGTGGCTCGTCTGCAGTTGACTAGAAATAACCCGAGCATAACAAAAGGCTCGTGAAATGAGAGAAGCGAAAAAATGATGAACAAAAAAAAAAAAAACACCCATAAAATCGGACACAGTCAGCAGTAGTCTGCTTTGTGTCCTTTCAGGATGAGTACATCTTCGTAGTTTAATGCTACCTATCGCAACGGTTCCCCCAACCAGCGACTAACACATGTATCCCATTTGTGTCGCCCTATTTTCAAGAACCGCTTTTCACTTCCGCCTCCGCGATGCGATGGTGGTTGGGGCTCGCAGTCAGTTCAGTGGATTCACTCAGCCAGCCTCATTAACCCCACAGACGACGGACGACGCCACAGTGGCAGCGGGGACGGGCGAGAGGGCAGACTGCTCCTGATGAACATAATGAATACGCAGCATGACAAGGAGCGGACGAGAATCTCCGCAAAGCTCGGAGAAGATGAAAATACTTACAAGGAATTTTTTTCCGCTTTTTTTTTCTCGGGACAAGGCGGATGTAGTTTTCGTGGATATTGAGAAAATTCCTTGACAAAGGACCTCTAAGGACGAACGAAAACACACTGGATTCCAGGGGTATTCAGCTCCGGAGCTGAACAGGCGCTCTATTAGGACGGTCGAAGAGAGGACATCCGTGCAAAGTGGAGAAGCTTGTTTCTTTAGGAATTTAAATTCGCCGAGAGGATATCAACTGACAAGTGCTCACTTTACTTAGCTTAGCACGCTGTTTGCGCTGAGGGAGCTTATTTGAGGGAGAGTCAATGCCCGGAAGTGTCGCGGACACCAGAGAGAGAGAGGGTGCTCGTGAAGATGGTTGTGGCTAGTGCCGCGGTCCAAGGAAGAAAAAAGGTTCGCCTAGCTTGAGAGGCTTATTGATTGAGTGTCAGGTTCCCCCTAGACTGCATCGAGGCACTAAGAAAAGAAGAAGACCCCTCGATTAGATGTGGTTCCACCCTGGCCTCTCAGAATCCATTCTCGTGCCACAAACTAGGTCACATTGCACCCCTCCCGGACGACATTTTTGTTTGCATTCAATAAAATGTCCATTTCCTGAAGGGAAGGATGCTCAACCAGTTGGAAGCATCTGTTCACAGTCTCGATAGGGGTCTGCCACATCTCTCTCACACACACACGAGCAGGTACCATCAGATTTTTTGGCAAATTATCCGATCCCAATTTCAGTGCAATTTCCTTGGCAATTTCTGTTCTGCTATTAATTTCCTGATTATCCTGCGGATTCATGTACACGAACAGTTTATTTCCGCATTGCCCACGCCGCTCATATGAGCCAGCACAGCACACCGCACACAGCACACAGCACAGATGCTCGACGTCCTTTCGTAATTTTTGGCGTTTCATCGTTCCGGCATCGGCTTCGTCGTAAGGGATGTTAAATTTCTTGTAAACCTGCCAAATGGGAATTTTCCTTGCTGCTGCTTTCTGTCTCTGCTCTACGGTCTCGGGAAAGAAACCACTCACACACAGAGGGAGAGAGGATTTTGTCAATATTGGATATGCCTTCTGGCGACTGCTAGTCATCGTCTTTATCCCGCCACCCCCCGGGGGGGAGGGCATTCACGCCTAAGGAGTGAGCAGCCTTGCAAATGGAAATTTATGTATGTATGGTGATTTGCTCAAATATAAAATCAATTATCGTTCTCGTAACGGTGAAATTTTGGCAATAAAATTCCACTCTCATTCCCCCACTCCAGCATCCAGAGGGGTGCACGAGGGAAGGTTGTTTTCAATTTTTCTTCGCCCTCCCTCTTAACCAAGTTTACGGGAATGGCCATAATAAATGCGGCACTTCATGTGTGACACCCTTGTTCTGGGAATTGCTTTTTCCCATTTGCTAAACGCCCGCCGGCGGCAGCGGCTCCGTGCGAGAGAGGGACTGGCGCCTACTCCTGCTCGACATGGGGTGAGAGATTCGAACATGTCGGGCAAAGTCACTCGGCAGAAAGTCAATTAATTTCCTCTCCCCTCGCACATCACCCATCGCCGAAGTTTCGTCCAAAGACTATGTCCAATAATCATGCCTAATCACGCCACTTAATGTTCCCTTTTACGGATGCGAGCACTTTCGTGATGAACTATCTATTCTCTCGCTAAACACAATTAACAGTCAGTAACCACACTCGGTGCACAAATATTTAACCTCAATTTTGAGCGCCACAAAAACCACCAAATTTCCTTCGAAATTAAGCGATAAAATTCACATTCATCGCCATCATCCCTCAGCCACCCGGCCAACCGGCCCGCCCGCAAACAAAATCAAGCATTATCAGCAAAACCACAACCTTGGGTGTTTGTGTCTGTGTTCCTCTCTGACATTTGGCATCCCATTCTGATCTGGATTGGGAGCACTTGGGGACTGGTTTAAATCAAATACATTTCCAATACAAATAGAAAAAGGATGCGGAGCAAAAAGATGCGAAATAGCTGAACGCAACGCAATATGCCCAGAGACATTGGGGATTCAGCAGAAATTTATGACCGGGGAGTGTAGTGGGGGTGGGGTGCTCTGCCACCTGAATTATTCATGCGCCAATAGAGATATGAATACATGCATGAGTTAGTGTTATCCTTAAATAGACACTTCATTCGAACGAACCATTTAACTGTGAATAGAGAGAGCGAGAGAGTGATGGAGTGGGATTGGTCGGTGATTGGAAAGTTAAATCGAGATGAGATCGGGGGTGATTTAACTGATTTTTTACGAGAGAGCCGACGATGAGGGGGCTTGAAGTGGGATCAATTGAGTGAAGGACCAGAAGGAGGCTTCTGATTCAAGGGGGCACTGGTGGACTGAGGGTCTTGTGGTCCACACTAGGTCCACATTGACGTGATTCTTCGAACGATGAGGCGCTCGCTAAGACGGAAGCGGCTAACATGGGACTGGCAGTGGATAAAACGATGTTGATGCTGTCTTCATAAAAGTGAACCCAACAGCAACTCTTTGGACAAAGCAAGACGGGGGACGGTAGTTGAGAGGCGTCGCGGACCATCAACGACTTGGTCTAGCTTCGAGACGGTCAGGACATCACTCTCGGATCCGGGGTAGTCAGCGGCGCGCAACACCAAGGGCTGGGTCAGATTGTCTAATAGAATGCCCTGTTAAGAGGGTCTTCGAATCCGAGTCTCCTGGTATGAGAAGAAGAAAAGAAATTGAAGGTTGTCTGGACAAGGGTGACTGGAAGCAGGGTGCTCAGGGCCGTCAGTCTCAGTCTCAGTCTCAGTCCCAGTCTTAATCTCAGTCTCAGTCTCAGTCTCGGTCTCAGTCTCAGTCTCAGTCTCAGTCTCAGTCTCAGTCTCAGTCTCAGTCTCAGTCTCAGTCTCAGTCTCAGTCTCAGTCTCAGTCTCAGTCTCAGTCTCAGTCCCAGTCTCAGTCTCAGTCTCAGTCTCAGTCTCAGTCTCAGTCTCAGTCTCAGTCTCAGTCTCAGTCTCAGTCTCAGTCTCAGTCTCAGTCTCAGTCTCAGTCTCAGTCCCAGTCTCAGTCTCAGTCTCAGTCTCAGTCTCAGTCTCAGTCTCAGTCTCGGTCTCGGTCTCGGTCTCAGTCTCAGTCTCAGTCTCAGTCTCAGTCTCAGTCTCAGCCTCAGTCTCAGTCTCAGTCTCAGTCTCAGTCTCAGTCTCAGTCCCAGTCTCAGTCTCAGTCTCAGTCTCAGTCTCAGTCTCAGCCTCAGTCTCAGTCTCAGTCTCAGTCTCAGTCTCAGTCTCAGCCTCAGTCTCAGTCTCAGTCTCAGTCTCAGTCTCGGTCTCAGTCTCAGTCTCAGTCTCAGTCTCAGTCTCGGTCTCGGTCTCGGTCTCAGTCTCAGTCTCAGTCTCAGTCTCAGTCTCAGTCTCAGTCTCAGTCTCAGTCTCATTCTGTTCCACGGTTAAGGACCTCTGAAGAAGAAGACGACAACCAAAGCTTCAGGCGGCACGGTCATATACCAAGCCAAGCGTCTACTGGTCCAGTGTCTCCACCGCCTGCGAATCTCTACGACACCGCAACAAAGGAGACCCGCATTTAAAGTGCCACACACAAGTGGAGACGGTCCTCAACCAACTTGGCAGCGATTCAAAGTTCTCGCAAGCTGCAGATGCCTGCTGGTCCAGGTCTCCCCGCTCCACTCGAAGAAGAAGCGGAATTTATCCTCAAATTTACTACAATGGACAGGCATAAAGAAAACCACATGAATCATCCTTCCTCTTCCAAATTAAGTTACCCACCACCCTCATCAGCACCAGCACCAGCCACCCCCACCCGAGTTAACCACCAATTTACCACTCAGCCTTAACACGACACACATGTGTGCCCAAGTCGTATATTGTATTCAGAGGACACACTTTGCATGTGCGGCGTTGGAACAAGACCCAGGCGGCAGTTCGGCAGTTCGGCAGTTGCCACATGTTTCGTACGTCATAAAAGTTAACATGCGCCCATAAGTGTAATGTATGCACTTTCCCTCCCCGGGTAATTTGCCCGGGGACCAATTAAGATCACAATTACACCTGTTTTCTGAAAGTCGAAAGCTGAGGGCTGAAGGCACCCACTCTATGTGCACGCCACTTACTTAGGCACACCGCCGACGCGCCCGCCGCGCCGTGTAATCAATTTCATTTTATATGAGTCGTAGCACACACTTCCCACATTTTTACACTCTACACATTCTTCCACATTTCCCTTTTGCCATTGTCACATTTTTTTATTTCTCGTTCTCGTTCTCGTTCGCAGATATGAAACGTACAAAGCAACACTCAAGAAAATTCCTGCCACCCGACTCTCCAGACTAACAGAGGCTCTGGCCAATTACGACCCGGTGCTGAATGAGTACTTTTTTGACAGACATCCGGGCGTGTTCACGCAAATCCTCAACTACTACAGGTGAGTGAGAGGAGGGGGGGAAGCATTGCAACATGCAACCATTGTAACATTTCCTGTTTCTGAATGGGGGGCTCTTCTATTTCAGCTAATTAGAGTTAAGAAGCGTCGAGGGCAACTAATTACTGAAATTGATTGCATAATGGCATTTCGTCCTCGGCGGTCGTCCTTTTTTTTCTGCTGTGCGCGAGTTCATTCGAGTGGATTGTCGTCGGTTCGACGGAAAAGTCCTCTTAAGCTCATTTAATGTTTTGTTTCCCCATTCGCGAGCAATAACAAAAGGATTAAAGCAAAATTACAGCGATGACAGGACACAGCCGTGCATCCTCGTGTCAGTGGGTCTGTGTGTCAGTGCTTTTGTGCTCCCTTATCGCTCATATCGAAGCCGATAAAAATCACTTTAGCCGAGGGAGTCAATGAAGTCCTTTGGATGGACTCTTGATTGATGAATGACTCTTCAGACTTTTTACTGACACAAAGACCAAGGGGAGGTCGAGAGAGGAAATCACTTTCATTCCTCTTTTTTGTGTGTCCTGTGTGTAAAGCTGACTGACAGGAGGGCGGGCGGGAGCTCTGGTTTATTAATGGCCCTTTCAATATCTTCCATTGATACCGACGAAGAGGATCGAAATCATTTTCATATCCCTCCCCTGCCCCCGACCCGTCATCGATGCGGCCTTTGAGAGGTGATAAGCTGCGGTGGCCAGGAATTGGTGGTGTTTCAGTGACACAATAGAGACTTAAAGTTTGATGAAAAATTCAGTACGGCGAGTGGGGTGGAGTAAACCACAGTCAAGTGCAACAAGTCTACCACCCCCTAATGACTTCTGTCCTCAATTGTTGACCACTCACTGCCCCGCCCCCACCTCAGCTCTGACTACACGATGCACTCTCTGAACTGAAACTGTGGACATTTTAATAGCCTCGACAGCGAAACAGGGAATTGCACTTAAAACCGATTTTAACGACCTCCCTTGCACACTCCCACACACACGTCGGTGAAAATTGAAATCCAGCCAACACTAGCCACTTGTCCATAGCGCTCTTAAAATCAAAATCAACCCATATGACTCAATGTCCTTCCCGGGGCCCACAAAACCCATTCAAATTCCACCAAAGACCACGTCATAAAGTGCCCACTCTCTCTCTCTCTCTCCCTTTCTCGTCGAGGGATTCCTTATGCGAATGTAATTGGAACGCCAATTACTTCCACAGTCCCACATGAGACCGATTGTACGTCGTGGCAGAGCAGAAAAAACAAGCGAAATTGAAAAACGTTTTGTCGAACGCAATTCGAAATCTCAATCTCTTCCGCCGCGCCGCCCTTCGGATTTACTTCAAAAGTTCACCCCGCCCAGGTCTGTTGTTTGCCCCCTCCTTCGAAGGATGTCTGTTCCGCAAGACGTGAAAACAAATGAAAGACGCGGAGGACAACGCAGTCGAGTCCTGTGGAGTATGAAGTGAATCATTGAAAGTCTCCTCGGCGTTTTTGTGTCTCTCCGAAAAAAATTGCTCATTTCTGCTTCAGGAATCTCGAACGGCAGCGCTGACTGCCAAAGAAAGGAGCAATTCCAAGTAATTTCATTTCATACCAAAGGGATACACTGTGGCTCGAAAGTGTGATTCAACTTGATAACAGAGTTGGTCTATGGGCTGGCTTGACCCCAGCACACTTGGAGTGCGGAACTGGAGCTAGCAGGCTAAGGATGGTGTCACCTGGAGAGGCTTGTTGGTTGAGACAAAGATCCTTCCCGGACTGCAGAGCCGTCAGAAACCGAAGTCAGTGAAAAATGATAAGTTCCTGTAATCTCCATGTGTGTCAAATTAAACAGAGACAGAGATTCGGATTCCCAAGTCCATGTTCACCGAGTTCGCGAAAATTGACCCACCCTCAAGTTCCACTGTTCTGTTCTAGGTTTTCCTTCAAAAGTCGGTAAAAACTAAGAGTCAATGGCTTGAAAAACACACCCAATCTCGTACCATCCGAAAACAAAAAAATCTTCCAGTGGTGCACTAATTTTGCTCCCCACTGTACTTAACAGACACGTACCCAAGCATGTCCCGAAACATATTTAACGTTTTGCGCAAACAATAAGACGTGAAATACAAATATCAATAATAATAACAATGAGTGCGAACGGCGAGTGGTGTGTGTGCGCGCGACAGAGCCAGCGAAACAAGGACATGCGTTTTTTCCTCTCCATCCTGCCATCCTGTCATTCGGCCACCCCCGCGTGTAGTAATGGAAACGATGAAACAGCATGTTGTGATGAGCACTTCCACCGGGCTGCTGTTCTGCTCTGCACTCTCCGCTCTCCACTCTCGGTTCTCCATTTTTATTTCAATTATCAAGGACTCGAGCATTCATTTGATATTTATGTCTGTGGTGAGTTCCACTTTTAAGGACATTCCTCCGCGCACTTATGGACGAACCATATTTTTGAGTAAAAATCCTCGTAGTTTCCTGCCAGGATTCTCGCGTGTGTGTCTATGGCGCGAAATGAGGTGCATTTAGAGCGTGCATGCATTTGCTGAGACATCCTTGTTATCTATGTCCTTCCAAGTGAATTGACGTCACTCTCACGTCCTTCGCGAGTCGGGGTGGGACCTGGAGTCCCTCAGACAACCAAAGTAATTTAACGTCTTTAATTTTCAAATTCCTCGCAAGCTCGGGAGGTTCACGTTGACGTCTGCCAGGCACGCCCTAGAACGGTGCGGTCCTGAGGATCTCTGGCATTCCGGAGTCCTTATTAAGGAGCGTGAGAGGATAAATTAACTGGCGTCGGAATGGAAGGGAATATATCACGTTTGCATTTGCAGAAGGAATCGTGGCGCGTACGTTTATTTTTAACCCTAATTTAAAAAGACTTATGAGGCTTGGCGGGGCAATAAAAAATGTGGTGGGGGGAGACGCGTGATCATGAGAGAGGCAGGGATGGGTGGACCATCTGTCAAGTAGAGGAGCAATGTTCTCTGGCGAAGCGGGAGACTGTGGGTTGTCTTTGTTCCACATTCCACAAATTTTGTTTGTTGAAACACGACCTCTTGCGGCTTCTACTCGATCTACTGTGAGATCCATGGTGGCGCTGTGTGCTCTTCCCCGAAGGGCAACTCCGACTGCCGGTCGACGTGGCCTCTCAGAGTCACACATCCTTTTTGACACCCGATGAGCAAAAAATGAGTCTCGTCGTTCAACAGTGGGTCGAGTGGCAGTTCCCTGTCCTAGCATGATGGACAGTACCACGATCTAACCACCAACCCTTCTCCGAAACCGATTTCCGTACACGATTCCTGGTTCGAGGGAAGGGCTTGAGTGCCAAGAGTGATTCAAAGAAGCCCGGAACGCGTTTAACTGATGAGAAGGACCCGTTCCACTGACGAGGAGGACCCCTCTTCGAAAGATTCGTGGCACTCAAGCCTTGTCTACACGATGCAACAATGTCGCAGAGACAAGAGAAATGTGTTAGCGAGAGAGGCGAGCGTTGTGGTTTTCTGTGGGAAAGATTAAAGGAGGAGGCAAGTCTAGTACGTCACACCTCCCCTGCTAGCACAGTCACCACGATAGTGGTGCATTACGACGAGGTAGGTAGGTTGGCAGTCAGGGCCTTGGGCTCACTTAGACCTGCGAAGAGAAGCTCCGAAGAACCGACAGCAGCGCTTGAAAAACTGGGGTGACTGCGATAAATGAAGAGTCTGCTGTATTCCTCTAGCCAGGCACATAACGTCGGACACCAAAACGTTGTCAGGTTATGCAGTCAAACTGACAGCTGTCAGCGAAAAGTCCTCGTTTTTGTTTCATGTCCCATCACATCGCGGAAGTCATTTCAATTGATGGCCTGCCATACGATGTGAAAAGTAGGAAAAAATCCTGGCAATTGTGAGCTCGTAAAAGCCATCAAAAACACACTGAAGCCCTCTGAATTAAATGACGTGCAGTGGGTGAGCCCAAGCCCCACGATGTGTCTGCCCCCTGTCATGTCGCCGTAAAATATTCACATTAAATTTTAAAAATGGGACACTGAGCATTTGAGGTCCCCTTTTGATGGCCAGCCCATGTTGGACTCGAAAAAAACAGGTAAATCTGAAGGGATTCAGACGAATGGACTCCGAGGAGGAGTGGTGTTTTCCCGGACTCACCGGCGAACAGGTGAACAGCTGACAATGGCAAATGCCGGCCCACCTCAGACTCAGACACACGTCAAAGCAAACACTAGACGAGAGATAGAGAGAGAGAGAACGAGCGAGAGCACACAGACGTCAGCAGACATTAAATCTAATTGAATTGCACACACACGCTCTACACTTAATGACATCTGCAAAATTCTCAACCAAGTAATTAACCAAAAGCGAACACAGCACGTTCCGGACCCAAATGGCGGCGGCGACGACGACGGAGACGACGCTGGCTAGCTCTCTGTTAGCTGCTGTTTGCCTTCAGCTGTAAGCTGTTAGATGTTGGCTCTTTGGCGGTAATGCCACGCTCTTTGACCTCTGAAATTATACTGTCAATGTTAATTATACTCCGTTTGTTTGTGTGTACGGATGCGCGTACATGTATGCAGAGTCATGTTCTAATTTGCATGCACTAATGCGGAGAAGGATTCACTTGTCCAACTTCCCGCCGCCGACGTCTCCGCCGCGCCATGGGGCGGAAGACAGACGGAGGGAATGGAAAAACGAGATGTTTGCAAGGCGAAGCATACCCCCAGGGGGCGGCGAGTGGGCAAACATTTTTATCCCAGCCACGAGAGCAGACAAATGGAGGGGTTTCTCTGAGTGGTGGAGAAATGGAATTAAAATGAAATTATTTGCTGAACTTTGCGCGAGAATAATTAGTTTTCACGTTCTGTACGTCCTCTTACATCAGCCGTGTCGTTTGCGCTATTTTTAGGACCGGAAAGCTGCACTATCCGACCGACGTTTGCGGACCACTGTTCGAGGAGGAGCTCGAGTTCTGGGGACTGGACTCAAATCAGGTAGAACCTTGTTGCTGGTCAACGTACAGTATACATCGAGATACACAAGTGAGTTCGCGAACACCTGTGACCTGTGACATCCCCTATAACTCTGTCCCTCTCCTGTTTTTCCAGAATACCTTAGCAATTTTAGATAAATTAGATATTGAAAATGAGAAGCCATCGGAGGAGCAGATCGCCCGACTCTTCGGTTTCGAGGAGGCGCTCAGCAACGGCGAGCTGAACTGCTGGCAGCGTATCAAGCCGAAGGTCTGGGCCCTCTTCGACGAGCCATCCAGTTCAACAGCAGCAAAGGTAGCCGTTGCCGTTGAAGTGGAATCTTTTAAGATAACTCTATGTGTAATTTCAGATTGTAGCCAGCATGTCGGTGTTCTTCATATTCGTTTCTGTGATATCATTCTGCTTGAAAACGCATCCGGGGTTTCGGGTCGACTTCCCGGATGAGCCGTCCCTATCATCGGCTCCATCCGCACCACTGACGACCGCATCCAATCCATCAGCGCCACCGCAGCAGCAGCAGCACCAACATTTGGCATTCAATGCGACAGCGTTCGCTGCAGCAGCGAATAACACTAGCAAAACGGAGCTCACTGCCGGCAATCTTAGCAACGTCTTCGATTCGTCCAATCTCACGTATAAAAGTTCCAATCGGAAGCGACTAAAACGCTCCGCCTTCAATGACAGCGAATTGAGTCAGATGTTCGAGCAGAAGATGCTCGGCACCGCTCGCCACCACCACGGATGGCACGAGTCCTACGGCCAGCCGCATGGAGCCTTCTTCTACGTCGAGCTGGTCTGCAACGTCTGGTTCTTCATCGAGGTTATCATTAGATTAATTGTGAGTACAACTCGGCGGGGGGGTGAGGCAATGGGGAAGGACTCACGTTCCGTTTTAGGTCTCGCCGAACATTTGGCAGTTCGTCAAGTCGCCCGTGAACATCATCGACTTCACGGCCACGCTGAGCTTCTACACGGACGTCATGCAGCGCATGGGCGAGCACACCGGCCTGCTGGAGGCGTTCTCGATAGTCAGGATCATGCGGCTGTTCAAACTGACCAGACACTCGCCCGGCCTGCGGATCCTCATACACACCTTCAAGGCATCCGCGAAGGAGCTCACGCTGCTGGTGTTCTTCCTCGTCCTCGGCATTGTGTTCTTTGCCAGCTTGGCCTACTATGCGGAGAAGTTGCAGGTGAGTGTGAGTTTTGAGGGAGAGACGTAATTTTGCTTTTACTCTATTTTTCTGTAGGACAACCCAGAAAACCAGTTCAAGAGCATTCCCCTAGGTCTCTGGTGGGCCATCGTCACGATGACAACCGTTGGCTACGGAGATGTGGCGCCTAAAACCTATCCCGGAATGTTTGTAGGCGCTCTGTGCGCCCTAGCCGGTGTATTGACGATAGCACTACCAGTACCTGTCATTGTTAGCAACTTCTCCATGTTCTACTCCCACACTCAGGTCTGTACACACACACACACACGCTCATACACGAGAAGTTGAGATCGAAATAAGTCACTTTCTCCCTCCCCCACAGGCACGTTCGAAACTCCCGAAGAAACGTCGGCGAGTCCTGCCAGTCGAGCAGCCTCGGCGCAAACGTGACCAAGGCCCGCCGCCGCGACGGACCAACGCCATCAAGCAGCAACATCATGCCCATCAGCCGGCAACCGTTGCCGCACCGCCACCCATCTTCAAGGACCCATTCGGGAGTGCAAAAATAGGTAAAGCTTGCCCCATCTACCCCACTGAACTCCAAGAAAACACACACCACATATGAATAGCTAGAACCTAAGCAAACGAGCCCCCAAAACTATGCTAATGTACTTATGTGTATCCATGTACCTCCATGTGAAAATGTATCCGTATCAAAATTTCTGTGTACTCTCTTGCCAATGTGAATGCCAAAGAAAGCCAGCCTGTCAAAGCATAAACAAACAAACAAACAAACAAATCTCTCTCGTATGTATCATTTTTTGTTCTGTTCTTCTCTTCTGTTTTTTTTGGGTTTCTTTTCCGATTCTGATTTCTGTTCTGTGATAAAACAAACAAACACACCCACTTGACTGTACTCGCCTCCGTCTCATGAGTAAACTAAAACCAAACAAACCAAAACTTTTACAAATCCCTCCCGCACCCGACACATGCTCGCGCGCCCGCGCCTACGCGTCACAACCACCCCAGGCACTGTGAATGGAGTTAATGTAATAGGATTAAGTATTCAAGGTCCATCAGTGCCTCTAGCCGCTGTTCTTAGATCACCAACCGGAGTGACGTCGCACTGTAAGTTTTCAAATTTGAAACATCCACCATCTCTCTTCTCTCTCTCTCTCTCTCTCTTCACAACCATTCACTATCCCCAGCCCGACCCCGACCACCGCAGAAACACTTTTCCATTTTTTTTTTTTGCAACAAAACCACCTGCCGCCAGCGCGCCGCAATCATCACCTATCACGGCCCAGCTTCTCTGAGCACCGCAAACCGAAAGAGTGAAGCCGAACTGACACAATTTGCATTTTTATTAGTGAATAGATCCATTCCCATCCCCCTCCCTGGGCAGAGGGGGGATTGCATGCAAATCTAGTCCCTTGATTTTTGTTTTTCCTTTTTTTTTTGTCTTTCGTTTGCCCAGAGATCCACCCGCGTCCCGGAGAGATGAGCTTCGGGGATTCTTTCTTCCACTTCATTTCAGTTCATTATTCATGGAGTTTCCTTCTGCCGCTTGTTCGTTCGTTGTTCGCGGGGACAGTGGAGAGACGACTCCTCGGGAAACAGAAACTTCCCAAACAACGGGAACACGAAGGCGAACACGAAGAGCGCGCGGAAAACTGCGGAATCCATTGAATTATGTAAATAATATTCCCGTTTGGTTGGCCGAACTGCGAGTGCGCTTGCCGCCGCCTGTCGCCTGTCCTTCTATGGTGTGTCCTTTTGCATGGTAATGAATTTTCCAGATGGTTTGCGCGCTACTTGCTACTCCTGGCGCTGCTGTTGCTGGTGCTCCTGTTCGACGCCAGTCCAGTGACAAAAGCAAGAACTCGATTCAAGTTGAAAGTTTTCATTGACAATGAATTTAAGTGTCAGGAACATGCATCTTGGGGAGCGACGACGATGATGAGGTGGGGCATAGAAAGGTGTGACGGCGAATACACCTTGAGGTGTCGCGTCTAGTTTGTCAAGAGGCGGCTTCAGACTGATCTTTGAACAACTTTAGTTGGAATCGTGCAAAAGTGGAGGGAGGGCACATCAACGACGGCAGCTTCATTTAAGAAGGACGCGAAATGATAAAGTACAAATAGTTGGCAAGAAATTGGGAAGGATTGACGTACAGTGACCAGTTCGGACAGCTCCCTCAGGCGGACTGATGACTTACGAGCTTCCACTCATTGAAGAGTAACCTTTGGTTTATCCACGCTTTCGTCTGTCTTTCTTCTGTCAATCGGCTCGTCCATCCGCCTGCTCATCGGGCCGTCTATCCAGTCGCGCATACCGCGAGTCGCTCATACCTCCCCTCGCTCTCACCTCTTCACTTCTCCATCCTTTCACAAGTCACACATCACTAAGCAACGTCATATCGCCTTAGGCGCTCCAAACCGTTGTCCCCATCGCTGTCCACCCGAGAACGATTTCTCAGTGCTTTCACCAGCCACCTAAAGAAACACTCCTCCCACAGCATTCCCTCTACGCGAATTAGTTGCCTGCCTTCCCTCCACCGCGGCCTCCCAACTTACTTGGCAATCATTCTTCGCTCAGCATGTCCAGTCCAGCCGCCATCATCCCAGCCGGCCCCCAAGCGGAACTCAAGCATGAAATTACGCAGAAAAGAAATATTCGCAATCATCCTCAGAAACAGCCGTAAATTGAATCCCAGCAGCATGCCTCTATTGGCATCTCCTGCCGTCCAGGTCATGTGGCGAGTCCACTCCTCCAGCGCGAGATGGGGTTGTTGTGCGTCCTTCGAGGTGGGCAACCCCAGAAGCCACCGCCGAGGTGGGTGACTCCAGAAATCCACCTCGAAGAATGTAGCTGCCGACACTGACAGCCTGCCCTAGACAACGGACAGCTGCTTGTTTGTGTCGACAGCAGATTGTCATCGATTTTACCTCAGAATTGGGCAGCTTTGGGATTTGGCTGCTGTTCGTCGGAGCGTCTATCCATTTGAGCGCCTTTGTGTCTGTTCATTTATCCCGTCTATCCATCTTGGTGTTTGCCAGTCGTGGAGTCTGTCTGTCTGGCAGTCTGTCTATCTGAGCCTCTACCCACATGCTCGTCCGTCTAGACGTCTGCCTGTTCGTCTGTAGTCCTGTCCACCTCTGAGACTGTCCATCTGGGCGTCTGTCCACCAGCTTGTCAGTTTGAGCTCGTCTGTCCATCCATTAGTGCGAGCCTCTTCTGCTCTCTGCTCATCACTCCCTAATGTCGTCCGCCCGCCTCTCAGTCCGTTTTCCTATAAAATGCCACCCAAATAGCGATCGCATCTAGACCTAGACCCCAGCCTTTCATTGCACCCCAGTCCCTAAGATAAATCACAGTTTTATGAAAATTACAAACAACTTTACAAAGTTCCAGTAGAATTTGATGACACTGCGGCACGCTCTCGAGATACCGTCGAACAGCACAGCAGCGGCGCGTTGGTTATTACCCGTCGACGCAGCTTGCCTCGAATCCCTTATTTCGCCCTCAAGTTCATGGGTGATCTCTCGAAAAATGTTCCCCCCAAATGTTCCCATGCACGCAAATGGAACCAGTAGACCCCATCCGACCGCATTAACCCCCGCCCAAGTGTGTACGTGTAAAATAGAACGATCCAAGCGAATGACTCACATCCGATTGCGAAGCATGCCCTTGCACACCACACACCGCCTGAAACACGTAGCCACCACAAGTGGAAACTTATTCTCGAAGCCCCCCCCTCCCCTTAACCACTTTAAATCAATCTCAGCCACTCAAGTGTGTACATCCTGTCCGTTCAAGCTGTCGAATGAATTAGATTTGCAAACATTTTCTTCCTGCATGCATGTGAGTCCACTTCACCACCACCAATCACCACCCACCAGCCACCACCCACCACTCACCACCACAAGCAAACTTTACCAAATATATTTGAATGTATCTAGAATATAGTTTAGAATAAACCTAAACCTTACACCTTTTAATTGAAACTGATTTTCCTTGGTGTCCTCTGTCGCACCACTGTTTCTCTGTTTTTCTGTTTTTTTTTTGTTTTCTCTTTCCCTCCCCTAATGGGAATCTTCTTGTTCTTCTTCTCCTCTTTTTTTTTGGTTGTTGTTGTTTTGTTTCTATTTTCACAGCTGACTACTTGAGTGTGCCACCAGTGCAAAGTCTGCAACCCCGAGCGGCGACCACCGGACATGACTTTATGCTGCCACTGCAACCAAAGCTGCTGGCACCCCTGGGTAAGACGTATTTTCCAATTTAAAAATAAACTTTCCTTTTAAAACGAGGACGGCTTGGGGGGAGGGACCAACGTGGGGGTGAGTCCATTAAATGCACAAACAGGCAACATGCACGAGAGCGACTCGACTCGACTCGACTCGACACGACTCCCTGCAGGCAACGGTGGTGACTTTTTTGTTTGATGGCGTGTGTGTGGGGGTTTTGGAAAAAAACAAAAAAAAAAAACCTAGCAACTCGACTCGGCCTTGACTCGGTTTATTAAACGCGATACAGGGTGGTGCGCGCCTGATGCATCGCCCACCAGCCATCATGATCGGGGATGCGTCGATATCCGACGTGGCGTGAAGCTGTTTAAACACAAAAAATGCCACCTACGAGCGTGGAATTAATTAATTTTTCAAATATTTGAATTGCTTTTTGTAAATTGTCTGTCTCCGCGTGGAGATGGGAATCGAAACAAGACTCTTTATCGGAGCGCGTTACGTGACGTGTAATTTAACGCAAATACAGACGGTGGCTCGGGTTATCAGCAGGATTGAACTTAATTAAGAGGTAATTCGATCGGCAAATATTGAGAAAAGGGCTTCTGCTTGCGGTAGGGCTTCACATGACTGGATTCCTCTCGGAGACCGTTGACGTAATCGGTTGCAGTGAAAGTCTGGTCGCAGTGGATGCCCCGAGCTGCTGGATGATAAGCCGTCAAGAAAAAGTGGAATCCAACAAGGACAAGGAAGAGATCCTATGACGAAGGTGTCTGCGGCTGTGACGGAGCTGAATTCGGTCAGGTGGTCTGCGCTCCCAACTCTGTTTCATGAGTCTTTAACTGATTCCAATGCCCTTGCACCTTGCACGAGACACAAGATTAAACCCACTTCACCCCAATCCACTAGCAGCCAACTCCAATTTGCGACATTTTTCAAGCACCCTATGCCCCCCTCAAATTCCCATCTCTCAAACCCCCGCCGTCCATCGCCTGCCAGCTCTAAGCTCATTATAAACTTTCGCCTGAAATAAGTTTGATTAAAATACTTTTCCCAGCACGTGTCGCTTTAATCCCATTCTCTCCGTCCTCCTCTCTCGTTCCAGAACGCAAGGAGCACCCCCTGCAGCTGTCACCGCAGCAGATTGCAGCCGACAATCGGGCGGACTACATCCTGCAGCAGCACGGCGCCGCCAGCAACACAAAGTCGCACCTAAACGCTCCGCCACCCACCGCCCTGGACCGGCTTCCACCATACTCCACCGGCGGCCTCACCGGTGGCCTCACCCTCGGCCATGGCATGAGTTACTCGTCCCTGATCACACGCACTCCAAATCTGAGCGCTCGACCGACTAACGTCGGCTGCAACATTACCATCGCTGTCAACTCGGCAACGCCGGAGAAAATCAATCCCATCGACCAGCAGCCCAAGGTCACCCTCCGCAAGGACAGCGACGCTGACCTCCAGGAGCAGGCCGACAGCTCACCGAACGATTGATTGTGGGAGATGGTTATCTAGGACCGTTCCTCTCCGATGGCAACCAGACAACCGCCCTAGACAACCACCGCATCTTCATGGTCCAAGATTCAGACGAACATTTTGAACAAAATTATTTCTAAAAGAAACCCCCCGCCCCCCGCATCACACTGTATTCGTAAATTGTAAAAATAAATAAAATGTTTGTTAAACTTAATGTACTCTAATGTTAAAAATCTATATTTTACCGTGGCAGAGATTTGAGAATTTTCTTTCGAAAAAAAACCAAAAACAAAAACAAATGTGTGACGAATGTACCTATAAACTTAACCTTAAATATAAATGGGAATAAAGTTCTGATAACCTTCAATTTTAAATTGATACGTCGTGTCTTTTGGCTTGTGCGGATGTGGATCTTATCTGTGGCTGGAGTGGAGCACTCACGGTCGCGTGTGGCTTGTAGGTAGGTGCTTGGAGGCGTGTTTGTTCAATTTGTCGCGCAAACGAGTTGATGTTGATTGATTTTTGGGTGTGGGTTGGAGGCTGGCGGGGAATACGTAAGCGTAAGCAGGTGGCAGCTGCTAAGCTTGTTGGCTTCTATTAAAGAAATCAAAGAGGGGGCGGCCTGTGGAAGAGGGCTCTAATCCCTTATGGATTCTGAGGGGAACGCGACGGTGTACAGTGAAAGCTGTCAAGTTGGCCAGAAATGCTTGAACCGCAGCTGGCCCACTTACGCAGGTTTGGCTGTATTGAGTCAAGGCACTAGCCAATGCCTGAGTGGGTACAGATCTGAAACAGGGCTCTAAACTGAAGATGAAGCATTGGGTAAAAGCAGAAATCCATGTCTGAGCCGGTAGACTTCCGAACGAGGACTAGGGGACCATACAACGTAAGTAATAAGCTTGACAACGACGCCCAGAGGAAAGGCAGAAATCGATGTCTGGCGGGTAGTCTTTCAAAAAAGGACTGAGGACTAGGTAACCCCCTAGTCCAACAAAGCTAAACCAACAAAGTTCTGTAAGGTATAAACTAGACAACCAAGTCTTATGTAAAGGCAGAAATCCACAACTGAGTCTTAAAACCCGATCAACGGCAAGGGCTCTTTGCCTGTCACTGAGCAGTGAACAGGAAGAGATCGCCGCATCAATGGTCAGCTCTAGGAGCAAGGAAGTGAGCATGCTAGTATGCCTCACGGCGGTATTCAGACCCCCACCGGCAGCCTCCCTTAGACATCCGAAGTAAGGTCCACCTACTTGGACAGTCCCACCGATGAAGCAGTGACTGGAGCAAAGGACGCATGGATTTATACCGGAGTATGAAGAGAGTGACATCACAGTCCAAGGTGGACCGCGGTTTACCGTCTACAGCCACCACTTCTGTTGTGCGTGCTACTCTTCCCCCGCGAGTGGATGGGACACACGGTTTTGGACCGAATACGAACGCCGGTGTTTATCAGGAAAGAAGTGGACCCGCGTGATATGAAAGTTACGAGATTTAGGTAAAGATCTCAGAAACCTTCTGAGTAGATGTCGGCACACCTAGCCACAACGCCAAGGCGTGGCGACCACCCGAAACAGATGGCCTACCTAATGCCCATCGAAGACTTCAACTTAAGTCAAGGAACAGGGACAAGGAAGAGTGGGACTATGTCTAGTCAGAAATCGCCTCAAAGACGGGCCCATTCTCAGACCCTCCATGGACCGCAAGTCGGATAAGCAAGTCAGACTCCAAGATGAATAACTCTGGCTCTCTGCCTAGCAGACCCCTGCAGTGTATTCCACGCAGAATCAGAAGCTATTTAAGAGGCGACGAATTAAATCCAGAGACACCCAAGTGCTACCCCAGGGCTCGGGACACGCAATCAACGAAATACAAAAGACGGTCAAAACCTTGTCGTTTATATCTGAGGAGGCTCCGTGGGCTCCCTCCCTTCTTCCTGAATGCTCCCTGGGCACCAGGCTGTCGAACAACGAAGGATCCGATGCACTAGTCTTTGCTAACTATTTCATCGGATCCTTCGTTGCTCGAGACAACCTAGTGCAAAAAGACCCTCGCACCCTCTACAAGGTCTAGCAGATGTCCCTCTTGCCACTAACCTCTGGCGGGTGAAAGACCCAACCCAACCCTCAATCATCACGGCACCTGCTCAGAATTGTTGAATTGTTAGAAAAGTTAGCCTTACATGTGTGTTCCATCGGTTCAGAGCACGAAGAGGAGCTGATGTACGGTCTCCTCCTGCTCTTCATCCTTCTGTGACCTCATTGTAGGGGACACCCTTCCAAGAGGCATGCGTTTCAATTGGAGAGTACCCTAGTATGACGCTGATGAGAGTCGCAAATGCGGCCCTCCTTAGTCCAAGCAGACAGACTGCCCTTTTGACAACAAGTGTTGGCCATTTTTTCCTCGTTTTAAGACGGTAATTGTGTGAATGCTTTACATGAGATTTTTTGGGTCTACCTTGAGAAGATGGGAAGAGTAGGGAGAGGCATAGTGGGTGCATACCCTCTTGGCGGGAGAGAAGTGGCACAGAAAGCAGAATAGAACTGATGGCAGACTGAAAACGACTGGATGGCGCAATTAGTTAAGTGCCTGCCCTTGGCTACTAGGGTCCACTAGCAGCCCCTACGGACCTACCAACCAATGGCAATCTGCAACTAGTAACAGAAGTCACAATCTGCGGGGGGCTGGGGATTGGCAGTGCGACGGACCTAGGGTCTAGTGAGTGCGCCATGTTCCAACAGAGGACCTCTTACCTATCACTGAGTCCTGCGTGACTCGTGATGACAATGCAGAGACGAAGTAGAAGTGGAGTTTGGTCCATATCTGCTCCGTGAGTGCCGTGAGACCTAGCCAAGAAGAGGATATAGTGTCTGGCAAAAGTAGATCAGTAAGACTTCTTAAAAGCCTTCGGATATGGATCTCGTTCGTTTTGGAAAAGAAAGCGCTCGCGGTGGATGATGGAATATGTCTACCAAGTCGTTGCTCTAAGCGGCCTACACCTGTAGCCTTCACAACAGAAACAAATCGTTGGTCTTAGTCAGCCAAGGTAGACCTCCGTAGTCTAAGTCAGCCAAGACTGAAGTCCCCACCGTCCCACTGACCAGCGGCTGTATACCACGAGGGCACCGGTATAGCTCCACCTACCCAGCTACTCGTTTTTCTATATCAACCATTCCTTCCACTCACTTTCGCATGCGGTCATGAACCTCCGCATCAACCGAATACCGATTGCGTAACGCCAGAGGTGAGTACTCCCGTCGCTCAGCACTCGACTCGAATCCGCATTTGATTACAGAGCACCAGACACCAGCCGCAGTCGTTGCTTAGAAAGTGTTATGTCAACCGAGCCTGCCTCCCCCCGGGGAAATCGAATCCAACAAAATCGAATGCAATCGAACGAGTTCAACAACTGGCATCAAATCGAAAGTAACTCATGGTTCAGTCGGTGAGCGACTGCGACCACCGCCCCGCGCTGCGTTCTGACTCCTTCTTGTGACGCACCGAATTCGATACGTCCAGCAGCAATTAGACGTCACTTCAGCAACTCGTCACTTCGCTTAATTACGCGTGTTGATTGCGCTGCTCATTTATCGCACTGCCGTTGTCAAACAGGCAGACTGGTGAACACCCGGAATACGTGGGGTTAGGCGCATTCGTAGGTCGTGAAGTCACCAGAACCCACCATGCAGCCGCGAGATGAATTCGTTCCATAAATAAAAACCAGTCGTGAACGAATCCGGACACACACGCGGGGGAAAATCTAAATCCGTCAGCTGTCCGTCTCTTTTTTCTTTTTTCCGTGCGAACTGAATCGATTTGTTTATTTAGTATTGAAGAGCACGCCTGCACTGGGTTCCGCAACAGCATTCTCGTCACGTTGCTGCCCGTCGACTAGGGTTTTTTTGTGTGTTTTATTACAGCATTAAGTGACATTTAAGAATTGCCCAGAAGGAAAGTGTTTGATTGATGACCCGAAAGGTTTCACGGAGGGAGTGGGGGGAGGGGGGAGGGGGAAGTTGGGGATGGAATTTCTCCAGTAATCTGGGCATGATTTCGGGATACGCCACAGTCGAGCACTGAATGCTGATCCAGTCGGGAGTGAGTTTTTCAAACAATTCAACCGGGATTAGCTTCAACTGGCTGAGGGATGGAGGATTGAGCTGAGATTAGCTTCTTGATGAGTGATGGAGGAGCTTGGCCGACGGTAGGCTAAGACAAAGCTCACGACGGGCGACTGAGCGAATTTCCAGAAACTCTCGCTCAAGCAATGATGATGAATCAAGGGCCACCTCCTCGTTCACATTGACACTCTAAGGCTAAGTTGACGCAATGAGCGATGAGAGATGGTGTAAAATCAAAAGCCATTTCGTCGCGCACTAAAGCCGCGCGATTAGGGAGACGGGGCTGAACTGCTAAAACGCTAAAAACTCGGGACTTATAAACGACGTAAGCGATGAGCGATCTTGCTCACCTCGTCGCTTATTTTGACGCTGTAAGTCTTACTTGACGCAGTGAGCGACAAGCGACTGAACGACGAGCGATGTAGTTCGTTCTATTCTTCATAGCTCGTCGCAATGAGCGAAAATGACGCGATTAAAAGAATAGCGATTCAGAGACTTTTTTTCCGGTTTCAGCTAGTTTCATTCTCATTCGATTAGTTCGCTCAATCTAGGGTCACTCGTCGCTCACTAATTCGCTTTAAGACCAAGGCCGCGCACTGAACGATGGAGAGACGTTGAAGAACTGAGATCTTCATCGAATTCAACGAGTGATTTTCAGAATTAATCACCTCAAGGATGACGACACACATTTAGTGTCCATACGTCGCTTAATCGCTCAGTCGCTCGTCGCTCATCGCTTACGGCTTTTGTAAGTCCCGGGTATTTAGCGAAATAAGAAGCTTGGCTGGAATTTTCCCTGCCCGCCCAGGCAACGGCAATCCACAAGAGACCACACGTCGCTCATCGCATACTTCGCAGTCCCAACCTTAGTTGTCGCCACCTGTTTGACCCACAATCAAACCGACAAAACCATTCAAATCGCTTACAAATCATGCCACAACCCCTCACAGTCGGCAATTGAAGCAGTATGAGTGGACGGATGAACGGACGCAGGGCGCACACATCAGAAATGTAAGCAAATTTAAACCCCATTAAGCCCTAAATCTGCTCACTCATTAATTTTCATTTACACTCCCGAGCGAGAGCCATTGAATCCCCCCATTAAGCAGTCATCAGGAGGGCCACCCTGTGGGCCGCCCAGTTTATTGGTGACGCTGCGAGCCTCGAACGTGATGTTGATGTCAAATTGAGTGGTCCCGCCCCCGCATTTTTCCAACTCGTTTGACGAACCTATTGATCTAATTTTAACAAGCCTGGTTATCCAGTGTATGCCATCGCGCTGGGAATTCCTTTGAAGGGCGTGCGGAGCCTCCTCTCAAAGTCACATACTGGCACTCGGGGCGGGGGAGGGCGCGCCCGTACCTTTTACTCAAGAATCAAGTACGTGTGACATTATCCCTTTTCACGTCTATCCGGGTGGTTGCCTTGCAGCGACATGTGAGTGCGGGAGTCTTCAGCTCACGGAAGCGAGGAAGCGAAAAAGAAATCCCCTTTGTCTAGCATCCTTGGAGTGGCGCTGATAGTGCGCTCTTTCGCTTAGTTCGTTGCTCTGTGAGGAGTGGAATTTGCTGCTCGCGCCAATTATCCAGCTCCGAGGTGCTGCACGCGACAAGCTGAAAATGCATAAAAACCCTCGTTTATGCCGGGGGAAGGAGTGAAGTGCTGACAAGGAGACGTGTGGTAGGGCTGTGTGCTCCTCGTTTTTGGTTGCTTTTAAGTGGAGTGTCGTTGTCGTTGTTGTCGTCGTTGTGACGTGATATGCGGTCGCGTGTGTGTTCCGTGTGGGGCCTCGGATAGCATTCCGATGAATAAATTTGCAATAATCCCGCGGTCGTGGGAATTCATGCGAAAAAGGCGAAGAGCTGCCATAAGGGACTTGAGCTTGTGATGATTAGCGCCAAGGTCGGTGCCGTGGCACTGCATTAACAAGGCGCTTCAAAGCGCCTTTGTGGATACCCGCGAGACGGTGGGGAGCCTTGTAAATGCGTTGAGTCGTTTTAAATTGCCAGTCAAAGGCAAGGCACATTCCAGATTTTCATATCAGAACAAAATGTCGTCGCCCCAATCTCTCTTGCAGACTTCCTCCGACTGTGACGGTGAACAACACGACTAATTGATCACTTGTGTTCTTGTTGTTCACCACGGAGTTCCATTAGGAAAACCCACAAATCAACTCAGACCCCTACGCCGGACTGAGTGCCGCCCGTCGCACGCATTCCGTGCATGACGTCGTGCCAGGTACTTCCCACCGTGTCATCACCAAGAAACCAGTTCAGTTCACTTGAGTGGCTATTGATGATGATCCGAAAGTCCCGCGGGGAACCCTCCGGCGAGTCCCATTGATGAGCAAAGCGGTATTTGCAATTCAAATGAAGGAAAATCCAATAGCCCCAGAAATGGATTCCGAATCTTCCCACAGCCCTGCTCAGAGAAAAACTTTCCATCCGCTCTCAGTATTTCCTCACACCGCAGCACAACCCTCTGCTTATCGCGACTCCACTCACACCGCGGCCGTAAGAGACACCCGCCATAAAGCGATCGTCGAGTCGCGGTCGCATCGAGTTTGTCTAAAGAGACATAGCGCGCACGTCGTCGGGCTCGTTGGAGTATCTCAGTTGTTTATTATTGCCAACAGCTGACTAACGTTAAGTTAGTCGGCATTTAATCGGCATCGAGCGTAGATCGTTGCTCCAGCGGTGCCCCAGTCGCGACTTGAAAAACCCGTATTCTAGCTTAGAAAAGGAGGTGATCGCCGCAAAGGATCGTGTAGCTTTTCTGAAGTGGAGGAAGACTTGAGAGATTTTTTTGTTCTCGTGAATTGTTTGGATTCAGCAGGTAATTACGACACAGTGCTTGCTCTCTTATCTGTGTGAAAAATGAAAATCCCTTGGTGGATCAACAGTGCGATAATGGTGATCAGTGTTCTTATTTCCTCCCCGCCGTGGGCGCCGAGTGCAGATTAGGAACGGAATCCAATTCGCATCTGGCATCCCAGATGGCCAGATCACTGACCTGTGCTGCGCTGTTGGGAAAGGGAATGTCATCGGAATGTTCTTCGGCTGCGCAGTGCGTCCAAGATCAGTGGCTTGTCGCTAGTGGTTAAACCTGTCCGCAGTTGATGTGTGATGTTGCAACATTGCCGTGAGTTGGCTGGCTGGCGCTGGCTTGTTGTTCTGTGCGTGTTTTTATTTCTCTTTGTTTTCGTTCCAAGGACGTTCGCAGTGCTTGCAATGGAATGTGTTTGGCTTGAAGTTTGTTCGCGAGTTTGATGACGCGATCGTTTGAAACGGAAGAGGTTGTTGTGAAATTCGGCCCGGAAGGAGTGAAGACCTCTTGGAAGAAGTCTTCGCGTCGCTTTAATTGGCCCCCAATTGAGTCACAAATGGGAAACAGTGTTTGATTGCGACGATAAGACCCCAAGTGGATTGTAAACGTATAAAACTATCTGTCGGCGATTACGAGTGGGGAGATAAAAGAATGACAAATATTTGCTGAAATATACTTGTGCTCAGAGGTTTATGGTGGTTTTAGAACAGGTTTATTATCCTGCTTGATTGTCACTCGTGTTAGATCTGGAATGGGAGGGAAGATCCCCCGGGGGTACATTTGCCCGGTTGGGCAAAAAAGGGATAAAACAAGAGTCTACAGAAAAAAAAAAATGCTGATCAATACATTATATTCACGCGTTTCTTAAGATCGTAATTTTTCGGATAAGGATCAGATCAGATCGGATCTCATCAGAACTCAAAATTTGGACTTCAAAATGCAAAAATACTCCCGAGACCACATTTTTGGACAGACACATTATTTTCGCCGCATTGCCTTCAGAAAACTGGTCTGATCCAAAAATTAGGCCAGAAATTCAATCCTGATCCAAAATGTGATCAAAATTATTCCCGTTTTGCAATCGAATCAACTTTATAATCTGATCGTGAGCAAACAAAAATGTCTTCCATAAAAAGGAGTGATCAAAAATGTGGGTCAAAAAATGAATCATGTTCCAAAATCTTACCCAACGCGCCTTCGCTTGTAAGCCGATCAAATTTTACGATCCGATCGTGGATACAATAAAGTGTGGTCCCAAAAATAGGTTTCAAAATACATTTCAAATATATCCAAAATCTGCACCAACACACCCCTCGTGCCTAAGCCGAGCAAATTCCAAGATCCAACCGGGAACACTACAAGGCGTCATTTCATGCACGGCCTTTAAACAGCTCCGCATGCCATGTCGACGGACGCCCCTCTCCACTTGTGTCCACCATCGGTTTCGTGGGTGTTGCATTCTTCCACTGATGTGGAATCCCATTTCATTCAAGCGTCCTACACTTCCTAACCACGTCTCAAGATACATCCGAACTTGATCCAATTTTCTACCCAAAATGTGCTCTGATCGAGAATTAGGATCGATTCATATTCAGAACAAACACATTTCGAGTCGGAAATTGGATTCAAAAACTCACAGCCCCACTTGCACTAAGGCACCCACCAACGAGCCACGTGAACTCAGCTTAGTCGCATACTTTCCAGCGACACTGTAAGTGATCTAGGTGCTAATTTTCTGAGGAATGTGAGATATTTGCACAAGCCTCATTCATTCAGCACCAAAATGTACGCCGCCAAGAAAGAGTCAAATTTCGCAATCAAACACAGAAACACACGGCATGTCCAAGTCCCCCATCTGTTCAAACATCGCTCTCAATTGCGTTCGATTCCGAAGAGACCCACCTGACAGTCAGGGCGCCAATTAAATGCCTTCCTCCCAAGGGGACACACTATTCAAATGAAACATTGACTTAAGCACCTCCTCCCGACTTCACCGAAACACACCCACAAACTGTCACTCAAAGGTGCCATCCGCTTTCATTATTCATGGCCCATCACAGCGCCACTCATGTGCATTTACAAGCACAAACAATAATCTTCACACAAAATTGCAGCTCATCCTGCAGTCGCAGTCACAGTCGCCTCCCTTGTGCAACCCATCCCTATGCCAACTCACAGTTCCGAAGGAAAATGATACACATACGCCCCGTGGACCGTGTGCTCGTGCTCGCTTGCACTGAAATTCATCGAGCTGCTAATGGAATTAATCACAAAAATTATCAGACCCCCTGATGGCCTCCCCCGGACTGCACTTATAAATTCCCAATGGTTATTGATCACAATTCGATTTGTGGAACGTGTTCACTCTGAGCCTGGTAATTTGCGCGAGAAGCGTGTAAGCTCTCGGCTTTATGCATTTTTAATGCGGCATCGTTTTAAATTTCTTCCCGGCCACATGCCTACGGGGCGTGGGAAGTGAGAATAGGAGGTCACATATGCCAGGCTGTGGAATGGATTTTATGGGACCCCCTCCTCACTCGAATTTATGACAAGCTTCTACAGCCACAAACCCATTCCTGTTCGGCGTTAAAGAAGTTCACGAAATGGGCGGACAATTAGCGAGCAGATTGCTCTGCACTTGACGAGTTACAGCCCAGCCCTCTCGCCTCTTACTTAACGCTTCGTACAAATTGACTCCTAAACCGTGGCAGTAAACCGATAACAATTCGCAGATAAGTACGTTCGTTCGAAAAGAGCGATGAGGATTGTTAATGAATCTGGCGTTAAACAACAGTCCGCCTGGCAACCTCATCGCACAGTCGCTGCCGTCTGCAAAAAACCACGCTATTAACTAATAGTTGTCCGGGGTTTTGTTGACGTTGTTGGGGTTCCGGTCTAAGTGAAGTGAAGTCATTATCCAATCCAATTAAATAAACATAAAACACACAAGACTTTGAGTGCAGCGCCGAAGGCGGATATGCTGCCCGTTCGCACCTGCGTCGGCCTGCGCCGCTTCCGTCGGAGCAGAGGGCACGGGGCCATAAGACCTCGAATTAATGTTGCATGCGGGTATCGCGCATCACGCCCCGCTTGTTGGTTGTTGTTTTAACGACGGTTTTGTCGCTTTTAAGTATCCAATCAATTTGAACTTGTTTCGGTGGCGATGGTGAACGGTGAACGGCGAACGGCACGTAGTGGACCACCGTTTTGTAAGTCATTGTGCACAGGTAATAGACTTGAACGGCGAGTATTTGGAGAAAACTGATTCACGTTTGTTTGTTTTCGGTAATGCGACGCGACGCGACGCGGCGTATGTCCGGTTTGGAGCGGAGGTGACCCTCTGCCTCGTGTTATTCGGCAGTCACCTGATCGGGGAAGAACTTCGGAAACTGGTTGTGAATGTGGCCAGAATGGGGGCCGACCCCCAAGGACAGACGATACAAGCCGTGTGATAGAACAATGACGATGACGATGTTTTTTCAGTATCCCACGTCTAATTAAAATGTTTAGCTGACTTCAAGGCTGCTGGGCCTGCGTGGACGGACACCTTCCCCCCTCGAACTGCGTGTCGTCGAAGAAGAGGGGAGATTAATATTTCAAAAGGTGGTCACGCGCCTCGGCATTCCAATGGGACACGTTCCGGAAGGGAATGCTTGACTTCAACATCGTCGTCGTCCTCCGCCGCTTGCATCAGCAACGGACCTTGAATCTGAAATTTATCGTGGGAAGGCCCACACAAACCATCCCATGGGACCATAATTAAATGCCAGCAACAGCGTTAGCAACAGCAGACACAATGACTCTCTCAAAGACCGCCGCCGTCGGTCGTCGTCAGTTGTCCGTCTGGTTCATCAGCAGCAAATGGCAATTGTTAATCAATTAATTTGCTCGGAACGTGATTCAGGTGCATGTCAGTGCACGTTCCTCTTCACACTCTCGCCGGCGGTCGACAGACACCGACACGAGTTGTTCAGCTCAATTTCTCACACAAATTAATTAAGATTCGCGCAGATTCCCTTTCTATCGGTTTAATCGCTCCGCTTCAAGGTCGCCGGTGCTCACCACTGTCCGGCGACGAACCCAAGTCTATTTGGGTCGTAAAAGTTGATGGATGAGTGCGCTGCTGCCGAAGCAGTAGAAGTAAATTAGCAACATGTTGCGTCATTTTCACATTTTGTTGTCTTTTCACGATTTCAGGTCAGTGTGAACTTGATGCATGCAAGCTTAGCTGAGCCGAGAAGCACAGCCGAACACCCCCAAGCACAGCCAGCCAATGGAGACGACCGCGACGACTGCGTGCCTCGCCGCACTGGTGATGCTGTTGGCAGTGAACTCTGCCGCAGCTGGAACCATCATAACCGCAGGTGAGTCCTAATCCCGGGACGGACGGGGGCAATTAATCCACACGTGCCCCTCCGTAGACCACGTTAATAGACCAGGCGGCCAATTAATTACACCTCCCCATCGTGCAGCCGGCGTAGCACGGTGAGCTATGAACTCACCAGCAGGCGGCGCGGTGCTGGGTCTCATTCCGCATGCAGTGATGGAATATTAAATTCACTATGTAAATTATCGCGCTCATTACCAGCAGCAGCGGGCCACAGCTACTGGTGCAGCCGCTGGCCAGCGCAAAACCGGATAATCACTTGGGACGGTTTGGCACTTCTGCCAACTTCTGACGTCTGACGTGCGGCTTCTGGTCACCCTGTGTCATCAATCAAAGGGTGCTCAAAGTGGTCCCTGCGTCCGGCGGCGTCTTAGGCAATCACGGAGGGAGGCACATCCAGTGTTTGCCCAGTTCTCAGCCGTAAGTGGGATACACGAGTAGTTGTGAAACTCGTCGGTCGGGCGTGTGTCGTACAACGGCTGGCTGAAGCAGCATGCACTTTAAGAGACAATTTACATTCCGGGCCGAGTACGTGCTCTGCACGGGCAAACTACTGGCGTTTTTCTCGATTTTCTGATTTGCCCGATTTGGCACTGCCGCCGTGTGGTTGGTGGTGGGCTTGGGTTTCAGTGGGTTCTTGGTTGCGAGCCACCCTTCTGGTGGGAGTGGAGCAGGTGTTCCGCTTCGGTGCAGACACGGCAGTGTGATTAACTTGACCCAGATCGGCGATGATTGATTCAGACACCTCCCTCGGCTACGGTCCAGCGCACGACAATGACACGCCGTCAAGGTCGGCGCGATAAATTACACTTGATAATTATCAGTAATCGCCCCGCAAGACGTTTACTCATGGCCTGCAACCGCACATTCATCTCATCTCTCTCTCTCTCTTTTCACAGATACAACACCAACGCAATGTGTAGTGACCATCAACAACGTTCCAGTGATCAAGAACATCGGTTCCGAGTGGAAGACAAACAACTCGTGCGAACGGCATGTCTGTGCACTGGACGACGACGGCAATCCGTACGAGAGAATCGTCGAGGAGACCTGTGTCCTGAACTGCAAAGGGGTGAGTCGAACCACCCACCTACCCTGGCAAACAAACTATCTCCCCTCTCCCCTCTAGGAATACGAATACCGTCCAGCGCCGGACAAGTGCTGTGGAACGTGCATCAAGACGAAGTGCCTGTACAACGCGAAGCTGTACGCAGTGGGCGAGACGTGGCGGAACGACAAGGACTGCGCCATCCTCGAGTGCTCCCTGCATAATGGAGAAGCGATGATATCCGCCTACGAGAAGGCCTGTCCACCGGTCGCCGCCGATTGCCCACAATCCGATTTGTACGAGGAAGACTGCTGCACCCACTGCCGGCGGAGCAGCGAGGCCCGCTTCTACTCACCCGAAGACGACACCGGGGACCTGGACTACTACAGACATCACCCGTGCGTCAGGAACTGCACGGCGGGAGGGCAGCCGATGGTGTGCAAGTACACCTTCGTGGTCGAGTGGTATGAGACGCTGAGCAAGGCGTGCTACGACTGCCCGCACAACATCACGGATTGCAGCCGTCCGGACTGCATAGCGGCGGACGGAGTGCGGCGCAGTGTGACCGTGGTCAATCGGATGATGCCCGGGCCGCCCATCGAGGTCTGCCTTAACGACACCATTGTGGTCGACGTGAAGAACAACATGCTGGGCGAGAGCACCACCATCCACTGGCACGGGATGCACCAGAAGGAGAATCCCTACATGGACGGGGTTCCACACGTCTCCCAGTGCCCCATCCTGCCGCACGCGACGTTTAGGTACAAGTTCCGGGCCTCCAATGTGGGCACGCACTTCTGGCATTCGCACACGGGAATGCAGAGAGGCGACGGCTGCTTTGGGAGCCTCATTGTCCGCCAGCCGAAGCAACTGGACCCGCACGGGAAGCTTTATGACTTCGATTTGCCGGAACATCGACTGCTCATCCAGGACTGGGCCCACCAGCCGGGGGTGGCCATGTTCGCCTCCCACCACCACTCCATCGGCGACAATAAGCCGCCCAATATCCTGATCAACGGACGCGGGAGGTACTACGCCGACATTTTCAAGGCGGTCAATGCCACAGCCGCTGCCAAGGCCATTGCCGCAGCCACAATCACGACATCGGCGTCGCCCGCAACCGAAGCAAGCACCGAGGACTACACCGAGAGTGATGACGAGACAACAGTGATCCCGCTCGAGGTCGAAAACACCACCATTCCTCCGTTTGTGGTGCTTTACCCGGCCGAGAGCACGCGCAACATGAAGATGGACTCGCCGCCCCTCAGCAGAACGCGGCGGTCTGCGGATGTGCCTCTCGAGAATCTTCCGCTGGAGCGGCTGACAGTCCGGCGGGGATACCGGTACCGCATCCGCATCATCAACGCGGAGTTTCTCAACTGTCCCATGACCCTGTCGATAGACAACCACACCCTTTCGGTGATCAGCTCGGACGGGTTCGATGTGGAGCCGGTGAACGTCACCGCCGTGGTCACGTACGCGGGCGAGCGGTTCGACTTCATAGTCCATGCGGACCAGCCCGTCGGCAACTACTGGATCCGGCTGAAGGGCCTCATTGATTGCGACGCGCGCTTCACATCCGCGTTCCAGGTGGGCATCCTCCACTATGAGACAGCAGCGAGCACTGAGCCGGAAGGACAGCCGAGTTACGACTTCGATCACGGCGGCGTCGAGCTGAACTCTGTGAACGTGGGCCCGGGCTCCGCCGAGTCGCTCACAATAAACGAGCTCAGGGCGGCGGAGAGCGCAGATGGCAACGACACGGGGCTCTTCAAGGAGGAGGCAGACTACAAGTTCTTCGTTTACTACGACTTCTACCCAAAGGACAACCCGGAGTTCCACAAGGCCAACATGTACGGCATCAACCAGGTGCCGCACAATTCAAACAAAGTCCTCACGCCCCAGCTGAACCACATCACCATGATGATGCCCAGCTTGCCGCTGATGCCCGCGAAGCACCTGCTGGACGACAGCATGTTCTGCAACGACACCATGTTCGAGGAGCAGGGCATCGACTGCCGCAAGGAGTTCTGCAAGTGCCACCACGTCCTCCAGGTCCCCCTCAACTCAGTGGTCGAGCTCATCTTGGTGGACGAGGGTCTCGCCTACGACGCCAACCATCCGTTCCACCTGCACGGCAACGCCTTCCGAGTGGTCGGCCTGGATCGCGTCCGTTCGAATGTGACCATCGAAGATGTAAGTCTTGACCATGTGATGATGGCATTTTCACAGGGAAACCCTCTTTCTTCCTCTTAGATCAAGGAGATGGACAAGAATGGACAGCTGCACCGGAACCTGGATCGACCGCCGATCAAGGACACGGTCACGGTGCCAGACGGCGGCTACACGATCGTCAGGTTCCGCGCCTACAACCCCGGCTACTGGCTGCTTCACTGCCACATCGAGTTCCACGCCGAAATCGGAATGGCCTTGGTGATAAAAGTCGGCCAGCACCACGAGATGGTGCCGGTGCCCAAGAACTTCCCGCAGTGCTCCGACTACATACCGGCCCTCGACGACGAACCAGAGGATGCACCGCGCAGTGGAGGCACCACTCTCTATGGAATCACGACGCAGATAGTCGTCGGCGTGGTCTTCAGCTTGCTGAGGGCGCGCACCCTTGCGTGAGCCTGTTGAACGTGGAGATTTTTTATGCGACTGAGATACTAGTTTGTAAATAAATTTAAGTACAATTCGAGAGAGACTTTCATTTGAACAGCATCTGATGAACAAAAGAATGCGAAGCAACTAACTGCAATCGAAATGATGTCATTGCTGCATGCCCGCACACGAGAACAGCCAGCATTCACATGGCAAATGAACAGCAAAACACCACAGTTAACCGGTTTTATTCGAAATTTATTTCAGCTCTTGATATGGATCCAACCGCTTTATGCCTCTCATTCTGCTAAAATTCACAAACAATCAATTCTTATCTTTACGAGTATTCAGGTCCGTCCGCCGTCCACCGATATGAACTCTCTTTGGTCTCTCCACAGACGGGTGACGAGATTAATGTAAAACTAATTAAAACACACATCGCTACTGGCAGGGGGTTTGGTTTCTTGGGAACTAAGGAAGTGGGAATAAAATATTGCGGGGGGAAACTATTAAATAATATCAGTGCTCGGAGGGGGCGGCAGATCACCGCGCCCCCCGACTCCACTCTCACAACCGACACTTGGTGGTCTTGATGTTCTGCTGCAGCATGTCATCGAACTCCTGTTCGGTGAAGTTGGCGTTGCGTTGCAGCAGCGTGTCCAGCACTTCCGCCTGACACTTGCCAACCGCCATGATCGAGTGCCAATCGGAGTCATGCATCGACGTGGTCATCGGTGGGTACTGCAGGCGATCACCGCACTCGTAGTGCTTGCCGTTCGCCACCGAATGGAAGAACTCGTCGTGCAGACGATTGCAGATGTAGCACTCGAAGAGCTCCAGGTAGTTGTCCGAGTCGAAGTCACGCTCAAGCAGGGTGTCCTTGAGCAGCTTGTTCGTGATTGCGTGCTTGAACGAGTATTTGTGGTCCAGGTAGCTGTTGTATTCGAAGTCGTCTGCGTCCAGACGTTTGAGGAACTCCGCCAGAGCCTTCGGACTGGCGAAGTCTGAGATGTGGATGACGGACTTATTTGTCGGCTGCCATTCCTGGAAGAAAAATGCGGTTTCTTGTTCAGCATGCTTCCCAATTGGGAATCCAACAATCCAACTGCTCACCTTCACGGTTGGCGATCCAAAGTAAATCGGTATGTTCCCCATGACGAGCGGCCGCCAGAACTTCTCAGAAATGTAGTCGTTGCAGACCCCGTTCTCGTACGAAATGATGAACTTGTACCGCGCGAAGAACTTGTAAAACGCGTCCGATTGTATCGTGTTCAGATAGTCCCCAGTCAATCTAAAGTACAAATAAACACGTCAGTCCACTGAACAGTCCAAATCAATTAGTTGGCACTCACTCCACAGGTAGGTCTCGATTGTGCAAGCACTGGCCGTAGGAGTCCACCTCAATGTACTTCATCAATTCCTTCACGTACTCATCCCTCCCGGACATCGTGTCGCAAATCGATTGAACATATGCAACTGGGGCCAACTCCTTGCGCAACATAGTCTTCGTGCCAACGGCCACGAGGTACTTGCGCTCGGTGAGATTCTGTTGGCTCGCCAGATACTGCGTTGTCAAGGGGAAGTTTGAGTGCCGACTGAAGGTCGCTGTGATGTTGAAGTACTTGAGCACGCTTTCGTGCTGAATGAAGGGGACATTCTTGGGAGATTCCTCGTGATACATTGCCCACAGATGATAGGGCAGGCGTGGCAGCGGGAGATCGGTCTTGTTCATATCCGTTCCATAAAAGACGGCAACCTTGAAGGAGACTGATAAGATCTTTGGCAGATTTGTGGCTTGAGCTTGAACTCACCTTCGTGTTGTTTTCATAGAGCACTCGACGGTCCACGGTGAATGTGCATTGATTGAATCCGCAGCGGCGAGTCTCGTGGTAACCCGGCAGCAACTCCGTCCACCAAAGCACCGTGGGCACATATGGGGCGCGGCGGTTTCCCCTGAAGTGGTCACTCACCCAATCATCCGTCTAAAAAAACACACACTTCAGTTTCTATTTTTTTTTTCATCACAGAGTTCTCACCTTCCACCACCAGGCCGCCAGAGAGAGCAGGAGGATAATCGACACAATCCACAGGACTAGTTTAAGTTTTTGAAAGAGTCGCATGTTAGTTACTAATTCGCAGCCCAAAAGACGTGATTCACATGACTGAATCGATTCCCATAAACGGCGGGTAGCGCGCACAGCGAGCGAATTCCTAACAATCTATAGATACAGCCCAAGTATGAGCTACACAAAGCGATCAAGGCTCGAGATCACTTCAGATAGCATTGTTGGTTTTTTTACTTTTTTTTTCTGCTCGGAACTCTGATAATTACTTGCTATCAGCACACTGTTTCAACAAAAACGATAGGAAAACAAAAAAAAACACTTTATTCCGACGAGGAAATGTCACAACAAACGAAGTCGGCTGCAGTCAGACGTCAAATGGCAAACGTAAGCGTAACGTCAGATGGGCTCGGGTGAGCTGTCAGAGGCACGTATGCTCTTACGTCATGCTAGAGTTGAAGCAATCAAATTCCCTGGACAAACTCAAGGGTGTGGAGTAGAACGCAGAGAATTGTGAAATAATTAATTAATTGAAAGGCACGAGAAGACATGAGCAATTTGTTGGTTAGTTCCACATTCAATTGAATGAAAATCACGCAATCAATCTCTGACTGTGTTCATCGGGCGAAGAGGTGAGAACTGCGAATCTACTACACGCAGGGCAGTGTATTTACACTCGGAAAGTTGATGACATTTCACTTTCGTTGAGCCCAAATACCTGACAGTTCACCTGTTTTGTCAGAAGCTGCTGAAAAAGGGATAATAAAAATTTTCTTTCCACCTTCGTACAATGTTTGCCGAAGCCCAGAGGTCTCGGATTCTATGAGTATAAATTCGCGAGGATTCCCAGAGGAATGAGCGAGAAGCCACAGCACCAGAGACCACAGTAATCATCGACGAAAAAGGAAAATTGATCGGAGAAGGGTGATGTGATGGCATATCTGACAACTGGCAACGACATCAAGAAGGACTCACAACTGCAATCGTCCCCAGCTTGGGAGTCATGCTACTACTGCCCCATGGAGTCGTTTAAGAGCT
This sequence comes from Eristalis intricaria, assembly GCA_964034865.1. Classification (NCBI taxonomy): domain Eukaryota; kingdom Metazoa; phylum Arthropoda; class Insecta; order Diptera; family Syrphidae; genus Eristalis; species Eristalis intricaria. Next base: position 724,733 of record OZ035877.1, on the reverse strand, counting down.
CATCGGATTTCGTCAAGTATGTCAGAGTGTTTGTTGTTACTATGTGCGTGCAGGTGATAATTGTTTTCTGTTACTCAATAGGCATCTGAGAGACCGTCACTGCACGAAGGAGGGTGGATCGTATGTGTGCCGATATGGCTTCAATGGTGTGTGTCCCTCACTACCGCTGGACGGGGTCTCTGACCGGGATTATGAGTCGCATGTGACGCGGTATCACGTGAATCAGCCCAGCAAGGAGCCGGCTCCGGAGTGGTCGGTATTCTCGGCAGCACAGAATCTTCCCGCGGTCTTGAATGATCCTGGCCGTGGCAAGCAGGCGAACCTATTTACCAAAAAGTGGGGCGACGGCTTCGTGGACAGAGTGCACATTCCGCCGTCACCGCATCTGGACGACATTCAATATGTTGACTTCGACGCGTATCTGAAGAGGATCGGCAAGCGGTATCGTCGCCATGTGAGGATGGGCGCGCAACAGCTGCAACAGCAGAAGGAAGATTCTAGTCAGCAGAGCTATCGAAGCCCCACGAGAGAGGGCAGTCTCAGCGAGATACCTGACATATTCATGAAGGGTTCCCTGGACCTGAACAACGCATCAACATTTGCCTCCGTGTTTCCTGGCATCGGCCAGGCCAGCGAAGAGAGCAAACAGTCGGGCAGGCTGCTGCAGGAGAAGCTTAGTCACTATCTGGACATTGTGGAGGTGAAGATCGCCCGGCAGGTCTCGCAGAAGTCCGCCGCGTTTTTCCACGCCATGACATCACAAGACGCCATCATGGAGCAGATGCAGGAAGCCGCGCAAAACGTGCGCCAGCTGCGGGAGAGTCTCAAGGGCCTGAGTAAGACTGAAGTTGTTGATTCACTGCAAATCGTTCAGTACGCGCAGAGGAGGAGGAACTACGAGCAAACGCTGGACAAGCTCTGTCTGATGGCGACGGTACATAAGACACAGCCCATGCTGCAGCTGCTGCTGGGCACGCAGGACTACGTGGCAGCCCTGGATTTGATAGGTAAGCGCTGACACTGAGTGAAAAGTGAGAGGTTAACAAATTTGTCCCTAGGTACCACTCAGGAGATCCTCACCCAGGAGCTAGTTGGCATCCACTGCTTCAAGCACTTGCCGATGCAGCTGACAGAGATGGAGAAGCTGATCGACAAGATGCTCACCACAGAGTTCGAACGTTTCGCCACAGCCGACCTGAACCGACCGCTTTCGCTTTCGACTCTCCACTCAGAGGGAGAGGAGTTCGACAAAATCCTCGCCGAGGACAAGCTCATCTGTATCGTCATGGGACTGCTGCGGAAAAACAACTTCTCGTTCATCGACACATACAAGGAGGAGAGCATCGTCACGATAAGGGCGATAATAAAGCAGCTGGTCATCGAGGTGATAGCTTCGTCGGACGCCGAGCTGTGCCTCACGGGGGCCGGCGAGGAGGCTCAGAGCCTGTCAATCACCGAGTGGATTGAGCTGCTGCAACGGGCCACCGTAGCTCTGTTGGAAATTCTCACCAGAGTCAAGGCTGTTACCACGATAATGCTGCAGACAGCGAACGCAGCCGCTGGGAGGTTCGACGAGGCCGTCAACATAATGGACGCTGAGGCGTTCCTGACAGAAGCGCACTTCGAGAATGTACGCGAGAAGCTAAGCGACTTGCTGCAGTCCGTCTGCAACTACTGCCACGAACGCTGCGCGAATCTGGTGTCCAGCCAGAGCCTGGAGAAGACCGTGGCCACCGCTGACGAGGTGGAGAAGCTAACGAAAATCGTGGACGAGTTCAGTGCCGGCAGTGAGACCATATCAGGAGTGCAGAGCGTTCCACTGAGGGTGGCACTCAAGGTACAGGCGTCGCGGTTCGCCAATCGGTTCCATTCCGAGAGGAAGCAGAAGATGGCCCTTCTCCTTGACTCGGAGAGGTGGCGCCAAGTGGACATCCCAAATGAATTCCAGAAGATCATAGACCGCATCGCGGAGAACGACTTCAGCTTCAGCAAGTCCCTGGAGTACTCCACCTCCTCGATACAGTGCAACGGGGGCATCCCCGCCAACCCCGTGCTCCTGGTCGAAGGCAAGCCGTTCTCGCTGGTGGGAGCAGCTTTGCTGCTGGTGCAGATGATCAGCGAGTACTGCAAGTGCGCCCTGAGACTGCCCATAGTGGCCGGCTACCTCTCCCGAAACGTGGTCGACCTTCTGCGGACGTTCAACTCGCGCTCGTGCCAATTGATCATCGGTGCCGGAGCCCTGCGGGTGGCCGGCCTCAAAACCATCACAAGTGGAAACCTGGCGCTCGTCTCACGCGCTCTCCAACTCGTCCTCTGGCTGCTGCCAAAGGTGAGGGAACACTTCCGCACACTGGACCCCACGTCTGTGTCCAGCTTCGACACCATCGAGCGCGACTTCATCGGCCACATCAAGGAAATCGAAAACAAAATCTACGGCATCGTCACGGACCGTGTTGCCGCACAACTCACGAGCTGGGACTCTCGGCCCCCAGTTCCTTCGCAGTCGTTCCGCAACATCTCTCGCCACCTGGTGAAGTTGCACGAGGCCATTGCTCCCATACTGCCAGAGCAGCAAATCCACACCATCTACCGTGTGGTGCACAAGAACTTCAAGGACAAGCTGAGGGAGCAGCTCCTCAAGAACAACATCATCAACAACGGCGGTCCCTCGCACGGTGTCGTCACCTCCGAGCTGACCTTCTACATGGAAACGCTGCGGACTCTCAAGGCCCTGCCCGCCGCCGAGATGACCGAAGACTCCATGGACGACATTTGGATTTTTTAGCAGCTCATAGAATAAGACTTCTCCTTCCTTCTATCCCTTCTGTCCTTTCTTCCGTCTGTCTGCATGTTTTTTGGGTTCTCTTTCTTTTCATTCCAGAAGTTTAGAGTGGCATCCAACATTTTTACTGTTTCCCTTTGTGCTCCCTTTTGAATTGTTTTCCCTTCTCTTTGTTTTGTTGTCGACTTTTAGGATTTTTTAGAGCGTAGAGCGTAGACCGTATCGAGGAAGTATTAAAGAAAAGAAAAAAACTACTGTTGCTTGAATGATTTGTAAAATATATGAACGTGGCGATAGTTACCGCATAGTGCCGTTTGTTTATACCGATTTTGAAAGTGAAGTGAACACGAAACCAGGAAACTCGAAGCATTCACCCGCAGAAACACACATAAGATGATGTAAATTGTAAAAAACAAAACACACACTAGAAGAATAATCTACAAAATCAATAAATTAAAGTTTCTCTGTTGAATAAAACGAATTGGTGTCTGATTTGCGTCGTGGGCTGGGGTCGAGGGTGTTGTTCCGGCGGTAGAGTGGTGTGTTTACAGAGTTCACCTTCGCCATGGTTACTTGGGAGAACAAACAATCGTGGAGCACAGTTGCATGACAACTCTCCAGGGAACATGTTGTTCGACAAAGTGTCCACGGACAAGTCGGCCTCGATTCAGGACATCGCCATCAAGCTGCTGGACGAGCAGCGGGGGATAAACGCACAGAACGATCCCAAGGAACGAACGATCTTCTTTCTAGGCAGCAAGGGCTCCGTAAGTGTAACCCCCCCAATCAAGGCCCTCACCTCAATCCCTCTTCACTTTCAGGGCAAAACGACGGCAATTTACAAATTCTTTGACAAGGAGGAGCCAGTCCGGCCGACTCTGGCCCTGGAGTACTCCTACGGCCGGCGAACCGGCTCTTCGCAGGCCACGCAGAAGCAAATCCTGAACGTCTGGGAACTGGGCTCCCTGGAGAACTCCAACGAGCTAATCGAGGTGCCGCTGAGCTCACACGGAACCCAGCACTTCGCAGTGGTGCTCTTCGTGAACCTCGCCGAACCAAAGCGGCTGTGGATTGACCTGGAAGCGGCGTACAAAGCTCTGAGGAGCACATGTTCGTCGCAGCTGAGCGATAGCGAACGCGCAGCGCTCGTGGAACAGATTGGCGAGCGTGTTGGCAAGGAGCACCCGGACTTGCCAACCATGGATCTCTTCCCATTTCCCCTAGTCATCGTCGGGGGGAAGTACGACATTTTCATGGATTTCGGTGAGTTCCTTGGCCCTTCATCGAGGCGCCCGATTCAGTGTCCACTTTCCCCTGCAGATCCCGAGTTGAAAAAGCACGTCTGTCGATGCTTGCGGTCGATGGCACACAGTCTAGGCGCAGCCCTGCTCTTCTACTCGCACCAAATCCCCAAGCTCTCGAAGACTCTGCGGGACACCATAAGCCACCTGGGCTTCGGGAGTCCCTCCCAGCCGTTCCGGACCTTCAGCGTGGACTACAACGGTCCGCTGTCAGTGTGGTTCGGCTCGGACACCTGGGACCAGGTCGGCGTGAACCCCCTTCCGATCGAGAGGATTGGAGTGATGTTCAAGCAGGAGGTTCCACAGGTCAAGAGCAACAAGTCCTCCGCAAGTGATCCCGCCAAGGACCCCGGCTTCAGCGAGAGCATAATCGACGAGATGAGGGCGCAAAAGAACGAGGAGCTGGCCGCCTTCGTCAAGGAGAGCCAAATGCGGGGCAAATTCGAAACAATTGTATAAAGTCTCAATAAAGTGAAATAAAGTCAATGATGTGAATTTGAAAAGTGCATCCCCCTGTCGACTGGGTCCACAGAGAGTTCCAATTTCCAGTCATCGATGAATGTGTTCATTTCCCCTTCGACGAGCGAGCACAGTCATCGATGAGTGGAAGTTCCACTTGTGTGTGCGATTTGCGAAACTCCACTTCGACCCACTCCCACCCCCGGACCAGATTGGAAACCTGCTGGGGCACCCTCCCCTCCGACGACACCCACATTCATCACAGCGCCATCCTTGGCTGTTTTGTTTTATCGAGTTGCGTCCCACCTCGCTCGCTCGCTCGCTCGCTCAACCGCTGCCTTATCCGCAGCGCACCACGCATGGCCAGAAATAGTTCTGCCGAATTCGCACAACACTCTCGCTCTCTCTGTCTCTCTAGCTCCGGTGCTCTCTGTCGCGCTGACTGCTCCACTGGTGTTCTGCTCGCTGCTGCTGCTGCTGCTGCTGCTGCTGCCTTGGCTGCCATCGGTTTGCTGAGTTTTTCTGTTTGGATTTCAATTTTGTCGTCGTTGCCTTCTCATTGTGCCGTGCCGTGCCGTGACGTCGTCGTCCGTCGTCGTCGTGTGTTACTTTGGCTTGCCACACCAAGAACAACACAACAGCACCGACTGCAGTGCGAGCGAGCGAGTGAGTGGGAAGACAAGACTCGCAGTCAGTCATCGGCAGTGTTTTCTCAATGAAAAGCCTCTTGTAGTTGTTTTGTTATTTACTGCTTTTCGCTCATCCGGGGGACATTAGTTTGTTAGTTTGTCTTCTCGGCCCGTACAACTCCTCCGAAAAAACCCCCCTTCAATCCGAATCCGAGCGCGTTCTGTTTCTTAAACTCCTGCCAGCTCCAAGTGAAAGGAATTTGTGCCGAATTTGACCGAAAAGACTGAAAAAAAACGCAGAAAAAACGGGAGATTGAATGCACGCGCGCCGTGTATCGTGTGAGATTCAATGGTGAACTCGTCGCGGCCGGGGGACACGAAGGCGAAGGCGAGCTGAACACTGCTCACTCGACTCCGCGAAAGCAACTTCCAACTCGAAATTCGCATTGTGATTGTGTAATCGGTGCTGCCGATGATCCGTTTTTCATCGTGACCTGTGTAACAGTCTTCGTCCATCGGCAGATAAAAGAAAAGTGCTCCTCGGTGAAGGTCGAGGAAAAAAGGATACACACACACACACACTCTGGACATTGGACTCGACAAGGTACATTTTGTTTCCAAATAATTTGCAAAATAATTCAATTCAGAGAGGGAGGGGACCGTGTCAGGTGCACCGTTATTTCACACGAATGACCGTCAAATGTGACGAGATCTCAGCTCGCACTCCATGGATACACACGTTTCGGGGATTTTCTTTCGTTTCTGTTCGCTCGCGAAGGGATGTATCGATTTTTCCACATCCGCCAGCCCTCTTTTCACCCCGTCCTCCCCCAAAAAAACACGAAAATGCTAAATTGGATCGGGGGGAGACTAAGGAAAACAACCACTTGACTACACCGCCGCGCCGCAGGAGCCGCACGGAATGAAGAGAATGTGTGTGTTGTGCCCCCGTCCCTTGGTCGCCGGAGTCCGGTAAGGGAATGACGAAATAACTCAAGTTCGAGTCAGCGGCGGGTGGTTGGTTCGAATTTCGGCGTCAGCATAATTGATGGCCTTGAAATTTGTCAACTGTCATGGCACGTAAATTAGCGAATTATTCTCTGAGCTACAATCAAAGCAGGAAATTGTTCGTAGTGTCGATTGTGAATGGGGACTGTGTACAGCTTGGCAGAGTTGCCAAGGGATTCTTGCTTGGAGTAAATCTGGAGGCAGGAATGACTACAGGGACTGTGCGTATGTCTCTAGCTCTCACTAGGACCATAGGACAGTGCAATGGTTCTTGGAGGATCTTTGCCCTGTTTGAGGCTACTGGAGGAATTCAAGGGGACCACTCCTTGAGGCTCCACTTCTCTCTGGGACTAAATCTCAAGTGGAAGTTAACAGTCGTGTGGTGTATCAACGTTCACAGACACAACGACCACGACTCCGACATTTCCTAGTGGAAGTCTAGCGTGCTCAAGAATCCACTCGGAAGTCTCGACTACTCTCTAGAGTCTATGACCTCCAGTGTCTTCTAGTTGCCTATCCCGTCACATTGACAACGTCCAACATTTCTTGGTCTATTCAAGACCCCACCTCGCAATGTTGGGGATCAGACCTCAAGTTTCCTTAGTCCCGTCGTGCCAAACTCCTCGCGAATCCACTACTCTTTGAGGAACTCTCGCCTTTTCGACCAAGTCTCCACTTCTCTCTAGGGCCACACCTTGGCCTCCTCAATCCACTTTTAGGAAATCTAAAGGACCCCACCTTGGCCTCCTCAATCCACTTCCAGGAAATCTAGAGGACCTCACCTTGGCCTCCTCAATCCACTTCCAGAAAATCTAGAGGACCACACCTCAAGTGACTTTAGACGCTTCGCGTTGAAATCGTTGCTAATCTTCCTAGTCGAGGAACTTTAGCTTTTTCGATGGGTTTGTAGCCGCGTCTACGTCGCCATTCCGTGGCTTCCTAGAGGAACTCCAGCTTGCTTGAGAGTCCATGATGGAGTCCACCTCTCTCTATCTCTCTAGCACCCCACTAGCTCCAAATTCACAGTCGTGTCGCATTGACAACGTCTAGCTACTTTTAGAGCAATCTTTCCTATCGAAGAGTCCTCCATCGAGTCTAGAAAACAAAGCCTCAAGAAATCTCGCCAGTCCACCACTCCTTGAGAAACGTCTAGCTTTTCCGAGGAACCACCAAGACAACACCTCAGTCAGCTCGATAGTCCATCATGAAGTGTCTCCCTTCCTCAACACGACAAGTTTGACCATTTCCTAGAGCATGCTAGAGGAGCCTTCTCGACAGTCCATCACAAAGTCTCCAGCTCTCTCTAGGAACGCACCTCCACTGGCTCACGTCTCACACACGAAACTCTCAACAAAATGTCCAGTCGCCCTGGCAACTCTGAACTCAATTAAGCCCCACCGACTGGTCCGCATTCGCTTTGGGCGCTTTGCGTCGCCCCAATCCAATTGCTCCGCTATAAGTCTTTCAATTTATGCTCACCATCATTGCCTTGACGACGCGCCGTCGGCCGTCTCGAAGAAGGCGAAGCAAAACAAAAATTAAACAAGATTGTTGCTGGTTCGGTCAATTGGAATGTTTGATCGCCTTTCACTGATTCGAAGGTGCCTCCGTGGCTCGAGTGAGATCACTCAGTCTCCCGCCGACAGACGCTCTTCGGAACTGGGTGAGAGCCGCACTCGATCCGCTGAGTCAACACCTGAGACATGGCTCGCAGCAGCCGAGAGGTCGTTGGTATCATTTGCGAACTGTCTCTCCTCCGGCTCGAGCAAATCTCATTTCGCTAAAATCCCTCTATCAAGTCGTTTGGCTTTTACGTGCGCAGCAGCGTCGTGCACTAATCCCCGCAATGAACAATAATTCCGTGCATCCTTGATGCGAGGGAGAATGTGCAGCACCCTCTTGTGCGATGCAGTCGTGGCAATATCCTTTTAACGAGTTTCAACCTCCCCCTGGTACGACGGCGCGGGGGGCGAGCTTGTCAGTGTGTGTGTGTGCGTTGAAGAATGTCGGAAGATGGTCGGAGAGCACATCACATCCGTAATGGGATTAAAGGATTTTCTAATTAAATTCAAATCGCCGATGTTGCAGATGGGTTCTTGTGTAATTACCGCCTCCGTCGGTACCTCTTGCGCTCTGTCGGATTACACCCGCGAAACCCCACAAAAGGTCGATGAGACACCGGATGAGTCCGTCGCTCTGACGAGTTACAAGGCCGACCGGCTTGATTGACCCCGTCAGCCAGTGTGCTAAGTGCACATCCAATTAACGCCCCGAAACGCAAACAGACCTTCAAGCACCCCTGGAGTCGGTTGCGTAAGTGAGCACTGCTCACGCTGACCACGGACCTTGGCTGTGTTAATTGCGATCCGAGCGCATCGCTTTGCATTTGCGATTTTTGGCGGCCGAGTGGTTGCTTCCTTTCACACAATCGAGAAAAATATCGATTAAGACGTTCGCTTGCAGTTCAGCGACGATGGGCACGGTGCTGTGGCTGCCTTGCGGGCTTGTCTACGTTCTCTGTTTAGAGACGGAGAGAGAGCGCGGTTGGATGCGGCACAGTCATTGGCCGAGGTGTGCAGTCAATTGCGGCTTTTCATAAGTTCTGGTGGTTCGCGTAGAACTTTGGCAGCTTATATATCGAGAACGGTGCGTCCTACGAAAAAAATCCAGTATAATAATTTGTAGCTTATGACTTGATCTAGAGGATGGACTTGGAAAATTCCCGAACGGACCGTTATTTGGGGAAATTTTTGACAAAAACAGGGAAATTTGTTTCTCTGGCGTAAATTATATGAAATTTTATACCAGCTTTTAAGGAAGGTCGATCTGAATTGTTGCTCTTGACGTGAATTTATACTGTGCAAGTTTTCATCACCCTCCATCCCCGGCAAGACAATAATTAAACTCATTTTACTACAAAAAGTCCCTTATTTATTAAAAATTATACCCTTATAACGGTGGATCTGTCCGTTCTCCAACTCCATCCTTTAGATCAAGTCATCAGCTACAAAATCGGCCTACATCACTTTGCTGTAGGACGCACAGTTTTTAAGATATGAGCAAGGTAAGACCAAGATTCATGATTTTTTCAATGCAGAAAAATCGACATCTGTAGGGGTTTTGGCGGTTCGCATAGAACTTTTGCCAGCTTATATCTCGAGAACGGTGCGTCCTACGAAAAAAAACCAGTACAATTTTTTGTAGCTTATGACTTGATCTAGAGGATGGAATTAAAAAATTCACGAACAGCCCATTATTTGGGGAAATTTTTGACAAAAACAGGGAAATTTGTTCCTCTGGCGTAAATTGTATGAAATTTTTCATCGGCTTTTAAGGAAGATCGATCTGAATTGTTGCTCTTGACGTGAATTTATACTGTGCAAGTTTTCATCACCCTCCATCCCCGGCAAGACAATAATTAAACTCATTTTACTACAAAAAGTCCCTTATTTATTAAAAATTATACCCTTATAACGGTGGATCTGTCCGTTCTCCAACTCCATCCTTTAGATCAAGTCATCAGCTACAAAATCGGCCTACATCACTTTGCTGTAGGACGCACAGTTTTTAAGATATGAGCAAGGTAAGACCAAGATTCATGATTTTTTCAATGCAGAAAAATCGACATCTGTAGGGGTTTTGGCGGTTCGCATAGAACTTTTGCCAGCTTATATCTCGAGAACGGTGCGTCCTACGAAAAAAAACCAGTACAATTTTTTGTAGCTTATGACTTGATCTAGAGGATGGAATTAAAAAATTCACGAACAGCCCATTATTTGGGCAAATTTTTGACAAAAACAGGGAAATTTGTTTCTCTGGCGTAAATTGTATGAAATTTTTCATCGGCTTTTAAGGAAGATCGATCTGAATTGTTGCTCTTGACGTGAATTTATACTGTGCAAGTTTTCATCACCCTCCATCCCCGGCAAGACAATAATTAAACTCATTTTACTACAAAAAGTCCCTTATTTATTAAAAATTATACCCTTATAACGGTGGATCTGTCCGTTCTCCAACTCCATCCTTTAGATCAAGTCATCAGCTACAAAATCGGCCTACATCACTTTGCTGTAGGACGCACAGTTTTTAAGATATGAGCAAGGTAAGACCAAGATTCATGATTTTTTCAATGCAGAAAAATCGACATCTGTAGGGGTTTTGGCGGTTCGCATAGAACTTTTGCCAGCTTATATCTCGAGAACGGTGCGTCCTACGAAAAAAAACCAGTACAATTTTTTGTAGCTTATGACTTGATCTAGAGGATGGAATTAAAAAATTCACGAACAGCCCATTATTTGGGCAAATTTTTGACAAAAACAGGGAAATTTGTTTCTCTGGCGTAAATTGTATGAAATTTTTCATCGGCTTTTAAGGAAGATCGCTCTGAATTGTTGCTCTTGACGTGAATTTATACTGTGCAAGTTTTCATCACCCTCCATCCCCGGCAAGACAATAATTAAACTCATTTTACTACAAAAAGTCCCTTATTTATTAAAAATTATACCCTTATAACGGTGGATCTGTCCGTTCTCCAACTCCATCCTTTAGATCAAGTCATCAGCTACAAAATCGGCCTACATCACTTTGCTGTAGGACGCACAGTTTTTAAGATATGAGCAAGGTAAGACCAAGATTCATGATTTTTTCAATGCAGAAAAATCGACATCTGTAGGGGTTTTGGCGGTTCGCATAGAACTTTTGCCAGCTTATATCTCGAGAACGGTGCGTCCTACGAAAAAAAAACCAGTACAATTTTTTGTAGCTTATGACTTGATCTAGAGGATGGAATTAAAAAATTCACGAACAGCCCATTATTTGGGCAAATTTTTGACAAAAACAGGGAAATTTGTTTCTCTGGCGTAAATTGTATGAAATTTTTCATCGGCTTTTAAGGAAGATCGCTCTGAATTGTTGCTCTTGACGTGAATTTATACTGTGCAAGTTTTCATCACCCTCCATCCCCGGCAAGACAATAATTAAACTCATTTTACTACAAAAAGTCCCTTATTTATTAAAAATTATACCCTTATAACGGTGGATCTGTCCGTTCTCCAACTCCATCCTTTAGATCAAGTCATCAGCTACAAAATCGGCCTACATCACTTTGCTGTAGGACGCACAGTTTTTAAGATATGAGCAAGGTAAGACCAAGATTCATGATTTTTTCAATGCAGAAAAATCGACATCTGTAGGGGTTTTGGCGGTTCGCATAGAACTTTTGCCAGCTTATATCTCGAGAACGGTGCGTCCTACGAAAAAAAAACCAGTACAATTTTTTGTAGCTTATGACTTGATCTAGAGGATGGAATTAAAAAATTCACGAACAGCCCATTATTTGGGCAAATTTTTGACAAAAACAGGGAAATTTGTTTCTCTGGCGTAAATTGTATGAAATTTTTCATCGGCTTTTAAGGAAGATCGCTCTGAATTGTTGCTCTTGACGTGAATTTATACTGTGCAAGTTTTCATCACCCTCCATCCCCGGCAAGACAATAATTAAACTCATTTTACTACAAAAAGTCCCTTATTTATTAAAAATTATACCCTTATAACGGTGGATCTGTCCGTTCTCCAACTCCATCCTTTAGATCAAGTCATCAGCTACAAAATCGGCCTACATCACTTTGCTGTAGGACGCACAGTTTTTAAGATATGAGCAAGGTAAGACCAAGATTCATGATTTTTTCAATGCAGAAAAATCGACATCTGTAGGGGTTTTGGCGGTTCGCATAGAACTTTTGCCAGCTTATATCTCGAGAACGGTGCGTCCTACGAAAAAAAAACCAGTACAATTTTTTGTAGCTTATGACTTGATCTAGAGGATGGAATTAAAAAATTCACGAACAGCCCATTATTTGGGCAAATTTTTGACAAAAACAGGGAAATTTGTTTCTCTGGCGTAAATTGTATGAAATTTTTCATCGGCTTTTAAGGAAGATCGCTCTGAATTGTTGCTCTTGACGTGAATTTATACTGTGCAAGTTTTCATCACCCTCCATCCCCGGCAAGACAATAATTAAACTCATTTTACTACAAAAAGTCCCTTATTTATTAAAAATTATACCCTTATAACGGTGGATCTGTCCGTTCTCCAACTCCATCCTTTAGATCAAGTCATCAGCTACAAAATCGGCCTACATCACTTTGCTGTAGGACGCACAGTTTTTAAGATATGAGCAAGGTAAGACCAAGATTCATGATTTTTTCAATGCAGAAAAATCGACATCTGTAGGGGTTTTGGCGGTTCGCATAGAACTTTTGCCAGCTTATATCTCGAGAACGGTGCGTCCTACGAAAAAAAACCAGTACAATTTTTTGTAGCTTATGACTTGATCTAGAGGATGGAATTAAAAAATTCACGAACAGCCCATTATTTGGGCAAATTTTTGACAAAAACAGGGAAATTTGTTTCTCTGGCGTAAATTGTATGAAATTTTTCATCGGCTTTTAAGGAAGATCGCTCTGAATTGTTGCTCTTGACGTGAATTTATACTGTGCAAGTTTTCATCACCCTCCATCCCCGGCAAGACAATAATTAAACTCATTTTACTACAAAAAGTCCCTTATTTATTAAAAATTATACCCTTATAACGGTGGATCTGTCCGTTCTCCAACTCCATCCTTTAGATCAAGTCATCAGCTACAAAATCGGCCTACATCACTTTGCTGTAGGACGCACAGTTTTTAAGATATGAGCAAGGTAAGACCAAGATTCATGATTTTTTCAATGCAGAAAAATCGACATCTGTAGGGGTTTTGGCGGTTCGCATAGAACTTTTGCCAGCTTATATCTCGAGAACGGTGCGTCCTACGAAAAAAAACCAGTTCAATTTTTTGTAGCTTATGACTTGATCTAGAGGATGGAATTAAAAAATTCACGAACAGCCCATTATTTGGGCAAATTTTTGACAAAAACAGGGAAATTTGTTTCTCTGGCGTAAATTGTATGAAATTTTTCATCGGCTTTTAAGGAAGATCGCTCTGAATTGTTGCTCTTGACGTGAATTTATACTGTGCAAGTTTTCATCACCCTCCATCCCCGGCAAGACAATAATTAAACTCATTTTACTACAAAAAGTCGCTTATTTATTAAAAATTATACCCTTATAACGGTGGATCTGTCCGTTCTCCAACTCCATCCTTTAGATCAAGTCATCAGCTACAAAATCGGCCTACATCACTTTGCTGTAGGACGCACAGTTTTTAAGATATGAGCAAGGTAAGACCAAGATTCATGATTTTTTCAATGCAGAAAAATCGACATCTGTAGGGGTTTTGGCGGTTCGCATAGAACTTTTGCCAGCTTATATCTCGAGAACGGTGCGTCCTACGAAAAAAAACCAGTACAATTTTTTGTAGCTTATGACTTGATCTAGAGGATGGAATTAAAAAATTCACGAACAGCCCATTATTTGGGCAAATTTTTGACAAAAACAGGGAAATTTGTTTCTCTGGCGTAAATTGTATGAAATTTTTCATCGGCTTTTAAGGAAGATCGCTCTGAATTGTTGCTCTTGACGTGAATTTATACTGTGCAAGTTTTCATCACCCTCCATCCCCGGCAAGACAATAATTAAACTCATTTTACTACAAAAAGTCCCTTATTTATTAAAAATTATACCCTTATAACGGTGGATCTGTCCGTTCTCCAACTCCATCCTTTAGATCAAGTCATCAGCTACAAAATCGGCCTACATCACTTTGCTGTAGGACGCACAGTTTTTAAGATATGAGCAAGGTAAGACCAAGATTCATGATTTTTTCAATGCAGAAAAATCGACATCTGTAGGGGTTTTGGCGGTTCGCATAGAACTTTTGCCAGCTTATATCTCGAGAACGGTGCGTCCTACGAAAAAAAACCAGTACAATTTTTTGTAGCTTATGACTTGATCTAGAGGATGGAATTAAAAAATTCACGAACAGCCCATTATTTGGGCAAATTTTTGACAAAAACAGGGAAATTTGTTTCTCTGGCGTAAATTGTATGAAATTTTTCATCGGCTTTTAAGGAAGATCGATCTGAATTGTTGCTCTTGACGTGAATTTATACTGTGCAAGTTTTCATCACCCTCCATCCCCGGCAAGACAATAATTAAACTCATTTTACTACAAAAAGTCCCTTATTTATTAAAAATTATACCCTTATAACGGTGGATCTGTCCGTTCTCCAACTCCATCCTTTAGATCAAGTCATCAGCTACAAAATCGGCCTACATCACTTTGCTGTAGGACGCACAGTTTTTAAGATATGAGCAAGGTAAGACCAAGATTCATGATTTTTTCAATGCAGAAAAATCGACATCTGTAGGGGTTTTGGCGGTTCGCATAGAACTTTTGCCAGCTTATATCTCGAGAACGGTGCGTCCTACGAAAAAAAACCAGTACAATTTTTTGTAGCTTATGACTTGATCTAGAGGATGGAATTAAAAAATTCACGAACAGCCCATTATTTGGGCAAATTTTTGACAAAAACAGGGAAATTTGTTTCTCTGGCGTAAATTGTATGAAATTTTTCATCGGCTTTTAAGGAAGATCGCTCTGAATTGTTGCTCTTGACGTGAATTTATACTGTGCAAGTTTTCATCACCCTCCATCCCCGGCAAGACAATAATTAAACTCATTTTACTACAAAAAGTCGCTTATTTATTAAAAATTATACCCTTATAACGGTGGATCTGTCCGTTCTCCAACTCCATCCTTTAGATCAAGTCATCAGCTACAAAATCGGCCTACATCACTTTGCTGTAGGACGCACAGTTTTTAAGATATGAGCAAGGTAAGACCAAGATTCATGATTTTTTCAATGCAGAAAAATCGACATCTGTAGGGGTTTTGGCGGTTCGCATAGAACTTTTGCCAGCTTATATCTCGAGAACGGTGCGTCCTACGAAAAAAAACCAGTACAATTTTTTGTAGCTTATGACTTGATCTAGAGGATGGAATTAAAAAATTCACGAACAGCCCATTATTTGGGCAAATTTTTGACAAAAACAGGGAAATTTGTTTCTCTGGCGTAAATTGTATGAAATTTTTCATCGGCTTTTAAGGAAGATCGCTCTGAATTGTTGCTCTTGACGTGAATTTATACTGTGCAAGTTTTCATCACCCTCCATCCCCGGCAAGACAATAATTAAACTCATTTTACTACAAAAAGTCCCTTATTTATTAAAAATTATACCCTTATAACGGTGGATCTGTCCGTTCTCCAACTCCATCCTTTAGATCAAGTCATCAGCTACAAAATCGGCCTACATCACTTTGCTGTAGGACGCACAGTTTTTAAGATATGAGCAAGGTAAGACCAAGATTCATGATTTTTTCAATGCAGAAAAATCGACATCTGTAGGGGTTTTGGCGGTTCGCATAGAACTTTTGCCAGCTTATATCTCGAGAACGGTGCGTCCTACGAAAAAAAACCAGTACAATTTTTTGTAGCTTATGACTTGATCTAGAGGATGGAATTAAAAAATTCACGAACAGCCCATTATTTGGGCAAATTTTTGACAAAAACAGGGAAATTTGTTTCTCTGGCGTAAATTGTATGAAATTTTTCATCGGCTTTTAAGGAAGATCGATCTGAATTGTTGCTCTTGACGTGAATTTATACTGTGCAAGTTTTCATCACCCTCCATCCCCGGCAAGACAATAATTAAACTCATTTTACTACAAAAAGTCCCTTATTTATTAAAAATTATACCCTTATAACGGTGGATCTGTCCGTTCTCCAACTCCATCCTTTAGATCAAGTCATCAGCTACAAAATCGGCCTACATCACTTTGCTGTAGGACGCACAGTTTTTAAGATATGAGCAAGGTAAGACCAAGATTCATGATTTTTTCAATGCAGAAAAATCGACATCTGTAGGGGTTTTGGCGGTTCGCATAGAACTTTTGCCAGCTTATATCTCGAGAACGGTGCGTCCTACGAAAAAAAACCAGTACAATTTTTTGTAGCTTATGACTTGATCTAGAGGATGGAATTAAAAAATTCACGAACAGCCCATTATTTGGGCAAATTTTTGACAAAAACAGGGAAATTTGTTTCTCTGGCGTAAATTGTATGAAATTTTTCATCGGCTTTTAAGGAAGATCGCTCTGAATTGTTGCTCTTGACGTGAATTTATACTGTGCAAGTTTTCATCACCCTCCATCCCCGGCAAGACAATAATTAAACTCATTTTACTACAAAAAGTCCCTTATTTATTAAAAATTATACCCTTATAACGGTGGATCTGTCCGTTCTCCAACTCCATCCTTTAGATCAAGTCATCAGCTACAAAATCGGCCTACATCACTTTGCTGTAGGACGCACAGTTTTTAAGATATGAGCAAGGTAAGACCAAGATTCATGATTTTTTCAATGCAGAAAAATCGACATCTGTAGGGGTTTTGGCGGTTCGCATAGAACTTTTGCCAGCTTATATCTCGAGAACGGTGCGTCCTACGAAAAAAAACCAGTACAATTTTTTGTAGCTTATGACTTGATCTAGAGGATGGAATTAAAAAATTCACGAACAGCCCATTATTTGGGCAAATTTTTGACAAAAACAGGGAAATTTGTTTCTCTGGCGTAAATTGTATGAAATTTTTCATCGGCTTTTAAGGAAGATCGATCTGAATTGTTGCTCTTGACGTGAATTTATACTGTGCAAGTTTTCATCACCCTCCATCCCCGGCAAGACAATAATTAAACTCATTTTACTACAAAAAGTCCCTTATTTATTAAAAAATTATACCCTTATAACGGTGGATCTGTCCGTTCTCAAACTCCATCCTTTAGATCAAGTCATCAGCTACAAAATCGGCCTACATCACTTTGCTGTAGGACGCACAGTTTTTAAGATATGAGCAAGGTAAGACCAAGATTCATGATTTTTTCAATGCAGAAAAATCGACATCTGTAGGGGTTTTGGCGGTTCGCATAGAACTTTTGCCAGCTTATATCTCGAGAACGGTGCGTCCTACGAAAAAAAACCAGTACAATTTTTTGTAGCTTATGACTTGATCTAGAGGATGGAATTAAAAAATTCACGAACAGCCCATTATTTGGGCAAATTTTTGACAAAAACAGGGAAATTTGTTTCTCTGGCGTAAATTGTATGAAATTTTTCATCGGCTTTTAAGGAAGATCGATCTGAATTGTTGCTCTTGACGTGAATTTATACTGTGCAAGTTTTCATCACCCTCCATCCCCGGCAAGACAATAATTAAACTCATTTTACTACAAAAAGTCCCTTATTTATTCAAAATTATACCCTTATAACGGTGGATCTGTCCGTTCTCCAACTCCATCCTTTAGATCAAGTCATCAGCTACAAAATCGGCCTACATCACTTTGCTGTAGGACGCACAGTTTTTAAGATATGAGCAAGGTAAGACCAAGATTCATGATTTTTTCAATGCAGAAAAATCGACATCTGTAGGGGTTTTGGCGGTTCGCATAGAACTTTTGCCAGCTTATATCTCGAGAACGGTGCGTCCTACGAAAAAAAAACCAGTACAATTTTTTGTAGCTTATGACTTGATCTAGAGGATGGAATTAAAAAATTCACGAACAGCCCATTATTTGGGCAAATTTTTGACAAAAACAGGGAAATTTGTTTCTCTGGCGTAAATTGTATGAAATTTTTCATCGGCTTTTAAGGAAGATCGATCTGAATTGTTGCTCTTGACGTGAATTTATACTGTGCAAGTTTTCATCACCCTCCATCCCCGGCAAGACAATAATTAAACTCATTTTACTACAAAAAGTCCCTTATTTATTAAAAATTATACCCTTATAACGGTGGATCTGTCCGTTCTCCAACTCCATCCTTTAGATCAAGTCATCAGCTACAAAATCGGCCTACATCACTTTGCTGTAGGACGCACAGTTTTTAAGATATGAGCAAGGTAAGACCAATATTCATGATTTTTTCAATGCAGAAAAATCGACATCTGTAGGGGTTTTGGCGGTTCGCATAGAACTTTTGCCAGCTTATATCTCGAGAACGGTGCATCCTACGACAAAATTTCCATACATGATTTTTGTAGCCTATGACTTGAACTAGAGGATGGAATTAAAAAATTCACGAAATTCCCGTTATTTGGGCAAATTTTTGAAAAAAAACAGGGAAATTTGTTTCTCCGGCGTAAATTGTATGAAATTTTACATCGGCTTTGAAGGAAGTTCGATCTGAATTGTTGCTCTTGACGTGAATTTATACTGTGCAAGTTTTCATGACCCTCCATCCCCGGCAAGACAATAATTAAACTCATTTTACTACAAAAAGTCCCTTATTTATTAAAAACTATACCCTTATAACGGTGGATCTGTCCGTTCTCCAACTCCATCCTTTAGATCAAGTCATCAGCTACAAAATCGGCCTACATCACTTTGCTGTAGGACGCACAGTTTTTAAGATATGAGCGAGGTAAGACCAAGATTCATGATTTTTTCAATGCAGAAAAATCGACATCTGTAGGGGTTTTGGCGGTTCGCATAGAACTTTTGCCAGCTTATATCTCGAGAACGGTGCGTCCTACGAAAAAAAACCAGTACAATTTTTTGTAGCTTATGACTTGATCTAGAGGATGGAATTAAAAAATTCACGAACAGCCCATTATTTGGGGAAATTTTTGACAAAAAAAGGGAAATTTGTTTCTCTGGCGTAAATTGTATGAAATTTTTCATCGGCTTTTAAGGAAGATCGATCTGAATTGTTGCTCTTGACGTGAATTTATACTGTGCAAGTTTTCATCACCCTCCATCCTCGGCAAATCAAAAAATAAACTCATTTTACTACAAAAAGTCCCTTATTTATTAAAAACTATACCCTTATAACGGTGGATCTGTCCGTTCTCCAACTCCATCCTTTAGATCAAGTCATCAGCTACAAAATCGGCCTACATCACTTTGCTGTAGGACGCACAGTTTTTAAGATATGAGCAAGGTAAGACCAATATTCATGATTTTTTCAATGCAGAAAAATCGACATCTGTAGGGGTTTTGGCGGTTCGCATAGAACTTTTGCCAGCTTATATCTCGAGAACGGTGCGTCCTACGACAAAATTTCCGTACATGATTTTTGTAGCTTATGGCTTGAACTAGAGGATGGAATTAAAAACTTCACGAAATTCCCGTTATTTGGGCAAATTTTTGAAAAAAAACAGGAAAATTTGTTTCTCTGGCGTAAATTGTATGAAATTTTTCATCGGCTTTTAAGAAAGATCGCTCTGAATTGTTGCTCTTGACGTGAATTTATACTGTGCAAGTTTTCATCACCCTCCATCCCCGGCAAGACAATAATTAAACTCATTTTACTACAAAAAGTCCCTTATTTATTAAAAATTATACCCTTATAACGGTGGATCTGTCCGTTCTCCAACTCCATCCTTTAGATCAAGTCATCAGCTACAAAATCGGCCTACATCACTTTGCTGTAGGACGCACAGTTTTTAAGATATGAGCAAGGTAAGACCAAGATTCATGATTTTTTCAATGCAGAAAAATCGACATCTGTAGGGGTTTTGGCGGTTCGCATAGAACTTTTGCCAGCTTATATCTCGAGAACGGTGCGTCCTACGAAAAAAAACCAGTACAATTTTTTGTAGCTTATGACTTGATCTAGAGGATGGAATTAAAAAATTCACGAACAGCCCATTATTTGGGCAAATTTTTGACAAAAACAGGGAAATTTGTTTCTCTGGCGTAAATTGTATGAAATTTTTCATCGGCTTTTAAGGAAGATCGCTCTGAATTGTTGCTCTTGACGTGAATTTATACTGTGCAAGTTTTCATCACCCTCCATCCCCGGCAAGACAATAATTAAACTCATTTTACTACAAAAAGTCCCTTATTTATTAAAAATTATACCCTTATAACGGTGGATCTGTCCGTTCTCCAACTCCATCCTTTAGATCAAGTCATCAGCTACAAAATCGGCCTACATCACTTTGCTGTAGGACGCACAGTTTTTAAGATATGAGCAAGGTAAGACCAAGATTCATGATTTTTTCAATGCAGAAAAATCGACATCTGTAGGGGTTTTGGCGGTTCGCATAGAACTTTTGCCAGCTTATATCTCGAGAACGGTGCGTCCTACGAAAAAAAACCAGTACAATTTTTTGTAGCTTATGACTTGATCTAGAGGATGGAATTAAAAAATTCACGAACAGCCCATTATTTGGGCAAATTTTTGACAAAAACAGGGAAATTTGTTTCTCTGGCGTAAATTGTATGAAATTTTTCATCGGCTTTTAAGGAAGATCGCTCTGAATTGTTGCTCTTGACGTGAATTTATACTGTGCAAGTTTTCATCACCCTCCATCCCCGGCAAGACAATAATTAAACTCATTTTACTACAAAAAGTCCCTTATTTATTAAAAATTATACCCTTATAACGGTGGATCTGTCCGTTCTCCAACTCCATCCTTTAGATCAAGTCATCAGCTACAAAATCGGCCTACATCACTTTGCTGTAGGACGCACAGTTTTTAAGATATGAGCAAGGTAAGACCAAGATTCATGATTTTTTCAATGCAGAAAAATCGACATCTGTAGGGGTTTTGGCGGTTCGCATAGAACTTTTGCCAGCTTATATCTCGAGAACGGTGCGTCCTACGAAAAAAAACCAGTACAATTTTTTGTAGCTTATGACTTGATCTAGAGGATGGAATTAAAAAATTCACGAACAGCCCATTATTTGGGCAAATTTTTGACAAAAACAGGGAAATTTGTTTCTCTGGCGTAAATTGTATGAAATTTTTCATCGGCTTTTAAGGAAGATCGATCTGAATTGTTGCTCTTGACGTGAATTTATACTGTGCAAGTTTTCATCACCCTCCATCCCCGGCAAGACAATAATTAAACTCATTTTACTACAAAAAGTCCCTTATTTATTAAAAATTATACCCTTATAACGGTGGATCTGTCCGTTCTCCAACTCCATCCTTTAGATCAAGTCATCAGCTACAAAATCGGCCTACATCACTTTGCTGTAGGACGCACAGTTTTTAAGATATGAGCAAGGTAAGACCAAGATTCATGATTTTTTCAATGCAGAAAAATCGACATCTGTAGGGGTTTTGGCGGTTCGCATAGAACTTTTGCCAGCTTATATCTCGAGAACGGTGCGTCCTACGAAAAAAAAACCAGTACAATTTTTTGTAGCTTATGACTTGATCTAGAGGATGGAATTAAAAAATTCACGAACAGCCCATTATTTGGGCAAATTTTTTGACAAAAACAGGGAAATTTGTTTCTCTGGCGTAAATTGTATGAAATTTTTCATCGGCTTTTAAGGAAGATCGATCTGAATTGTTGCTCTTGACGTGAATTTATACTGTGCAAGTTTTCATCACCCTCCATCACCGGCAAGACAATAATTAAACTCATTTTACTACAAAAAGTCCCTTATTTATTCAAAATTATACCCTTATAACGGTGGATCTGTCCGTTCTCCAACTCCATCCTTTAGATCAAGTCATCAGCTACAAAATCGGCCTACATCACTTTGCTGTAGGACGCACAGTTTTTAAGATATGAGCAAGGTAAGACCAAGATTCATGATTTTTTCAATGCAGAAAAATCAACATCTGTAGGGGTTTTGGCTGTTCGCATGGAACTTTTCACAGCTGATATCTCGAGAACGGTGCGTCCTACGAAAAAAAACCAGTACAATTTTTTGTAGCTTATGACTTGATCTAGAGGATGGAATTAAAAAATTCACGAACAGCCCATTATTTGGGCAAATTTTTGACAAAAACAGGGAAATTTGTTTCTCTGGCGTAAATTGTATGAAATTTTTCATCGGCTTTTAAGGAAGATCGATCTGAATTGTTGCTCTTGACGTGAATTTATACTGTGCAAGTTTTCATCACCCTCCATCCCCGGCAAGACAATAATTAAACTCATTTTACTACAAAAAGTCCCTTATTTATTAAAAATTATACCCTTATAACGGTGGATCTGTCCGTTCTCCAACTCCATCCTTTAGATCAAGTCATCAGCTACAAAATCGGCCTACATCACTTTGCTGTAGGACGCACAGTTTTTAAGATATGAGCAAGGTAAGACCAAGATTCATGATTTTTTCAATGCAGAAAAATCGACATCTGTAGGGGTTTTGGCGGTTCGCATAGAACTTTTGCCAGCTTATATCTCGAGAACGGTGCGTCCTACGAAAAAAAAACCAGTACAATTTTTTGTAGCTTATGACTTGATCTAGAGGATGGAATTAAAAAATTCACGAACAGCCCATTATTTGGGCAAATTTTTTGACAAAAACAGGGAAATTTGTTTCTCTGGCGTAAATTGTATGAAATTTTTCATCGGCTTTTAAGGAAGATCGATCTGAATTGTTGCTCTTGACGTGAATTTATACTGTGCAAGTTTTCATCACCCTCCATCCCCGGCAAGACAATAATTAAACTCATTTTACTACAAAAAGTCCCTTATTTATTCAAAATTATACCCTTATAACGGTGGATCTGTCCGTTCTCCAACTCCATCCTTTAGATCAAGTCATCA
Organism: Eristalis intricaria; assembly: GCA_964034865.1. Taxonomy (NCBI): domain Eukaryota; kingdom Metazoa; phylum Arthropoda; class Insecta; order Diptera; family Syrphidae; genus Eristalis; species Eristalis intricaria. Next base: position 702,044 of record OZ035877.1, on the reverse strand, counting down.
GCTACAAAATCGGCCTACATCACTTTGCTGTAGGACGCACAGTTTTTAAGATATGAGCAAGGTAAGACCAAGATTCATGATTTTTTCAATGCAGAAAAATCAACATCTGTAGGGGTTTTGGCTGTTCGCATGGAACTTTTCACAGCTGATATCTCGAGAACGGTGCGTCCTACGAAAAAAAACCAGTACAATTTTTTGTAGCTTATGACTTGATCTAGAGGATGGAATTAAAAAATTCACGAACAGCCCATTATTTGGGCAAATTTTTGACAAAAACAGGGAAATTTGTTTCTCTGGCGTAAATTGTATGAAATTTTTCATCGGCTTTTAAGGAAGATCGATCTGAATTGTTGCTCTTGACGTGAATTTATACTGTGCAAGTTTTCATCACCCTCCATCCCCGGCAAGACAATAATTAAACTCATTTTACTACAAAAAGTCCCTTATTTATTAAAAATTATACCCTTATAACGGTGGATCTGTCCGTTCTCCAACTCCATCCTTTAGATCAAGTCATCAGCTACAAAATCGGCCTACATCACTTTGCTGTAGGACGCACAGTTTTTAAGATATGAGCAAGGTAAGACCAAGATTCATGATTTTTTCAATGCAGAAAAATCGACATCTGTAGGGGTTTTGGCGGTTCGCATAGAACTTTTGCCAGCTTATATCTCGAGAACGGTGCGTCCTACGAAAAAAAACCAGTACAATTTTTTGTAGCTTATGACTTGATCTAGAGGATGGAATTAAAAAATTCACGAACAGCCCATTATTTGGGCAAATTTTTTGACAAAAACAGGGAAATTTGTTTCTCTGGCGTAAATTGTATGAAATTTTTCATCGGCTTTTAAGGAAGATCGATCTGAATTGTTGCTCTTGACGTGAATTTATACTGTGCAAGTTTTCATCACCCTCCATCCCCGGCAAGACAATAATTAAACTCATTTTACTACAAAAAGTCCCTTATTTATTAAAAATTATACCCTTATAACGGTGGATCTGTCCGTTCTCCAACTCCATCCTTTAGATCAAGTCATCAGCTACAAAATCGGCCTACATCACTTTGCTGTAGGACGCACAGTTTTTAAGATATGAGCAAGGTAAGACCAAGATTCATGATTTTTTCAATGCAGAAAAATCGACATCTGTAGGGGTTTTGGCGGTTCGCATAGAACTTTTGCCAGCTTATATCTCGAGAACGGTGCGTCCTACGAAAAAAAACCAGTACAATTTTTTGTAGCTTATGACTTGATCTAGAGGATGGAATTAAAAAATTCACGAACAGCCCATTATTTGGGCAAATTTTTGACAAAAACAGGGAAATTTGTTTCTCTGGCGTAAATTGTATGAAATTTTTCATCGGCTTTTAAGGAAGATCGCTCTGAATTGTTGCTCTTGACGTGAATTTATACTGTGCAAGTTTTCATCACCCTCCATCCCCGGCAAGACAATAATTAAACTCATTTTACTACAAAAAGTCCCTTATTTATTAAAAATTATACCCTTATAACGGTGGATCTGTCCGTTCTCCAACTCCATCCTTTAGATCAAGTCATCAGCTACAAAATCGGCCTACATCACTTTGCTGTAGGACGCACAGTTTTTAAGATATGAGCAAGGTAAGACCAAGATTCATGATTTTTTCAATGCAGAAAAATCGACATCTGTAGGGGTTTTGGCGGTTCGCATAGAACTTTTGCCAGCTTATATCTCGAGAACGGTGCGTCCTACGAAAAAAAAACCAGTACAATTTTTTGTAGCTTATGACTTGATCTAGAGGATGGAATTAAAAAATTCACGAACAGCCCATTATTTGGGCAAATTTTTTGACAAAAACAGGGAAATTTGTTTCTCTGGCGTAAATTGTATGAAATTTTTCATCGGCTTTTAAGGAAGATCGATCTGAATTGTTGCTCTTGACGTGAATTTATACTGTGCAAGTTTTCATCACCCTCCATCCCCGGCAAGACAATAATTAAACTCATTTTACTACAAAAAGTCCCTTATTTATTCAAAATTATACCCTTATAACGGTGGATCTGTCCGTTCTCCAACTCCATCCTTTAGATCAAGTCATCAGCTACAAAATCGGCCTACATCACTTTGCTGTAGGACGCACAGTTTTTAAGATATGAGCAAGGTAAGACCAAGATTCATGATTTTTTCAATGCAGAAAAATCAACATCTGTAGGGGTTTTGGCTGTTCGCATGGAACTTTTCACAGCTGATATCTCGAGAACGGTGCGTCCTACGAAAAAAAACCAGTACAATTTTTTGTAGCTTATGACTTGATCTAGAGGATGGAATTAAAAAATTCACGAACAGCCCATTATTTGGGCAAATTTTTGACAAAAACAGGGAAATTTGTTTCTCTGGCGTAAATTGTATGAAATTTTTCATCGGCTTTTAAGGAAGATCGATCTGAATTGTTGCTCTTGACGTGAATTTATACTGTGCAAGTTTTCATCACCCTCCATCCCCGGCAAGACAATAATTAAACTCATTTTACTACAAAAAGTCCCTTATTTATTAAAAATTATACCCTTATAACGGTGGATCTGTCCGTTCTCCAACTCCATCCTTTAGATCAAGTCATCAGCTACAAAATCGGCCTACATCACTTTGCTGTAGGACGCACAGTTTTTAAGATATGAGCAAGGTAAGACCAAGATTCATGATTTTTTCAATGCAGAAAAATCGACATCTGTAGGGGTTTTGGCGGTTCGCATAGAACTTTTGCCAGCTTATATCTCGAGAACGGTGCGTCCTACGAAAAAAAACCAGTACAATTTTTTGTAGCTTATGACTTGATCTAGAGGATGGAATTAAAAAATTCACGAACAGCCCATTATTTGGGCAAATTTTTTGACAAAAACAGGGAAATTTGTTTCTCTGGCGTAAATTGTATGAAATTTTTCATCGGCTTTTAAGGAAGATCGATCTGAATTGTTGCTCTTGACGTGAATTTATACTGTGCAAGTTTTCATCACCCTCCATCCCCGGCAAGACAATAATTAAACTCATTTTACTACAAAAAGTCCCTTATTTATTAAAAATTATACCCTTATAACGGTGGATCTGTCCGTTCTCCAACTCCATCCTTTAGATCAAGTCATCAGCTACAAAATCGGCCTACATCACTTTGCTGTAGGACGCACAGTTTTTAAGATATGAGCAAGGTAAGACCAAGATTCATGATTTTTTCAATGCAGAAAAATCGACATCTGTAGGGGTTTTGGCGGTTCGCATAGAACTTTTGCCAGCTTATATCTCGAGAACGGTGCGTCCTACGAAAAAAAACCAGTACAATTTTTTGTAGCTTATGACTTGATCTAGAGGATGGAATTAAAAAATTCACGAACAGCCCATTATTTGGGCAAATTTTTGACAAAAACAGGGAAATTTGTTTCTCTGGCGTAAATTGTATGAAATTTTTCATCGGCTTTTAAGGAAGATCGCTCTGAATTGTTGCTCTTGACGTGAATTTATACTGTGCAAGTTTTCATCACCCTCCATCCCCGGCAAGACAATAATTAAACTCATTTTACTACAAAAAGTCCCTTATTTATTAAAAATTATACCCTTATAACGGTGGATCTGTCCGTTCTCCAACTCCATCCTTTAGATCAAGTCATCAGCTACAAAATCGGCCTACATCACTTTGCTGTAGGACGCACAGTTTTTAAGATATGAGCAAGGTAAGACCAAGATTCATGATTTTTTCAATGCAGAAAAATCGACATCTGTAGGGGTTTTGGCGGTTCGCATAGAACTTTTGCCAGCTTATATCTCGAGAACGGTGCGTCCTACGAAAAAAAAACCAGTACAATTTTTTGTAGCTTATGACTTGATCTAGAGGATGGAATTAAAAAATTCACGAACAGCCCATTATTTGGGCAAATTTTTGACAAAAACAGGGAAATTTGTTTCTCTGGCGTAAATTGTATGAAATTTTTCATCGGCTTTTAAGGAAGATCGATCTGAATTGTTGCTCTTGACGTGAATTTATACTGTGCAAGTTTTCATCACCCTCCATCCCCGGCAAGACAATAATTAAACTCATTTTACTACAAAAAGTCCCTTATTTATTAAAAATTATACCCTTATAACGGTGGATCTGTCCGTTCTCCAACTCCATCCTTTAGATCAAGTCATCAGCTACAAAATCGGCCTACATCACTTTGCTGTAGGACGCACAGTTTTTAAGATATGAGCAAGGTAAGACCAAGATTCATGATTTTTTCAATGCAGAAAAATCGACATCTGTAGGGGTTTTGGCGGTTCGCATAGAACTCTTGCCAGCTTATATCTCGAGAACGGTGCGTCCTACGAAAAAAAACCAGTACAATTTTTTGTAGCTTATGACTTGATCTAGAGGATGGAATTAAAAAATTCACGAACAGCCCATTATTTGGGCAAATTTTTGACAAAAACAGGGAAATTTGTTTCTCTGGCGTAAATTGTATGAAATTTTTCATCGGCTTTTAAGGAAGATCGATCTGAATTGTTGCTCTTGACGTGAATTTATACTGTGCAAGTTTTCATCACCCTCCATTCCCGGCAAGACAATAATTAAACTCATTTTACTACAAAAAGTCCCTTATTTATTAAAAATTATACCCTTATAACTGTGGATCTGTCCGTTCTCCAACTCCATCCTTTAGATCAAGTCATCAGCTACAAAATCGGCCTACATCACTTTGCTGTAGGACGCACAGTTTTTAAGATATGAGCAAGGTAAGACCAAGATTCATGATTTTTTCAATGCAGAAAAATCGACATCTGTAGGGGTTTTGGCGGTTCGCATAGAACTCTTGCCAGCTTATATCTCGAGAACGGTGCGTCCTACGAAAAAAAACCAGTACAATTTTTTGTAGCTTATGACTTGATCTAGAGGATGGAATTAAAAAATTCACGAACAGCCCATTATTTGGGCAAATTTTTGACAAAAACAGGGAAATTTGTTTCTCTGGCGTAAATTGTATGAAATTTTTCATCGGCTTTTAAGGAAGATCGATCTGAATTGTTGCTCTTGACGTGAATTTATACTGTGCAAGTTTTCATCACCCTCCATTCCCGGCAAGACAATAATTAAACTCATTTTACTACAAAAAGTCCCTTATTTATTAAAAATTATACCCTTATAACTGTGGATCTGTCCGTTCTCCAACTCCATCCTTTAGATCAAGTCATCAGCTACAAAATCGGCCTACATCACTTTGCTGTAGGACGCACAGTTTTTAAGATATGAGCAAGGTAAGACCAAGATTCATGATTTTTTCAATGCAGAAAAATCGACATCTGTAGGGATTTTGGCGGTTCGCATAGAACTTTTGCCAGCTTATATCTCGAGAACGGTGCGTCCTACGACAAAATTTCCGTACATGATTTTTGTAGCTTATGACTTGAACTAGAGGATGGAATTAAAAAATTCACGAAATTCCCGTTATTTGGGCAAATTTTTGAAAAAAACAGGGAAATTTGTTTCTCCGGCGTAAATTGTATGAAATTTTACATCGGCTTTGAAGGAAGTTCGATCTAAATTGTTGCTCTTGACGTGAATTTATACTGTGCAAGTTTTCATCACCCTCCATCCCCGGCAAGACAATAATTAAACTCATTTTACTACAAAAAGTCCCTTATTTATTAAAAATTATACCCTTATAACGGTGGATCTGTCCGTTCTCCAACTCCATCCTTTAGATCAAGTCATCAGCTACAAAATCGGCCTACACCACTTTGCTGTAGGACGCACAGTTTTTAAGATATGAGCAAGGTAAGACCAAGATTCATGATTTTTTCAATGCAGAAAAATCGACATCTGTAGGGGTTTTGGCGGTTCGCATAGAACTCTTGCCAGCTTATATCTCGAGAACGGTGCGTCCTACGAAAAAAAACCAGTACAATTTTTTGTAGCTTATGACTTGATCTAGAGGATGGAATTAAAAAATTCACGAACAGCCCATTATTTGGGCAAATTTTTGACAAAAACAGGGAAATTTGTTTCTCTGGCGTAAATTGTATGAAATTTTTCATCGGCTTTTAAGGAAGATCGATCTGAATTGTTGCTCTTGACGTGAATTTATACTGTGCAAGTTTTCATCACCCTCCATCCCCGGCAAGACAATAATTAAACTCATTTTACTACAAAAAGTCCCTTATTTATTAAAAATTATACCCTTATAACGGTGGATCTGTCCGTTCTCCAACTCCATCCTTTAGATCAAGTCATCAACTACAAAATCGGCCTACATCACTTTGCTGTAGGACGCACAGTTTTTAAGATATGAGCAAGGTAAGACCAATATTCATGATTTTTTCAATGCAGAAAAATCGACATCTGTAGGGGTTTTGGCGGTTCGCATAGAACTTTTGCCAGCTTATATCTCGAGAACGGTGCATCCTACGACAAAATTTCCATACATGATTTTTGTAGCCTATGACTTGAACTAGAGGATGGAATTAAAAAATTCACGAAATTCCCGTTATTTGGGCAAATTTTTGAAAAAAACAGGGAAATTTGTTTCTCCGGCGTAAATTGTATGAAATTTTACATCGGCTTTGAAGGAAGTTCGATCTGAATTGTTGCTCTTGACGTGAATTTATACTGTGCAAGTTTTCATGACCCTCCATCCCCGGCAAGACAATAATTAAACTCATTTTACTACAAAAAGTCCCTTATTCATTAAAAAATATACCCTTATAACGGTAGATCTGTCCGTTCTCCAAATCCATCCTCTAGCTCAAATAATAAGCTACAACATCGGCCTACATCACTTTGCCGTAGGACGCACGGTTTTTAAGATATGCACAAGGTAAGGCAACATTCATGAGTTCGGGTTGGTTGGTTCGCATGGAAATGTGTGTCTCGAGCATCTGTTGACTGTGGATGCACACGCCCAGTGTCTATAAATAGAGAGTCGATGAGTTAGATGTGCACAATTGAATTGCAGTTAAACTGCGAGTTTTCGAGGTCGCCGCTTTCTCTGTATGATTCACTGGATGCGGGTCGCATGCGATTCAATTGTGGCGACGGCTTGATGATTTGTGATGGGAAAATGGGGGTTCAGGGAAATTGACAAGGTGAGGAGGTGGGGAGATTGACAACGACCCACAGACTGTCCATCTCTTGTCCGCAGCCCCAGGACAACGACTCAAAGAGTGTCACTCCCTTGCCCTGGCTCCATTAGTGATGGACAACGACTTAAAGTCTGCCCTTCTCTTGTCCTGTCCTCAGCAGAGAAGGAAAACCCCTCAAAGAACGCCCTTCTCTTTCCCTGGCTCCAGCAGAGATGAACAACGACTCCTTCTCTTTCCCTAGCCGAAAGATCACTTCGAGCAACTGATTAAAAAAGTGCCCTAATTGCCATCGCAAGCATCGATTAACATGAAAGGCCGGTGTTAATGGCACAACCAGGTTCATTACACGAGCCGAGGGGCCCTAGAGACTGTCCTCTTCGCAGCCATCGACGAGCGAAGAGACAAATTCAATCAAAACCCCTCTCCCCGTCCTTGGCAAGCGACGGCAGCGTGATGGCACAATGAGGACACTGCTGCTAGTGATGCGTCTCATCCTCATCCTCCTCCTCCACATCGCAAAACTCATTCATTTCAACCTCCGCACGAACTGGAGCTATAAACGTCGCGACAACGGGTTCCCCCCACATGTACGTGGCGATGGTGGCATTGGGCATAAATCCTTTATGCGGCTGTGGGCCGATGAATATTGCACACTGCGGGGCCGGCTCGCAGGGAGAAGACGTGTTGAGTGCATCTTATGCATTTATAAAGATGTCGACCTTACACTGGGTAAATGGCCTTTAAATAGACTCCATTCGACGGAAAAAGGCGATTATCCTGCGGTCTAGTGGAACACATTCGAGTGGAAGCAATCGATGCAGTGGCGCCCGAACGACCCACGTACTTTTTGTTCGTTCGATTACGTCCGCGGGTTATTTCCGTTGCTGCACTCATAGTCAGTCAAAGGACCTCGCCCTGCTGCCAGCGGCTTAACGTCCTCATTTGACTATTTATGGCGATTATCGAGTACGAACGGACGACTGGGGTGCGAACAAGAAATAACACCCAACCCAACCGCCAAGGGTTGCTGCAAATTAACAATTTGTTTGCAGTTCAGGCAGCGGTGACTCGGGTTCCCAGAGTTGCCCGCGCTCTGTGTTCTTAATCTTCGGGATGAACTGGGAGCGAGGGGGTGTGTGTGCATGTCGTGTGGTGAACATAACAGTGCCCATGACGCGTGCTTGTCTCTTCGCATCCGGACGCGGCATAATTAAAGCCGAGATTAGGACACAGGCAAGCAAGCATCTTAAGCGAGCAGATCTTTGTTCCCCCACGGCGGCGGCGGCGTGGTGACACGCTCACCGATTCCGGTCGGCTGGTGGGTGGTGTGGGCCGAGTGTGTCTGTGATTAGCCGAGAGAACTTTTCGTGGGAAGTTTTCTGTTTCTTTGTCGCCGTCGCCGTCGCCGCGTGCCGCTTGTGGAAGCACAATTATTTCAGTACACATGCAAGATGTCATATGTTCTGCACGTTGGCTCTGCACTAAGCGCAGTCTTCTGGTTCCCCTTCGTTCCTCTTGACTGCTGCTGAAGGGAGACGTCTTCGAGAGAGAAAGACAGACCATAAGGCACCCAGTAGAAGGGGCACGTCTTGCGGGAGAGACCATAAGGCGCCCAGTGTCCACCAAAGCGGATCGAATGCCGCTGGAGGGGGAGTGAGTGAAATCCCCATGATTTCGAAAGCAAACGAATCCATTTCACATCGCGTAGCATGGCAATTAAATTCTAATTCGAATCTGTTTACCCTCATGAAGCTTGGTTCTAAAAAAACACACTATCGATTGCAAGGAGAGGACTATCGAATGGAGTGCATCATCACACCCTAACCCTAACCATCCCCTGACCCACTTGAAATGCGAGCCCCTATCTGGGCACGTTTTGTGTTGCGACAAGTTCTCACCCCTAATTGGACTGCTCTCGCTGGTGTTGAACCCGTAAAAATATTTATTTTGTCGCTTAATAGAAATAAAAAACTGGACAGAGGCGGAAATCGATAAAAAACGAAACATTTCCCACAGGCAGTCGTGGACTGGGTTATCTTATCTCTGACGACGACGACGACGAGACTTTTCGATTGGTATCGACGCGTTTATTGAAACACTTACAGCGCGAGAGAGTGGTGGAAGCGAAGCAGGTTTGATTGCGAGCGAACCAATTTGTCCCACGATAAGGGGGCTTTGGTGAGAAATTTGGCGCTGATTTGTCAAGAAGTGGATGCTTTGGAGATGAGTGTCGTGACTGACTTGCTTCTCTGCCCTTGAACGTGACTCAAATTGCCGCTGGGACTTTTTCAACCGCGGAATGTCGAGCCCTTATCAACTCCAGAGCGGGTAAGTCCCAGGTCCTCAGTGACTAAGCCGATCTGCCTCCAAACTCAAGTCAGGCCGCTCCAAGCTTATCTCGTCGGAAGCCCCATTCGAAGCCTCGCAGCTCATAGAGCACATCTTGTGCGGAGGGTTGCTCTGACTCTCCGGCGCTCTCGCATGAGTGAGTGGCAACTGACTGTGTGAGTGTCCGTGTGTGCGTATCGAACTCCGAATACCGTGAAAAGAGTTCACATCATGCAACGAGAGTGTGGGAATTACGATTACTAGATACGTTTATTTTGTTCCTTCCTCTTCTTTGCGTTTCCCTTTCGCATGTGCCTTTATCACATTCCCCTTCGCACACGTGCGGTGTGTTGGTGAGTGTGCGTTATGTCATTGCCAGAATCGAGTCGAACTCAAAGGCGGAGTGGCACGTGACGTTTATACCAGTCGCAATCTTTTTTGAAGGAAATCAATTGAAGATGCGTTGTGGATGCCTGATCGTCAGCCCCGTCCTCCTGATCCTTTAGAGTCGATCCTCTGCCAGATCTCCACATCGTTACTCACCTCGTTTTATTATCTCTTTCAGATCAATCATTAACACGCGTGGAGCCTGAATATGTTGCCGCAGTTTAACTAGCCCGTCCAGAGGTAAGTCTCGCCGAGAAATGTCACTCACACCGCCGCGTCGCTCCGATTACCGAGAAATTCTCAAGTGCCACCGTGCTGCGTAGACACAGGCCTGTGCTCTGTGGGTACGCGTGAAAGTGCGGATAAACAAAACTAAGTTCTATATTTGATTGCGGCTATAAAGCAAGGTAAACATTTTGAATCATATGACTGCGGAGAGTCTGCACTGGGCGACTCTTGTTGTTTGTTTATTTAAAAGCGCGCCGTGATCGTGTGGGCATCTCACACAAACCAGCTGACTGAGTGTGTGATTGACTCACAGGTGATCACAAATCGATCAGGCTTGTTTCGATCGACCTCACATTGACTTGGCCCGATCCTCACACACGCACACTGTCGACTGGTCTTTCAGAGACGACCTCTGGCAGGCTCCTTCGACGTGTGCGCCCGCTCCGCTGTGTGTGCTCAATTGAGTTTGCCGCAGTTTAATCCGAATCTTATCTAAATGTACAGAGACTGGGTATTTGCCGAGTGGAAAGTGATGATTATACAGTCGCATGAAGGCTAAGCCTTCACCTCTGCTACCTCCGTTTTGATTGTATAAGTCTATTTTGTGTTTTCTTTTCTTTTCTTTTCTTTTTTCTTTCATTGACGTCTGTTAATATGTCGGTAAATATGAGGTTTTATACCAGTCCGACTGCAAAATTCCATTTTTGTCGCATCGATGTGTGGCTTGGGTGTGTGTGCGTGTGGGTTTGTGGACAGGTAGAAAATCGAGAATGTATTGAAAGATTTGGTTTACTTTTTGTGCAGCGGTGTTGCCAGGTGGGCTTGTGAGAAATTTCCCCTTTTGAATTATGGGAATATCCCGGTGATCGATGGATGGTTGGGGGACATGGATTTGGAAGGATATCGTAAACCACATACTGGTTCTAATAAAATGTGCCCCTACAAGCGACCAGCCTGGACCAAATAAAGATGAACAGAGATTTTCATGATCATGCAATCGACTGAATATACTGCAATCGTATTAGCCCCTTCGTTCAGTTTCGTTAAGTCAATCGTTCATGACTTAAGGGACTCAAGTCATCCTAACCAATCGAGACAATAGACTGTGACCATAATCAACACCTCGTTCACTTTCGTTAAGTTTCGTTAAATTTTTTTTTAGTCAACCGATTCTACCGATCATGATTTAAGTCTACCTAACCAACCAAGGGAATAAACGGTGACCATAATCACCATTTCGTTCACTTTTGCTTACTCTATCGTTCTATGACAGATGGTGCTGAAATTCTCAAAAGCAATTATGAGCGCTTTGACCATGTTTCTACCTACTATTCTCCCGGTTTTAACTTAAGCTTGTCTTTGAGTCATTACGGCTTGTGGCTGGGGGAGTTTCCTTCTCTCGAGAGTCGTTTGCAAAAATCTATGATTTTTTTTTGTTCGAAATCTTACGGAAACAACAAATGTCCCATCCCTCACTAAACACTGCGATCGTCATCGTCTCACCTTTTGAAAGCAAATAATGGAAACCCATACTCGAACAGATACTCTGGCACACAGATACTATGTGCACACAAAAATCTGAGAGAACAAAAAAGGTAACCCGTGTGCATTAACCAGCAACAAACACCGATGACGGCGGTTATAAATTTTCAAATATCACCCGGATTGGTATATTGTATCGCCGAGTGAAAAGACTGCATTGCCAGACCCCTGCAACAGACAGAGAGGCCAACTAGTGGTTGTTGTTTTTTTTTTACTTCTCCTTCTACTGCTCTGACTTCGTCATTCTTATGATATGTGTGAAGTGGATGGAAACCTCGTAGAGAGTGAGGCTCGACCAAACTACCACCAGCTGGCCATTAGGTAGAGTAAGTTGAACTGCTGGAACGTTTAGTTGTAGGGAAGAGTTTTGTTCGCGTCTCTGCCGTTCTGTGTGAGTCCGTGTTTGTCTGCGCTGTTCGTCTTTCGGTCGCGTTCGTGGTTTCGATTTCTTGTGTTCGTGTTTATATATATCAATTTTTTTTTTGATTGTTATTCGTCGCGTTAACAAATCGCGTTCTCAAATAAACGTCGTCGTCCGCCAAGAAAGAAAAAAGCAAAGGTTCCGCGCGCGAGTGAACTACTTTTGGAAAACACGAAATAAAATACAAAAACCCCTCGAAGGGGGAAGTGTGTGTGATTCGAACGATAAATATTTTTTTGTTGAGTTGTGCAGCAAAATTGCAACCGTCACTGATTTAATTTCTGTGAATCAGTCGGAACGCGACCGCATTGCCAAGTAAATAACTGTTCGTCAAAAACAACAAGCAAAAGCAAAAACAGAGAATATACACATAGAGACACCGAGATACATCGTATTGCATTCAGAATTGAAATCGGAATTTATTCAAAAAAAAAAAAAAAACACCCATCCCACATTACTGCCACTCTGCCCACTGGAAACGGTAAAAAAAAAACACTTACAGACATGTTCTTTAGGAACAGAATATTCATTTACATATATGTACATTCCGCCAAGGTTGCTGTTGCTCTTCGAATACAAAAAAAAAACAACAAAAAAACATCGCACGAGTTAGACTAGAGAGATGGATTAGATGCAGATGTGATTTAGCACACCTCTGCAAGGTTTAAGGTTTAACAACAGGTCGCTTCGCGAGTTAAGGGACTGTCTGCCGCCCTCTCACTCTCCGCCCTTCTATCCGCGAAATATCTACAAATACCGAGTCTCTGAACACATCCTGCTTGTCATACTAATGACTTGTGGATTTGCCTTTAATTACCGACCACAGATTGATGAGACGTGAGACTTATCCCCGAGACGACAATATCCGACTTACATACATATCGCGTAGCCAGCTCTAGGTAGTCGTCAGCCAAGGCGGGGGGAGTTGAGTGGAGTCCACTCGCGCGGGCGTGTGTGTCTCTGGTTGTATTGTGTAGCGAGTTTTGTTGTGTTTTCCAAGACTTTCGTCGTCGTTACCTACTCGTCCGTGACGTTCTTCACAATCTCCGCCAATGATGATGGAAAATTGAGAGAAAGCTTTGTTGCGCTGATTGATGGGCACACAAACACACACACACACACACACAACGAGACAACCGATCAGTCAGAACTGACCGGTCCAGAGAATCTTGACTCATCGCGCAGTCATGACTGTCATTCCGTGAAATCGATGAAAAGGAAATCCTCCTCCCACCGCACACCCACACACCCCACAGCCTACAGCCCACAACACTTCCTCCTTCAAAAATTATTTATCTATCATTTGCATAAAATATGCCACTTGGCATTCCTGCTCGGTGCTGAGATGGATGGTGACGGTGGCAGAATTGTAAGGAATTTCGCTTCACAGCCGAGCACACGAGTTAACCGGAGAACAGGTTTCGCAACCTTAAACTTTGTGCGCGGAGAGCTGTCGAAACTCTTGCCACTTTTAGGGCTTCCACGGGGGGATGGTTGGCATGGTTTACCCCAGTAACCCGCAGCTCAGCAGATATGGCTTCAATCCATATTTCCACCGCATTCCACCTCTTTTTTCTGCTTCCTTTCCGACCACCATCCACATGGATGGAGCGCATGCGCTTTGTTTAATGCCATTGGCCAGATCATTCGTTTGCCGTCTCACGCGCCGCTGTTGGTCTTGAGAAGCTTTTGGAGCTGACAGCTCAGAAGCAAGAGTTCAACACAAAAGGCACATGAATCTGCTTCCAAAACTGGTTTGCGATAATGTGTGTGCGTGGTGTGATCGCGTTCTCCTCTTTCGCCGCCAGATCTTTCGTGTTTCTTGTTGCGCTCTGAAATCGAAAAGCGAAACTTGACAAAGGCCATTAGAGTCTGGTTTTCTCTCTTTCTCTGCCGTTGACTCTGTGAAAAGTTGCCCCAAAGCAACAGTGGATTGAATGTGGATTGGTCTTGTCTCTGGCTCTGGCGAGACCTGTTTTGCAGGTATTTTGTGTTGTCAGTCGGCTTGTTCTGTTTTCTTTCGTTCGTATTCTCGCTCGTCCAAGGATTATCTGCAGTCGACGAGAGGTAAAGAGTTAACTTTGCGCTTCCACGAAGCCAATGCACCTACAGAGCGGTGAGAATGGCTATTCTGGGAAGAGTCGCAGTCGGCGAGTCGACAACGATCACGATTCATTGTTGAAAGGTGACGAATTAAAATGATCCCATACCCAGCCGCAGCAGCAGCAGCCAGATCCATTTGCATGTTCTACTGATGTGGAATGGAATGCCTGAGGATTTATTCAAGACGTTGCCGCCGTACCTGTCTATCTGTCAAGGCCTGAGGTACATTCTTCTCAGGCGCTCAATGCACTCGCGGGGATTACGACGCCGCATGGCATGGCGTTTCTTTGTGTTGAGAGCTTTGTGGGGAGGATGGTAGCCATGCGAAGGTGGTGGATTTGAAGTGTCAGCTCTGAGAGGGAATTGATGTGATTGCCATGGCTCTGACTCGAGAGCCTGGTCGAAATTTCACCCTTGTCTCAGAAGGTGACGAACTTTTCATAGAAGGGTCTGATGGCCTCCGTTTCGATTTGCTTCCCGTTTTCTGGGTTCCCTTCCAGGATCCCCAGATTTCGACGTGTTTCTCACGGAAGGCTCAGATAGCCTCTCTTATCTGGTTCCCGAAGATGGGCTGCTTGAAATCTCGGTTTTGTCTTAAAAGTCCAAGATCTTCTACGCAAAGCTCCTGGTAGCCTCCCTTTTCTGTTTCGGCGAATCTCTGGAGACGAAGAGGGACCGCCCGAAGTCACAGTCTTGCTTTTAAGGTCAAGCGCCCTCTCCCTGAAGGCTCTCATTAATCAGGACAATGTCTACAGACAGGGAATGGAAAGAATCCCCCACTTTCTGCAGACATCCCCCGGATTCAGAAAGTCAGAGCTGTCCCCAGGCACTCCCCCTTGATCTCGATAGAATGAAACTCCTCAGAAGTCTTTGTTGACGAGCACCTTCATCGAACCGAATAGCGACTCATTCACGCACAAAAGAGGCCATGAATGCAAGAAGAACTAAACCCACTGCCCACCACCCTTCAAGTTGGCCACCCAAAAACAAACCCATCGACTTTCTGCCATCTCAAAGCTCTGACAGCCTTTTCATCAGCATCCTCCCCCTCCCCCGGCTTATGCGAAAAACAAACAAATGAAAGGCAATAACATTGCGCCCCAAAAACAATGAACAGCAGTATCTTTAGATGCTACCCAGCGTGGGCTCCAGCCCCATTGCCAGCCCACACAGGCGTGCGCGCGCGCTCCGGCCTCATCCCCGGCTTGTGGCGCAAATCGGAGACGACTCTATAAGGGGGAACTGGTTCTGGTTGTGTGGTTAATTAAATGTAAAGCGACGTCGAAAGTCGAGTCGAGTCATTCCCTAATCAGTTGGTAATCGCATTCCCCGTTCTGCGCGGAGACTGGAATCCTACCGAAAGATGACAGATATTTGCATTTGAAATTGTCAGCTCATTCAGAGAAGGAGGAGGAGCTCGTGGTGGGATAATAGGGCTCCCAATAAAATATGTATCTCCCGGTGGGAGCCGGAGCACACACGAATCGATTTTGAACACATGCCGGCTGTGTGCACGGCCCCAAACCACTCGCATTAGGAATTCAACCTTTTTGGAGCTGAGAAAATATTTATAGAATACACAATGGCTGTCCCAACACAGGCGGCTTGGGCAAATACCAGTGCAAGCCAGCATGTGTGGACAATGGCAGCGGTTTTGTATCCTTTTTTTTCCCGTGGGGACCTCTTTTGTGCACACAAACGGTGAGTTTATCAGCCAATCAGAGTGCACAGGGTGGTGGGTAGCATAGCAACGCACTTTTGACAGGTATGATGGGCGGTATGCTCTTGGGCGTCTTATCGGCGGCCAGACTTTGGACCCCGCCAAGCATCTCGGCTGCTGTCGCGATGTTTGCACTTTATCTTGTAGTGGAGCTCAGCGCAAACAATTTGGGCGGTTGACAGTGAAAATTAGCAGCCATGTCAGCGAAGTGTTTGTGATCCGCACACAAGCCCGGCCGGGTGGACCAACAACATCGGTCCTATGCCAACATTTTTGCTGAGCAAATGTAGGTCTCTTCGCGGGCAACCTGTCACATCCGTCACAGGATTCACAAAAAATTCCATCCCCTCACAAAGCACACGATCGTCGCTGTTGTTTACTCCGAAAACAGAAAATGTGTTCCATCAGCAGAAGCTTTGGCCATGGATACACGAGCACACGAGTCAAGACGCCGTATCTTGGCACATCGCCTCACCGAATTAGACGGCTTAAGGTCTTTAAGAGATTCTGATAGGGGCGCGTGTGTATGTGCAGACGTCTTATCGCCCGCGATACACCGAGCAAATAGATACAAAACGGCTTGTGTTCAACGAATTCATCTTGTGAAACGGATTAGTCCGGATTTAATGGGCCAATCTGGGTAGGAGTGGCGGGCGCCTATTCTGGTCGTCTTGCTCTAGTGGGCCCTAAGCGCTGTTGACGGTCTCTCCGACTTCTGGTGGAAAATGGGGGACAATCCCGGAAATTGACATGTAACGTTGCGAAAAGCACACCATTTTACCCCACCTCCGTCGGTTCAGTTTATCGTGGCAACGGAGCAGCACACAAACACAGAAGCCATTGGAATTGCCGTTCTGTCACAGTTGTGCAGTCGAGTGTGTCAAATCAAAATGACACATTAGACGGCGGCAGAGTGCAGGAGGCCATGCCTACCTTGTGCGGTGCGGTGCGGTGTGGCACATATGTGCGGTGCCATGCGAGGCAGTTTAATGAACTCCCATCATCCGATGGATGGGCGGGAGAGATATTAATAATGTTCACCGAGTTCAGTCATCATTTCGCGCAGGACTTTCCGATGAGCGCTGATGGCACGAATTGGCGGCGCGATGCCATGCCGAGGCTTCGTCTAATTTTATTAAAATTGATTTTTCATTAGACAAGCGTTTTGTAATTAATTTCAAATTAGACGAGGAGACGACGGCGTGTCGTTGCTGGCGTTGGTTGCTGTCGGGCGCTGTTAATGTGCTACCTTATCGGGGTCTTTATTCCTCTCTCTCTGCGGGAGCTGCTGCCTTGTTAATGAGACCTTCTATACCAGTTCTACGCTTGCTACAGTCGGGCCTTCCAAAGGTGGCAGATAATCAAAGCTTTTCTTTCTCACTTCACCGGTACAGTGGGGCCCTACAAGTGTGCCATCGAAGCGACGTCTTATAATTTCGGGAAATGCTACAGTGGGGCCTTTTAGATTCTGCCTTGCGTTCCACTTTCGCGCTCGCCACAGTCGCTCCTTGTAAGTGTGGCCTTCCTTCCCACTTTTGGCCTTACTACAGTCAAGCCCTACCTAAAGTGTGTTTTCTAACTGAGGTGGGAACTGCTGCAGGCGTGCTCTTGCGTCCCACTTCAGAACTTGGCCTTCCTTCCCACTTCTGTACAGTCAGGCCCTACAAATGTCCCTTCTTACCGAGGTCTCTGCTTCTCACTGCGGAGAGTCCTTCGGTCGAGTGTTGGAAATCTGGAAACCAAATCAAGATCTCTTCTCTACAGTCGCGGTCATATAAAACAGACACCAACTTCTCGCTTTCCGCGACTGTAGCCCCTTCAGATAGTTCTCGCGATTAATCATGAGTCCCTACCCACATTTGAACCAACAAACCACACACTCAATTCCGTCACAAACCCACCCCACGTCCTTCCTCTCGAGATATCACTGTGCGTGGACACAGCCTCCTCTGTTTGTTCGTTTTCGATTCCTCATGACATAAGTCAATTAATAATCTCGTCAGTACACACACACATACACCATCTCTGGTGTGCCAGTTTGAAAAAGGCATTCTCATCATCGACCATATCGACGACGGTCAGCCGATGGTAGCAATTTGAGCCAATTAACACCAACACTCTAATTGCAGGCGAACAACGATCAAATGAGTGCTTTGCTGCACAAGTAGACGATTTGATTTTAATTCAATTACGCCTCGACTCGGCGGACGAAGTTTTGCCTCGAACGTGTGAATTGATCATGGACTGCGAGTTAGCGGTCGAGGCTGCCGCCCGAAGGGGCGCATCAAAGTGCCAGCGGCGGCTCCAGACTCTGCAAGATCAAAAATGTAAATCTGCTCTGAGATGCAAACACACACAATTTCCGCCCACAATTCCCGTTCTCGTGTCGTCCCTGCTGAGTCATGTCGTGTTACTCATAATCACAATCGATTTCCACTCAGACATTCAGTGCAATCAATTCGGCCTCTAGTATCTACACACCCACGAGAACATCGGAATGGGATTCAGACAGATGCTGCATCGCCTCGTCAGACACTTCAGCTGGCAACCTGGTGGCACAGAGCACACATCATCAGGAATCAGCACTCCACTCGACTGGCGCGGGCCTATCTATAGATGACGTCTGGTGTGATGAAGGGGGGAGTTCATTTGAACGTCGTCGATAACGAGTTTATCTGTCAGCTCTCATTGACATCCGTGAAAGGGTGATTAGATTGATGAGAGAGTGAGAGAGACGAGGAGGAATTCACTTGCTTGAAACAAGGAGGAGGAATCACACGTCACGAACGACAAGGACTTCATCGCATCGACTTTGAGACGCGAGAAAAGCACACAGACCGTCTTAATCCCCAACTAAGCCTGCATTAAGTATTTACGAGTGTTGTCTCTGCAAGTAGGCTTGTCGCCCCCGTCACCGTCGTCGTTGTCTCCACCGTTCACCGCAAGAGCACCCCTTATCAGCCCTGACTATGTACAGGTAGTCGCTCTCGTGTGTTTGCTCTCGAGTCTTATCAAAGGACGTAGTCTCTTCGAGAAAATGTGTTGTTTTTTGTGTCGAGTCATATCTCGAATTTCGCTGGAAAAAGCCAAGCAAATAGACGTAACTACACGGTGCTCATGGCGCGCTCTCCAGCTAGCTCGAGCAGAGTCGCGAAATATTTTCTTGGTTAAATAACTTGACAGGTTGGCTGGCTGGCTGCGCCAACTAACCGAAGGCGCGCAGGTGTAAATCAATTTGACTCGCAAAATGTTTGCTTCATCATAAGATGAGGGTGATGGCTGACAAGCAGCAGCTAGCTCAAGGGAATGGAGTCATGATCATGGGCTCTTTGTGACGCAATTTCCAAAGAATTCTGCTCAGTCTCTTGAGGCGTATCTCCAGGTTTAACGCGCAATTTCAAAGCTGTTCCCCCTGGCAAATGTGCGTGCTCAACTCCCCTAGTGGTGACACTTTGTTCCTGGGTACATCGTGCAGATGTGAAGATTTTTCGGTGAGCTACCTCTTATTTTCCGGATTGCCTGCGCCGTACCTCTTCCCTCGGGCCAATGAACCACCGTAAAACGACCTGGATTACAACGCAATAAAGATTCCCAACAATGGACGGGCGGTCACCACCGCCACGTTTTACCTTCTGGGGCGCTATTAAATCAGAACACATTGTTTCTCCCTCTGCGTCACTGCGGGGGGAACCAGAACCAGAACCAGAACAGTTTCCGTCTTCATTTCCTTTGTCGCATCCCCTGATTACAGCGGCGACGGGGAAAATCAATAGTAGACCATCTCAAGCCTTCTGTCTTCCCCGCCAGGTCGCCACAGGAAGAGAGACACAAGCCAACCAACCGACTGACCAAACGACAAGCCAGCCAACGCCTTTGCGCCAAGCACCTACTTCTGTTTCCCCAAAAAGTAGGTCATGTCGGATTTGTGTGAAGGAGCCGTCTGTCTGTCTTTTGGTGGCCTGTCTCCCCTTTGTTTAGTGGACTGGCTTATAAAACAACATTCCGATGGAATTAATCAATTTCCAGTAAATGAAGGTGGCGGCCCCTCATTTCTGACCCCAAAGACGGGGCTCTCGAGTGGAATCCACACGAAAAAAAGGTGAATGACCACTGGAACTACACGCATACCTTGTCGTTAATCACGCACCACCTTGCCTTCGACTGTCCACACGTTGGATATGGTCGCACATAGTTACATGCACTAGCACCGCACCACACAAAACATAGCACACAGCACACACCTCAGCAACGCACAGTGTTGTGTAAGAGTTGACGAGTTGTGTGTCATTTGAAATTGTAAATTCGGAATCGATTTCGTTGACGAGGCGTCTTGCCGTTGGGGACGCGTGCTTGTAAATCCGGTTTTTCTTCTTCTTCTCCTTCTCCTTCTCCTTCTCGCCTTCGTTTCTTTTGTGTTTTTCGGTTTTTTATGAAATGATTGATGGCCCCTCTGTGTGTGAGTGTGATGTCATGGTCTTTTTTTAATACGTCGCTCTCTGCTTGATATGGTGGCTTACTGCCTGCACGCCGCGGACGCTGAGTGCGTAGGTGACGTGTGTCCTTTCGAGGAAAAGCTATCAACTGGCTCTGGGAAATTCGGTGAGTGGTCTAGGGGGTGACTAAACAAACGAGTGAGCTAGGAAACCCGAAATGGAGCAGCAACAAGTGGAGGAGATTTTTGTTTCTCAACACGCTGATCAGTTGACCTCATTCAGAGAAGTGGATATTAGTCGCCTCTTACGACATGCATGCCTTGCAGCAGGACTATTCTTTGCCCCGTACCTGCAGGGGGAGGACGCCAGAGACTCTCAGGGTCGAGTCTAGCCTGATTCAAGGTCCCATCAAGTCGAAGAGTCAAAAGGCAGTGATTTGGATTGTCCACGAGATCATTCACAAGCTTCGCCATCGTCCTTCTTAGTCGCCGATGAAGCCATGCCGTCTGTTCCTCTGGGAGAACGTTCCCAAAATGAATTGGTCACGACTTCTTAACAAGATACAATGTACCGATCTTCGAGCATCTGTCCTAAGACCATAGGACACGATCGCGATCTTCAGATTCTCTAGAAAGGTGCAAAAAGAATCGATCATAGCCTTGTGCAGGTTTAGCCGTCGTCCTGAGGCCGCTGAATGGAGCAGACCTTCAGAGTCTCATGAAAAAAGTATCGATCACCTTCAGCCGGAGACCTACGATGAGGCTAGCGTCTTTAGAAGACCCTTGCCGAATGAATTGGTCACGATATCTTGCACAGGGTTCCTCCTTGAATTTCGTAGATCCAGAGACCTTTGAAGAGGGTGGACTTTGTCTCTTAAGTAACGAGGTACAAATTGTCGGCCACGAAGCCTTGCACAAGGTTCCCCTTCGTCCTGAGACCTCTGAATGGACTAGACCTTCAGTTTCTCTTGAAGAACGTTGAAAAAAGTACCGGGAACCTTCGTCCTCGTTCTGCGAGAGATCTCTGAAGAGGTCATACCTTCAGCTTCTCTAGGAGATCGCTGCAAAAGGAGGTCCCTGAGACAGCTGAAAAGTCCAGACACGATCACGAAAACCCCCTAATCGCTAGGCAGGACCTCAGACTCCGACTACCCCTCCCGAGCCTGAGAACGCAAATGCCACCACACTCATTATTGCACGACCTAAACCGAATGCAGATGGAAGGATGAAGGAATTTGCCGTTGGTCTAGGATCTATGGTTTCCCATGCGTCGTCCCCCTCATCTCGCACACCTTTTCGATTATCGTGCGAATTTCTTTATTGCCCTTCGGCGCGTAAATCATGGCAATAATTAGGTGCACCCCTCTTGAGAGATTTCTTCACACACGAGCGTAAGCTACCTTCAAACTTACACGACATTATTCGTCCCCCCCTTGGCCGCGGCTGCAGAGGCGAGCGAGAGAGATTCTGCAGACATTTCATCCCCCTTGTCATTGCGCACTACCTGAAATGAAAACGAATAAATCATCAGAAGAGCAAAGAGCATCTCGCCGTGAATGGAGACGGATCTTCGTCCGTTCGCGGAGAACATCTTGTCTAGGAAATGTGATCACTGATTGGTGGCCGAACCAAATCGAAGACGACACGTTCTACGCAACAGAATAATCGATCGCTGTGTGTTCTCCCTTTCTTGTAATTCTTGTGAATATCCTCACGCCAAATGCAGAGGAAATCGCTCGAACAACTGGCAGATGTTTAAGTGCCTCCTGCTGGTACTTCAGAATTATGTATAGCGGCAGACGGAGCATAACACGAGGATATTCCCATTCATGTACGCATGCATTCGAATCTACCTGAATTGTGTCCTCTCTCTCACTCGCACATACGACGACTTCCGCCGCCTTCGACGTCTGCTTCGTTTTCCACTCAGCTAGCGGTAACAAAGCAAGTGAACGACGACGACCACGACGACGTGAAACGTGTAAAAATTCCTTTGAACGCGACCCTGACAGGAACAGCCGCTTCCACACAAACACAGTCGTGCACGTCATCCTGTCATTCCTGCTCTCCTCCCCTCGACGGCTGGCTCTTGTTGCAAGCAGATGCACTTTAGGACACTTTCATATGCTACTTGTGTACACATCCTCTGATTTGCTCTCGCCGCCTCAGCTTCGCGTCGCGTCAATGAAAGTCGAGGATTAGCGCGAGCAGTTTTGAGAATTAAGTTCAATTTGAAAACTCTCTCACACCCCTCGTGAGTCCTTGCTTCTTCGCTGCGACAAAAAAACATTTTCCCACGACGCGACGTTCACGTATGATTTCCTTCCTACTTTGGCTCGGAAAAAAAAGAGAAAAAAAAACAAATTCAAATCCACTCTCCTGTACACAAGGTATCCTTTGAACGAGAACAGAAACACACACAAAAAAAAAAAAAGCAATTTGCGTAGGGGAGGAAATTACTATGCATAAGGATACGACTACCGTTGCCGAGCACCGTGTGAATTTATCCTCGGCTCGAAGGTGAGAGGGAGCACTCAGAGACAAGCTCATTACGACGGACGCACGGGGAAGGACGGGGAAGGCACTTTGATGATGATTTTCATTGCCCGTCTCCTGCCTGCATTATCCTTGAGGAGTCGAGAAGGTGATGAGCGAAAAGACTGTGGCGTCCTTTGTCTCAGTGCTTGTCCTTTCGCTCTGTACTCCGTAGACACAGGGCACTTCTCGTTTGTTCTCCACCCAGCACTAGCGTGTCTTCGAAGTTGTCTCGATCTCGCTGAGGTGAAAGTCAGGAAGTAGTGATGATCCACAAGATCCACAACTGACCTTAGCCGACTTCTGGCTTCCACCTCATAAACCACCAGATTGAGTCATAAAACCTCTCAAGATCTCCAGTCAAGACAAAGTCCAGAGATGATAAATCTGGAAGCAGCACACCATAAAGTGACCTGAAAACCGAATGAGCCCATGACTCACTCGGCGCGAGGTGGGGGCAAGCCATAGGAATGTGCTGTGTATCGATTGAAGCACCGCGGCACAGGGCACAACAATAAATTCAGAGCCGCCGCGCTGGAGGAACAGGTAAAAGTAGAATCAAGGCTAGAGCAGCCAGCCGTCGTCGGTTAGTCGTAAAAATAGTTTTTCATCGTGAGTCACTGCCGCAAATGGCACTGCTGCACAAGTGGAATTCTCAAGGCTTACTCACCACACCGCCACTCGACAGGGTGACCGCAAGGCATTGATTTTTTCGAGTTTTAAAATAAGTAGCGATTCACTGAGCAAACAGCGACCAGCGGCGAATGTACAACTGACTCCGAAATAGCTAAACCCGATCAAACAAAAATTTCTCTTCCATTTCATAGGACCAGACTCAGTCTCCTTTCACATTCAGTCTCTGTACACAATCACAAAAGCCCGGCCATAGAACCGACCCATAAATCAAATGCAATCAATATTGAGTAACTCATTCAATTAAATCCAATCAAATCACAATCAATCACGGCTGCCGGCTCGCGGAGAGAGTGTCTCCGCAGACAAGTTCGACTGTGTTGGAGGTGTGCAAGATCCAAAGAACTAGCGACCACTTGATGGAATTCAAAGCGAGTTCGCTCATCATCTGCTAACACAGTCTCTGTACACACAGCGCACCAATTAGGCGCTCGCCGACATATCTTGCTAAAGCCGCCTCTTTGTTGCCGTAAACAACCAGCATGGGAAATTCATCGTCACATACTCACGAGCCCTTGGAACGAGGGTTCACCCGCGGAACATTTGGAGACGTTAAAAATGGGGTAGGTACCAGGCACACACACGAACGTGCGCGCGCACTGTGCACTTGAGAATTTATCGTCTGCGGCGGGTGAAGTGGGAGGGAGGGGGACTATTTCCTCCTCGTTAATTAAATTTTTGCTAATTCTTCTTGTGTGTTCTCTTTTGTAGAAATCCGCATCATTCCGGTTTAGTAAAAAATCACCGAAAAAAATGGATCGTTTGAGGCGATCCTTTCGCGATTCATTCCGCAGGAGAAAGGACCGCGTCCCGGAATCCTCGAAACCGCATCAATGGCAATCGGACGAACAAGCGGTCAGGTCTGCAACATGCTCCTTCGCTGTCAAATACCTGGGCTGTGTGGAGGTGTTCGAGTCTCGGGGAATGCAGGTCTGCGAGGAGGCTCTCAAAGTTTTAAGGGTAAGTTGGGGTTGGGTGTACATTTGAGGGCTAGGGGGTGTCCTTATTCAAGGCAATTCGGCCCGTCGAACTGTAGCGCCAGCAGAAGAAGAATGGTGACAAGCCTGCAACATTGTGGGTCCTATCTTGTCAACTTGAGATGCCCTTACTCAGTTGAATAATGAACTCTAAAGGTTGGCTGAGGGCCTAGGTCCATCCCGGAGATGGGGTGGTGGGTGTAGTGTTGAACATCCTGTCATGTCAAAGCAAACGTAAGGACCGTGCGAATACATCCCCGTCACAACAGAAGAGTGACTGCGTTGACAACACATCCTTGCCCCATGACCAAATGAACTCCTGGACGTCTCCATTAATTACAAACAAATCCCCCCCAGCATCCGACGGCGCTAATTACAGCGGCGAGGGAAGGATTACGGACTGCAAGCCACTCAATAATCGAAACCTTTGCACCCGGTAATTGAAATTAATTATTCACATGGCTGTTGTCGTCAAATCGTCATCGTGGCAATCGACGACGGCCATGTGCACGTCTTGGGAGTTCGTTCACTGGGGGAGAGGTCAAATGGTTTTGCCAAACACGACTGCCCCACCACCCGCCGGCACTGCTCAGGTTCAGTGCTGGTGCTGCGGAGGTTACTGGCACAAAGCTAATTGTCAACCATCTCCGGTGGGACTGCGCGGGCGAAGAACGAGAACGAAGCAAGGCGAAAGCAGGTCAACGCCAAGTCAACGAATTTCTGCCAGCGGCGACCTGGGTGTGTGGCAATAATAATCGTCAACACCATCATCATCGTTCTCGTCGTCGTCGTGTTGATGGAGCTTTTAATTGAATCTCCGCTCTGCCAGAGCGATGGGGAGGAAGATGGGGCGACGGAAACGAACTTAAGTGAAACGCTGTCAACAGACAAATTGCTTTCAGATTGAAGCGGGATGCTTAAGCGGCAGGCGCACAGTTCGAGCAGATGGCCAGTCCATGGAGGGAGGGGTCTATAATATGCTTCTTGACTCACTTCCTGAACACAGACTTAATGAAGTTTTTTTTTTATTCTTTTCAGAACTCTCGTCGACGTCCCATTCGTGGGCTGCTTCACGTCAGCGGCGACGGTCTCCGCGTGGTGGACGACGAAACAAAGGGTCTCATCGTCGACCAGACTATCGAGAAGGTCAGCTTCTGCGCGCCGGACCGCAACCACGAGCGCGGTTTCAGCTACATCTGCCGCGACGGCACCACACGTCGCTGGATGTGCCACGGCTTCCTGGCGTGTAAGGATTCGGGCGAGCGGCTGTCGCACGCAGTGGGCTGCGCCTTCGCCGTCTGCTTGGAGCGCAAACAGCGGCGCGACAAGGAGTGCGGAGTCACAATGACTTTCGACATGAAGAACTCAACATTCACCAGAACTGGCTCCTTCCGCCAGCAGACACTCACCGAGCGCCTTGTGAACAACGAGCGCGGAGTCGACATCAATGGAACACCGTCGGCCGCTGTTCCGCCGCAACCCAAGCCGTACAACCCGTTCGCCATCGAGCGACCACACGCAAATCCGTCGATGCTGGAGCGCCAAGGATCGTTTCGCGTCATTGGCAGCCAGTCGCCGTTCAAGCGGCAAATGTCCTTGCGCATCAACGACCTTCCGTCGAACGCGGAGAGGCAGAAGGCGTTCTTGGACGCCGGCGGGGCAGCCCTCACCACCCCCAACCGCAACGTCTCCCCCATTCCGGAGATATCCCCACTGAGATCGCTCACCGAGGTGGACACCGTCAGCCAGCTATGTCAGGAACTTAGCCAGGGCCTGTCGCTGCTCACCCAGACCGACGCCGATGACTTGAACTTCAACAACACGCTGAGCATAAATCAGAACATCCTCGCCGAGAAGCGCGAGTTGCACAACTCGTCGGCGATTATGCACAGCAACGGCAACGGGGGATCTGCCGCCCTAGACAAGATCACCACACCGCCCACGGCCCAGGTGTCTCCGCGTGTTACTTCCAGCCCGCCAGCGGCAGCTACTCCAGCCACCACGCCAACTACTCCCAGTTCTCCATTGGGTGGCGGCGGCGTCGTCGTCGCCGCGCCGAGAACTGTTCCAGTGGAAGTAGTGGCACCGCTTCCCAAGCCCGACCAATGGCTGGGCCAAGTCGTGAAAAGCACATCGCCAGCGCCGGTCCTCAAACGTCCTCCATCGCTGGCCCTGCAGAGCCGAACAAAGTCCCTGAGTGCCGCTCCCGTCACTGCAATCTCACCAAATGATCCGTTCGACGCCGAATGGGTTGCCGGTGTCACGAAGGCCGCCACGCCCGAGGTCCACCACAACACCAATCCGTTCATATCGCCGCCGAAGGCGCCTGTGCAATCCTTCCAGGTGCAGCTGTAGGACTTGAGTTTGTTTTTCCTTTTTTCCCCTTTCCTCTCCCATCATTTATTCTTTTTTTTTTCCTTTCGCAATGAACAACAAAATTCAGCTCCAGCGCGAGCGGCGGGCATGTTTATAAATTAATTGTTTTATTTTTAATTGTTATTTGTTGTTACTGATGATGATCCCTTATTTCCCCGATTCCCCGTGGAGGCAGTGACGACGGGGGGTAGCCCCCGACGACTCTGACAGATGACACTGACCCTCGGCCACTCCCCGTCATCGCCTCCGCCTCCGCCTGAGCCTCCCGGACTTCTATGATTTCTTCCTATTTTTTTTTGTACAAATTGTATTATATTTATATATATATGAAATTGAATTCAACATATTTGTATTACTACTTTAATTTTAGAAAAAGATAGACCTCGTGAAAGAGGTGAAGGTGAAGAGAAGAGTAAAAGAAAAAAAAAAAAAACCTTAAAATGCTTGCGTACTCGTAAATAGATACAAATTGAAACACAGCCTATGTCTTCTATCATTAACTAGTTGTAGACACGTATTCGTATATTGGAAATAGATTAAATTCCCTTCCTCCCCCCACCCTCGTTGAGTGACCTTCCCCCTACCCTCACCCCATACTGAAGGGCGGCGTAGTGCAGATCGGAATGGATTCGCGGGTTAGACTGTGGTTTAGATTCGTTGATAGCTAGGGAGAGGGATGAGGTTCAGATGAAGCGAGTTGATGTGAGGAACTTGAGAGACGGTCTGCAATCCTCAGTCACTGCTGTGCACACTGAGACAAGTTCATCTGTAGTGGCTAACGCATGCAAGTCAGAATCAGTCAAGCATCTCTGTCCTGTCAGTCTTTTGTCATGTCCATCTCTCTGTCAGAGTCCCACGTTCTGTTTCTGTCCTTCGAGTCAGTCTATCGTGGTCATATCAGTCTTTTGTCATTTCGTCTCTCGAGAAAACTCTGGCTGCCGACAGTAACACGCTGCCTTAGGGAACAGACAGGTGCTTTACTGGCTGTCGACAGCGTGCGTAATGCATGCAAAGGCCGCGGTCATGCCCTATTTTGATCGGAAAAACAGAAGTGGCCGTCTAGAAGTGAGTGCACGCATTGCACAAGCAAGCGCAAGCAACAAAAACGGACTTGTCTCTCCTTCCACGACTCAGTCTCAGTCCTTTCACAAAGAGGACCAATTCAAAAACTCGCTGGTCAAGTTTTTTATTTTATTCATTGAGACAAGGAGTGCCTCGAGACAAAGGAGAGGTTGAAGGCAGCAAAGACAAACACAAACACACAAATTCTTCTAGAAATCAGTCAGAGAAGACAGTCTGAGGGTAACATACGCCGGGACCTGTACATGGGATGAACCTTTGGCACAACCATCAATCATTGCGGCAACCATTCAATGGTCTTCAGATTTGTTAAGACCTTTTCAAACTTTTGGGGGCGATCATAAATGCGACCGTTCACTGTTGCCTTGTCCGACTGAGGAGACGACAGAGTTTCTTTGTACTCCTTTCCACAAGCATATCTACAAACTGTGAACTTCTTGCTTGCTGACTGAGATTCTACGCTACCGCGTCCTCTGTTCCCTTGTCCTACTGACTAGGGGTCGAAAGAGTTTCTCTAGTTCACAATCTTGTTGGCTAAGATTATTCTCCAATTGTGTACCAACACAGCTTGTTACTCGATCGCATTGTGCCTGCTGGCTTAGAAGCGATGTCAACTGAGGGGGGGGACCAGGCTCTCAACGATCAACGTCCTCTCCAGCTAACTCGATCTGGCTGCCTAGAAAGCTCCTTCTTGGACCTGGAGCTCTGCCAAGCTTCTCCAGATAAGCAGCTGTCTGCAAATTGGTTGGGGTCTCTACTCCTATGCCCCCACATTCAAGAGGAGCTTTCCACTCGATGCTCCATGGGTCAGGGCCACACGCAGGTGCCGTACTCGACCAAAAAGCAACGTCCGTCCACTCCTGTAGCTTCTCAAAAAGACATTCTATCGCAGTCTTTCCAATTTTGAGTCCAGCCACACACAGACTGCCACAATCAACTTCAGTTTAGTCCCTTCTCAAGGTCCTCCAGAAACCCCCGTCGAATTCCCAACCCTCCCGCCGCACTTCGGTCTCCAAACACCCACCCCACAGACCAGGAGAAGGTTACTTTTAAATTAAATTCCCACTCCAACACCATTCAACATAAATATTCAAGCACCTTGTTCCACAAAACAAAAATGAAAAAAAAAAAAAAACAATTTAGAAAATTTAAACGAATTCTTGCACCAATTTAACTCAAATTAGCCTCTAAATCATTGTTAAACGTACATTGAATATTTTCACACTAGAACCGACCCAAAAACGAAAACTAAAACCTGCAACCACCGCACCTTGAAATAAAAATAAAATAAACTCCCTCCCAGAAAATAATGATTAAATCAAATCTAGATAAAATATCAAATACTGCTATAGATGCATAAATGTTTACTTAATGTATGAATGTAACTTCTAGAAAAAAGTTAAAAAAAAAAAAACATTGTTGATACCTTTTGTGTGAATAATAGATACAAACAAAAAAAATGTATTCATTTATTAGTAGTTAAATGGAAACTTGAAGCAAACAGAAACACAAAATGTGAATTGTAACCTTTTTTTGTCAGCAAAATTTAAGGCACAAATGCAAAAGAAAATAACAAAAAATTCAAACATTTTGACTGCACAAGGGAATTCAGACTTTGACTTGACTTTATCTGCAGAATTATTTGCTGTGTGAAATTAAGTAACATTTGAAAAAGAAAACAAAAGAAAACTAGTATGAAACTTTTTTGTACCATCTTTGACGCGTGCGCTTTTTACAAGAAATCAATTGAATTTAACTTACGTTCCACGTTCCTGTCAGAAGATCAGTCGAAATCAAAAATCAAAGCATTAGTACTTAACACACACACATTCCACAGAAACTGATCTCTCTCTCGATCTTGTGAGAACAAAAAACAAAAAACAAAAAAACAAGCGCCAACGACGCAAACAAATGTAATGCATATCTCATTTTTTTATACTATTTAATGATGAACAAAGCTAAAGATCTGTTGAACTATACTATATTTCTACAAGTGTAAGCTGTATTTTATTAAAAATGTCTTATTGTTGATACGATACACGAGAAAAAGTATTCAATTCTATGGTTAGAACCACATATGAACTTAAACCAGATATTTACTCCCATATAATATATTGTATTATTATTATATTAATATAAATGTGTATAGAACAATGTTTGTATTCTGTTTTTCTTTTGTGTCCTCCTCCTTTCCTCCCACGTCCTTCTTTTATTCCACGTTGTAGTTAAGTTCAGTGTAAAGAGAAAGACAGCAAAAAAAAAAACTTTGTTTATCGATAAGTTATAAATTATATCTCGTTTCTGTTTGAAGCATTGTTCGAGGTTCTTAGCCGTAAGTAGTGCGTTTGAGGAATTAAATTCGATCGGAGTTGAGAAGAAGAAGAAGGCATTTAAGGTGAAACAACTTTGTGCATATGTGTTGTGTACATGTACTTTGGTTCTCTTTCTCTCATAAATGTGTTTAGCTTTTAGTTCTTTGATTTTTATTTAAAACTATCATGTACTTAAATGAAACCAATTTATTTTTAATACAAATATAAATCAAGTTAATTTACGATGCGTTTTGTGTGTGTTTTTATTCGAATTTTTGGTGGAGTGCCGTGGGTTTGCGAGTTTTGGCTAGTACTTTGAATACATGGAGTCTGTGACCAGAGTTTGGTTGTGGATCACAGTCAGAGCATGGACTTGGGCCATCAGGTCAAGTCAAATCTCCCCAGTTGGCACGATCTCTTTATGACTGTCTCTAGGGTCTGGGGACAACAATATTCCCCCTTAATAGACGCCTCCTTAAAAAATGGCGTTCTTCTTACCCACAGACTCGACGGGAAAGAAGACTGCCAGCTCAAGGCATTGACTGCCTAGCCTGGTGAGTCGGACAACACGATGAAGTGGTACGTCTGCGAATTTGGGCAACAGACAGGACAGTTCTCGAAAATCATCCTATCTTCATTATCATCCATCGTCTGCTGCCTAATTTCACAGCCCCACCACTTCACTTGAGTAGAAGTCATCGAAGTCCGAACTCTCACAACTTGGCCATGCTTGTTCGACCGTCTATTTGTCTTTCTCAATTTTGAGTGCCGTCAAAGCATCTTTGTCGCATCTTTGTCGTTCATGTCATGGTGTCCTGGATGTCATCCATGTCCGTCTATCCGTTGATCTCCCTGTGAGAGTTCTTCGAGTCAGTCAGTCGTGGAAGTCAGGCTATTGTCATTTCTCGGAGTTCGATTTCAGTCAGTCTCGAAATCAAGTCACGCCCGAGAAAACTCTGGCTGCCGACAGTAACACGCTGCCCTAAGCAACAGGCAGGTGCTTGTTTAAATGTCGGCAGCGTACAAATCCGTGGTACAGATAAAGACCAAGTCAAGTCGAGTGAAGTTGTCAAAGAAATTGGAAGAATCGCACACGATGTTGATAAGAAAAGGCAGGCGAAGCTGCTCCGACATGAACCCTAGTCGATTTAGCAAGTTTAAGGGCTCTTTTGAGATTCTCAGTATCAATCTCTGACCTGAAGAAGTGTGGAACGAAAATTCGAAACAAGTACTCAGTCAGAACTCGAGAATTGTAGACATACGACTTCTCATCTGATAGCCCGTCTTGACTCACGATTTTTTCATTTACCTCTGCACATAGGGCAAAGTTGTTGAAACTCTTGTTAGGGAAGAGCAAGCAGCCCCGGAGAGAAAGGCAACTGAAGCTCAGGCAAGCAACCCCTCCAAGGGACCGTGGCCTGATAAGTAAGCAAGTGATTAACAAATAATGACAACAAATTGCATTCGTCCGTGAAATGTTAAAAAACGCTGTCAAAATTTGTGAGCGACAAGGGAGGTTAGAAGTTTCTGCCCTCATCCCACATTCAAACCTCTCCCTGCCAAACGTTCTCTTTGCAACGCTTCTTGTTCAATTCACACAATCCAAGAGAAATTCCCCTCGAAAAGAGGTGTTTTCCATAATTTCTCTGGTTTGAGTCAACGATGAGAAGCCATTTGTCTGTGCTACAGGCAGAATAATTTCATATCCACACCCCGGGCGCGAACCTTATCCGATAGTATTTCTCCACTGACGCAAAATAATTGCAAGAAAAACATCAGGATAAGGGAAATAAAACATAGAATCCACACGACCAGCTGAGACACCTCACAAGTCACTGCGACACCCTGGCGATGGGAGACTTTCAAGAGTACTTCCCCCGGTTGCCGCACGGGGTCAGGGTTGAGTGGAGAGCTCAAACACCTGAAAGGACTTTCGATAGGATGTCGACTTGGCTGGTCTGTCCTTCTATGAGACATTGATCACCAGCGGCCGAGGGAAAGGAAAACTGACGAGACGACTTCATGGGAATCGCATCCAAAACACCCCCGAA
The DNA here is from genome assembly GCA_964034865.1 of Eristalis intricaria. NCBI lineage: Eukaryota > Metazoa > Arthropoda > Insecta > Diptera > Syrphidae > Eristalis > Eristalis intricaria. The sequence continues at coordinate 669,779 of OZ035877.1, read as the reverse complement.
CTTCGAGTGCAGTTCCATAAAGGTGCTCACAATGACGGACCCCCTCTCGTCTCACCAAACCGTCGCATCGCAGCAGAAGAGACCCACCAGACTGGAAGAGATTTGCTAACTACGTCCCTCACCAGAGAACGCCACGCGCCACACAAATGATTGCTTCTCTCTCCTAGAGCGGGGGTTTGGGTAAAAGGATTCCTCGGACGAAATCCTTCACAGCAGATTTCCTTCACTTGATAAATGCAACGCCGTTGTCTGTCCGTGTTGCCAAGTGTATCCACTTCATCCGCTGAAAGTCACAATCCCTGAGACTCCATCCATACGGCGCGCCGCCGTATCTAATGACTGTTGCTCTCGCGATGAACTCTCGAAAGAAAGATGCTTTCAACTCTGGCTGGTTGGGTGTGTTTGTGCGGTTTTTTTTCTTTCAAATATTGACGTGTGTAGGTGTGTGTGTGTGTGTGTGGATGGACTTAATACCCTTGTGGTGTGGCGAATGGCGATGAAACTCTGAGCTAATTCCACAGAAGCTGTCGTGTTTGTTTGACAAATTGAATCACTGTCGTTATCCCTCGGGGAAGTAATTCCATGTCTGCGCGTCTGTGTTACCCACCACCTCTCACCACTTCCAGTGCAGCCCGCAGCCAAGGCTTGGCTAAATGTTGTGTTTCTTTGACTTGGCGGAGGAGTGGGTGGGTGGATGGGTGGTTGGGAGGTTTGCAGTCGTTTGAGTTCGAGTCGGCAATGTGTGACTTTCTGTTTTCCTGTGGTCATCGTTTTCTTTGAGAGTCGCTCTGCTTTTGTTTATGAACTCTGGCTGGAGTGGGGGAGGGAGTGTGGGTGTTTGGTTTGGGTCTTGGGTGAGAAATAAACACACACACTGAGCAATGATTGCACACATCCTGATGTGAATTTGAAATTTCCAGTCGGTTCGCTCTTGCAGGCATAAATCTGTCAGCCGAGATTTATGAACTCGAGGGAGCCCACATACAGTGGAACCGAATCAAGGACACTCTGAATGATGAATGCGAAAAGAATTGCCTGTGTGGCAATCTGTGGCAGTGTGTCGCTGTGCGCCGACAATGTGTCGAGGTGAATGCTGGCGGTTAGAGGCGTCGCATGACACCTGGACTACGATGTGTCATTACTCAGGGGGAGGGGGGTGGGCAACGAATGTGGTCAGCATTAGAAGCTGTTCAGTGGACTGCTCTGTGAAGGTATGAGGGAGACAAGCTTGGTGTGAACGCTGAGAAGTGAGAATGTAACCACGTCAATACTCTAGAGTGGAGCACGATGTCCGGTGATGATCATGGAACCTAGAGGCCAGCACGAGGTCCGCGATGTCTACAGACGACCGCTTGGTCTGGGGACGATCACGAGGTCTAGGGACGACCGCGAGGTGTAGGGACGACCGCGAGGTCTAGAGACAATCACTGCATCTAGGGACGATCGTGAGGTCTAACGACGATCGCGAGGTCTAGTGACGATCACGAGGTCTAGGGACGACCGCGAGGTCTAGGGATGATCTCCACGTCTAGAGACGATCGTGAAGTCTAGAGAATATCGGTCTACGGGAGATCGCGAGATCTACCGATCATGACCGTCAAGAATGGAAGCTAGCTGCCTTAACCCAGATTTATGGCGGGTCTAAGCATGTTGTCAGGGCACAGAGAGCGAAGTCAATGACTGCTGGAAAGACAAATCATCTTCAAGAAGTTCCAACCTCCGCCTCACCCTACAAACAGATGAATCATAATTTTGCTCCAAGGCCCCCCTCCCACCCTGTGCCCGGCACAGACAAGTGATCCAAATGAACGTCCCAATTTGAACCCACATAAGTCACGACTTGCGGCAGCACGTTTGTCTCGATTTGATTTACCACCCAGTCTTGCCGTGCACTTTGCCTCTCACGCTCTCGCTCTCGCTCTCTCTCACTTCCCTCGCTGCCCCCCAAACCGTCAGAGATGATGGTGAAATTTTGGTAATTTTACGACGACAAAAAAGGACGTTCGCCAACACACAACTTTGACTGGGAAAAGTCACCCGAGGCTGTCAATTTGCTGCGAATACGAACCAACTCTGCTCCTCCTCCTCCACCTTCTAATCTATGGTTTAGACACATTGCGCGATAAGGAGTTAACCTAGAGCTGCACGGGATCCACAAATCTCCATCCACCGAGAGCGAGAAAAGTGCGAGCGACAGACAGAGAAATGCCTTACAAAAGGGCACGTATACCAGTCAAGGAAAAACAAAAAAAAAACACGACCAAACGCGCGATAAGTATAATTAATTGTGTTTTCAACTTATCCTTGATTACAATCCCGCGCGCTTAGGTGCGCGCGGGGCGGTGTGGGAAATATTAAATTAAGTTTTATGAGCGCAGTCCACTCAGTCCCCGCGCGTTTTATCTCCCCTGCGAGCGAGCGAGCGAGCGCTGTGTAACTTTTGACAGCTTCGATGGCTGTTAATTTTCCATCCGCGAGATATCTGATTCCACAGCGCCAGCGGGACAAAATCGAAACTAAAATGTATATCAAGGTCGCCCCTGGGTTCAGATACATTCGTTCATATTTTTCTTTTTTGTCAGCATTTTTTTGTTAATCAATAGTCGACGGTGAATGGTCCATGAATCGCACACACACACACAAACAGGAGGGAAAAATACGTCGAAAATGCTGGGACATCTCCTGAGGGGTGGGGCGGACGAGGTGGAGTTGGCGAGGTCGATAAAAATCAACAGGACAAATGTGACAATGCGGTTAATTGCATTTCTCTGCCTAAGGACACTCGACCATCGCTAGTGCACTGGCCGTCATGTGATGCTTCGCCACGGACAAGCGCCGCCGCTCTGCCTTTGTTGTTGCGGCAGTCACTCGCTAATTGCCTGGGACTCACGAATGGGTGCATGCATGCATACTGGCTGGGAGAGAGGGACTGCTGCTCACGCTTTGAGGTGAACAATCAAGATTGCCGATGTGGCGCTGCAAACTTTCTCCGACCAGTGCGGCGTGGGTCTTTAATTACGACTCACTGGCAGGGTGGGTCATCCCTGGTGACAACCGCGGCGGGGAATGGTCACTGGATTTTGGTCGGTTGGCTGTTAATGAGAGCTAAACGGTTATTGGGAGTCGGGGCTAATTGACTTGGTAAAATTTGCACGTACCACGACAAGAAGAAAAAAGAGACAATCTTGGGTTTTTTTTTTAAACAGATGCTGTCAGTCATGGGCGTCGAACTATCCAAAATTCCTAGAGGGGCAGACCTAGAAGTGTCTCCCTTAAACAATGAAACCCCCTCACTACTCATCGGCACGAGATAAACCCACCCACACACGACCAGGAAGCGATTCCATTCATTTTTCAACTTTTCAACAAAATTGATTGTTGATTGTCCTCTTCTCTATACAGAGAGAGAGAGAGAAAAAGAGATCTAAACAGCACCCGACAAACGACAAAGTTAACCAAGACTCACACAAGAAGTTTCCAACTTCATATTCCCATCACGACCGCCATCGCCGCCGCCGGGGGATGATCGTGAATCTTGCCCAAATTTTTATTCGAACCTAAATACCCTCTTATCCTCAGTTATCAATTTATCTAGTGACCAAGTCGTCGAACATACCCCCCAACACAGCCGCACGCACACAGCACACACGGACCACGCAGGCATAAATACAACCGTTTTCCATAATAAAAGAACCATAAAGGGGACATTATTGACTTGGAAGGGATGAATAACTTTGACAGCTTGTGTGTGCGAGTGTGTGTGTCTCCCCACTCCCCCCGACGTTCAGAGGCAAAGTGTTGTCATTTGTCTTCCCCTCTCGTGGCCGAAACTTTTTGACGAGTGTTTGTGTTTGTTTCGTGGACACTGGTTGGTGGGTGGTTGGGTTGGGTTGGGTTGGGTTGGTTTGGTACCAAAAGTTAACACGCCACGTGGCGGTTGTATTCACGTCACATTCGATCAATTTCTCTCGTCCGCCGTGTCATTTGCATGACTTAAAGGGATTATCGAGACTCATTTTTTGGTCCATTAAACAGGTGGATCATATATAACTCTTGGAATCTGTGATTTGGCCATAAATCGTCTTCCCCCGCCCCCCGCACTCTGAATGAAGTTTTCCTCGAGAGCAATTGCCTCCGGAGGGCTGCCCGCATGTGTGGATAAACAAGTCATGCCCCTCATCGCCCGAGTCGCGATGATGAAACAAAACTTTTTTCGTTCTCCTCCCTCCCCGCACCCGCCAAAGTCGATCCAGAGAGATCGAACAAAACATACAAAATTGGTAAATAGTGCGCGGAGGAGCGTTGGAAACAATTGCACGCTACCGCCGCGCCGTGCCCTCTCGGGAGGAGCGCAGGGAGCAGATAGAGAATATAATCGGAATTTTTGTTTTGAAACTTTCGCAGTTAAAACGTGTTTTTGTCGAATGCATGGCATGCATGACTCGGAAACTGTGGCGACGACTTGTCGGCAACACCTGAGATCCGGACGCAACCCAATACCGTTTCGTTTGCTGGTCGAGGAGTTATTTCGAACGAGGGCTAATAAAATAAACAGAGAGCGGGCAAAAAATAGACGGAAGTTGGGCGAGAATTGAAAGTCGAACTTCATGGGGAGTGGAAAAAAAAAACGAGGACTCAACGGCAGCAGGATATTCATTATCCATTATTTCAACAGGCCATTAACAGCCAAGTGGCCCTCTGGAAGCGAACCTAATTACTGCCCCGTTCATAATGCTCTTCCACCACCTCGTTCAACGACCGCGACGGACATCCTCAAGATGACACCATAACTTCTCAGTTTATCACCGGAATTTACGACACCAATGATTGCAGCTTCCACTCCAGCTCCCCCACCAGCCACTTGACAAGTGCACTATTGTTTGGGAAAAAAGAATCTAACGAGAATATAATTTTTGCACAAATAAAACTTCAATTGCCGATCTCTCGCTGTCGCGTTGAAGATGGGCGAAGAGCTCCTTCAAAAATCGACAAAAAATGTGTCCCCTTGGCGGGCATCCTTCAGCAGCGCCACTGCATCTGCACCACTCGACTTGTGGAAAATTATTTTCCAAAGATGCGCGAGAGATGGCGGACGGTGGGTGGGTGCTCCGAACGACGAGTGGGTGAATGAATGGATAAAATTATGCATTCAGAATTTTAATGGGGTAAAGTGGAAATTAAAAAATAACACAAACAAACCGAACAAGTCCCACGTTGTCCTTATTTCCACTTTCCACACGGCTCAAGTGTGCATTTCCTTTTGCTACACTCTGTCGCTCCAGCATCCACACTCTCCCCCTCCCCCTCGCTCCATCGAAAAAGTGCACACAAAAAATTGCAAAAATAATAATAACAACTGAAAACTTGTAATCGTAACCAGGCTCGCTGAAAAAAACCAGGCAGCGGCAAAAAAACACGAGAAACTCTCCGAAAAGACCACCTCACACTGGCGCAAAACAAAAATGAAAAAAAAAGATGTGGTGGGGGGAGAGGGGGGGGGGGGCTACAAGTTTTGCTGAATTAATGAATTAATTAATGAACACAAAATGGACACTCGGTAGCGGAGGCGAATGCAAAAAAAAAAATCAAACTAGCGGCAGACAGGTCAGACAGTGAATGGGAGTGGGTGGCGTGGCGTGTAACAAAAACATTCCGCGCTGCCAAAGGATGCTCACCGAGCACAGGCACGGAGTGCCTGGTGTTTGGACTGGATTTCGGTTTCAAAATTTCCCAAGAGTCGGGCTCTTATGGGTCTTTGTAGGAGACGGACAAAAGCGCGTCTTATTCGGGCTCCCGACGCAGAGGCAAACGATTTCAGTTGTTTACAGAAGGGCCAATTGAATTGCATGCCGTGACCATCGTGCTCGCATCAGACATGAGTTTGATTGGCTTAACGAACGAGGAAAAATACGAAATGCAGATGCCCAGGTGCCAGAGTCACTGCTTTGAGGTTGCAATGTTCCTTCTAATTACCATGCGAAGGCGAGAGCCTGTTGCCGAGCCTGTTGCCTCTCAAAACGAGGTCTAATGAATGGATTGCATCCAATGCCCATCCATCATGAGTCCTCTTCGAAGGTGCGACAACAAAGCAAAATGTATGCAAATCTATTTCAATGCCACCCAGCAACACACACCAGTGTGTGTCCAGCATCTAATGTCCTTGCTTCGCCCAGTAACTTTTGACATTCTCGCATTCGGCAACAGATAAATGACGGATGAGTTTCGTCGAGCACACTTTTGTCACACGGAACCTTCAATTAAAGTCAGCCAGCAACTCCTGACTGGTCCTTTGTCAACCGGTCGTCTCTGCCTCTCATTACGGGCGGCTTAAATAAGTTCATAAACGAGTCTTGTCATTGGCATGGCATGTCAATGGGATGAGAAATCCTTCCGCCATCCTTCCAGCTTCGCATTCAACTCTCAATGATGATCCTGAACCTGTCGAAAATTGAAAATAAAATAATTTGCATACTCAGACAGGGAGAAAATCGATTCTGCCAAACTTCCACGGGACCACCAGCGATGGGCACCTTCGACGGAAGAACAACCAATTTTTTGGAACCACTCTGCACATGAAAAACCGTCAAAGTCTCACCAAAGACATTGTTGTCCTTCAAATGCAGACTTTGTCTCCTGTTCCTGCTGCTCCCTGATCCCCGCTCCCAGCTTCCCGCTCTCTGCACCCGTCCTCGGCAGACAGGTGTTGGGAGAAGAAGAGCAGGGAAAAGTTTGTGTTAAGCACAACCGTGTCTGTTCACAGCGTGTTCAGCGAACCTGTCCAACTTTATCTGAAGGGAAGATGTACCGAAAAAAATATGCCCTCTCGATTCAAGGACCCCATTAACATCTCTGCAACTGATTGGGGGATGGCGACCGCGGCGAAAATAGATTCCGAGGTGAAGGCCGTGGGCAGAGTGAATGATTTGCCGATATTAATTGGCAAACTTGCAGACGTTTCGGGCTCGATGACCAAATGTGCTTGCGGATTGGTGTGAAACTAATTGATTTGGCAAGTGTGATCACACCTCGGTGACAATGGGGGACGGGCAACGAACAACGAACGACGAACGAAAGCTTTCCGCTGTTCCGTTCTGTTAACTTGGAAATCCAGTTAGTTAATCAAAAGGGTTGCTGCACGAGTAACTAAAACCAAGCCCGCCGCCGTCGTCGTCGTCATCATCACACCAGCAGCAGCGCCCAGCACCAGTGACTGAACCAGCAACAGTAGTCGTACACTGTACACTTCATTCCCCGGCATGCCATGAATAATCAAACAAAAAGGGATCAGAAATTACGCGCGGAGATAGCAAAGGACGGACGGGACGCTGTTAATTGCCTTTTGTCCTCTGGCTAATGGGTTTGCCCGTCAGGTTGTATAAAACCCGTAAATGAATCCTTGAGGATAATGCTCTCGTATTCCGGCCTGTTGGTCTCCTCATGGTCGTCGTCGTCGTTGTCGTACGTTCGTCCGTTCGTCCGTTCGTTTGAATCAAGTCGAGACCATCTCGGTCTTTCTCTGCGATGAATTCGATATGTGGGTGTTGGGGGGCGTTGGGTGGGCGAGTCTATGTGTGGAGAGTTTGAAAATTATTAAATGCAATTTAGTAGCACGCGCAGATACTTATCGTGCGACACCACAATGCAATAATTTTCTCCATGACCGTATCGCAGCCCCGTTTATCGCGACATCAAATTCAAACACACACACACACCCTTCCGGGGGTCGGGTGTCGGTATCCGCTCACCTTGAGCATATGTTGTTACCGAAATGAGCTACCGGAAGTGGAGACCCTCTGCTGCTCCTATAACGGCAACGACAGCGACAGCAACCATGACCACAACGACAACAAGGACGATTGTTGACATTTTTGTAATTTTTCTGACATTCCGTGAACATTCGGAAGGTGAACCAACACACAGATGTGCCGTTGCCGGAAATATATATGTGCAGCTGACACTTTGATTAAGCGGAAATGGGATTTTCGATATAATGGGCGGAGTGTGAACCGTGAAAGAAACCCATTTCGGTGGTGCTCCTTCTGGAGGAGAGATGCCTTAATAGACTGGCGAGGATAGAATGATGCGGACGTTAGTGTGGACTACGACCTGGTGATGTGAATGCTTTATCGGATCTGAAGCCACCGCCAAATGATCTTGAAGTCCCATAAATTACTGGATTTTTGCAGTCATTTGGGGTTTTTTTTTGGTCGTGATTCACGATGTGGATGATGGCCCTCTTCAAGAGTTATCTTCTTCCTTGCACATGGCCAAAAGGGAGAAGTTTTTGAACTCTATGATGAGTCCTCCATCCATCCATTGTCCGCCTGACGGTGGAACAAATTAAGTCATTCTCAAGCGTTTACCCCTAATCAAGCGTCGGAAACTTCAAAATTATACGCCATTTCCGTTCGGTCAAGTTAAACTCTGGCTCGTGACACCCTATCGACTGTTCACCCTGATTTCCTCGTTCCAACTAAAAAGTCGATTCCCCCCCCCCCCCCCCCGCAATCATTCGGTTCCCTTTCATTTAGTCTGACTGCCGCACCATTTGCAGAGCTCTGTGGATGGGTTTGTTTGGGTTATGCTAGTTGGTCAAATTTCGGGGCTCCGGGCGTATCAGTCGGCGATTGGGAGGAGGAGGTGCTGAGGGTCGGTCGAGCGGTCCATTCTAGTGTATGTGGAGATGTGGTTCGTTAGAGTCAAAACATGACTGGAATTTTATAACGTCCAATTATATGGTTTCGCCTTTGGTTAGGTGCTAGAGAGTCACAGCCACACAGCAGTGGATTCGAAACATTCAGTTCTATCGACTCCGTGTGTGTGCGTTGGATTGGGACTCCGATGTCAGCAGATAATGCAAGGGGGGGGGCAGGGCGGAAAAAATGCGCGGAAATCAGTTGACTGCTCTCAAAGGGCTTACAAAATGCAAACAGTTGCCGGGCAATTACATAATGGCCGTGACAACGCGGCCGAACACATATTCAACACATCGTGCAAACAAACGGCTCTGCAGGGGTCGTTCAAATCCCCACAGTCCCCTAAGCAGACTGGTGAATTGGTGGACGGTGGGCGGTAGACGGTGCCCAAGAGACGCCGACGCGATTCGATTGCAACCAAATTCATGTTCTTTTCGAATTGACAATCCTAATCCTTCCCTCCGTGCACCGCCTGTGCGACAGCTTCTCAGGGACACAGCTCTGAGCCTTGCCTTGAAACGTGAACAAGCCTTCCTACCGCCTGGCTGCGGCAACTTCTCAAAGACATCAAAGCCAACAGGATGGATGTTGGCTCCATGCTGGGAAAAAAGTCGGAGGAAAAGAAAAACCCCAGCCACAGCTACGTGACACGAGAGATCCTAAATTAAACATTCGCCTGTACTCCGTTGCAGTCTAATTACAGCGCACAGTCGGGACGGGATACGTTCACACAAAAATTTGTCATTCCCTCGCACGTAGCAGGGCCGTCACTGCCTCACTCTTCAGTCAAACTTCGCTGTAGGGATATTTTATTTAAAAGGATCCTCGTTTAATTTGAAATTAATGCATTCCGCATCCTTATCCAGTTAATCCTTGTACAAATGCACATTTGCCACCGAGCGGGCCATCATGTCTGTGGCTGGAGAGTTTGTCAGATGGAAGCCACAGCCAGTTGTCGCCGGGAGTGGCACTGTCACTGATACACAATCCGTTCCTCTCTCCGTTTCCGAATTATATGCAATGTCAAACGGAATTTCTGATAGACACCGAGAACAGGATAAAAGGAATACATGACTCGTATCAATCATTCAATGTGCAAGGGGTAGAGAGAGAGAGAGAGAGGAAGGGACTAGTAGTTTCCGTACGGATGTGGGCTGGGAGGTGTGTGACACGAGATTACGTTCAAGACAAGATGTTTGATGCAGAGAGGAGTTAACGTCTTGCTCTCTCTCGCTCTGAAGACGGAATTAAGGCGAATTTGTGTGATGGCCAGGGGGAGAAACGGGCGGCTCATCTTGGCCAGTGTGACAGGATTTTTGAGTGAATTCAACTCGGCTAACATGTCGTTGGGGTTATTTAATTATTTCGAACCGATAAGACATGCTTGTCGTGTTGGATTTTAAGCAGCATTTCAAGATTACTCGGTTGGTTGACGAGTGGGAGGGGGATTGTGACGGTTCGAGAGACTGGTTGTGGGACCACTTGGAGGAGAAGAATGGCTAATGTACGGCAACAGAAGTCTTACTGTAGGGTCTTGTATCAATCTCAAGTCAAACGAAAAACAGGTTGGGAAGGAGGTCAAGCTGACTGGAAAGGACCAAGTGAGAGAGGATGCGAGAATGGACTGGTGAGAGTTTAAGAAGCAGTGGCTTAGGTCGAGCGAAACAGGATCCCTAGGCGTGTCCATCTAGGCAGTCGGACTTTATGTCCCAACCTCAAGACAACGGAAGGGTGTCAGAAACAATGGCTTGAGCCAATCGAGAGAGGACGCGAGAAGTATCAGTCTACACAGTTGGACTTCGTGTACCGCCCTCAAGGCAAGGGAACGGTGTCAGCAATAAGGGAGGTTGAAGGATGTTCATGTAAACAAGCGCCTCAACATCTCTTAATTTTTTTAAAGCAATCTCCAACCATTTCACGATGTGAACAACGCGCAACCAACCATCACCATCATCGTACAATCAAAGAAGGAAATCAAAAATAGAAAAAAATGGTTGAAATTTGACATTTAGCCAAAGTCCACAGTCCTTTTGAGTTTGCCCCTCCGAATGTTTGTGTTTTCTTGTTCTCCTCGTTCCTCCTGTTGAAAATAATGAACTATTGTACGTATACACGGGGGGTGAGATGAGGTGAGGCCATGGCATCCAACAGAAACAGGTGATACTCATTGAGACTTGGATACCATCCAAGGGTGTAGGAGCTCGTCGAGAGGACGACTTTCTAGTAAATTCAATCAATTCAGGAGCCATCAGAGCATACTGAGAGCAAACACACAGGAATAGGTGGCATGGGCGATGAAGAAATAGAAAAAAAAAATGAAGGAAACGACGACAATGGAGCAAATAAAAGCAAACCGATCCCAAATGAACAAACATTGCAATCAGAGTGATGTCCCATTTCAGTTTTTTTTTCCTCTTCCCTCCTCCCCGAGAGGCCGACAAGCAGATGGCCGTCGGGATTAAATTCGTTAAATTATCAACACCCTTTCTCGAAAAAAGGATCTCTGTTCCCAACTTGGAGTCGGCGTCAAATGAGCAACATTCTTCGACACGAGTTTCGGCCGCCAACAGCCGCATCAAGCGCGCAATCAGGCACAAAGCCTGCAATCTCAAGACTGCGCCCGTGATGACAGATCTGCCCTGTTTAAGGTAATTTGATACACAAGAAAATAGAAAGAGTTGAAGAGCTCTCCCCATCCATCGGATTCAGAATTAACACAACACCAGTTGATGAGTCGACTTCGAGAGTGTGCAAGGGAAAAAAAATCAGACAGACGGACGGAAAGTCCACGAAGGGAGACACGAGAAGCAGCACAAACTAGCGGAAATCAGTAAAATTTGATTTCCCCCTCTCTCTAGCTTTCTCCAATTTCGTTGTATTCGCCGAGTATTTCCTCAAACTTCCCTCCTCCTCGATCCCCCTAATTCCACGAGTATGAAAGGACCCTGGATTGGTGGATGGATGAGAAGAAAAAAAAAAGAAATCAACAAATCCTTCGTCACAGTTGCAGCAGCGGCAGCAGCAGCAGTTCCAGCAGTGGATTGGGCATAGATGGGAGAAGAAGAGAGAGAAAAAGGATACCAAATGCGAAAAGGATATCCAACGGATATAACAGAATGGAAATTCAATCAGCTCACTTCAGAATTATTCATAAATAAAATTAGAAGATTTCTTCATCTCCCTCTGATGCTGAGGCCGAGGCTGATGCTCAGGCCGAGACTCTGCTTCGTTCCTGCGCTGGTGTGTCATTGCCGCACTGGCTCTGCCACTTCGTGATACCGCTGTATCCTGTATTTAACTTTTATTTTCACTTAAGCCTTGCGAATAGTTGTTTCCCCTCATTTGCATGATGAATTGGGTGCGCAGTGATGATTTGTTGGCCGCATTTTTTCTCTCCTCCTCTCGCCATCGCCGCGCCATCGTCGTCCTCTGCAGGATTCTGGCGAGGACAAGGTTGTCATTGGACAGGATTTTCTTATTTTTTCCTGTGCAATGTGGGTCAGTTTTTTTTTATTGAATTAGATAGAAACTAGAACAAGTAATGCTGACGTACGCAGGCAGGCCCCTTAGCAGTCGCGCATTAATCATCACAAGGAGATTGTGTATTTTTCAACCCACAGAATCATGGCTTATTGTTCCCATCGTCGGCGGTGGCGGCGTCTCTTGAAGGCAATAAATTTTTCATTACCCTTGGCACCGAGCTATGAAGACGGCCAATTTCGAATGGCAGCGTGTACATGTGAACCAACCCAGAAATAGACTCCACAACATAAGAGGGGTCGAGAGGGTGACTGAGAATTTATGCGGTTTCGTTGCCAAAAAAAGGAGAACTACAAAAAATGAAGTCCTTAACGATTAAAGATAAAAACACTACTCGTACGTACCTAGGAGCCTAGGAAGCACAACGCAGAGGCGGACAATCAAGACCTGGCAAACACCGGCGGCGCGCACTAAAAGTGCAAACTGCGATATCCACTTGTGGTGGGTGTGGGGAGGGAGCGAAGGGAGTGATGCAGAACAAAAGAAAAGAAAGCAAGTTAAGAGCGTCGTCTTACGATTATCAAGATTCCATAAATTGCAAACTCAGCTGACAGATGGCACCAGAGTAGTAATTAAATATTTCCGGTTGGTGTTCACTTCTTCTTCGTCCCCTTCAGACACTGCCCTTGTTCCACATTGTGCATGCCGCGCCGCCACCGTGGTCGCTTTACGCTGGGCACATTGTTCCAATTCGCAAAAGTTTACGGATCAGCCATCCACCAGCCACCACCACCGACAGCCTCTGGCACAGAGAGCAAGTCGTTTGCTTATCGCCTCTGTGTAGTCCTTTGGATCTCCTTAATGTGAACACTGGTGTGCTGTGTTGGCTGTTGGCTGTTGGTAGGAAGCGCCGCTTTGTTGTAGCCGTGACCAGAAAGTGAGAAGAACGACTCTCGAGCGGAGTCAATTAAAATGCGTTTTAGGTCATTCGCCGCATAAATAGTTGAATGTGTGTTTGTGTGTGTGTCTGTGTGGAGACAGGGAAAGGAACAAAGTTTTCGGGGTGGAACAAGTGATGTTCTGCCGTGGGTGAAATGCAGCGAAGGAGTACGAATTAATTGTAATTATGACTGCTTCGACAGACGACGAGAGGCACATTCAGTTTGACACTACATCAAGCTCTGTCTTAATTGGAGGACAGAATAGGGGGTTGAATGGGGACTGTTCTCTTTTGAGAACAACCCACCACACCCTCTCCCACTCGATCAAATTCACCATCAAATCGGGCAGCAAACACAACTACACAACTAATCCAGTGATTCATGGCGAAAGTATCTCTCGGTTTCAATCAGCTCGTGTATCAACATACAGCTGCCCATACTCACGCTCCTATCCGATGCCGACAATAGCCCTCAGCGTGCTAATTAGAATATCCAAAGCCATGATAATTGCTTGTAGCGAGGGCAGTTAAGATGTTGATCTCATGGCATCTACATGCCACCCCTGTGCTGCATGTATCCCATGTCGTGGTCACGTCCCCTCATCGTCATCATCGTCGTCGTCGTCTTCGCCTCATGTATATGACTCGTTATATTAAATTCTATTTGAATCGCACACAACACAACACAACACAACACAACTTGTTGATGATAATTATTTGTTATGCCATCCTTCTCGCCATGCCGGCCGCCACCCATCCGCCCCCTAAACGCCCATCCACGCCCAGCGCCAGTGAATGAGGATGCTGCCATTCGAAACCATTATTCGTTGTGTGCTTCTGTAACAAGGAGCATACCCAGCCATTCAGCCAGCCAGCCATCACAGCAAGGATCATAACAAATAATTATCATCTCAGTTGAGTAAGACGTGAGACGAGCTAGTGACCAATTAATTATTTCATGTTCCTGGCATAAATCATTCAAATTTATCGATCAGAGACACGAACAGGACGGGGCCAGAGGAATTGAGGACAACAATCGCTGAATGATGTCCAGCCACCCATTGAGTGGTGGTGGTGGTGGTGGTGGATGTAGGAGTCACTGCTGCACACACAAAGCCCAGACCGATATCCATCTGTTGGGCAGTTCAATTATTAATTGAAGTCCTTCCGCAAAATTGTAACCGAAGCAATTACCAAATCGACCTCTGTGCCACCGAGTGTGAGTGTGTGTGTGCCTGTGTGTGCGCGTGCTAATAAATAAGCAAAAGGATTCCTAAGGATTGTGTCACTAGTCGCTGCGGGGTGGCTTTGATTTTACAAAATTAATCACAGCAGAGGAGTGGCCACACACACACGACGGCGGCGGGGGGTGCCTGTCAAATTTGGAGGTCGCCACAAAGAAAAGACCGTCAGTCGACCGACGACGCCAGGCGCCAGGCATCTGTGGCAAATATGCAATCGGGCAAATAAATTCGAAAGATGATTTATGCCGCTTGCACCTGGAATTCTCTCTCTCGCAGTCTCTCCCCCTCATACTCTCACTCTGCATCGCATCTTTGCTCCTGCTGACGAAATGCGATATGCAAGAGTTTGGGGGGAGAGTACATGGATTGACGACGGCGAAGAAGTGGTTTTGAGGAGCAAAGATTTATCTGCGAAACTTTCCGTGTGTTTACATCGCGCAATGGAGTCGACAAGGAAAAATCGTTCAGCAATGTTTGTCAACAGATCCTTTGATTGATGAGATCTGAGCGATATGTCGCGCGAGGAAGAGGACTCCGTCGGAAACTCAACTCAAACTATTGCCAGTAAGAGACGACAGTCTTTTGTCTAATCACCTCCTGTGCTGCACACACCGGCGGCGAAGAGACTGACCGGATGGGGACTCCTAAGAGAGCCGAGGCGCTGTTAAATTGGCGAACAGCCGAGCTGCAGAGGGTTGAAAGGTGTTCAACAGCGCTGTTGTTCTGCTGTTCTGTTGCTCTGCTGCTCTCTGCAACATGTTGCCAGCAGATGGCGGATGCTGTGCAGTGCGCATGTGGCACGACACGACTGCTTGAGGGAGTCGGTCGAGAGGGCAAACATAATGTTCAGTTCCTGCTCAAGTGCGGACTGCAACAGACGGGGGTTTCGACGCTGTACTGGGAAGTGAAGGATGCTTCGATTCACGATGTGGTTCCCGGAAAGGAATGAACTCGTTCTAAAGGAGGAACGGAGTGCTCGAATTTTACCTGAATTGACGGCTGATAAGCGAGTTCACGGCAGGAACTTCTGAGAGTTCCAAGAACTCGAATGTCATTGGCAGGGTTGGGCGAATTCCCGGTTTCTGGAAAGTTAAAGACTGTAGAGCAGCCTGTCCCACCTTTGGTGCCACTATTTAGCACTGTGACGGGAATGAAGTTGAACGAATGATGAAACTTCTCGGAGAAGTAGTCGTTTCGGTCGAACTCAATATGGGATCGATTCATTTCTCCTCTGTTTGGGCAGACAGAGAAGACACCTAGACTAAGCCCCCCCATCAGAGCCCTCCAATTCAACGAGAGACCACATCAACAACCGCCACTGTACACCAAACTTGATTGCACACACAAAATTTAATGGATTTAAAGAAAAGAAAAACATGTCCTTCCGCGAGGCGACTTTGTCATTTCCTTGGTCCTCCTTCACATCCGCTCTTCCGCTTCCTTTTGTCTTGCCGCACCCCTCCCTCCGCCCACCGCCACATAAACAATCCTTCAAAAAAACAAGAAAATTTATTGTGGAACTAAGTTTTCCCTGATCTCCCTGTCCTCGCCCGTCGATTTCCTGCACTGCTCCACTTCAAAAACCTACTTCCCGTCGTGCCCGCTGTGCCATGTGTGTGTGTGTGTGTGTTCGCTCGTGAATTTGTGTACATGTGCGTATGTGCTGAAGACTGCACTTTCTGACAGACATGTCAGTTCAGTTCGTTTGCTGAATACCTAACAATGTGTGCACTTTATCGAAAGTCATCGGGCGGGTGGGTGCAGCGTGCGCGGCAGGGAGACCGGCCGAGGTCCTTGCCTGGGATGTGTCTTGGATAGTTTCTGTTGGTTCCTTATTTGCTTTTCGCTTATTTTCCGGGCAAGAGACAAAGGCAATGGCGGCGGGCAAGGAAGGAGAAGTTTTGTTACTTTTGCTTCTTGTTTGCTCCTATTGGGGTGTTGTTTTCGATTTTGGAGCAGCTTTTCACCGAGTTTTGACAGAGAGTGTGACCTCCTGGCTTGGAAGGAACCAGAGTTGCACTTCTTGGGGCTTTGTCGGGCGACCGGTCTTGCGGGCGAGATTTGCTGGCTTTCCGGTCGATTGGGGGTAGCCACGAACTGAGGACAGAGAGAGATGGCAGAGTGGGGGATGGCCCAGGTTGGACAACGAGACTAAATGAACCAACATAAGGACATTAAAAGATGAAAGGCGGGGTGGACGCGATTGAAAGAAACTAAATAAGGCAAGATAAGGTTGGTTGGAGCGAAAATAAGGCGAGTGATGTCAAGGTCCACAACCAATCTCCAGTCCCTCCCAACATCACGACGACTTAACCACGAAGCCACAGTCAATCTCCTTCCGAAGCATTCGTCTCCGCCGTCTATGCTTCACACACCAGTCACGGGTGAGTAATGCCTCGAGCAGCCGCTCGCACGTTCAAAATGCGCTCTCGAAGCCAACAGCAGATGCGAAGCTCCCGATGCCTTCGAATAAATGTCGAATAAAAAATTTACATTCGCTTTTCATAGTTTCGTCTCTCCTCCACACACTCATTCACTCGCGCACACACATACACGCGCGTGTGTGTATTGTGTATTTCATCTTTTCATCGTCCACCTCGTCTCCATCATCCTTATCCCTGTCTGCTTCGATAAATCGTTCTCTGTAGACCGACAACGAGCAGGACCACGACCACGACCACGACCGCATAACGACAGTGGAGAGTGGACCACCTGATGAGAATCCAATAAAATTTTATCCGAAAACTACCGAGGAGACCTAAGGTCACACAAGTCTTCTTGCTCGCCTCACGCCCTCCCCCTCGAACACTCACGAGCATGTGAGAGAGGGCGAGTGTACATATGACGGGTGTGATCGGAATTATCGAATGGGTAACACATTTGATTCATTTGTCCTGCTGAATGGAGAGGATGTCGACTACCAAGGGGGAGGAGTTGATTTTTCAACTTTCTCTCCCCGGTTTCTGCCGGCCATGCCATCCCTTGCCATGACTCTCTGAAGGAATTCCGGTCACATCCGTGGACACTAATGAGGAGTCAAGGTACTGAAAGTTGATTCAGATGCTGCCACTGTGGACGACTACTGCTGGTGCTGTGTAGATGATGCCACAAGCGTTTAGTCCCATTATTGGGTGCTGGCACATGCGGAGGCACAGTGCTTGGTGTGCAGCCTAGGGCGTGGTGCAGCAGCAGCAGAGAGAAAATAGATTGCGGTACAATCTCTAAATTGGTCTTCAATATCCTCCTCTGGTCGACGAGGACGACAAGGGCGAGGACGACGAATGAGAAAAAAAAAATACAAAAAAACTCCGAACAACACACACCGAAGGGACAGCTCTGGAATCTGGCTGAAAAGGATGGAAAGAAATGCAGAAAAAAGCGATGATCAAGGAAATGAGTTCCACAGTGTGATTGTGAAAGGATGGGAGTTTGGAGGGGTTGCTCACGGGCTGCTTTATTTTTCAACGTTCCTCTTGGAAATCCCCTCTTCTTCAACACAATGACACTCAGTATCGGCAAATTGCAACAATTTCCGCTTGATTATGTGCTGCCCAAGTTGCTACCAAGCACCACCTACCCTCCCGCGCTCCCCTCTCGGGCGTAATTCACACAATTTTCCACAAAGCCTTCCGCACCAGACCCACGCCTGTAAGCCCTTTGCAGCAGCATTCAATGGAAATTAAAAACTTTCGCGAGCCAAGAAAGTGCGGTGGATCCCCACGCGGACAGATAATAGAGGAAACCTTCATCCACTCTTACTGCACACACACACACAAGCACCCAACCGAGTAAGCAAAATAAGCCAGCAAATCATCCCTCCCGCCCGAGCTGTACCTTTTCCATTTCTTAATTAATGAGAATATTTCGAAAATCGAAATAACATACCTAATAACGGGAATTGAATGGGAAGCGAACAGATACCGAGGAGATATCAGCAGATACACCGAATTTCCTTCAAGTTCGAGCGATGTTTTGTGTGCTCGTTTTTTTTCTCTTTTTGATTTTTTGTGTACGACTTGCCAATTGCAGGAGAAACTTCAGAGCAACTTCAGTTGTGCAAAAGGAGGAGAGTGCACGAAGCAAGCACTCATCCAAAACAGTCCAAGGGATCCAAGACTAATGCTTGCCTGCTTGCTGCTTTGCTGCTCGGTGTCCGGTGTCCGATCAGACTTCGAGCAGACCCCAACCCGACCCCGACCCCGCCCTGGACCAACGAGCACACAATGAGCAGGAAAAATTTTCTACCAATCTCATAAATATTTATGGAATAATTTCAGTTCGTTGAATCGAAATCAAAAACTCAATACATTCCCCATCTCGCCGCTCCACCCTCCCCCACCCCCGATGGCACCAGAAACATCTTCACTCACACTGGCTGCGACAACGCCGCAACGGCCACTACACATTGGCTTTCTTAGTGGTGTCCGCTGCCGACAGAGTTTACAAGTTAACCCCTTCTCGTTGGGCAGGGAGGCTGGATGGCTAGTCGGTAATACTAATAGGATTGCTTTTGAAAAGGCTCCCCCCTTTATGTCGATATAATATTTTATCTTCACCTCAAGTGCGACCAGGAGTGTGCACCGGGGAATCGATATGCGACGAGGCTTTAACGCCTCTCCCTTGACCGGCGCTGCCGACTTGACATTCATTGCACAAGGCATATCTCTTTCGACCTACTGGGGGGACTGTAATTGGATTTCATTGGCAGGACAAGTGTCCCCCATTTGTGGTGCAACCCAAGCAGCTTCTTTTAGAGCTTGTTTGTTGAAATCGAAGACAAGGCAGAGCAGGCAGGGAATCTTTGATCTCGAGGCTCAAACACTCTTGATCTGTTCCTGTCCCGCCACGAGCCGGTCCATTCAGCAAGGTCATCAACTCTTTCGAAGGGACACCCTCAGCTGGGACATGGAAGTTCTCGGAGCATATTGCCAAACTTATCGAAACATCCATCCATCAAAATTCCATGAAATCAAGTCAATATGTTGCCAAAATGAACATGAAAACTTTTTTGATTTTTTGAAAGACACCCAGTGCCTCCTTTTCGCACACACACCCCAGCCATCCACCCACACGTCGTCGTCGTAGAAGAGATTCTTATGGCCTCGTGGATGCGGTGAAACACATGTTTATGGATCCCTTTAGGTGGGAAATGTGCACGATCCCGTGGGTGGAATAAAAGAAACGAGGATTTAATGCGTCCACCCCTCTCCCCCCACACAGACATCAGAGCTAAGAGCACTCAAGCACAAGTTTCGCCCTTAATAAGCGAAAGGAGTAAACTGATGGCTGGATGAGTGGCGGAAACTTTTGTCTAGAAGGATTTACACTTAACTCTCGTCCGAAGCCACTGTGCGGGCGTATATGAATTATGTGCCATGTGTGTGTACGCGTTCGTCTTAATGAATCGAATCATCTTACTTGGCGAGTCCGAAGGCGATTCTAATCAAAACTTTCCAAGGATCGATTCGATTGTGGCGATGGTCATCGGCCGCTTAAAGGATTGAATGCGTTGCTTTAACTTTTGGAACGCATCTCCGTTTCGAGGCCTGTTCCTCCTCACTGAGCAGCGCACAGCCTGACGCAACACAACTACACGGCGCAAAGTTTTGCTGTACAGTCTGTGTTCGATTAGCGCACGGTTCAGTGGGTGAAAAGAATTGACCTTGCATGATGGAGTTCACAAAAAAAAAAACGGAGATACGGAGAATGAACGGATACAGCAGGCGCACACACAAACACAAAGTTTTTGATTTCATTCGCAGACAGCCACAAACACATTGTCGGGCTCATTTGCAAATTACAAAATGCTCCGCTCAGCTCCAGAGTGGGCGGCGCGGCGGGGTTTTTAATGACAGATGCGACTGCACGAGTCGGCGGAGACAATGGCTTGTGCACAGCAGTCCTCCCGGAATGCCGCCGCGATGAAAGGGTTTAATATTAAAGTCGTAAATTCTCCACCGGAGTCTCCTCTGTGGCGACTAATTGGGGGGTTGGTTGCAGCAGGATTGGTTGATGATTCAAAGAACTTGAATGGGAAAGTGTCTGGAATCGAAGCAAATTGGGACACAGGCCTGTGTGGTCACCTTAGGCCAGCTCTGATTTCCTTTTTGACACTGCTCCCTGACACACAGTTCAGGCAGTCATCTGCACACGTCCTCATTCATGGCTGGACTTGTTATGGTTCTCGGGCGATGGAAGGCAGTTGTAAGCTAACCAATTATGATGTCAACTTGGAAATTGCAAAAACTTTCCCTCCCCCCACCCCCACCGCTCCGACGCTCTAGTCGTCATTTTTGAAATCATGTCAATAAATCTGTTCTTGAATAATTTCAAATAGAGAAAACCGAGCAGTAGACCGGCACAACAGATAGGATGCAAAGGTATCGCCCCTGACGAGGATGCAAGTTGTGTATATCTGAGGAATTCCAAAAGGGGATGATCGACAGACGGACGAACCGACGAACGAACGAAATGAAACGAAACTCCTGAATAATGATTTTCATCACAGAGTCTTATTCTCGGCAGGGACCCGTGCTGCCTGTGCCGTGCACTGCCGCTCATTCACTGGAAAAGAGAAGATTCGAAAGAAAGAAAAAAAAATGGAAAAAAACTTTTCGCCTGAATGAGAGAGAGAATGGTGGTTGGTTTCTGGGTTTCTGAAGGAATGCAACGCTAACAAGCACTTAGAGATTGTATCCTCCAAAGTTTTCCTTTTCCCTTGCCCCCCCTTCCCCCCTACCCCCCACACAACTCCATTGAATGTGTGCCTGCGACTGTGTGAGTGCATAACATGTAAGAAGAAAAGATAGAAACATTTTTCGTACTTTTTTTCGTGTCAATCGACATGGCCAAAACCATGAAAATTAAAGTAGAAGCAGAAAAGTATAAAGGATAAAGGATAACGGATAAAAAGTCTAATGCCGGTGGAAGTATCCTTGAAAAATACAGAAACTTGTCGATGGGGCCAAGCCAAGCCAAGCCGGTGGATGCTGGTGGTCTGAAACCAGAAAAGAAAAGCATAAAGGGATTTACCGTAATACTACTAAATAAACCAACACTTAAGGTTGAGTGGCTTGTGGTGAGGTTGTGTGCACTTGTCTCTGCTCTCACCTCCACCTCGCCTCAGAAATATGACTCCTCTGACTATGACTGCGACTGCATCCACATCAGCATCAGCATCGTCGTCGTCGTCGTCGTCGTCATCGTCGACCACCAGAGTGTCGTTGTCTAGTGTTTAAGGGGGGGTCTTCTCTATCTTGTGTGTGTGTGTGTGTTATCAAATCCTGCAGGGTGTTGAAGTTAACATTTTATATCGCACCGCACGCTACACGCTCAAATCTCATGCGAATTTAGGGGACTGTGAGCTAAGAGTGAAAACTTTTGAAAGGGCTTCCTTCAATGGACACAAGTACCTCATTATACACGGGGAGTTCCATATTTTCCACGCCTCACTCGCCTCTCATGGCTTACACGCCGTTCGCCTTCATAGTTCGGGATGTCATTCTGAGTTGGCCGAGGAGGGCGTTGATAAATAAAAAAAGTGTTAACTGACTTACAGAGAGTGCAACTTGAGAACTGTGGCCCACTGGGATTAGATAACTTCTTGAATGGCATTCACACCTCCCGGAGTATGTGATGTGATTTCGTATAAAAATCAGATGAATTAAGGACCGTCCCAATTTGAAATATATTTTTCAAGGAGGGTCGTTGGCGCAGGTTTTTTGTTCATTCAATCCCCGGCCTCTGCATACACTCGCATTGATTGATGTCCCAGTGACAATACCACATCATCCTCCAACAGGTGGCAATTCACCCCGAAAACGCCATGTGGAGCTGCGGCATTCATCCGCATCGGCTGGCACACAGAAATGGGCAAATCAAAAAGTCAGAACAAGTAACACACACTTTTGGTGGAATGGCCACCACCACCCCTCCCATCAGATCAATTCGATAATCTCGGCCCCGTGCTGAGTGGCAAATTAATCAAATTCAATCGAACACAGGTGGCCTTTGTGACCACCTGGAGGGTGGCGGCCATGGTGACGCCAAGATTTACCATACACACGCATGTAGACCTGCCTTACTTAAACTCCGGTTGACCGGTCTCTGTCAGCAGAAGCAGTAGCACCAGCAGCAACAACAACAACACGAGGATGAGGAATAACAGGAATAACAATGGTAAACACATGATGTTTTCTCAATGGCATCGGTCACCGTAAACAATAAATCACTTTTGAGCCTTCTCAACGCTCGTCAGTCACCCGGGACGGGAACAACATCACACAAGAATAACGCAATTATCAAAACAATAATAAACAGCAACAACAATGGCTCCACATCACCAGCAACGGCAGCACCAGCCCCAGCAGTGGCAAGAGCAACAATAGGCAAGCCTGCTGAGGGTGTGGCAGAAACAAAGCAGCAACAAAAAAAACCTGTGGACTGTCGTTTGCGGCGGATGCTGGCGCTATGGTGTGGAGGACGGGGGGAGTTTGAGGACCTTACAAGCACATTTAATTGATTGTTTAAACCAATGTTAACGGCACTGGCAGCATTGTAGGGCTTTTATTGTTAAAATTTCGTTGGAAATGGGCGTTTGGGAGATTTGGTGTTTTGTTCGCCAATCCCATCGGTCGTTAGAAGTGCCCCCCTCTCTGACCGATTTACTCTTTTGTTGGCGAGCCATTTGGGGGCGATGAGATTATTATTCTCTCATTCAACCAGCTAGCTCCCCAGACTGGGGACCAATTAGGCAAATGATTAAGAATTATCGACAATTGATGATGAACGCCGACACAAGTTTAGCGGGCACCTGCCGTCTTACGAGGCATTAAACCAGTGACTGAAGGAGTAATTAGCAACTGTCAACCTAAAGTCATTCGCCTCCCTTAGCTTCAAAGGGTATTTGTTTTTTTTGTTTTTTTGCCCAACTGCCCACTGCCCACAGCAGACATTGGCAACAACAGCAGAACTTCAAGCTCACCGCACTTCACAGAACTAATTCGGCACGAAATCAAAGCGAAACGTTTAAAGACTATCCCTCCACCGACTGCCAAACACGCCCTTCATACTCCAGTGGCAGCGCTGGCCAGGGCAGGCCATCCTGTTTGATTAAAAGATAAATTAGTAAAGGATTTTGGTCAATTTCCCAAAAGCCAAAAGCTATCCTCATATCGTCGACCGACCAAAGACCATGATCACTGAAACGCAAAGTAAACATTTTCCCTCTCTCGCTATGATGCGGCGCAAGGACCCGGCACAGCTCTCCTCCGATCCCCAGCCGCAGCCAGAGTCAGAGCGTCAGTTGCCCACCCAAAAGGTAGGCGAGTCGTTAATTGAGGCAGGCATTTTGAGAAATCGTTTATGCCGCTCATACACACAGATACATTACTTCCGCATCGATTGAGTGATTTTCCAGCCCACCTCCCGTGCGCATACCTCATATCTCAGGTCTGAGGTTGCCGGCTTCTGTGGGTGGTGGATGGGGGTGTGCAGCATCACTGCAACAATAAAATAACATTTCATCGGAAGCCTGCATGTGTCAGGTGAATTCGGTTCAGCTTGCCGGACGACCATGGTGTGTGCTTGCTTGCTTGCTCAGTTGGTCTGTTGGGTTTGTTTGAGTCAATCTCAGTAGGGGAATTAATAATTTCATAAATGGAATTTACATATCTCTGCTTGAGTGCGATGATGTGCCCGAATTGAGAGCTGCTTCCCTAAGTCTGATCTGAGCGTGTCCCGACGGGGGAGCGCAATTAACGGGCGTGATGGCGAAGTTGACCGCTCGAGTACTAGAAGTTATCTCTGGGCCCACACAATCCAATATAGTTCACACGTCAATTTCCCGCGATACAAGCACTGGATTGTGTGTCGCACCCTCGCCCGTTCGGTGGAATTTTTATTGAACAATGAACTGAGAACCAAAAGTCAATTTCTCTCATTCCGTAAGAGGCCGCTTTTATTAGCTAACAAGTGTCGCATTTGCATTCCCATGTCCGACCGAGAATTCCAATTGAAACAGCCATTTGCCCTTCCTCGAGGGGAACCAGGGAGTGGCAGTAGTCACAAGAATGACATTATAGCCAATATGTATGTAGGAATGCCTGCAAGACAGATTCTTCTGCAAGCGACCGTGCCAAAATTAAGTACCATAATGAGCAAGTTCAGAGGACAAGCAGTCACCACGCACACTTGGGGTGTTTTCCTCCCCCATCCCATCCCGCGCAAATGCCCTACGATCCACATTCGGTTCAACAACAGCCTCATCTAACAAAAGATTCAATTCAATTGCGTGAAAAACATTTACGACGACGAGCTGCAAACTGACTGACTGAACTGAACCTTAGTCATAGATACACCCCCCCTGTCTCCCCACACCCCCACTTTGAGGGGGGGAAATTTATTGTGCAGAAAATCACAAGGCAGTGGGGTTTGACTGTACCACCAGAACAGCAGCAACAACAACAGCAACAAAAATGTGGGATGATGCGGAATATAACACCTCTGTAAGATGTCTTCCGGCGGAGGGTTGGATCGGTGGCGGCACAACGCGGCGCGGCGTGGGGGTGCAGCAGCAGCAATAGCAACCACCCGCCATATGAGGAATCGCTAGCTGCTATAAAAGGGGATGAAAGGCGCCGCGATGTCGCCGAAGTTACGTCTCGCAATAAATTTACTGAAAAGTAGGAAATTTCTTCGTTTTTTTTTTTTTTAGATTTTTTGCTTTCGTTTGGTTCGCTCGTACGTTTTACATTCACGGCCACCTTTGGATGCTGAACTTCCGCGAGCAACCGGAAAATTCGATTTCTCTGTTGTTTTCGTCGAGATGAAGTCGTGTGGCAGGACCAAAATACCCCGAAAGCACAGTGGCCCTTGTCGGAGTGATGTGGCGCTGTGGTCTGGCTGCGAATGGGGACGGTGGATCGCATGAGGATCGCTCAAGATCAATATGTGCGCGAGTACCTTGTGGGGATTCATTCCTCAGATTGTCGGCCCCTTGCAGACACCACTGCCGGCACTATTGACGGGGCGAAAACTTTTAAAAATAACTTTCACAGAGCCAGGAGGAGCCGCCACACACAATGTGGGGGTTATGTTTGGTGCACAATTTATATACTTGCCCGATAAGCATCGAATGTGTGCTCTAATGGACATGTTTGTGCATTTGTTTTGGCCAGAGTCACGCCGGGGAAGCCAGTCGTCGAAGGCGGTGGTTCAGAAACCACCACCACCACCACCACCACCACCACGAGGACCACCGTCAGGATGCTTAATCCCCAAGGCGACTGAAAAGTTTACTTTATTGGTTCATGACGATGCAAAATCGATCAGCACAACAGTTTTGATTGCCACCCGTGAAACTTTGCTCGAATGGGCCAAAATGTAATTTCACACCATGGCCGAGGCCAACCGGGGCCAGAGGAGGTGTGGAGGCACAGCTCAGGCCGGCATCCTTGGCGCAAAATTTCATTTAAAAGTCGTAACAACAATCTGCGTTCGGTCTTGTCATCAACTTGTATAGTTGCGCTGGTCAGCTGCTAGTTGGAAGTAAACTTTCTTCGTTTGACCTTTCCCAAGTTGTTATCCCATCTTCTTCTTCTTCTTCTTCTTCTCCATCTTGCCACACTCTGGTCGACGATTTTTCAAAGAAAATTCAATTAGGCCCGAAAGGATAAACTTTTAACGAACAAAATCCACCGAATGTGACACAGTCGCTCCTCTGCTGCTGCTGCTGACTAGGAGCTAATGTCCTCGTTCCGGATGTTGTCAATCGGTGCCTGATGATGATGGACAAATGGTGTGTCGCTGCGGATAGATGCTAAGCTACTCTTGCGGACAAGTTGAAACTTTATGTGTCACACACAAATCGACAGTGTGATCCCAAATCACGGTAACGATTACCAAATCAGTGGCAGCCGGACTGCGAATACCCTGCTGCCGTCGCACATGAAAAACACGAGAAGAGAAGTGAAAAAGTGCCAAAAAGATTCGCAGTATACTCGCATGTGTGTGCAGCGTGTGCGGCTGGCCCGGCCCGGCCACGAATCGAATCTCTGGGAATCTCATCAATTTTATTCGATTTTGTTTTCGGCGAGGGCGGGCGGGTTGTCGGCCGATGGATTCGTCGGTGACTTCTATTGGCTGTGTATGTTGGCTGTTTTGGGGAGTTTATTGTGCGCCTAATGGCCGAGAGTGGCCGAGTGGCTATTCAGGCTGTCGGCCGGCCGGACGAGAGGATTATCGGGTTATCGCCTCATGGAGTTAAGCCACATAAAAACTGCGATGTGTCAAGGGTAACGCTGTGCCGGTGGTGGTTATCTGCACACAGATTGAGCGGATTAGGTGTGACGTGCCAAGTGACGGCAGCCAACTTGATTTGAATGTCAAAGGGAAGCAGCTGACAGCTGTAAGCCTGGTGGAGGATGCCTGGAGCACTCAACAAGACAGAGGAGCTTCTTGTTCGACTCCCACCCCCACCGCAAGTCCCAGACCCAGCCTAGACCTCCCCCGCCCTTGCCAACGAACCCAATCATGTGTCTCCGCAGCACATGTAGACAATAAAACATCATCTAGTCATAAATCCCATTCATGGCCCCCTCTGTACTTTCACGACTATGCCGCTCGGGGAACCAAAAACTCCTTAATCATCATAAAATCTCGGCTCCTTTGGCGCTGGAGTCTGCGAAGCCGGCAGAAGGGACGAACGCGAAAAAAAAGAAAAATCCATGACAGGATATCAAATGAGAACGTTGAATAAAGAGGAACACCTCAACTGTGTAATTGAGGTCAATTAATTGCCACGCTCCAACTGCCGTCGTTGCCACCGCCCTCCCCTCCGCCCCCGTCATCAGGGTGCTCTGAGAAGTCGAGTGATTTGAAACCGAAGCCAAGGAGTGAATTCAATTAATCGTACAGAGGCCATCGTCTTGGAGTAAATCACTTTCCTCTGATTAACGGCTTGCAATAGAAGTGGGGTCTAGAGTCCATGGTCCAGACGAAACGAGTGCACTGCCACAGCAACTTAAGAGAGTCTCCCTGTGTCTGTCTGAGCTTTTTCGATTATTCCCCTTAGAACATCGGGAAAACTTCCGGCAGGGGAAACGCGGCTGCTTTCCCCTCATGAGAGAGAGAGAGAGGCGCGTTGTCGAGAGTGTCATCGAAAAAGCTTTCACATGAGTCAGTTGCTGTTGAGATGTCAAGTGGTTAGGGCGGAGTTTTGCGCCGGATCCATGTGCTTCCTGAGGGAGGGTGGTGCTTCCATGAATAATTCGAAGGATGTGCTGAGATTGATTGAATGTTGAGTGATTACTTGAACGAATTGACGCTCTGCAGATGGTGGCGGATTATTTTTGTTAATTTTCAACTGAGACATGTTTAAAGAGTGATGGTTGGTGGATAAAAGGGGCGAGAATAGGGCACATCAGCGACAGAAAAGTCAAGCAATGTGAGTTAATTGTCAGACAGGATAGGATTTCGGAACCAGCAGTGGGTCTGCTTAAGTGGCTCAACGAGAACATGAACTGGAATTTTTATGACAAGGACATCTGAAATCCGTTGGCTCTCAAATATTACTGGAAACTTAACTTGCTTTCACACTACGCGGGGCTCAACCAGTTTCCAGTTGACTAAAATGCTGCACTACCTGTTTTCTTGCTTTGTTCTCTAATGAGTCGCAACCCTGAGCAAGGGGTTATTAATTTGCTCTTGGGGTTGGTCATTTTTCTGCGCAAAAGAGTGGAACAGGGTCGATCAAGGTGTTGTATCAGTTCAGCTTAATCTTTCCAGAGAGCGCACAACTTCTCAATTCTGCGTTTAATCTTGCTTATTATGATGGTATTCGTAGTGTATTATTGAGAGCCGAGGACGAAGTCTTTGACTGCTTTAAAAGTAGAAAGGCCTATGGTTATGACGGATTGTGTGTCGTTCCTTGAAGACGACAGATACTTCGTTTCGAGCTCATTCCTATTTTACCCGCCTCCGACGACTTTATCTTTCGAGAGAAAAATTCAAGCTTGGAGAAGAAATGGAGAAGAAAGTTCATGTCGCTGTCATCCTGGCGTCTACGGTATCAACACCAAAGATAACAAGGCCATGCAGAGTGCATGGACAAAAATGTTCCGGCCTAAAAAGCCTTCGAATCCACGCCTGAGAGGACATGAACCGAAATAGAGGGCGCTCACAAAACAGATGACGCACACAAGTGGAGAAGGACCTTAGCCAAGAAGATCGTCAGAAGACGATCTGTAGACAATAAGATGGTATTAGCTTAACCAGGAGAAGAAGAAGACGAAGAAGAGAAGAAGGTGAAAACAGGCCGAGCATGTGCTAAGTCCCGACCTCCATGTTCTTTCATACATTGCCAGAGACTGATCTTCAGACGAATTTTAACGTTCGCCAAACCATAACCATATGTTTTAAATGGGGTAAAAAGCCCAGACAATACGAGTGCAGTGCCACACCAACTTAAGAGAGTCTCCCTGTGTCTGCTTAACCCGGAGACGAATTGCCTGTGATCGAAGTCTCTGGTCACTAATTTGAACCGCCACATCGTCTGCCGTCTTGAGTTAATCGGTTTCATTGCATTGCGTCAGCTTGTCCGTAATGTTGAAATGTCCAATTTAAGCCAACCAATGCACGACCATTCCCGTCCTCCACCGATAGCAAGGCCTTATGTTCGTTAAAGGTATTAATATTGGGCCAGGAAATCTGTAACACAAGCGAGCACAACTGTCACAGGGAAACTACAAAAGTTTGTCGCGGCTATCGACAAAAAACCATTGCTGCTCCCCTCAAGGAACCTTTGTGTCAGCACTTGTGATCGGTGGGAGAACTCGAATTTTCAGGACGGAACCAAGGCAATAGGCACTATCGTCCAGCAACGAAAACAGCCGTGGACTGGTCATGCATTAAAAAAAGGGGGCCAGTCCACCATGCGATGCAATGAAACCAATTAACGCCCGATGGCGGAAAATATGGCGCACAATAGGGACCATACACGTCTCGGAGTCGATACCCTCAATTGGACGTGATAAGCACCATGCTGGTGTAATCTGCACTTATTCCCTCGATCTCGCATTTAAAGCCACTACGCTCCCACTAGGGGGCTAGGCAACCAACGCTAACCGAACAAACTGAAACCACTGCCGGTCTCAGGGGTTCTCAGGAGGCACCTGACCATAGCCTCTGGTGCGCCTTTCGCAAAAGAGTGGTTACGCCCAGTAGGTCGCTGCCTATAATGTTATTTGAATTCAAAGAACCTCGATAAGGAATGGGCATAGTTAATGAAAAGGGACGTATCCCCACACCAAGAGCTCTAGATCATTAATGTGGATTTTAGTCGCCTCTTACGACAGGCATGCCTTACCTCGGGTATATTCTAACCCCTACCCGAAGGGGGCTTCTAAAGATACACGACCAACGTACAACAAAGATCTTTTAACAAGACTTATCTCCTGTCTTGCCAAACTCTAAAGACCGCCTCACGAGTTTAGTGCGATCGAGGTGTTTAAATCTGCATATGTACTTCGCAAGCCAACAACCTATAGAGGGTCACAGTCTAATCTCCTCAGTGACGTTGATGCCAGTTATCAAGACCAAGTGATCGTGAACCGGAATGTGAAGACAACTAAATCGGTTTCGGTCTCTTCCTCAAGGTGGCTCCGTTTCGAAGACCTTCTCTTGGTATTCCTGAGCTCGATGTGGCCGTAACATTTTTGCCATCCGACCTGCATAATCATCTCATACAGCTCCCAGCACTCTTCGATGGAGGTAGACAGTTGATAATGGACACAAGATCGTATCTGGTCATGGAAGGATGTGTGGCGGGACATAGAACTGAGAGGAAATGGAAAGCCCCTCAGAAATACCCTCCGATCCACTTCTCTGTGCATGTCAAACCCCACACATCCGTCCATGACCAGGTCACACATTCTGTCCTTCAGTTCATCATTCTCGACTGCAGAAACTACTCGTGAATGAGTGATAAGCACCTGTCTAAGTGAATTGCTCCTTCCACATCCACAGCCTAGACCCAGGTTAACTATCCCACAAAACACCAATTAGGTCCCATTAAATTGAGAACCCCAGCCGCCCGTGCTAAGCTGAGAGGGAGTTAAATTTGTCACATGGTCTACCTCAAGTCGAGCAACTTCTCCCCGCACGCCGCCGCGCCAGGCGACAGAGGATACAGCAAAGTAATTTCCTGCACAGATATCCTGCGGCATTTAAATCTTTCTCACCATCAGCCCCTCACACATGACCCAGTCTTCGGGCTGTGTGCTCGCTACATCCGCATCCACATCAACATCCACAGACAACCCTCTCTGTGTGATTTTCACTTTCTAAGCTGAACCATATGTACGCCCGTCTTTTATTCTCATCTCAGCTGTGCTCCGTTTGTTTTGGTTTCGCGGAGCGTTCTCGACTCGACGGCGCATTCCACGCATTCAAAGCAAATCGGTGCTAAAATTTCTGAAATTCTACGAGATAGGGAGGTGAAACTTGTTCAACGCATAATCGACTTTAAAATTTTACCCCGGCGAGGGGTGACAACTAATGTACACGGATACATGGCCCTGGGAGAAGGCCGAGAGGAGGGAGGCGGCAACGGAGAGTGAGATGAGAATTGAAAGGGCTCTAGTCTAATTCAAGTTTTGTTTCTGCGGCGAACCCCAATTTGGTTGGTTTTCATCCCCATTCTCTCTCATCTGCGAAGTAGAGCGGTGAGAGAGAAGGGTAAGGAGAGGGAAGAAGGATAGTTTTCAACTTGTGGAATATGGTGATTAACAGGATTGGATATCAAGTTGGGTCGATGACGAAATTTGAGTTTGATAGGGTTGCCGTTGCAACTAGGAGACGTTTTCGGAGAGGCCGACTCATCATTCGCGTGCGTCACTGGAAGGATGTCGTAATTAATTTACCATCATCGATGGCTTATAAAGTTGGCCAATTACAAGCCCAAACTTAATCACCACTAATTATCGGTCCTAATTAGCCCCTGAACGGGTACCGTAATCACTTCCGGTGAGCACTGTGCCACCGAGGAACGTTTATCTCCTCGCCGCACACCACACGGAAGAGCATTCACACAAACCGGCAGAAGATCTAGAAGGAAGCCATCAATTTTGAGCCCCCTTACTCCTCCCACCCCGCCATCGATGGCAAACAATTAACACGAAAGCACAGTCACCCACAGGGATGCAGGAATGCAGGGGAAAAAGGACACGAATTCCAATTGACAATTTATGTGTTGAAAAAGAAAAAGGACACGACGAGCGACTAGCCAGTGCATGGGGATGGAAAAATAGTGAAAAAAAAGTGAGAAAAGGAAAAAAAGGCAATTTTTTAATCAAATCATCCCGAAGCCCTTCCGGAGGTACCGACACAGGAACTGCAGCAGCAGTGTACCGGAATTAGAGTTGCTTCGAGGATGAATGTCTATGACGACGATGATGATGGGCCATCATGACCTGCCGAGCCAGTGCGGCAATCAATTCACGGCGAAAGAGATACACAGCCGATCGGGCGAGCATTCTGCTGGGTCCACACGTGTGTGCCAGCCATTGTGGGTCACAGCCCGTCCGTCCATTGAGAGTGCCGATTTCGGTATTATCGAATCGAAGCGAAGCTGTTTAGGTCCTCGTTCTTGCAGAAAACTTCGAATCAGTCTCTGCTCGCCCGACTCTGTGTGAGTTTCGTTTCGTGCAATTAGCCATCAACACTGGCCGTGGAATGCACCGCACATCGCACTTGAATTATAGACTCACTCAGACTCCGTCGCCGTCCAAAGGGAGTCAGAGGACCAGCCACATCGTTAGCTCCTCCGCTCCTGTCGATGCCAAAGGGTGGCGCGGAGCGGCAAGGGGGAGCAAAATGAGTTTTATGGCAGTCCGCAGAGCCCTCGGGTGGAATTTTCGATTCTTTCTTCTTTCTGCATCTCTGATGGCGGTTCGGGTCGCTTTTGGTAAAGTGGTGACTGCCGAGTTGTGAGCGCTGAGTGGTGAGTGGCGAGTGGCTTTTCCGAAGCGAATTTTATCTAAATTGCTCACGTCCGCTTATATTGCTAATCCCTGACTGTGTTTCGCGCGCGTGTGAGTGTGTCCGTTTTGGTATGCAACTGCATTCGTTGCCTCCCCCCTCGCCGATCACCCTTCAACGGGCTAACATCACACAATAATCCCTAACCGCTAGCCCGTGCTGTAGCCCCGTGTGTGTGGCTGTGAATCTGTTTATCTGTGTTCTCGCAGGGCAGCCGATGTCTACATCCACAGACAGATACCGAGAGATGAAGCTTGTCCGCAAATTGACACACACAGAGACAGCTGGCTAGGGGTGGAACGGGGTGAGGGGCGTACGGACAACGAACAACGAGAAACATGTGTTAAAAAATTTAAACACTATCCTTTGCGGCCCCAGGACTTAATGGCGGCAGCAGCGTACCATCATTGAACGATGCAGCTAGGAGTTGCTGCAGCAAGCACATAATGATACCGGGGGGCTTCCTCCCCGCTGCTGCTGTTGCTGCTGTCGCTGTCGACGTGGATAGGGAAACTAGAAATGTGAAAAATTGGACGGCGATGGGGACGGCGATGGAGGATGGTTTCGTACAACAATTTCTAATGAACTTGATTGTTTCCTCTTGTGGTTGCCAGCACCTCTAACCCTCCAATTTGGTCTGTTCTCTCTGTGTGCGCTGTGTGCACTCGGTAATGATGATTATGATCTGTAACGCCAGTTCATTACTTATTTGTCTTGTTATTGGAACTTGATTGGATATTAATTTTTATTGAATCGCGTTACTTTGTTGTGATCCAGTGATCATCGTTTCGACAGATGATTTCCAAAACCCTTCTCGGAATGAGGATAACCTTGTGACCCGGAGATTGATAGCAGCAGCTCTGCATTGGGACGTGTCCAACACAGAATTATGTCACAAATTTGTCTACACTTTGGCAGGTTGCATCATAAATTACCTCCCCCCTCCCCCACCCCCTAATCCTCTGGACGACGACATTATTCAGCAGTTTCCAGATGCCAGACCTTCCCCCCTTCCCCCCTCCCCTTCTCTGAGCCAAGCAATGACTGTATCTGCTTTCGGAGCATCAAATGGCATTCAAAATGACTGTAATTTTGAAAAGACACACGCACACACACATACACACACACAGAGAGACAGTCGCCCCTGGCTTGATGCAATCCTAGACTTTGCAGCTTCAACAATTGCACTTGATTAAATATCAACACCTCCCCCATCAAAACAATGCTTGGACTTCCCCTTAAGCTCGTGCCATCCTTCGTGCACCGCCGCGCCGCGCCCTTCCTCGGTGTCCATTAAGGAACGACTTTTGAACAACCGACAACCGACAACCGACAACCATCTACCGACTGCCGGACTTCTGTCGGACATAATGCCCATTTGTGTTGAGTATCCTCTTTTGTCTGAGTGTTTCCGCCCGTCTATGGGTGGGTGGGTGTGTATGGGAAACATATGCTCACTCGATTTGTTATTCAATTCGAAAATCCTTGTATTATCTACGACGAGTTGCTGCTCGGAGTTCTTGTGTGTCGACTTCAAATGGACAGAGGCACAGTCTCGGCGATTCCCGAGCGAGAGCGAAGAGATACATAAATTAGATAAAAGGCCAACATTCGTCTAAGTTGACCGAAAAAACCACCCTTTTCGGGGATGGATGTAGTACTCGAAGTTGTCGGAGTCGTCGTGTGCTTGGGAGTTAGTTTTTTTTCCTCACCGTCGCGTCGTGTCCTTGTTGCTCTTTTCTTTGAGGGAACGATGAAAGGACTGTCGACTGTATCGGTGTTTGTGTGTGCGTTTGTGTGGTGCACACGCCCTTTGAATTACTGCAGAAGTGGGTAGTGACTGACACACGTCCTCTTGCAAGGTTCCTGCTGAAGTTGAAGTTTCCTTTCTCGGAAAAAGAAGAAACAAACTTTCTCGTGTGCTCTTTGAGATTTAGCTGAGAGATTGTTATTAGAGTTGCTAATGCATTCCGTCCAATTGAATTATTGCAAGCAGCAGCAGTAGCAGCGAGCGGTGCACGGATAACCATCTCGTGTGTGCGTTCGTCGGTTGTCGGTTGTCGTTGGCTGCTTGTGTGTTTTGTAATTCGTCCTTTATCCGTTTTGCTTGCTTGCCTTATCCCTTTGGTTTTAGTTACACATCGTACTTGGCGTGGAAATCGAATGTGAGTCGTTTTTACGTAGCTTCCTTCGAGCACCCGATAAATGATGTCCTCTGGTGCATGTTGAATTTGCGTTGTTACGTTTCGGGTGGGGGGAGCTGGAGCACAACAAGGGAAACTCCAAGGGTAA
This sequence comes from Eristalis intricaria, assembly GCA_964034865.1. Taxonomy (NCBI): domain Eukaryota; kingdom Metazoa; phylum Arthropoda; class Insecta; order Diptera; family Syrphidae; genus Eristalis; species Eristalis intricaria. The sequence continues at coordinate 635,091 of OZ035877.1, read as the reverse complement.
ACAAAAAACAGGCCAAGAAGAAGGATACGAAAGAAACATATTGTAGGAAGGGAAGGGGGAGTGGAAGGCGAAGTGGCAGCGGAAGTGGGAGTAAATCACCATAAAAGGATATTCAGTGAATCGGTTTGGATTTGCCTGGGTAATCTGTCAACCAAGAAATTCCGACTCCTGTTTGTGTTGTCGCTCGTTTTGTTTTTTGCCAGCTTGGCTTGGATCCGTTAACAAATCGTTTTCGGGATTTTGTGTGGGAAATTATCGACGCCGCAGAGGGATCCAAGCGAATGATGTGGAATCAGAGGACAGGCCTGACAAATTCACACTACGGATGTGTGGAGGGCGACGCAGAGAGGGTGATGGGTGACTTTGTGGCGTTGTTTAGGCATCCGTTGACTCGCCGTTCCCGATCTGAACACTCAACTATCTGGCGAGAGAATGAAAAATGTGAGGTGGAAAGATGGGAGCTCGGGCCTCCAGTGATCGCGAAAACATTGTCAATCAGAGACCCTCCAACACACTCACTACTCATCACAGAATCCTCCATCCCTCAGACCGGATCGAAAAATCTCCCCAAAAAACATATTACGTATACGCCCCATCATCATCATCTGAGAAATCATTTCCTGTTCCAGTTCTTTTTAGCGACTAGTGTTCACCCTCCACAGCCATTCATAGGAAGACACAACCAATAGACGTCATCCCTCCTCAAGCGATAATCAAATCTATCGCAAGCAATAACTCAAAGGCAAGTCCTTTCGTGTTCATGTTGTGTGCATGAGTGAGGACACATGCCTCAGCTCGAGCTCACTGGAGACGCCTAATACAATTGTGCTTAAGTATGTTCCCGTCTTTCCTTTTTAAGTTTCTGTTCAGTTTTTTTTTTGCACATCCAACAGCATCAGCATCAGCAAGCTCGGTGGGTTGAAAAGGACAAATTTTATTGAAGACGTTATTTTTTTTTTATTTTTTCTGTGTTGTGTTGTCAAATGAAGTTGCACAAGGATATAAAGAAGTGAACATTAAACCGATAAGAAATCCTGTCAATCATTTTTCACCGTGTCGTCGGGTGGGTGGGGGTGGGTCCTCCCCTCCCTCCATCCCGTAGACCCGATCAGGAAAGGAGGTGATTCTGAATTGCAATGTAAAGTGAAATATATCGTCCCCGAGTAGTTAGATAACTTATGGGGAATTGAATTTCCGATTGCGAGCCTTCACATTCGCAAAAAAGGAATTTTCAATTCACACCTCGGATGGAGTGGCCAGATAGCAGTGCCCCTCCTGCCCGCCCCCGTTCACATTGTTTTCATTTCGAAACTAAGTTTCTTTCTCTGTGTCTGCGGCCTGTGGTGGGCGCTCTATCTCTCTCTCTCTCTCTCTCTCTCTCTATCTGGACCTTTTGTGGTTTTCCTGCACACAGGTTCTAACAAAACGACTTCGGCTTGGATCAGGTATCAGAAGGGAGTGTGTGTCGGATGTGGGGGAGGACTGGGAAAAAAAAAGTTTTGTGCGACAGGTGAGACAATGGACCGGAAGATGTGTCGGGGAGGATTTTAAATTAAAAAATTTCTGCCAATGTGAGAATGTAATTTATTTTACCAATTTCCAGTCCCCCCCCCCCCCCACCCCTTTATATCTCTCCGGCCAAGAGTTTGGAAAAAAATGTCAAGAACCGAGATGAGGGCAAGACCGGACATCGCACCATCGGACGCCCCTGGCGAGCGAGTCATCACAAAAGTTGCCCTCTCACACTGCGGCAAATCATGAATTTCACAAATTGGTCAATTCAGAAACTCCTAATCGTCACTCATCAATTTCGTTTATCACTTTCACTCTCCCTGGGTTTTTGCGAAAAGCCACCTCCTACCCTCCGCCCCCCACCCACACACCAACTATCCTCGTCCTTGTCTTGGGCTAATTGGGGTTCTCGATCTCGGTCATGAGTTATAGTAAAACTTTCCATTCATCGTAGCTTCCATCAATTCAACAGTCCCGGAGGGCGACATAAAATTTGAAAATTCCCCGCCCAAGACGGGAGGACGGCACCGCATCGGCAGCACCTCGGAAAAAATGAAGAAAAATTCATCTAATCTTAATTACTTTTGTTTAATTACTTTCGCGATGACTTTCCCTCCACAGACAGGGCCACTTGTGAGGTGCGGGCGTTTCGGGATTGAACGCACCTTTAGGCTTTAGGGGTTATGTCGGTTCGCTCTAGTTTGACTCCTTAGCACACTAGACACCGTGCCGTCCTCCCATAAAATGCACCCTTCTTGTTCGTACTACTAATGCCCGAAAGTACCTACCTTGCAGTGATTTTGTTCCACCTCGCACAAAAAAAGGAAAACACCGAGTCAAAGCGCCACTCTCTCACTCTCCCGGTCGCTCATGTAATCTGAAACATTTTTCCATTAACAAACATCCCCCCGGTGGTGATGCTGCTGGAACAAGGTATAATTGACTTGCCTCCGAATGATAACGACCTGAAGATTAAAATCTTTTATTATACAAAACACACCAATCTTGGGAATGGCAGCGTCTGCTGGCAGGCCTATGCGACGGAGCTGCTCCTTGGGGAGGGGTGGTGGTACTGGTGCTGCTCTGGCTCCGGCTCCTGCTCCGGCTCCCCCTTGACATTTAAAATCTGTTTTTGTTACACATTTCCTTTCCGTTGTGGAAGGAAGCATTAACCGTTCTTTAAAGTGTTCCTGCCGGTAACTTAGTTACAAGGAGGGGAGTGCCATGCCTTCAAGGACAATACGAATGTGTGTGTGTGTGAAATGGTCTCCTCCCACAAACAAATTAACATAATAATAATAATTTTTATGATGGAAACTTTTGTCATTTTAATTTGGCCTATTCCATTCACTCTGCCAATGTTTTTGTTTTGCTTTCCACGGAAATGCGGAAAAAAAGGTGGAAACAAAGGTGCAAATCAGCAAAATAGCCGATGGACATTTGCCGGCTTACGAGTGCTTTGTGAATGACTGGGTGGGTGGGTGCGGGTGGTTGAGGGGACATACAAAAAGGGTTGTAATTAAACGCTCGGGGGCAAGTGCGAGAGCTGAAAATACATAAATTTCGAGATTGGTATCCAGGGAATGTAATAATTATTCATGATTGGGCGGCGGAGCGGGCACTGCTTGTGGATGGCATTGAGTCAGTCCTCAAGGGCCGGCTCACTGGTTTAAATAACGATTGCGCCCAAGTTTGTCACGGGGCGAATTGAGTTCTCATTTAATCACGAGGAGTTGAGATGGCTGCGATCGAGAGGATCTATCTGTCAAAATTGCGCATATCTTCCAAAGAACATGGGGAAACTTTGAAGGACACGGGATGTCTCTAGTTGACTCGACTGTGAATGTCATGATCGGGCATGATCGGGAAGTCAAGGAGCGGCGGGTGGGGAGGGGGGTGGGGGGGGGGGGGAGTGCTGATCCTTTAAAAGACAAGAGATGCTTGTCAAAATTCACATCGATTCCTGAGGAAGTTCAATCAAATCTCATCTCAGCTGCTGGAGATGCGAATCTCCATCAAGACAGTGGTAGGCATACCTGGCAAAACTCGCCATTTGGACTCACTAACACTTATCAGGCTTGAAACTCATAGGGAATCTAAGCAATAGCTGCCATCCATCACTGCCTTTCCAATCATCAAGTTGTCTTCAGCCCGCGATGACTCGTCTTTGTCTTAGTCTCCGCCTTCTCTGACGCTCTAACCTTCTTCTCCTTCTTAGATGTCCCCATAAACGTCACCTTCGTCTCCAATGTCCCCCTTCTCATCTTCACGGTCTTAGACGTCGCTCTAGTCTTAGATGTCACCCTGGTCGTTGTCATCTTCTACATCTCCGATGTCGCTCTAGACACTGCTATCGTCTTCGTCTTCGATGTTGCCCTAGTCTTGGTCATTGTACCAAAGAGTCGCTTCTCCTCTCCTTCTCGATCCGCCAAGCTCGGACTCAAAGACCCTGTCAAAGCTGGAGCATTGATGTAGTCGAAGTCGAGTTATTACGGTACAAACTGCCTTGGGGAAATAAAATTTCCACAGAAACCGATTTAACCCTCATAATGGACGGCCCAGTGGCCGCTATTTCCAATTATGCCTTCCATCGTCTTTACTTGTTCCAGAGATCCGCCCCTTCCCTCCAGCAGCTCCTCGTACTCGAAGGCGTCTAGCCGAGTTATGAGTGCACTAGTTGCACATAAACCCAATTTATTCCCACAACCAACCGACAAATTCTCACCTAAAAGCCAGACTTCTCTTTTTTTTCCATATTCCTCGCCCATCAATGACACATGACTTCTGACTCGGAAAACTTTTCCACAAAATCTATTCGTCACCAGCGTCTTCACTCCTTGCAGCGCCAGCCAGCGACGGCAAAGTTTGTTCGCTTCTTGCGCCATGTCTCAGGCTTAAGACTCTTGTAATGTAGTTATTGTTTCACGCGAAGCATGAACAAATTTATTCCACTGTGTCGTTGCCGTCATCGCAGCCACCAGCCTGAGTAGCCCCCCAAGGCAATGTTTATTAGCAGCAACTTTGTGTATCTTAAAGGACTTAAAGTGAATGAATAAATCAACTTTCACCGCAGAAGCAGAAAAAATAAACTGACGACAAGAACAAGAGCTGAAGCGAGAAGTGAGAGGAGAGAAGCGAGAAGAGAGAGACCAACGGCAAGAGACCTCCTACGAGTTACCACACAAAAATAAGCAATTTACTTTTAATTCAATTGGGAGTCGCAAAGCCTCCCCGTCCGGGGGCGGACGCTGGCGTTGGCCGTGTGGCTGTGTCGGAGTGGAGTGCGCCCAGGAACACGAGAAATCCACTCATAGGTCAAATAATGAAAAGCGTGTTGATACAATTTTTGCGGCTGCAGGCATCAATTGAACGAGAATAATATTTATTTAATTTTTTTTCTTCTCTTTTTTTTTTTTTTATATTCCAATTTGTGATGATCGCTGGAGTGTAAACAATTCGCCAGAGGTTGGCGATTTTTATTTTTTGCTGTTTTCGGCTGTTTTTGCTTTTGTTTGTGATTTTGCTGTGTGCTGCTTGGCAGCGGCGGCGGCGGCGGCGACGGTGACGACTGCGATGGCAGTCGATTCAAACAATGAGGTGAGCCAAGGCAGGTGGCAGCTTAGTACCATGGCAATTAAATTGAAATTGAAATCCTTAAAGCTGCTTGTGGCAAATTGGCGAGAGGGGCGGGGGGAGGGGCATTCAGTTCGGACTTGGGTTGTCAGGGGTTTAGATTGTGGTTGGGAGCTTGGCTCTTGGTGATGCAGAGGGGCGATGCAATGGGTGATGAGGGGCACGGAAGTGGGGGAGTTTTGGTAGGAAACAAAAGGGAAGTCAGTAATGAGGAGACTCTAGTCCCTTTTAGGGATGCGAATGGAAGGTGATTTGTTGAAGAAAGCTGGGATGGACTGGTTATCACAAGATCTGTGTGGACAATTCAACGACTTCTTGGAATTGTGGCTTTGTCAGAGAATTGAACAAATTTGAGAACGACGACGAGTAAGCTTCTGGTCAGAAAGAATGAGAGACTTCTTCTGGCACTTTTCGATACCTTCCAAGTCATCGTCTTCGTCTCTTTCTTAGATGTCGCCCCAGTTTGCCCAGGCCTTCGCCTCCGTCTTAGATTTCGCCCTAGTCGTCGTCTTCGTCTTAGTCTTTGTCTCCCTCTCTCGTCTTCATCCTTACCTTAGATGTCGCCCTAGTTGTCGCCTTCGTCTCTGACTTAGATGTCGCCCTAGTTCTCGTCTTCGTCTCTGTCTTAGATTTCGCTCTAGTCCTCATCTTCGTCCTTGTCTTCGGTGTCGCTCTAGTCGTCGTCTTTGTCTTCGTCCTAAAGTCTCCATAGTCCCCGCCACCTACCCACGACATCCACAACCATTTGCATCAGTCAAACTGATCAACAACACTGATCTCGTCACCATCCACGGTAAAGATCAAGTTGAAGTAATTGCAAACCAACCAGCGACATCCTCCCATAAATCCCAAAAAATCAGAAGCCCCCACCCCATTCCACAGCCCGTAGTCCCTCGCGTGGTCACGAGCCAATCCAAAGACCCACCAGACACATCCAGTCAGTTTTTACGACTCGAAATGATAGAAATCAAAAGACAAGAATCCGCAAAGGACTCCAGCCACCACCATAGGGATCCCTCCTCTCCCTCTCTCTGTGAATGGAAAACGAAAAATGAAATCCATTTCATGAATATTTTGACGGCCTGTTTAAGGGTGGATTTGTAAGGGAGCCCATAACTTTCCTATTTTCAGTTTGTAAAGCATACCATCCAACAACAGTGGCTGATGGTGGTGGATGTCGACTCTGAAAGCCGGTGCCGTTGCTGGTGCTGCTACTGGTCCTGGTGCCGGAACATTTTATGTCATTTTTGTGGCTTTTTAAGTGTTTGATATGACTCATTTGAAGTCGGGAAGTGTTCTGTACAATCTGCTTCCGGTGCTGGTGAGTGTTGTTATTCGCAATTACTTCGCCGCAAAGGTCCAGACGGACTTTTGTATCCTTTTTCCCGTTTGCCGTTCGTTCGCTCGTTCGTTCATTCATTTCGTTTACGATTATCACATAGTGTCAAGTTATACGGTTATGAGCGCCTTTTATTGGCGAGAGTTTGTGTTTTGCTTTAAGCGCTCGAGTGGGGCGTTTGCGGGGCGGACTTAATGAAGTTATAAACTTGAGCTGAAGTTGGAAACTCCTGCCGCCCGTGGGTGTTCGACTTCATTGAACTCACCTATTGATTGAGTCAACTCACACAAACACACACACACACACGGATACGGGGACACCAAAATGAAGACAACAAATTGCAGACAATTTTTGTGGGACAACTTAATTTTCATCGAAACATGGTTATGAGGGGAACATAGATACGTCATCGTTCTCAGGATGTATTCATTCTGGTCACTGATTGCACAAACAATGCCCCCTTTCACCCAAAAAAGGCCAACTCTCAGCAACAGCAAGAACAACAACAGATGTATAAAACTTACCAAGGACGAAGTAAAATCACATCATATTGCCCAAAACTACTCGCAAGTGTTGAGAACAATAATAAAGCTTTTCTATGAAAGAAAATTCTATCTAAGCATCCTTTATGAGTCCTGCTGCAGCTGTGGGCTGGTGTGTGGCTGGTGTGTGGGTGTTTAGGGTGCCGACCATGTGTGCCAGGCAAAAAGGGGTACAACAAGGGGCACACAACGGACTAAAGCAAACACAAACAAGCATTCATGCACACATAATTTACAAGAATACCTCGCATCGTCCTCTAGCCCATCCGGAGAATGGGATCGGCCACACATGCTGCCCGAGAACGAGTAATTTTGCCAGGACACCAGCAAGCACCAAGCCAGCCCAGTCGACAACCAGGGCAAGACCACTGACTCTGTTGTTCCTAACCAAGTGAGCATTAATGGTTAATTCAACAGGAGTGGAAACTACCATTCGGTTGGGTTGTGTGTGCGTGAATGGGGTTTGCCTTGCGGCCGGCTACACACAGTCGGTGGAAGACACCACTGAACTGCGGGTGGGTGGGTGGATTGGGGTTTTTGGAAGGGAAGGTTGGCCAGAAAGCCAGAAGTATGCCATTTCTCGGAGGAAACAATTCAAATAGTTGCCAAATGATTATGGATGAACAGTGAGTGTTAAAAGTTGCCTGTTGGCTGTGGGAGGTGAGGAGGGATGGGTCTGATAAGGATCGGGCTTCATAGCTGATAATTAGGGCGGAAGTTAGTGGGTTTTTACCAGATTTTATGTGGAAATCGTCACTCCCCCAACATCTGATGAAGCATCGGTAGAACTCAAAACACACTTGCACTCAAAACATCCTCACTACAGTCAACTTCACTGTAAAAAGTCCGAAAACTTTTTGCCCCCACTGTAGGCTTCGTCTCGTTTGAAAAAAAAAGTATTTAATTGCCGACCTGCTGGATGGGAACCACTCCGCACACATTTCGAGCCACTTAAGTCGTCGTGCAGTTCATTAGGAGAGTGTAACCGAATAAGGTAGCCTAAGAACCACTTGGACTTGTTGCGCGCTCGTCCCCTGTTCCTGTGCGCCCCCAATTACCCCAAGTGTTGTGCTTACTCCAAGCCCCAGACGAACGTAGGAACAAAAAAACACAGCAAATGAAAGAAAAGAAACAAGGGAAAAAAGCACACGTTTTAAATCCCTCAGTGCTCGTCGCATTGCAACATGCACGTCGTCTCAAACAACAGACACCAAGGAGGTGAAACACAAGAAAACCACCACCACCCTCATTCCCAAGTCGTTCTTGTTGCGGAAATCCTTTTGACGTTCTCCCCCTCCCCGACATGACACATGGAATCTCATCCCCTCCACTCATTGTTGGTGTCTAATGAAAAATGGGGGGAGGCAGAGAAGAGCGTTTCTTTCTTTGTGTATGACGGGGCAACAGGCTCCCGTTCATCTTCCACTCAACTTGTTGCTGCGGCCGCACACAGAAAGGGAAGACGAAGACCTGCCTGTAATTTCCTAATTAGCCGACTGAGGGAACGCTTCTGTGGCGGTGGCGATAATTATGACGGGTGGATGGGCCAGATAGTTCTTCTCGCAGTTGCAAACAATTAATCTGAGCAGGAGGTGCAGGCCCTCACCCCTTCCAGGCACCCACCTACCCCACCAGAAGCACACCGTCGTCGTCTGCCAATGTACGTTCACATTGTTGACATGTGCTCCCGAAAAAGAGTTGGCAATTGTTTGGGTTTGCTACGAGTTTTCCAGACGACACACACAGACTCTCCCACCCCCTCACTGCTTACATCGTTTCGTCAGAAATAAATATAGTGATTGAGAGGCAGACGAGAACGACGCCGGAGTGAAGAGCGAAGAAGGACGAAGGGAATAGGAAGACGACATCTCATATGAGTGTCCCGGGGGCAGATTTGGCAAAGAGGCAAACCAAAGTGGTGGCTGTAGCACTCTGGCGCCTTTAATAATAAATGATTTAGAGTCCTCCTTGGAAGCGTATTGTGTTCTGGCCCAGGGGTATTTTCCGTTTTATTGAAATAGGTGATTCCATTGTACCTGGACTGGGGTTACACTGGGGTTGAGCGGCAAACTTTCTGCTGCAGCACCTCGTGGCGATAAATATACATAAGTATGTGCTGTGTTGTGTTGTGTGGGAACAGATTGAGTTGGAAACTTGCTGCAATTGAGTGCAGGAAGGGCGGCTGGGGAGGGGGGACTCTTGTGGGCTCCTCAATTGGCCTGCATTCGTGGGGACACTGAATTGGACCTGGATTTCAGACAACTAGCCTGGTTGAGGTCCTTCGCCACCAGAGAGCGCCACATTAGACACGAACACCCTCTGTTCAGGTGTGTCGAGTGAGTCATACTCACGTCCCATCAAACAAAAGCAGAGATACGAGAGAACAAACTATCATCTTCCCCACAATCCCTTAAGATAGTTTTCATTCATTCACACGAAGAATCCCCCGTCCTTTGTTTTCATTAAATGCGGCTTACGTATATCGAAACTTTCTGTGGCAACTTTCTCCACAGATACCGCCGCCGCCGTCTCGTCCCTCGTTTCGACCGAAAACTTTCGTTTTCAGGATTAAATAATACATCCGAATGGACAAAGTAAGCCCCGAATAGACACTACACTTCCGCACACGACCACCGAGAGAAGGGATATAAATGCGCTTCAAGATGTGCTGTAGCCCCAAAGAATAGGGTTACTCATCCACCCCACCCCACAACACGACGCGTCGGCGTGCAGTGATAAATGAATGAAAATTTGTTCAAACTCGAGAAGGAACAGGAAGGGAGAGGATTTGCAGCAACCCTTGATTGCTCATCTTGTTAGGTTTGATTTACAAAACAGGATAACGCATGTTCCCTTCACCGAATCCTCAATCAGCCTAAACAGATAACAATTGCGGCTCCCTATCGGAGGATGTTTGGAAATCGAATTTTGATTGCCCACCACAGTGGGTAGTGGTTTGTCGTCAGCGATTTACCGCAACTCCCCGCTGACAAATTGCGCTTTAATAAATCACACTCAAAGGGAGAGGAGAATTATTACACCGACATTAGCCATAAAAATCTCACCAAGAGAGAGCGATGAAAATTCATGAAAAGAATAAATGCAAAAAAACGGAAGAAAAACGAACAGAGTGTGAAAATTGTCATCCTGGCGGGTGGTGGCTCTCCCTCTCTCTCTTTCTCTCGCTCAGCCAACAAGTCACTTCCGCAAGTCACTTTACCGTGAAAGCTGCTAAAGTCTGAGGTTAACACAGCAAATTTCATATCATCATCTCTGTCAGTTCTTTTTTTCGAGTCTTCTCCAGCCGCGGTCGCCGTCGCAGTCGCGGTGGCAGTCGCCTGTGTGTGCTGGTCACATTTTTAAGGAACATTTCACAATAGGGCGACGACGCCGGGGAGGGGGACGAAGGCAATCACACCATTTCCATCAGAGAAGGATTTGTCCGCAGCACGTCAGAAATTTGATGGGTCCCCTGTTAATGGCCCATCTCACGCGGATGAGGGGGGGCGCTGCTTTTATCCTTTTTGCTTCGTTTTTGCTTTCTGCGGCGGCAGTTTGGTCTGGCTCAAGTCGCGGCGAGGTGGAAAACGACAGAAAACGAAAGAAAAGAAAAGGAAAATGTTTAAGGATGTCATCGTTTGCGATTTTATTTTTATCGCTGGAACATCATCACGATGATGCGCTAGTTTTAATCCCGCAGAATAATAAGCGAATAAGAGTATAATTTTCCACCTCCGTAAGCACGGAGTACAGTTTCCGTTCGGCGTGCTCTTCGCCTCCTCCTCGAACTTGTGATCCTGGTGATTTGACGAAGAAAGCAGACCATGGGAGTGGAAGGAAACGATGACAATAATATTCTTCAACGAGCGGAAAAGAAAAATGTGTCTGCTGGGTGATTTAAGGCAATGCGAAATACCCTCGAGTGCAGCGTCTTGGCAAGTCTTGGAGCGCTTCGAGTGCGATGCCATTGTAATTTACCTCAGGTGGAAGTAGTTTGTGGGGGGCACTCGAATTGCTCTTTTTCAGCGCTCAAGAGGTCATTGTGTTGCTTGGGATGATGTCGAGACTGTGTACCTCGAAAGCATCTCCCACACCACAACAGCGATCCTCCTTCTCAACCCACTCCCGCTCTATCTCCCACTCGCGTTTCCATAAATCAATTCGCTCAATCAACACCCCCGCAACGAGGACAATTCAATAACATTCCCATTCCCAGCAAAGCTACCGCCGCACCTTACTGGCCCACATTCCGATCCACATAAATCGCCGCGTCTCAGTGAAAAGCTTAAGCCACAAACTTTTCCTCAAGACAAACAAAACGGAATAGAACTCCTCCAAAGGACAGCCCAAATGCACATTTTAAATGTGAAAAATCACCTTCAAGGACACGGCACGAAAAGTTTCGTAATGAAATGATTGGCTACCATCCAAAAACAGCCCACAATGCGCATAGGTGTTCATCATAAAGCTTCCATCCCTCCTCCGGCACACGGCCAACAACAACGACAACTGGATTGAAAGAAACAACACAGAAAACCTCATAAAAACCCACCGAAGAAGCTCCACCAATGCACGATTTATATGCCTATGTGTTGTAAGGACGGCGAGAGTGATGACAACAAGCAAGCGAGCCTTCCTTGAAGAACACACTAGTGAAGAGCACAGTGGAGAAGTGAGCGGTGTAACACCTTCCACAACCGTCACGGTAACAATTATCCTTCACACTGAAGCGCAAGAATTCCAGAGAAACCCCATGTCCCCCAATCCACTGGCAGTTTGATGGAAAGCTTTCGCGCTCGGCTGATGCTGAACGCAATATGTTCGATCGAACCATAGCCAACGCAACACAGGACATGTCTCATCGGTGGGTGGGACTCCACGCCCCCACTCCATGCGCCGGAGTCCTGTGGTCATGTCCAGCATCACCCGCAAACAGTTGCTGTATTCAAATCAACCCAAACGACACTTCTGTGGGATGTTGGGTTGCGCCCGCACACACACACTCCGGCTGTCTTCAGTCCGTGATTGCGGCGTGTATCCTGGTTACTCCAACTCTCCTCGACCGTAGTACTGTCGAGCCGAGCCGAGAACTTTGCCCGAATGAATGAATGAAATTGTTTGCCTGTGTTATCACTTTCGCCGCACAGCGTGCTGCTCTGCTACCGAGTGCCGTACCGACTACTGCTGCCGATGCTGATGCCCATGCTGATGCTGCTGTGCGCTTGAGTTTGCCATTCGCTTCGGGTTTATTAGAACATTTTTACATCGGCAAAGCTTCAGTTGCTCTTAGGATTCTGCAGCACACGGTTGTGTCTCTCTCGCGCTCTCTCTCTTGTGTTGTCTGACTTTCGGTCTTTGGGACATTTTTACCGGCGTTTTGCCATCGGCCGACTCTCGGAAGGAAACAGTCTTTTATTTTTTGTCCGGATAGATGATTTGTTCACGCAACACACCCGCACATCCGTACAGACATTGAATAGTGATTTGTTGACGCTGGCCGTGGCGATTTGTCATCGCGCGTTTGTTGATGTGTCGTCGCCCAGGATCGGTGACAGAGATGAATCGGCTTTGAATTGACTAATCAGTGAGAAAGAGTGTCGCCTATTAGTCTTTTGTTGTGTTCATCGTTGACCGCCGTCGCATCCCTGTGCAAGGGGAGGGCGCACGACGACAGACATTCCGTCTCTGTGCGTGTGTGACTGTGAATGCACTAGTGGTGTAAGTGATGACATCCAATTTATCTCGCCCGGTCTGGTGCGAGGGCAATAATTGGTTTCAGTGCACTCTCATGTGAGAGACGATGCATGTGTGTGTGTGCGTGTGTGTGTTTGCCCCGGTGCCAGTGATGTGAATGGACACTCTACTGAAGCGCATGTTGCCGCATGCCACATGCCAGGTGGCTGATTCTTAAAGAGCCATAAATGTTTGCTTTAAGTTGCCAACTCAACTCCCTCGGGGCCCTATCGATTCGAATTGTTTTGGCGAACTTTTGCCTAGGATCTCTTCAGGCCTTTCTTCACCTTTCCCATCGCCCAACTTCATCTCCATCTCCATCCCCATCATCAGCCTCTGGGGATCTTTGTTAAGCAAAAATTGCAAAATTTACATTTCGAATTGCTGCCGATGGGAGAAGAAAGGAGAGAGTCAACCTTTGCCTCCGACGACTGCTGGCGATGCAAGTTTTCGACTTTCATTTAAGACGCGCGGTAATGCTCGTCAAAAAGTTTGCGGTCACTTCAAAGTCCACACTGCGTGCGACTGAAGTGAGAGACGTGCGAGTGGACACGGAATTTTTGAAAAGGAATCCAAGAAGGCAGTCGTTTCAGTGAATAACTTCACTTGTCATTTAATATGCTTAATCCAAGGGGAAAGTTAAGTCCGTCGGTACGGCACGGAGCCAGTGCCAGGGCCACTGAAGCAATTCGCTCGTAAAAGAGTCATATCTCTCTCCAGCTGTCCGTCCATCAAAACGTGTTACGATTCGGTCGCAAGTATGAATTCCTTTTCGAATATCCCCGAAAACTGTGTGTGAAATTGAATTTTCCTTGGAGTCTCTCCGAGGAAACTAGAAACTTCATGGCCGAGGGACTCGGTGTAAAAATTTAATGATCCAACTTATCCTCTTCACCGAAACAGTTTAAAAGTTTCTAAATCGCTCACTCTCGGGCTGGGGCGACAAGTGATACAAGTGGGAGAACTAACGGGGTGTGTGGGATGAACTTGGAATAGTGTCTTGTAACCGGACGGTGTGAGGAAGTTTACAACGACTACTCGAAGTGATGGAGAATCTGGGCTGGCTGTGATATGACACTACGTCATCGCAGATAGCCAAGTGAAGGTGGGTAAATCAACGACAGAGGGCCTAAGTGGACAAGTGGATAAGGGTGCGAGCTGATCACTTTTACTCCACCTTGATTGCACGCAGCCATTGCATGCATCCGTGGCGTAGTTCAAATTCTCTCAAATTTTCCCCCACAATCGCCACAGAAACCGACTCAAAAACAAATGAATCCCTCTTCGACTTTGGCCCGATCAACTTACACTCGTGCTCGTAAGTATTTGAAGCCTGATCTGGTCAACAGACAGCAAGAGTCTAATTCTTCTAATTTTGACACGGTCATCGTGGCGAATACGTTACAAATTTCGAGTGGAGAACACTTTTGAACAAATTCTGGCGACGGTGGCGGATACGTACCAAATTTCAAGTTTGAACGAGTTTGGAACGCAACTCATTGTTGAACGAGACAAATTTAATTCGGGCCTAGCATGGATACCAATCTTCGAATTGACAATTTTGAATTTCCCTACTATTTCACCAATTTCAAGTCAAGTTGATGCGGGGTTCGTGTGAGAAAAGCCGAGAAGAGTAATTTTCCTAGGTAAACAATTTACCCACTTTCAGCTTCAAAACTCAGCCAAACAATTGGAGCACAGCCTCCACCTGCTTCGAGATGATCCTCGTTGCCACAGCCAAACTAATCGGTTCAACTCGTCGGTCCATGGATGACAGACTTATTAAGTCCGTCACGCTCACGGATTACAGGCCGTCTTTTGAACTCAAAGCCACGTCAACCATAAGCCCCAAACCATGACAACTGTCAAAGTCTCCACACACCATACCTCCAGCCAGATAGAACCCAGATTAGACTCAAGCCCACATCCACATCCTTGGCCCCACGGAAAAGAGTAAGCATTCTTAACATTCACCCCTCGGCGAATTTCAAAGAAACGAAATAACTCAACAATGTCGTGAACATTGTTCACCCGAAGCAGCGAAGTTTCCGAGGAAGGAATCTTTCTTTAAAAGAAATTTTTTCCACCCCATCCTCCCCCCCCGGGCAGTCCATCACCTGCTCATCCACCACCTTCCGCTTCAGTTAATTACGATGTCACAACTATCTCTCGCGTCGAATTCAATTTGAACCCACTTAGCCTCATAATTAATGCATTCGTTAATTCTTAAGCAAGACGACAAGTCCTGAAATCCGAGAAACCTCGCCACGCCGTGCCGTCTTCTTAAAAATGCAAAGAAACACTTTCGACAGGGGGGACGCGACAAGCAGCGAATGAGTTGTGTCGCTCCGGGAGGGGGGAAAACATCAAGAAGGCATTTGTTTCCCCGCCGAACAGGAACAGAAGTATCCTGTCCCTAGCTGAGCGGGGAAATAATCACATTACTCAACCAAGACCCACCACCACCAAACCGCACAACCGCACCCAACCCCCTCGACCGTCTAAACCAACCACCTCGGGCCAGCCAACCCGCCAGCCAACTAGCCCAGCAGAAACAGCATGTTTATCCGTACGGAATTCCGCATATACTTGTCCTATATATTTAATTTCGCCTGCACATAAATCCTTTTAATTAGGAATTGAGGCAATCCAAGGTGTGTACGCTCGAAGAATACTTAATTCACTGTTGCAGTGGGGACACGACCACCGAACGAGACGACAACGACGTGCTACATGCGGTGGCGGGTGGAATGGTGGAATGGTGGAGGCTGTCTGTGGTTGCCGAAGGAGCAGGAGAGGGCCTCGAATCAACTTGTATTCAAAACATGTTCCCTCCTCTAACCGGGAGGGATAGAGATGTGGATTGCGATTCGGAATGCAAAGCAAAAAAACCACTGAAAAACACACACACACCAGAAAAAAGAACACTTGTCGTCTTTCCTTCTCCTAACAATGAGTGCCGAGGAAAGTTTCTCAATGTTTCGCTCCTAATTGGCCGGACCATCTTTTGGGTGACACGCTGTCCCTCCCGCAGTCCCACTCCCCTCCTCCAGTGGTCAGGCGAAAATAGATGCAATAATTTGTTTAATGAATTTATCTGCGAGGGCGAGTCGTCATCATTTATGAAGTTGGATGGGTTCTTGTGTTGCCTGATTGGTGCTAAGAGGAATTTAAAGCCTCTCATTCGAAGTCTTGCCGGACGGACTCTCTCCTCGTCGAGTGCGAAAACTTTCATAATTCAATACGAAAGCAGAACTTCGTCGGAAAGTCTTAAGAGAGTGTTAATAAAATTCTATGCCCCAATCCTCGCAAGGAAACTTTACGGCTTGGCCAACATTTAGGCATTTATGGCATGTGTGCGTGCGGTGAAGGCATCCACACACAAACACACACACACACGACTCGTCGAGGCACTGGGGATCGTGTGGAAACTTTTCATAAATGTAATCGAAAATCTCGACAGGCTCCTCCAGTGTGCAGTGTGCAAGCCGCCGCCGCAAGGACTAGTCGAAGACGAAGACGAAGACTAACCACACCATCACGAGAGGAACGTTAACACCCTCTTAAAAGTTCAAAAAGTGAAGAATTCGTTCGCTCTCACCTCCTCCTCTCTCGCTCTTTCTCTCTTTGACTGAACTGAAAAACAATGAAGTGTAGTAAAGTGTTAAGCTGATGGGCCCCTGGTGTTTAATTGGGGCCCTCCTACTGCTGTCGGCAACAGCGGGGGACTCCACAAATAAAATCTCCTCCGCATCGTATGGCATCGTGCCGCCCTTCTCCTCGGCCTCATTGTACTCCTCTTCATCGTCGTCATCATCAGGAGCAGCAGCACTGTCGTCATCCTTCTCATCGGCCGCAGCGGTGGGAGCAGCAGCAGCAGCAGCATCAGGTGGTGGCAGCTTAAACGGAGGTACCAGCGCCGGCGGTGCTGGAATTCTTATTAATGGCATCGGAGGAGGACTGCCGTCTTCTTCGGCGAACGGTAAGTGCTCTCAAGAAGATTTTTTATTTTTTTTTTTTGTCGAGGGGTGGACTCTGTCCGCCCTTAAGACTGTTAAGTCAAAGAAGGGTCTAGGTTCGGAGACAGACAATTCAATCGCAGTATATTCAATGAGCCCGTTCTGCGCTTGTAAAGCTTCACAAAACCAACCAACACACATTCTTTGATTTACATGCTCACTCCCACTCCCACCACTCTCATGGGCAGCATCCCGCCGTTTCCCATGGCCTGGGGTGGTGTCCTTCCGAATTGTTCACATCTGCCTACGAGCCTACAAGCATCATTTACAGTCCCCCTCCCCCCCATTCGCCAGGACACCGTTCGGCGCGAACGGAAAGGAAAACATAACAGCACTGACCAACTGACAAAACCTTCATAAATTGTTCAATGTATTCCCTTGCAAGAGTTAAACCGCTGCTACACACTATCCTTTCGAATTTCAATAATGGCCTCGAAAACAAAGAAGGAAAAAAACAGGCTTCTCGCGGAAAAACAATTTTGTCCTTACACTGGACTGGGCAATCAGAGCACACGGGCGCTGCACCGCTTCCCAGCCATGGCATGGCCCGGCATTCAAAACACAATCGTTTGCCATGGTTTGGTTGGTTGCAGGACCTCTTGTCCACCCACTCCCGCTCTCGCTCTGCCCTTTCTCCTCGCCAGCGGTGACTACGCGGCATCTGCTTTGCGGCTGCTGTGCTCTGCTCGGCTCTCGTCTGGTCTTTTTTGGAATTTTTTCGACAGCCCCCTCAGATGAAGGCAGGCAACGTTAAACGGTGAAAAAAGCGCAAAAAGAACTCGAACTCTCGTCGGCCAAGGGTGGAGAGAACGTGGAAAAAAAGCATCAAAATATTCATAAAATCGCATTTTAATTTGCATGCAACGTGGAGCCTGGCCAGAAGGATGATGCACACCCGGCCGGTGGAGAGGCAGGCAGGCCGCCGCGGGACGTGTGCAGAAGGATGCATTACAAATGAAAATATTAAATTACAATTAAATTGCGAACCGGGCAAGGAGTGCGGCAGGATTTTTCACGCCTCAATTAAGAAATTATGGTAATTGTAATTGCAAACATAGACTTCTGTGGTCAAAGGATCACGCCGAGGAGCGCACATTAGTCTCGAAGTCAGCACGTGACCAATTCTCTGCCAATTAATGGCACCGACTGATTGCACAATTGAATCCCTTTGACGACCCGCACTTGTGGTCGTCTAATGATTTTCGGGGCCCGGTCAGGCAAGCCATCTGCTGTCGATGCCGTCGATGACAAACATTATTCCACTGGACGGAGAGAGTCCGTTGGCCGAGTTGGCCAATTTGTGAAACCGCGTCATCCGCTGGTCACCGCCATCGGGATGTCCAGCAGCTTCCGATGCCCCCTGTCACCACTCACCACACACACACAGTCACAACTTGATTACATGCTGCTCGAGCACATCGCCCGCAGCGACTCCACCAACATCGACGCCCCCATCCCCGCGGGGAGTACCAAATTAATACGATTCCCTGGCATATTTGCTCGCTCCCCGTCCTTTGATGGATCGACCCCTCTGACGAAACATTTGCACTGCCTTACAATTGCTTAAGCATTAAATGCTAACAAATTTACCCGCACAATGTAATTATCATAATTTAAGCCCGGGCCGAGAGGGCGTCGCGCCGTTTGCCGTGGCATGGGCCGGACCATGGGAACCGAGGCACTGACTGTCACAGTGACAGGCAAGCAGCCCCGTCCTCGTCCTAGGCAGATCATCAAAACGTATTAATACTCCCTAACATGCCTGTTGTCCTGTGCATGCGTTCAACGGGCCATACATATGCATGTGGCCAACGGAAAGATGGGGAGACAGTGGGGGGATGTCTGTACATGCACGCCTCGGTACACAGAGATTCTGGAGTATCCTTGGGAGCGTATTTTATCATTATTATTCCATTTCGGGCGGCGACTGTGCCGCCGGTGACGGCGGCGGGTGTACCCCTATCTCGTGGGATTTTCTCCGGCTGTACTTTCGATATTCATTGGCATCACCCTACCCACCCGGGGGTTGGCTGCCTTGCAGCGCGTTGCTTGTCCTCAACATGGGTAGCAGCGCCCCCAAGCGCACTCCACCCCACGCCCCCGCACCAAAGCCCCACCGGATTCATTGCATAATTTCCAGCGATGCCCCGGAATACATTTTCTGAGTAACGGCAATTTTAATAGGAAATTCTAATCACATGCGAAAATTCCTTTAACAAACAAACAAACAAGCAAACAAGGGAGACGACGACCGACAAACTCCATCTGCACACCATTCTTCAGCGTTGTTCTCTGCTTCCGACATGGCGTGTGTGCGGCACGACGCGGGCGTGCGGCGGGGATGATGCAATTCTCGCGAAATCAACCGCAGCGCCATCGTCATTTAGTAAGAGGATATTGGCTTTTTCAAATGTGACGAGGCTTTGAGTGATGCGAGTGGTATTTCAGCAGCACACTGAGCCGCGTGAGAGTGCTCTTCGAGAGGATTTGAAAAAGGGTATTGGATTGAACTGTGATGACTGAGTGCCGCCGGGCTTTAGTTGCGAGTGCGTTGGTGAAACCAGGAAAATCTGTTTTCAACCACAATCTGGAAGGGATTAGCTTCCTAATCTTATCTTAATTCATCGACAGGGACTGATTTTGAGGTGGATCGTGAACGGAATGAACAGAAAAGGTAATAGCAGAAGGGAGGAAAGCAATTGATGGATGGACAGACTCGGAGTTAAGAACTTCAGAGGATGGTTAGGGAGACAGACACGCCAAGAAAGTACAGTGGACTCTCCCTAAGTCGAAATTTTCGCCATATTTTACACACATTTCCCTCAATTTCCCATACAAGAACCTCTATGAGCGAAAACTCTCTCTAAATCGAACAAATTATTGTACCCTGACTTTTACGTGAAAAACTTGAGACAGAATATGATCTAATGAACAAATAAAGATAAAAATACAAAAAAAGCATCTCTAGAATGGATAGAAATTGAGGTTCAAGCTCTAACAATTCACTTAATGACAAATGCAAACGATTCGTCTTACCCCATGTTATACAAAAGACTAGCTAATTGGCATCCAGACCTGAGGATCGACAGACACACTCCAGCGGATTTTGCATCAAGAAGCGTACGTTAGTAAATAAGCCGTGAGTAGGGAATGTTCGCAGAACGACAGACTATAAACACAAAGCCACGCGTGTATTTTTGTGGAATGCAAACTCAAGAATGGAAATGGTTCGGTCAGCCTTAGAGCGAGCGACACTTTGTTCATCTTTAAATTCCTTGTGAATTTCGAGACCTTGACGGTGAAGTGTATGTCGAATCGACGAGGGGCATTCGCTTTCGAGGCTTGATCTTGCGGATGGTAAAGCACGTACGATGCTAAGAATGTTCCCTTCATCAAGGCTTCCGAGGCATGCCGTGAATGTGATCCCATCAGATGGGCGATCGTTGGGCAGACCCAGGACGAGGTGGTTGGACCAAGTCCGAAAACTCTCCTGGTTGCTCTGGCCATTGGAGATCACTCGTGCGGGCATTACTTTAATGATAACGAAACAAATTGTAACAAGTTTTCCTATCAGTTGGCTTGTCGAAAACTCATTTCCATCAGCCACCTGCACAGCATCAAGACTCTCAAACAGAAAAAGACAAAAGCTGCTGTCACGTAAGCAAATAGGGAGGTGATCAAATATGGATGCAGACGTGAATTGTTGCGGTATTGCTACGGCTCCATCAAACATATTTTTAAACACCTCCATATTTAGAAACCATTTACATTCAATTGCCTCCTACCACCCACCACGACGACAGCGTATCGCACCGCCTTACGTGTCAGAAGTCGAAAGCAATTCTTCAATAGACTTCAAAGCCATTGGAAATTCATGAGTCAATTTCGGGAATGATCATGTCTTCAGTGAATTTAACTTCACGCGCTGATAAATATTTCAAGTCAAGGCAAGGCAACGTCGAAGCCGCACCACTGTGAGCCCGAATTAAATCATAATTTATTTTCATTCACATCGTTCGTACCGTTCGCGCAGCAGCATGTCGCTGGCGCTGACCTCCTCGGAATTTAAATCAAAAAAGAAAATCCAAGACGTACAAGAAACCCGAGGGTGGCGATGTTACAGTGCGGGGGCTGAGAGAGAGATAAGAGAAATTACCCCCAATAAATTGATGGCCATCATAAAATTCGAATTTAAAAGGAAATTGTTCATCTCCTCCTCCCGAAGCCAGGCCGACGCACAAAAAGTAGATACAAGGAACGATGATGGTATCATCAGCAATCAGAGTGATTACCGTATTAATCTTGAGGAGAAGGACACAGTAACGCTTGAGGAGTTCCCCCAGCCATCCGAGTCAAGAAGGTACACACACACCTCTTCTGCGGTTATTTCGAATGAGCGGCAATAAAACGACAGAAAAAAAAACAACACAAGAGAGCGCTCCCTTCGCCTGTGTTCACGTGTATTCACTGACCCATCATCCTCATCATCTGGAGACCGCCAGACTCCGGCGGACTTTTAAATTCCACAGCATTCCCATGTGTGTGCGTACTACTAATTCTGATTCGGCACAAACCTAATTCCTGGGAGTGCTATTCGAGGATGATGTCGTCGACGACGATGGGGGGCGGCCGTGGGCGGGCAAAGTCGGGGGATTGGAGCAAAATCAAATTTGATCCTGAGTCGGGTGCCACACGGACGGCACACTCCACTCGCTACCATGTTCACCCCCGTCAGGCAGATTCAATCCCTAATTTTATGCCCGAGATGAAAATGGATCGGCAATGGTATTAGCAACGTACGTACGTACGTATACGGTATACCACTCTGCCGGGTCCGTGCGTCCGTATTATTTCCTAGGGTAATAGTTTTACACAGAGGACCGCCCGATTCAAATTGAATTATATCCTCCCCTGTTTCTCTGTTCTCTGTCCCTGCTGCACTCATCCCACGCAACGCTCTCGGCTAACGTCGTCTTGTCCTCCACAAGTGGGGCTGTGATGGGACACCCACCGTATTTTGTCTTTCTTGTTTCGGTTGAATCAACGACCAGATTCGAGTAGGGCGATGTGGGGGGATGCGTGTGAGAATGCATCTGCATGCACGTGATTTGGTTCGTTCATTAGCAACTCGTCCCCATGGAGCTTTTGACAGAAAGTTTTTGTCTTCTCGTTTCAGTGGTCACAGAGGAACCTGAATTTACAGAATACATCGAAAATGTAACAGTACCTGCAGGACGCAACGTCAGACTAGGATGTTCAGTGAAGAATCTTGGATCCTACAAGGTGAGTAAACAACCCCCCTCCCTCCAGTGTTTTGTTTTTATTTTCGAACATGATAGCCGATGAAATTGATAATTCCATTCAAAGTCAAAGTATCATCGTTGGCGTGTAACCTCAGCACCAATTAGGACAGCCATTTAAGTGTCACCCCTTATTAACCGCAACTAATTCAGACGCCACTTAATTGACAAGAGCGCAACACCCCTCGAATGTCCTCCGTGCCCCCGACAAAAAACAAACTCCAATTAATTATCTTTCTGCCGCCTTTCCTTCTTCATTCTTCTTTTGCCATTTATAAACCACAACCACAACCACCCCTACCCCACCCCGTCGTCGTCGTCGTCGTTACGCTGTTATTAGCGGACAAATAAGGGAAATCATCTCCCGCCCGGTTTCTTCGGTCCATTGTTGTTCTTCGACAGTTGTAATCCGCCAATACAGCAACAACCGACGGAGTGAAGGGCCCTAAGTGTGAAGAGAATCCGCTGTTGCTGGCATTATCCCCTTTGCGGGCGGGCGAGCGAGGGACGGGCGCATACTCAGGGGAGAAATCATCCTCACCATCATCATCATCATCGTCGTCGTCGCTATCATCTTCCATCGACCAGCACTCATCAGTCGTCAGTCGTCACAAATTACTGTGGCACTCGCGATTCATCTTCACCAGCTCGTTCATAAATTCCGCAGCCCGTCATCCGGCCCCCACCTCAGCTCAGCGCGGCTCGGCTCGGCCAAAAAAAGGGCCATCCTTTGTGCTTCCTACTTGTACTTCTTCGCTGCCTCTCGTGGATCTCTCTCTCGCTTTGCAATCATCCGTAAAATTGTCGGGAAAAAAATCCCTAGCGCCTGTGATCCCTTCGCCCACTCGTCATTTGCGGTTCTCCGCAACAGGATGTGGATGGATTGGCGTTGGGATCGGGTGCGACAGCGAAAAAAAGGGTAAAAAGCACAAAG
The DNA here is from genome assembly GCA_964034865.1 of Eristalis intricaria. Lineage (NCBI taxonomy): Eukaryota > Metazoa > Arthropoda > Insecta > Diptera > Syrphidae > Eristalis > Eristalis intricaria. The sequence continues at coordinate 612,079 of OZ035877.1, read as the reverse complement.
GGCCGCCCCTTGGTCGTTGAACACAACAAGCAGCCGAGAGGGACGGATTCAGGGGGAATCAGTCAATTTAGAGAAGAAAAATGCAATAGAAAAGAAGAAGAGCGGAGAAGTGCTGGCGATAAGCACATAATTAGCTGATTCAGCTGATTAGCTGATTTTGATTTTAAAAGAGATATAAGAAAAAAAACCATCCATCCTTGGTGCTGTTAGATTTTTCTTTCATTTCTGCCTGAACTTGTACACATTACAAGGACAATGGTCTACAAGGTCACATATCCATTCATACATGCGTGCAACAAACATTCTACACAAAACAAAATACGGACAACACTGTGCAGATTTTCAAGACTCCGCCAAACGAACAGAGTCGTTTGCGCGGTCCCCTCAGAGCGTGCAGGTCGCTTTGCAAGAAAGCTATAGACACTGCGATCGTGTCATCATTGGAGTATGTCTTGTTCCTACTGCTACTTCTACTACTACTTCTACTACTAATACTACTACTATTACTACTACTACTATGACTACGACTACTACTACTAATTCTACAATTGATACAACTAATATTACTACAATGATATGCAAATATGACAAAAATATATTCAATTATAGATTATATAAGAAGAAGGGAAAGGTAGAAGTCAAGGAGGGAGAGTAAGGAGAGTAAGGTAGTTTGAGAAAACATGTCGCCTATCCCACCCCCACAGCCCAAAAACCCACCCAAGAACCAAACCCATAAGGCTTCGCGCCTAATCTGACCCCCCAAAACCAAGAGAAGAAGAAGGGAGAATATTTAAGGTGTTTTCTATAAAGCACTACGTATCTACATCTACTGTTACTACTACGGTCTACGAAATATCATAAATAATATTCAACAAACAATTCAATATAAAAAGTAATTCTTACAACACTCAGCCTTTGTTCTCAACAAGATCCTGGAAAAAAAGAGACAAATAAAATAAAATAAAAATAAGTACACCAGCAGCCAGCACAGCACCTCCAGTCCAAGTCCAGTGCGCCACTCCTGCAAAGAAAAAGAAAAGAAAAAAAAAAACTGGCTCCATATGCCGGTCTTTAAAACCAAGCATATGAGGCCAGTTTTCCTTTGAAGGAGATTAGTAAACTGTAACAAAACATGGACTGAGGGATACCCCTCAGCCACGAGGCCGAGAGACCCACCAAAGGATGGTCTCCGGCCTCCCATTCTGAAAAGAGAGAAAAGAAGCCTTTTCAAGCTTTGTAAGAGAGATAGTGATATGTTTGAGAATGCCTAAGGAGCAGAGGAACAATCCAAATCCTGACGAAATTAAGAGGAACACGAATATGTTGAACCTGAAAACCAAGAAAAAATTGATAAACTAGCCCTACGCCCTTCAACAACCCCATTTCAGGACCGGTCGGACAAGAGAACCCCCAGAAGCGCCCTAGTTCGCCAACCAGCCCCTTCATCACGTAGAGGTGTAAACCACTTGAAGAGGTCTTACGGCTGCGACCTGAAAAAGAGAGGTTTATATAGTTTATAAATAATAAATAATAACGCGTCCCTCAACCCTCCCCGAGTGCTAACCAACGGACCCCCACTACTCTAGCTTCCCGATGACACTGGTGACCATCTAGAGAGAATAACGAGCATACACTTCCCGGCGACAAATACAAACGATAATGGAAAAAATAACTCACTTAGTTGATCGCTGATGAGGAATAGAGGTGCTCCATCGCAGGCCGGCTAGACGACAACCAGACTGAAGACCTACCTGCTTCGTCTGTCCATCGGTGGGTGTCCTGGAACGCAGGATACACAGGAACACACACACACACTACCGATGCACTCGCGACACTCCCGAAACACACGCGCACTCCCGGCACGACACTCCCGGTGACGTTGATGACAGATGGGAAATTACCGCGAAAACCCACTCTGTGGATGCTAAACATTCGAACAAATATACGCGAAAGCTAAGATCGAAGACAGACCACTCGCGAAACCGAGCAAGCAAGGGACCCCGTGGATAGGGGATTCTAGACTTTCGACAACGACACACTTCACTTTGGGGATACGCGGGAAAGCTAAGAACGACAGACCACTCGCGAAAAACCGATCAAAAGAATGGACCCCTTTAAGAGGGGATGCTAAACACTCGAACGATCACACACTTCACTTTGGGGGAACGCGAGAAAGCTAAGAACGACAGACCACTCGCGAAAAACCGATCAAAAGAATGGACCCCTTTAAGAGGGGATGCTAAACACTCAAACGATCACACACTTCACTTTGGGGGAACGCGAGAAAGCTAAGAACGACAGACCACTCGCGAAAAACCGATCAAAAGAATGGACCTCTTTAAGAGGGGATGCTAAACACTCGAACGATCACACACACTTCACTTTGGGGGAACGCGAGAGAGCTAAGAACGACAGACCACTCGCGAAAAACCGATCAAAAGAATGGACCCCTTGAAGAGGGGATGCTAAACACTCGAACGATCACACACTTCACTTTGGGGGAACGCGAGAAAGCTAAGAACGACAGACCACTCGCGAAAAACCGATCAAAGGAATGGACCCCTTGAAGAGGGGATGCTAAACACTCGTTCGAGGCACACTTCACTTTGGGGGAATCGCGGCAAATCGAGTTCGAAGACAGACCACACGCGAAAACGCGAGCTAAACAATGAAACCCCATTTAAACCGCACTCAAGGATTGGGGATGCTACAAAACCAAACGACACATGAACGTTTTCGACGAGATCCATAGGCTAACGCATTCGATTTGACGAATCATACGAGTATTAAGTCTCACACTTTTCGATTTGAGGCCACTTCGGCATACGGGAACTGTTCAGCAACATGTACCAACACCACCATTTCCATACGTCTACTTCAGAGGATCGTCATCTTTCCACCAGACCCCAGAGCCCAGACCAATCCAGTGCGCCACACCTGCGAATATAAAGCAAAAACAAAAAACTGGTTTCCTATGCCGGGCAAAGCGTGTGAAACCAATTTCTCGAGGGATGCATTAGTAAACTGTCCACGAGGGAATCAAAATCAAAGGAAAACTATGGGAAGGAGGACAGTACCCTCAGAGTGTGCAGGTCGCTGTGGAAGAAAGTTAGAGAGTCTGTTGGTACTATTGCTACTACTACTACTACTATTACTACTACTACTATTATGACTACTATTAATTCTACTACTACTACTAATTCTACAATTAATACAACTAATATTACTACAATGATATGCAAGTATGACAAGAATATATTCAATTATAGATTATATAAGAAGAAGGGAAAGGTAGAAGTCAAGGAGGGAGAGTAAGGAGAGTAAGGTAGTTTGAGAAAACATGTCGCCTATCCCACCCCCACAGCCCAAAAACCCACCCAAGAACCAAACCCATAAGGCTTCGCGCCTAATCTGACCCCCCAAAACCAAGAGAAGAAGAAGGGAGAATATTTAAGGTGTTTTCTATAAAGCACTACGTATCTACATCTACTGTTACTACTACGGTCTACGAAATATCATAAATAATATTCAACAAACAATTCAATATAAAAAGTAATTCTTACAACACTCAGCCTTTGTTCCCAACAAGATCCTGGAAAAAAAGAGACAAATAAAATAAAATAAAAATAAGTACACCAGCAGCCAGCACAGCACCTCCAGTCCAAGTCCAGTGCGCCACTCCTGCAAAGAAAAAGAAAAGAAAAAAAAAAAACTGGCTCCATATGCCGGTCTTTAAAACCAAGCATATGAGGCCAGTTTTCCTTTGAAGGAGATTAGTAAACTGTAACAAAACATGGACTGAGGGAAACCCCTCAGCCACGAGGCCGAGAGACCCACCAAAGGATGGTCTCCGGCCTCCCATTCTGAAAAGAGAGAAAAGAAGCCTTTTCAAGCTTTGTAAGAGAGATAGTGATATGTTTGAGAATGCCTAAGGAGCAGAGGAACAATCCAAATCCTGACGAAATTAAGAGGAACACGAATATGTTGAACCTGAAAACCAAGAAAAAATTGATAAACTAGCCCTACGCCCTTCAACAACCCCATTTCAGGACCGGTCAGACAAGAGAACCCCCAGAAGCGCCCTAGTTCGCCAACCAGCCCCTTCATCACGTAGAGGTGTAAACCACTTGAAGAGGTCTTACGGCTGCGACCTGAAAAAGAGAGGTTTATATAGTTTATAAATAATAAATAATAACGCGTCCCTCAACCCTCCCCGAGTGCTAACCAACGGACCCCCACTACTCTAGCTTCCCGATGACACTGGTGACCATCTAGAGAGAATAACGAGCATACACTTCCCGGCGACAAATACAAACGATAATGGAAAAAATAACTCACTTAGTTGATCGCTGATGAGGAATAGAGGTGCTCCATCGCAGGCCGGCTAGACGACAACCAGACTGAAGACCTACCTGCTTCGTCTGTCCATCGGTGGGTGTCCTGGAACGCAGGATACACAGGAACACACACACACACTACCGATGCACTCGCGACACTCCCGAAACACACGCGCACTCCCGGCACGACACTCCCGGTGACGTTGATGACAGATGGGAAATTACCGCGAAAACCCACTCTGTGGATGCTAAACGTTCGAACAAATATACGCGAGAGCTAAGATCGAAGACAGACCACTCGCGAAACCGAGCAAGCAAGGGACCCCGTGGATAGGGGATTCTAGACTTTCGACAACGACACACTTCACTTTGGGGGAACGCGAGAAAGCTAAGAACGACAGACCACTCGCGAAAAACCGATCAAAAGAATGGGCCCCTTGAAGAGGGGATGCTAAACACTCGAACGAACACACACTTCACTTTGGGGGAACGCGAGAAAGCTAAGAACGACAGACCACTCGCGAAAAACCGATCAAAAGAATGGGCCTCTTTAAGAGGGGATGCTAAACACTCGAACGATCACACACACTTCACTTTTGGGGGAACGCGAGAGAGCTAAGAACGACAGACCACTCGCGAAAAACCGATCAAAAGAATGGACCCCTTGAAGAGGGGATGCTAAACACTCGAACGATCACACACTTCACTTTGGGGGAAACGCGTCAAAGCAATTTCGAGGACAGACCACTCGCGCAATAATTCCAAAAAAAAACACTGAAACCCCATTACAACCGCACTCATGGACTGGGGATGTTAACAAAATCGAACAAAATTTACCGAAGAATCGATCAAATGAATGATGAAAGTGGAAAAAAAGCACACACAAATCTCGAACGTCCCGCACGTCTTACGAAAAAAAAAATGTTCACAAACCCGAAAAAACCGAATAAAAAATTAATTATAATTTAACTGATATTTTCTATGCACAATTACTTTGAAATTTAGATTTTTCGCGAATTTTTTATTTTTCGACACTCGATCACGGACTAGCACCACGGACGGCGAACTTGTTCTGACATGCACTCGATCAAACTGACACCGCGCGAAAAAAAAATCCCGCTCCAAAAAATCCCTCCACCATGAGAGGATGGTCCCCAGGCTGGTTTTCACATTTGACAAGTGGACGGAAATTTTTTAGGCGCGCAGGTATTATAGAATTCATTACAATGGGGCTCAGGAAGTATTTTTCTATTCGAGGTTATTTTATGAGAATGGTCTGCAGGCAGGTTCTGACAAGATGATGGGTATTTTTCGATTCGAGGGTAATTTACGAGAATGGTCTGCAGGCAAGTTCTGACAAGACGACGGGTATTTTTTCCACTCGAGGGTATTTTATGAGAATGATCCTCAGACAAGTTCTGACAAGACGATGAGTATTTTTCAACTCGAGGGTAATTTACGAGAATGGTCTGCAGGCAAGTTCTGACAAGACGACGGGTACTTTTCCACTTAAGGGTATTTTATGAGAATGATCCTCAGATAAGTTCTGATAAGATGAAGGGTGTTTTTTGGCTTAAGGGAATTTTTTTTGAGAATGTCCCCAGACAGGTTTTGACAAGACGGTGGGTATTTTTTCCACTTACGGGTATTTTATGAGAATGCTCCTCAGACAAGTTATGACAAGACGGTGTGAATTTTTCGACTCAGGCAGGTTTTAACAAGATGAGCTTTGAAAAAATTACCTTAGGGGAATTTTATAATTGCATGAATTATTTAAAAAACGAGGGATTTTTTTCTTATAAATCTCATACACAGCACTGATTGGAAATAAATTTGCCACGATTGAAATGCTTTTGTTGAATGACTAGAAACGAATTAAGACGTAAAGAGGTTACATTCTTACTTGTGAATGAGAATGAAATAAAAAGACATCAAGCAGTCAAGCATGATCTCAAAGATGAAGAAGGCGTAGAACATGATCTAAAAGCAAGTGTCCTCCCATTTGCTTGTCAACTAAGCGCCAAGTTGAACACGAGATTGAACAAGATCGCAAAGCAAAGAAAAACAAGTCAAATATCTCCAACGCTACTGCCAGTCTGTCAAGTGGGGACATTCTAATCCATCTTGCAGACTCAAGGGCCTTAAAGATCTGAAATGAGAGTCTACTTGAAGAAGTGCGATAACTGCACAAAGCCACTGAAACCTTATCCTTCCAACTGCCTTTCAGTCAAAGATCAACGTATACAGATCGAATTTACCAAGTTAATCTAATCAAATCCGGAACAAGAGCCACCTCCCATCCACAACCCTGGAAGACTATCAATCAGACATAAGCCTCTCTCTGCATCTTCGGTGCGCCACCCATCAAACTGTCGAACCCCGAGTGTACAGTCGACAAGTTAATGCTCAGCAATCAATCGCATCCATTATCGTTATTTTTTATCCGTCCTATCATACAAATCCCGTTTATTTATATATTTTCTCCTTTTTTATGCTGTTTTTCTGCCTCCCCACCCTTGCTTGCAGTGCTTTTATCTCCCCACTGTATCCTTCAAAAACCGCAAGCCATTTATGATTAAAACGATGTCGACATAGAGCGATGCTAATGATGATGGCTTGGTGATTACAATAACGATGATTACAAGCAATATTCAGTTGCGTCGAGTGGCGTGGCGACCGGGGGAAGTAGTGAATGCGCGCTTCACTGGGAAACACTTTCAGAGGATGGATTCTTTTCTGCACTCTTTTGTTTTTTTTTTTTTTCATTTGCCAGGATTTATCATCTTATCCTTGAACAGTGAGTGGGGAGAGGGGGCAATAGTCAACATCGACGGGGCGACGTGGTGCCCGCGTCCCTGTTTTGCATATAGAGTGACTGGGTTGTGGATCCAAGTCTATAACCGCTGTACTGGGTCCTATTTGCGTTTAGAATCTAATTTCGCGAGTGTGAAGAGTGAAAGGGAATTTTTGATTAAATAACAGGCCTGGGCCAGACTAAGACTAGGAGCCAATAAGACGACGCGAATGCAGGTGTCAATATGCAGTTTTTCATCAAATCCCCGAAACTCGCAATATGGCACATGTGATGTGTATGTGTGTGTGCCACGAAGATGATGAGAGTCTGGGGGGACGACGAAATTATCCCCCCGTGATTCAGCAGCAGGCGGAACGCGCTCATGTGTTGCTCTACCACTTTGTCATCATCATCTTCCTCTGCTGCTGCTGTTCTCTGGCTGGGCGACGGTGGGCGGTGAGCGGTGGGGGGACAGGCGCAATCGAAATATGTCAAAAATTACAACACTCTCCAAATATGGGGGTGCGTGTGGGCGCCAAGACCGGAGATGACGAAGGCAACAAGAAACCACGGCGCTTTTGGCAAGAAAGTGGTGGCTGAGGGCGCACAGCCACGTCGCCACCGCCGCGCCGACGACATAGACTACGGAAGGAAGCAGGATACCGGAATATATTATTATTATTACGGTGGTGCTGGTGGTGATGGTAGCTGCTGCTACTGCAGCGGTGGTGGTCGTGATGCTGGAAATTCTCGCCGAGGGAAATTTATATTCATAACGAATATATGACAGGATAATATTGGTTGCTGGGACTTGTTCATTTTTTTCCCCTCCCCCTCCCACTCCTCCATCATCTTCTGCTTCTTCTTCAATCCACCCCCACCCCCACCCCCACCGCATCATCTCTATGTGTTTCTAGTCTGCTGCGACAAGACATATAATACTCTTCAGTTCCCACACACTTCAGTTCGTACCCCCAGCCAGAGAGGAGGTGTCTCTGATTCCGCATATAGCCTGATACATTACACGGCCCGAGTTGGACCGTGTGTGCAAATGGCTTGAGGCATCTCCGAGCCTCATATATTGAATCTGTCGACGCCGTTTAAAGTGAATGTCGCATAGACATCATTTAAGTAATCCCACTCCCACTCCCACCCCGGCCTTCGCCCTTTCCGCTCATCTATACACGAACGACTGGGAGAGACTATTTGTTCGAAGTTATTTGACTTTGCTTGGGCTTGAGAGGCTTTGAGGCGGTTTTTGAGTGCTGGCAAAATGACGAGGGGAGGGAAAGAGATTTCCCTGAGCGCCTGGCGGGAGATTGAAAGCCATTCTCTGCGTGAGAGATGACGAGGGATGATGGAATTTTGCTGCTGGATGGTGTCGGCCTTGATGTTCGCTGTGGAATAGCATCACACAATTGCAATTAATTTGTTCGCCGATTAGGAGGATGATATTTATGACATACGGAAGCACTTTGGGGTTTTTGAAAGGATGTAAAATCGCACGTTAAGCATCGATTAAGTGCTGCTGGGTGCTTTATGTTCACAGTGTGCGGAGGCGCTGGTGTGGATGAATGTGAGATGATCATTTCTCAGTAGTCACACATGTGCTCATCATCTGGCAGGTGACGGCGAGTGACAAATGACTCGTGCTTAGCAGCAGATTCTTTGAGCACTTGTCGGTGAGAAAAAAGAAGCAGAGGAGGGGTGGTCTCTGACTTTGTTTTGATTAGATGGGGGTGTTAACGAGGGAGGAAGGGTTCTACAAGTGTGGCAAATGAGGCGATTTCGAGAAGGAACAGAGGGAATCCGCGAGGAGTTCATCTCGTGGCCAAGAACTCTGGAAGTCGAGAAGATGATGAGTTCTGGAATGGGATGGTTGCTCTAAGGCAAAGGCGACTTCTAGGTAACGTCGCCTTCAAGGCAACGTCAACTTAAATGCAACGACGACTTAAAAGCAACGACGACTTCAGGGGAACGGCAACTTCAGGTCAACGCCGACTACAAGGCAACGACGACGTAAAGGCAACAACGACGTAAAGGCAACGACGACTTCAGGGCAACGGGGACTTCAAGGCTAGGAAGACTTAAAAGCAACGACTCCAATCCAAGGCAAGGATGACTTCAAGTTTACAAGCCAAATCTCCTCTCGTTTCAGTCCAGATTTATGTGTCAAAACAGACTCAAATAGACAGACTAGACCCTCTACTTCAGTCTTTCCTATTCTCTCCTATTTTTGAAACTCATTTTCAAAGAAATCCATCATTCTCCTCGGCTGCAGACCACAGAAATGTCCTTGTGCGGATGTACCCCACCAGCGTCCTCTGGTTTTTATTCTCCAAAGCAAAACGGGGTAACCCAATCTGCGGATGAAAGGCGAAGACCGCGGCAAACTCATGCTGGGAATACATAATTCGCTATCTTCGCATCCCTCTGCCCCACCTCCCTTTGTAATAATTTGGTAAACAGGATGTGCTCTGCGGCACTAAGGAGAGGTAAAAAGTAGGGTTACCCCACGACAGAGAGAGAAAGATATTCCCTTTCTTTATTTCAAAGAAGAACCGCATAAGTGCATTCGAACTGCAGCACCCTAGGGGTTTCCTTAATGTGAGCGTGCCAGGCTCACAGTCACAATTGCAGAAGATGCCTTACATGGACACAGTCGCTCCTCGCTCCCACGGAAGGGGTGGTGGTCAGGCGGGTCTCGGCCACCGTTTGGTTGGATTCGATACTCAATTTCCCGACAAAACAAAACTTCCCACATTTCTGCTGATCTGATACTCCCAGGCAATGAGGACCCAAGATCAGTCTGAGCAGTTGGCCCGCTTCAATCATTCCTCTCTCGCCATCCTTATCCCATCAGCCGAGGGAAACAGAATTGCATTTGGTTCTCCGAGTCGTGTGTTTTTTCCTCGAAGTCATGTGAGTCTGGGAGTGTGCACATTTCCCCCTAATCGCACTGTGCTTGTTCGTCCGTGAATTTTTAAGACGAACCGAATTGCAGGGCGGCCGACCGGGTCGTCTCGCCTCACCCGCTGTGGATGCTTGCAAAAATATTTGCGTATGGATTGACTTGCAGAAAGGATTCCTAGCCGCCTGTATTATTTCCCCAGAGATGGTCGCCGTCAAGGAGAGGATATTTGCTTTGGAGAAGGTTTGAGAGCGTCCACCTTCTTCTGGCAGAATGGAATGGAATCCGGGCATGCAGTGAAATGAAAACAGAGAGAGAGAGAGGGAGGGAGGGGAAGGAGTTGCTCTTTGATGGACCAAGTCAGCGAGTTCTTGGGGAAGACGGAGAAAGTGCACTTGGGAGGCGTGAGATGTCCTTCACTTTGTGCCGTTTAAAGACGAGGAAGTAGTTCACATTTGGAGCGACGAATTCTGCCTGGACAAGGGGAGGGTTCTTTGCTTTGAGGGAGAGACTTGTTAGTTTGGCCATTGCTCGTCAATACAGTTTTTTTTTGATTTCTTGGGGGCTCCTCGACCAAACCTCAGGCAACAGACTGGAGACCACGGCATAGTGAAGACCAGAGACTAGAGCCCAGGGACGCTAGAGTGGAGACAAGAGACTGGAGGCCACTGCACAGACTAGTGCTCACAGACCACTGACGACGGCACAGAGACCAGAGACTAGAGACCACGGACGACAAAGTGGAGATCAGAGACTAGAGGCTACAGCACAGACTAGTGTCCACAGACCACAGACTAATGCCCACAGACCACGGACGACAGAACAGATACCACGGACGACACAGAAGAGACCAGTGACTAGAGGCCACAGCACAGACAGTCTACAGCCTCCAAGGCCCTTGAGACCACAAGCCTGCATGAACATTCTATAACAGCAACGCCGCTTCACGAAATACATCTTCACCCAACTTTTCCACGTTCCAAGACCCCCAGCACAGACTGTTAACTGGATCATTCGCAAGAATTCAACCCTAGTTGAACAGCAAAAAAAGAAATCCTCCAAGACACAACCCCACAATTCCACAGTCACAGTCGTGGATAGAGCTCAACCAGCATAACATCAAAATCCACGCTAAAACCTCACCGCACCTCAGAGCGTTTTTGCAAGTGCCTCGCTCGTAGCCAAATTCCCGGCTCCACCTTATTCCACGCATTTCGAACTACAGCACAGCATCCCTCAGTGCCGTCCAAAGACGAATCAAATTCTGCATAATTTACATGCGAACAAATTTAAAAGTGAAACAACAGACAAAAAAATCCTGTTTCTTGAGTATTTCAAGAATTTCCCTTCTAGCAGCGGCGTCGACTTTAAGGCCAACAAAACAAACCGAAAATGTGAAGAATTCTCTCTCGCTTACCTCGCCTCGCCCCCCGCCCCCCGCCCCTCGCTTCACGGATCTGCCCATCCCTTGGCTGGCCTCAGGCAAATCTCATTTTAAGTCCTTTGCATACTATTTATGTAATTTTTTGTCTTGTTCCCACAATTACGTGGCGCGCCTCCAACCCCTTTTGTTGGATGCTTTGTGGTCGGATGGTGTAGCCTTCGCGCAGCCACGAACCGAATTAGATTATCTTTTCTTTTCCCAAACCCGCGCAAAGGCCACAAAGTCTGGGGAGGGCGCATGGGAGGGAGTAGGGGTTCTTACAACCTTGTTAAATTGGCATTGCAGCGGAAGGAGTCTAGGCAAGATTTGATTTTTTTCGACTGTCTGTGGTTTTTGACTTTAATCCCCTCCATCCGATGCAACGGGGGAATGTTGTTGGAATGTTGCAACGGATGCAACGTTGAGGGCTAGCTGATTAGTTGTAGGTTTTTGAATGACGAGACAGATGTGCCCCCAGACAGAGGCAAGAATAATATTTGGGAATGTATCGCGTTAACGACTAAAGACTGTTCGCCGACTCCAAGGATGCATGTGATGTGAGAGAGTGCGTGGAGAGGAGTTATTGAACTTTGTCACACCTACAACCCGCGTAAGGATGAGGCTGTCAATGAAGGACTGCTCCTGCTCCATCAGGTCCGGTAATAACTTCACAGAGTCCAGGGGTACCAAGTCGAAGGCCCACTGAGATCAAGGCTCACCAGACAAAGGCTCGCCAGGTCAAGGCTCCGCAGCCCAAAGCCTCCCAGACCAAGGCTCGCCAGACAAAGGCTCATCAGCCCAAGGCTCCCAGGCCAAGCCTCACCATCTCAAGACACATCTGCTCAAAACCTCACATTTCCAAGACCATCTGTATTGATGACAATACAGAACTTTCCTTAAACTATACAGAACATCAAGGTCTGTTGCGAACGCCTAAGTTCACAGCTGACCGAGAACCATGGTCCAATAAGGTGACACCCCATGCCGACAATGGAGATCAAAGACCCACTGACAAGAGGACACACCCTGTGCTGCCGATGGATAGCTCTCGCTGAACTATCAGATTCTGTAAAGAACACACTGAGGCCGAGGCCTTCTGAGTCTAAGCCCCTCCAAGCTCTTACCCTGTCCTAGGGTCACCCTGTCCAAGGCGAACCCTGTCCTAGACTCTCTCAGACCAAGACCCATCGAGTCCAAAAGCTCGAGACTCCAAAAATTCAAAGAAACTCGACTTTCAGAAAAATGCCAAATTTTCGACCAAAAAATGCAGTCAACTCGCAACACAAGTGGGTCGCTTTTTTTTTGCTGAAAATAACCGAATTTCCCGTGATGTCGATTTGACGGGTACTCAATTTTGCGAAGCAAATTTCTCGATAACTAGGACGAATCTAGACATGAGGGATATCAGGATGGATTGGAAATTTAATGGAGAAGAGGAGTAACGTGGGATCTTGTAACGGGAAAGCGTGGTTTGGTTATTTAGAAACAAAATTGGTAACAGTCTTCTTTTTGCACTGAAATCGAGGAATACGAAGAGTTTGGCAAGGGATTTGATGGGAAAATGTCTTGAAGTGATGTAAGATGTTTGTGCCCTTGTTTGACAAGCACGAATATGAGGAAACAAGTCATTTGACATGGTCTTAGATTTATTGTTTCTCTTTATGAATCCCAAGTCCAGCGGTTGGTCTAAAAAAAATGTTGATGTTTTATGAAACGTTTCTCTCGATAACTAGGACGAACCTAAGGTTGGTGGATATCGGAATATAAGGCCATAGAAATGTAAAAGAGGAACAGGTGAGGTTTTGGAACGAGAGTCACGTGGTCGGTCGAGAGTCTCGTGGCTACGTTTGAGGACCACACGGAACATCAACGACTTGGTCGGAATCTCACAAAGTAAAGCGCCAGCTTTGAGATAGTTAGAAACTTCTTGTTACTCGGCGTAGTCAGGGACTTTGGCTTTATGTTCAGAACGGGCACTACCAGCGCCGGGTTTCAGAGCAGCTCTTGTTAGAGGCTGCTTGGACGCGTCTTTCGAATGACCAACCAGAGCCAAGGCTCCAACAATTCAGAAAGCGGATCAGGGAGTGCTTGGTCTTTTCAAGAGAAAACCTTCTGTATTCAGCCTTCGTTGAGGATAAGATTGGACCACAAACCGAGTGAACTACACATGAGCTAAGTTGATGACTTCTGGGGCTGCCCAACTACATGAAAGATTTGCAAGGCCTAAGATCAAGACCAAGTAGAGCGCATGAAGAGCATGACTTCCACTCGGAGCAACGCATCAGAGGACGTCCAGGAATAATGGAACATGCACAAGTAGAGAAGGACTCCAACTGGAAACGATTGACTCAACTGGCGACAGACAAAGATCAATTTCCTGCGAAAAGGTTTGCTGCTGGTCACCCGGACAAGCAACAGCTCCCCCACAAAACCAAAGTCAAGAGACTTGTTCGATGAGACCCATGTCAACCCCTGCCTTCAGCACCAGCAGAGTAAAACAGCAGCAACTCCCCAAAAACAAAAAGGAGACGCCTGCAGATCTTCCCCACTCCACGGTTATAACAGACCGAACAATTTGCGTTTCGGAGAAACACTCTACAGTCGATTTCAATGGAATCGCTTGAACTGATTGATCATCCCTTTCTCAATTATCGATAGATTTTCAATTAAGTTCTCATGAAGATTGCGCATTTTGCAAATACTTAAGGCAAATAGACTTGACATCAAGCGCAGCTTGTCTCACCCTTCCCCTTTGACAAACTTTAATTGTCAACTCCTCAGTCCCAGTCCCAGTCCCAGTGCCAGGCCAACACACAAAGGCATTCTAGAGCGAAAAACTTTTGTGCCCGTGCAACTTCGACTCGTCTTCGTCGTCGAAATTAAAATTCCCCCTCGAATGCATTCGCATTTTAGTTGAACTTATCGACGCGCTACTCAACAACTTGTATTATTAACTTTCGACAGCCAAGCGAGAGATAAGTTTTCCCCTTCAATGCACACATGGAAGGAATGGAGGTGTTGTCAGACAAAAAAATCGAAGGAGGCTTCTTCATCTTCGTCATAAAACGCAGCAAACAGACACGCGAATGAAAATTCCAGAGAACGTGTGTAGAAAAGTTCCGCCAACAAACTTGTTTTCCACTTCATTCTGCAGCCCCACCGAACCTCTCGCTGAAAGTATTTCGCACCGATGAACACTTGATGAGACGTGCAAAATCATCAGATGCAAACTAACCACCCCTACACCGCCGACGCAATTATGTCTGCCTTCTGGCCCATAAACTTGAGAGCTCTCGTCGTGACTCGGAGACTTCGGTTGAGAAAGATTTCTCAAAACACACACAATCAAGGACTGATTTTCAATTAGTGCGCTTTAATTGGAGTGGCGGATGCAACTGCCACACCCCCACCCACCACTCGGACTAATGTCATTTATCAATCTCTTCTCTCTGGTCCAAGACACGACTAAGGACCCAGTAAACAGACCAAACACTTGCCGTTGTTTTGTTTTTTTTTTTTTTCGTTTCGCTTGCCCTAAGGAAGATTGATGACACTTCCACGGCCACGAGCTCTCGCCACCGCTTGTTATCCTTTTTTCGGCAAAAAACCAGGTGAAATGGCTGGCAGGAGCAACAACATTTATCGAGCAATTAAAGTCCATCAGACTGATGGCGGTGGATGTGGCGCACATCCCTCGACCTCGAGGATATGCCGCTGCCGCCATTTACGTAATTTGTCTCCTCTGCTCCGCAGGACGACGAGTGTGTGTACATTACCGTATCGGTATCACCTTATCATAAAGCCCACTAATTTGTCCTGCTTAAAGGCATTCACTCTCACACAGAGAGGGAGAGAGACGAGGAGAGACGAAGCGAGCAAGGCAGATTGGAGTGGGGAAGGTGAACGAGTAATATACATGAGAATAGCCTTAATTTTGTGGTCATAAATAACAAAGTGACAGGCAGGACTATCGCAGGGACTGGCAGCGTTTATGTGTGCAGGTATTTGCCTCCGCATCAACAGCAGCAGCAGCAGGAGTGGCGCCAGCTCACCTTCTCTCCTTTCAATGAGAGGCTCCCAGTGGCTGGTGCCACCATCGGACAAGACCATCAGTATTCCGATAGCACACAAAAAGTCAACATGGTATGTCATTGGTAACTTAATATTCAAATTATGTCCTGCCTCGGTCTCCTTTGTGCCCAGGACGACACACATAAATCAACCGCAAAAAAACACATACCCTCCTCATCACTCGCTACTTGTCCGACTTGTCTGTTTCGTCCTTTTTTTCAGCTCCGTTTCCTCGGACGCGGAAACAAATTTAGAAAAGGCACTTGACACATGCTTAACGGAATCCCCACATTCCGCCAGTGAGCGAGAGAGGTCCTGTATCAACAGAGGACCTAAAATATTCTAGATGATTTGCAATTTGTAATGGATTCACTGGAAGTGGAAGGGGGAGGAGTGCGACTGGCAAAAAAAAAAAAAAAACGAAGGATAATAGATCAGCCCATCAGCAGCCCCCCTCCCCCCAGCCCGCACATGTGTTTGTGTCCTTTCTTATTGTTCCCAGCGTATTTTCCACGTGAATGCATTTTGTGTTTGCATTTATGAAGCTTATGAATCCATCCTGGAAAATGCTACTCCACCCAGAGAGAGAGTGAGCCTGAGAGACAGGATGCTGCACTAAAAGTGAATCACACGACTCAATGAGTTTACACTGATTCCGCTGAATGGCGCTGTGTTCCGAAAAGGGGGGGGGAGGTAGATGGATGATGATGGAAGTGGGTGAATGCAATTTTTCAAAAAAAAAAAACTAAAAAAAAATATCCGCGCTGATGTGTACGCCACATGTCAACTCCCATGTACTCACTCGACTAGTGGCAGCTTTGTCCTGTTGATTCCGAAACAAGACTGGTTTTGCTGCATTTTTTTCTCAAGTGTGTGTGTGCAAGTGCGAGTGTGTTGCGCTCGAGGGAAACATTTGCTTTTGTGAAGAGTTTTCCACGGTATTGTGCTGAGACTTTCGTTTTGAACGCAGATGTGGTGAGGAGGCTGGGGGGAGGACGGTGGAGTGGATGCCATTAATTTACTGTCGGTAGCGATACACCGACAAGCTTGGTTTTAGGTGTCACAACTTGTATCGTATTTACTGGTGATTGCTCTCGTTTCGTTTCGGATGCTGTCATAATGCAGGGGGTCTTCAAGAGTCCGGGCGTAATGCGTGCAATGACCCTTAAAAGAGGTCCTTTTTGCAGGGATTTTCAATCATTTTAATCTCTGGGTGGGTTGATGTTGAAAGTGGTAGTTAATGATGGTGTGGCGGTGACGAAGGTTGAAAGGGATGAGGGGAGCGAGTACTTAAGGGCTTCCACCCACTCGAGGAGCTGAAGACCAAGTCGATTTCTTGAACGACCTGAATTGCGTCTCGAATTAAAGAGGACGAAAGTTCCTCAGACTCGGTGAAGAAAAGACTGGTTGGACAAAGTCATAACTGCAGCAGCCCGTCGTGCTCTCAGTGCGTGCCAGACACACACCCCTCGCGACTGCCAAACTTCAGCGAATATGCAGTGTTTAATCTTCTCAAAGTTCAGCTGGTACCTTACCGCCGCCGCACCGCCGTTTCGCAATACAGCCTGAGCAGCAAATACACCTCCTAGACGAACGTTATTATCGTCAGAAAACATGCAAAACCCCTACGGAAACGGAATGCACTGCACTCCGTGTGTGTGCGCAAAGAGCATTTTCAAGTATCTCCAAGAGCAGCAGGAACCACTGCGAAGCAGAAGAAGAAGAAAAAAGACTGCCGACGAACTTCTTCCGGGCACGATACGAGACAGACTCAGTGTCTCTGGGTCCCGATCAACCTTTGCGGTGGCATTTGGAACCGTTTTGACCAGAGTCGGGAGAAGGGGAGAGCAATTTGTAACAACCAAAAACCTGGTGAATTGCTTAATCAATGTCCGAGCATTAAGTAACATCCCCTCGTCCAGGCGTCTTTTCCGTCTTTCCCACACCCCACACCCCACAAACATTCCCTTGGAGTGGAGTAAAAATAATGAAAACCAAAGTCACGTCGTGTTGGTTTCAGATGCGGAAGTCGAAGCGGGTGGCATTCCACCAACCCCATCCCCCCAAAGACGTCTTGTAGAACAAGCCATTCAGGGGTTCACCTTTATCGGTGGGGACTGAGTTCCACCCCCTCAACACACAATGGTGAAGAAAAGTGAATAAGATGAGGTGATGAGAGAGGGGGGCAAGCATTTTCGTTTCGTTAACTTTTGGTGAGGAAGCATCTTCTTTCGTGACGCGGGTGCGAACTGTGTGTGTGTTGCTGTGTCGAGTAGGTGTCGAAGGTTCACATTAAAATAATACCTCGTATCAGAGAACATCTCGTCTCCTCTGTCAGAGAGCAGGACGGCGGAGAGAGAGCTGCCTTGCATTCAGTGCACGTCTTGGGATCTCCGTCCTTTCGTTCTATGAGTTCCCAAAATGAAAACATTTACACCTCAGTTCGTTTATTCCTGCCTTATAACCGGTGCTACCCTTAGTCTCTCCAGTCTCCCCAGCCTCCCCCCAGTCACCCACCCATTCATTCGATATTTTTTCGATCCCTCCCCGTGGAACAGAACACGTTCCTCCCCATGCCCTGGCCCGTGTTTCGCACTCGTAAGTGCGAGAACCTGTCTGTCTGTCCAGAGAGTGATAATAATCCTTTCGCTGTTGTTGCTGGCTTCAACTGGCAGCCACTACCCCCCACAGCACAAGGATTACATCCACCAGCAGGAAAAAAAAAAAAAAAACAACGAAGCAGCCATTAAAGTGGTACCTAAGCACGGACTATGACAACGATCATCACGAGCATGGTGGTGGTAGTGGTGGTAGTGGGGGTAGTGCTGCTGCTGATGGTGATGATGTCTGTCACAGAGTTATGCAGTTGCACTGCAGTGTGACACTCGTGCGACCCGATGGAAGTCTGAATAAAAAATGCAGAAAGTCGCAGTTGCTTCCGCCGCCTTGGGAAGGTGTTGCCTGGTGGCCGGGGCAATAAAGGAGCATCCCTTTGGCACAAACGTACGCGGAGTGCGGACACTTTTTTGGAAACTTCATAAAAATCCATTAGTGGCAACCGTGCCGGGCGTGCCTGGCTGCTGCGGGGAGTTCTTCGTCCCGTGAGGCAGTGCCGTGTGTTTGCTGTGATTTTCAGCTCGGCTAATTGATCGAAGATGATTGGAAAAGGAGCGGCGTGTTCGAGAAACAAAAAAATGACTGCACAAGTTGGAGACGGCTGGACTGTTGGTGCGTCGTGGTCAGCGGAGAAGGGCAATCGGAGGAGATGTCAGCTTTGTTTCACTTTGAAAGGCGCGCAATCAACAAGTCGTGTTTGGGGGTGGCAAATGGCAAAAGGGGACGGACAACAGGAAGAGTTCGTGCCTGGAGTCTGTTGCAACCGACAATTTGATTTGGTTCAGGACATAGGGGCAGTCTTTATTTAGAGATCTTTTAGAATTTTGCCAAGTGGACAGAAATTTAAGGACCACCGCGTTGGTTCCCAGATTCAACAGAGATTGTGACGCCATGCGAAGGAGAAGCCCATTCCAGAAAGATCAAGTGAGAGGGCACGAAAGGCTAAGTGGCCTGATGTGAAGACATAGCCATGTCACGCAGTAATCCTTGAAGACAAGCCCCATTTGATATCCCCAAGTAATGCTTCAGCTTGGTCACAATAAATCGAACACGACGATTATGTGTGATTAAACGTCCAATCTTCGCCGAAATGTATGTTCATATAGCCCATACAGCATCTTCACGCCTTAAGGCAGCTTGTAGGAAGGGCGACTAAGACTGATTGAATGGCCAACCTTCGCGTAGTTGTCTGTCTCTTGAATTCCCTGAAGAACTTCACGTCTTCTGTGCGAAAGTCTAAAACAGCCAGACCTCGAATGACGAATATATGGCGAATATCTCACATTTTTGGAGGAAAAATAGTTTAAAGCTCGTCTGATGCTCTTAGGACATGGTGGCGAATACGTAATTTTTTTAAGAGATTTTTCGGAACTCAGTTGAAGGAGGGAGGAGTCTGTGGCGGGCGCATGACTGATCTCCAGGCCATTCAACGTTTCCGTTTTTGAAATAAAGAGGATAGACCACGACTTGACATTGTGTTCTTAAAGCAGACATTCCACTCCATCTTGTCGCGGCAAAGCATTAATTCCCTCAAATCCCTGACAATATGACACACACATCCCGCATCACAAGCTAATTGAGATGCGCCTCCTAAACCTCGGCCACCACGCATGCAGCAAAGGAATAAAGTGTGAATACGTCCGATCGGCGCCACCGAACAGAATGCTAATTCGACTGAAATCAACTCTGCACTTCACCGCCTGCCACGTAACCCTGCCGAACGTAATCAAATTTCATTACCTAATTACCCACACGCTAGCCGCACCGCAAGTGGCTGCTTTTGGGTGTTGTATTAAATTTTCCTAATCACCTAAACAGCTTGTTTACACTGGGAGCGGACTCCAATTTCCATCAGCCCCCACCACCGGCACTTATTTTTGATGTTCAAATATTTGCTGTGGTCCCTCCCTTGTTCCCTTCACTCCGTGCATGCACACCGATGCGCATTTTTCTCCTCTCACCCTCTTTGCCTTTGTCTCTCTGTGTAACTCTGTTCTCGTTTTTTTTTCTTTTTTCGTTCGCAGGTCGCCTGGATGCACTTTGAACAATCAGCCATTCTGACCGTGCACAATCACGTCATAACGAGGAATCCCAGAATTAGTGTGACCCACGACAAACACGATCGCCATCGAACGTGGTACCTTCACATCAACAATGTCCACGAGGAGGACAAGGGACGATACATGTGTCAGATCAACACAGTGACTGCCAAGACTCAGTTTGGATACTTGAACGTTGTCGGTAAGTGGAGATGGTGGGGTGGGGGTTGGTTGGCAATTTGTTATGCGAATGAATGGGGCAGTCCACTCGTCTACACGATTTAGTAGAGCGTGCCAAATTACTTGCTCTGGAGATATCCGTGTTTTTTTCTTCTTCTTCAAAACAAATAAACAAAAGTCAAAGGAGATACGATCCACACAGTTATTATTTAGAAGCGACTATTCATTATTCCGTGGTGGTGGTGCCGCACGGAGGAGGTAGGCGGCTGCCTCTCGCTGCGGGCCAAATTGAATTGCTGGGGTATACTCATTATCTACGACCAGCCATGGTTGAAAATTTTGTAATTATTTCTTCATTATATTGAGACTCGACTGGGTACTGGCACCGCGTTGCTGCTGCAAGTCGCAAGTAGCAAGTCGCAAGTCAACAACCATAGCGACCGCAAAAGTTATACCGCAACGCTTGTGGTGTTGCCGGGGATGTTGTTGTCCTTTGATCTGAACAAAAATTTATTCAAAATTGTATTTATTCAATTTAAAAGTGTCGTCGCGGGCAGAGCGAACTGCGAAGCTTCTTAATCTTCCCTTCGCTACCTTCAGTGCTGCTTTGGGGCTGGTGGCGGTAGTGTACTGTCTCCTCCACCCATTGAGGGAAGAACTCATTTAGACTTTGGCAAACAAAAAACCCCCCTCCGGAGAAGAAGAAACTCTATCTCGACGGTCTTTCATTTACTTGTTACGACATCGGTTTCGTTCAGCGAGACACGAGAGGCGAAAAGAAAACACAAGTTGGCTGGTGCCTTGCGTTGCGCTGCTATGCAGTCAGTAGCTATTTTGGGGTGAATGTGCAGGGATAACTACGTAGTGTTTGCCGTACAAGTGGATTATCCCGGCTATGGAGCAGAAATTTCACAACCATGAAGATGGAATAACATCCATGGAGAGCGCGGGGGACTCCGGGGACAGACAGCACAAAAAAAAAAAAAAGAGGAGGAGGAT
This sequence comes from Eristalis intricaria, assembly GCA_964034865.1. NCBI lineage: Eukaryota > Metazoa > Arthropoda > Insecta > Diptera > Syrphidae > Eristalis > Eristalis intricaria. Next base: position 590,709 of record OZ035877.1, on the reverse strand, counting down.
TTTACAAACTTAACATCAAAACATGAATTCATCGTTTCATTCGATGGTTAGTCGATGCTTCTGAGTTGCTCCTACCTGTCTCTCAGAGTTTTCCCCGCCTTGCATCGGGTCTGACGTATCTTGTGCGTGCTACGTGCTCATCCCTATACAAGCGGTTGCCGGGGGAATGAATATGAGCAAAGACTAAGCTCGGATGCACACACATTGATGATCCATCTGCGAGCAAATATTGAAAGGGGGTCGCTTTCCTGCCTTGGTTCTGTGTGTGCACTTCAACTGTAAGCCGATTGAAGTTTGATATGCATGTCGTCTTGACAACTTCTATGCGTCAGTTTGGGGCTACGGATTGATGCATCGTACTCGTTTGAGTTATTCAGGCAATAAAGGAAAATAGAAAACAGCACGAGTTCGGCTTTGTGATGTCCTGTCAATCGTTCTCAAAAAAAATAAACTCTCGGCGTCTGCATCAAATTTAAACGAGAGTTTAATGGGGAATCGGAGGCGAATTGACAACTGTCATGACCTTCTGAGCTTCACGGAGCAGTCGATGTAAAGTGTAGCCCTGACCGGTCCTGCCCTCATCTCGATGATAGACTTCTGGGCGTTCATTCGACACCTTCACGTCTGAACACAGCTTTTTCTATCGCAATGGCGCTGCAGTTAAGCGTGCAAATGCGTTCCAACAACCAATCTGCGTCAAAATGTGTTTTTTAATTCGATTTAACGGCCTACTCTCGTCTTGACGCCTCAACAAAGCATTTGCAGTCACAATGGCGCTTCAGAAAAACGTCTAAATACGATTTGACGGTCAGCCTTCGTCTCAACGCCTTACAAAAGCGTGCAAAGCCACAATGACGCGTCAGAAAGTCGACAGAGTACAATTTGACGGCCTGCCTTTGTCTCAACGCCTTACAAAAGCTTTCAAAGCCACAATGACGCGTCAGAAAGTCGACTAAATACGTTTTGACGTTCCACCTTCGTGTTGACGCCTCAACAAAGCGTTTGTAGTCACAATGGCGCTTCAGAAAAACGACTAAATACGATTTGACGGCCTGCCCTCCTCTCAACGCCTTACAAAAGCGTGCCTAGTCACAATGACGCTTCAGAAGGTTGAGCAATTTAATTGGTTATTGATTAAACGGCTAATTTGCGTCTAGATAGATGTGTTTCAATGGTTTTTCACGGCCTTCCGTGGTGTAGATATCTGCTTTATGAGAAGAAGCCAATTACCATCGCGACGCGTTAACAACGCCTTTCGAGTCATAATGTCACTCTGCCACTCTTTCGACAGACCTATCCTCTAACGAGGGGATAACTCCTCTAACAACTTCTCGAGGGGACTTGACAAAAGGTCAAACGGACACCACCAGCCAGAGCCCCACCATTAGTAGCTGACAATCAGATTCAAAGCGGACAAAACTGCTGTCGATCAATATCAGGAACAGGCCGTGCCGCCGCGGGCTCCCCGATTCATCCGATTTACACGGCCCCCACGTCATTAAAAATTATTCACCCGATTTATTGATTATTCATTGTCATTTCTGTTTATTTTCATTTTTATTTTTTGCTCTGTCCACATCAACATTTAGTGCCACCAAATATTGATGATTCGCTTAGCTCCAGCGACGTTATTGTGCGTGAGGGTTCGAATATCTCGCTCAGATGTCGCGCATCGGGCAGTCCAACGCCGATAATCAAATGGAAACGAGATGACAACTCAAAAATAGCAATTAACAAAAATTATGTCGGTAAGTGAAAGGCCGCAAGGCATAAATCAAAACTAAAAAAAAAAATACAGCCCGACTGCAAATAATAATTGCAACAACATCTGATAATGTCATTATTTTGTTTCCACTGTATTTGTGTTTAATTTCAGTTAATGAATGGGAGGGTAACACCCTCGAAATAACCCGGATATCGCGGCTGGACATGGGAGCGTACTTGTGCATCGCGTCCAATGGCGTGCCACCAACTGTATCGAAACGGATCAAAGTCAGTGTGGATTGTAAGTCTTGTCTTGTAACAAAACATGTTTATTTGCTTCCCGTGTGATCCATCATTTTTACGGAGCATCATTTTGTCGGGAAAAAAATGCATCAAAAGCATCCATTTCGCAGAATTCCGAAGCAGAAGTGCCTTCGTTCGCAGTCGTTTGCAAAGATGCAAAGATTCGCCGGCTTATGAGGTTTTTATGACATTCAATGTGACAGTGATGGGCTCATTGGGGTCTCCGCACAAAGGATATGTGCTGTGCCACCTCATCATTCCTGCCGGCATAGGTGTTAGAACTCTCTTCCGCTCGATGAATGAATAAATGTTTGTCTTGCGTGTCCTTTTTTCGTTTTTGTGTGTTCCTCCAGAACAAAGGTTGATTACATAAAAGGACACACTGAGCCGGAAAAATAAATAACACACACTCCCACCAACCTCAGTCAGTCACCCAGCCAATCACACTCGTTTTCTGAGACTTCGTGTGTATGTGCGGGGGGTGGGCGATGGAGTACGTTATTTTTTAATCCCCCGAAACCGAACTGTATCTCGGATGATCCCCTGACAGGTCGTCCTGTCAACGCGGGCGGCTCATTGTTTACTCTCGCCGATATTAGGTGCTAGGGAGCTTGGAAAAATTGCCTTTGTAGTCGTCGTCAACGCCGTCGTCGGTCGGTGTGTAATGAAACAGGAAACAGCACAGCAACTTTTTTGCCACATCGGACTGGCATACATCATCAGCAATTTCGTCCGGCCGCATGTGGTTGCTGTGTTCCATTACTTGGCCATTGCCGCAAGGATAATCTCTTGGAAGGCCTTTGATGTCTTTTTGATGCGCGCTGCAAACTGCTTTATAAGTTTACTTGTGTCCTCGATGTTCGCCACGACAAGACGGATTAGACGTTACTTCTCTGACACCTCAGTCCTCTCCGGGAATTGGGGGGTGGGGGAGAACACATTTGTCACATCTGGCTTCGAATTGCTGTTAACATGCTGTTGCAACAGCAGGAGCAGCGTTTTTCCTTCTTGTTGTTGTTTGCATTTCTATTTATGTTTATTATGAACCGAGAATGAGGTCCTGCTCCTGGTCCCTGTAGCAGTGACAGTGGCATGTGAATTGCACAGGAAGGACAGTTTGTCAGGAGGAATGTCCAACGCGAGCGCAGGAAGACCCCGAGTGTGGGCGAGTTTTATTTCATATGGAATATCCTGCGCTGCACATAAGGACACCGACAAGGAATACTGATTTTTTTTCCAGCCCTTTCCCCAACCCCACTCCAACCCCCGTTTAAGTCAACACACAGTGCACAGTACGGTCGGTGTATCGTTGTGTGCAGACGGGTGCACACAGGACACGCCAGTGACTCGTTGGCTTGTAAATTTATCCACAATCTTGAAGTATTTCGTGAGTCCTGAGTTGTGTGTGTCCTTTTTTTTTGTTCGATTATGTATTCTGAACAGATGTTTTCTGTGATTGAACGTTTCTTGATTTTAAATTAGCAACAGACGGTGAGGAGCTAAGAAAGTTTCCATGAACATGCAGAGAGAGAGAGGGAGACCGAGAGAAGTTTGTCGGGGCGCGTCGAGGGTAACTTTCATATGCTGCATTTCCATAGTTTGACGCAACTGTTTGAGTTTTTCTTTGGCGAATATTTTGGGCAAGAAGCTCGACTGTCGCGTATGCTAAGTGATTAATATTGATTTTGCTCCCCATTGACTCCTCGTTTGGCTGATGGGATTTTCAAGACTGAACTGATTTTTGACAAGAACCGCCTTAAAGAGAGAACGAGAGAGAGAGAGAGGATGGCGATTTCTTGCGGTCAAGCTGAGTCTTCGACTGAAGAAGCGGTAGTTGATAGGGTTACAGGAAGTGTGGGAGGAATCAAACGCCGAATGGTCAAAGAATATAGCTGAGTTTCAACAAAAGACTGTCTTCGTAACGTATTCCCCTAGCAGCACAAGGAGCAGAATGGCCTCAGGGCCCGAGGCTGCAGCAAAGACTGTCTTCGCACCGAATTTAGCACAGGGAGCTGACTGGCCACAGGGCCTGATGCTGCAATAACGACTGTCTTCGGACCCGATTCCCCTGAAATCAAGCAAAAGGCTACCTGCGAGTACACCAATCATTGTCCACGCCAACAAACATCAAAAAACCGCCCCAAGCTGCAGTGCACTCAGTCCCTCCAACTGTTTGTTTGCTTGTCAGAACCCTTCTGCTCCAGACGTCTTCAACGTCACCGTCCCAGCACTAATCACCGTCAAATATTCCCAACTCTCCATTGACAACCTGGAGCTGACTCTGTGCCTGTGTCCAGACAGCAGCACGAAATAATTCACACCCAATTAAGGAGATGAACAACTCAGCAACCCCCTTTTCTCCCCCCTTTCCGCTCTTCTCCGAATTTTTCCACTTCGTCGGAAATACAAAACAATCCTCAGTTGTAAAATGTCATCGATGCCAGTGTCAACAGAGCCACCCGGCAGATGGGGTTCCTCGCCGCTGACTTCGGAGTCCATAAGCGATGACAAGGAGCAAAAAAGAAGCCAAGCAGATATCGATTGAGTGCAAATATTTAAGTTTTTTTTTTTTTTTTGCTTTCCTTAGCCAAGTGAACATCGCAGTCTTGTTCCGTCTTGTGTATGGTTAGGACTTGAGTCAGTTAGAGCACAGAAAATGAGAGGAGAGGGGGAAAAACCAACAAAGACCGGGCGTCGTCGCTCATAACCACACGCGCAGCAGACGAAGGAGAGGCCCCATCTCCGTCGTCTTGTGCAATTTTTCGATACCCGCTTCGAATTTTTTTTCGGGAGCATCTTTAACGGAGTCCATCTCATCTTGACGGTGGCAAAGAAGGAGGAGGAGCAGAAGGAGAAGGAGGAGGAGTGTGTCCAAAAGTGTTTGACTTTCAAATTATCCTTCAACTTGACTTGAGATTTCCGCTTGGCAGGGATTCACCTTCAGCTGTGTGCAGTTCATTTTGAGGGATCTGCAGAATTATGTGGAATGAATGAAAGGCCACTCGAGCGCCGTTGTTAAGTAAGCATCTGCTTAGGACCTGTTTTCAGAGTCACCGGTGATTGGATAACGAGGTTGGTGGCTCTTTAAATGTTATTTACGCAGCCGGGGTTCTTTGATTGTGTCCCTCCGGCCCTGGCAGAGATGACCCAAGCTAATGAGATTAGTTTTTCAAACTTTCCCCCACTCTCTCTCTCTCTCTCTCTCTCTCTGTCTCTGTCTCTCTGGACCACATCACACATTGGCGGTGTCCCAAAAGGGACAAACCACAAGTCTATTCTGAGATAATTAACTAAATCTAGTCGAAATTAATTAAATTCCCCGATCGATTGTTTGACCATTTCAGTTCCACCGATGCTGCTGATACCTCATCAACTGGTTGGCGCTCGCGACGGTTTCAACGTGACCATTGAATGCTTCACCGAGGCCCACCCGACGTCGCTGAATTATTGGACACGTGGCGAGGGACCAATCATACACGACTCCCAGAAATACAAGTAAGTGCCTGCCAGATGGACGGCCAGGCAAAATTAAATCATTCGTCGTTCGTTCTTTTATTTCGTTTCGTTTCGTTTCGTTTCTTCTCCTCCCAACAGAGTGGAGTCCAGTGTCGGATTGCCCATGTACAAGACGCACATGAAGCTGACCATCATCAGCGTCAACGACAGCGATGATGGGACCTACAAGTGCGTGGCAAAGAATCCGCGGGGCGAAACAGACGGGATCATTCGGCTTTATGGTAAGTTACTGATGGCTCGCGAACGCCAGTTGAGTTATGCCCCGGAATAGTGTGTCTAGTAAATGACCAATAAACCAAACAAATGCCATATATATTCCACGTCCTAAAACCCCTCCGGTCACCTCATCATCGTCAACCTCTTCCCCCAGGCACCAGCTCCAGCTCCAGCTCCAGTGATCGTCCTCGTTCATATAACTAAATTAAACGCATCCACACAAAATATATGGAACACGATGCAAACAATTTCATGGTAGCAGTAATAATCATAATTCTGCGGAAGCACGTATATGCTGTTGTCTATCAGAGGCGGGGTGATGCGAGCGCAGGGACGTGTGATGGGTTGAGGGCGGCGGAGGTCCGGAAAGAAGGGCGGTTAGTCTCACTATTAAATTTTCCAATTTAGTTTGCCGACGTGTTAGACAATTCCGAAATCCGCAAATAGCGAGCGGATGTGGGATATGAGAGTGTGCATGCAAGATGCCATAATTCTGACTCTTGACAGTCTAGCTTGCAAGTCCGTTGACGGTTGAAGTGATTGTGGGATTTGGTCAACTTTTCGAAGTTAACTGCAGAAATTTAGTAAGATGGGATAATGTGGTCTTCTTATAAAACATGGACGCAGACGTCGTTGTGGGTCTGGAACAATAGCTTAAAAAGACCCAACTGAACGAAAAAGTCTGGAAGCCCAAGTCTAAGGGCTCAACCAAGGAGGAAAGTCAGTAGAATTTAGTCAAACTGGTTCGAAAACGCGAAATACAGCGAAAATAGACTGTGACCTTAATAAACCCTTCGTTAAGTTTCGTTAAATTTGTATAACTTGAGCTGTCACCTTCACCTTCCTCCCTTCTTCCTTCGGCAGATTACACAGAAAGGATACACTGCGACCATTATAAACCCTTCGTTCTGTTTCGTTAAGTTTGACAACAAAAGTCTGGAGTGGACCTGGACCAAAAACTACCTCCCCATCTCTTGCCGCGCGCAGTGTAAAATCATTCATTCATTCATTCATCACAGCAGTCAGAGCCGCAGCATATAGGAGCAACGGGTTAATAGCTACCACTTTTCCGCCTCCTCTACGACGTGTGAAGGACGTGTTGTGTGTGTGTGGATGGAAGTGAGCAGGGGAGGGCGGGGGCAAGAGTTGGCTGACGGTGGATGCACATATAGCATGGCATAACGACCCAGCACAATGGAAATATTTTCCTTATGATGAGGAATAAATTTTCACATCATCGTCCCCCGCATCGGTGTCTTCAACGCCCATTTTAGAAGTGCACCCTATCACTCCATCGCCTACCCCTTGTCCTTCAAATTCGTTGCGCTGAGTGATTTTAATGAAATTCATGAAATTGTTGTCGTAAATAATTAAATCGAGCGAGAGGCGCACGAGACCACCCCCGTGTAGCAATTATTACAAGGAGACTTTAATGTTTCGTGCATTTTCCGAGAACTGGAGCACAAATGCATATGCACACTGAGCTTATGAGTGACGACGAAAATGGCAGTGTGGCTGGTGACAGCGAAACAACAACGATGCTCACGCAGCAATCCGAGACAGATTGAGAGGCTAAGGAGTCGTTCATTGTTAATGTTGTCACATCACTCACACCCTCGCGGTGGGTGGAGCTCCCTCCAGCGTCACATCAAGACGAAGAAGATGCTGATGGCAAAGCACATAAAAAGGATAACAACCCATCTTCTTATCGACGAAGGAAATCAACCGTTTCGAACGCTTAAGGGATTTAACGAGAGATAGAAACGAGAAGAGGCACATCCCAGCAGTGCGCTTCTGTTGTGTGACTTAACTCAATTTCCACATACACACAACAACAACAACACTGGGGAGGGTGTGTGCGTCAAATCCAACACCTTCCAGGTCTTCGCTTTTCGACGACGACTGCGACTACGACTACGACTACGACTTCGACAGACTGAGTGTGAAAAGCATGCGATTTCAAAACACCGATAACTGTTGGGTACATTTGGAGAACAATTGATTTATTGGCAATTATCCTTGATAAATACACTAAATAAGCGAATATCGGGTAAACGAAACGAACGTATGGGAGGAGATGCGAGGCACAGACGTTGAAGTTGAAAATGTGGGGAAAACGTTACGCTCGCCAAGGAATACAAAAGCGACACGACCAGCAGAGCCGGCAAGCACAGCATGAAAGCTATCCCATAAATCCCTGCCAACTGAATGTGGAGTAGTCCTGAGTGAAAACTTTTAATTTACAACACTCGAAGGACCCTGAGCATTCTTCGTGTCGATCGGGGACGGGGGTGGAGGGGGTGGATGCCTGCCTTTCGACGCTAAATGGAAGAGTGGAAAATGGAAAATAGAAAATGAAAACCCAAAAACTAACTGCAGATGTTGTCGATGTTAAGATTTGTTGTGCTTAGATCCCCCAGATTACCCGGATACACCGCCAGCGCGGCAGGCAAGGACCATCCATTGTTGCGGCATTAAGAGTCGTCGAAAGTTTTCCCCGAGAAGAAGACTTGCCACGTGATTGGAAATAGGAATATTTCATCCCTCCTCCATCTCCACCAAAGGGCAATCATAATTCCATTTATTTTGTTGTTCTCGATTCTCGATTCTTGGATTGTCGATTGTCGATTGTCGATTGTCGATCCCTTCACACGAACACGATAAGAAGAAACATCGCCACCCCCTCGACGAGGAGGAGAAGTCACGTAATTACTAAGATTCGACTCATTTAACTTTGGAATATCCATCCATTCATCTATCCATCCCAGCGCCCCTGGGCGGTGGTGGTGTTCAGGTGAAAGGTTTCCACTCACCATCGGTCGGCCGTCAACCCCTTATCTGCGCTGCTGATTCGGTCAGAGGAGCACGATGCCGAGGAAAAGACGAGAAAGAAAGCAAAAAACAAAAAAAAAATGTTAGAAAATTACAAAAGTTTCACCACCTTTCTCGCCCTGAGAGGGTGATGGCCGGTGGCCTGCCGCACAAACGAACGACGAGGAAGCTAAGCACGTGACATTCATGCATCAGAGCTTGTTGTGCCTTTGTGGAGCAATTAAGTCTTCGATTTTATGAGCGCAAATCTCACACAGAGAGAGCGAGAGAGTGAACCCAACCCCGCCACTGCCGTCGGATAATGGCCGGGCAATTTGTAAGGCGGCATCGTAATTAAAGCCGAATGTCTTCGGTATCTCCTGGTTGGCATCTCTCTTTCGTTTGAGTTTTTTTTTTGCTTTCCTTCTTTTGTCGACTCCCACAGAGAGCTATGTTTCAGCGCCAAAAGGTTTAATGCGAAAGACTATGCTCGTCGTCCTCGTCGTCGTTGTCGTTATTGGCTGTAACTGTATTCGATTCGATTTCGCAAGTTACACTCTTATCTTGTCTTGTTACACTTTCTGGTGGATGGCAGGACGCGCGTCTGTACGGTTTCCGATGCGTGTTTGTGTGGATGGGTCGTACTCGTGGCGTTGCGCGACAAACGAATTTTAATGTGACGAACACCTCTTGGTGTTCTTCTGCTGCTGCTAATGTTCCCCTCCTAAATCCACGAAGAAACATAAAAAGTCGCCACCCACTCTGCGGCGGCGGCAGTGGGGTTTCGCTTAAGGCGACAAGTTGAATGAGTAGCAAGAAGTATCTTCGATCTTGTCGCGGAAAAAAACGAATCAAAAACAGAAAAAGGCACAAAAGAAGAAGAAAAAGGTTAGAACTGAAGAAGAGAGACAAGCGAATCTGATATCCCATTTTAAATTAACGTCCTACCGCCCTTGGGGGCTCTTTTAAATTTCTTATGCAAACGAAAGCAAAAGAAACAACGCCATGACTTTGATAGCGCGAGGAGTCTATTCCTCGTCTATTCCGTTTCCACGGACACCTCGTGGATAAGTTTTGCGCGAGCAGCACTTGGCGGCTGTCTTGACATAAATTACTGCGGATGCCACTGCTGCCACTGCTGCTGGCAACCATAATTAGGAGTTCAATGAAGATAATCGAATGATAGATAGGAAGTCGTTTAATTGAATAATCTCTCGTGTGGAGATCCGCAACGGGGCATCGCAGGGAAAGGAAATAGTTTTATAAGTGCAGCTAGATTTCATCTTGGAAATCTAGCATAAATCGATGCAAGTCCTTAGAAGGGACAAATTATCCCTTCAGACCGCACAAGGGAAGGACCAAAAAAACCATCATCGAAGGACCGCGTCGACTTAAGCTAGGTTGCAAGGTAGACAGAAAATAAGGCCTACAGTCTAAAGTAGGGCAGTCTTCTTCAGACTCTTAAGAGGGTTTCATGCAAAGCACCTCCAACGAAGGTTGCTTGCATCATAAGAGGCCCTGGTTTGAGGAGAAGTGAAACAAGGCGAGGCCTAAGAACTGAGAGAAACAAGCGACATAGATGATGAAATCCAATCCCAATCCCAAGCCAACTCATTCCCAAACCCATTCCGTTGCATGATCGTTTTCGCAAGAACCCCCAGAAGCGCCCTAAAAGTCCTCACCAACCCACCGAAGTAGGAGATTGCACTCAGACCCTGAAAAAGAATGAATACATATACATTTTCAAGGAATATAAACAATCCAAACATCAGAGGACCCCTTAAGCTTCGAGATGGATGATCCGACCGACGTCCACTTGGCCAACGACTTCCCGATGACAATCACTTGGTGTCGATGATTGGAAATTCACTTACTACTTTGATGTCTTGAAACTGGTTGATGACGATCATGATGTCTACCAGACAGATGACCTACCTTCTTCGCTATGAATCCCTCGAAGGGCGGTTGTTCTTTCAGGAACCACTCACTCCCGAGGAACTCGCGAACACTCCCGGGATACACTAGCGGACACTCCCGAAACGAAAAGAAAACCGCGCACTTCTCTTATAGATCTGATTATGGAAAGGAACACGACTAAATGGATTAAGTGCTCATTTAAGGGACAGCGGAGAGCTTTTTTTTTTTGCATCAGACCAGACAGGCATTCGAAACACTTGCGATCACTGCAGAAGGCTTGCCCGGACAGATAGGGATGCTTGATTATTTGCTCATTTAAGGGGAAAGGAAAAGGGGGCTTTTTTTCATTTAAACGACCACTCGCGGAACCGGGGACACCAGCGACCACTCGCGAAACGGGGGATACCAGCGATCAATAGTGGAAACGCAAAGAAACGCAGGGAAGAAGGGACTCTCGCCGTGAAGAAGAACAAACACGGGATTCCTTTAGATTTTTAGACGGTTGCGGGTGGAGACAGATTGAGAACCGAAGGATAGCTCATTATTTGCTTTGGATTGAAAATGAGAGCTTATTTTTTTAAGATTACTCGAGGAACAAAAAGCGGATATTCGATTCGGATCGGACATTCTCTTGATTTTCAACCGACAAAGGACACGATCTGGAGAAGCACTGGACAAATCGATTCACTTAAACACACATTTCGGCGTCAATTTTCTCATAAAAAGGCCATACACCCGGTAACTCATAACACATCCACGTCGCGATGCGAATTATTTCTGCCGACGGCACTGCGATTGCGCAAAACCGAATAAGAAACCGAATCTTTTTTTTCATTTTCCAATAAGAACGGCGATCGAAAAACCCACCGTGATTGAAATTACAATAAAACACTTCACTGCTTTCAAATTTGATGATCAAACAAAACCAAATGGCGAATACTCCCGAAGCACACGCGTAATCCACAATCGAATTTGAATGGCGGCCAAGCATTCGCATTCTGAAAAAGAAAATTCATTAAAACAAGTGTTAAATTACTGATTTAGTTAAATTTACAATGATAAAGAGGACAGAATGCAAATATACAAGTGAATTCAAGAACCCAAGCCAAGCCAACATTTTACCCAAGCCGAAAAACATGTTCATACACGCCACTGTGTGCAGAAAATAAATGGCAGACGACTTACCGTTATCCAATGCCTCCGGTATCGACATTCCAAGAAGCATATGAGATATATGTATGCACATATTCGCAATCGAATAAGACTGTGGGGAAAAGGAAATACTGAGACTAAAACACACAACTTAAGACCAGAGAGAGGAAGGGAGACAAATCTAGCACTGCTCTCTGGGGTCACTTTTTCACTTGACACTTCACTATTGCACTTTTCACTTTTAGCACAAGAACTTACCCGGACCGCGAACCACGCACTACTGACCGACTGCAGTCGTTGCGAAATGAAGAATGCCCCAAGAAATTTACAATTGGGCAAATATGGCCCATTGGGCTAAAACTCTCTTCAGGGGAAGCGGATGGCTTTTCGGCCATTTTGGAGATCACTGGGCTAATTCATCTGAAAGAGAGTTTGACTATGGCGGGATTATGACGGGTGTGTGACCTGTCAACCTGCCGTCAAACTCAATACTCAAAATACGACCTGATTCAACAAGTGCCTCACGGAGACTAAAAAACGAGGAGAAAAATCCCCCTCTGCAGAAATTCGCAGAAAAATGCAACAACTTACCGTTAGATTCTGCATCTGCCACATTCCTCCAAATGAGTAATCCACTGGCGCAGAGGCAAGTTGAACAGATTCACGCAGTCGTTTGAGCGAAACCGAGTCGAAGCAGCGAGTGGTGAGCACAGAACTCATTTTAAGGGATGATTTCAAATAGGAACACTCGGCATGGACAAATGGATGAACTTCTGGAACACACACTTACGCAGGGATTTTCCCCTCAGAGATCTTATTTACCTGACACACACACACACACAGATTCCCTTACAGTGAGCTTAAGTGGCAATGAATGGGAGGGACACAGATTTTGAGAGACACACAGAGAGCGGGAGAGACACTTGGGGACACTTTTTTCACTTGACACTTCACTATTGCACTTTATCACTTTTTCACTATTCACTTTTAGCACTAGAACTTACCAGGACCGGCGACCGCGAACTACTAGCCTGACGCGTCTGCGTCGACGCCTTTTATAGGTTTTGGCCAGCGACTGAGCCACAAATCTGTAGTGATTTGCGCTAAAATTCTGTCAGAACTTTCAACTGACAACTGCATCGAAGGTCAATGGGTTGACTGCATTTATGCACTGGAGGGGGTTAAGAGTTTTTTAAGGAAAGTGTGTGTCTGGAAAATATTCGCGGAAGGAAATGGGACAAGCTTTTGGATTCTGCACCGGATGATCCGGATGGGTCGATGGGTGTGTGAGTAAAATCAAATCCAATCAGATTTTGGCAATTCTTATGTACCTGTGTATGGGTTGCATTCCTTAGAAGCCTGCTGTAGGGGTGATGCTTCCAGTTGCTTCGGAGTTTGCAAAAGCTTCCAAGGAGAGAGACTCAATCCCGGCTTAAGAACCTTCATAAAATTGTATTTCTTTCCATACATCGACATTAATTTATTACACACACTCATATTAATTTAATTCAATTTAAATATATTTTGTTAACTAAATAAGCTTTCATCATAGATTTGCCTCATTTGGCAACACCTTCAACTGACATTTCCAATAATTCAGTGCAATTCGATCAAATCATTGCCAGGTATGCTTAAAAATTGATTACAAATGAATGTTACCGATTTAAACTGGTGACGTCATCAAAATAGAAAAAGGACCTCTTCGGCCAAATAAAGCAAATAAATGAAAACATTTGAATGCAGACGTCTTGGAATTAGTCCACCCCTCCCAGCGTTATCAAACTTTACGCGTTTGATTAGTTATCCATCAAGAAAATTAACTTTTACGAAATTGGCAATTCTCACGCGAAAAAATGCAGTAAAATGGTTAACCAATTGGGTGGACTTTTTTTGCTCAGAAAGAGCCAAATTTGATTTCGAGGATTTTAAGGATTTTTGAAGGACTCTGATGAGTGAAAATGATGAGATAATGCGTAAACTGGACCAGAATGAATAGACAAAACGTGCATTTCTGGATATTTCTTACAGGGTGGTTGGGAAATAGACAATTTACAATTTTTAGACGTAGAAGGTTGCTTTAGTGATTTGCATGGATAAATGTGTGGATACCTGCGTCCTAGAAATATGACATATGTGGAAAACGGACAAATGGAACCAATTGAAAGCTTTCAAAGTGGCTTAAAAGGCAACAGGCCTTAAGCATCCCTAATCAGCATGTAAAAGGATCAAGAAATAAATTCGTAAGGAGGGTGATCGCTGCTCGGAGGAGTTTACACAATTGTGTACCAATTTATTTGAAGTCAACCCATCTTTCAATAGGATTGCACATTATCCATTAACACTTTTCGCAAATAATTGCGCTAATCGTATTGAAATCGAATTGAATTCCAATTCCTGTCTCCTAATCCTGTACGTAAAACCCCCTCCGAATGTACATCGTTGCATTGAGGTCGACAAATCCAGTATTTAGTTCGATTACAATGGCTGCGTCATCAGAGGTCGTGTAAGTCACACTGCGCCACAATCATTCATCATTAGCTTGCAGCAATAACATCCAAACTGATAGATACCAACTCTTGTTGGCTTTGAAGCTGTCAGGCTGCGCGCTTTACACATTTTTCAGCCCCAGTGACACACACGCGTAAAGTGTGATGCAATGAGGCTGCCACCAGCAACACCATCCACTATCGGCATCACTGAAACGCAATGACGCGTACAATTTTGTTGATTACACACTAACAAACCAGCAGGGTGGTTGTAACTCTATTTCAGATAGGCAGGCAGGTAAATGGTATCAATCAGTGCGTGGACGCGTGCGAAACACACGTGCAGGTGTTCATTCCAAATGCACGAAACGAAACGAAACGCGACAGCCTATGATAAATGTGGTAATATCTGCATCGAATGAGCATACAATTATTTTGAACGTTAATTAGCATTTTACATAATTTCCAGACCAATAATCAAATTTTAATTATTCACGCAACGATTCCGCATAAAGTGGCGGCAGTGGTGACGGTGGCCACAAATTGATGATATTGATTTTAATTGGACCTTTCATTTCAACCACATTATTCTTGTTCTCTTCCTCTCTATCTCTCTCTTTCTCTCTTAGTGCAATCGACCACAACAACAGTGTCATCCGGTGTGCCAACAACTGAAGCACGTTGGGATCATTATGGTCAGAATCAGGATCCATCGAAATCGAACTACTTGGGTACGGGCATTGATAAAAGTGAGTATTTTTGTTGTTCTTGTTGTTGTTCAAATTCACCCAGCTGTCCAACCAGCTGTCCAACCAAACGCCCAGCCTAGTAGCTTTTCTATGTACTTCTTCACCCATGTTGCTTATGATTTCCATTTCACCATCCAAAGACACTAGATACCAATCCAACCTAAACGACATTGGCTTATCTGAGCAAAAATCCTCCTTAGATAAGACAGCCGGCACCGGCTACGGATGGCCAGCACAGGGAGGCGATGATGATCTGAGGACCGGCCGGATGGCGCCACCTAAGACGCTTACTCATGGATTGCTTGCTGTTATTGCGCTTCACTTCATATATTCGCTCTAAGAATCAAAAGAATGATTAAAAAGAAAAGAAACAACAATTCCCTCCCCCTTCGCTAGATGCATCTAAGAAATGGAAAAAAAAATAATACAATTAACAATTCTACAACATATCCCAAAGCATATATATAAAATATATACAAAAAATAAAAAATACAAAAAAGCTCTATATATACTATATATACATATGAATAAATTTATATATCAAACAACTAGTGTATAGTTATTGTGAAAACAATTTTGTTGTAAGTCCACTCAAGTGGATGAATAAATTCAATTATTAAATATAAAATTAAAAAAAAGAAACAAAACAAAAAAAGAAATCATGCAGGGTTCCACAAACAAGAAACAAAGAATAACATAACACATAATCTAAACAATTGAATAGAGTTAATAACAAATGTAATATAAACAAATTATAAATTAATTTAATTTATCAATTGGCAAAACGTGTGCAAATATATGACAACGATGGTGAGGCGTTAATTTATATTTTCTTTTACAAATAGTTAAAGGCTTTTTGATTTCTTAATTTACTGATGAGAAATATATACAAGGCATATAATATATACAAGTACTTTGCGGCAAGAAATTATTTGCATTTATTATTCAGTCAAACGAAAAAAGAAGAATAAAAAACCACACGCAAAAAACAAAAGGAAGTGAATTGTTTTCATTTCAACGAACATACACACACTCACAAATGTAAACACTAAACTTAGCCTTATATAAAAAAAATAGATATAATTGAGTCAATAAACACAAATACCTAGATGTGGTCTTTTCATTTGCCGGAGATTATCAAAGAAGCTTTTCTGCGGGAAGTTTTAGTCTAAAGATACATTGTGTGCATTATTTGTGGCCTGTGGACACTTGCATCCGGTGTCTTTAGGGAGACAAACATCCAGGAGGACTTTGCAATCCTGGGAGAAGTCTTGGCCAGTTACTTTTGCCTGCACTGACAAGTCCTTAAAGATGAGTGCCCTAGTAGTAAGAATTTGTTATAGCATGTACATGTCGAATTAATAGTCACTGAAGCAAATGGAACAAGGATTTACATTCTGGAACCGGTGATCCTGTGGGATCTGTGGATGTGTAAGTAAAATCAAATTCAATTACATTTTGGCATTTTTATGCGCCTGTGAATGAGTTTTATTCCGTAGAAGCCTGCTGCAGCCATGCTGTATTCAGACGCATCGAGCTTGCAGAGGCTCCCAAAGAGAGAGACTCAATCCAAAACTCCATCCAATTGCACATCTTTCCTTAAAATCGTTTTTATTTTTATACACACTCCCACATTCATTTAATTCAGTTTAATTCAAATTTCAATCATCGATATCTCTCATCTGGCAACACCTTCAACTGACATTTCCAATAATTCAGTGCAATTCGATCAAATCATTGCCAGGTATGCTTAAAAATTGATTACAAATGAATGTTACCGATTTAAACTGGTGACGTCATCAAAATAGAAAAAGGACCTCTTCGGCCAAATAAAGCAAATAAATGAAACCATTTGAATGCAGACCTCTTGGAATTAGTCCACCCCTCCCAGGGATGTCACACTTTACGCGTTTGATTGGTCATCGATCAAGAAAATTGACTTTTAAGAAATTGGCAATTCTCAGGCGAAAAAATGCAGTAAAATGGTAAACCAATTGGGTGGACTTTTTTTGCTCAGAAAGAGCCAAATTTGATTTCGAGGATTTTAAGGACTTTTGAAGGACTCTGATGAGTGGAAATGATGAGATAATGCGTAAACTGGATCAGAATGAATAGACAAAGTGTGCATTTCTGGATATTCCTTACAGGGTGATTGGGAATTTAACAATTTCATTCACAAGGACCTGGAAGGTTGCTATATTGATGGCGAATGTCCTAGAAATGTGAAATATGTCCGAGTCCACAGTAATTACTTGATTTTCGAAATCTGTAGCATTCTCCCACAAATGGACCCGATTTAACATCGAAAAATCCTTCGAAAGTGGCGTAACAGACCATCCATTATTGAAGAGACTATTCATCCATAAAGCTGACTCCCCCTGTCCCTGTCGGGGCCAGGAAATCTATTGACAGTGCCAACAAGAGTCAAAACTCCTTCAAGACGGGACAGTACCTTTTGCCAGTCTTGCCCCAACACATGAATCCCCACCATCCACTTACAGTCAAAAGTCACTCGTCATCTCTGAGCACCCGTCATCGAAAAATCATTCACTCAAACGAACCAACACTCCATGTGATTTTTCTCCAATCTCTAATGACGTGTTAACAAACCCTCACATACTGGCCTCACCCAGATGCCATGAGCTCGTTAGTGTCCAGCTCTTCCGTACCCTCCCATTCCCGCATTCCCATCACTCGTGAAGATCTCTCACAGAAAACCCCCTTCGGACTACGACTATATCATCTCATCTCTGGAGTACCATTTTTGTGTCTAAACCTTGTTAGTGAGAACATCACTCAAGTGCCGTACTGTAACTCACTTTGCCATTGAATTCAAACTTCAAACTGCATTTCTCATAGCTGCTTTAATCGTCAACCTTTTTTGGGGCGTAACTTTCTTCTTCCACTTCAACTGACTAACAAGGATGTCGTGGCGATGCCAAACTGGCCTTCCATTCCTCTGTGGATCCTATCGTACATCTTACAGTCAACCGGCACTCGTCTGTGCTGCTTCAGTTTGCATCCTGACGACAAACCGGACAGGCACAGCCCACCACCAACCCAAGCACTGGTGGAGTGTCGTGACCGTGTACACGACTGCACAAAGATATGAAAAGTGCTGCGGAAGTTGTGTCTCTTCAGTAACTACTCCTCCCACCCAAACACCGGCCGGATCGTCTGCAGAGCAGTCTGCAGTCTCGTGCAACCTCGTGTGGCCTCGCACAGCCTCGTGTAGTCTCGACGTAGACAAACTTTGAATAATAAGTGCAAATCTACTTAAGTTAACGAAAACTCGTTAATTCTACATGTAAATCACCGTCATCGTCATCATCATCATCATCATCGTCATCATATCCCCATCATCCACGTCGGTCCTTGTGGCTGTGTGCGCTAGCTAGCGGGTTAGACGGAGATGATGCGGGTGTTGGGGATAACTAACCCTCATTGCACACACATGCCTGGAGGGCGATAGAATTTATTCTACCCTCGACGTGT
Organism: Eristalis intricaria; assembly: GCA_964034865.1. Classification (NCBI taxonomy): domain Eukaryota; kingdom Metazoa; phylum Arthropoda; class Insecta; order Diptera; family Syrphidae; genus Eristalis; species Eristalis intricaria. The sequence goes on along the minus strand of OZ035877.1, from coordinate 572,360 downwards.
GCACACACAGAAGGGGGAAGCGTACGTACATATGTTCGCTTGAAAAAGAATTCCAATGAGTAGTGTGAAAAATAGTGTTTCCGAGGGCAACACCACCACCACCAGCAACACCGCCCACCAAAAATGGTGTGGGGAGAGTGTAGAGGAGTGGTTGTTCTTGTCGCATTTAAGTACCGAACAGTAGCCGAGGCACGAATAACACACAAAGCTGATAGCATGTGTGGCTATGGGGACTGGTTTGACCATGACCAAACATTGGTTGGACCCAGTATGATGCGGCCACTCGGGGCCGGTGCCGTTTTTCGAAGCACAGTGTTATAAAATTCCGAGAGATGCAATCTTATCCGAGCATCGTTTCGAATGAAAATCCTGCAGTTCCTTGGTCCTTGTATATCCGTGGGTCCATGTTCAAAGTAATCATGGCTTACCTTGGACTATATTGTGCTTTATCGCCACAGGATGTGGGCTATGTATAAATAAAACCGGAGCGGACGATGAAACATTTGTGCTGTTTTACTAGCTTTTTTTTGGAAAGGATTCGGTTTTATTGTTTCTGCGGGTTTGCACTGGGTTCCATTAATTAATTTGAGTTCAAGATCATTCGCCACGTTACTGGGACACAAATGTGTGTGGTGGTCAACAAGACAGAAAGGAGATTGGAGCTGTAGATTGGCTGCGGATGCTGGTGGTGCTGATTAGGATGACTCTGATTAGCTGGTCAATTTGAAGACTTATTCAAAGGAGACGTGGGAATTAGGTAGTTGCTGGACTGATGGGAGTGGAAGAAGGGGTTAGGAGTCTTGCAACAAGTGGACTCAATTCTCAGGAAGGTGCCTGCCAAACTTGAGCGTTGTGTGGGGGTAGGGCTATAAAAAAATATCTCCCATCAACTGACCCAAGAAGTTGTCCTTCAACTAAGAGCGGACACTGGCGGCAGGGTTTTGAACAAGAAAACGGATCTTCCATTAACTCGTTCATTAACTGACCACCTTTCCAGGGAAATGGGCGCTAAAATTAGAGCGAGGACTGGCGGCAGGGTTTTTAACAAGAACTCGTTCATCAGCTGACCACCTTTCCAGGGAAGTTGGCCTTAAAATTAGTGCGAGGACTGGCGTCAAGTATTTTGGAACTGTCTTATTTCAACATTTACCGAGACAGAGTTATTTTTCCATACTAGACCGAGCCCAACACATGACATCCTACCCAACCTGAATATTCGCCAACAGGACACACCCACACTCGCGATGAAAGTCATTCAATCCACAACCATCCCAACTTGCATCAATCGCAAAATATTATTATTTCCATCAACCACAATGCAAACTAAAAACAGGACAACAGAACCAGCTAAAGGCTAGTATCCCTTAGACAATCAATTGAACACAATAAAAAGCGATAAGCGATAACAACATCGACTGAATGCCGCTTTTCAATCGTAGTCCATGATCCGTCTTTTGTGTGTGCAGCAGCAAATGACGACGCAGAGCGGATGATTTCACTCGAACGACAATGGATGGATGGGGAAGAGGAAGCACAAGTGCGCCCACAGAAGTCTTAAAGCAATTCACCGCACAAATTGATCGAATCGGGGACGCTCTGCAATCCTTCCTTCGTCCCTCATTCCTCAAAATGAAATAATAACACACAAAAAGGGGTGCTTCCTTCGTCTTCCTTGTGTTTTTGTATTTATATCGCCCTCAATTCGATTGTCGTGCCGATGGGACGGGCGAGATAAATTCCGTCTCAACAACCCGACTGAGGCTGTAAACTCTCTGGAGAGCGCATCCCGTGCTCCCTATCAGCCGACAGCCCGCACCGATGATTGCGAAATTCATATCAAGATGAAGTTTGAAAAGCCATAATCGGCTGAAATGCATATTCAGCTTTAAGCCGCATTTATCGCATCGAATTATCCCAAATGGAGAGTGGAGACTGGAGAGTGGCTTTGTGTGTGAATGTGTCTGTGTTTGTGGTGTAATAGCTGTTTGAGAAGGCTTTGCATTCCTAATTCCCTTCCGGCATTCGCCTTCGAATATCGATTACCACTGTCGAAGACGAGGACGATGACGACGACGTCGGTCGGTGTTTGAATTGGAAGGACCCATTGATTGTTTAAGGATATCTTATGGATTTATCATCTAAGAGGCTGATTTCCCTCTATTTGAAGTGAAAAGATGATTTGCAATTTGTTTTTGTTGGCAGGATGTGGCCAATGCCTTGCATTTAAATGGATGCAATTATGGAAACCGATTTTCAAGGGAAAACCTTCACCTGGGCATGCCTTGTTGCTTTGTGGAGGGAATTGAATTCATAGTTTGATGGTCCGATACAGGTGATTGCCTCTTCATGCTTTCTGGGGAGTATCCCGGCTGCATTCACATGGTTTCCCCGATGTCCTTGTCTTTGCTAATCTGATTCGAGTTGGGAAACAAATTACATTCACTGTTGTCGGGGATGAAAGACAAGTGATCACGTGTATCTTTATCGGACAGGACATCAACCAAGTCAAAACCCCTCACACTTTGGAAAGGAACTCCAAAAAACGACATGGAAATTGAACATTCTTTCAAAAAAAAGAGCGGGGAATGGTCATATCTACGCTTTTCTATTTCCCATTCAAAGCACAAGCATATCTCGTCGTTTTCTTTTTTTCTTCTCGGTTTTGATGTCCACCACAAAAGGGTCATTCCAATGCACACAAAACAGCCATTCATCCACCACCCCCTGGCACCACCCCCAGTGTATATCGACAAAAGTTTTCTAATTAAATTTTCCAATTTTGCCTGCGTTTTGCTTCAGCTGCTGTGCGCTTCCTGCCTCTTATACTCCCTAACTATTCGTCGTGCTCGGTTGTCCAATGCTATTACCGCACACAAGAAAGCACTGATGGTGGGGGACTGCAATTGAACTACACTTTCGAAAACCATGTTCTTTAGAAAATATTTGCGCTCTTTTTTTTTGTTCACTCTTCTCTGTTGTAGTGCTCGGTTTTTTGGACATTTTTGTGTGTTCTTTAGTGCTTCATCCCGACCCATATTGTTCGACACCGAGGACAAACAGATGCATCAACAATTGGGGCGAGTAGTCGGTAGGCCTTCTAGCATTTCTTATTTTTTCCCCTGTGTCTTTCTTTCTTTTGTCGACAAGTGACCGAAAGTTCTCCTTAAATCAATGTGAGGAGATCTCTACACAATTCGTTTTGAGCGGTAAAACCTAAAGAGAGAGTTTTGGGGAGGAAACGTAGTCGTCGATGGTTTCTGGAAATGTGAAGTCTTTAAGGAAGAAGGCACACCATCGATGGCAAGGCCACAATCTCACATACTGTTGAGAGACTTAGACGCCGCCTGGCTATCAGAACAAATGGCATTAACATTGTTTTTCGGTCAAGACAAGGCTCCGTAGGTCGGTTTAGTTTTTGTACAAATTTGCAGAGGACTCTACTTCCAGTAGGATCTGTGGGAGGATGTTGGTTGAGCAGATCCTCTTCTTCTTCTTTGAAGGTCTGCGCTGCGCTTTTGACACACTCTAGGATGTGGGGGGTGAGCCAAAGACACGCACTAAAACACAACGCCACGGCGGTGGTAGCAATTATACTACACAAGAATTTAGCGCCATCCTTCTGCTTAGGCGCAGTCCGAAACATTGAAGGAGCGTCAAAGGCAGGGGCTTGTACTTCCTAGTGAGTTTTTAAGGCAGCTAGCTAGTCCCGAGTTAAGTCGTCCTTGCTTTGCTGTTAAAAGTCCTTCACTCAGTAGATTACTGGGTACAGGGACACATACCAAGCCAATCCTTCTCCAAGTACATTCAACTTTCCCCTTTTCACTGATTTCTCATCAAGAACAAATGCCGACCTCCACTGATCCACTGAATGACTCTCAAAATAAACCAATTCAGAAAAGGACATACATAACATCCTCCCTCCGGTACACATTTTGAAAATTCTATCCCCCTTGCCGCCCTTAACCATTAGTCAACAACAACTTCTCCAAATCGCATTCCACAGAAATAGCAAAATTCCCCCCAAGCCACACATTAACTGATGCTCCTCATCCAGTGTGACATTTCAGTAAGATTGGCATTTATCAGGATTCCCAAGCAGATGAAGTTATGCTACCACAGTCAAAAAAAATACTCTAACCAAATCAAAACATCCATCATTTAACTACACATTCAAATGTATTACGAAAACAATCTCTGAGTCCTTTGCACAAATTTATTGGACACACATCAATTTTGAGTTCACCTCTCCTCAGTGATCCAGTGAGCCATCCAGGTCCTTGTCTCTGGCTCTGCTGGCACATCATAGTCGGTAAAGTGTAAAACTTACTCCTTCACTCACTCAAGTCCATGCTCCATCATCGGAGGCGGCGAGGTGGCGAGGGTGGGTGGGCGGAGTAAAGTTTTTGTGAGGAAATAGAATTACTCATCCTGATTTGATCGCTCTCCTACGGCGCGCGCCCACCTTTGCCGAAACTATTCCTAACTCATAACCTTATCTGCATGCAATTTATGCACTAGATTGCTACGCATAAATCATCCCTTTGAGGATGTGTGTCACCACTCCCAGGTGCAAAATTTCCTTGTACACATTTATTAAGCAATTTGTAGCTCAATACAGCGGGGGAGGGGGAATGCCACATTCACCAGCAGCAGCAGCAGCACACATCGTCTCGAGCTCTGACTTCGTATCTATTGCCTCCAAGACCACTAACATTCCAGCCAGGAGAGGATTATTGTCGAAAATTACCCTCCCCCCAACGAAGGCGACGGCAAGCCAGTGTGCAGTGCACACGTACACATGCAGAATATGAAAAAGCTGGATGATCACTCTCTAGAGAGGCTGTGTGTGTGTGTGTGTGTTGGGGGAGGAGGAGTTTTTGTGTCGTTGTTAACGTCATCACAACTTGTTTCAAACTCATACCTGATATGTGAGGTTGTGCGACGCCGATAAGAACTAGGAACAGCAAAGCGCTCAGGATGGAAGGGATTTTCCCCACGGTAGACCGCAAACTACTTAAGGATATTGCCAGCAAAAAATAAAATCAAAAAAAAAAAAAAAAACAAGGAGACCTGCTGTGCCAGTGCCAGTGAAAGAGTGGCAAACTCTGGCGCCTTGTCGTTATCAACTTGTGTGCAAAGCTAACAACATGATCCTTGGGAGAAACTAATTAAATCTTTTGAGAGATTCTTTCGTAATTAGTTTCTGTTTGCAGCTCGCAGAGCGCGCCGCCGAGGAACCGAAGGAATGCGACAGGAGAGCGAGTGCATCTTCATCTGTGATGGTTAAGTCCAAGAAGTACTGCTCTCGGATAAGTGTCAGAATGAGTTGAAATCTGCTGCTGCTGAGATTCCTGGAAAATCCCTGCTTTTTTTGTTTTGCCTTTAACTTGTTCAGATTTCATGACTCAAACTTATGCTTGTTGCGCTGTGATGATGATGTGCGAAAGCCACTGCAGTTCACACTAATAAGATTGAAATGTCATGGCGAGTGCACCCACCCGAGAAGCGGCGCCCGGGTAACAATGTTGCCATCCAACCAACCAACCAACCGACCGAGTGACTCACTCACTCACTCACAGCACCTAATTTGCATCCCATCATAGCAGACTTACGTGACGCCATTTGTTTAAGGATATTATTCATCGGAAAGGCGAAAACGCCATCAAGATGCGCGAGCGACAGGACATTTTCAATTTTGTATGCATCATGAATACATTATGCCGAAGGCTGCTCCTCCTCGAAGGATGAATGAATAACAGGAAAATAATTAACCATCTCTCGAGGAGATCGTCTCTTGTCCTCTTGTCCTTGTATTTGTATTGATACTCGAAAATTTCAATTCAATTCAGCGCGAGAGATAACAGTCATTTCTCTTGACAGCTTGCGTTGCCTTTTCGGATGCACTTGTACTGTCTCCTCAAGCAGCAGCAACAGCAACAGCAGCAGCATCTCAAAGTTTTCACCGGGCTTTTTGGATTATTCCGCTACCCTACCTTCATCAAGCCTCAAACAAAAGGGAGGCAAATGCAAAAGCCAACCAAAGCAAAGCAAGGCATAGCAACAACAACAGCAAAAAAATAGAAATACAAAATTACACCCTCCCAGTGGAAATCGCTCTCGTGGTGATGATTACGACGATGATGAGTGACGATGACGGGTGGTAGGGGCTGCTGTGCTGAGTCGGGTTGATGGTAAAAATGTTGAATGGCTTGCTTGGCTTGCGCTAAATAGTTGAGGGTTCTTGTTTCGTTGTTTGGAAAATCCATTTGCATATTAAAACTTACACCATCCAACCGAACTGTACTTACTTATTTTGTATTCGTTGCAACTGAGAGCGAGAGAGAGAGAGAGAGAGAGTGGAAGAAGAGAGTTGGTTTTTCCTTATCAAAACTAAGTTGGAAAGTTCAACAAGACAAGAAAGGTAGGTACTTCAAAGGAGAGAGAGAGAGAGCTGATTTTGTGTTTTCTTTTTTGTTCATCTCATCTTACAAGTGCCTGCGCTGGCCTTTAAATGAACATTTTTCGTTTGCCAACGATAGCGATGATGAAGATGATGACTCTTGATTGCGAGAGTTAGCTTACGATCAGAGAGGGGGGTCAAGCGCTTACCTTGTACTGAAATATTTTCCTTAAAAAAGTGACACCTATAAAACATCTTTCAAGAGCGACACCAGAATCAAAACTCCACTGAAGTCTGAAGGCCACGGACTCCTGAAAGATTACACATGGATTTCTGTCGCGTGGCAGACACTCTCTCCCTCTCCACCATCAGCAAACTATCTGTCAAACATTTGACAGCAGAGAAGCATCTCTTTTTCAAGCCATAAACCATGAAATTATCATTCGCGTCAATATTCCTCGGGAGAGCCTGTCAAAGTGTCAAAAATCCATTGCACCCGGGGTGGCGGGGTGGGGTGCACACAAACATTCCCGACGCGTCGGCTGGGCGAAAAATTATTTTTAATGAAGTTATTGGTCGAATTCGTGATTATCGCCCGGCCACCACCAATGCGATATCTTCGAGTATCGCATCGCAGCCAACATCGTTCGCACTCCCTGCGCTGCACACCACACCCGGTCAGCCGTTCATTGATGATGCATCGAATCCAGGCAGGTATTGATTCCGTAGCACGTATTGCTGGATTTCCAGGGAATTAAAATAGTGGACTTTTCAGATGGATGCCGTTTATTTAGGAGGACGGCACACCACATGAGTCATCCGGCGGCGCGGTTTCCATATTTTTCGGACGCAGCGAGCATACCGTGGCGAAGCCATCAATTAAAATTTGCCATCGGATAAACCCGGATCGGTGTCCTTTGGATAATTTAACATTAGCAGGGGTTGTGGTGGCGCTTTGGCTTCCTGGTGGCGAACGGTGGGGTGGCAATGAATCAAAGCCGGTTATCTCAGGAGTCCTTATGGGCTTTGTTTTTCTGTTTCGCTTTTGGTTTAATAATTTGACCAATTAATCAAAGTAAGGGGGATCATGACTGCATCTATTACTGCGACGAGAGCTGCGATCGGGAATGGTTAGCTGTGAACTTGATTTTTAAGTCCATTCCTCCATCCATTCCCCTCAGAGTCCAGTGTCTCGCGAACTCCCGTAAAGATATCTGTTATCAAGCTCTCCTTCCCCCGGTAAACCAAGAATTATGTCTTATTGAATTCGGTTCCATTCGTTCCCCGGTTGGAAAACTTCCCCTTCATCCTATCAGCGAGCACCTTTAGCCACCGCCATGCTCATTATATCCCCGCAACTGAGGACCTTCTAGTCGTTCAATGTCCATAGCGGAAAATTGGAATTATGCATGCTTGCACCCCGAAGACCACCCAAGTTCCCATCTCTCTATTCAGAACTGTCTCTGGCAAGCCAAGTCATAATATGGAAAATACAATGCGATGTTAACGGTCTCAAGGAGAGACTTTCGCATTTCCAGCTGCACTCCTTTTGTCCTAACGAGGAAATATATTGAGTTCCATTAACTTTCATGGTCTTAAGTTCTCTCTGCCTCGCTCTCTCTCTCTCTCTTTGGCCGCAAACTAGGCCAAATTTTCGAATTCTCGATTCATAAGAACGATATCAGTAATCGAGAAAGAGCGAAGAAAAGAATGAGACTCTCTCCATAAATCCCCCAAGAAACCACAAGTTGCTAACATTCCGTGTAATGGCCATAAATTCGACCTCAATCGCGATTTAAATAAAATAAAGTGGTTCTTCGTGCTGAACGCTGCATAGATTCACACTGCGACACACACATGCACACATACACAATGTGGCCTTGCACTTGAGATTCAACAGGAACAGTGAACACAGCAAAAGTGAATTCGTTGCAAAAGCAGATGCAGATGCAGATGTGGATGTGGATTTCAACGTACCCAGTTTATTTATGTTTGTTTGTTCCTGAACTTCGAGGACCTTTCATTTTGTTTCTTCTCATTTGTTTTGCGAGCACACGACGGCGGCGACTTCACCACCGGCATTCATCTGCATGCCTGATGCTGTGGGTGAACGGGGGCGGTGGCTGTGAACAGATAATGACTCCTAGCCGAGGCGAGAAGATTTGTGGAGCACCAAAAACCACATTTGCACACGCAGGCTGGGAGGCAGGCAACAAATCTCCTCAAAGGTGGAAAAGTGTCCAAAGTAGCCCCAGTAATCATCACACCTATTCGGGGCCAATGAAAATTTCATTTCGCCAGGATTCCATGCAGAGAATCGATTCAGCACACTGACTGTGGCATGTCAATAGCCCTGGCGGTCGCAATGACATTTTGAAAAGAGTTATGGCGATGGAAAGTTCCCCGAGGAAATTAAACTCAAATGTCTGGCATGCCTTAAGAACAATGTGTGTGGAGTCTTTGTTTGTGTTTCTTGTTCTTCTTCTTGTTGTGTGGTTTTATGGAAGCTTTGATGTACTCCGTCTGTTATCTTTTGTAAAGTAAAGGGGAACTACAGCGAAAAACAAACACAGACAACCAAGGCCAACGGAATGGGATTTTTATCATTAAATTATAAATCTGATCTGGCCATCGATTGAAGAGGAGTAGCACTCGAACGTCAAGTAGGTGCTGCCCCAGTTTTGAGACCAAGTTTCATGCGATTGTTGTCAGGGCTACCCCAATTTCGAGACCAAGTTTCCTGCGATTGTCGTCAGAGAATGACAACAACTCAGCACTCCTTATGCAACCAAGCCCACTGGATAAACCGAGCGAGGATGTATAGGTTATAAATTCTCAATAACCGCTATCACCTCACTGATTATCTTTCCCCAAACCACTTGATGGTTCGTTTAGTTCATAAGCAGCAGCGTCTTATCGCCGTTGAATTGTTATCAGAATGCGATTACCAACCACACTCGCTCCAATAAATTGCTGCAGAGGAATTCATGAACAAGCTGACTGTATATCACTCCGTTCGATAAATGCCTGCATCATCCCGGTTCGTCTCACCTCCCACCGCCCGGGCTGGTTTAGGACGCACACGTTTCGAGGGTGACAAATTTAATCTGTTCTCTGCTTGCCTACATATCCTTCTGCTCCTTGAGTCTCAGCCGTTGCATTGCATGCAAAAAAATGCATCGTAAACATGATGGATATCTTCTGACGCAGCGCTGACTAAAAACTAGATCGAAAACCTGCATAATACGTTTTGTAAACAGCACTGACTTTCACCAGCCGTTGTGATATCTGATCTGCTCTGCTCTGCTCTGCTCTGCTCGCACTATCTGCAGAACAGCTGCCTATCGCTTGAAAACACACGACGACACGAGCATATCCAGCAAGGGGAGGAATTTTCAATTAAGGGCCCTATCAGCTTAATTAAAACACCCAACAAGGCGCATATCTTGCACAGAAACAACAGATGAGGCAATTCTTGATGATTTCGACTTTATTGAACGTGGTTATGAATAAGAGTAAAAAACAAATCTAACTTATTTCTCTAGGGAACATCGAGAACGCTTTCGTCGGCGCCGCGGTGTTACATGGACAGCACTTTGTAGAGGCTTACGGCCAGGATTGAGGCAAACAGCGTCACTACGCTCGATGAGAAAGTGCCCGCTGGATTGCAGAGGTTACCGCTGCACTTGTTGCAGTTCTGTTTTTTCAATGAATTGAACTCAGTCTTCAGAGTCAGACCACATCCCTCGATGGATCTGTAAATGCATCCCTTGTACGTCACATTTACGATTGTTTGAACTGAAATTAAAGAGTTAAAGAGTTTCTGTTAAGGTAGGCTGTGTGATTTCGATATTTGAATTCATTCAGTTATCCCTGGTAAATCCTTTTCCCATTAATCAAATGACATGGATTTAAGACACTTTGAGGAGCTTAAGACGTCCCAAGAATGTTATGGATTCCAATGAGCTTCAAAAGACAGGTCTAAGCTCCTTGCCGTGTTGTCTTTGATTGAATTCCATGTCACCTCATCAAGTGTGCCCATTTCTTACCTGACGATGTGTAATTGTGAAAGAAACAATCGAAATTATCCGACACAACGTTGGTTAGGTTTGTATTGAAGTAGGCCTGTAAGTGAAGGGATGTTGCATTTGCCACTACCTGATTACAGGTAACCGCTGTCGGGGTCACACACTCGGCTGGTGTGCTGCAGGAGTAACAATTCAGTGCAGATCCTTTGATAATAAAAAGAAAACTCTGTTAAATTAATTCACTGAGATGAAGACAAAATTTCACTCGAACCTAATTGCACGAAGCAGAATGCCACTAGCACTACGCAACCGATCACTTTAACGAACATTTTTCAGTTTCTGATGTGTTTCTTGGGCGAGTTGCAAGTCGAAGTATCTAGCACGAAGTACTAACGATTGAAGAGTGGGGCCGGCAATTTTATACGAGCCCGACGTTTTGAGATAACGCCGTGTGTATACTTCTTATTCATTTGTTCGTATTTATGGTTTAATCTACAGCGTTACACACACGCATACACAGTCTGGCCGTTTGAGTGTGTGAATACAGAGACACCGCCTTGTTTGCTCTCGGCTAATCATATTCTGATACGCGAATATGCATGTGCAAAGTCTTAGTATTCATGGAATAGATTATATTTGTTGAGCGCTACACAGGTGCTTGTGTAGTCTTGAATTTCCTCCTTCTTTTTCCGGTGATTTTAGGTGAATTTTAAGGTTTAAGGGGCTTTAATTACAGAGCCTTAGAGAGTAAGACATGAATCATGCAGCCTGTTAGTCACTTTGTTGGCTACGAAGTTAGAGACGCATCACCTCGTGCGAGTGAACTCGAATATAATCGGAATCTCTTTGAAGTTTTTAGGCAGACATAGTGTGTCTGCACACGGAATCCTGGTGAATTAGTCATGATCTTGGCTGTTGAACTGGTTTCATATAAATTTTCCCTTTAGTCACTTGTGATTGAGATCTCGTGACTTATTCATGCCATTCCTTAAGTTGGGACAACCCAGACTGACGATGCAGCAAAATATGTCAGTAAACAGAACACATATGTTGATACGGCCCAGTCTAGGTTCAGTTCCCGACACGAAGAACTTCCATGATGCACGTCGTCTTCTCTTTCGAACAGAGGATATTCCTGTCTTCACAAAGCCGCCCAATCGTCGCCATATGAAGTCGGCATACAACTGTAGCTCCTCTTCATTTCTGGATGAAGAAAGGTAAGCATAAAACGAAGGGTTGCGGTGAAAGCTACGCCCAGGGACAACATGTAGACAAAATATAATAATGTACGTCAAGTAAGTTCAATCAGTATGCAAAAACGAGAATTGATTGCTTTCAATTAATTCCTCAATTCATTACAATCATCCTTCAGCCACCCTTCATCGACTGAGTCGATAAAATGTACGAATATGACAAATCCGACTGTTGGCGATTAGTTTGTCAACATTTTGACTCATCGTATATTATTATTAAGCAACATGATTCAACAGTTCTATTGGGAACAGGCATATTCAACAAATACAATTTTTGGATTCGCGATAAGATAAAGTCGCCCCTTTCTGTGTATTGCTCTACTGTAACACCGTTCGGTAGTGCTCAAACCTCTCTATACGTACCACTGAAATAAAACAGATAAGGCTTCTCGACAGGGGGCAGGTGGAAAAAAAAGGTGCACAGAGAATTGCTTATAAATAAGAATGTCGGACTTTGAGTCGTTGACTAGTGTTGGCTGTCGCATCGTCGACCTGGGATGGATTTCAATGCTTTAAGGGCAGATTAGATCTAAAACACAGGAATAGATCACCCGATGAAGTTGTCTCTGTTCTCGATGCATAACGATAGGATTTGTCGAATGTGGGAGGTAGCTTTGAGTTTCTAGGAAGGCTTACAAATCACCAGAAGCGCTGTAAAAACCGTGAATGTAAGCGTAACCGGCAACAAGCGCTCCTTTACACAAGCAACTCCTTTCTCAGCACTCCATATTAGAATCAGATCGCACTTGCAAAAGCCGTCTCCAGTATCCGAGTATCCTCAAAAGATCGTTCAAGACCCCATCCAACCAACAGCATGACACGTACAAATCACAAAACCACCTCCCCCCGAAGATGACTGGATCGGTACAGAGACCAAAGCAAAAGCAATTCTTCCGCTCAGACGGGAATAAAATATTTGAAATAGTTGCCAATCCTCGTCTCTCACATAGCCAACAGGACCACGACCATTCCTCTGCAGTAAATACCAACTGCAAGATGACAAGATACGGGGAGGGAAGGATGAGTTTGCGGTCTTATATCCCGATGATATCTGCAAATAGAAAAATGGATACTTGGGATATGATACGGATAAGTAAAGTATGGAGAACACAAAAGGATCAAGGATATGCTTCTCCTTCATTCTTTGGCGTGCTTTTTTTTTGCTTCCTTTTCCTTGTTTCAATCCTGTCTGAGTGTCATTCACTGGCTGTGTGTGAACTATGTTCATCTTGTTTGTTTATAGGTATCACAAGGATAACATACACACGCCCGAACAAAAAACAACAGCAAGGACAACAACGAAACAAAGAAAAAAAAAAAAAGCACACAGCAGAAACTGCTAAGAGGGGTTAGAACGAACACAGAATTTTATGGAAGGAATATTCTTGTCAGGATTAAAAAGAATACGTGACTAGAAAATTAACTCGATGAGTGTCTCTTTCCCTTTTTGGTTGGTTGTTCTTCTTTTTCTCTGATATTATTTTCCTGTCCGCTGTTTTTCTATCTCTTCCCGTAAGTGTAGTCAAAAAAATAAAACAAAAAAAAAATGAAAATATATGGTTCCGTTTGTACCGTTGATGGAAAAGCATATCATGAGAATCTAGATACATTTATATGCACTAGTGTCGTTGTTTTGTCGTTTTCTTCCTTCCCAACTACTATCCTGTTCATACTTTGTATGTCACACAAGGATTATCTCAATGCGCACATCACACCGCAGTGCCCATTGGATATGCATATCTATACATGTGCAGGGATTTAAAATATACATTCAACCACACGTGGCTGAAAGTTTGGTGAAAAATCCATCGCGTGTAAACTTATCCAAGACGGGAATGGAGTCCCGCTCGTTAATTGTTCCCCAATCTGAAAGAATCACTGCCGACGACGACAATGTGACTTCCTCTACGCACACAAGTTCATACATAACCCCTTCATCCAACTCCCGTCTGCTACCAACGTATGAAACATTTGCAATCAGTGCCCCAAAGGCATCTCCACTCGTCGCTACATCTGATTCCATGCTTTTAAATAACTCTACGATATCAAAGCATTTGACACTAATCCCAAGGCGAATAGGCAGAGAGGCAAGGCAAATTCAAAAATTCGGATTAAAAAACTTTGCTGCATTTCGTAGAACTTTCAACAATGTATACCATATGCCAACACAGGCATCAACCACAATGATTATATTCCACCCCCTTTGGTATCGCTTGGAGTCAATTGATTGTTTTGTAAATCAAACACATATGCAAGAATGAGTGCATCTGGTCTTGTGTCCCTTCTGGTACACAATTGGAATTGCATTCCCGATGAAACTAATTTTGACATGCAAATGACTGCGCTTGAAGGTTGAATCAATTAGTTGACGGGACGCTAATCAATGAATTTTGTTTACCCCAAGCCAACCGTTCGTGAAGTGATAAGATCCAGACAAAACAGTTCAATGTATGTACATATGCAAAACATCAGAATTTCTAATCCAATTCGACGTGCTGTGTCCGGCAAATGTCTGTGCTTCCTCCGTTCATCTTTCAAAGGCAACCCCCTTTAAACGTTCACCTATTCGGTACACATAGACATCCAAAAATGAGTGGATTTTGAGTGATGGCAAAAGAATGAATCCACTTTCCATTATTAAAGCCACTCTCATTGAGTCAACAGACCGTTGGATTGCCGATGAATAGCCGGTGGACATCGAATATACCAGGTGATTCGTGATTCGTAATTCTACTGGGTTGTGTCGGCAAGTCGCATCGCAACGAAGCGATGTGAGAGACCACCAGCAAAGAGTTTCTGTAAATATGCACAGTAAACTCTGTCCAAAGCCGTGTGGTGCACACATCCCAGCGACTATCGTCGGTCAAACAATGACAGCGATGTCATATTTGCTATTTGATTTTGGGTCAATTGAATGAATGCAAAGAAACGGGGTCAATCGAAACCTGGGCGGATGAAAACGAGACAAATGCGATATCTGCCATCTGAAACCGAAAATATTCCCATTTGGGCTGTGTGCACCTGTTTTGTGTTTGTGTACATCTAGTTTTAGAGTAGGTACTTAAATAAAAGGGCTCCCTTCACGTCGATGCTTTAGTGTGTCGACTTCACTAAATTTTAAATGTCACCCCTGTTCGCCACTTGATCGAAAAAAAAGGACAATCGTTTATGCTCAGAATCAATACAAATTTATTTCACAATTTTCATTTGAATACATGTCGCTTACTTAAACACCGCTCACAGTTTTAATCCAATCGCGGACCGAAGACACACGAGAATAGACTCCGGGATAGTTTGGAACAGCGCAGCCATATCCCCATGATACAACACCGACCAGGGTTTCATTGTTTACCAGAGGGCCGCCGGAATCTCCTTGACAAGCGTCCTTACCACCTTGTTGCAGACCGGCACAGATCATGCGATCAGTGACGCCGCCATACCGAGAGTAGGATGAGTTGCACAATTCTTGGTTTTCCTTAGGTACAGTTGCAGCTCTCAGGTTTGCACGTGACTCCATAGTGTTTTGGGTGTTTCCCCATCCAGATACCACCAATGGTGTTCCATCTTCCACATCCTCGTCCTGCTCGGGAAGGTTGATGCTGGCCGATACCAGGCCGGTGCTGTTGTAGTTCTCCAGTTCCAGAATTGAGAAGTCGTAGTCAATGGTCGAGGCATCGTACTTCGGGTGCTGGGTTATTTTGCTGACTTGGACCAAGACACCGCCACTGGCATGTTGTGTGGAACCGATGCGTACTTTCATGTAGGCAGCACTTGCTCCACTGGTGCAATGAGCTGCAGTGAGGACTATGTTCTTTGCAATCAATGATCCCCCGCAAATGTGACCACCATAGCGCTGTAGGGATATCTGATGGGGAGCCTCTTCGATGCTTATTTGTATGCCTCCAACGATACGTCCATCAGGCATAGGCTTTGGCAAGAACCTACCACCGTGAGCCAGAGCCAATAAACAGGACAGAACAACCAAACGGATCATAGTGGAAACTTTGAAACACTAACGATCCGAACTCACTGACGGTTTATATATGTGAACTCCGATGGCATTGACTTCGTTTTCTCCAAGATAGTGGGCGGATTAACACTTGGAGTGGTCACTACTGGCCAAGTAACGAGCACTTGAAAATATGAGGTTTTATGACACTCGTAGATCTCTTCAGATTTTTTCCAAGGGACCTACTATGCTATCTTATCAAGGGTTTAGGAATGATTTACAGCGTGTCTGGAGTTTGTTTCTAATGGCTTGTGCATTTTGTAACTGACTTTTGTGTCTCAAGGGCAAGTGAAAAACAAAAACTCGTTTCGAAATACATAACATATCCTTTATAACGACTTCCAGATTATACATTTGCCAACAAGATCTTCTCAAATCATCTTAGTAGGGAATACAATAGCAAGCGTAGGAGATGCACAGACCACCACTGTATCCATAGGATGAGCAGAGAGATCCACATGCGGCAGCATTGGGAGGATTGTAGTAACAGGGATCTGAAAGATTTCAAAATTTAAGTTTGCTTGTCTGAAAGATGATATGAAAAAGTTACCATAGTATTTTGGCGATCCTTCCTTAGCGGGGATATCTGCGTATGCTACAATTGTTTCAACCATGGGGGCATAGTCGACTGGGGCCTTTCCTTCGGCTTTCGCGTCGTCTGGGGTCGCTATTGCTTCGTCCAGGACAGCCGCGAACGTGGTAAGGGTAAATATTAAAGAAATTACAAAAGCTAGCTTCATCTTGAACTCGATGACTGATACATGTTTCTTCTCGTTTGGTATTTAAAGCAGTTGGTGAGTTTAGGTTATGAACGTGCGAAAGTGGATAGTGATTGATGAGTTACAGCCTACCGATAAAAAAGTCATTAGGCAATGTTTCAATAGATTTACTCAACATTTTGCTATCATTTGAAGGTGAGGCTATATTTAGATAGTCATATGGTCTGTTTTGCGAAGGAAAGGTGCAGTCCATGTTAATTGATTAATTACTTTGTTCTTAATAAGCGACTTCGAACACTCTTTTAGGAACATTCTTAGCCTATCATCAAGAGGAACAGTTTTTATATGGAACGAGCAACCTCCAATTGATTGCACCAAACTTTGTTCCTCCTGTCCTTGCCCGCGAAGCAGCAAAAGTAGCAATGTACCTACTTGTCCGTGTTCAATACCATACTCCTGCTTTTAGAGCATAGCCATAGATAAGTGATACATGTTTTTCTGTAGAACGATTAAACGCAGAAATCTTTATTCGGCTCTTAAGATAAATTCATACATGAGACACAACGAATTCTCCAAACAATCTATATTTTGAACTCACGTCCTATTTGTTTGTTGTGGCTGTACCTTATCAGCTACGGCTGGTGCCGGTTCATTCGATTTGGTACTATCAAGCATCGCTCGTCCCATTTAGCACTTCTTGGGCACGCGTAGTAGCTGGCACTTCTTCCTATTGTTATGTAGGCATTGCAAGACAACTCGGGCATTTAAAATAAATCAATTACCGGCTGAAGTTTCCTGTGAAATCAGTATTTACCATTCTCCCTTCTTAGCTAGCCATATGGAAAAGAAGTTTGGCGCTAAATCCAGAGTTGATTATATTTTGAAATACATTTTCTCCGATTTTTCAACTATTTCAAATATTTTGACAGTTTGACACCAGCTGATTGTCGCCAATATTTGCCATACTGTTGCCCAACGTGACCGATATTATGGCAAGTGTACTAATGAGCTTAGCACAATTTTAACTCCCAGATGGAGCTGCACGACCGTCTTCAGATACAGGGGTACACCGAAAAAAATGCATCATTCTTCAACTTTTGCATTCACACGTAAAGGGAAATGCAAATATATGCCCACACGTTCAGCGTTTGTTAGAATTTTACTCACATAGCGAATATGTTACCATTGCCAACAAAAAATTTCACCCTGTTCCATTGTCGGATAGAAAGCTTTCGTGTACTAAATTATTATAGCAACACACATCGCAGCACTGAATTCTGAACGCAGCCTACATGGAACATGCGCCATAATTCATTTACTGTAAAAAGTTTGAGTGTTTTTTTATTTTATTTGTGGTGTTGTATCGCGAGAATGGTGGAGTGAATTTATTGTGAATTTTTTTTATCCGAACGTATAAGCAAAAAACAAATGTAAAACTCCGAGTCGCCATTTAATGTGTAATATAGTGCACCAATAATACGTGAATAGATTGAAACCTTTTGTCATAGGCTCTCGATTGAAACCAAATAATTCCATCCCGCCTCGCGAGACCCTTAAACAAAAGACGAAAAGAAGAAAAAAGTAAAAAAAAAACTCCAAGACAATTATTAACGAGTACGACTAAGTAAAAATATTGTTCTGTAATTACACAAAACACTTGGGAGTACAGCATTGGACGTGTGCCTACTAAAAGTGAATTTTTTAGGATTCTCCCCACCGTCCACCCGAATAGTGCGATCATTTTTTTCTTAATCAAGACGAGTTTTTTTCCTATTCGTAATTTGAAAGAAAAATTATGAAAAATGCATAGAGTTTGTCGTCAAAGTTATAAAACCATAATTGCACACAAAATGTGCCAGGAATTGTGTTAGAGGGATTATGTATCGTGCGTGGATTAAAATTAGCTGCAATTAAAGAGGAAAGAAAAAAAAAAACTCCAATATTCGAAGTAAAAAAAGAAAAGCCATAGAAAAATATTCCAATGAAAAAAATGTCGACGAAAGGTAACAAAGCAGCAGCAGCAGCGGCAGATATTTCCTCATCGTCGTCATCAGGAGCATCGGTGAGCAGTTTGCAAATATCCTCTGGTGGTAATGTAACAACAAATGGTACACCACAGAGGCGTTTACGAACTAGAACATCGCAGTCTGCTAGTGGAAGTGATAAGAAAAGTAGTGATCGAACATGTACATCCACATCGAGTGAGTCCAGCTCATCGATGCCTGGCAATATTGCCACTGAAGACAGTAAAAAGAAACCGATGTTTACACGAGGAAAACCATGCCATACCCAGCCCCATTCGTCATCGACGTTTTCACAAAATAAAAATGAAGAGTTTCATTTTGATACTCCAGTTGAGTGTCCTGTGTTCCGACCAACCACGGAGGAATTTAAAAATCCTCTCGCGTACATAAGCAAGATCCGAGTGCATGCCGAAAAATGTGGTATTGCAAAAATATTACCACCATCTGAATGGCGTCCACCATTTGCTGTGGATGTAGACAAACTTAAATTCACACCCCGTGTTCAGAGATTGAATGAGCTTGAAGCTAAGACAAGGGTTAAATTGAATTTCCTTGATCAAATCGCAAAGTTTTGGGAGCTGCAGGGCTCTTCACTAAAGATACCCATGGTCGAGCGAAAGGCTTTGGATCTGTATACATTGCATAGAGTTGTTCAAGAGGAGGGAGGAATGGAGCAGACCACCAAGGAGAGGAAGTGGGCAAAGGTTGCAAATAGAATGTCTTATCCATCGAGCAAGAGTGTTGGGGCAACGCTGAAGGCTCACTACGAGAGAATTTTACATCCCTTCAATGTGTATACGTCCGGAAAGATTATCGATATGAAGCTGGAAGCAGAAGTGGTCAACGCAGATGACGGTAAGTTTCCCTTTTCCCATCCCACAGATTTATTAATTATTCTCAGGCATTACGTAATCGAAGTCATAAGATAGGAGAAGAACTTGTTCTCTTATTGGAGTGCTTAGATATCACCTCTGCCAATGTGCTAATAAAACAAAAACAAAAACAAAAAAAATCCAGTATCTAACATGTTGATATTCTTCCCGAACCAGGCCAGGACTACAAATCTCACGAGATAGTGTCTCGTCAGCAGATTACTCCACCGAATGAGACTACAGCTAGACGCTCAAAACGTTTTGCAAATTCAGGCAAAGGTGCAGTGTGTGGACTGGGTGCCACACCTTCTTCTTCATCAGCCGCGGTCATTGAGACCAAGGAAGATTTCAAGCGCAATCTAATCGCCACCTTCAACAAATTGGAAGCAAATGCGAGTGGTGGACAAAACCCAAACTTGGTGGATCCATTAATGAAGTATATTTGTCACATTTGCAATCGCGGCGATGTTGAGGAGTCAATGCTCCTCTGTGATGGATGCGATGATAGCTATCATACATTCTGCTTGATTCCGCCATTGGCTTCGATTCCCAAAGGTGAGTGGCTCTGTCCCAGATGTGTTGTCGAAGAAGTAAGTAAGCCCACCGAGGCGTTTGGATTTGAGCAAGCAGAACGGGAGTATACTCTTCAGCAATTTGGCGAGATGGCTGATCAGTTTAAGGCGGATTACTTCCGGAAGCCCGTACACATGGTTCCACCGGAACTGGTGGAGAGAGAATTCTGGCGAATTGTGTCATCAATTGATGAGGATGTGACTGTTGAATACGGTGCGGACTTGCACACCATGGACCATGGATCTGGATTCCCAACAAAGAGTTCTCTTTATCTACTCCCCAGTGACCAGGAGTACGCTGAGTCACCATGGAACTTAAATAATCTCCCCTTGCTGGAGGATTCCATTCTTGGATACATCAACGCGGACATCAGTGGAATGAATGCTCCCTGGATGTATGTGGGCATGTGCTTTGCTGCTTTCTGCTGGCACAACGAGGATCACTGGAGTTATTCCATCAATTATTTGCATTGGGGTGAGCCGAAAACCTGGTATGGAGTGCCAGGGTCATGCGCAGAAGCATTTGAAGAGACAATGAAGAAAGCAGCCCCCGAATTGTTCGCCTCGCAGCCCGATTTGCTCCATCAGTTGGTCACAATCATGAACCCCAACATTTTGATGAACAATGGCGTGCCTGTCTATCGTACAGATCAGAATGCCGGAGAGTTTGTCATCACTTTCCCGCGAGCATATCACGCCGGCTTCAACCAAGGCTACAACTTTGCCGAAGCTGTGAACTTCGCACCGGCCGACTGGCTCAAGATGGGTCGTGAGTGTGTGAACCACTACTCGATTCTGCGACGCTTCTGTGTCTTCTCACACGATGAGCTGGTTTGCAAGATGGCTTTAGAGCCCAATAAACTAACGTTTGGCATTGCCACAGCCTGTTACATCGATATGGCCGAAATGGTGGACACTGAAAAGAAACTGCGCAAGAGTCTGCTTGAGTGGGGCGTCACACGGGCTGAACGCAAGTCATTCGAGTTGATACCGGACGACGAGCGTCATTGTCAAGAGTGCAACACAACCTGCTTTTTATCAGCGGTTTCATGCGAGTGCACCAATTCAATTGTCTGCCTCAGGCATTACACTGTACTGTGCGCATGTCCACCTGAGAAGCACACCCTTCAATATCGTTACACACTCGATGAAATGCCTTTGATGCTACAAAAGCTGAAGGCAAAAGCTCAGAACTTTGAAAGATGGCTCTCACGGGCCCGAGACATACTAGACATAAAGACACGAACGACAGTTTCGCTCGCTGAACTGCAGGAGCTGACAAAAGAAGCAGAGTTTAAGAAGTTTCCAAGCTCAATGCTGATCGACAGACTGAATGCAGCTGTTCTGGAGGCGGAGAAGTGCGTGACAGTAATCCAACAGTTGGGAATCAATAAGGTGAGTGTATGCCATATGGACAAATAAACTTTCAACATGTGTATTTCATTTTCATTTTTTTTTTCACGTGAACAGGTTCGTACTCGTCTGGATACGTCATCAGATGCAGCACAATATAAGCTGACAATGGAGGAGCTGGAGTTGTTCGCACAAGAGATAGACAACCTCTTCTGCATTATTGAAGAAGGCCACAGTGTCCGGGAGTTGCTTGCAGTTGGTAAGGATTTTGTGGAACGAGCTAGATTCCTGCTCGCAAATCCTACAGAGATTGAACTCGAGAACACGGTGGAATCATTCATAAAAGAGGGTTGCTCGCTACGAATTGAAATGCAGGAAATGGTTGATCTGCAAAAACGGCTTGAGGCCATCAGGTGGGTCAAGCGTTCGCAAATGTATCGGCACTCAAATGTAAAGATGACACACGTGGAACTCAAAGATCTGATTTGTACGGGTAAGAACTTCGTAAGCGATCAAACCATAGAAGAGGAACTCAACAACCTGCTACAGATTCTAGTCGAAATGGAGAGGTGGGAGGGCACCGCGTCAAAGTTTTTCCGCGGCAACACAAATCATGAGTTATCCGACATTGAGGTGTTCCTCAAGAGCGGAGATGAAATAAACTGTCAATTGCCGTCCTACGGTGCACTGAAGGATGCCATCAAGAAGGCAAAGGAGTGGCTAAAGTCTGTAGAGGCACTGCAGGCGAACGATAATTTTCCATACTGTCACACGCTGGAGGACATCGTGAAGCGTGGCGAAAACATTCCGATACGACTAGAAGAGCTGTTCCGTATGAAAGGATTCCTAAGGAGCGCCAAAGAGTGGAAGGATAACACTGCAAAGGCGTTCCTGAAGAACAACACATATTACGAACTACTTGAAGTACTTATGCCGCGGGAAGAACCAGTGGCTATAGACTCAGATAGCAAAAGGCCATTTGAGTCGGATTTCCTGAAGGACATGAGTCCTGCACAGATTGTGGATTCATTCAAGTCTGCAGAAGAGAAGGAAATCAAGAACATGAGGGAGCTGCGACGTTCCAATATGGGAAAGAACCCGTTGAAAGATGACTATTGCTTGTGCAAGAGTAAGTTTCAAGGTGCAATGCTCAACTGTCAGCTGTGCAAAGACTGGTTCCATGAGAACTGTGTGAACTCCACATTCAAGGGGTCGACGAAAACCAGATCATCCACAGGCACGCCCACCCTGGGCAGAGGTTGTCCAACTCCGCCCGAAAATGGAATCAACGCGAAGCCAAAATTCCTTTGCCCCTCGTGTGTCCGATCAAAAAGGCCCCGTTTAGAAACAATCCTCCCACTTCTCGTCTCGCTGCAAAAGTTGCCAATTCGCTTGCCCGAGGACGAAGCACTCAGATGCTTGGCAGAGCGGGCTATGAATTGGCAAGATCGCGCCCAGAAGGCATTATCAAATCCAGGAATTGCTTCAGCCATTGAAGTCATAATGAGGAACAAGACCAAAGTGGAAAAAACCACTCGACGTGCCACCACTCATCAAAGGAAAACTGCTACTCAACCTGAAAAACAATCGAGCATATCCGATGGAGAAGATGGGGATAATGACGAAGAAGAAGACGATGATGATGACGATGAGGGACGTCTTCGAATTGATGAAGATGCATTCAGTGAGGCAGATTCACCCCATCCACCGGAAGATGAGAACAGTAAAAGTTATCCTATCAAACTGACTGATACTGAATACGACGCACTAGAGGAACTAATGATGGAAGGGGACTTGCTTGAAGTCTCACTCGATGTATCTCATGAACTTTGGCGGATAATCAAAACATCAAATCCACATGCATCCGATCTAACCCACTATCAGCAGACATTTAATCTCCCTTCAGAAGAATCCAATGACAGTCTAGTCAACCAACACACAAACAACAATTCAAGCAGTAGTAGCAGCAGCAGCAGTACATTAAAAAAGCGTCGTTCCTTAGAATCCAGCGCTCTCTGTCCAGTACCGCGCAAAAAGACTGCAACACCCAACAAGTTACAGCAGGCGAACAACAAGAAAGTGAGTGGCCGCCGATCGGAACCAACGAAACAATCAACACCAATCTCGACAGAGGAGAACACAGAAAACAATACACCACCGCCGGCAAAAGGAGGAGGTAGCAATAAAAAGCGAAAGCGTGCCACCAGCAAAAAACTCTCACAGCGTGCCCAGTTGGCGCAACAAGAGGACGACGAAGAGGAGTGCCGTGCCGAGAACTGTCACAAGCCCACCGGCCGCGAAGTTGACTGGGTACAATGTGATGGTGGCTGCAATGAGTGGTTCCACATGTTCTGCGTTGGTTTGAATCGCAGTCAAATCAAAGCGGACGACGATTACATTTGCATAAGGTGCGCAAAAGCAAATCCATCCCAGACACCCAAAAGCCGAACGCAGAACAGGTAGACGCTATGCCTCAATCAGTGCACCATCTACCGCTATGAACTACAATAGATTTATTTTGTTTCCTTTTAATTCTTGTGTAGCACATACAAAATTCAATAACTATTTTTTTTTTTGTACACAATTGACAAGCGACATGAATAGAGAGGATCCGCTCAAGCATTCCTCATTTGTGAAGTAC
The DNA here is from genome assembly GCA_964034865.1 of Eristalis intricaria. NCBI lineage: Eukaryota > Metazoa > Arthropoda > Insecta > Diptera > Syrphidae > Eristalis > Eristalis intricaria. The sequence continues at coordinate 548,489 of OZ035877.1, read as the reverse complement.
GTTAGTTTTTAGACTCTTATATACATACAGATGTATTCGTGTAAAGAATCAAAGAAGAATGAAATAATACACTACTCTCCTCCACAGAACCTTATAAATAAATGTGTTAACTTATTCTTACGGACTTCTACTTTCTTTTACTTCTCATTTTCTAAAACATCAACTGTTTTGATTCCCACTTCCCGAGGTTACATGAAAACAAACGCAAGAAAAAGAATATATATATATATAAAATAAAGAAAATATTTTAAAGTATATTTATTTCGTAAAAAATCATCAATGTATCTAGAAGGAAAGAAAATACAAGAAAATATGTACAATGTACTAAATAATCTAAGTGTGTACAATAACTTTAAATAATAAATAATTTAACTTGTAAATGTTTCGAAATGTCGTTGTTCGTGTTTTCACTTCAATTCGGTCGGTGGTTGATGCTGTGGTTTTATCGTTTGGATGACACTTCAGCTCCTGCGTGGCGTTGTTAAATTTGTTTAACTGTTAAACGATTAAACACGGGGGTCTGTGAGGAAAAGATTCAGTACTTACGCTGATTTTCTAACGACTTCATCTATCGATCCAATGCAGTCGTTCTTCACGCCGTTTTACATAATTCTACAATTAAGTTGTCAACTCAGTGCGACGAATAGATTCGTGGTGAATTTTAAAGGAAACACGTTCCATGTTCGAGTACCGCAAGTTGCGCAATACATCTCATTATTGCTGGTGTAGCACCAATGCACTTCCAGGAAATCTTTGCTTACCTCTGGCTGGGTCCTTGCCACAAGATGCCCCTACAGAAAAACAACACGTGTGCATACTTGTTTTGTTCTGTTTTTTTTTTCTTTCAATTGTATTTCAGAATTGCTTTATTTGACATAGGTTTGAATCCAACCAAAATATTCGCATCGTTTTAACATTTAACATAGTACCTGGTGTGGTCTTCAATTAATAATTTTGATAAATTATCGACTTCCAAATAGTGTGTGTGGGATTGCCAAGGAGGTTAAGACTAAATTTAACGTTTGAACTTGTTAAGAGCCTAATTGCCAATCACGCCTCGTAATCTCAATAGATTAGGATTACTTCTACTCTTGTAACCTTAACACAGCGTTTGTTACAAGTTAATAAAATGTCTGCATTTTTTTGTTTGCTTAAAGTCCCCCGCTTTGAGTTTAAAGTATCGCTGTCTACAAAAATGAAGGGATTTTATAGAAAACCAAAAATAATGTGCATGCTAAGCATTCAACTAGTAAGTAGACGAAATGAAAAAGGTAACACCAGTGTGCCACATTGAATTTATAGTATATTTAAATATTTACATTAATACTTCCATCGGTATGTTTTGTTGGTTCGTTTTGCGAAAATAAAAAAAAATATGAATAATCAAAGAGACAACTCTTTAAGAATCAAATAAAATGGAGAATGGCATATGGTGTGTTCTGGAGCGCTCGCTCAACCTGCTCTGGTGAAACAGGTTCGGGGCAGTGTGCATACACCAAATACCGGTAGCATATGAGCGTGTTATTGGGAACTGGTGGGGGTTAGGAAATATAAAAGAAAATATTGTGGGGAATCGGGAAAATCAGTCTCTTAAAACCTAACTAAAAGTTACTTTAGCGAATTATTAATCTCATGAATTTTTATTATTTAAACTGTTGATTGTACTACCACTTATGTCCCTCCGGATGTAGAAGAGGATATAAGGCTTGCACTCAGCCACCGCTGATGAGGGCACTTCTTTAACTGTGTGGTCGTTAAAGTGCAGCCACGATCCGTTGTTTATTGCAAATGAAGTGTAATGGCCACAGCTGGAGCTGGAAATACAAAAAAAAAAAAAACAACCAATATAATTTTCACATCACCAGCTTAAGTGATTTTCAAAACAAACCCATTGCCATGGTGAACAATGACTGCCGCCAGATCATAGACATTGCACGACTGGCTGTTTCTTCTAGTCTCTGGAACATTATTTAGAACATATTGCGACATGTCCAACGATTTGATTGGGAATGATATCCTCAAATCCAATTTGGTTCTGAAATGCATCGAAATCGCACATCATAACCTCTCTAACCATTCATTGGAACCTTACCTGAAGAAATTATTCCATCTAAAGCGCTTGATGTGAAGGCATAAGACATTCGGCAATCTTCGGATCCAAAATTGCTTTGTGGACCTCTGCTTGCACTTGCACGAACTGCAGTAATACAGCTCAGTCTCTGCCAATTCCTCAACCTTGAATGTTCAATCAATTCATAGAAAACAAAACTTCCAGAAACTATATATATCGTTCGTCTTACCTCAGTAAAACTAGACAAACAATCGTTTATATTGCAAATTGGTTTTATATTGGTCTCCAACGCGCCACTGGAGCTGTCTCCGGAAATATTGCTAACTCCACTGCCTATTACACTATTGGTTCCACAGTCTTTGTAGAATTTCTCTGGAATGTCTAGCGACAGGTCTAGGAATGGATCGTGTTTTTTACTCTCCATCCCACAGATCAGACATCGCACCTCACTCTGAAGGGTTCCCCCGAAAACATTCGTCACAATTGAACTCCGACCACCCTTGTAGCTTGCATTCGCTGATGTTGAGGAAGATGTGGTTGATGTTGATGTTGATGATGGAGAGACAACTTCTTTGTAGCATGATGTACCAATTGAATTTAGACTTCCGTAAGCGATCGACTTACCATTGCTTCCAGTTGTATTCGCAGCCGATTTGCAGTCATTCGCGATTGCCTGGAACGGCAACGGATCCAAACTCAAATGCTGCAGCTCTGTGTGCAGTCGATCGAGCATGTAACGCAAAAACTCATGCGCATCGTGCTGTCGATGACCACGAAATTGAGGAACTACTTTCCAAATTACAACAAACAGACATTCCGGTGAGATAGCCTTCGATCCATCGCCGCCTTTGCTTAGGTTAATCAAAACCTTTCTCAGTTCCTCTACCACGTTGGCGTCGCTCATGTTCTCTTTAAGGCTGCGGGAACAATAAACGCGTTGCTGTTTCTGTTTTCCGCTGGGCTCCAAGCACGGAAGTGCATTAAAATAACAACTAAATTCCTTAATGTTGCTAAGTGATTGCAGAACGGAGTTCATAAAACAAGTGTTGCCGAGGTTTCTCAATCCCACCACCTAGTCAATAAAAGATAGCAAAATATCACTTTGTTTGTATCACACACTCTGCATTATGTTTGTGCATGCATACCTTTCGAAGTGATTTCCTCTTTGTAACTCCATCACCGCTCTCACTTGAGATTGTGCGCTTTCGCGGACGGAGCTTCCGTCCCGGCTTTGGGGTATCCTCCCACCCTGAGTCATTTGAGGATACACTTGCGGTTTCCTGTTGAGATTTTGACGAAGACGAAGTTTCCGAGCAAGTGTCATCCTCGCTCTTAAGCTCCTGACGTATACCTTCCACATGGCTAGTCTCATTTATAACAAAGTCATCGCACTTGTAACTGCAAATTGAGGATCGATTAAAACATCCATCATAGCTTGTCAAAAGCAAAAGGGCAATGTGTAATGTACCAAAAAACTGAATAATCCAGTGTGTTCATGCATACTTTATGACTCTTCAGCTTGAAGTGGCTAAGTGCATGTGCTTTCTCAAATCGACCACATAATACTGATCCACAGTGCAGGCAAAGCCAGTTGTTCTTCTCTGATTTGCATTCTGTAAATGTGAAAACAAACCAATTTGAGTACGGGACTACGTAGTGCATACAAAACAAAACTAGTATTCGACTAGATACATAGAAACTACTGAGTGACGTACGACTGAGTGAAAGAGAAGTAGGATCATATTTTTCTGTCTCCTTCGATGTACTACACGCAAACATATGTACAGAGGTAGTACTCGGATGTTAACCTGACCCTTGGATACGTTGAACGAAGTGCTTAAGGAAGCCATATTTAGATTGTTATCATATCATTCGGCATAGACGTATACCTGAGGTGGTAAAATATATCTGCAAGGTATATCTTCAAAAACGTTTGCGCAAATGAAGTGGAAAAAATAGAACTTGTTGTTGCCCTCCCTCCGCTCCGCCTATATGATTAATATAAATCATTTGTTTGTCTTTTTGTTGGAGACTTCCACGCACCATTTCTACACAATGACACAAGCAAAGTAGTAGAAGTCAAGAAACCTGTCTACTCTCTGGCTCTGCTCTGTAAATAAAGCCACCAAATCAAGTATACAGGTTTGCGTTTGAGTTGAAGGCACTGTTCGTCTCGCTTATTATTTCAACTTCACCAATCGACGCGGAAGGTCGTTTTTTGCAGAAATTTCTTTCCTTCTTTCCTTTCCCGAAAAAAGAAAGAAACGAAAATAATAATTAATTTCCCACGCCATACCAAGGAGCAACGATTTGATTATCCAACATCCAACATCTATGAGTCCGAACTATCGATTTTCACGTAATCACATTATTAAAGCTTATCATCGTTTATGTGAATTTGTTGGGATAGAAAGACGACGACTATTAGAAGAGTATTCACTTCGATGACCTTCCCCGGATCACAAACGTACACATACATAAATAATTTTAAAGTAGATACATAGTTTCCTTTCACTCTCCTCGTCATTTTCATAGCAAAAGAGAAAAAAAATAGAATAAAAGAAAAATGCTAGGAAAATAAAATGATCAATCAAACTGAGAGCAGATGAGGGTGATTTATATTTTACCTGAGCACTTCCATAATTTTGGCAGATGCTGATTGCCGGCGGGTGTAGTCACCGAGGTGACGGTCGAGCTGTTACAGCTACTGTCTGCTGAAAGAACCCCCCCACCTTCCGTCAGGTTACGGCTACTGTTAATATTGCCACCCCGTTCATCAATCAGCTGACACTTTTTTGTTCTAATTAATCCACGGTTTATCTTACAATTATCACTTAAATGTGGACAGTCCATTGCAGCTCTGAATAAGGCGATTATCGTTTGCTGTTGATGGGCTTGTGTGCGGCCAAAGAGCGACAGGAACTTCAAATCCGGGCACAAGAGCTCACCCAGCCGCAGGAGTGACGAGCGGAGCGGATTAGAAAAAAAATAATATAGCTGCGGTCGGATAAATGTTGAGTATGCAGAATTTTTACAAGTGTGTATTGTGTGTTGTTTCAATTCGCAACTCAGTCCCACACACTGTGTCTTGAATTTTGCCTTCTCCTTCGCACCCGTTTCAGAATATTGTATTATTTTTTTTAGTTTTTTTTTCTCGCTTTTGCTATGCTCTTGGTTTTTTTTTCTGCTGCGGCACTTCTTTCTTTTTAGTTGCACGGCTTGAAAATGTTAATAAGGCGTTTTTTATGAAAAAAGGTTTCGGTAAAAAAATTAGATTCTCATTTTTATTAATTCTGTGGGATGGATTTACTTCACGATTTCCTTATATTTTCCTGTCCTCTGCGCTAGGGTACAACGAACGACGAACCGACGAGCCACTACTTTACACACATACAATAGAATATATGTTGTCGATTATTTTTTGTGTGATATTTTTTTTCGATTCGCTTGTGCTCGTGTATATTTTTCTCTTCATCAGCGCAAATACAGGGAGCGGAATGAAAAAAACAAAAGCAAAATGATGGAAATCGAATGTTGGATGGCACAAAATTCCATTTCGAAAATTTATGGGAAATTTTCAAAATCATACATGTTCATCTCACTCTGTTGTGTCGCATCTGTTTATCTCGCTCTGGTTCTCTGCAATAACACAGAGCATAGATTTCTAGTACATTTTTCATATTGCAGAGGTAAATAAACAGTGACGTCATAGCGAAAAGCAGTGTATACGGTTAAAAAAAAATACAGTCCAGTCTGAGGAACGTTGACTTTAAAAGAATATCGCTAAATACACGACAAAAAACGATATTCTTGCACTGAATATAAAATTCTGACATCATTTAATATTAAAATGTCAAGATACCCGAAGTATTCACAATCGAACAGGTCTACATTGGTTTCGATTTGCTTACGAACAGAGGGAATGATTTTATTCTGAAACGGTCCTCCTCAGTCAATTTGTCAACTCATAGATTCGTAGACGTCAAGTAGTTTATTAAATTGGTGTTTTCGGTTCGATCACTGTGCGGTTGAGAAACATTTTCTAATTATTGAAATTTAAGGCAATAAGAAATTACTTCGATCAAGCTAATTTTTCACATTCGATAAATTCGTGTTTTTTCTTCTGCGTGTGCGCGTCGTGAACTTGAAAAAGAAGTCATAAGGAGACTGGTTTGATGGGTTTTAATCAAAAATGCAAGAGTAACGCAATGCATCCGCAAAGTTAATTCAAGATTAGACTCCTATCTCACAGAAGAAGTACATACATAGATATACAATAATTCTCAACAACATGTCGAAAATACAATATCGTCTCGTGGGTAATCAATCGCGCCATGGAACATGGACCAGTGCAGCTCTGACAAGAAACTCGATTATTTTCTCGTTCGTTGTCTGTCTGGTGATTGTCTATGTTATTTGGATTTCAGCAGCTAATTTATCGGAATCAGGTAATTTAGCTGCGACCAGCTTACACCACCACAACAGTATGCGTTTGATCAGGTTCAGCAGAGATGAACAGAGTAATGACTTCATGTCCACTGTCCCACGAACTGCAGCAGCTTTAGTTTCATCACACAAAAAAAGTGAGTAGGGTTGCCACAAATTACCATCGTTGTTTCCAATCAAACTTGTTTTATGTGTAAGAAATAATATGAGATTACTTTCACTTTCTAAGTAAACATCAACTTCATTCTGTCTGTTAGTTCTTAAGTGTCAAAAAGACTTCTCTTCGAGGGGCGTACTTCATGTGATTTCATTTCATTCGTGGTAGCGTCAGCCGATAGACTGCTATTGTTTATCATCAAAATGGTATTTGTTTGCTTTAGTTGAATTGTGCAATCATCGCGTGGTAAGCGGTAGTATTTAAGCTGTAACATTACTTTTTTCCCCCTCATTGTACATTATTCAATAATTCCATTTGCTTTACCCCAAACTGCGTTCAATTATAGTCTGTTGACATTTATACGTTGATAAGTTGATAAGCCAAGGTCATGTGTATCAAGTTAAGCGAGACACTTAAAAAAATTATACTGACAATACGTCTCATCGGTTCGTCGATCGCTCACCTGGTTACGCGATAGAGTAGATAATTAATGTCTCATCAATTACTATGTCATGACAAGAGGATGGTATTCTCTTGGATCCTTTCCACTTGGCGTGACGGAGTTTCAGCTGTTTGTTTGAGTAAACACTCTTATCTACAGTGGGGCAGAGTTAGTCATATGACGTCATTTCTGTGTAGACCTGGAATCCATTCCTGTATGTAAACATGAACATTCTTCTTCCTGGCAATTTTTGTATAAGTAGTTCATAGATGTATGGCTTAATTGAATGTATTCACGCTATCGAATGACCACCGTAATTTACATGAACTCCGCACTGTTTTTCAGTTGCTTTTTGAAACCGCTGAAATTATTTTATTTTGTACAAACCTAAATCTGCTTAACGAGAACTTGGGTCCCCCGTTTTGTATGCATACTCGTGTATATTGGAATGTGAATAAAAAAAAAAGTCGGGTAAGATTAATGGGAAATGTGGCAACCCTAGGCATTTACTATGATTTGTTTTTTACTTTTTCTTTATTGTTCTAATTAACATCCTGAATTTCCATTAATAATTGTTCCGCTTGTGCTTGTTCTACATTTCGTGTAAATTAACCTTGATAACTGCACCGAAATAGTCCAAATTAACGCGCTCCGGTGATTGTTGACCGCCTTCATAACCCAATCCTACTAACATCATCATCATTAGTAAGCATTCGAAAGTCAAGTACTTTTACTTCTGGAGATTAACTGATTACTAATGTACTTAATCCAACTTAAATGTGTGTGTGTGTGATTAACTCCTTGAAAACAAAGGAGTGTAAATAACTCACTAAAGCTGAAATGTTAACAAATATGACTGAGGTCTTGAATGTTAACACAATTAGTTCGATACGAAGAATAAATACAAAACAAGTTACCAAAAAATAACGCAAAAAATACTGGATCTCTGTGCATGCGTGTGTGTGTGGTTAGGTGATAAAAAACTAAAGCATGCAACTGGAGGACGGGTTTTTTGTTAACACGTAGGTAATAATTAACCTTTGAAAAATGAACGCAAATAATGGCGATTAATCCGACATGATAAGCACGCGACGGTGTTCATATCCAGGAACAGAAAAATGCCTTAGCTGAACTTGAAATAAGAGTTGCTAAAGTTTCTTTGCATTCTTGTACCTGTGTTGTTATCTACTTTCTTTGAATGATACCTGTCTGTGTTATCTTTGTGAAAACAATGATTTTATACGTATGTATATCAAATCTGACAATTTGTTAATTCCCTTGTACAAGGCCAGACAACTTATCAATCCGATCCGATCCGATTGCTTTCTTCATCATTTGAGTGTATCATAATTTCTTCGCATTAGTCATTAACGAACATTATTGTATATAGGCCTAATCGTACAGAGAATCAAACAAAACGCCGGCGATTATGTAATCATCATCAGATACAGAAATCTAGATGCATACGTTTACGTAAATGCAAATACTTAGAAACTGATTAACAAACAGGTTACACAGAGTTAACCTTAACAACGATTTTATTGACATTGTCAACCGATGGCATACCGGGCTGCACGAGTGCGGTGAAGTGCGATACATTTTGAGATGACAGAAATAAAATTCAAACAAGCTCGTGCCCCTTTCGAAATTGATTGGTATTTTCCTTCTCTCAAAAATATTTGAAACAACTGCGTGCACAATCCGAACAAGAATCATGCTTTCAATCATTGTCAAGTGGATTTCTGTTTGTAATAAATTTGTGAAAATGTATTTATAGCTAAGTATAAGAGTGGCAGATTGAGGAAAGGAGATTCACGCAGATAGTAAAATATTTCCACTTACTGTAAGTGGGGGTGAGTAATCGGATTGTGACGATTTTCTATGGATTTGCCACCTGTTTGTTGTTTCGCGGGCAAAGTTCTTAACACATGTTCGCTATTCACTCATTTTCATGAGGAAAAACTTGTTCGATCATCGATTCGAAACGTGGAGCATCTAACAGCACCTCTAATCTCCTTGCAGTTACAATTGAACCACTCTGATGATCACTATACAGACACCTAGCAATTATCATTGAATGAACTTTGCTCCAGTGTTCAATTGATCGAGTGTTTCTCAATTCAACAGATCCCAAGTGTTTGATTCAATTGAGTGAAGAGCAAAATTTCAGCATTTTCCCGTTAACCAATTAATTAGCCAATAAACATTCGTGACGAATATACCGAACGCTTTGGATCTAGTGCACAAAGCTAACGAACTTTGGCGTTCAATTCAATTATTTATTGATAGTTGTCATCAGCCAACAATGGTTCGTGTTTCATAACCATGTAGCATGTCTGAGTTGGACGATAGCTTGAAGTGTGTACAAAAAAGTATACGCTTAACCGATTGTGGCGGCGAGTGAACGCGCTGGAAGAGGAATAACGAATAGCTGTCTTATGATTAATCATATTTCCGACACACATTCGCGTTTGGGTCTGCGTTGTATGGTCAACACTCCTAGGAAGACGTTTCTTAAACTGGTACCATGACTCATTTGTCTGATAAAAAAAATACGGTGGTTCAATTCCTTTAATTGCATTTAATTCTCGAAGCTTTATATGTCTCGTGCGGCTATAAGTAATGTGCTTATCACACCGTTCATACGGTCTCGTAAAGTATTCGATAATTGACCTTCAGATAGTTGTCATGAATCAGCCAAACAAAACGGAGTAGTCGGCTATTGTTGTGAAAAGAGTTCCTAATTGCAGGTAATTTATCATCGACGTACATTATTTATGGGAAAACATCGATGTTATCGAAACACATTAACATATTATCTCCTGGAACGTATCCAGGTTATGAATTAATTTGTGTAACCCCTTCCAAGGGTCGTTCTGGTTCGGCAGTTGTTACCGTTTTTTTACGTCAGCTCTGACAAAGGGCTTCAGAACTGCCTTCCCTGCCAGAACATACGTAAAAAGACCGCGTAAGTGTTGTGTTTTTGTCGACATAATCGATATTAAATCAATGCATGTCGCATGCACTTATGGTTGCTGGCAATAATAAACAAACAGGCGGCGGCAGGTAATGGCTTGTTGTATGGAATATAGCACAAGCATATCCATGTGTTGTTTGCGAAAATTGGACACGATATTATTTTAGCAGAGATATAATTTTCCTCGAGGGAAAATGCACTGCAATCTTGTGCATACAGTTGTTCGGATGGCGGTGGTTCCTTTTTGTGTTGTTGCATCATGCCAATTGCATGTATGTACTTCCCTTCTGTTGTGTCGGTCTCCTATGTGCGTCTGTGTATATGGATGGCTACCGAAAACGTGCCAAGAATACATAAATCTGGTTGCATTACAACTTAGCTTGTCGAGGTGAGCGTTCTATGGGATATTTCATTAGTCACATGCGGGGATCTACTGACAGTTTATGGGGACACTGCTGCTGCACACGCTGAATATTCAGTCAAATGGGGAGGTCGTCGCATCGCATAATAATTTCATATTCAATTGCGCAAAGGTGTGTACGATTTCGTTTATATTTCTAGAACGACAATTGCATTGCTGTTAGTGTCTGTATGTCATTCGAAGGATTATAGCACACGCTTGTCAACTCTCACTTTCAGCGTTGATTTTCCGATTCTTCGTTGCGATAGATTTCATTTCACAAGTAAACAATAATTGTCTGTTGTGCTAATTCCACTTGCAAGTTTAGTTGTTTAGCGGAAGTTCTGAAGTGTCTGAGCATCAAATTATATCTCAAGCTATCTTGTGATCCCATTCAAACCAATTGAGTCACGGTGTACTCAATCGCCTCCATCTGCTTTGTATCTCGTACACTTAATCTCTCCTCTGCGTCACTTTCGAACTCCGCCGAAGAATGACATTCATTCACTCATTGTTATCACCTAAACATAAAACAAAAGCAACATGATCTTAACTCAGGCCATTAAAACGATCGTTTAAAAATGAGCGAACACATTAACGTGTGTGACCTTGCCCACAAAAGAATGTAAACATCCATTAAAAAGCATTTGCTCCCGTTCCCGACATGACCTTAACCTCGGACACTAATGTTTCCTAATTTACTCTACGCCATCTTTTCCTGCACTCAATACCCATCCAGTTCATCAACCATTTTCCCAGTTCTCCTAAAATACTAGTCGAATGCTGAAACAAATTGATCCCGCATGTATGCAACACAAAAGACTCAAGATTGGCCGGAGTATATGCCACAAAAATATTCACGTGCCACTGCATTCGATAGATACGGTAACTAAGTTGCATACATTTGGGAAGTTTATCGGTCAGTGTGGGACAGAATGGATTTCATCTGATTTTTTGTGGATCAGGGATCCTACTTACCAAGTGTGTACAAATGTATAAAGCTTACCTGTAAATGTGTCTCTAGCCTCAATGTATCTCTGGCTTACTTGGTTTTCAGTGAAATAACAACATCAGTTTCGCTTAAACATAGTGCTCTTTATTAGTCTCTGTTTTAGATCAACACACACGTGTATGCAAAAGTACATATTTGACAGGATATTTCTTCTTGCAGAGGAGACTATCAACTTTATTGTGAACGACACATCAGTAGTTTGCAGTGAAAACTTCTCAGACTCCAGGCAATTTGTGCAGAATCGTCCCATCAGTGAGTATGATGATCTGCCAACCATATACTTCATCACTCCAACGTATCCGCGACGGGAACAAATCCCCGAATTGACCCGGCTTGCACACACGCTGATGCACGTGCCAAAGCTTCACTGGATAGTTGCTGATGATAATACTGAATGTAATATATTTTTGGGTTATCTATTTAATAAATTTGGTAAGCGCAGCAGAGTCCCTATCGAAAATAGCCGCAGGTTCCTAAATTGATTGTTCATTGTTTGCCCTTCCGTAGGTATACCGTATACACTCATATCTAGTCCAATGCCAGACATTTATCGGAGCAAGAGTCCCAATCCCAGAGGCGTAGCTAATCGTAGAGCAGCACTCAATTGGCTGCGCCATCAAAAGCAGACGTCTGGAGTGCTGTATTTCGGCGATGACGATAACACCTTCGACCTCAAATTGTTTTCGGAAATCAGAGACACGAAAAAGGTTTCCATGTTCCCCGTCGGTCTCATTGGAATGTTCTCAGTAAGCACGCCAGTTGTGCAAAAGGTATATGATCTGCGGCTGTGGTTGAAGTGCACGATTGTATTCTGTTCCGTTTGCAGGGTAAAGTGATTGGCTTTTTCGATTCGTGGCCAGGAAATCGTCGCTGGCCCGTTGACATGGCCGGCTTTGCTGTGAATCTCGAGTATCTGTCGCTCCATCCGAATGCCACAATGCCATATAAAGCTGGCTATGAGGAGGACTCATTTCTCCGCAGCATATCGCTGACTTTGAAAGACATCGAACCGAAAGGCAACAACTGCACGGAGATTCTCGTGTGGCACACTCAAACGCAAAAGACGAAAGCACCAACAGTCCGAATCAACTCACAGTATTTGGATGACAAATCCAGTTTAGGAGCACTTTTCAAGGAACTGGAAATGATGGGAGTCAGTCATGCATCCGACTTCGATGGTAAGTTGCGCCGTTCAATCCTATTCGCTCCCACATCATTCTCTTCCTCTCTCTCTCTCTCTCTCTCTCTCTCTCTCTCTCTCTCTCTCTCTCTGTTCCTTACAGGTGTGAAGGCGACAATGACTAAAAATGGAAAAACAAAACCAATATCTTACTATCTTCGGTGAGATTCAGCTTTAATAAATTTCTGGGATTGGTTATTCCCAAGCTACGGCTGACTGTGACGACCGTGTGGCATCCCAGCATTTAGCAACAACACAATACGCAGTGTATCTCTATTTGATATCGAATACTTAAGATTTTGTATAGAAGACAACCTTTTGAAAAATTCGTGGTAGAAGCGCGACGTTGGTTTCTCTCTTGTCTCGTTAGCCACTTTAAGCGAAGTGACAAATTAACCTCGTGTACTGGTTTAGTTGTTAAGAGTTATTGACTATCGTGTTCGTTAGAACATTAGTGTTACCACTAGTTATAATGCGTCCAAAAAAAAAGAAACAAAATAAGGACTACTCGATCTGGTCCAAGCAAAAAAAAATTACTTTACCAGTTTGTCTCAAAAGCCAAGTAAATAGTACATTTTTGCAGTTCCTGCTTCGCTTCTAACTCAAAATTAATCTCGAAGATGATATCGATTGATTCTGTGATAATTTTTAAATATGAATACTACGAAAATAATTAAATTAATTAAATTATTATTTGAATGAATTTACGTTCTAGATAGATGTAAGAACACAAACCAAATATTAAATGTAACACAAAAAAAAAGGAAATTGATGGAAGTCTAATAGGTGCTTTGCCGCGCTTGCTAAAAAATTGTACATACACACAGAAAGACACACACACACACGACGAGAGAAGTAATTGATCCTCAAAGGATATCACTGAAAATGGAATGACCTCGATTCTCATTCTAGTAAGTAAATCTCTGAAGTTTATCTTGAATTTTTTTTGTTTTATTTTCGAAAATAGTGCCATTATTTGTAAATGGACTAGTTTATTGATAACAAATATACACATACGCACTTTAGTTCGGTTGTTTTTGTCTCTATTTTTTTTTTGTTCAAAATAAATGCTAATGATAAACATTTGATAGCGTTGCGTTTGTTCTATGCTTGCCTCTTTTTAAGACCATAATTTGTAACCATCCACCCTCGAGAAGACAAAAAAAAATCAATGTTCTTTCCGATAACCACAAGAATCACTCCCAAGCATCACACACATCGGGAGGAGGAACGCTGAAGATTGCTGTGCTGTGGCAAAGTATCCATATCAATTTATGTGTGTACACTGTACACCATCGGAGCGGTATGACCACGATTGACCGAGCTTCTGCTGAATAATTCATGTCATCCTCTTATTTTTTGTGTTGTGGTGTTCTGTCTCACCGAAAATAGTTTGCTGCAATATATCGTTGGGGAGTATCGAATCGAGTCTTCATATGCACGCCTTGGGAGGAAGTCAAGACAGTTCTGAAACAAATGAATGGCAGAGGGAGGGATTATTTTCATTCTCAACACACACCCCCACCTACACATCCAGTCGTTCACATGTTTCCTGCAAAACAAAAACTTGCATACACACTATCGAAAACCAGAAAACGGAAAAAAAAATGAATGCTTGTGGGCATGCAACTAACCGTAAATTTGAATGAAACTTTTCGGGGCAGTTGGGAGTATGTTCCAAAAATTTAATTTAGTCGAATGTCGGTGGTATCATAAACCATAAGCAGTATGTGCAAGAAGAAAGTTCTCTGCGAAGCAAAACTATACGCCACGACATGGATTAGGAGTTCGCTCGAGTGTGCTGCATCACCTCGAACTTGATAAATGGATCCATCGAATTGTCCCGAGGCAGGAAATGAATAACTTCGCAAACAGACTGTACTTACATCGCAACAACTTTACCCTTGATGTCGGGAGAGAATACACATTTTATGCAAATGGTACTACACTTCGAAAAGTTTGCTGGTACCATTTGTTTTATCAAGAGTGGTTGTGCGGTATTATCTCCTTTTTTTATGGATGCACCACCTTTTACTGCATTATTAGAATTTTTTCACAAAATAAAACGCGAAGCAGCTCCCCCGAGGGACGGGATATATGAACGATTAGGGAATTTATCCCTTTTCTTGTCGTAATCGACAGTCGTTCTTCTTTTTATGAAGATCCCCAGGAAAGGACACACGTGCTCTGGTGAATTGAAATCGCTTATCGCACCCTTCGCCAGCATGTGCGTCGCAGACAGATGAGACCGATTATGATGGAAAATAAACGACGCTTCAAAGGAAACACGTTCTGTTTGAACTCGAACTATTTCCTAATCATACATCACATCCACTCACTCGTCCACTGCGAATGTGCGATTTACAATCGCCAAAACGTGGGTGTGCACATCACGCAGTGGTGGTCCTGTAATCCACACAGCATTCCATCCATGCAAAACAATTTCACAATCGGTTAAGGGAAATCACTTTCATTTGTTCTCGGTGTTGCTCAGTTTCTACACTCCGGTCGTGATTTTTTTTCTCTTCGCCGCCGTTACCAACCATCTCCACATCGCCCTCCCATTCTGGGCAAGCCTCTTCAATCATTGTTACAAGTCAATGGGGTTGGTGGTGGATGACACCCTTGCTCATTCATCCCCAATTGAAAAGGCATGAATCAAATCAATTTGTCTGCTACTCGTACACACACCTCAGTAAGCACACGCCGCACCGCCAGTACGGCTTTACATTCTCTCTTGGCTCTTGGGTTTCATTCTCTTTGTCTGATCTTCAACCCTTACGTTGTTAACAGTGATAAGCCTGTCAATTATGAAGCATCCTACCGCACTCACTCTCTTCTGATTAGGTGATGGCTTCACACTCAGAAAATCCGAGACTCAGAAACCCTTCCGTAACAGCACACCAGCCGAACCAGCGATAACCGAGTCAGATAGTGTGATGAGTGGCACATCATCTCGACCATCGAACTGAGATTTTTCTATCTTTTTCTCAACACCAACAGCAGCCGTACCAGTAGCAGCAGCAGCAGTAGCAGCACAGAGCCCTGAAGCCAGCATTGCTCTGCTATCAGGATTTCAGTTGGCCGCTTCATCTCGGTTCGTTCGCACGGTTTTCTAGTTTGCTTCTCCGTTTCGTACGCTCCTCGAATATCTAGCATTTGGTTATGGTGACGTGTACAACTTGTGTCGGTTTTTCAAAATTATCCTACAAGAATGTAATTTTTGTTTGAAAGGAAGTGTAAGGATCTCAAAGAAAGAAATTTGCTTTGTGAATGTGTGTGTGTTGCCTCTGTGTTTGGTGTGTGTGTGGCTCGTTATCGTTTCGTTTACGTAAAAAGGATGATTCTGTGAAAAAGACATAAAGTCTATGATGCAATTATCCCCATACGTGGTCTGCAGATAAATTTCGTGTAACGTGTATCGTGTAAGCCGTGCATGGCCTTATGAACTCTCAATCATCGACCAGGATATGCCGTTTCCTGAACACATGTACTAGAATATTTTTTTATTCGAAGAAAACTTGGAAATTCGCAAAATTTCCAATAGAACTCCTCAACCAAGATAAGAGTCTAGCGATAACGCACGGAAGTTGTGGCCTTATCGCCTTTCGAGAGATGACATACGGGTCATCCCATCTCTACACGCCAGCAAATCGAAGAGGATTATCGTAATTCATTTAGTTTGACTTCAATTTGTGTGAAGTGTTTGTATGTGACGGGAATCTGAACAACGCGCCATTGAATCAGAAATTCAATTTTGAAATAAATTCATGAATTCCAATTGGCACGTGCGGCACAGGGGCTCTCCTCTGCTCTGCCGTGAAGTGCGATTGACTGCAAGGGATTGTGTGCGTAAAGTTTTTTCACCCCACGCTGGGGTGGTGAATTTTCATGTTGGTTTGGCTACTAATCGCTTTGTCGTGGTTGATTGTGGCCGCCTGATGATGCTATTGCCGGTTTAATCTGATCGGTTGGAATTAGTTTGGTTGATTGAAATGTTCCTCGCAGTGGACTGGGGCGGAGGAATGAGTCAATATAGATATCCTCCTTCCCGCCAGTCCTTTGTGATCTAATTGTATGTTTATTTTCTTTTAGATTTAAGTTATGTGAAATATTGAAGAGATTGGAGAAGAGATATTTGATTGAATAGACTCCAATAGGAAGTTGTCGAGTGAAAATGAGGAATAAACCGAATAAAGTGAATAGTATTCAGCAGTTGCTGCTGGTGTTTCTATGTGGATTACACGTGATTTCAGCGGCGAGACAAAGTAAGTATGCACTTTACCTTAAACATCCCCCTATTATTTTTGCCCGAGAATACATTGCTAGGGATTGTGTTTAACATTCTGTATGTCTGCCAGCCCCTCTATTGAACCCCCCCCCCCCCCCCCCTCCCCTCATTAAGTTAAATAGAAGAACACAATCGGATCCAGGAATTAATCATTAAGCGGACAAGGTCAACAAACCAACAGCGATTAGTTGAATAAGCAAACAACAAGCGATAATGTGTACACATTCGACACCAACTGCTGCGATAGGAGGAATCAAAATGCAGAGCCTGAAGGCAGAGCACATTGTCAACATTAAGATTCATCACCACTCATCCCCCCTCACCTGAATCCATACCATTAGAGAATCCTGGGGAGACACTCACAATATGTGACACAATTTCCGAGAAAAAAAGAAGTCCTTTGCCAGACACCTAACGAAATGATAGGATATCAATACGCCTGAGATTACCATCATCAACCAGGCCCGTTCTGGATATCTATTGAATGGAAATTTCCGTCGAATCCCCACTGACAGAGAACACCTGTCTGTTGAATGAGACTGACTAACCTACTTTTCACCAGGCTGTCGTCACTGATTCCAATTTGCACGGAGCAAAGAGCTCAGGCTTTGCGCCTCTATGACACTTACGACATCTCCCAAGAGTCCGGAATCGGATGCAAGCTAGTGCTTGTTTTTTTTTCCTCCCTCTTCGTGCCTTCGTCTCATCTGTAAAGGGACCACGTTAGGCAGTGTAGATTAATGAAAAAAGATAAATCATATAAGCCCGACACTAATTAACGTTGTTAGAGTATCAGGGACTTTTATGGCTCTTACTGCGAAGCGTAATAAACTTGCGCTCCCTTCCCTCCCCCCCTAATCACGTTTGCATGGTTGAAGAGTGTGTTACATTCGCACGGGGGATGAGTCTGAAAGGACTCCTCCCGAGTTAGGCTTTCAACGGGCAGCTGTTCATTAGTTACTTCTGGATAAGCACTCGTCTTAGGAAGGATTCCAATTCACTGACGGGCAATCAAACAAACAAGTAATTAGCTAACCAACCACTCTGTTCGTGTTCCACCCCTAGATCCACTCAAAAATCCGAAAATATGTGGCAGACCGATATGCGAAGTGGAGACTTCGAAGTTTGGCTACAATGACACGACGCGCTACCGCTACGATTACAGTGTGCATCTGCGAACCGAGTTCGCAGGAACTGGGCAGAATTCATCGGACGTCTACATACGGGCCGCCGTTGACTTCACCTTCCCCAAGCCGTGCGAGGGCGTGATGGTCTTGAGTTCGGTGCAGTTGCGGGAGAAAGTCGAAGAGGAAGATGCTGAAAAACCGACTGAGAAGAGTACATTCGTGGATTACTACGACTACGGCAACACAGATGCCAGTGCCGAAGTCGAAATCGATGAATCCAATCTGCATCCGAAGAGCAAGGACTTGGCAGTCGACCTGCAGAAGTTCGACTTGCGATTTTCATTCCACGACGGCATGATAAATGAGGTTTGCCCCAGCGTGGAGGAGCCGGCATGGGTGTTGAATCTGAAGAAGGGCATCCTCTCAGCGATGCAGAACACAATGCTGCGGTTTGACGTCGATCTGAACACGACTGAGACGGATGTCTCCGGCACGTGCAATGTGGCGTATTCCCTCGACAGAACCGATGGCTCATATGTGATCATTAAGAAGACGAAGGACATCACGAGCTGTCGCTCCCGCCAGTCCACACATTCCATTCTCCAGACGACGCCGTACATCTTCCGCGACGACAAGGCCATTTGGCCCATCTTAAACTCGAACAGTCACTGCAACGTGAGTTTGTTACCCGCTGACCGATGATCTTTGTGACTAAACCGACTTTCTTTCTGTAGCTCACCATCGACCACAACATCTACAACGAGGTGGTCTGCTTCGAGCGCCACCAGCTGATTCCGTTCTCACAGAATCAAACCGGCGCAGTGACCGTGACCCACTCAAAGCTGGTACTGACCAAGGAGGAA
This sequence comes from Eristalis intricaria, assembly GCA_964034865.1. Classification (NCBI taxonomy): domain Eukaryota; kingdom Metazoa; phylum Arthropoda; class Insecta; order Diptera; family Syrphidae; genus Eristalis; species Eristalis intricaria. Next base: position 529,523 of record OZ035877.1, on the reverse strand, counting down.
AGCTACAGCTCCGGCAATTTCTATGCATATGAAGGTATGTACCTCCTCCCTGCCAGCTCTCATCACAGATACGAATAATCTCTCCCTCTCTGCAGATGAACACCTCATACAGAAGCGGTCGCCTCTGCTCTTCGATCACACACCGGCCACGAAGCCAACGCACGGCGAGATCAAGGCCGCCAGGGATCTGCTCAAGCAAATGTGCCGCGAGGGCTTCCCAGACATCCAAAGGGAGTTCATAGAAGTGTTCACCAACTTCCTTCGCACCACGAAGCACTTAGACTACAAGGCACTAACGCAACTCTTGGCAAGGTCGGCCAGCATATGCAGCAACGGCAAGTAAGTGATAAGAGTGGTTTCGCGCCAAAAGCGTGACCTAAAAATAAACTCAAAACAAATTCAAATAGAGATGGTCTCAGTGTGGTCATGGTTATCAGTCTGGAGACGGCTGAATGAATGGGGAGCGATAACTTCATTATCTCCGCGAAGCGCCCATGGCACTTGGCTTGAAATCTTGTTCTCACTTTTTCCATGTCTTCTCTTTATCGCAGGAATCACGTTCTGGAGAGCCTTCCCTACATCGGCAGCACAGCCTCTTATCAACTGATGCGGGATCAGATCGTGGACAACAACATCCCCAAGGATCTGGCCCATAAGTGGATGGCGTCGCTGGCCTTCATCCAGCGTCCCGACGAGGAGACCCTCGACACCTTCTATACGATTCTAGATTTCTCGAAGAAGAGAATCGATCCGGAGTACACGCTCAGCTCGACGGCGGTGATCCGCAGCTATCTCAAGCACAACCCCGACAGCGAGTCGAACGAGAAGATCCAGAAGATCATTCGACTGCTCGAGACTGAATTCCTGAGCCTCTTCAACATGTACAAGAACGAACGCCGAACTCACGACCGCATGATGGTGATCCTCAAGGGTTTCGGCAACATCGGAGTCTTGTCGGAGCCGTTTGCAGAGCAGCTGAAAGAAATCATTACCGAGAACATAGCGCCGGTGGACATCCGGCTTCAGAGTGTGCTGGCCTTCCGACGCGTGAACTGCATCAAGTACAGAGAGTTCTTCCTGGAGACCTATGGCAACATGACCATCAACACTGAGATCCGAATCTTCAGCTACATCCAAGCCATGAGGTGTCCCGACTACCGGTCGATTGATTTCATCAAGGAGGTCCTGCGGAACGAGGATATAAACCAAGTGGGCTCGTACGTGTGGTCGCACCTCAAGAACCTGGCCAAGTCCTCGTCTCCCGTGAGGATCGAGGCGCAGGGTCTGCTGGTCAACGACGACTTGTCGGACAAGTTCAAGTTGGACATTCGAAAGTTTTCGCGGAACTATGAGCACAGCTTGTTCTTTGACGAATACAATTTCGGTAAGGTGACCTCTCATCTCTTATTCCCCGATACTTTATAGACTTTCTCTCGATTTGCAGGCACTTCCACGGATGCGAATCTAATCTTTGGCACAGACTCCTACCTGCCGCGCATGGCGACATTCAACTTTACAGCGGATCTCTTTGGTCAGTCAGTGAATTTCTTCGAGATCTCCGCAAGGGCCGAGGGCTTCGAAGAATTGGCAGCGGGTCTGTTCGGTCCAAAGGGTCCCTTCAATCGCGAGACCTTCCAGAAGAAGTTCGGATTCTTGGCAAAGTGGCTGGGGGACAAGACTTCTATAAATGAAGGTAAGTTGTTTTCCACTCAGACGAGACCCGTTGCTGTGACCGAACCGGACCTTCTTAGATTCCCTCGACACTCTCCTGGACTTCGATCCAATGCGTATGAAGCGCAGCCCGGAGGTCGCCGTTCCCGAAATGAACACCAACGACGACGACGACGACTACAACTTCGAGCAGCAGGAAGACACCATCAAGATCCGAAACACCCGCTCTGTAGACCGAAGGGAGTCCATCCAAAAGAACATCGACGACTTGGGCTACAAACTTAATTACAACTACAACAACCCCAAGGCGACACTTGGGGTGAGGATTTTTGGAAACGACCTGAAGTTCTATTCCCTGGAGGGCATCGGCGAAATACTGGCCGCAGCCAAAGAGCTCGATCCCTTCCACCAGGCAGCTAAGTTCCTCTCAGGCAACGAACTAACTTACACCAAGTCGAGCGTGCTCCTAGACGCCTCTTACAATGTCCCACTGGCTGTCGGACTCCCTCTTGCGATCCACGCGTTCGGCGCCTCATCGGTGGACTTGCGGCTCTCTGGAGAGTTGGACAGGATGCTGGACGCTTCAGATTACTGGCACTTCGATGTGAACGGTAAAATCAAGACCAGTGTCTCAGTGGACGTCATAACCACCATGCAGGCCGACGCATTTTACGCGCTTTCCGGTATCCGTGTCAAGAGCAACCTCTATTCCAACTCCGCTGTTGAGGCTAAGTTGAAGGTCCGCGGGGCAAGTCTGGTCTCCGCGTCGTTCAGTCTCCCGCAGGACAAGAACGAAATCTTCAGCGCAAGGTCTGAGCTAATTGTGGTGAAGGACAGCGAGGAGATTCTCCAGACCGGAATCGACAGACGCAGCTCCAACACTACCTGCACTTGGCCGTTCCTTGACCAGGCCATCGGCCTCAAGGTTTGCTCGTCATTCAGTGTACCTGACTTGAGCAACGCCAATGAGACGACTTATCCAGGTTTGCTGCTCAGTGGGCCAGTGAACATAAGCTGGGTACTCGAGAAGTCTGATCCCAGTGCCAAGGAGTTCATCTTCGTCTACGAGTGGGCCCAGGTCAAGAACAACTCCAATTGGTCATTCGTATTCACCACTCCAGGATCAGAGCTGAAGCGGCTCCTTACAGCGAATGTCTCGACAGTCCCCTCGGCTGCCAACGCATCAATTTGTTTCATAAATGGTCCCCGGACTTACTCCGCGGGAGGAATTTACCAAGGCAATCCCGACGACCGAAGGCTCGACGTGTACATCGATACAAACGGCCGGAAGAACTTCAACCTGAACGTCGAGATGAAGAGATACCAGGAACGAAACGCGTGGATTTACAAGCCAAAGGCTCTCTTGTCCGTGAACGGGGAAAACATTACCGGGTTCATGGGCACCATCCGAATAAACGAGAAGAACGGCATCTCGCAGAACGATGTCGAGCTGACGTTCGAGACGAAAAAGCTGCAGGCGCTGATCAAGGGAAGCATAGTGAAGAGTGAAATCGCCATTTCAACCAACTTGACCGTGAACTATCGAGTAAGCACATTCCATTCCCCCTCCCGTTCTATTCCTAACTTGCCTTCCATTCTCTTGCAGTTCCAGGCGAATCAAATAGAAAGCGTCCACTTGGAGGGGAAACTAACGAACACTGGCGACAAGTCGAAGACGGAATACAATGCCAACATGAAGCTAAGATCATCCTCCTATGCCCGCCTCAACTTCGCATCAAACGCCACATGGTTGTCGCTCCAAGGCCACACCGAGGGTGTCATAACCTACAACAACGTCCCAGACGCTATAAACCCCAACGAAACTAGTCGCCTGCGGCTCGTGTTCGCACGGTCACACTCAGAGGACTACATTTGGGAAGGGTCACGCACCAGAGCATCCATTGAGCTCGCTGTTCCAAAGTCAAACATAGATTTTCGAATTTCCGTCAAGTGAGTGCTGCCTCCCAAGTGTTCTGTGCATCTATTCACCACTCTTTCCTTTTCAGACACGAGACACGCAACAAGAACGGAACCGAGCACAACGTTCTAATTGGCATCAAGTACACCCCGCAGAAGGAGGCGACCGCGGTGTTCTCGGTTCACCTGCCGAGGCGGAGTCTCTTCGCGGTCGACGCCTACATCAACTTGACCGTTCCAGAGTTTAATTCGACCACACTCAGCTTGAAAGTAAACGAAAAGGCCAAGCAGGACTACATGGTAAGAGCAGACACGAAAGAGGTCCTTGAGCGTCGAATAACGTTTTGTTTTAGGTGAACGTGAACGGCACCTGGTTCTCGGGACATTCGATCTCCATCAGAGGCAACTACAAGGACAAAAGCTCGCGCATTCAGGTCCTTCACCATCTCAAGTTGATCGTAGAGAGTCCCTCGTTTGAAGTGACACAGTTTAACCTGTTCTTCCGAAGAAACAGTCTGTTACTCTTCTTTGACGTGCAAGGCAAGTACAGCAAAGACCCCTACGGCCTGACGTTTCAGTACGATAGCAACGAGAACAAGACAAGCTCAAACGCCGAGCTCAAACTGAAGGTGAAGGAACGAGACTACTGGCTCACAGCGAAGGTGCTCTCGCAACAGCAGAAGCTCCTGCAAATGGAGATACACGTCGACAAGTAAGCCCTATATTTTCCTAATCATCTGCGGCATTTCAAAATACTCCCTTTCAGAATTCGTGACATCCATCTGAAGATCGGAGCTCTAAGCATCCCCAAGCGCAAGGAACTGGTCGTCGAGGTGAAATGGGATGCAAACAGAGATCCGTCCCAGAGGCTTGCCATCAACGCAGAGTACAACAACCCAGCCAGCAAGACCTACGACGCAGCCATTATGTTCACCTATCCAGATCGCACGCTCAGCTGTGCGGTCGACATCCACTCGGGCGGACCGAAGTACTACGGAACAGCGAGGGCCACGTGGGGAACGAACGACATGATCCTGTTCAACTACGACGCCGGTTTCATTCCTGGCAAGGAATTCAATAACTGGGTCCGCGCTGAGTTGACCACTCCGTTTGAAGGTTGGCGCAAGAACAGTCTGACGGCGGGAGTGTACAACAACGAGAATCGAATTCTCGTGAACTCGTCCCTGCTGTGGGCCGAGAGCCAACGCCTCCAACTGGGCTATGAGAGTGACTACGAGATCGATGAGCCGCTCTTGAGCTTCCACGTTGGCCTCGGCATCAACAGCACCATTAAGGACATCCCCACAATCACGGTGAAAGTGAAGCACTGGCAGGACCTGAAGAAGTTCGATTCCGAGGTGGACCTCCGGTACAACGACGTCAACGAAACTCTGAAGACGTACAGTGTAAAGTCTGTCTGGGAGCTGGTCAAGAAGAGCGGCTACCACAACATAAGCGGTTCGGTGATAGTTATCAGTCCATTCGAGGGCTACCGCAAGGGCGGACTGGCCACGAAGTTCAGTATCAGTGACGACCGCCGCATTCAAGGCGCGGCCTCGCTCAATTTTGACATACGAGAGTTCACCCTGGCCATGGATGGGTACGTGAAGAAATTCACAGACAGCATGCTGGAGATCAACATCACCACGCCGCTCGAGAAGTTCCGAACCATAAACAGTCGCTTCGGACTGAGCGAGAAGCGACGCCACGCTGTAGCCGAGGTTCGCTCGCCCACAATGGCCTTCGGAACCGAAATTCTGTTTCTCGTGAACGCTTTCTCCGACTTCGATGTCAAGCTGAGCCTGGCTACACCGATGGAAAAATTCCGGCAAATTGGGCTTATCGGGAAAGTGAAGAGCAACACAGTCGACATCCGGGGAACGTTGAACAATTCCACGCTCGGATTCACCGGCGTGTGGCGGTTCCTCAACATGACAGACTTCGAATACTCGTACGTAGTCTACACGCCCTTCGTTGGCTTTGAAGATAACGGCTTCATCGTGAAGCTAATAAAGAGGGACATATTCATTCTGGAGGTTCACGGCAAACTGTCCAAGTACAAGTTGGGTGTGAAGGTGAACGGCAAACCGAAATCGAAGCTCCTCAATCTACTGAGCGCCAAGAAATTGGACATGGAGTTGCTCTACGACGAGGACTTGCAGGCCCCACCCCCGCCTGAGGATGAAGGTGACTACGATGAGGAAGAGTACGGCCTCGACGAGTACTTCTCGTATTTCGTGGAGATGGAGCTGGACACACTCAACTGGCCAACAGTCAATGGCCAGGTGGACATTCAGGAAATATCTGACTTCTACATTATCCTCGGCGAAGCCACGCTCCCAGCTGGAAGGGTAGACTTCAAGGATAGGCTTTACTTCCCGGACCTGATGAACGTCAAGAACGTGCTAAACCTGTGGACACCGTTCATAAAGTTCCGATCCATAAAATCAATCGTGGAATACCACGTCGACCTGGACAAGTTCTTCGTCGAGCGGGTGGAGTTCATCGTGGACAACGGGCTGGCGCCACCGACTGAGTTTGGATTTGTGGTCAACTACACCAAGTTCAAGGAGGACAACGAGATCAAGCAGCACGATGTGTCCCTAATGGTGAAGACCCCATTCGATATCCTCAAGGAAATAGAGATCGAAGCGTTCCTGGAGCTGGAAGAGAACATACACAGAGGCAACATATCGACGAGGACGGCCACGACTATGCTCTCCTTGGCCGCATCCGTTGAGGTAAGTACAAAAAATCAGTCAGCCCAAAACTTGACGAATGACGATGCTTCTTTCTTACAGGCCGAAGATAATTTCCTGGAGACCTCCGTGGGAATAATACTAAACACCAATGTCATACCGCACTACGCCTGCAAGGCGTACTTCAAGAAGGACTTCTCTGATGTTGACAACTCGCTGGGAATCAAGTTTGAAGTGTTCGACAACGGAGTACAGAACCAGCTCCACATCGAATCGGAGTGGCACCTCGGTCCCACGTACATAATCAATGCCAAAGGAAAGATCGAAACGTCCATGCTGCCACTAAAAGTAGCTGAGAGCTTGATTCTATTGACAAAGGGTCCAAATCCACTTCTCAACTTTGACTTGGCCATGGTCAGTCGGGATGGCCAACGCATCGAGTACGGATCTAGAGCGAGCAAGAAGAAGGAAGTCTTCAACGTCGAGCTCTGGACTCCCCTCAAAAACTACCGAAACGTATCGCTTCACGGAACGATGCTGCGCAACCAGGCAAAGCCCAACGAGTACGTGGTCAATGGCAACTTGTATCGGAATATGGCAGTTTTCACCGTGAGTGGAACTGTTCAGATGGCTGACACGTACCCAACGCAGGCGAGGTTACGAGTCCAACCAAAGGCTGGCGGCCCAGACGGGGTCATTGAGCTTACCATCAAGGACTCTGACGGCAATCAGGATAAGAGCTTCCAATTCAGCGCCATCGAGGACGGCAAAATGTGTCAGATGTCCGGAGGCTATTCTTTCCGCAACAAACTCGACTGGGACTTTGATGTCCTCATTCAATCCACAGAGCCCGAGATCTCAAGAATCAGTTTGAACGGTAAAGTGCAACCAAAGAGAGACGGACACTTCGTTGGCGAGATAGCTCTGCAGACGCCTTGGCGCCAGTTAGGAATAGAATCCATCCGCCTGGGAACTGACATCAACGTGCAAAAAGAGTCAGGCAAGGTCGAAGGGGAATACCAAATCGGACAAATGATCGGTCGGGGCTCTTGCGCCTGGTCATGGATTTTGGCTCAAAACATGCAGCTCATTCTGGAGAGCTACATGGAGCGCGAGAACGCATCACCACGCATAGTGCACGCCAGTGCCAGGTACTTGAACCCAAACAAGAGTTTCCAGAGAGTGCTCACCGGTGGCAAACTGAATGTGGACTCGAAATGGATTCTAGAAGTCAACGGCACTCTCAATTATCTATCAATGCACGATGTGCAGGCAGGATTGGTGGTGCAGCTTCCCAAGCCGATTGGAGACGTCCATCATTTGGGCGCTCGCTACCGGGGCAACATTGGCTCCAAGGAACCAATATCCATCTTCGCGGAGGGCAAATACGAGGCGATTGAATCGAAGAGGCGGTTCCTCACGCGAACCTCCTATAGAAACGTCGAAGACCTACAGGGCTTGTGCAGGATCCAGTGGGGACAAGGGAATAACAATTCAACGATCGAGGGAGACTTCCAAGTGCTGAAGAAACTGGAATTCAGGAGAGAGTTCTATGCTAAGTTAATCACACCAATGCACGAGGAAGACACCATGTTCGTGAGTGGCCATTATGACAAGGACAAGGACAAGGAGTTCCATCAACTGGTGTAAGTGGTGCATGCGATTGTATGAGTTATTCCGAGGGGTTTAAACATTGCTGTTTCAGGTGCACTCTGGACATGCCGGCTTCCAAGAGACTGGGGGATGTAGACGTTTCCTTCAACAGCCTGTCAAACATGAAGGGACACGTGAATGGCACTGCAAAGTTCTTCAATATGACCTGGCTACGTGGAGACTTCGACTTCTACACCACGGGGTAAGTGACTTCCACTAAACATCCTTCGAATTGCTCTCAAGTTTGTCTCCTTACAGGGGAGAGTCTATTCGATATATTAAGACGACCTGGCCAGCTGATTCGGCTTTCTTCAACCTGCACAGCAGGTACAGCTCTCAAGGCTTGAATAGAGACTTAAAGGGCAATATTCAGGTGGAGGTGCCACTCACTTCCCGCCACCGAGCTGACATCGAATACAACATGAAGGAACGCGAACTGGTCAACACAGGGTCGGCCAACGTCGTTTACAACGACAAGAACGTGCTCAACGGCCGGTACAACTGCAAGACCGAGCAGAGAGCTGGCTTTGAAAAGGACATCATCGACATAACCATCGAAAACGAATTGAAGCCCTTGGGCATTCACTATGTCCACTCAAAGCAGTACACGGACGCCGAGTTCCCCCATCATGTAAAGTTTCGCCAGTATTGTAACAAATCGTATCCTAACCTCAAATTTCTTGGTAGGACATGAAACACTGCGAGATATTCGAACTACGGAATACGAAGGCCTTAAACCTTACCGGCGAGCTACACGTGCGCACCACAAGGTCTGGACAGCAATTCAAAATCGTCGCAATTCATCCCAACCGGACCATCATCTTGGACTCCGAGTACGACAACAAGGACCCGTTGAGTAAATACAAGTCAAAGTTGCAGTTGGCACCCACAGCTTGGATTGGATACAACTTCGAAATTGGAAATTCGAGCACGGTTTGATTTTGTTGAGCATTTAACATATCTCCTCACTAACTGAACTCCTTTAGGCCACCAATGAATCACAAAACTTTGTGTTTGAGCTATCCTATCCGAAGAGGAATCTGTCGGCTGAAGGCTGGTACTACGTGACGGACGAGAAGTTCGATTCCGACATAGCGTTCAAGTGGACAGTTGGCAGCACAACCGATGACGAGGAGAACGAGGTTGAGAAGAAGGTCGTTCGAGCAGGTCTCCTTTGGCAGGCCGAACCTCTGGCACAAGGCGACAAAGACAACCAGACTGCTATTTTGAGCATAGGTCATCCTTACTTGGACAAGGTGGGTTTGCGCAATATAAGGGCGAATAATTCATTCACACTCTATGTTTGGTTAGGACGCCGAGTTCAAAGCATCCTATTACCGAGGCCAGTCTGACCTCCTGAAGGCAAGCCTCATCATTGACTACTCAGAGGACCCGGAGCACATGGTTAAGTTTGAGGCACTTCTGCGGGATCTTTCTGCTACTGAAGGCTTCTCAAACTACACATTGGACTTCGAAGCAGTGCACCAGGCGTCCACTCTTGATGTCAAGGTCCACGGAACCGCAGCCGCAAAGACTTCTTACTACAAGACTGAGTCGAACGCACACTACAGACGTGGCTATTTCCCCGAAAAGAAAGGCAATTTCTTAGCCAAACTGGACTTGACAAATAAAGAATTCGAATACGAGGTATGTTCGAGATGTCCGTAATCAGTCTTCTTTTTATGTTGACCTTCCTTATCCGCAGAGAAACTCTCCGTATCGAGAAATTCGATTCTGGGCAGTCCCGTATGCCAAGTATCCCTTGTATGGTCTGAATGCCACGGTTTGGGATGCACCCGATCTGAATAACACCGGCTTCGTGTATGTGGACCTGGAAAATAAATTAGCTCGAGGGGAATTCAACTTAACAGAAGACTCCAGTCAAAATCTGCAAATGATTGGATACATACCTGATGCGAGAAGTGCATTCCTGGACATCTGGCGGAACTACGAGGAGATTCGAATCATCGATGTGAGCTCGTTCCTCAACATGAATCATTCACGTCTCATAACTGGAAAATTCCACTGGAGGCCAAAAATCAAAGAGGACCTAAAGGTTTGTTATGAGATTTGTCTCAAAAATAAAGACTTCCTTACACTTGTGTGTTGCAGGAGAAAGCCAGGGCTATAAGCAAGTCCTTCTACACGTCATTCTCCGACGGCATCGATTTTTGGATAAAGAACGTGTACACCGAGACAGTGGAGTCGGTCAATGACATCTGGGGAACGGCTAAGATCCATACACAATCTTTCCTGGATGACGTTGGGTAAGTCCACCACCAGTTTCCCCAAGAGGATACAACTCAAAAAGAATTTACTTTCAGGGAAATAAGTGTCTTGGAAGGAGATCTCGAGGAACTGCGAATGTTTGTCAATCAGTCGTACGAGGCAAACGACTTTTACATCAAGACTGTTGTCAACTTCACTCTTTCCGTGCTGGACGAGTTAGCCATCAGAGATCATATTCAGTCCCTGCCGAAGATCTTCACGGAACTGTGGCACGCCATGGGAGACTCTGGAAAAGCCCTCCGGAAGAACATCATGTGGCTGATTGAAAACGTAACCAAAGTCTTAAGTTCCAGCAGCCCGTGTTACATCCTGTGTTCTTTTTAGATCAAAACTTCGTACCACAAGGCCTTGGAGGCAATCGGCCGATTCTTCCACGGCGAATCCTTAAGCTACCTGTCGGATCTCATGGAGAAGGCTGTCGAAAAATATGATAAGTTCGTGAAGGACCTTCACATCTCGTTCATAAAGTACGTGGAGAACCTGTGGAATAAATTTTCGACAATGATGTCGAACTACTGGAAGTCAGTGCTGAAGCGCATCGAACCGCACGTCTTCCGATTCCTGTCCTACATAGAAACGACGGCTTGGAATTTGAGCAAGGAAGTATTCGGTAAGTCCTTTCACACTGTTTCACTTTGGAAAAAATAACAAACTCCTTTTGAAGACTTTATCTACAAACGCACAAATGAACTTGCCGAGTCCCCTTACTTCAACAAGGTGTCCAGCTTCACTCAGGATCTAGACCGCCTCTACAAGGACATCAGATCAAATGACGCCATAACCAACATAAAGAAGTACTCAGTGATTGCGTGGAAGTTCATCAAGGAGAAGTACTTTAAGCTGGTGCCGTTCGGCAAGGAGTTGAATGAAGTTTTCACCGAAATCTGGGAAGAAGTCAAGGGATTGCAGAAGTTAGAGCACATACAAGTAATCATTCAAAAGGTCAACGAAATCGTAGCAAAAATCGAGTGGCTAGCTGAAGAGTTACAATTTGAGTACCGCCTCCATCAACTCTATGCCTTGCTACGAAACAAATTCCGCAATTACGATCTGAATGCCCTGGAGACATCAGACATGTACCGAGAAGCGAAGACGAAGTTTGTGTTTGATCCTGAAGTAGGAGTCATAGACTTGGAACAGAAGCTTCCGATGTCCTGGCATGCGTTCAATGAAACACCCAAATTCGAGGAAATTCCAGAATACAAGCTCCTGTCGAAGGCTCAGAACTTCTTCTCAAGCACGAACGCATCCATTGTGAAGTACATCTATGGTTTCAAGACACACCTGGATCCAAACACCTGGTTCCCTCCTTATTCCCGTAGGTCAACGTTTTGTTTCGCAGACATTTCCACTCAAACGACTTTTTATTACGTAGAGCGATCGCTGCTGGTTGGATCTCGTCACTACATGACCTTTGACAAGAGCTTCGTTGGACTTAATCTGCAGTATGAAGAATCCCTTGAGGAACAGTGTTCGTATTTGCTTACACACGACTTCTTCCGGCGCAACTTCACTCTTATACTAGAACCTGCAGTAAGCTTTCCAAGAGATCGACCATGTGCCCTTCTTTACATTTCTTTTTACAGCCATTGAAGAAGGACAAACAGTTCCCCACTAAAACTCTAATTCTTGTTGCTGATGACCAAATACTCGAAATCAATCTAGAAGACGATGTAAGTCATGCGATAGCCCTGAAATCTCCTTGACAGCAAATTTCATTGCAGACTCTTACAATTGATGGCAACACATCTCCGATGCTTCCGCTCCAATTGGGTACACTCTCGGTCTATCGCGAGCTGGACGTTCTTACGGTGCAATCAGAAAGGGATTTCATACTCCATTGTAACATTCAGTTTGACATCTGCTGGTTTGAAGCGTCTGGCTGGTACTTTGGACAAACCGCAGGCATTCTGGGAACCCTCAACAATGAACGCTCCGATGAATACATGACGTCAAGGAATCTCGTAGTAGCTGATGATGAGGAATTCACCGACTCGTGGAGTTTGAAGTCGTGTATGCAAAGAAAGACTGGCAGTAAACAAACAGTGCCCCCTACTGTGGTAGAGATGTGTGACCACTTCTTTGTATCGGGCATGTTTTCGTCGTGTGCCGATACCATTAATCCATCGCCGTTTGTCAAAATGTGCTACGATCTGGGAGCGCATTCGCACTCGATGATCGACAGCAATCCCGCTACGAAGGGGATCTGTACTGCTGCGCTGGCTTACATAGATGCATGTGCAGCCTCTAAGATTCCGTTGCGTGTTCCTGATCAATGCGTTTTGTAAGTGAAATTCAAACACGTCCTAAGAATCTGATTCAAATGTGTTCGTATTTAGTTGCAAGCTCTTGAATGGGACCTATGTACCCGAAGGCACGTTTGTTACGCTCAAGAACGAGGAAGTCCCAAGGAGTGCCGATATCGTGTTCATAGTTGAAGCGAAACCATGCAATGCAAATTTGACCCTCAGAAAGAACATCATGACCGTGGTGGGATCTTTGGAAGAAGAACTAGCTGCTGCGAAAATAACAAATAATAGGTACACAAAAGCATTCACAGACGGATCCATATAACTGTGTCTTTTGCAGATTTGCTGTACTGGCATTTGGAGGCACTGGACCATTCGACCTTCCCCACAGCATAGTTCACCATAACCAAGTTTTCACGTCTGACGTTAATGAGCTGCACAAGTACTTCGATCACATTCAAGTGGCCAATGGCACTAACAACGACATCTTGCAAGCAATCACTGCAGCCACTCACTTGAAATTCCGACCTGCTGCTTCGAAAGTTTTCATTCTACTTTCCTGTTCCGATTGCTCACCAAGTAGCATGAAGGTGAGAAATACGAAAGTTTTCTGCATTTACATCCCATTCAACGATACAATATTTTCAGTTCGATTTCACATCAATTTTGCAATACATGCTCGAGGAAGGAGTGAACCTACACATCCTGGCCGACACTGAATTTGAGTTCGAAAGGACACGAAAATTGCGACACTTCTTTGGTCTGGATCGCGATTTCGTGTACTCCAAGCGTTTCCTAGATGGCGATGCGGAGACAAGGAAACAGCTCCACATACCAAAGGACAACTTGGGACTCTGTATTCCCCTAGCTCTAGAAACAAACGGATCAGTTTTCACGGCAAGGAAATTACAGCCTGAACGTAGGTATCCTATCAAGAGATTTGCTGGCATATTTGCCAAACGTGTGGCCAAGACCGCGGCACCAAGTACGTGCCAACGATGTGAATGCACTGGTCACAATTCCGGAGTGTCCTTCATTTCATGTTCGCCATGCTCGCTCCCGACGCATTCGGCTGTTGAGGATTATGTAAGTGAAATTCATTTCCATATTTAATGCTAAACTTGACTGTTTTTATTTTTAAGGATTTTCAGTTTAACGATTGGGAATGGGACGACGAAGAAAATCAAAAGGAGATCTGATTAGAATAAATTAAGAACTTAAACAAAGTAAGTTTGTATAGGAGGAGGACTGCACGTTTACCACACTCACATTTTGGATTTTTTGTACCTTTCTCAATAAAATCTTTCAAAAAAGTATGAAGCACTTGATTTTCGTCAAACATGATGACATCCTTGCACAATCAAGTTGCGATGAGATGGTGATCATTGGTCTTGGGAGGAATTTACAAGATGTAGCATCTTGAATCACAGGAGAAAGCATCTTCGAAAGTCTGAAATGTAGAATTATCATTAAAGTATCATGTTGCGTATTTTTACTTACCCTTTCATTCTACTCACAGGAGTGCCTCATTCCATGTTGTCACTTGCTGCAGGAAACTCGATGTCCTCATTCTGTAATTCTGATCTGTAAAGACATATGACACTTTCTACGTATATTTCATAAAATAGGATTCGAAATAAATCAATTTGAAAACCCACACACACACCATCAACAAGCTGCTTCGTTGTGCTCAAAAGCTGTGGGAAAAAATGACCTACTTATCAAATCCACCAACCAAGCATCACAGGCACATATCCCAGTACATCCACCATCGGTCGACATTTCTGAACAATCCGGCTGTAGTGCACCGAATCCAAGAATCATGGAAAAAAGTTCCACCACTTCTGTATCAAATACTGTAGCGGGGGGCCTCATAGTTTATGTACTCTTCGAACGCTTTTGGTTGGAAGAAGCTGGTTTTTACGCCTTTACGCTTCCTTAATCTTGTTCGAGTAGGTATATCACCCTGGTGTGTTATTGCTTGCACGCGCGTCCTACTCTAGAAGTTCTTGTAATTCCACACAGCTTTGTCGCGTCCTGAATAATCAAAGCGCTTGTGGTGGCAATAACAATTTGAAGTTAAACACACACAATTAAGGTATGTGTGTTACTTTCTCTAGTTGCCACCGACTGATAAGACAACGAATACACACGTGATGGTAAAAATGCAACAAGGATGCTGCAACCACCACAGCGCGATGAACATTCATCTCCGTTTTCAGCAACGTGCATACACACATCTGCACGTACGTGGGCGTAGGAATTCATTCGGATATTATTAAAATCTCACACTCTCGCGACTGGGACACACAAAATTCACTTGTTTACCTGAACTCCCAGCGTACACCAACTTTTCTTTCACCCCGCAGCTATGCTCACTCGAAGAGCCAATGGTTTATTGTATCTTTTTTTTCTTTTTTTGAAAGCTGCCGCAAAGGATATCCATCTACGAGCAGACGATGTTGACGTATTTTTAGAAGCACAACACACAGCAAAGTGGTTATTCGTAATTTTCGTCGTCCTTATCTGGGGAAAGCTCGTCTCCGTCAATATGGCTTGGCATGGCAGGGAAAAGTTCAACTCAGCACCCCCACGAGTGTGCTGTGTCAAAATACGCTTTGCCTCCAAGAGATAACGATGTGGGCACGATGGCCTCCGGTTTGGTGGGAGAGGAGGGGAAGATTCCTTATTATAATTTCCTCTTCATTAATTTCGAACATGTTTTGTATCAAAAGAAATTTAACAAATCATTGAGCAATAATTAATCCAGCGTTAACGCTTTACATTGTGAGTGAGTGTGTGGATGTTGCATGGTTTGTTTACTGAGGGTTAGAATGACCAAGAAGAGAGCATACCCCGTCGACGGCGTGCACCTTTCTGAATGCGTAAAAATGAACTGCATTGTTCGGTAGTTATCACGCGATTAAAAACAAACCACACTCCTTGTAGACAAATGCATCATTCTCGTCTTTAATGTCGACTATTTGTTGAGCCTTAAAGCGACTTATTAACAATTTACCAGCGCATTCTTACGAACCGCCGCTGAATGGAAAAATCAAAAAAAAAAAAAAAAAAAAAACAAAGTTTACCTCATTCAATTCATTGTTCGTCCTCTCCCATGGTGTGGCAGATTCAATTATTCATTTTCTTTGAACATCCCTACCGTCTATCATTCCTAGAGGTGTAGACTGGGCAAATGGATTATAAAATAATTCAAATGAAAGGTTACGATAGGTCACGAAGCTATTAGAAGAAGGATGCAACCTTGACTTATTGAACCGAAGGGTTTTTTTTCCTTGCCTTTCAATTTCCCACTGATACAAGGGTAGCATTCATATGATTTATGTACTTTTAAATGAATGGAGACAATTTCCATGTTGGTTGCTATTCGATAAATATTCCCTCCCATGTCATATCCGTCCTACTAAGGCAGGCGCTTGTGTGGTGTTCGTGTCCTAAAATAGAACCTATTTATAAATGACCCAATTTGATGGATGGCCAAGCAATTTTAAGGTTCAGTTGCATTCACTGCTGCAGCGGTATTCATCGATAGAGAGTAATTATACCGCTCCTAAAACATGTTAAACGGGAGAAACAAATTCCATCCTGAAGAGCGTACATTTTGTTCACATTTTTTGGGGAAGAAAAAGGAACTCAAGGAAAATCAATATAAGGATATATTGTGTGTATATGTGTACACAGTTTTCGGGGGCAGCTTCCTTTTTTTCCTTTTTGTTGCTTTTTTTTCTGTCCGCCTAAAACTTGCTGCTCCTTTCATTAAGCGGACCGCCACCACCGGCGCCTTCACCGCCGCCCCCGTCTACGACTGGATTGAAATAATAACTGAGGTACGTACCGTATAGTATTGATTTTGAGAGAGAAGTTATTTTTGGTTGGCAATTAGGTGTGAAGACCTGTGTTGTTGCAGATGTTTGTGGTGGTGGTATTCGTATACCATTTGTCACGTAACTGGTTTTTCGGAAACCAACCAACGTCCCCCCTCTGTTTCGGTGAAATGTGAAATGAAATAGATAAAGGGGTGGCTATTCTCTACACATTATAATGAGTTTGAAGTCATTCAGTGGGAAAGTTAAATTTAATGAAACCACTCTTGCGTTGTGTGGACCTGAATGAGCATTTGAAAACCCCCACCTCAGCTTGGAATGGTAATTGCTCTCACAAAATTCAGAAAATGCATTTGTTCAGCGCCACCAGACACTCTAAATCCTTAGCTAACACATCGCCATCAAAAATCAATTAATTTTGAGGACATTTGCCATTGCTATTCGAATACACTTGGAATGGGATGAGAAAGCATAACAAAATCACACACTGACTCATGGCAGTGAGTATCTATGCAATTTCCTCAACAGCAACACCCACCAAATAACAATTTTGTTGTGCTATTCGAAAAGATATATCCTTCAGAAGTACGGGACACTACACCGCCAACAGCACTTCACTATCGAGTGGACAAGACGCCATGGTGGATACTCGAACGTAACAACTTTGTTTTCTTTATTTACGACGGTATATGCAATTGTGTGTGGACACAAATGAGAAGCATGCAAATGAGAAAATAACTATATTTCGAATACACAGCGCACTGGATCGCTGAGGACATTGTATTCAATAGCCAATTGCAAGATTGGATTGGGAAGACCTTCAAGTGAAAACCAAGTACCTTCTAACTGGGAATTTAAAGTCCGTGGTATACAAACTTGGAAGAATTTAGACTTTAAACATTCAGTTTAATCGAAGACCAGGTGAAGGAAGCAGCACGTAAAGTGTAAGTGGAACTAACGTAACCCGCGGCATGAGCCCACACAAAACGCAATGTCCCCAATTCTCCGCTAAGCCCTTTCTTATCTTTCCATTGTTTGTAGAATATTGAACAATTTCATTCCATGCCCGAAAGCTAAAGGTAAGCGTTGAAACTTTATGAAATAATTAGAAAAAGGTTGAACGATAAGACCCTCACTGTATTTTTGATAACAAAACAATAATTTCCCGAACGACACTTGATTAAAAAAAAATAGCGTCTATATGTATGTACGCGTGCATACATCAAGATTAGGCCACAGTTGAATGAGGAATGAAATAAAGTTCTTTTAATCTTATCTTATCGGTGGCATGACAGCTGCCTCGCACCTCTCCTCGTATCATAGCAAACGGTAGGAAAAACAAACACATTCGGCTTTTAGAGGAAATGAAGCAAATAACAACGACGTTCTTTTTGTTCTTAAATTAGCGTGAAGATTCAATTGGTGTCGGAAAAACGAGTTTGATGCGAATGTTGTCAGTGTCAGACTGATGGGAGGAGCAGAATGAGTGCAACGAATTTACAAGCATAAGTACGATCAGTAATCATGAAGGAAAAAAAAATACTTCCCACGCTCGATACCTAATGGAATTGTCATTTGAGCACCTTGAAGAGTCAATGCTTGACTAGAAAATAATGACATACACGAGAGTATCTACACTTGGGGCATACATATGTCAAGGATAATCTAAATCGACTTTTATCCTTGTTTTTTCCCCTTTCCTGTTGGTTTATATTGTTTTCTTTAATTAAACCTGCCACCCTAAGTGCCCTGCCCATCAACGCTTCGCTCTCACTGAGGTGTAAATAGATAGATGATACAAAATTGATTTCATGTTCTTTAGATGGGTTCGATTCTTCTTCCTATACACATTTTCTGTGGGTAGATACATGCACATATACCCTCACCGTTAAATCACGTTTTGATTATACCTTTTGGTTAAGCGTTCGAATTTCTATCGATTTATAGCACACGAGTTTGTATGTTACTCACAGCTCTTGCGAAAAAAAGGGTTCAATTCCGAATGGCACATGTTGATCCATGACTCTCTCTGTTAATTGTTAAAAAAGAAAAATAGAGAGAGAGTAGTAATGAACACACGAATGCTGAAACTAAAAAAAAACACAAAAAGATTGCCCAATGAGATAGTACTTCTTTTGTTGCCTGTTTGAAGACAAAAAGCATTTTATATGACTATATTAGTGCCGAATCGTGACCTTGACTCAGTACGTGCTTAGATTATAATTTAAAACTACTGAAAAAAAAAACCATGTATACATACTTAGGTATGTATGTTTGTCAAATTTAAGCATGCAAAACTCATAGCTGGGTTGTTTGTTTATGTATAAACTCTCGAAACTACATGTGCATGTGTACGTATAGTAAATCAAATCAATCCAGGAGCAGCAAAATCTGTCAACCCAGATAACGAGTGTCAATAGCACGTGCCAAACACATTTATCTTTTTCCTTTCCAGAGGTCTAACTTTGATGCATGACCCCTTCAAGTTGTACGTTTGATCGAAAAACCAAACGCAGTTACGCATTTATCTTAACAAGCAAACGTGCATATATATGTGCATGTAAGTATATATATGCCTATATGTATATCTATTTATATTGCGAAACATATTCACATATATACGCATCTGCTCATATCCTTCCATATACATGCATGTGTACGTAAAAGTCCATTCGAATTTAGGGATTTCCATTTTTATCAAGAAAAATGCACTTTGTGAACACGATCCCCAAGTAAGCACTTCGTGGACATAGCCTAACTTGAAAGCTAAACTTGTGTCAAATTTTTTGACATAAGCAAGTCTTGACCTGCTCAAGAATTTATAAGGGCTTGGCGATCTCCGTGATACTTCTGCCGATCTCATCGAAATGTAAGTAGAAAATTTAAATTAATATTAATAAGATATAAACATAATCATAATTAAATAATAATATATAAATAATTGTTATTTCGACTTTTAGATGAATATGGTATGAAGCCAGTCAAGAACTGGCAAAACAATGGCAGTCCAATGATTGCCTGGTAGGTAGGTTTAAGATTGGAGTGGTACAGATAACAAACTCTAATCAGGTACATTTCGACAAAGCAAATGTATGTACATACTTGTCTTGAAAATCAATTAGTAACCTTTACCGATCCTTCATTCCGTCTGACATGAGATACCTTCAAATGAGTTGTACGAGTACAACACCCTCTTGAAATTCGCAAAAGCATATGTATTATACCCTCTTCACTCGTATACCCGTACTAGAGCATGTTTCACTTAAACAGCATACTCATTGCAAAACTATGATAACTACATTCACTATAACTCTTACCCCAGCGTTTACCTGTCTCGCATATTAATTAATCATTTATCGTTTGGCTTGACAATGAAAATAGCAGCTGTGTTAGCAGAACTTTATAATTCCAATTCGAGGAGACGAATGATAACAGCGATATTTGATTTTCAACTTTGTTTCCCTTTACTTGTTTGTTTTGTTGCTGGTTCTTGTTTTTTTTTTTTTTTTTTCACCGCCACTATGGGGGAATTAGAATACATTTTCTTTCGTAAATAGCGTCGGGTTTTAAGCATACGTACGTCAGTGGTCGACGAAGCAACTATAAGCAAAAACAAAAACACGAAAAATTGACGTACTTGGGCGGCAATGACTTCACACTTTGCGCACTGTCTATAGGCTTGCGAAATTATTTTATTGCACGCTAAGGAAGTTTTTTTTTTTGTTTTGTTTTCATTATTATACATTTTTTTTGTTATAATAACTATTTGGTTTCTTTTTATTCAAACAAATTGAAATCAATGCTGTTGTGTGAGAGTGACGGCTTTGTTGTGGTAGCTGTGGGACCGTGTCAGCGACAGTAGATGTAGTGTGCAGTAAATCAGGTCAGCGGTGTGTTGAAGCATGAAAATATTTATTAGCGTGCAACGCATTGACAGTAGTAGCATAGCGGTGCAGCAGAACACTTTTGACTCACTTCAATTACACTAATAGTATCGTTGTGGTAACGCGGTATGAAGTAAATACCGCACAAAAACTGGTTTAATGAGTTAAAACCATGAAGTGCATGTGTGTTACTGTTTTCACTTTTGAAAGAGACTTGTTGGGCGAAAAGATGTATGCAATTAACGCATGCATGTTTATGAAAAATAGAGAGGTTCATCTAGTTCAAGGTCGCACGCCAAAGAGGCAAATTGGAGAAAAAAAAATACTGAATCAAAGGAGACCACAAGTTAACATACGTAACCCTTCACAGTCGACTAATTGTGGAAACCCTATAGTGCGACGGCACATTTTCGTTTGTCATATCTGAGCCCACACCCACGCCCACATCCACACTTGCACACACAACGGCTTAAAATAAACATAATCAATGCTGAGAAAGGCAACGCGTAATGGGACACCACATGGTAATAGAGATCCACAACAACATGGCTTCAATTCACATCTCACAACTCAGTGTGACATGTAATGGAAACTTTATCATGAAAAGTGCCTTTCAGCTATGCACACCCTCACTCAACGGATATGTCATACGTCCTACGTCTACGATGTGCAAAGCTGCATATCCCTGCACGAGGTTTTGTATATTTCTTAGTAACTCAAAGAAGAAAAAAAAAGTAAGACATTTGTGCTCATCGAGGATGCATCCTTAACATACAGGCCACTCGAAACTCGTGATTTCTTCGCAGATTTTTACTCAATTACCCACTTGTCTTGATCCTCTCTCCCTTCACAACCACTTTCTCCGTTGATAACATTTTAGTCACTCGCAGACTATGCATCCTTGCCTCATTCATTTTTTTCTCTTGCAAATTGCTGTGATTATCAACCGACGCGATATGTTAGCTAATCGTACTTATCTAAGAAATGAAATGCATGTGCTTGTTTTGAGAAGAAAAAATAAATCCACCAATCGGTTACATAAGAATCTTCATTGTCACCTAAATACTTCTCAGGCATATGGAGCTGGGACTTCGATGTTCGCCGCAGATTGGAATTCTCTGCTTTTAAAAATTGCTCCGGCCCAAAAAACGCATGTGAAAAAAAGAAAACTTGCACACCGACTCTACTCTCGGACAAGTCCGACTTGGGCATTTGTTGCTGATCATTCATAAATTTTTTTCCTTTCGCAAACTATCTGACCAAATATGGAGGTTGAGTACGTTCATGTGTATTCACTATTCTGTTGCAAGACTTCAGTGTGTCACCGATGCGTGTGCGAGTGCATGAACGTACGGCGATTCGATATACCTAAGCATGCATGTACATACGTCCAAAGTGAATGGTCTTAAGCAGTTTTTATTACACACAAGAATACACTCCTCTAGACGAGAAGTTAACAAATAAAACACTTGAGATTCAAGTGCTGTGCAACATGATATTATGAGACTGCAATAAATAATTAGTTGTAGATCTAGATGAGAGTTGGTTTCGCTGCTTGCTTGTAGACACCAGGTGAACGATAAAGATAACGAAATAACATTTCGACACTCATGGAAAAAAATCGAGATAATTCTTGACTGATATCGGAAATTTTGTAAAAAGAAGACTAGAAATATGATGACTAAATCAGTAGGTTTGCCGTAGCAGAAGAGAATTTCAATACTTTTCGTGATTCCAACAAGGCTCAAGTTGGATTGCGGTGCATGCTTCACCACCAAGTGACAGAGATATAGTAGTTCACACCCAATTGGATCTGTAACATTTAGACAAGTTATGAAAGCAGGCCCGCCACGTTTAACCACCTCACGGGTTGCAATCACATGTTCCACGAGTGATTTTCAAATATTTACATTCTTTATTTGATCGAAAAATATAATAAATGCCCATTCCCCTGAGTAGATGCCTTTGTCTTGGCTCCACTTCATGGGCGCAGAGAACTGTCAGAAAAATTATCATCAATTAACACAGATATGTGATATGGCAAGAGAAATGAAAACAAGAAGTAGCGTTGTGAGTAGCTTGGCTTAAATCAGTTTTCTGATCAAATGTCTTTTATCCAAGAATTTCTCTGTTCTTAACTATACCCAATCTCTATGGACTACACTTTCAGTTTCAGACTACATGAACGAATCTCAATTTCAGTGCGCCTATGTGCAAAGGGCATATGCAGCGACGTTGAAAAATTGCAAAATCCACTCGCCTACCTTTACAAGCTTTTGGATCACGATGTCATCCACTCTGTCGTGTTTCGAACGATATTTTTGTCTTTTTCTGTATCCTCAAGCGGTCTGTTGCCTAAATTTATTAGTGAATTAATTAGCAGCGGTATTTTTGAGATCACTACAAAACTGACGCTAACCAAAATTTTGCAACTTCAGTACAAGTTACTGTCGAAAGAGAGAGAGAGAGAGAGAGAGAGAGAGAGAGGAGTGGGTTTGTAAACCTTGTTATTTTATGCCATCGATAGAAAGAAGACGATCTCCTGCACACACACAATAATTGATTTATAAATTTAGAATGGTATTTGTATGGCAAATGCGACTCTTAACGTCAGATGGCTGTGCCATATTCTAATCATAAATTCGCGTCTATTTTTATTCATAAAGATTTAATACGTTTTTAATAAAGTATTTTTACGTACCGTCTCCGCGGGGTTTATCAAAACACAAATCAAGAATTTATACTGATCTAGTGTTGAAAATAACAAAGGTTTGAACTTGATTATGCGTCTTTTGAATATTAATGCACTTGCAATAGTATCCATACTCTGTTTGTCGCCATTGGCTGTGGAAGCTCCGAATTTGAATATTTGAAGTCTTGGACCATACTTTCGGTAGTTTAAGTAGTTTTTGTGTGGAAATGCAACTTAAAAAAGGGAAAAAAGGATGTGATTATGTGACTAGTTAATGTTACGAGGAATACTTACAGACGGAAGGGGGTGGAGAAACTAGAAGGATCAAGACCTGAAAACAGAAGAGAATTTGAAACATTGCTTGGAACCACGTTCGACTGGAGAAATCTGAAAGAAAAGATGTCTGAGGAAATGCTAGAATGTCTAGGAAGAAAACGAACTAGTTGCTGAAATAAAACATCGACTCTTTGTGGTTTTAATAATTTTTTTTTCACTTTTTCATCATTTGGATTTATTTTGTATGCCTTAATCATAACTTTACATAGCATTTTTTTCATTTTCTTTAATAATTATTATTTATACTCATTAGTTTCCTTCTTTTTGTTTCATGTATTTGTTAAATGAAATGATAAATTGTTGCTGAAGTTCTCTCTTTTTTGTTTATTCTTATTTTTGTTTCCACAATGTAATCTTCCTTAAGTTTATAGTTTAATTCATTTAATAAATTTAGAACAAATGTAATGAAAACACATTGCGTACAATCCAAAACGAAAACGAAAACGAAAAAAATTACAGAAAACAGATAAAACAACACAAACAGAAAAATGTATATAAACAAAGAATATACCTAATATAGATATTTATTTATTTTCCATTTTGTTTTTTGTTATAAATAATTAAAATTTTCTACGTTACTTTGTGGTTGTTCTTTTTTTGTTTTATTTTGTTTTGTTTTTCACTTGCAAAGTTATACGTTTCTTCTTTTAATTTTATTGTTAAAAGTTCTAGATTAAATCTTACGACAACGACAACTTGTTCCACTAATAATTTTTTGTTTTTCATTATTGTATACTTGATTAATATTAGTTGTTTTTTGTTTCTTTTTCTTGTCTCTTTCGGATTGGTGTATTTTTGTGGGGCCTTATTACCCTATTTAAAGTTTTTTTTTGTTTTTTTGTTTTTTAGGATTTCATTTTATATTTGTTAATTGCAACCTAGGCAAATATGTAAAGTTTATCTTTTTCTTTTGTTTTACTTTATTTATCCACGAATAATTTTTGGACTCGACACTATGCTTCTAGATATATTTATAAATAAATGTGTGTGTTAATGTATATGTTTTGTGTTAGATTTTTTTATTTATTTATTTTTTTTGTTTCTTGTTTACTTACAGTAAAATTTGTTTTGCACAATATTCATAATGACAATAAAGAAAATAAAATAAAACAAATAAGATATAATAAATAACAACAATAATGCCTACACATATACACATAAAAATCAGTTTTAAAAGTTGAGTTTTTTTCTCATTTCTTTGTGTTTTTTAAAATATTTTTTCACATTATTTTTTTTCCTGAAAATCATAAATTACCTACATGCTTAAAATATTTTACATTTTTTCTTCGACTTTTTGTTTTCACAATCTTTATTTGAATGAGAAAAATTTGAGAAAGTAAAATTCAGAGGGGTGGAGGGTGCCTACGGGAAGTTGAGTGATAGAAATGAGGCTTTAAAGTAAAGGCTGACAATGGCATCAGCCTTTTCACTAGAAGAAGAAGAAGAATAAGAAGAATGAACAAAATGTGTTCCTTCCCTCTGTTCAATTTTTGTGTTTTAAAACGACTCCTAATTTAATGTAAATTTTCTTTTATGAATAAATATATAAAAATGTTTCCATTATTCTGGTTTGTAAATTAAAAAATATTGCATTTCTAATATATTTCATTATCTTCTTCATTTTTTTTCTGTGTTTTCTCTTCAACATATGTATGTTCTTCTTTTTTGTTAGTTTAATTTTATTTATTTTTTTTTTGTTTTCTCTAAACACTCACATTGACATTAAGTTTTGTTTTGTTTTTACAAAGGGCTATATAACATATACATTTAAGATTAGTTTGGATCATTTAGATTTTTCTCATTTTTCCTTTTTTTAGTATTTTATTTGATTTACCTCTAAGTGAGTACGGACTTCATGTCATTATTTGCGTAATGATCTCGAGGAAATAATATGATTAAGGAAAAAAGTATCGTTTTTTTCTTTTTTTCTCTTATTGAGTAGTTTCTTTTTTGTTTTGTTTTTCTTTGCGGTTTCTCTTTATTTCTTAATAACACTGCGCAACACTGATATAAAGATATATTTAAAATTACAAAGTGGTCGTTTGCTAGTTTAGATAGAACATCCAAAATGAGGAGTTAGGAGATAGATCCTTAACTTTGACTTGACCAACATATTCGGACAATGTTTATTGCTACATTTAGTTTTTGTTTTTTTTTTTTTTTTTTTTTGTGGAGGATCGACTGAAATTAGAATAAGTGAGTTTTGAAGGTTATTATTCGAGAACGCTGAGTGAAGTTAGGTGGTGTTTAGGCTCACGAATATGTGTGGTAGTTAGTGTTTTATGATTGGATGGATGTCGTACAGTGTGCCCACATTGCAATTAACACTACTTCAGACGAACAGAAAAATAAGCAAACAAAATGAAATTCGGTATCGCGTCGTGATACAACTCAGGGTCATGCAAAAGTTCGTAACACCCTCGGGGATCGGCTTTGATTCTCAGAAGCAGATGAAGATACCCTTGGTATTTTCTTTGGTCGTGGGTGCGTTGATGGTTTTTGGATAAGAAGATTCAACCACGAGCTCTACAGCTACATGAACCTAGGCACAGATTCCACGCCATGAACGACAACACTGCGCGGCTCGAAGAGTCTTCAATTCCAAACCAGTGGGACAACACAATAGAGGACGCCTACGAAACCGACGGCGAGTGTAGAAGGACCTCAACCAACATGACGTGCGAAATTGAAGCAGATGAATTAAGCTCATGCCAGCTAAAGAGGCTTATTGATTGAGTCCCAGGTCCACCCTATTAGAAGAAGCTGGAGCATGTTTTTAGCGATTTTCCCTCTCGTTCCGTTAGAAAAAGTCAGTCGATTTAAAGATATGAATGAAGATTGCACGCGAATGTTATCATGGACACGGAAATGCCGGCGCAGAAAAAAAAAAAAAGACAGTGATATCGTTCTCTAGATAACGTCTTCGGAAACATCAGTCACCAAAACTGAAATCAAACCCCCAAAAGAGGATATCCCACACAGTTCCCGAGTAATGACAGCAATCGCATCCAAATCCCCCAGTAGAGCAGGTGGGATTAGAAGAAACAAATTTAACATGGCTTCTCTCCGGAAATTTACAGTCCCTTCGAAACGACGTCAACCCAACAAGGGATATATTTGCTTCCTGAAACGGTATTCCTCCACTCGTGGACATCTTGACCCTTCTTCAAAGTCATTACTGTACATATTGATACGCACATATGCGTCCACGGCGAACTGGCGAACGGAAGCAAACAGAACTATATCAGAAATCTGCCTCACCGGTGCGGCGGTACACGCGTTCGTTTTAATACCAAATTAAGTGGGTAAACACGTACGGAGAACGAACACCACCTCAGCCAGCAGCATGAGGTAGCCTCTATTCACATGCAAAAATCGATACTCAGAACATTTGTGTTTGAGTGCGTATTACGGCGAGGTGGCAGACGAGATACCAAGCGATATCGAACAAAAAAGGTTACGTATACGGCCGTCCGTCCGACCGCCCGCCCGCTCGCGCACACTAACTGACGATACATTCTTCGCTTTTCTTTCTTATCCTGCGCCTTTATCAGTTATAAGCCCAAAGTGAAGCGCCCTATCTTTAAAATGTGTATTTTTACCACACCACACCACAGCACACCATGCCATGCCATGCCTGTGGTGGAGGCTTGTATTGCTCGGATGGCTTTTCAGCGAAGAAGAATTTTCGGGAGTGGAAAGTTAAATGGATACCTTTGAATAATAATGCTGACTATGATAATAATGATGTTATGTTAAGGATGCATAAAAATTCGACATTGTGTCGCTTGCCTTGACGATGATCATCGTATTGGCGGTTCAAAGAACCGCACATTCCATCAAACTCATGTGAATAGACCCGCAAGACATTGTGAATGGGAATAGACCCAACCACACATGCACAAGACGGTAGGTAGGTACACACAAAACGACACATGCACACAGCAGCGCCAGTATGAGGAGAGTGATTGTTACTATTTATGGCTTTAAGACTGATTTGAGACAAAATCACTGGTGTGACTGTGGGACTGATCTTCGCTCGAAGAAAGGAATGTGTAATGTTTGGAACCCAGAAGCCAGAGCTAGTCCATCGGGAGCAACAATATTGCAAGCTCGAGAGTGCGAGAAATTCGAAAATAATAATAAACCTATAAATCATTCGAAGAGCTGAAAGTCTAAAGGAATTTAACATATTTATTAGATTTTAAATTTAAATAATTGCACGGAGGGGATGAAGGAAAAACATTCCTCCGCTTTGTCACCGCGGAGGAACGCACGCGAAAAATAAATGTATATCAGAAAAGTGATAATATTAGGAAAAAAAGTGCTGTCATTGTGGAGAGGTCACAAGAAAACGCTCATCTGTGAAAATTTTCTATCTATCCACAGTCGGTCGACTCACCGTGTTGGTAGATTATATTTATTTTTGTATTATTTTTCTTTTCTTATTGCTTATTGCCAGTGCCAGTGGTGGTGCTTGGTGGCGTGGTATGGTGCTTGTGTAGCTATTTTCACCCTTATGTCTTTTAAGTGTTTTATGTTGTTAATATTTTAATATTATTTTTATTTGTCGTTGCGATTATTTATAGATTCGCAGATCAACACACTTGTTGAAAAAATATTTTAGCAATTTTAGGTGAACACATGCACACACAATGGCAGGCAAGTGGATTTATTTATACTTCGCTCAGACTCGTTTATTAGGTAACGAAGAATACTGTTTACGATGCATATATTGGACGAATGTTCACTTAAATGAGAACGAATAGCGAGCGAAAGTACCAATAAATTGTATGCTTTACAGATTGACACTCTTGAGCTGAAGAGGAGATCGCTGAAAACTACCAGAAATGTTTGATCTTTTGTTTTTGTTTTAGTTTGTTTGGTTTTTCCTTATTTTCTGTATCATCAGTGAGGAATTCAATTTATCAGTGCTTCTAGCGTCTATAAACAATCTGTCTGTTTCAAGGCAATTTGATGTGAGTACGGCTAGATACTGCATATCATATGGGATATGAACAGGCACGTAAACACACGACATTCTAAAATTAAACAGGCGATGTGTATACCCACTCATTGGGCGCACGAATGCGTCTGCATATGTTCGGCGATGTCAATCGCAATTTGATTTAATCAAAAAACGTACGTGGAAGAGCAGAAAATTCAAAATGTACATCTTCAAAAATTATGATCGTCAGCGAATACTCAAGAACAGCCCAAAAGCAGAACTGTCAATTAAGAAGACAGAAAAACAGGTATATTCCGCTGACAATCTTTAATGAGTTCCAGCAGTGCAAATCAAACAAATTACTGTGTGAGAAAAGCAGACATCATTCCTTGACCCATGCAAGTCCATTCGAGTCGATTCCACTCCCTGTTGATAGTGAATTGGAACTTAAGGAGGCGACACACCTTTTATTCATTCCATTCACCATACAAATTCCACTCCATTGCTTTGCACTGGGTTGACACACACGAAAAGAATACACAGGTACACCTAATGACACAGTCTTCAGAGCACGATTAAAAGAGAATTGCCATCACCCAGCCATGTCCTGTGACCACAACCTGCCCATCATCACCTCCAGCGACTTTGCTTGTTATTAAGTTTTCGCTGACACAAAAGTCGACCACAGCTACATTCTCTGTTTGCTCGGATGAGAATCCCCGATGGAAAACTGACATTTTCTTTCATAATTTTCGCCTTTTCTCTTCCATGGTTTTCTTAAGGATGAGCAAAGGCAAAAGCAAGAAAAAACAAAAAGAGTCTACCATTATACTCAGGAGATTAATGTAGACCGTTCATAATTAGACAACCTGCCAAAAGGTTTACTCCACCTCCTACTGCTCCTCCTCCATCCAATTCATTTTCATTTTGAATGGAAGGGGAAAGTCGGATTCTCGCGAGCGACTCCAGCTCAAAGGCCAACCGGATTTCAATTACAAAACTTATCTCGGGTAAATTGAGATAAACAAGAAAAAAAATCAACAACAAATACAAACACTTAATCACTGAAAATATTCAACAAGAGAGAGAACATTGTTTAAACAAGTGATAACGCTTCTGTAGTCTATGTCCCCCAACTAACTTTAATTCAATCTTCTTTTTTTTTGCTTGCAAACAATGCCCTTGTTTTCGGTTCCTAATTGCCACCGCATACACAAATACAGACGCACACACTTACGATTGCCTTTACGTTCACGAGGCAATAGTTTGAATATCAATTTAAAGAGTGGAATCAATATTTTATGCAACACGGGGCGCATGATTGTGTCGACGACGACGACACGGGGTAGAAAGAAGACAACTTAATGACCACGGAAACATCTAATAGGATTCAACTGATTAATTCACCTCTTCCAGTGGACGATGAAAAAGCGACAAATTTCGTATATTCACTCTGTTGAATTGATTCATGCAGCCGCCGCGTCCTTACATCCCTAAATCAAGGCTCCAATTAGCATTCAGTTTTCGACGGTTTCAAATATTGATTCGTACAATTTCGAAGGCTTCATTTTTATGCCTTTCCTCTCTGTTCCTAATTAAAGGACGATATCGCATATCATTTTCATTTCAGAGGTCGAGTTAGCTTCGAGTGGGCGATGCCGTAATGACGGGGTGAATCTGAAAAGGAAGTCATATTTGGCTCAAGTATGATTTTTCAAATTCTCAAGCGACAAGGCTGTAAGTGGAATGAAAATAATTCTATGAAGTCTCTTGCATTGTTGACGACAACATCACTGCCTTCAATAAGTGTCTGGAACAACGAGCACATGCATAATAAATATAAAACCGAACCTCCTTTCAGGACAATATGGAGGTTGTATACCGTTCATATGGAGACGCAATCATCAGCTACTGTTATCTCTTTTATTTACTATCACACGGGGCAAATCCGTGCTGCAATTAGACTGAGCACAGCACCAGGTAGTGCTCGTTTTAATGCCAATGTGGCGCAAATCTTTACTAAGGAGTCACAATTAGATTAGATAAACAATTTGTGAGCGATTTTATTTCAGTTATCACACTCGGCGAGAATGTGCTCGCGGTGGAGCCTCACCTAGCCTTACACATTTCAAATGCATGACCTCTGCCAAATTGAGAGTATAAATCCAATTTTAAAACTTTTATTCGTTTCGCCAAAGCGAAGGATTGTTCGCAAACATATGTTAGTTGGAAATTTGCATAATAACTCGGCGTGTGAAAGGTGAAAATGTGTACATCACAGAGGCCAGAAGAAAAGCGCAAGCAAATGTTTATTCAACTTTAATAGCCGCAACAGGGTTCTATAGCTCTGCGTAACTCACTGATGACGTTCACTCATTCATCGTGTATTACATCACCGGCAGGTAGTGGAACTTCCGCACTCAAAGGGCATCCTCCCAAGGAAACTAACTGAAAAGCAGAACTTTGTTATTTCCATTGAAAAATTCAACAAGAAAATGTGAAAATCACTTTCCTTCCTCTATGAGGAAACCCACTCTTGATTGTTTCGAAAGTAACATTCATCCTTTCAGGACTTGCTGGAAGGGTAGGTGAGTGTGAGGACAGGGACCAAGACTTTCAAGAGTAACATGGTCAGTGAATGGACAGCCATTGATTCCCTTTTAAGAGAAAATCGACTTATGGTAAGAAAACACTTTGCATTCATCTAGAAACTCATGCGAAACATTGAACTTGCAGGCTTTGCGTTTCATGTAGCAATATGCCACACAAACCACCCAAGATCGCCTATACACCTATGGGTTAATTAAACCATCTCAAAAAGCCACCTCAGACTTGTCTCAGGTCAGACAAAATGCATGCCGACTTGCATCAAAGCGATTAAAACAGCGGGCAGTGTTTAAAAAAAAATAAATGTAAATACATGACTGTTCAGCCAATGAGTAAGTGTGTAAGGTGATTGTGATTAAATGGAGTACGTATACATACATGCATAGAGGCATAAAAAGAACAACAATTACCTGCTAAGTTTAATTTTGCTGGACATTTTATTGCTGCTACTCGGTTGTTTGGTGTTGATTGGTGTTTGATTTCGGGTTGACAATTGTTGCTCTTCTCCTATTGCCTCTCTTCCTCAACCTCTCTACCTCTCAATCTCTCGCTCTCGCTCTCCACAATATTTCTCTTTCGCTTTGTCTAAGTTCATATACACAGATGAGATTTGATACTATGCTATGATGATGATTATTATTATTTAGTTTCTTTCTTTATATTGTTTTGGAAGTGATATTGTTATAATTATGATGGTAATGAATATGTATCGTAAGGGGTAGGAGAACGACGACGACGAAAACTCTGATTGTGATGTTCTTTTCAGTTGCTAATGATACAATTTTGTTTAACACACATTACTTTGTTTTGTATTTATATTTATATATATATTTTGTTTTTGTTTTTCTGGTTAAATGATGACAACAACAACGTTTCTTACACATTTTTTATACTATAAATTACTGCATGACTTTTTGTTTGTTGCGTGTGAGTAGAAAAATTTAAAATTCAGCAAACTCCTTGGCGCATTTTTCAGTACTACTGATTCGCAGTACCTCCTCCTCGTAATCATCGAAATTACTAGTGTCTCCTGGTCCCTTACATCTGGGTATAAAAGGCGCCTCGATCTTTTTCTGGAATATGGCAATCCAATCTGTTGATGCGAACCACTTCTGGTTCTTGATGTCATTTACACCCGCTTTTAGATTGCCATAGCGCTTGGTAAGATCTACCTGCAGCAGATTACGTAGTAGATCCTTAAGGTCTGAACCGAAATGCGATGGGAAGCGCACTTTGCCGGAGACAATCTTTTCATAGATTTGAATCGGTTGATCAGCGAAGAACGGAGGATATCCAGCTGCCATTTCATAAACTAGAACACCCAACGCCCACCAGTCGACGGCTTTGTTATAGCCCTTGCTCAGAATTATTTCGGGTGCTAGATATTCTGGAGTACCGCATAGTGTCCATGTCCGGCCTTTTACACGCTTGGCGAAACCGAAATCTGTTACTTTCAGATAGCCTTGTGAGTCTATGAGAAGATTCTCCGGTTTCAAGTCCCGATAGATAAGATCCAGATAGTGAAGATACTCGAAAGCGAGCACAATTTGTGCGGCATAGAAACGAGAATGTGGCTCTGAAAATCGACCAACCTTGCGTAGGTGTGAGAACATCTCACCGCCTGGTACATATTCGAGCACCATATACAAATTCGAATTATCCTTAAAATGATATCGCAAGCTAACCAAAAACGGGAACGATATTGCTTGTAGAATGCGTTTCTCATTGAGAGTGTGCTCGACCTGCTTCAATTTAACAACTTTCTGCTTGTCAAGGATCTTCATGGCATAGTAATCTTTGGTTGGTTTATGTTGAACTATCATGACTCTACCAAATGAACCGGTACCAAGAGTTTTGATTCTCTCAAAATCGTCTAATGCCGCAGTGTTAGTTGGGTTGCGACGCCACTTGTCCTCGAATTCCTCTTTGGCTTGCTCAAGGAACTCTTTGACAGTTTCGGCGGCATCCACCTTTTTATTAGAGGTTGTGGCGTTGTTACCCATTTTTGATGTGGATGCAATGGAAGAAGACGATGCTAAGGGAACTAGCGATGACAATTGTTTTTTGAGATTATCCTTTGATGATGATGACGATGTTGCTGCGTTGGCCCCTGCTGCTCCCGCTCCTGCTCCTGCACCTGTTCCTATCACCGATGCTGAAGTAGTGGATGATGGTGAAATGGAAGTGGACTGTGATGGTGAGTGATGATGATGGTGGTGATGTTTATGGTGAGGAGGTGAAGATGGTGATGGAATTGGTGAAGTTGAAGAGGTTTGAGCGGCTACGGCTCCCGACGGTTGCAAGTGATCTTCGATCGCGGCGTTGTTGTCCTTTACTGAGTCCAGGGTGTTAGCGATCTTTTTATTTTTTTGCTTTTTTAAAAATTGAAATATCGCTTTAGCAATTTTGACAGATTTTCACTTAACCGACTGTCGAAAAAAAGGAACTCTCGTCAACGCGAGAGACGGAACTTTGCTTTTTGCTTTTTTTTTATATACACTCACCACGTAATGCTGCTTTCGTAACAACGACGACTACGATATGTTTTCCAGTGAGAAAACAATCGGACACCACTGTATTAGTTTATTTAGATGTTAGTTTGTGAAAGCGGGTAATGAGAGATGAGGGCTGAAGTTGGTTAGTTGGATAAATCGAGGAATTAAACTTTTATCACACAATTGAACACAATTTTTTTCACTTTATTCTTCTATATCAGTGATTTCGTAATCACTTCGCTTTTAACTCTTATTGCACGATAGCTGTTTCGCGGAATTTTCCTTTAAATCGAAACAAATCTTGCAGAAATTCCGTTTTATTTGCACTTTTATAGGGTTGGAAGCAGAATACCAGCAGAAAAATCAATTGTTTGCACTTCTCTCTACTACAGCGAAACTGAACTGAACTTTTTTCTATTTTCTATCATTTGCACACGATTCAATAAGAGATCCTGCGAACTGGCATTCCTTTTTCTCAAGCGAACATAACAAATTTCGTGTTCTATACAACTGGTTTGGACATATTTTCTTTATTAATTTCACGAAATATTTTCTGACAGGATGCTAGTAGTGCCCCAGAGGTCAGTGGTACACAATTTTTTCTCGTTTCGTTTCTTTACGCGAATTTATTTCTTTCTCGCACGGGTCGCATGGCCTTTTTGCTGCCGTAATAATTTGTTGTTTATTCTCGCAGCGCACAGAAAAATATTGTGAAATATATTTTGTTTTGTTTTTACACTGCTTTTGCAAAGAAGAAATATTCAATGAACCCGCATCCGTACGACCGAGCTACTTTGCAAAATGGCGATCCGTATGAAGAAAATTTTCCTATGATAAAAAGAGAGGAATACAATTTTTTTGTACATATCTCCTTATTGGTATAGAAATAGTTGGTTGGTACACCTGTTCTTCGGTAGTAACAAGTTGCACATTGCAAAAAAGAATACTCTCCAACAGGTGGAGCTGCTGCCAAGTGAGAGAAAATGGGTGAGACTTCAAATGCATCGATTTTCAAAAACATAGATATATTTTTAAGGAGATTTGATAACCATTTTCGTTTATTCAGTGTTCAAAAAGTTAAAAAGTGATTTTATATATTACTTATGAATATAAAGGATTCTCCGAATCGCGACTTTGTGGCTGAATGCACATATTAACAATTGACGGCTGAATGCCTGTCAAAAGCACGCATGGCCGGTGACACTTGATTTGTCACAATTGGAAACGCGCGTGGTGTTTCAAACGTTTATTTCAGAAAGTGATTTTGTTCTGCCCTCAGTGAAGCAATTAGCAGAGAGGTTGCATTTAATTTAAAAAAAATACAAATCCTAAATATCATCTTATAAATCACAATGGTATGTACATGGCAAATAGATTCAAATGCTTTACTCAGAAGTGGCTTTATTTTTAGACTGAAGAAGTGAACCCGAAAGCATTCCCCTTGGCTGATGCTCAGCTTACGACCAAGATCATGAACCTGCTGCAGCAGGCTCTGAACTATAATCAATTGCGAAAGGGAGCAAATGAAGCTACAAAGACTTTGAATCGCGGTCTGGCTGATATTATCGTAATGGCTGCTGACGCCGAACCCATTGAGATCCTTTTACATTTGCCATTGCTTTGTGAGGACAAGAATGTCCCCTACGTGTTTGTTCGCTCAAAACAGGCATTGGGAAGAGCATGTGGAGTGTCAAGGCCAATAGTAGCATGCTCAGTTACTACTAATGAGGGTTCTCAGTTGAAATCCCAGATAACTTCTATTCAACAGGAAATTGAAAGGCTTTTAGTTTAAGATGAACTGTACAAATTTTCTATTAACGTTTTTTTTTATTAAGAATCATTTAAATAAATGAATCAAATGTCTCCAAATTAGTGTATAAATTGTGTTTGACTACATGTGGAAATTCACGAGGAATATACAATTCCAACAACTTCAACGCCAGTTCTAATATATTCTATTAACTGGGTTATCGACTTCTTAATGTTCGTAGACTTATTTCAATAAATAAAAACAAGCGTTTCATTATACATATACAAATAATGTGGACGACTTGGTTTTAAAAAAGAAATCTGCCCATGCAAAATAATAAATGACAAATTCGCGGCTGAACGATTCCACCCTTAGGCCATTTTAATTACTTGGCAATACAAGTCAGCTGTCAATGTCATAATTACAGTTACTTCGTGGTGTGTACCGTGGTCGTTGATTTTGGGGTATGATTTGTTTATTAAGGAGAAAAAATGATATTGTCGCGAAACTATTTGGGAAGTACACAGATTAAATGCAAGTGACAAATCGCTAACAAACAATCGTCAAAATGAAGTTAGTTAATAGAAACATAGATAAAGCGAATCAAGGGTAAGTGTATATTTTCCAAATATTTGGCAAGAAAATCTTGTCATTGAATTTTAAGGTTATCATATTCTTACTACAATATTGAATTCATTTTCAGGACGGTGGTTTTGATCCCAGATGATCCCGAAGATATGTGGCATGCATATAATCTGATAACAGAAGGGGACTGTGTCCGAAGCACAACAATACGAAAGGTTTGCACTTGTAATTTGATTTAAAATGTGTTTACTAACTTCAAGGTTGCAGGTTCAAAATGAGACAGCAACTGGTTCCTCAACCAGCAGTCGAGTTCGAACAACATTAACCATACGGGTGGAGTCCATAGACTTTGACACACAGGCCTGTGTCCTACGTCTGAAAGGACGTAACATTGAAGAAAATCAATATGTGAAGGTGAGTAAACTGGTTCCTTTGTTTCGCCAAAATTTTGACATATTGATTCATCTATTTGCAGATGGGTGCATATCACACGCTCGACTTAGAATTGAATCGAAAATTTGAACTACGCAAGCCAGAATGGGATACGATTGCCTTGGAGCGCATTGACATGGCATGTGCATTACAGTCAGCCGACGTAGCGGCTGTGGTAATGCAGGAGGGATTAGCACACGTTTGCTGGATTACGGCCAGCATGACGTTGGTGCGCAGTAAAATCGAGGTTTCTATACCTCGAAAGCGCAGGGGCTACGTTCAGCAACACGAAAAGGGCTTGGCGAAGTTTTATGAATCTGTGATGCAAGGAATTTTGCGACACGTCGACTTTGAAGTAGTTAAATGTGTTCTCATTGCCTCCCCGGGCTTTGTCCGTGACCAATTTTACGAATACATGTTTCAACAAGCTGTGAATTCAGACATTAAGGTTAGCATTGAGACTCAGAAGATGCATTTTTCGGAAATGATGTGATTTTTTTTTTCAGGTTCTTTTAGACAATAAAAGCAAATTCATGCTGGTGCATTCATCCTCAGGTTTTAAACACTCACTAAAAGGTAAACCAATCGTATGAATAAAACTTGATTTAGCGCTAATGTGCGTTCTTGGTTTTTACAGAGGTCCTGCAAGAACCCGCCGTGATTGCGAAAATATCAGACACTAAGGCAGCTGGCGAGGTAAAGGCTCTGGAGCAGTTCTATCAAACACTGCAAACTGAACCTGCTAAGGCATTTTATGGAAAGAAACACATTCAACAAGCTGCTGACGCAATGGCTATTGAAACGCTGCTTATCTCTGACAATCTTTTCCGGTGAGTATTTTTAAAGTTACTCTTTCGAGTCACTGACAATGCTCAAAGAGTATTCCTGTCAAGAAAAAGCTTCTCAACTTCGCCGTTCGGTGTCGGCATTAAACTGTAGGTCCCTTCCCCTCGTGAAAGAACAGTAGCACGCACAACACGAGTGGTTGCTGAGAAGCTAGGCCCAGGTCCGTCTCGGACTGTAGCGTCACCCATATTATATTAATATATTATTTTTAAAGTTATGTCGGCGAAGATCTGAGTGAAGAAGTACCCACGTGGCTATTAATAGGTGATCAACTTTGATACATTTTTAGGAATACGGCAATCTGACATCCATCTCTCGATTCACTTCGGTTTTCTACTCGTACCTCCACTTATGAGTTCATATCCGATACACCTTTTAATTGCTTTCCCGTTGTCTAACATAACCGTCAGTAATTCAGTGTGGATTTCATGGTTGAAGAGAAGCACTTAACCATAAAAGAAAGATAGCGAGCACTCACACTTTGCAATTTCGCCGGTTAAAGAACCTTCAACTTGCGTCCGAGAATGTAACCGATGTGCTCCAATTTCCCCACCATATCAGCATTGACTGTCGATCAAGGTTGTGTGCACTTGTGCGTTGTCTATCACTTGGTTTTTCATTTTTCTTTTCTGCTTGCAAATACATCGTTAGACAGCTCATATGTAGAGCGTTGACCATATCAGTAGTAAGTAACTAATTTGTATGCCACAACTGCAAGCGCGTATCAATTGCGCACAAACGAAAATTCCACATACCAAAACGTTTAGAAAATATTTAAAATAATTTATTAAGCTTATTTACAAAGTCTTATGATGATATACATATACGTACTACCCACACGGGCAGTCCTTAGCGGATAAGCTCGATGTATATAAATATACTGCACATACTGATGAACTTTCTCGATGAAGACGCTTTCGATGAGTCAAAGGTTTTATCAGCCAACTCACTGTTTTCAATCACCGGATCTCAGGCTTGTGAATTGTGTCACTGAGTCTATTGTGTCTTGACGTGTCACTTTGCTTGGCGTTTTTTTGTCTTGAAATATCCTTTGGTGCACTCGCTGTTGCATTCATCAGCTTGTCATAGTAATCGGAGAGGGTTTCTCTTCTGGGCAGCAGTCTTCTCTTGGAGGACGTTTTGTTCTTGTGGTGGCTAAAGTTGGCACAGGGGAAGCAAATTTCGTGGATTTTAGAGGGGTAACTCTTCCCCATGGTCACTTGGGGGTAGCCACACTCCGAAATAAAATAATCCGGTTCAAGATGCATGGCGAGAGTCTGAAAAGAAATAGGTATTTAGTATGGAGATATAAAACTCATAGTCAGCATCATGAAGTAGTTTTTTTCTTTTCCATTCAAATCTCACAAGCGCTTGGTTTAGAATCTATTGCGTAAGACAGCTCCATTACATACCAGGTAGTCAGAACATACCCATCGATGGAAACCAGGATAGTGGGCGCTGTTTTCCTCTTACGGAAAGTGGAATGATTAAATAAATCCTCAAGCCATCGCAGAAGCAAACTCCTACACCCTGTTGCGTCAAGCTCAGCACACATGTTCGTGCATCTTTTTACCGAGGCGTAGTGCACCATATGACTTATCCGGACTGTAATCATATGTAACAGAAACTACCTATCCGCTCATCACTCTAAAAATTGTTTTCTGTAAACAACACACTTCCCACAACCATAAGCCATTGGAAAAGTCTAAATCGCCTTTAGGTCTGCGTCTGACGAAACACTGCCCATCAAGGAGGAAATGAAAGAATGTCAACTAATGAGAAAGGATTACAAAAACAAACTGTATCTGTCAGTCAACGTAGGCCTACGTTGCAGCTACCAGAGGTGCGAAATCTGAGCCGGTTACACCGGGGGGAAAACAACTCAAATGAGAAAGTTGTTGGGTATCAGGTTTACAAACTGGTTATCCGACGTTGGAAGTGCATAGCCGATTAAAGTTGGAGCGAGTGAGGCGACCTTTTAAATGAACTCTTGCTACTTATCTCTGGTTTCAAAAGAAATCCCCTCACCGCCACTAGGTTTACATGGCAAACGTACTGGAACGTGAAATCAATCAAATGCAGTTATATAAGACAAACTATTGGATTCTTGAACAAGTGTACATCTCTTATCGCGCCGGCAGCTTGGTTTATCAGTGAAAGAATTTCAAGCATGTGTATACGTCGAAATGCTAATCGAACTGTGATTAAGGGCTCAATACATGTGAGAACACACTTGTAAATTCCAGTGCGTGAGTTCATATTTTTCGATTTCTTTTCGTGTCCGACGTATTTTCTTGAATACCGACGCCTCGTTATTAATTGACTTGAGGACAAACAAAACGAAGTTAAATAAACGACTGAATTATTTATTAAAATAAACTTTAAAATGAAGATCCCAACCCACAGGAACATGAATGGCTCCAGTCGAACACCAATAAAGGGTTCTATTAATAAAACCTTTTCCGTTGAATCAGTCTGGACAGCGTCAGTCACAACCTTATTAATTTCCTTCCTCACTCGACACAACTCAGTTTTGTAATCGCCTCGATCAGGCGTAAGTAAGGGTTATTTTTTGTCACGACAACAGTCGTGTTCTGATTTCGCATAACACTCGAC
The DNA here is from genome assembly GCA_964034865.1 of Eristalis intricaria. Taxonomy (NCBI): domain Eukaryota; kingdom Metazoa; phylum Arthropoda; class Insecta; order Diptera; family Syrphidae; genus Eristalis; species Eristalis intricaria. Next base: position 490,009 of record OZ035877.1, on the reverse strand, counting down.
ACACAATTCCCAGTTTTCTCCCATCCACAGTCTGCTCATTGCATTGGCTTTACAATCAATAAATGTCTTCGGAAGCGAGTGAATACAATATGAATAGATTTTAATTCGCAGGTCGATAGTCATCACTTAACAACTTGCGCAATTCTATTGAAATGTATGCAGTCTCTATGTATAACACTGAGTTAGTCTTGTGACATTACCTTAACAAATTCCAATGTAGCTCCTGCTGATGGTTCCACTTTCACTTTGCTGGCGTTATAGCACTGATTCGTCGTGCTATAAATTCCCGGACATTAAATCTGACACAACCGCCTTCGCTTCAAGCACGAATAAGACTGAGGAGAATGTCGGCATTTTCTTCAACCACCAGTTTGACTGATCGTTAAGATGTTTTTTTTTTATTGAATTTTTATTGTTGTGTTCTCTTAAGGTGATCGTTTCTTGGCATTCACAAGTGCATTGTTTTGTAGTTTTGAATGATTTCGTATCTCATGATGATTTTGATTTTGTTTTCTATTGTGTTGTTCTTGGAAGTTGGAGGGTGGATTGTCGACAGTTCCGATTGTTGTGAATGTGTACAAGAATGTCTCTCTGTGTACAGCATACACAAGCGGAAGCGTAAGAAAAAACAAACGGAGCACATTTTTTTGTTTTCAAAGAGTGCGTTCTCTTTGCTGGTGATTCTTACATGTTTCGTGCGAATGTTAAAGGTGCGGGTTTAATTAAATATGCCAATGGTTGCTCGTCGGGCTATAAAAAACCATATTTGGATACATGTTTATGTTATGTTGCTGATCTGCAACAGGCTTGAGGAATGGAAAACCCGCGACACAATAAACATAAGCGACTCTGTGCATGTATACAAAATGTCAAGGTTCTTGACCTTGAAAGTTCTCTTTCTGTAAAGGTTTGCGCGTGAAGAGAAGTCGTTAAAGTCATTCTGCTTACGTTGAATGGTGTCTTAAAAGTCAATTGATTACGCATAAGAATTTCAACTTCGGCTTAGAAGTGATTTCGTTGTGCGATGTTGGTAGTTTTGTCGAATTTTAGGGAAGTTGAGTGGAAAATGTAATTCCATTGATGGTGTGCGTACAAGCTAATACACATCTGATCAGATTTTTTCCACCATGCATGTTTAAACAAATCTTCTTTATTTTTGCGTTTGATCCCATTTTAGCTGTCATGATATCAGTCAAAGGAAAGAGTACGTTGCGTTGGTGGAGTCAGTCAGGGACGCCGGGGGAGAAGTTAAAATATTTTCCAGCATGCACATCTCAGGAGAACGTAAGTACAAATCAAAACATCATATTATTTCCTCGAATGCATATCAATGCAAATTGAATACGTTCTGCGCGGTATTTCACCTAATGGGTGACTAACTATAGATTCACGTGTGTCCGTCCCGGCCGTATGAGAGCCGCATCACTGATGACTCATACATCTCACGTTCCCAGTGTGCACACAGGGATTTCCTCATTTAATATAACAATTTTAGAACTCTATTCCGTAAAGAAAATATAAACATTGGCATCCAGCCCAAGAGATCGTCACGATGTTCCTTTTTAACATGACATGCATGTACCTTTGTGCATTTCAACACACTTTCTCGTTTGTGGCAGACTGCGAGGACACACAGCGTGAATCTATTTTTAACAATGCACACTGCTCGCATGAGGCGCAAACAAATCCAATGAGGTCAATAAACAGTGTTCACTGCCGCACTGCAACTGTTGCTGGTCCTCGACGAGGAAGGGTCGCGATTATTTAAATCATAGTTTGGCTGAATCCATTCATAAAATGTTATTATATTTCATTTATTTCAGAGCTATCGCAACTAACTGGAATTGCTGCAATTTTACGTTTCCCGATGCCCGAACTGGAAGATAGTGATGCCGAAGGAGGAGATGATGATTCAGACTCTGATTAGAGGAATCGCAGGGTTCTAAAAAATATGTCTTTTATCGTATAGTCTAAGGGATAGGTAGCAAACGTACGCAAGAAATAATTCTAGCCTTAAATACCTAAATAAATTAAACAAATCAAATCCCCCCATTTTATTGCGCTCTTCAGTTTTTTTTGTTTTGTTTTTGTATGTTACCTAGTAGATTCGGTTATGCATGCTCTTAAGCATCAACATTTTTAGAGTAAGACAATTTAAAACTTATTGCGCAAAGTTTACCCGTTTGGCGCTCGTTGTTTTGTGACCTAATTTCGTTTTTTTGTGCGCGCCTGACGAGTGTAATGATGCCTTCTGTGTATATAATGTTCTTTGAGTCAAATGATGTTCCTTTTATCATCAGGTTAAATGTGAATACATATTATTATGTTAAGAAACTGAAAGACCACTGACTAAAAATGCAAAAGTATATTGAAATGAAAACAAAGGATTTAACCGTTCATATGCCAAGGTACACAATTTTATTGAAATAAAAGATTCAAAATTAACTAACAAAAATCTAAGCTGAATTCACGCGTTTCGATTTCTTGTTTGCTTTCTTGGTCAACTTTTCAGTGTTGTCGATCTGCTTCCGCTTCTTCTTAAGCAGCCACTGTTCCTTGTCTTTGTCTTGTTTCTCGCGAATCAACTTCCTGAATAGATTTCTGTGTCGTGGCTTGACCATGCGCGCCTTCAGACGATGCTCCTCGACTTCGGTCTTGTGAAGCATACGTTTGCTTTCCTTGTGCAGTTTTCCCGACTGAACTGCCATGTTGCTTTTCTACAATGAACAGAAAAATAAATAAAGATTCTATCGAGTTAGTTCCTTGTGAACTTACTTCTTCCAGGCGTTTTCGTTCTTTATCATCAACTTCGTCGTCTTCATCGGCGGATTCGTCTTCGTAGCCATCCTCCTCATTGTCGTCGCCCTCGTTGCGCATATCTGCGTCAAACTCGGCCCTTTCCTCTTGATAAGCAAGTTGAAGCTGAGCATCGATCAAATTTTGATCATTATCTTCCTCGTTTTCTTCTTCATTATCATCAGCCTCCTCTTCACTTTGCTCTGAAAAACGAAGAAATCAGAATCAACTACCTTTCGGTTAACCAAACTTGTTAAGACCTACCATGAGTTTCAATTAAAGATGGGTCCAGGAGAGCCTTCTCTTCAGGTGGTATGTATGTATCACGTTTAGAGTCAACAAATGGCGACAAGTGCGGGGGCAGGTCAACACCAATGAAATATTTGTTTGTGGGAAGAAGTGAACGCTGATTTACACTGTCGAACACCCATTGCGGCTGAATGTAGTCACGTGATATGTACTGCTGCGCCAACGTGGGCCTGTCAACGATTTGATGAGTGATGGTTTCATCGCTCTCCTCGAACGTGGCACCGGGAAAGACTGTTTTATCCCAGGAAACACTTCCCCCGAATGAACGAATAAGTATAACGAGAGGTTCACGTGGAACTTCCCTGCCGATGAAGAACTTCAGACCTTTGAACAGGGTTTTGAGTTTACGAATCTCTGCGGCTTCTTCTTTCATCTTCAGTACTCTCTTTGAATCACCGTCTTGTTGCAATAGCTCCAAATCGATCTCATTGTCTTCTTCCTCTTCTTGCAACTTATCAGTTCTCATCAACTCGTAATTCAATGCGGCGATACGATCTGAGACAAATGAATTTTCATCCTTTATCGTGTCATCGCTGTCGGTTAACATGCCCTCTGGGAATTGAGGTGGATAAGCCATGTTGATGCTGTGGTAAAGGCGGAAGTTGGTGAAACCCAGCATGATTGTGTAAAATTCAACGAAAATCGACATCACTTTGAAGTCAACTTCGGTCTTGGAGTGCGGTTTGAAGGGGTAATAATGGGGAACGATCCAAGTAACTTTTTGTCCCTTAATGTCAGCTTGGAAATAGTATCCCTTGATAGAGATGAAGACTTTGCGGAGGGACTTAGACGCAATGATGTAGTGCAAGAACTCTACAGTCAAACGGCGACATAGTGCGGACTGTTCACGTGGAATTAGTCGCAGTGAAGGAAATGTACTGAAAAGGAACAGAAGCGTCAAGCAATCGTCCAGATCTTTTACGGCGTCAATGAAGGTTGGATAGCGTTCCTTGACAATGTGATCAATTTTAAGCTCGGGATATAAAGCAAGGCGACGTTTCAAGTTGCGGAAATCCTTTAGTGCTCGGTCGCGGCCTGATTTTTTGGCGAAAATCTGAGAGTTTTTATTGTAAAGTCAGATGAAACGTTTATTTAATGATGTGAGTTAAATTAATTTACCTTATAATCACGCAATGTCCACACGATGGGCTCGTGCAGAAGGAACCGAATATCCTTGGCGTGGTAGAGGACTTTGATTTCTGTGGAACCCTTCTGGGCTCTCCTTCTGTGCTTCGGTTCCCGGGGATAGACGCCTTTGATGATGCACAACCTCCGGAAGTCATTTAAAGTCAATTGAAGTTTCTTTAAGGCAGCCTTCCTGGTGATGTACTGAGCAGCCTCACCAGACTGATACTGTAAATGAAAAAAGTACAACACGTGTTGAGCATTAATTTTTGAATTGTTTAAACAAGTATTTACCTTCTTTGGACGACGCATCAGATGTTATTTTGTGAACAGACAATTTGTTGTACTTGAAAATCAAAACTAATTTTCGAAATGGAAAACGCACGTTGTTTTCCAGTTCGTTCACAAATGAAAGGAAAATGTCAAGAGTGACAGTGTTGTGTGCAGTGTTTTCTTTACTGTACATTTGCTGACAATGCGCTGAATACGATATCACAATGGCTGATTTGTGGATGGACAGTATATTTTTGATTTATTTTAAATATTTTACTGCGATGAATTTCAGGTAAGAACGAGTACATGGCCAAGCCATTTCCTTATGGACATCTGTTTGTTTAAAACTATATCCGATTTACCATAACGTGTGCTTCATATGCATTGAATACGATATCACAATGGCTGATTTGTGGATGGACAGTATATTTTTGATTTATTTTAAATATTTTACTGCGATGAATTTCAGGTAAGAACGAGTACATGGCCAAGCCATTTCCTTATGGACATCTGTTTGTTTAAAACTATATCCGATTTACCATAACGTGTGCTTCATATGAATTGGCAATTAACTGAATCACCAACTATACTGTACCAGCACGTATTTGACATTTCATGTTGTCAACTTCATACTGTACACAGGATCTAAAAATTTGCAGGTTTTCAAAACAAAGTGAAATTTATTGTATTGGGTTTCCCTTCTTGTTGCTTAGAAGGAGATAATTTATTAAAGTTATTATTTATAAGCATATTAAATGCTTTTCGGCATAATCTAAGTCCACAACACCACACACATAATCAAGGCAAACATGAGTAAACATACGTATACGACGGCGAATCTGTCCGATGTTCAGCTCAAAGAGCAAGGAAATCAAATGTTTTCTGCTCGAAAATTTGACGATGCTATTAATTGTTACAGTAAAGCAATCGTAAGTAGGAGTTTTTCACAATTTCCGCAAGTGCTAATTGAAGCAACCATATTTACTTAGAAAATCAATTGGACCACGTTGAATAGAAATCAATAAGTAGATTACATAGTACACATTTGTTTGATGGTAAATTCGATTATTGCAGATTAAAAATCCAACGAATGCCACATACTTTACGAATAGGGCCCTGTGCCATTTGAAGTTGAAACGCTGGGAACAATCATGTCAAGACTGTCGGCGTGCATTGGATATTGATCCGAATTTAGTTAAAGCACATTTCTTCTTGGGTCAATGTCTTATGGAATTGGAGATGTATGACGAAGCAATAAAACACCTGCAAAGGGGTATGTGCGAAGGTTTTGTCTGAAATAAGTCAGGTTCTTAGGTTTCGTTTGGTTCTATGTGTACTTCAAAAGCTTATGACCTTGCAAAGGAGCAAAAGCAAAATTTTGGCGATGACATTACTTCACAATTGCGATTGGCAAGAAAAAAACGATGGAACGTTCAAGAGGAGAAGCGCATTTGTCAAGAGATCGAATTGCAAACGTATTTAAATAGGTCTGTACTTTGTACGTACTAAGCGTGCACCGCGATTATAAATTGCTTCGTTTTTGCAGACTAATAAGAGAAGACATGGAGAACAGGTTGGCGAAGTTGAAGCTGGATGATGATATGAATGAAGATCATTTGAAGGAGAAACAGCAGGAAATCGAACAAGAATGCGTGAGTAACTTATTAGCAATTGAAAGAGAAGGTATTGAACTCAAAAGTAGTCGATGTACTTGGCTATGAATTTTGTATCTAAGATATACGATTTATGTTACGCGTGGTTTCATACTCCTGGTTATTTAATAGTAGTGTAATATTTGTACGTTGTCTCTAAGAGTCACGCTCGTGTTAACCATGAGTTCACTTTTGTGTTTTAGGACGATCACACTACTGCACTTAACGACTTATTCGCTAAAATGGATGATCGAAGGCGGGTATGTTAACCTTGAAAATTGTTCCAATGACAGCTCAATTCTAATGAAAAAAAAAACGATTTCAGAAACGTGATGTACCAGATTTTCTGTGCGGTAAAATAAGTTTTGAAATCCTTACGGACCCCGTGATAACACCATCAGGCATAACATACGAACGGAAGGATATCGAGGAGCATCTGCAGAGGGTCGGTCACTTTGATCCAGTCACCCGGGTAAAGCTCACACAGGATCAATTGATTCCAAATTTTTCCATGAAAGAAGTGGTGGACGTCTTTCTTGCCGAAAACGAATGGGCACTGGAGCTTTAGAAATCTAGTATTATAACACATTCATTAATTCGTGTACACCCAGCTCTGTCTTTCATAAACATTTGTAGCCACCATTGTCCCCATTTCTCTCCGAAATAATAATATCCGTATGGTTTTGAAAGTACATAACCAACATTTATTATATTTTCGTACGCCTAGCATGTGTTGTCCCAGAACATCGCTTCTTTCTTAATCCAAATGCCAATTGATGGGACAATAATATTGGTCCACATATGATGTTTGATTACTTGTATGTAAATATTGTTTGAAAACTAGAATTTATGAAGTTCTTTTTTTAGTAATAATTTAACAAAAGAAAAACTGTTCTTTACTTGATGAAACTAAGGCAAATATATACAATAAACTCTAGTGCATTTGTCCGATCTAAAATAATATTTAAACAAAAAAAATCAATTTTAGCGGGTCCTGGATGCGATATTGAAATAATGTGATTTGATTTTCGGTTAGGACATGATAATACTGCTTTCCGAATAAAATAAATACGTATTGTTTTTATTTTAATGTTATAAACAAAGCTGTTTTGATTTTGCGTGCTGTTGGTGAAGACGATGGGGTTTTTGGGAAGACAAACAACACTAACGATTCGTTTTAATTTGGTTTTATTCTTTTGATTCCGTTTACATATCTATTTTATGCCGGCAACGACTGCCAGCTTATATATATATAATTCATTTTTTTTTTTGACAACATAGGCTCGAATATCTATATACACTGCTTTGTTTTATTAATGGAATCAAACAAGCGCCTTCACATCAGTTTGTTTCTTTTTTTTTTATATTTCATATATATGTATGTATGTAGTGTATAATTTGTTAATGTTAGCTCACACGCATATATATATTATCCTACATATTTATATGTATATAAATATATTATATGAATATATATATATACACATACATATATATAAGTAGTTTTTGTTTAACTTAATACATGTACATAGACTGATTTATACATAATCATACCATTTCCCATTATACTTATATATTACTCTCTGTAATAACAAATAACATAGTTTTGTCTCTCATTTAAATTTAGATGAACGATATGTTTTTAAACGTAATAGCCTTAAAGTACAATTTATATCCCATTTATTAAAATAACAATTTACAGGATGTTCGTTTTACATTAGTTTTGGTTTTCATTTTATCATTATCTACTTAGGTTTATTATACACAATTCTCTTATCTTTACGTTACATTCAATGGCTCTGTTGTTGAGTAGATTTATTTGAGATTTTGAGTTCGTGTAGTATGGGTATGAAATTGCATGCAGACACTCGAAAGTACTCGACTTCCCTTTAAAATATAAAATATGCTTATTCTGCATCATCTATCAAGCAAAACATAGACACTTATGCCAAGAAGAGATTGTTCAATGCATTTATGTATAGGATTTATTGGGAACCTTCTAAAAAAAAAACAACCATCAACGCACAACACTGAACAACGTAAAGAAAAATACGATTTTTGTCTACAGGGTGGGGTTAGGCTTTAAGCTAGAACCGAAGAAGTTGAATTTTGCCTACAAATAATCTTGGCCAATTGCACAGTTTCACTTTCCCATCTGGAAGCGCCTCCAGTCTTACTGTGAACAACAGGCTGGAGAACTGAAAGTTTGCCTTAGTGCCGAGTTTAGTTTTAAGGTTAAATTTGTTTGGCTGACTAGGCGTTAGAGCATTCTAAAATGTTTGGCGTTCCAAGCAAATTTTCGGACCCTTCTTTCAATTGATATTCTGCGTACGGACTCCAGACGGGGACGTACACTCGATGGCCTTTAATATAGTTAAAGAAAAAGTTCTAAGATATATCACTCTATTGCCCTAGCTTAGCTGGACTTAAAAGCAGTTCGGGTTCGAATTTTAAAGCTGCAGCGGAAGGCATTGCCATTGTTGATGGCGGTACCAGTGTATTGCCAAGCAAAGTACTATTACTATTGCTACTACTAGCGGCTGTCGCTGTCGTTTGGTTTGTCTTCAAACGTGATGGCGTTTCTATGCTACCGCTTCCTGGCAGTGTTGTTGTTACCGTTTTCGGTGCAGACTGCAGCGTATTGCCAATTTCCATTATCTGACCGGGTAGAGTATTCTGCTGCTGTTGTAGCTGGTATTGTAACCCTATTGTCGGCGGCGCTGCTGCTGTGGTGGTTGACGCTGGTGAAATTGTATTGTGATCGCTACTGAATCCTACAGTACGAGTTGGTTTGTGTGGAGTCGACGGTGGTAAGTCGAAATTACTATTAATTGTTGGTTGAGACTGGACATGCAATGACATTGATTGTACTGCTGGCGATAGAAAATTCGAGGAGCTGGAAGGTAATGAAGGAGATGCTAATTTCGCGCTTGAAGTTGCTATTGACTGCGTTGGTTGTGGTGGAGGTGGTATTGTCACGGTCTCTGCGTTTGTGCATAATGTTGGCTTTATGGCCATAAGTGACGTCTCCATTAATAAATCACCGGATTCTGATGACGTTTGCGACTTTAGATGCTGCTTCTGCTGGAGTTGGTGCTGTTGATTGAGAGACATTCTTTGTCGAGATAACTTGCTTGCTGATCGTTCTAGTGGTGGTTTCTCGTTGACTCGACTGGAACTTGAGACGGGCACAATAACGCACATCGGCTCCTTCTCCTCGTCGTTGTCCTCTTCGTCGCTCATCTCACAGACTTTTTGTGTAGTTTCAAATTTCTTCATTTCCAATGGAGCTTCTAATAAATCAAGACAAAATCATTACGAGATGTGGATAACAAAAAAAAACAGAAACTACTTACCCATGGGCTTTTCGGGTTCTTTGATGATAGGAACTACTCGATTCATAGAAGGTTTCTGTTCGTTTTGCAGAAACAGAGATGTAGTTGCGATTTGCCGGAGTGCCTCCATGCCTTCGTTCAACATTTTGCTGTTACTCTTCTTGTGTGTTATGGGATATTTCTGTGAACGATTGCTGTTACTATTTGCGACTGCCAAGGATGAGTTTATTTTCAATTTACCTGTGTATGAGGACCTCTTGCAATTGAGACTCGTTTAGTCTCACCACGTAGCAGTGAAGTTGTATGGTCGGCGTCAACTTTGTTGCCTTGCTTTTTACGGGCTTTTTTGCTTGACGATATACAGTGCGATGGACATATACAAAATAATATCCGTAAAATGCAACATACTAAACCGATGCCTGCACAATTTTTATAGATTAGGGATACATGGAAGGTATATTTGTCAAAATTTGTACACACCTATTAGTGAAGGTCCTATAAGTCTTAATTCCACAGTTTTGAACCCCTTTTCTCCGGTTCCAACGAACGCTATAACTAATCCGAGCGCTATTGTTCCGAGGCCAACGTAGAGGAAGGCATTCGCAAATGTGCTAGGTCCCCTTAAAACGCCTAAGAAGTCTTCATCATCTGATGATCCACCAAGTGATGCATCCTGTATCTTTAAGGAATGAAATACACATGAACCCCATCACAAATATCCATTCCTACTTACTTCCGCAGTAAATTCTTGTTTGCATGCAATCTTCATAAGCTAGATACTTACTCGATTTCGTTTCACCCATCTCCGATGGCAGGCAGTTGGATTGTTGTCCTGGACGCTACAACGTCGACCGCGCTCCAGCCAAGCAGCTCGACCCTGTGCACACTGTTCGAAACAACATTAATAGAGTAGGTTATGTCAAGCAGAAAAGCAATAACACAGTAAAATGAAAAAGAAAACCGACAAAAAGAATAGAATATTTACGACTTCCGATGGCGAAACAAATGAAAAAAAAAAAAAATAGAAAAAACACATTCCTAAATTCCGTTACACAGGTTGGACACAAAAGAAAAACCATTAAAAAGGAAAACAAAGAAATTAACTTCGATGGAATGTAAAAAAAAATACGAAAACCAATGGTTTCCACATAATGTAAGGAACAGTAACAAAAATCGAAATAACGTGGAGCAGCATGCATGGATTGAACGTTCGAAAAAAGAGTAGAAAACATTAACATATTCGCATATCCAAACGACAAAAATGCAACATGCAACAGTTAAGGAAAAAGTGGCTAGCTTCTAACCCAAGCTATAGTAGGTATACACTTTAGGACTACGCAAGCTACGATAGTTTCAAAATAAGGTATATTACTCCTGCCTAGATGCAGGGATTTTCTTATCCAAATGAGTTAGAAGAAGATGACATACATATATCTCTAGTTGGAGGACAGTTGGAGGTTAAGGCATTAACCTCATCTGGTTTTTGGCAGTGATAAATAAAAATGAAGTGCTGGACGATGAAATGCCGCGGGTACTTGTGAACTTCCATGGATAAAGATTAAAAAAGAAAAAAAGAAACTTAAACAAAGCGTGTTTCCCAATACCACAACGGAATCAATTCGATTTTCACGCCAACAACCATCTCACCGCAAAAACCACACATCGCCTGAATTTGATTGAAATTCTTCTGCTGGAGGAAGTTACATAATAAACGTCGATTTTAACCATGACATATGCAGATTCAGCATTTCATGAGATGTCTATGGATGAACAGTATCTGGGGCTGAGGGTGCTCGCTACCGTTTCCGGTGGTCTGGTGTTTCCAACCACATTTCGGATTTCTTTGTGAGATTGGTGGAAAGATTGCTTCACTTGAATGTGCGTGGGGTTTGTTTAGCTCCGACGTGGACAATTTTGGTTAGGTTAGGTATGCTCGTGTATGCATATTTTCATACACCTGTACGCCATTTGAATTAGATGGCATGTAGAGTCTGGAGACTCAACTGACTGTTGCCGAGAAAAAAGAATCCTTTCACAACCGATAAAAAGGCTTAACCTTAACCTTAAAATGTAAGCCAGTCCAAACAGAAATGTAAAGAAAATCACAAAAATGGTGTTTCTTCTTGAGGCGTATGTTGTATTCACTGAACGTTGTCCGTGCGAAAAGGCGGTGACATTAGAAGCCAGAAATTCAAAGTGTACCAGTAGTTTAGCTTGAAAAATGTGTCCCCTTAAGTGCTTGCTTGTGATTGAATGGAGGAGTGTGATTATGCAGGTATGTACATACATCGAGAAGTCTATAAATAAAAAAGTAATAAATGAAAACAAACATTTAAAAGACAACACAACGAAAATACAAAGAAATAAATCAAAAATGTTGCTGTTACACATGTGTACTCAAGAAGAATACACCCCTCATTTGGGGAATTCAAGACATGAAGGGAGCATCTAAATTACAAACTAATTTATTCCAGTCTTGTTCGAGGCTGCTCTGCTACGGAATATTCAAACATATTTGAATGGTTGCCGAATATATGCGAAAATTGAATCGCATCAACATTTCAATTTGTCTAACTCAGCACCTACGTGCTTCAGCTTTTCCCAAGTCTCCCAAGCACTCGTCGAGCTGAGCGTTTCATTTTCAGCTCACATTTCGTGCATCCTAACCAAACAACGACCTTCTAATTTACACCATTCTGCGTGTGGCTTAGTAAGTGTCTTCTTTGTTGTTTTGTTAAACCTTTAGACCACCCACAGGACTCCGAAATAACGCCAGAGGGCAAAAATCGATCTGCCCTTGAATGCGGGAGGTTGGTGGATAGCATTACCAGTAGTGTTTTGGAAAAAAAAATACCGCCTCCGTTATTTACCTTTGAGCCACGCAAATCTGCTATGCTTTCATAACATGTACTACTTACCGATGAGAATAAAAAATGCATGCATTGAGTGGAAGGAGTAGAATGGAACGCCCTTACTCTCGAGGGGGTTGGTTTGAAGAAATCAAATATCACGACAAGTAAGACATACAGAAAAATGTGGCAACTTAGTATGTCCCACCTTGTTGTCGTGCGAGGGCTTATGATGAATCAATCTTTCCGGTGGAAAAATGTTCTTTCCCACCACATAATTGGAATCACCAGAAATCATGCACCTGACGACTACTGGATCAGAATTTTCGGTTGGTCCTCAAAGTCTCTGAGAATACTGTTTGCATCAAGTGAAATGGAAGGTCACTCTCAGACCTATTGCTGGATCTCCTGACGGTAAAAGACATCGTCGAAGTAAGTATGTTCTCTTTGAATTTAAACAGTCAACCAATTCCCACATTAAATGCAGGCACATTTGTCTAGGTCGGCAGAGCAGGTCTGCTCCACTCGACTTATGCTAGAAGCATTCAACAAAAAAGTCAAACTAAATGTAAAAGAAACTCACACAAAGGTCCTTTTAAGGGCCACACAGAAAAGGTCCTTTTAAGGACCATAAAACTAAAAGATCCGTCTTAGGATCACACCCATACCCATTGCACACAAAAAGTTCTAAAAATGTCTCTAAAAAAACTCAATTCCCTTGCAAAAAACAGAATCCTTTACCGTTAGTCGAATCGTTAAGGACATGCTTCGTTCCACATGCGTTTCATAGGCCTGACTTAGGCCTTTCAGATGAGTCCCCAATTACTTTGGTCCGAACACTATTCACGGATTTTGTGGAAATGTTGACCTGAAAACCAGCTCGGCTGGGATTTTTGAAGTACTAGTCGCCCAGAAATTGTAGTAGGTATATTTTTTGCAAATTTGCAAACTTTAACATTGAATATCTCCGGAACGGGGCGACGCAGGGAAAAAGTAATGACGAGTGATTGTAGGTTATGACTTTGTCTTCAAGGCGCATGTATTTGTGTGTCGAAAAGTACCGTTATATGCGTTAAAATCGAGCATTAATGGGCAAAATTTGTACATTTTATGGTTTTTACTTGTTATCGATAAATGAATACAAGAGGAATGTGTGTTTTTTAAGGCGATGTCAGACTTATTGTTGTAATGTACTCCTTTCGAGTCAAAGTCAGTAAGAAAACATTAATGGCATCATTTTTGCAATTCCTGCTCAATTTCGACGCAAATAACGGTACTTTTGAAAACACGCAAACATGCGTCTTAAAGACGAAGTCGTAACCTACAATCCCTCATCATTACTTTTTACCTGCGACCCCCCGTTCCCGAGATATTCAATGTCGAAGATTGTCATTTTGCTAAAATATACCTACTACAATTTCTGGGCGACTAGTACTTCAGAAATCCCAGCCAAGCAAATTTCGCGACCAACATTTTCACAAAATCGACAACATCTCCGAGAATCTTGTTCGGACCAAGACAAATGACCACTCATCTGAAAGGTCATACTCAGACCTATGGTGGCGAGGTATGTCCTTGACAATTGGAATAACGGCAAAGGACTCATAAGGACCAAATGCAGTAAGTACATTTTTTAACTCAAAATTTAACCAAACCTCACATAAAATGCAGGCACATCTCCTGGGTCAGCAGTTGAAAAGTCTGCTCGACTCGACAGATGCCACAAGCCTTCGACAAACAGTAAACCCAAATGTAAAACAAACACCCACAAAGGGTCCTTTTCAGGACCACACCCGAAAGGTCCTTATTAGGACCACACACCCAGACGTCCTTCTCAGGATCAGACCCATATCCATTACCTACCACAAATTACATAAAAAACATGCCAATCAAAAAATTCAATTTCCATACAAAAATCCAGCCAAAACACCAGGCCACCAGAATCCCAGCAAAAGCAGCAGGTATACCCTCGAAAACAACTTGAAGTATGCAACGATTTTTGTCAAGTGTCACGATCATTTTCGGCCGAAAAGCCATTGCATACTTTAAGTTGCATTCGAGGGTATACCTAATAGCAGATATCCCTTAAAACTAAACTTTTGTCGCCTTTTTTCCTATTTTGACGCAAATAACTGGACTTCTAAAGGCGCGTGCTCTTGCGTCTTGAAGACGAAGTCATAACCTACAAACCCTCATCATTACTTTTTACCTGCGACCCCCCGTTCCCGAGATATTCAATGTCGAAGATTGTCATTTTGCTAAAATATACCTACTACAATTTCTGGGCGACTAGTACTTCAGAAATCCCAGCCAAGCAAATTTCGCGACCAACATTTTCACAAAATCGACAACATCTCCGAGAATCTTGTTCGGACCAAGACAAATGACCACTCATCTGAAAGGTCATACTCAGACCTATGGTGGCGAGGTATGTCCTTGACAATTGGAATAACGGTAAAGGACTCATAAGGACCAAATGCAGTAAGTACATTTTTTAACTCAAAAGTTAACCAAACCTCACATAAAATGCAGGCACATCTCCTGGGTCAGCAGTTGAAAAGTCTGCTCGACTCGACAGATGCCACAAGCCTTCGACAAACAGTAAACCCAAATGTAAAACAAACACACACACAAAGGGTCCTTTTCAGGATCACACCCAAAAGGTCCTTATTAGGACCACACACCCAGACGTCCTTCTCAGGATCAGACCCATATCCATTACCTACCACAAATTACATAAAAAAACATGCCAATCAAAAAATTCAATTTCCATACAAAAATCCAGCCAAAACACCAGGCCACCAGAATCCCAGCAAAAGCAGCAGGTATACCCTCGAAAACAACTTGAAGTATGCAACGATTTTTGTCAAGTGTCACGATCATTTTCGGCCGAAAAGCCATTGCATACTTTAAGTTGTATTCGAGGGTATACCTGATAGCAGATATCCCTAAAAACTAAACTTTTGTCGCCTTTTTTCCTATTTTGACGCAAATAACTGGACTTCTAAAGGCGCGTGCTCTTGCGTCTTGAAGACGAAGTCATAACCTACAAACCCTCATCATTACTTTTTACATGCGACCCCTCGTTCCCGAGATATTCAATGTCGAAGATTGTAATTTTGCTAAAATATACCTACTACAATTTCTGGGCGACTAATACTTCAGAAATCCCAGCCAAGCAAATTTAGCGACCAACATTTTCACAAAATCGACAACATCTCCGAGAATCTTGTTCGGACCAAGACAAATGACCACTCATCTGAAAGGTCATACTCAGACCTATGGTGGCGAGGTATGTCCTTGACAATTGGAATAACGGTAAAGGACTCATAAGGACCAAATGCAGTAAGTACATTTTTTAACTCAAAAGTTAACCAAACCTCACATAAAATGCAGGCACATCTCCTGGGTCAGCAGTTGAAAAGTCTGCTCGACTCGACAGATGCCACAAGCCTTCGACAAACAGTAAACCCAAATGTAAAACAAACACACACACAAAGGGTCCTTTTCAGGATCACACCCAAAAGGTCCTTATTAGGACCACACACCCAGACGTCCTTCTCAGGATCAGACCCATATCCATTACCTACCACAAATTACATAAAAAAACATGCCAAACAAAAAATTCAATTTCCATACAAAAATCCAGCCAAAACACCAGGCCACCAGAATCCCAGCAAAAGCAGCAGGTATACCCTCGAAAACAACTTGAAGTATGCAACGATTTTTGTCAAGTGTCACGATCATTTTCGGCCGAAAAGCCATTGCATACTTTAAGTTGCATTCGAGGGTATACCTGATAGCAGATATCCCTAAAAACTAAACTTTTGTCGCCTTTTTTCCTATTTTGACGCAAATAACTGGACTTCTAAAGGCGCGTGCTCTTTCGTCTTGAAGACGAAGTCATAACCTACAAACCCTCATCAGTACTTTTTACATGCGACCCCTCGATCCCGAGATATTCAATGTCGAAGATTGTAATTTTGCTAAAATATACCTACTACAATTTCTGGGCGACTAATACTTCAGAAATCCCAGCCAAGCAAATTTAGAGACCAACATTTTCACAAAATCGACAACATCTCCGAGAATCTTGTTCGGACCAAGACAAATGACCACTCATCTGAAAGGTCATACTCAGACCTATGGTGGCGAGGTATGTCCTTGACAATTGGAATAACGGTAAAGGACTCATAAGGACCAAATGCAGTAAGTACATTTTTTAACTCAAAATTTGACTAAACCTCACATAAAATGCAGGCACATCTCCTGGGTCAGCAGTTGAAAAGTCTGCTCGACTCGACAGATGCCACAAGCCTTCGACAAACAGTAAGCCCAAATGTAAAACAAACACACACAAAGGGTCCTTTTCAGGATCACACCCAAAAGGTCCTTATTAGGACCACACACCCAGACGTCCTTCTCAGGATCAGACCCATATCCATTACCTACCACAAATTACATAAAAAAACATGCCAATCAAAAAATTCAATATCCATATAAAAATCCAGCCAAAACACCAGGCCACCAGAATCCCAGCAAAAGCAGCAGGTATACCCTCGAAAACAACTTGAAGTATGCAACGATTTTTGCCATGTGTGTCACGATCATTTTTGGCCCAAAAACCATTGCATACTTTAAGTTGTTTTCGAGGGTATACCTGCTGCTTTTTCCGCTTTTCTGGTGGCCTGGTATTTCAGGCCGATTTTTGGTTGAAAATTTGTGGTTTTGTTTGCTAAAGCGGGGGTTCGATGACATTTGAGTCGGATTTCGATATGGTCATATCGACTTGGAGGTATGGATGGTTGGCGGTGAGGTCAGTGCTATGCCAGGCGGTAACCATGGGTGGTATACCTTAATATTTACCTACCTTCTTACACAGTCCTGAAAAGGACCTTTTGTGTTTCTGTGTGGTTTACATTGGGGTTGACTTTGAATGTCAGAGGCTACTAGGACCTGCTGAGTCAAGCAGATTTTGGCTGCCAGCACCAGCAGATCGACCGCCTTTTAATGTATTTTTCTATTTATTTTGGGCCCTAAAAACATATTGTTTGAAGGGGTAGATCAATAACTATGGCCTTATCTTAAAGAACACTCTCAGCTCTTTATTCTCCCCTCAATTACAATTCAATTTGCCCTCACTTCACCTCATAATATTCTAGGTAAATGCTGCAAAATGGTAAAATTTGTGCAAGCTTGACCATTTTCCGTAAAAATTCGACGCAAATAACGGTACTTTCGAGAGAGCTTATTGTGCGTCTGGCATACGCCCATCATTACTTTTTTCCTGTGACAAGCCGATCCTAAGATATTCCCTGTCAGATAATAAAAGTGGGTGAAAATATACCTACTACAATTTCTGGGCGACTAAATTTTCACAGAAAATGCAACTTTTTTTTGGTCGTGTGGCTGGGTGAGTCCTGGGAATTGCTAAATTGCCTCTAACTCTTTTCTTTGAAGGAGTCCATCAAGAAGTGATACCTCATTTTGAAGGACATGGTCCGCTCTTTATTTCCCCCCTTCATGTAGTCAGTTCCCCTTTCCCTTCACTCATGATATTTTGGTAAAACGTTGTGGAAAGCTATAATTTGCAGAATTTTAGCCTTTGAAGCATTAAGACTTCGTTTTAAAGATCAGGGAGTGTTCCTCATTCATGTGTTCCTCATCCTTTGGCCACTTCGGTACACTCGGCTATACTTTACAAGCGTGGGGTGGTATGTGTAGATCAATGGTGGTGCATCTGATGTGTGTGAAAATTCCACAGCCTCAGGGAAGTTATTTTGAAATGGTATCCTTAAAGGATGGAAACAAACTGACAATCGACAAAGTCACTGGCACTTCCGAGAACCTAATTTCGCTCTAAGAAGTGAAACCATTTGACCTACGTAACAAAATTACAAATAAGTAATTGACTGTGTAGTAATGGCTGGCGTAAGGAGCGTTCCTGGTATAGACAATAAACATCCTTAACGTTCCGGCATTGCGAGCCGTTGAGTTAATAGGAATCTAAACTGACACGAAACGTCCAACACGTATGAATATACACCCCCACAATACGTGTGTGTGTGTGCATATGTTTGCGAAATGAACGATTCCGTGAAAGGGTGTCCCGATAAATATTTGTTGCTATTTGTTGAGTTTTTCCTTCAATTTCGTACGGCTGTGAATAATTTTATTTGATGCGATAAATTAAATTGTCACGGAACATGGAAAAGTATGTATTTCTAGGTTAAGTGGCTGAGAGGGAGAAAGCCGACGAGAAATGTAATAAAGCCGTATTGTGTTGGGTGATGGACTGAGTGAATGACTCAAGGACTCGAATAAACGCCATAAAACGCAGCATTCCGATAACAGCTTTCCCTTCCAGTTTTTCATCGTAAGTTGCAGGTTGTTTGCATCAATTCTTTTCGCTCTTTAGTTAAAAACTTTTTAATGAGATTTCCATTTGAGCAAAGCACTCTAATACTTGCATTTAGCTGGTCCGCCTATGCACATAGCGCACAACTAGATAGACAACTTTGTAAATAATTACCAAGGACAAGCAGTCACAAAATCAAGGCAACAACCTAAAAGTTATTTGAAAAGTAGACGAAAAAAATGCATTTTGCATTTCATCCTACCCCCGCATAGCCGTCCCCAGCTCGGTGCATAATTTATCTGAAAAAGCATCATTCAAATTCAAGTGCATCACAGTCCTACACCTTGTGCAATCATCTACAGCCGCACGGGAAGAGTATGAAAAAGACTAGCTACCGCATGCTCTGCTGGTGATAGTTATGACGGTGATGATGTTTTTCCTCTTTTTCTATTTCCAAAGGATTCTCTCAAATGTCAATCTGTGGAGGTTGATCTCCTTTACCTACTACTCCAGCCGCAAGATGGGACATATCAAGATGAACACAAAATGGGAAAAATGATAAAAAAAACAAGGAGATGAAAAATAAAAACAACAATGCAAAAACAGAAAACAGAAGGACTGGGGGCAATGCAAAAGCTGTTGATAGCCAAACCATGGACGAAATAACCCTGGCATAGATTTCAGTACTTTAGTCCTTGCAGAAGGCTGTTCTGCTTGGAACACTGGCTTTCCGGGTGTTTGGTTGAAAATGAAATTCCGCTTTTCGCCCATCATGGCGATGGAATTGGTTGAAATCACTCTGTGGATCTGCACTTCTCTGCTTATTGTGTTTTCCGCAGATATAAGCAATTTACTTGATATTTCTGTGGCCTCCTATCGCCCGCCTTCAAGAGCACTTCTTTACATCTGCTTTGGTCTTATTTGTCTGGTCTTATTTTCGAAATGAATTGCCTGAAGATTATGACTTATGACAGGGGAAAATTGAAGACGCCAACAACTTAGCCACACGCCTCGGTTGAACAGAACAAAACTTTGTGTGTTTTTTTGTCACACAGAACAGTGATCACAACGTGTGCACTCATACATTCCTCACGCCAAGAAGCAATTTTACCAGACGTTGAAATAAGAACAGAATTTCTAAGCAAACGTGCGTATGAATGTATGTCCTTCATGCACACAGCGTTGCATTGGAGAGAAATTATAAAGAAACAAACCCCCGACCAAAGATTTCAAAGAACCGCTCCTATTGTTCGGGAGTTTTTCAACTCAAAGTCTGGAAAGATTTCCTTTCATCTGCTCATCCGTTTTCGCACACAGATGATGGCTGGTAACCTTATTCTTGACCATGACTTCTAACCGCAGAACATGCTGTACTGGGATTTTTTTGCTACTCCCTGTATAAAATAAAAAGCTATTAGTTGAACGAGGTTCCACAGCAAACCTCTGGGCATGTATGCACATATTTCCTAGTGTATGTTTTATCCACATAAGAAAAAAACGAAAGGACATGGATGAGTTTAGCGCATTTCCAGGATATCGTATTATTGAAAAATGATATTTGCAAACAGCTTCCCTGCCTGGGCGGAAGGATGTGCTAGCGCATTTGAAAGAATAATGAATGTAGCCACGAGTCCATCTATCAGAGCGATGCCCACACTAACGTACATTTGGCAAAAGCGAGCAGGATGGACGGACAACTAGACTGAAAGAATTGCAAAAGTATTTTAAGCTCAACAAAGGATGAAAATGGATTCGCCGTAGAATGGAACATTTACTGCACGAGTGAATACCTCATCAGGCGTTGCAAAATAAATTACTGGCGGATTTACGACGTCTTTGTGCAATTGCAAGGACGAGCGAAAAGTATTTTCGGCAACATGCAAGAGGCAGTTTTCCCACACAACTCCTCGGAGAATCGATGAATTTAAGCAAAATCTCAAGTGTAACAGACGATTGAAATATCTAAATCCGAAGGACGTGCGGTAAATCATTAGAAAAAGACAAAACCAACTGCGATAACTTCCCCTTCCTAGATTTAACTTCTCCCTAACCTCACACAAGGGCAAAATCCTCTTCTGTCGTTCTCCTTAGAGATGCAGGGGGTTTCATCTGAGTGGTCTTACTACACTACGGTATTCATCAGCTCAGCATCAGGGGGCACTATCATAATTCCAGGCATATAAAATCAATATCCAGCAACATCTTTGAGATTTAATGTTTTGACCTTTTATATCCTCTTAGCTGTGTGTCGACGTCGACGTCGAGTGTCGAGTGGTGAGAGGATGGATGCAGAGAGGACGGGGAGCAGCAAAACGGCAAAGGAAAAAAAAGAAGAATCTGTGAATCCCTGCATGTTTTTATGTTTTTTAATTGAATTGAAACGCATATCGCATAATGCTGAGTGCATACATAGTGGAATGCATTATCTACGTACCTTTTCTTCTTTCGTGTGTACTTCACAGGTTAATGAAGCACGAACGGAAGAAAATATTGATTTTTATGCTGGTTTTTTCGATTTTTTGTTGTTTTTTTTTGCTCTCTGCGGTCTTAATAGCATGCACATCTACAGGTCACATAAAATAATGCACAAATACAAATATACAAGGAAGTACACACATATATACATACATAGATAAATCTGACACATAAATAGGACTAATGTAAATATACTTTTTTTTCTCTTATTTTTGCATTTTATTACATCACGTCGCTTGTTTGCATTTAAACTTTTTTCTCAGCGAACGTCTTTCTACAATGCTTTTGTGATGATGGTATGTATGTTGAAGGCAAGAACTCGCGCTCATTCTCGCTCATTGGAAGTAGAAGGTGAGCAGCTAATTTCAAGGTATTTGCGAGCGAGGTGTACACTGGATCTTAATTTCAAAAGTTTACTGTACAAGAAGATGAATAAATGCATTTTCAGTCATGATTTCAAATGGATTTATACATATACATAGAAGATTTGATAGAGTGCGGAGGGATGTAAGTATTTTGGGAAAAGTGTAGAGAGAGAGGTGGAAGAGAAGTCTGTACCAGAGAATGAAAAATTAAAGTAATAAAAATGAATGGCTTATCTGTCGTACACTACCTCCACTTAGTTTTAGGCCAGGAGTTGTGCAACTGAATGGAAAAAATTAACTGAATACAAGGGCACCTTTCATTACTATAAGCTGCTGGGTCCATTATACGCATTTATACTCAGGGTGAACGCGAGCAGAAATTGAGAAGAATGATATGCCTAAGATTTTTGTTAGATGCTCTCTCCGTGCTGCATAGGATTCAAAGAAAAAATTTTCTTTTTTGTTTACCCGATTATATAGGCTTTCGAATTGGAATGCATATAGAATAAGTATGTTTGTAGATTCATTTTGCGAAAATAATACGAAATTATGTTCAATTCACATGCTTATGAGATATATGTAAAGAGATGCATCTTTCCGATTGTTCTTTTTGTTTTTCAATTAATATTTACACTGTCAGTTGAAACTATTTAATATGCTACAAAATTATTTAAGCCAGTTTTTTTTATTTATTTGGTATGGCAACATACGTATGTAAAATTGCAGATTCAATATTTGCTCTGTTGGAACCTACTCGAACTTGTACTAGTCTACTGTTGTTCAAACATAATTTATATATATATATATAGTATTTTTTTTGTTTTATTGCATTTTTGCTTTCCAGTTAAAATGTAAACCATAAACCATAGACTTACCCTTGGGCGCTGAAATACAGTTTATTTAAATATATTATTTGTATATTTAAATTTACCTCAAAATGTGAAATTGCATTCCGGTACTTACAACTCTCTTTTTTTTCTTACTTGCTTCAACTTGTGAATGTTCCACGAAATAATTCATTTCATTTTATTTTTTCTTTTGCTTTTCATTTTCATATTTTAATTTTTGAATTTTGACTCTTTTTTTATTTTGAAATAAAAAAATGTATACATATGCAAGTTATATGTTTAGTTTTGATGTGGAAACATTTTCAACATTTTGAATCAAGTTGAGCTCCTAGATCGAAAACGGGAATAATGAGAGGCAAGTAAGCTTAACTTAATTTTTGGGAAAACTTGATACCGTTTAGTGAAAATTTATTAATTTATATATCATTTTGAAATAGTGTGGAGATATAGAGCTTGAAATTGAGAGAGAGAGAGAGAGAGAAAGACAGAAGAGAGAGAGAGAGAGAGCACTACAAAAGAATTTGCAAACCGACAGCAAATTTCACCGTGGAGTGAATAATGTTTGTCAGCACAATAAAAACTAAAAAGTTCGTCTTTTCTGAGTGTGATCGATAAGATTGCAAAAATAAAAAATGAAACAAAATTTAGCACTCTCAAAACTTTACCGGGAAAACTTACTGTCGGAACACAAAGTCAACAAAACAATCTAAGAATCATTCAGCAAAACCAAAATCTGTTCATTATTATCTAATTCTCAAGGACTCATATTACACTTTCAACTATAAGCAATAGACGCTTATTTTAATCATTTCCATTAAAAAAAAACTGTGACAAAAGTACGTGTCCTTTTTAAGAGGCAGGACCGTTTGTGTGCAGGGCAGGAGGAGAAAACTCTAAAGAAGTAATTTTGTAGAGATGAAGTTTAATAGGGCAGGATGTCATCTACAGAAACAATTTAAGCTGCTGTTAATCATACATTTTAGGGTCAACTTCTATGCAGTTGCACGATAGGGCGGGTTAGGGCTGGGTGTAAAGGGGGGGGGGGGGGGGGGGGGGGGGGGGGCAAAGAATAGACCAACAAATAGGAATTTACGGGGGACCTCTAAATGAAATTCAACTCAAAGTTGGTAATTCAAAATATAACACATTTGATGACTGTATGACAGAATTTGAAGTCTTTAAATATTTGAATACAAACACAAATCAACTGAAACAAGGACAAACAAGGACAAATGGGTGATCGAAATTAATCTAAAAAAAACGTTCAAATAAGAAGTCATCACTTTTGATGGTACACTTAAAACACAAATAATATTATTATTTATTTTCTTTTCTTCTTTTTTTTTTAAACGAAATGCATATACAAACTTTCTTGTCGATGTATAGTATAGTCTACGTTGCGATAGAATTAAATTAGCTAAGCCTTGTTTACATACGTTTTGATTGAATTGTTTTTTGAATTTGCAATTATTTAGTTTTTTGTTTGTTTTCTATTGTTTTTTTTTATTGTAACGCAGACGACATTGACAGCAACGGCCGAGCCAAGCGAGCGGTCAGTGGTGCGTTCACAGTGTGATTGAAGAAGAAGCGGCTATGAGAGTCAGTCGGTATAGTTCTAATTGACGGTTTAAACATTTTCCCAATAATAATCAACCCTAAACCATTAATTAGAAGTTACCTTAAACGTAGGGGGAGATTTCGTGGTAAAACTTTTGAAACTCCAATCATAGCATGCCAATTTTACAAAAATTTACAGAAAGAAATATATGATGATGCTAAAACCAAAGTGCTTGCGAATGCTTATACGGTCGCGGTAACTGTTATAAGTCGAATTTTCGAATGTAACATGTCGCTCTGAGAAGAGCTACAAAGTGCGAGCAATTTACAAGTCGTTGACATTTGTCAATTACTTTTTCCGATTCGAAGTGGTGCAGAGTGAGAAACAGCTCAATAAGGTTAAGGTAAGGCCTTCGAATTCAATTTCTAGTTTTCGTTACATAAAACCTCGGATGTAGTAGATTAAATTGAAACTTTTGTGACTTTGCTATCCTTTCCAGTTTCCCTAACCACTCTCGGAGATTTACCCCGCAAAACTTCATATAAACGAAAAGCCAATGCTGTTATGGAGAAGAGTATGCCAAGTGAATCTTATTTGACGTGATAAAGCGCTAATTATGTATGCGTACTAGCTCTTAGATTGCAATGTAACATTAAAAGCAATTTAATATAATAAGTTCTTTAAATTCACAATATATATATACTGTATCCGAATGGCAAGTGATGTTGTGTTTGGTGGAAAGAATTATTCAAAAGCATTTTAGCAAATGTATACGTATTTCTAAAATGGAATAGTAGCATCTTCTACATATAGTACATAAAACTAAAGTTTAATTATATTTTAAAGCATGTGATATACTACTTTAATCTCTCTTAAAATGACTGAAGATTTAATTTGAAAAACAAAAAAGTGATGACTTCTCTCCTAGGCCAATTTCATCCCTTTTCGAGAAATAAAAATTAATCATATAAGAAGATCTCAGGACAGTAAGAAGGAAGTCAATATTCGTCTATAGTAAATAGCAAACTTCACCCACAGGATATGCCTGACCGTCCAACAACACAAAAACTTAAAACATAAACCTCATCCAGAGCCTTTGGAAAGAATGTACATATGTAACTTAAATGAGAAAAGTAGAGAAATAGTTCCAAGAGATATCTGACTGAAGAGTTATAGAAGAAGAAAGCAGGGTCAAACAACAAAAGTTTCAAAATATGTCTTTTTTTGGTGGTGTATCTCTGTATCTGAGTTGAAAGTTGCTGGTAGAGTTTTGTTTTGAGAACGGTTTGTTTTTGGTTTAAGCATTTTTTTGTTTGTTTTTTTGGTTTGTATTTTTCTTTTCTTTTTTGTTTTGTTTGGTTGTATAGAGAGGAGTCTTTAATACGAGATAAATTAATTTAATTGAATTTTAGGTTATTACCCATGACTCAGGTGGATAACGAGGAAATGGAGCTATTTCTTTTGTTGCTACATTACTAGGCAACTCAAGTCTTCCACCTAATTTTCGTAGCTTTCTTCTTCTCGCCACCCGAGATTTCGATCTTAGCATCAAAGCCGCCTGCATGTTGGTTGTAGTGTCTTCTGCGTCTTCTGCGTCCCTTTCGCGTCTTCGTCGTCCTTTTGCGTCTGCGACGCCGCCGTTTAAGTGTTAAAACGTCCTCACTCGACACGCGACTCATATAAGTATGGAACTCTTCTTAATTGACTAGTTGTTTGTTTTTTTTTCTCTTTCGTTTCTTTTCTTTTCTATTGTTTTCTTTGTTTTGTCTTACGGCTTTGCCTTAGTGTAATAATTTGTACAAATATTAACTCGAAAATTTCGTGAAGTATCTGACGATGCGCGTGATTAGGTTTTTCATTTTTGATTTTATTTTACTACTATGGCACAAACACATTTATAGTCCGTTTAATAGGGCACGTAATTTGTCGAATATTTACGCGATTCGAATGAAAAGAACGACTCGAAGTAGAACATTTCTCATGTAAACCGAAAGTAGATATCGTAAGGCTATGACGGGAATACTTTTTGTTTTTCGTTTTAAAATTAAAAAAAATATGTTTTTTGATCACATTATTGGAGAAGCACTTAATTTATAATTTGTTTTTATATTTTTTTTTCTTTGCTCTACGCAACGTCCATTACAACTATAAATATCACATGAACTATAGAAATACACATGGATTTGTGGATTTAATGTGGGGGGGTAAACATTGACATGTTCACATCAGAATCTGGAAAATAACAATAAAAGTGACAGCTAAAGACATCAAACCTGCATTCGGTAGATTCGTTGTTGTGTTAAATTGAATTGCTGGGTGGATTCGTTTTCATTACTGAATGTCACATTCGCATTTTTTCGGTATCGGATATCCTCCATTTGCGCCGTCCTTTTTTGTGCAATGGGACCACAAACCAGTATCTTTTTTGCATAATGAATGCATATGTGAGCATAACGTGCGCGCTCTCGTGTGTTTTCGTTTCGTTTGCAAAGCGGATTTCAATAATTTACCAAGCAGAAAGTCACTCGAGGGATGAGAACTTCACATGAATATCATACATACTTAATGGTCACATCGCGTACTAGTGCGGTGCTATTATACGAACTATGCTACGCCAGCACTGTGATTTAGAACTATACACTACCACGTGCGGTTGGAGGCGGCGGCGTTGGAGGCTCGTTAAATTTACGAAATCCACCGTCTACACCTGCAACCTCCCCCGATTGAATTCATTGCTTCAGATGAATGTGTATGAAAATTTGCATGGTAAAAATATAAAATGTAATGTAATGGAAATGGATGCCACCGAAGGGGAGGGTATCCTTTATCTAGTTTGTTTCAGCGGGTTTCTAAATCTACAACCTAAACACGAGGCCACTTAAAGTCGGCCGAAAACACCACCGCACACTGTTTCGGTTGTGTACTGTATACTCACATTCTGCGTTAAACCAACTTCAATAGTCAGGTGGTTGCTGCATACAGTGGCCACGTGGCATTTTATATTCACTATCGTATTTAATTAATTATTTAAATGTTGCATGAATACTCGCAAACTCAGCGACAGGGTGTGTCAAACAGAAAAGTTAAATTAACTAGGGGATGTAGTGCCTCAAATTAAATGGATGGATAAAAAACAAAGAACATATATCTGCAGCATGAAATAAACCTCAATCCTTTAACGACGTGATAATCGTGCTTCGCTCATGTGAAAGAGTGCTGCCCTTTTCTATCCGCCCCTAGATCTACTTAACACTTGTTGAAAAGGAGAAGACTCGTGCAGGGCTCTTCTTTAGAATATAACAAGGTTTCAAAATGCCACAGAAGAAGATTTAATCGCTAACGAAATGTTCATACACTTGTATGATAATCTGCTTTCGTCAACATGTCTCTTAATCCCCTCTGCATGGCACTTCCACACATCCCATTGTTCGCCTATAGCTGAATCAATACCGATTAGCAGTACAGCAGGAAATAGAAAATGAACGAACACAGTCACCACCATACACCTAAATCAAATCCTTAACGTTATTTGATCTTCAACAGAGAGCACATACCAGACACTATCTAGTTCTTGTGATTTATGCACATATGTGGCTTCAGAAAATCAATACACATGTGTGTTCTTTTTTCCTTTCTTGTTCTCATCTCTGATACATCTTCAGATCCGTGACCATTTTACAGGCGGCCTCCAAGAATCTCTTCACATTCAATATGTTTTCAAATTTTTGTCAATCAATCAGAACAGCAAATCGAACAACAAACAATCCCATCCTGAATTCAACAACGACATTCAGCTGCTGAAGAGTTCAATTGAGAAACACTGCAGGGACTGCCTACGGCATATGTGTCAATTAATTGCCAATCAAACCGAGTGTTTCATTGTATCATGATTTCAGGATTGTCTGCAGAGCAGTGTGCACAAGCATACCTGTGCCTATAGATGCGCCATTAAGAGGGCTTATGGGAAAACCCCGGGACGACGTACACGTACACATACCTTTTCGTTTTAATTTTGCATGGATTTACAATCAATTGCTCGGATTTAAATTGGGTGTACACTGAGGAGTTGGCCCGAACCCGGGGCACATATGATTTGGGGTGAATTCTTCTCTCGTCTGGGGAGTCTTTAAGTGCTACATTTCAAATACTTCCAACTAAATTTATGCCAGCTGACTTTTGATTTATCCGTACACACTTTCTCCGAAGGGATATTCCAAAGGTTAACTGCTCGAGTGTGGAGCCAAGTCGCGCCTTGACAAATGACTCCGCAATCCGCCAAGACTTTGTTTAATTTTGTCTCAAAATCATTAACCTAATGCATAAAACATGCAATGTTAAGTATTCGCTTTATCTCGATCGCACTGGACAGAGGGTCATTAAGAGCATAATAAATTTCATCTGAATGAAGTTTTCTTGAGTAGCTGCTAGCGAGCAAAAAAACAAAGAATTCTCGACGACAAATGGGCTTCCTCACCGGTCGTCCACCCACCCCCTCGGTGTATGAGGCAGCTTAGATAAAGCTGATACAAACAGAAAAGGAACAGGTAAAATGTTTATTTTTGGCAGCACCCAGGTCGACCTAGGGATCTGGTATCACTACCAGTGTAACTGGGCGTATACGTAACATTAGGCGCATGGAAGTTCGTTCCGGCAATCGATAGCGCTGTAATGGCTTTCGAATGTTCAGTGTTGTTATTATCCTATCAGAAGGCGAGTCATCGGCAGGGACTTCTTAGAGCTTGTTATAGCGCTGAACTGATTTCCTATGTAGGGATTCATTATTCTCCCCCAGGGGCACAGGTATATGTAGCAGCAGACATTTTATCGATTTTCAGATTATCTGTCCTCGGCAGACACTTAACATTGAGAGAGACCGACTGAGGACCGACGTTAGACCCTTTTTACAGAACATAATACACTTGTAATGCCTAAAATTGCTTTTCGCCTTTTGCCGCATCCCAACATTTGGATGCAACTATCAAATTACTTTAGCATGCCAAATACATTTAGTAATAAATTACATTTATAACATGGAGACCACCAAAAGCCAAGAACATGCGTGTTAATAATTAATTGCTCTAAACATCAGATAGACCAAGGACCAAAACTGGTACTTTGGCAGCTCATTTGCATTCAAATTACAACACAATTAGATATACCAAAGTTAGTAGGGAAACCAAAACGTTTACATTACCTCAATGTGTTCGCAAAAACATATGCCCTCTTCGCAGTATGCACATGGCTGCCATTTGTGGCCGCCACTGCCGCCGTTTGGAAGACCCTTAAATATAAGACTAGTCTCATCGGTGCACGGCTCGAATTGGTGTGTTACGTTGGCGTTGTCTGCGTTGTCCTGCTCGAAAGCATCACTCCGGCGCATACGGTAGACGCTACATTTTCTTTCAAGCTGCCCCACCGGGGGTGCAACATTATCATCATCGGCAGCAGTTGCGGTGGGCTCTCGAGCAATGTGCCCCGGCGATGCCATTGGCGTAGCGGGCGTGATAATGATCGAATCTTGAGGGACTTGCATTTGAATCTGACCAGCTGCTCCTGCCGCATCCGATTCAGGTGGCTTTGTAGAGCTAACCGCTATGAGTGGTGTTGTCGGTGGAGTAGCGTCCATTTGAGACACCAACGGAAGTGTGGCGGTGGCTGATTTTGTCAGATGTGAATGATGAAACGTGACACCGCCGCTGCCAGAGTGTCGATGTACTAATTTCGGTGTCGAAGTTCGTCCATGGAAATGATGATGAGCGTGATGCATATGCACCGATTGTCCGTCTCCTTCATCGATTGGCAGTAGGAGTTTGCTTTGTGCGGTATAGCTGGCGCTGAGCTTGCGCGCCTGCGCCTGCGGTGTACGAAGATAGGTTGATGGTAACTGATGGAATTGCCGAGATTGCTGTTGGCTTCGAGTTGGTGTTCCTGCTGCCTCGATGGCCAATGCTTTCGATGCAGGATGCAACTTTGCCTGTAGTTGTTTTGTCTTGTTCTGTTGGCGTTGTCGCTGCCGCGCTTGTCGTGATGCCAACGAGGCACCACCTGCTGCTGCATACATGTTTGAAGGTTTCTCTTTCGATCTCTCACTGCTTTAATTTACTTTGGCAAATCTACTACTTCTTCTTGATTACATACGAATACATTCGTCTTCAGACTTGAATGCATAAGGTCGTGTAAATGTGCTCTCCGTTTTTCATGTTGATTGTGTTGAGTGTTTGGTTAATTTTTTTTCTCTACATATATATTTTTTGTCCCTGTATATTCTGTATATAAAAGATTCTTTTGTTTCTGTGTATTGTATTCCAAAAATAAAATTATTTCGTAATGATAACTTCAATTGGTTGTACTCTTGTAAAAATTTAATGTCGGTGTGTGTGTGTTTTTCTTTGTCTTTTGGCTAATAAATAACTTATCAAAAATGTTGCAATTTCAATGAAACCATGCTTAAGAAAAAAACCTAAAGTTTACAGAGAACTTATTGTTAAATTGTTTCTTTTGTTTGTTTGCAATTTGCCTTCAGCTTTCAATTGTATAATTTTGCTTTTACATTAATATAAAAAACTATATTCACTATTTGCTTGTAAAAAAACTATTTGAAAAATATTTTGTAATATTTGACTAACAATACAAAAATATGCACATTTGATTTCTTATTTTTGTTTTATTTTTTTTTTCAAATAAAAAAAAATCTATGTATTTTGTTTTCTATATCCGTATTGTCTTTAGTTTTCCGCTTCTGTACTCAGTAGTAATGTGTAACAAAATCATTTGTTTTTAAGTTTTCAATCTTATCCAACGCGAAAATACTTGATCGTCTTCTGTTCAACTACTATGCATTCTAGAGCATAACCATTCTAAGCAAAGCGGCTGTTTTTTGGTTACAAATCTGGTTTATAAAAACAATCTCACAAATAAACATTTACTTTTACTTTGAAGCGAATACAGTCACATCCAAGGGTTTGTTGTTTGTTTGAATTAAAATATTAACTACAGCACTATAAAACATTTACAGGTTGTTGCTTTTTTCTCTTCAATTTGATCTCTCTTTTTTTTACCTAAGAAGCAATAAAATAATTCTTATCAAGTGATTCCTACTTGTGTACGTTAAAAAAACATTTCATAATTATAATTATTTGTTTGCTTTTGTTTACATTATATAAGACACTTTTTGGGATAAAACACCTTCTGATTTTGTTTTGTTTCCTAAGGGCAACAAAAGAACAAAAATAGTAGCAATATTACATTTACGATTCTTCTCGCTTGAAGATGTAACCGAATTAGACGGAATAACAAGGAACACGCATTAATTTGAGCTGGAAGAAAAGTTTTATTAAGATTGGATTTGATAAAAGAGATTTCGTTATGATTTTGATAGCTCGTCGAGGACCATTGCCGATTAAAAAAACGACTAGTCGACATCGTCGACGACTAAACCTTCAACTTTTAGTGAATGCATAAAATCAAATAAATAATCTAATTAGCCAACGAGAATCTGCAAGAACTGAATCATATGCAGAGACCGTGCCAAAGCAGCCGCCTGCTCAGAGAAAGAATGGAATCACCGTAAAAAAAACAGCGGCTCCATGACACACAAATTAATTCTTCTTTTAATTTTGAATAGATGTCACCGCCACTGAAATGCCCATAATAATGAAAGAAAGGCTAGCCCAAAGATACGCTTAGAAGATATGCTTTCCGTTTTTTTTTGGTATGGTCTGTGGATTAAAGCATTTTGTTCAGCATCTGCTACTGTTGGGAAAGACAAGAGGAAAATCGATAAAAAAAATGCGACCATATTAGACATGCAATCCCATCGTAAACACGCAAATGATAATCTTACATTTTTCGTCGTCGTCAGCGTCGTTCTCATTGCCATTTGTTGGTCGTTGATTTAGTAGTGTGCGTTAGGCGTTAATGAAAATCCTTTTGTTTTTTTTCTTTCGCTAATGTACGTTTATCGTGTATGTATGTCTGTCTATCGCAGCAACATCTAGGCTGACGCAGTGAGAATGCATTAAATCTTTATTCCCAAACCTCGCGCCCAATGACGTCCGCGTGCCAAGTGCAGGGGAATTGCCTAATTTGATTAAGATTGTAGTTTGTTGTTTGCTCTCCCTCAGTTCAATATTTCTAAATACATATTTAATTTGTAATCAAGCACTGCGAAGCCACTGCATATTACGATTCATTTATATTTCATTGTTTGAATCAGAGAGTTTATGAATATATGCATTCATAGGCAAGGCTGAATTAAAATTTCAAATCTATAGATGAAGAGAAGTGGAAGAGATGAAAATTGTTCACTCCACTCACAGGATTGGATAGTTCAACAAGTTTGCTTTCGAATGGGAATACAAAATTAATAACTGTTTACTCTGGCGTGCACGGGTGGTGCAAATGGATAGTGTATAGAGAGCGGTGGCGCGGGATACACCACGCAGTCATTATTTTAACTCTGGTATCGATTTTTTTTCTCAACAGGAGGGATATTAATGAAAGCGTATTTGCCTAGTGGCAATTAGGACACTCGTATGCGTGAGTTGTTTCGTTCTCCTATCTGCTAATGGTGGCTATTTTTATGTTAACCAACGCAAGCAGGATGCATGCAAAAATTTAATTTAGTTTCTTTCGTTTTCTGCCATATTTATGTTTAGTGCTTTCGTTTCCTGTCCACTAAAAGGATTGCGTTGCTAATTTCCTTGCACTCATCAATCAGCGGTTTTTTGTTTCTTGCATGAAATGTTAAATTATTTGTTTATGAGCCATCACAGGCTGACGGTATAGGTAATGCGAACAAAATTAAGTGGCCATCAAACTGCTGAGGGTAAACGCTTTTACTGCAGAACTGACCTGGGAGTGGCCAATCAAAAGCAGACCACGGAGACTAACAAAAAACGAAATAGAACAACTTAGGTGGTATTGAGTAACAGCCCCCGAAGGTGTGCCAGGCAACGGAAATCTGGTCATTCAAGGTGGAATTTCAAAATTCTATCCGCCAGAGCGTAATTAGGAGAAACTCTAGAAACTCAGGGGATTAGCCAAACAATGGGTGTCCCGGACGGCTTTAATTCAAGTCAAGCTGCGAATAAAAATTATGTAAATAGCTGATTTTCTGACCTATTTATTTTTTTTTTTTGGTTTCTAAAGTTTAACTGGTCAAGATTTTTGCCGCCTCCGCTGGCAGTACGACGAACAATTTTAAGCACGAAACTGTTGGATGACTTGTAAATGCGCCACGATTAAACCCCACTCGGTGAATAAAATATTCCGTGCCACGAAAAATATTCTCCTGACTAATGTCACTAAAAAGATCTAGGCGAAGTTTTCCACCACTCATTTTCCACAGTGCTTCAATTACGCTAGGAAATTTAAGAGTTTTGCCCAAAACAAAAGTTCAGAACTTTACTTCATAGCCATCAGAACAACATGGTTGCAACACATGTGTTAGAAAGTTTTTAGAAATACCAAACCAAAATTACCGTGATACGTGAAATACGGCGAACTGGAGAAGGCACACGCCATGTTATTGAGCAAGTCTGAACTGTTTTATTAGCATACCATTTGATTTGGTGTCTCACCTGCAGGACAGCGATTGGCTAAGGACTTTCTACAGCACAGCACATAAAACCCACATTATCGAATGTACCGACCGACATAAATATGTACGGCAGTCGCCCCACATCAAGTGGAATTTCTGGCAGAAATTCGGGACTTGGCAATCGAACGGCAACATTAAATAAATAACACACTAGATAAACGAAAGCAAGGCACTAACGAAAGATTGCCGTAGTTGGTTAGGCTGGCTGGTGATTAGCCTTCCTTATCCACCTGCAAATGTTTGATTTTGTTTTTTATTTATTTGTGGCATGCCCTAAATAAACCGGAAACTATAGTGGCCCACTTGCACACAGCTAGAGTCAATGAAACAACAAAAACAACACCAGGAGCCAAAACAGATTTATGCTTGCACAGTTCGACAGACATTTGCCCTTTCCCATTCTCTTTGACTGTCACGACATGCAATGAGATGGTTCTTTTCGTTTTCTTACAAATGCGTTTTTCTAGGCAAGTTTTTAATTATCGTGACTTTGAAAATGAAGCGACAACACTGTCCACTTGACATGGATGCGTAGGCGTGTGTGTGTGTTTGTGGAGGATTCATTTGAATCACACCTTGAACCTTCCCCTCAAGGAGACTGCGTTTGCTCTACACTTGCAATAAATTCATAAAAATTCTGTTCTGCAGTACGAGTGAAGACGCAGCTCATTTGCTTAACTGATTAGAATTGAAAAGTGGGACACAGGTGACCTTTCGAACAAATCTTAATTTATCTGCTTTATAATTAGGGTTCATAAAATACCCATAACATTCACTCACTCGATGCAACACAATTGTTTTTTTTTTTTCTTCTCATTCCCCTTTTATCAAGGGCTTTAATTAAAAATATGTGATGTATGCCATGAAGAAGAACACTACTAAGTGGAAATTCTAAGGATATGCATGAATTAGCAAAAAAAAAACTAAAAATGAGAGACCACAGATATGGTCCTTTGAGATTGAATGCAAATTGGAAGGAAGGTCGATTGATCAGCGGGTCGATAGCATAATAAAACGAAGAAGAAAATAATGGGGAACTCATTTAATTAGTAGTGACATTGAGAGGCTTGTAATCCAAGACCCAGCAATTCAATTAAAACCAGCAGCAATTTGTATTAAAGTTGTTGCATCAGGAACCCTCTTCTGAAATTTGATTAAGTGTTTATCTGTTTCTAGAACTACGTTTACTCACGAAATCGGATTTAATTTCTTTTTTGATTTATATCCATTCTTTGTAAAAAATAAGAAACGTTTCTTCTGAAGTGATATCTCCCGGGAATGTGAATAGACAACCTTTTTGTTTTATACGTCTACCTACTACTAGAAGATGAAACAAACTAGGGTCTTTTTTGTGTGTTAAAACTGGATTATAGATAAAGCGACGACTTGAAACTCTGGGTTTGTCAATCTTTGTGTAGTCTGCACCAAATGTAGATTAAATATAGAATCTGGTTCACCAAAAGGCTTGGAATAAGTTAATCCAATTGAAGGTATTCCTAATAGGTAGATTTGTATGAACAATTGCTCCTCAATTCGTATTCTTTTTCTTCTTTGTTTTGTTTTCTTTTCTTTTTTTATTTTATTAATAACAAGGAGGCACTGAGAATATTTTATCACTTTAAATCGATAATGCTTCGTTATTCGAAAACAATAACACACATAAATAATTGCTTTTTTTCGTGAAAAGAAAAAATTCAAAATATAATTTGCGCACTTTTCCTTTTTTTTTTGGTTTCGTTTTGGCCTGAGTAGAAAATTTGATTTAACTAAATTTCAGTTCGCACAGTTCACCAGTTTTCGCGTGCAAAGGAACTTCAATTGCTTATTATTGTTAAAACGGAATGAAAAAGAAACAATACGAAAAAAACACACATATTAACGGACATTTCAACTATTTGCGCTCTAGCACGAGAAAAACTAAAATTAATGGTGTGGTTTTGTGTGTGGAATCAGACTAATCAATCAATTCTGTAGAAAAGAAATAAAACCGAATGCGAATTCAAAAACGACGAAAATAATAATGAAACACCGAAGGATCATATCACAACGACACGAACAAAAACACTGAAGGATACACCACGTCGAAAACGGCGAGAAAAAAAATAAAACACTGAACACTGCTAAAACACACTGTCAGGAGAAAATAATCAAACAAATCAACTAAAATATTTTCTCTCCTTGCAAAAACTTTCGTCACATGTATGTTCGTCTCGCTTCAACCTGATCGTCTATATACCTAGTGTTGGCTGCGCTAGTTGTCCTGCCAGCCCCAACAACCAGTCGTCCGCCGCCTAAGGTGAGGGTGGGCTAACAAGCAGCATGCTTTTGCAATGCACAAGGATTCAGATTGCATTACCTTGCTATTTTGTTCTCCTTCTGTGCCTGCTTGCCCTGTATATACATCCACACGTATATATGTGTGTGTTTCGTGTGGTGTTGTGTTGATGTTAATGGTAGAATCACAGAGAGAGCGTAGGCCTTAAAGGAGGCTTTAATCCCTCTTCCATGCCATTGGGATGTGTGGTGAAAAGCGTAAAGCCTAAACTAAAACCTCTACATTGGAAAGATGTGAGAAATGCGGAGGCGTCGGCAGGAGAGGAGACTGTTTTCAGCACACCTACAACCCATTCTGGGTGTAATTGTAACAATAATACCATCACCATCTTCAGACTTTCGCCATCCGACGTCGGATGGTTTGAGGCAAGGTTAGGCAGTTGGTTCTGTAAAGGTATTCCATTTCCCATTTATCTTCCATCATAATCCTTTTCAGTTTAAATTTGCTCTAAACATAAATGCACGGTGGGAGAACTGTTGTGCTTCGGATTTTTAATTCCTCCGTGTGCAATGGTCCCTCCGAGAAGAGGACGACGAGATTAAAACAACGCTTTGTCATATGCGCGATTACATGCGGCGTGATGTACATAGCCCGTACGTCGCGTAGGCATAATATTTCTATGCCTCCAATTACTCCCATTTTCACTTCGAAATAAAAAGGATTTTACGACATGCAGAATATTAATGTGGGCCAATCTAGACTGATTCATCGATAAAATGACACAAATCAAATGAAGGCAATAAATAGCGTTTTTACGAGGTACCCTCTCCCATCCTTGTGTATCTACACATGTACCTGTGATTACTTGCAACACTCCAAAACTCCAGCCAAGCTGGTAACACCCAGTGTGAGAATTAAATTGAAAAACATTTATCATTTGACGAGGAAAACAAAATATGCAACATGTGGCATATTCATTTTCTAAGGATATCGCAATAAATATCGAGGAAACGGGTAAAAAGAGGAGCGAAAGAAAACACCCATCGAAAACTACATATATCGTAGCCCGTTGGTAGTGAATACATATCAACAAGTCGCTCCCGTCCGCACGGCGCAATACACAATATACATATATCTCGGTTCCCACAAATACCCCCTCTTGGCTCTCACAACTCTGCTCTGCACAGGACATGACACAATCGCTGAACACTAAACTGTAGAGGTGCTGGGACTGCTATACTCAATTGTCAAACATAATAAATCGAGCTCCAACGTTGGCAGTAATTTTCCTGGGCACTTCCCATACTCTGAGCTCTGATTTACATATGCAGTGGACAAGGGGTCACTGCTTACAGATGCACAGACACTTACACACGACTGACAGTAGTTGTTAAGGGGTAGGTGGGTGAGACTGAGAACTTTTTTGTACAATGGTCAATTTTTTTCCTAGGGAAAGTGTGGGCAATATTGGAAATTGAACTTTTCGGGGAGCTAGAATGGTCTATGGACTATGGAAGTTTACAAGTTTAAGTTGTTTTGAAAGTCCTAGGAAGTTCTGTGTGGTGAAAAGTTTTGCTCATTGAAAGCGGCGGCAGACACTATACTTGGCAGCTTTACTAGAGTTATACTGATGGGATATCTGTTATAATCAATATTATACAAGTTTAGCTCGAATTCTTGCACTACAAGGTTGATTCTACTCAGAGGATGAGTCCACTCACATCAGGTTTCACAAAACCAATTATAGATCGGGTCCGCCTACTTAAACAATGTTAGATTATAGTTGTGAATTAGGTCGAAGGTACACACTAAATTTTGTGAACAACAGACACTCGTGCTAAACTTAGATTAGATTGCGGTATGAAAAGCAAATAAATTATACGAAAAACATCAAGAACTAACGATTATTTAACTAAATACAGATATACACACAAACACACAATGAAAAAATTGCACACTACTGACTTCTCTTAAATCCACAGAACATTCGGTGGGATAACGCACATCGACTTTATTGAACCTTTTCAACGGCAGCACCATTCTATGATACACCAAAGCCATCTTCAGTAGTAATTCCGTACAAAATACAACACTCGTTGACACGGATCGAAAGAAAAAGTATTACTGAATCTATCACCTAAAACTATCGTTTGTTAACGGGCATTTGATGAAACTAAGTAGCCATTTAAGCACAAGAATGCAGTAATGACACATGGAGCATGTTAATAATTAAACGCACGTAGGTGGATACTCATTAACCTTAACCAAAATAAATACAAATAACTAGTGGCCAGTGGGCACTTTATTTCGACCGATTGTGGGATTCCGAGGGAGTCTATACCTTCTTCATGACATCTACTCAAATATGGTTTGTACACACATGTATAATAAATCCCCATACCACACATGCTTTGTAGAGTCGAGAGCTAAATAGAACGTCAAGTGCGTTGATTACCCATAAATAACCAGGCATAATGTTGCCGAGCAGAAATAGATCGCGAGGGCTATCAAAATCATAACGATACCATATGCATATCTTAGGAATACGACTTACCATTTACACGCAGAATTATCCTTATTCATTGCGATTATTTGATTGATTTATGATGAATTTGATAAAATTGATGATTTAGATTGGAAAGATAGTAACGGAAGAGTGTACTGTTAAGAATACATTCTAAGTGTACGCGTCACCTGACAAAAAGCAAAAGTTATTTCAATTTGTTTAAGAAAATATTAGCATTTGTTCATAGTCTACATGTTTCTACGTCTGCCATTAAATTTTTGAATAATCTGAAAGAAGCTGGGCATCAAGCAAGATAAAAGCTGCACATTCCAAGCAGACCAAATTTCCATCAAGTCTTAACGACGATGGACCATGAAGAGGGTACAGAATTACACATCAAATTGGAAAATCAACGTCTACATACATCATCGTCCCCAACGGACTTTTCAAAAAATTAAATGTACCAGTATTTGCCTCCGCTGAACCATCATCAAGTGCGCAACTCCACCACACAAATCGATAACGCAGTGGGAAAAGAAAAACAGGGATTTATGGTGTCACACTTTTATACACGCCCTTGTGTGAAAGTTATTCACATTCCATGCAGCAGTAGAATCATGTTTTATCTTCTCTCTGCAAAGTAAGATTTCTTCTTCAAATTCGAATACATTCAAATTCAACTCCTTCCCCATTCCATTGGGGAACAAAAATATCCCCGGAATAAAAATGTACCAACCCTGTATTCAAGACGAACAAAAACTCCCTCCTTATCACACAAACGTCAAAGATATCTGATTTCTTGGCTGCTAAGAAAATTTTCCGGGTCACCCACAAGCATTTTCTTTTTTCATAAACAAGTGTTAAATTTTCTTAATTGAGTGTCGAATATAATTAGTTCAATTCATGATCGTAGCGATATGATATTCATTTGAAAAGAAAAACTAATTCAACAGCGACAATGTCCAAGACAGAGCAACAACTGAGTCCCTTAGTTTACTGGGCGCAGACCGAAACTCAAATTACCCTCAAAGTGGAACTTAAAGACTCTAAAGTGAGTATGATACATATTTTTGCAAACAACTATAATCATGTTTTTTCTTGCAGAATCCCAATGTGATATTCAAGGAAAAATCATTGGACTTCACTACCTATGGCCTCGGCGCTCGTGGACTTAATAACTACCAATTTAAAATCCATTTCTATTCACCGATCAATTGTGAAGTGAGTAAAGGCAAGGGGTGAGGGATTAAACGATTTTGACTTAACTGAGTTGTAATATTCATTTAGGACTCGCATTACAAAGTGTTTGACTCAAAAATTGAA
Organism: Eristalis intricaria; assembly: GCA_964034865.1. NCBI lineage: Eukaryota > Metazoa > Arthropoda > Insecta > Diptera > Syrphidae > Eristalis > Eristalis intricaria. The sequence goes on along the minus strand of OZ035877.1, from coordinate 450,361 downwards.
TTTGCGATTAAGAAACCCGAGCCGGCATGGTGGCCGCGGTTAACTGCAACCCCACAGAAACCGCACTGGTTAAAAATCGATTTCGACCGGTGGCGTTCAGAGGATGATGTCGGCGAAGAAGAACCCAGAGACGTTATGGAAGATTATTCGTCGGCAAGTAGAAAGCTGCACTTGGAAGAGTTGGGTTATATAAAAGGTGAATATTTCTGCCATCAATTGTGTATCCAGAAAAGATTAAACATATTTTTTCAGAGAGTGGCAAAAAAGTGTATATGGTGTTCTACAACCTGTGTCAGTTTGTTGGGTACATGTACGTGCTGTCGGTGATGACGGTCATCTATTACCGAGATGGTCCCGACTCGATGTCCCAAATGTACGGGGCTGTTGGAAACGCTCTTAAGTTTTGTCAGCTAATGCAGTATTTGGAGGTTTTACATCCGATATTTGGGTACACCAAAGGAAGCCCTCTAATACCATTGTTTCAAGTATCCGGAAGGAATTTCGTTCTGTTCATCATGATCACAATGGAGCCTCGTATGCAAACGAAACCAGTTGTGTTTTACATATTCTATATATGGTCGCTGGTGGAAGTCTTTAGGTAAAGCAATAACTCTTGATTGATTTTTGTATACACTTCACTTTCTTCTCGCCTTAGATATCCCTACTATATAACACAAATATTTGAGAGTAATATTTCAATCTTAACATGGATACGATACACGATATGGATTCCGCTGTACCCCATGGGAATTCTCTGCGAAGGAATAGTTATCCTTAGGAACATTCCTTACTTTGAAGAAACGAAAAGACTTTCCGTAGAGATGCCAAACAAGTTGAACTGCACATTTGATATGCCGCTCTTTCTTAAAGTATATCTACTGGTGCTGATACTCCCGGGAACCTATCTACTCATGACCCACATGGCAAAGACCAGAGCAAAGAAACTCAGTCGCGATAAGTTGCATTTAAACTAACACCTTTCAGCATTATTGAATATTTTGTCTATGAGTATTGTGTTTTGTGATTTAAATCTAAAATAAATTCATTATATTAATAATTTCCAATATCATCTATTGAATGATTCGCATTGTATTCATTTCGTTTGAAAAAAAGAAACATTATTTTACAAGAAGACTTGTATGAGTAAACTTTAACTGTGCACCAATAAACAAAAACCGTCTCTTTGAACACGCTAAAACACCACACCAATTTTTACATGAAACATTTTGCAAGTGCAACACATTACTGTGATGTATGTACAGTACATTCCACTTTTACGAATATTTTGAGCTGAGATAAGATTTACCAATAAACTTCTTGCATTCAGAGTAAGCATCGGGACGCCTCTTACATATATACAAAAACTGAAATGTTATTTTACTTTAGAATCTGTGTTTTGAGATCAGATTATCGGATGATGAGTAACAGCGACGAGTCATCGAAATTTATGTATTTATTCTTTTAGAAATTGTCTCTTGGCACTATGTCTTCACAAATCACCTGCTATTAAAATAGAGTATTTGAATATCACCATATTAATGAAAATGCCGTAAAACAACACTCAGCTATGTCCGTCAAATGTGAAGTCATTCTCTGGAGTGAAATTACTGAAATTTCATTTTGTTTTTATCTATGGTTCTATTACATTTTTGAAACGACATGCGGAGCGTACTTTTTCAATAGTAATTTCGAGGTCATCGGTTGTATGATTGTTCAGGGGCAATATATGGTGAGCAGAGTTAGAGGAGGAAATACTAATGTTAATGACTTCGGACGGTAGATATCGCGGCTACGGGCGAGCGAATTACGATAGCGTGTTCTATGTCGTAGCTTTCACTGTTAATTTCTCGTGTGGGTTTTTCTCAATTTGAAGACACTTACTTGCGTAGTAATGGGTTAGTGCATAATTGATGAAGCAGTCACGATGGACAGATAAATCAATTCGTTTTAATCCAAGACGAGATGGAAGTGATGACCTTATAATGGTTTATTAGTACACAAGTAATTGAATATAACGAGTGTAAAGGCCAAAAGATGTCCCGTGCCATCGCACATTCCTGTGATTGTTGCTTGATGCCTAAGGAGGAAGCCTTCATCTTCTCTGCCAAAAACCACCTGTTCCGCATAAATCTTTACCCACTTATTAGTTTCGAATTAAAAGAGGTCATCGTTTCCAAGGGGGTACACAAACGAAACCAAGAAAAGTTGAAACTACACACGTATATGTGTATAATCAAATTACGAGTACGAAACAAATCAAGTCAATCATCAGCCGTACACGACAAATGACTGCTCTAATGAATTTTTTACATTAAACAATGCCTCTGAAGAGCACGAGTCATTTGGCATTCGCAATTGAAAAATAAATACAATGCATGCAACATGAGATTACTTTCCTTCCATCCATATGAAAATAATACTCGTACATAGCATACACACACCCAGTCAGAGTCATGTCACAATATCGCTTAACAGTTTGGTGCTGAAATCTGGGAATTACGTCTACTACTTGGGGTATCCATATGTTTATAAAACATGCCATGATATTGAATTTTAAAAAGATTAACAATTAATATTTCCTACACCTCGGTTATTGCGATGGGAGCTCTCCCTTGGAGGACGAAACAATCTTCTGGCGACACACTTTTGAGCAAAAGTGTACTTTCATGAATGTACCGAAGTGAAAACGTATATTCCCTCAAACTCATACACATATCTACACACCTACTCATGTGTTGTTGAAAACTCAATGTTATGAGGACGATAGTGGAAGTGGTTGCCCTAGGACTCAGTGACGAAGCGAATGTGACCTACTTTATATTCGAATTAGTTCACACCAATTTGACACGATTGCAATTTAAATTTCAGCTTTGGTTCTTCTCTGCAAGAGCATATGATTGGAAATTCAAAAGATTTTAACAATATTCTGCGAAGACAATGGTTCATGTTTTGACCCAATCCGCACTGGGCAGTGGTACGTACCCTCGGTCGAACCATGAGGATAAACATTTTACTCTAGAATACACATTATTTACACACCAGTTCAGGAACGTCGTTGCCAAAAAGAAAGTCTTGCATCGCCATACATTTCCTCGTCCGTGAGTGGGTACATTGTTGCATTATTTTGTTTGTTGTCACATTCATTTCAGCGCCCACAGGCGTTCTTTAATTGTTGGTTTTTATAATTTAGGTCACCATAGCGGATAAAAGGACATTCATAACGCATCATTAAATTATTAAATGCATTCCTTGGTGTCACCGGTTAGAGTGATGTTAGATGATGTCTTTAAACATGCGAACTAACACGAAATATATGTACACACACTCGTGCTGGTTGTTACACTACACTGCAGCTGCCGGTATATCTTGGTTTTGCATACTCATATATTTTTTAATTACGAAACCGGAATCATCAAACAAAAAGTCATGATAGCCCGAAGATATGGCTTTACTTTCATTTGGATTTACATCCATGATGCTAATGGGTAGATTGCAAGAAAAAAAATAATGAATGTGATCTGCAGCCCTAACAATGATGCAAAGGGCTAGCAAAAAAGGAATAATTGAAACTTGCTGTCAGCAACAGAAAGCTGTAAACATACATACGCCTGAGATGAATTGATGTACTTATATGGTTTATTTTAGTTTCAAGGAAACACATATCTGCTTGAGGCCCCACTACTGTATCGGATTCTTCTTTTTTGGGAGAGTTGTCTTGACATCTCCTCTAATTTACTTGAATAGATTTGACTCAATAGAGGATGTAATCGCCAAGGCAGCACAACAACTCCCACACTCGAAAGAGTACAAATCTTCCCAATTATTTTTCCTTCAATATCACATGCCATATGTACTAACAAACCTCAGAAATCTCCTCTCAAATTACACAAGAGCCATTTCAAAGGAAGAACCACTCATGTTCGAGTATCCGAGTGACAAACAAACGAGGATAGGACATTACATCCTTAAGAGCACACCCCCTTCCTTCCTTAACAATGTACAAAAGACGTCCACAACACGGAAAAAAGGCTTGAGAAGATAATACTTATGATAAATATATAAAAACATGTAGACTATGAACAGCAGCGAAATTTAAATTTATAAGGAATAACAATATGGTAATGGGGGTACTTACATTGTTTATTGGTATTCTCACCAGTGAGTGATTCCGCTTCTAATAATCTCTTATCTAATACGATGCATTACGATACATGTACGATATATGTACGTTGTCGACACGGTGTGCTTTCGGGGCATTCCTGATCGAGGCTGCCCTATGGATTAACACCAGCTCCACGTTTTTAAAGCTGCTATGTCACACAAAAATGTATATTTCTTTAATCACATCGTAAACTTTTCTTCCTTCTTTTACGTCGAATAAAACATTAATTTTTTTTTTGGTTTTGCAAAGCTTCTTCCAGCCACGAATTTGTTGTTCTTCTTCTAACTAAATTTTATTTTTGTGGGTTAGCAGATTAATTTTTTCGCCACAACCACTAAACACATTCTTTCTACTTATTTTTTTTTCTCTTCTTTGATATAACGTGATTCAGTATGGTATACTCCGTACTTTCGAAATACAACACGTTTTGTTGTTATTTTGAACAAATTGTGTACACATACACACGAAAGGAAAGCAACTGAAAACTGAGAGGTGAAGTATCTGAGGGTGTGTGTGGATATATGTATATACTTTCTATGCGAAACACGCGAGAATAGCCCGTAGCCCGACGAATTTTTCAAACGAGAAACAATGATTTTCAAAAGAACCATACACACGTCTGTTTTCAAAAAATTAATCCATTATTCAAGAGTTGTAATTGAACGTCCTGGCTTACGATGGTTCACGTTAACAGCTGACAGGGAATATCCTTTTCTGATATAATTTGGCCCCGATGATAACATTCGAGGGGGGGTTCGTGTATACATACGACGACGAAACAGCAGCACAACCGTCCCTTCTAACTTTTTTTTCTTTTCTATTTTTCCTTTTTTGCTCTTGGTTAGCTTTCGGTTTACTCCATGCCCTTAGCTTCACTGGAAAGACAAATTTTGGTAAAAGACCTCGCCGAAACGTGTATATAACATTTTTCTTCCAAATTCACGCACGTTGATATTGAAATGTGTTAACGCGATTTAATAATTTAATGATGTCAACATCCAGGTGGTAGCGAGAGGACAAACACACTTGACATTACACAATATTGTATCAATCAAATGGTGGTGAGAATAAAAAAAAAATTATGTGTGTACTAGGAAAATGGAAACGGGTTCAAGTTTCGATTAGAATAACTTCTCTACTAGTCGCCAGGAAGTACGAGTACAGCAACAGTGTCCCAAAAAGGATATGCGACGAGATAGTGTGGCGATGGGGGCGCGATGTGTTACGAATGCTCTGCGCTTTTAAATGCGAATTGTAGTTGAGGTTTAGAGAGTGAAGTTATATGTGTACCAGTATGACCTGCACTAACAGGTTCGCACATCCTTCGCCACATAGAACAAAAACGAAAGTAAATGATATAAGTTGGTGGTTATTGGTTTGGCTTTTTTGCTTCATGCCCTAAGAAGAACAGAATGGTGGTAGATTGGTATAAAGAAGAAGGAAATAATAATGTCACACATACACACAATTCACTACACACTGTTTAACGCACTTGGAGAAAACATTGATACAGTATTTCGAGAAAAGAGAGGGAGCTTGTAATCTCGGCAACAATGCGAATTAATATGCTAGTTTCAATATGTATCCGGACCTCGGCATAAGGCACGTATCATTTTTGAATGCGCTTTTGTAGCTCCGTCATTTGAATCCCAGCACAGAATTGTCATATCCCATGATTACTGTGATAAGGTGTTGCACACCTTCTCCCACAATTGTGGTATGTGTGTTTGATGGATTTGCTGATATTCTTTTTCGCAAGTCACTTGTGTTAGTTGAGAAAAGGTACATGCACACTGTCATAGCCGTTGATGAGAGGAAATACGAGCGGAAACTTGCGTGAGAGAGGTTTGTGTTGTTGGATATAATTCAATTAGATCTCTCCAATCGGGGGCATTGTTGCAAAAATTCTCCCCACATCTGTGTATTCGGTTTAAAGGTGCATTTATTTGATCCCTTCACAGTTAATTGATATCCGTTCTGTGCTTCTTCGATTTCACAACGAAATGCACGACCGGCGATGTAATCCGATTACCTCCGGCGAGGTCTCCTAAAAATAACCTTCTATTTTCTTTAAATTGGACTCCACTTACATCGATCACGTTTGTTTAGAGTTTGGACGTGGTTGTACATATACATTTCCTCCAGAATTTTGAATATAAACTGAAGACCCAGCTCTCGATGTGTGACCACGATCACTATGAGAGTTCAAGACATCGCATCGTATTTGGTAGTTCTGATTCCATTTGTCGCAGCAGACAGCATAATCAATGAAGGATTGCGGTTTAGGTAAGACGAACGGAGGCACTTTAAGCTCCTTAATTAATGAATAACCTCCTAGACAGAAGCATTCAGCCTGTTCTCGTTGCCACAAAAATAGGCCCCAGTATGACACGTTCAAAGAGATTGCTCCCAGTCCAGTGGAATACATGAAGACGCCCAACTTCGACGTTATATTTCTAAGTGAGGATAACTCAAATCCGATGTGGAGAAAATACGCGGATCTCTTCCAACCCATCGATCCCCGCAAGGCCCAAACAATCGAGGTAAGTTATGGAAACGACACGGACGGTTTCCGAACTCCGTCCATTCGTTTGAACCGCTTTGAAGTGGATTCGGTTCTGGCAGTGTTGGGTCGCAGGAAGCATATTATTGTGATGCGCCAACGAAATTGCAAACCGCACTACACACGAAGACAGATCGAAACGAGATTAATGAACGAATTTAAAAACGAATTCCTTCAAAAATTGTTGCAGCAACTGCAAGAGAAAAACCCCATCGGATCGGACGTGATGGATCCCATCATTAATCGCATTCTGGAAATTCTTCACGAAACCGATCAAAAAATGATTGACGACGTGAAGCAGAAATTCGGAGAAGAATCATCCAGAGATCTTTCCGGCGAGCCAGTATATTCGAGCAGGTATTGTCCAAACGTGGGTAATCTATACCGAATCTCCAAAAACAAAAATTCCTCGCCAACAGCCAAGCCGAGCCAGAAGAGATATGACGACCCATGCAATGAGGGCTACGTTTTTCTTCTTCAAAATCAGCAAAATTCGAAAAATTCGGACCCCAGTGCATTGAACGATTTGCTATTAAGAGTTCTAAGAATTGTCACGGAATCTCCTTGAAAAATAAAACCTAACAAAACCCCAAAAAATATCCTTTAACATTGTAACAATCCTGGCAGCCACACTTCCCCTTCATAAAACATATGTGTTCATAGGACGTGGGCATTAATAGTTCAGCGCAGACGCTTGCCACGGTGCTTTCCATCAATTTCAATCAACCCACCACGGAGACGAGAGAGAATACAATTTTCTTTTTACGAACATGAGTCAATGAACGTGAAGGTTAAGGCTAGCAGGGGATTTGAAACTCTACACCAGCACACTTTTGATTCTTGACACATATTGCATTAATCTGCAAAAACTGTCTGCTTCAGATATTGGTTAACACTTGCGAAAAAAACAAAATGTAATTTTTCAGCACTTTTGCAAATCAATTGCAAGGCATGCGATATAAAAAAAATATTCTGGCGACGTTAACAACCTACATGTGCGTTGCGATGTCCACTCTGGCGTATAAAAGGCCGTTGCTGTTCGAACATAATTCATCAGTTTCAATAAGTTCTTCCACTTAAGACAACTAACTACATTTTCATTCCAACATGAAATTCTTCGTTTGCTTCCTTGCTTTGGCCACCGTTGTCTGCCTTGCATCTGCCGATAAGGGCGACAAGAAAGAAGCAACTGTTGGCGCTTCATACGGTTCTTCATCATATGGGCCAGCTCCATCATATGGACCAGCTCCCTCATATGGACCAGCTCCCTCATATGGACCAGCCCCATCATTAGCACCGGCTCCAGCTCTGCAGTACTCTGCCCCACCGTGCCCAAAGAACTACTTGTTCAGCTGCCAACCTAATCTGGCTCCAGTCCCATGCTCATCCGGATCTGTTGGTGGAGGAGCTGCTGCAGGTGCCGCCGCTGGAGGATACGCAGGTGCTTACTCTGAATATGTGCCACAGTACGCCGTTCCCATGCCGCAATACGTCTACCCACAATACGCTGGAGTGCCCCACTACTAAGACGACTTCCTGCAAGACTGACTGGCTTTATTACTTGTGTTGATTTTTTGGTTATTGAGAATAAATGTAATTTTTAGAAATAACTTGTTTTTTGATTTGGTTTTTGCTTCTTCTTGGTGTGTTCTTTCCTTCCCCTTACATCCTCCGGCGTACCATTTCCAAGTGTTGCATTAGAGTTTGTTACTTAAAATTGTTGGTGAGACATGTCGACCTTTAAGACGGTTCTCTTGCAGATCATCAAAAATAAAACTTCTACCTCTGGTTAAAAATTCTTTATTTCATTGTAACAAAAACAACAGTTCATATAAAAGCAATTTAAAATCAATTAGAGCGAACAACAGGTTGGCAGCAACTGTTCACACAACAGAACTAACAAAACAAAAAAAAAAAAAAAACAAAAAAAAACAGAAGCCAAAATTAACTTGAAACATGTTTAGGCACCAATTCGTTACGAGCACTTGATTAGTATATTTAGTTAAAAATGTAAGTCTTTTCCATACTATTAGTTGTCCAGTTGAAATTGTTCCGATTGCAACTGTTTACGGATTGCTCCCAGTTGGGTAAGTACTTTGGGGGAGTTCGTCGTTATCGTGTGTTTTTGAATTGCCGGAACCTAGGGAGTTTTATTTACACAAAGAATGGATTACATCAAATTTGTTGGCAGATATAATCAACCACTTTCACATAAATTAAACACTTGTTAACAGAGTTAGTGCACGTTAGTGAAGAAACATGGACGGAGAGACTTATAGTTTTGTTGTTGAAAATAAACAAGAAGAAATGCAAACTTAACGGGAAGGCAAGGCATGACAGTGAGTTCAAGCAAGGGTGGGGTGATTACAAGCAAAGAAGAGGGCAAAGCATAGAATACTCAATCACCATAACCGTTTTACGAATCATAAAGCAAGTATCACAGAACTCACCTCCCATCTCCTTGCAAGGCTTTCTATTCTAGTGGACTTCTTCTTCTTTTCCGATTCCTGAGAGTCGCTTTCCTTGCGCGTCATTCGAGGCATTTCTCTCAATAATGGCATCGACAGGTTGTTCTCCTCCACCATAACTACATCCCTCCTAGATGCACTCTCCGGTGTGGTTTGTGTACTGTTATCACGCAATGCTTTCTTCGCCAAATCCCCATAGTGCTTCAAGTACCGAGACAATTGGTTGTCATTTCTTCGCCGAATTAGTTCGATATTATTCTCATCGTCCAATTCCTTGTTTCGGTCATACGCTTGGTGAAAGATTGAGTTCCGCTCAATATTCACAGAGAAGGGAGGGCGACCAAGGTCAACGTCATTATTGTTCAGGTTGTTCGATAAGTCCATTTCATCGCTCTCCGGATAATTCACTTCGAGGATTTGAAAAGACGCCTCGGAGTCAGACTTCTGGGAGCCCTTTCCACCGCAATCCCTACAGAACGACCTACGACAATTTGCAGACACATTCCGTTTTCGTTGGCAGTGCAGACAATTGACCTCCAATGTCCCGTCGCAGTCTCCGCACACGGAGTACTGTTTCTTACAATTATTACATATTAGGTGTCGCAAGTGGATCTCGGAAGCATCTAGTATTCTATTTTCGCATTTAAGGCACCAATTTTCATAGCTCTTCAGGGAAGAGTCACAAAATGGACACGTATTCTCACAGTTAAGGAAGCACTCCTTACGGCGGCTGGACGACTGGGGTAGATTTAAATTAAATGCAGGTGGTTCCACTCCTGATCCCCTCTTGTACTCATGACGAGCTGAGTTACTGAAGTACTTGTAGACTTTATTTTCAGCAGGAGTGTGCTTCTCATTTTCAGATCGAGTTTTCCGAGACGAATTGAGCAACTTTGTGTCTTTCTCCAGCTTAGTGAGCAGATGTTCTCGCATGAGGCGGCTTTGTTCAGCGTCAAAACGAATCTGGAGGATTATTAAAATTCACCAAAAGATCACAAGTTACACCCGCAAATTGATGATGTTACCTTTTCCGCCCGCAGTCTTTCCTTCTCTAACTCCTCTTCCAGGCGCATAGTCTTCAGTTGTTCTTGCAACTTCCTACAAAAAAAGTCAGTGCGGCGTTTTTTATCAACGAGAAATCTACCAAATCATTTTATCCTCGCCAGAAGTCAGGACTGAACTAAATTTGTCATGAATATTTACCTAGTTAACGCCTCTTCCTGTCGACGTTCCTTTTCTTTCAGTTCTTCTATAACGCGACGTTTCTCCTCAATCTGTGCCATTAGTTCCTTTTGATAGTTTTTTTTCTTTGCCATTTCCATCTGAAAAACCAATAATTATCATCACATTTATAGAGCCCTGAAGGAACGGGCGGAGTGTGCCTACTTCGGCATTTCGTCGATTACGTTCCGTGACACCATCGCTGTTCACGATATTCGAGATTTCCGTGTGCTTTAAGTCTTGCAACAGTTTATGGCGGGCACTGCCCGGCCGTGGGGACGTTCCTTCGCAATCAGGATTGTTAACTATAATTTCTAATTCAGTCTTATCGGATCGGGATGTGACAAGTTTTTGTTTTTGATCTTCTTGCGTGTTCTCTTTTACGTTTTCAGTTGGTTGATATCTTTTCTTCTCCTTAGCCTTGGCCGCTGCTTGGGTCATCTAAAAATACGTTTGAGTTGAACACATTTTAGGTCAGTATAGTTCTTTATTTAATTGGTTTGTTTTTACCTGATGTTTAAGAAAATTTTGTTGATATTCTAACTGACGGTCACGCAGGATATCTTGACGTTTCTTGTTCTCGTTGTTGAAGCCAGGGAAATATGAGTAGAACGTGTCTGATACCCATTGCTCCATCTCATCCTACATGAAATGAGATTAAAAATAGAAACGAATGAGTTTATAGATTGACTGCATTGATGGAGTATACATGAAGACTGCGAGCGGCGACAACCATTCCAGTAGAGAGTTCTCACCGTTGGACTACTTCGCAAGCAATAAGAACGCAAACAGCGTTCTGCTTCACAGACCATAAAACTTTAAATTTACGAGCCAAGAGAAAAATATTGATTTATTCCGAAGAGGACGAAGAGTATGCAATTTTTGCCACAACTCGGTGATTTGATGCTATAGACATCTCTATAATGTTCTGCTTGCCTTTTGAGTTATAACGTAGTTGTTGTTTTTGCTCTGATTCGCCAACCGTAAAATAGTTAGGCAGAAATTACGCTCACGGGAAGCGGCAAGTCAAATCGTCTACATCTATATCAGGTCTATGGAAATTGTTTGCAAGGTCGTTAGCAGAATTATTGTTCACGTATACAGGCGGCAGGTAACCGATGGCGTGTTGATATTTCATCAACAATGTAACACTGTATGGCATTCTGAATTAAAGGCGGTTGACTGCTAAATCGAATTAACTAGATCCATCAGCCGCTGTTCGCTATGAACGAAACTCCTACAGAGGTACCTGGTGGGGTAAGGGTCTCAGTTTGTTCTGTAATCAAACCGATGGCTGGGTGATAACATCGAAAGACAATTATCCAATCGAATTATGGAAATTAATAGGGCACCAACTGTAGAGGCAATCAATAGAAAAATGATTGCGCTCGCTAGCTACATACTTACAGATAGACACCCCAAATCGAAACAACGTTGAAAAATTAAAAGGAAATGTATTTAAACACCCCCAGATAATTTAAGAAACCAGAACCCCCTACCTGATTGATAAAACGCGTAGTTTGCTGTATTTTATTATATCTCAAGCAGCTACCAGCGCGGACGATTGGTAAACAACAACTAACGAAGCGAAAAGCTTTCCTGTGAGATTGCATGCTAGCGAGTGAATAAAAGAAAGTAATCACGAGTCAATCGCACAGTTCCGTATTAGACAATGCTTAGAGAGTGACTGATGGGAAGAACGAAACAATGTGAGAAAAAAGAATGCGATGGGAATGTATCAAGCAATAACTGAAGCATGAAATAAGCGGAAAGAAGCTCAATTAAACAATAACCACAAATACATATTTCCGAAATGATAAATTAATTAGTGCGCAGAGCGAGCGAGGGAATACTCACCTTTGTTTTATTCAATCTGCAACTCTTTGCAGAAACGTCGGAAACTTTACGTTCAGATAAATTTGCCAAATCTTTTGCTGTTTTTGTAGCGGAATTTATATTGAAGTCGTTAAATTTGTTGTGCAAATCCTCATAAGCACTCTCTGCGTTCATCATGTTCGATGTCGAAGGCATCGTTGCCATGGAAGACTCAATGCACCGTTCTTTTTCCACCAGTTGCAGTCGCGGCGCACCTTCATACAAAGGGTCAGTGACTTTATGAAAATCCATAATTGGATTTTCCTTACACTCATAGTCCCGATATTCGTTGCAGGATTTGTCAAGTGTCCTATTTCGAATGAAGCAACTGGAATCTTCAAGTGAATTGTTTTCATTTTGTCTCGGTGTTAAACGCTTTTCATCTGCCAACAACTTCCTCTTTTCTAATTTTAAAAAACTCTCTATATCCATCACTGTGTGATTGGATAAATTAAAAAACAAAACAAATAAAAGAGAAGATTTTAAAAAATTTTAACACCAAACAACCGCAAACACTTTTCAAATGCTAAACCGACTGAGCCAAATGAGCAAGAACTGACAGGAACGAAATAGACAAATGACAGATTCTATACAAGGTCACAATAGTGAATTGTCATATTTGTGGGTTAAGATTCATTCACAATGACTTATTATAATTATAAAATTATTGAAGTATTTGCATTACATAAAATTTATTTGTGTGTTTTTCGATCATGATAAATTATTAATCATAATCATTTATAATTCCGCAAGTCCGGAAAATTGCTAAGCCAAACAAATAAGATTGCACTTATTTCAATAACCCATTTACAAGCTCTCATTGATTGCCGAAATTGCAAATTATCGATTTCTTTCTGTGGATTTGCAAATCAGCAAACTAGTTACCGTTCAACGGTTATTCTTGCATTTAGCAACACTGTATATAAAATGGAAGAATCTACTCCTTCAGCTATCAGTTCCAAGTCAACTGGCAACCAGTAACAAAAATATTATTTTCAGTATGAAATTCGTCGTGTTATTCGTCTTTGCTGCTGCTTGCATTGCTCCGAGTCTTTCTACTGCAGATCAAACGCAGTTGAGTGAGACTTTCCAGGGCCTGGATCAACTCAGAGTAAGGAAATCCGCTAAGAGCCCATACGGTGGTCCATCTCCATCATTCCCACCAACAGCCTGCCCAACAAACTATCTCTTCAGCTGTGGACCACACTTTCAACCAGTTGGATGCTCTTCAGGAGGACCCCAAGGAGCTTACTCTGAGAATATTCCACAATACGCGGCCCCACAATATATCACACCCCAGCAATACGCACCGCAACCGTACGCATACCCACGTTTCCACGCCGTTCCAGTTATCACCGAAGTTTAAATCTGATTTGAATAGACTATGAATAAACTAAAAAAATCTACAAAATCTGTTTGATTACATACTGCCTGTACTACGCATTTCAAAGATGTATGGATGTGTATCCCTCCATAATTCGTTCGGCTTCCACTTCTGGCGAACACGGTTGTGACACCTTCCTCTTGTCCTTTTGGGTTTGTTACATTAAAGATGACGTCACTTGTTTGATGCAGAGACAATTTGAGTGATGGGGAGATTCTTTATATTTCTTTTATACCTGCACACTTCAGATCAATGAGATCACACAGCCTATCCATGAGGAATTATTTTCTCTCCCAAACAAGCCAAAACAAAGTAAATACAATTACACATTCATTTTCACGTATTTTCAATTTATTTAATATCTATCACAAGACAGGCATGGCACTGGAACAACCGTCGGGGAACAGCTTATGAGGTAGCTAAGAGGACACGGAGGCGCAGGCCGTTGATTTAGGTTAGAGTTGTAATACTGACGAGGCGATCCAACGTAGAATGATGTGTGTTTGAAGCCCTTTGTCGGATGTGTTTTCACTTTGACTGGCGCTGGCTTGTGCTCTACTGTCTGAGTGTGCACTTGATGAACGACTTTAGCTGGTTTCTTCAGTCCAAACTGATGGGTAGAGCCAAGAATATTATCCAACAGATCTGGCTGTGCTTGAATATACACGTGACGCGGAGTCCTTCTTAGGCTCTTAGCACTGCAACCGCAGCCCTGTTGTGAAGATTCGATATCTGGAAGTGGAAGTGTATCCGCTGTCAAGCATCCGCACATTTGTGTAGTGCCCACACTTCCACCATTGATCAGGACGAGGAGACCGGAAAAAAAGATTACACCGTATATGCTGTGCATTATGATGATGAACTGTGAAAACTGACACCTTTCAAGAGGAAGGTATCATCTTTTATTAAAGTACGTATCTAGAACGAACGGAAAGCGTATCCCTTGGTCAGCAAGTTGCGTAATGGATAAATTGGAAAACGATGTCATGTCATTTTTTTATGTCGAATATTTATTATGAGCCACGTACAAATACAAACACAAATAATATTACAAATTGGAGCAGGGTTAAGATCGATGAATTTGCACTTTTCCATTAGTAGCCACCGGCGCATGCAACTGGGCGCACGTGGGCCGAACAGCCGTAGAGATAGGTCTTCGGGCATGGAGGGGCGGAGAATGTTGGGACTGGGGCTGGTGCTGGAGCTGGAGCTGGTGCTGGAGAGTATGAGTGAGCTGCCGGAGCTGGAGCATATGATGGCGCTGGTCTGTATGCGGGGGCTGGTTTGTATGCGGGAGCTGGTCTGTATGCCGGCGCTGGGGCTGGTGCGTACGAAGGTGCTGGTGCAGGTGCATAGCTAGGCCTTGGAGCTGGCTTGTAAGATGGAGCCGGTGCAGGTGCATATGACGAAGCGGGTGCTGGTGCAGGTGCTGGCGCTGGGGCTGGTGCATAGTTAGGTTTTGGAGCTGGCTTGTAGGATGGTGCTGGTCCATATGCCTGTGGTGGTGGTCCGTAAGCCTGTGCAGGTGCTCCATAACCATATGAGGGAGCTGGAGCTGGGGCAGGTGCAGGTGCTGGAGCGGGACCATAAGAGGGCGCTGGTCCGTATGAAGATGAGTGCCCTCCATAAGAACGGAATTTGGAGTTATCTTCCGCGTTCTGGTTATGAGGATCCATTCCCATAGAATTTTCGTCCGAATTCGACGCACTCGCTACAGCAAGGCAAAGCACACCAATCAAAGCAACCGATTTCATTGCTGTTTAGGAATAAAAGTTCTTGCACCGCTGCCGAAAGTGAATGCACTGATGTCCTAACTGGCCTTGTCTATGGATTTTATAAGAAGCATCGAATCGTATGTAAAGAGGGTCAGCAAAAAACTTCTCGTACACGGGGGCAAGGTGCTGATTCACTTACTCACCGAAACGAATGAACAAACTGTTTACTTTGCAGTGTGAAGTGTATTTTCAGTTCGACCTTTAATTAGGTTAACTTTTTGCAACATTTTTAAGAATCAACAAAATTAAACACTGATTTCGAATATACTATTTCCGATTCATATTTGCATATGTAGATAGTTTCAAAGGTTCACCTGCGGTCGGAGCTCCGGTGATTAAGCAATCAATCGAATGTTTGCATCAGTTCAGTGTTGCCTTGAGAAGAAAGGTTATGAACGAACAGAAATGTGAGAGTCTATGTATGTGGACCTAGGGATTCTTTTTCAGAGGCTCTCAAGATGAAATTAGACTTCCAGATTGTCGTGCATTAATAGTATATTTTATTTATTTATGCCTTGTATGAGACGTGAAGGATAACGTGCCCTATCATTTAACTCTTAAAAGTCTTAATTGGATTAGCAATTTTAGGCGCAATGGGAATGGGGCGAAGTAATAAGGAAGGACGGCAAAGAATTTGTTCGTTGGAACCAGCATTTGACTGAGTGCTTGAGAAAGGCAACTACATACAGAACAGATACAAATACATGGTTTCTTTTAAAAATATTTATTTAATAGTAAATTGTAAACATCTATCTATATCTTCGACAAATCCTGGTTGTCGTCTTGGTACATTTTCTTTCAACATTGTTGTGGATGCCAACTGCGCACAGGAGCGCCGCTATTAGACAGCGGGAGAGTGAACGTTGGAATTGGGGATGAATATGCTCCAGCGTGACCACCTGAGGCACATGCTACCGGCGCAAGATTCGGCTGACAGCTGAAGAGATACGTCTTTGGACATGGGAAGCTTGAAATTGGTGTACCGCCATATGCAGGCTGATGCGTCCGTGCTAAAGCCACCTCCTCCGTCACGATGTTCTGTCTAACAACCTGTTGAGTGCCTCCAACTGCTGCACCCCCCACAGAGGCTATCAACAGGGCAATGGAGGCGATGGAGAGTGTAGAGAACTGCATGATGGTCAATCAATGAACTATGAATAACTAATTGCCCCATGCTCGAAGCTATTTTATATAAATTTTAAGTTTGTCGAAGAACTAGGTCAGACTTGCAGTAACCTAGTTAAACTGCGCATATTGCAGACCTTTTAGCCGGAATTCTTGTCCGCAGGTCGCAGACAAATAGATTGTTTTGTTGTCGCGAAAAAATGCACACCATGGTTAATTGGAATATTTCATCATCGCCTAAATAGTCCATACGTGCCAGCGGATGATATAAATAATAAATCTATCTTACACACACAAGATCGAACGACTTGATAAACACTGTATTATGTAGTTCCACGATCTAAAAAAAACAAACCCGTGTAGCCTTGCCAACAATTATGCAATCTTCGAGCAGAAGAGTGGAAGTGTCTTTCTTGTTTGATCCGGTTTAATTAATGCATTCTATCGAGCAGCTCATCATCTCAATTCATTAAAACGAAAGAATCCAAGCTTCTTCCCCGCGGAATGCATAAGATTTTTGTAAGACTACAAACAAGACGGACATACAAGACTTGTGTTGTGTATGATACAGATACATATTTTTTTATTTATTCCAAATTTATTTTAAGTTTTCGAACACCACAAAGCATCTATTTTAAGTCGGTCGTATATTTTTATGTGCATGGGGCATGTCACTCAACCTCTTAAGATGTACCACTCGGCGCAGTGCCTAGGAATACATGCATACATATGGACTCTTGTTCGAGAATTTACCTCCCGTAAAGAGTGCAAGAATATCCATATCCCAATCCAAACAAACACATCTGCACAGCGACGCGGTCAGGCAACTGAATAGCTGATTTTCGCTAGCTGCGTGATCTTGTGAAGCGTTCGGCGAACAGCCAGCTGATTCTGGTGTGGTCGATGTCCCTGGCACTATTTCGGCTGCCTTGTAGCCTTGTGAATTGTGCGAGCAGGATGCCATTGTGCGCATCCCAATTTGAAGCGAACCTAAGTATGCCTGCGGCGTAGCTCCGAACAAAGTGAAAGTAAAAGGAAATTGAATCCATAAATACAAGCATTTACATATTTTGTTATTACTCTTTATTTCTATTTTAAGTAAACACGTCAAAAATTGGCTTTCAGCTCCTTTCGATAAATAACTCTTTACGCAGTCATTTTGAGTAACGTCCACGGATAAGGTAAAGTCATCGCCGATGAGGTGTACACCTAGCACAGCATTGAGACCGGAGGTATGGACTGTTGCAGGCTCGATTGATACGATGTAAATAATTCCGGGCACGAACTCATCGGCTGGTCGTAGCACGGGATATAGTATGATGGCGGCGACGGCGATGACGACGGTGGCGGCGGAGGTGAGGGCGACTGCTGCGTCATGTACGTCAATGATGTTGAATAGGTTTTTTTGTAGTAGCCACAATCAGAGGGATTCAAAAATGGACACGGTAGAGTTGGTAGCGTTGGTTCCTCCAGCTCGGGTATCAACGAATATGTGAAGGCAGGTGGCGGTGTGTAGGCGGGCGGGGGAGACACTTGTGAATACGACGGGACTGGCGGCGAATATACTGGATCCTGTGTTGGATAAACTAAGGCCGGTGGTGATATCACTGGAGTATACGTCGGGGCTGGAGCCTGGTATTGAACCGGTGGCTCTTGAGTATACGTCGGGGCTGGCGGCGGGTATGAAGCTGGAGCCTGCGGTGTTGGCGGTGCAGGATAACCTACAGGACTTGGTGGTGGCGGGTAGCTGTACGGTTGCCCAGTGGGCGGTGTGTAGTATTGGGGCGGGTAAATGTACACCGGAGGAGCTATAATCGGTACAATCGGTTGAATTACCTGTGCCGTCACTGGTGCGGGTACGAGTGCTGGTGCAGGGGCGGGTGCCAGTGCGGGAGCGTCTGCCTTCTCATATTTCTTATCACCGTCACTCTTATCGGCATATTCTTCCTTTTGATCAGTTTTTTCTTCACTGGCGTAGGAATTCTCCTCACCGTACGCTTGCGGAGGCGGTTCCACCGGAGCTGGCTCGTGATAGACTTCGTTCGTGTCTGGTTTCGGCGGCGGCGGTAGTTCTGGTTTCACCTCTACTGGGGGCGCCTTGGGAGGGTAGTTCCCCTTTCCGCCATATCCACCTCCACCTCCCCCATACCCACCGTATCCGCCATATCCACGCCGGAAGGGTCGTAAAAAGAGGTTAGACATCATTCTATGCGGATGAGGCAGAGGCAAGTAGATGTGGCCTTGATGTCCAATGGGGATTTCTGGTCCATCGCCATTGTAGTACTGCCCCTCCTCTGGGTAGTATCCATTGGATCCATCTCCTGCTGCACCTCCATTGTAGCCGCCAGTGTTCGAGCAGCATTGTACGCATTCGTTGTTTGACTTGGCCATGTGTTTGAAGAGTTTCTTGAAGAACGATCGCTCCGACCGAACCAGCTCATCTGCCGGCCCGACATCGGTTTTGTACGTATCGATGTAGTAGCAGTTGTACGGATCAGGCGGCGCTATTTCATACACACTCTGTGCGAAGGACGATTCACTGAAGCAGACGCACCAAACTATCACAAGCACACTCCGTATCCTCATTGTGCGTAGTTTACTATACGAAATCGATCGGTCTAGTCGCATCCAATTACGATGAATTACTTTGTGCAACTACCTGCCGTTAATCGCTTTCCAATTCGTAGGTAAGGATCATTTTGCTTGGTCAGGTTGGACTTGCTGTCTTCATCGCAACCTGCGGCGTCAACTGCAACCACTGCTCAATGTCAGCATAAATGTTCCTTCACCTTTGACTGGTGGTTGACGCCGACAAAAATTGCACAAGCATGTACTCATACAGTCGAATGTTTCTGTGTATGAATGAAACTGACATTTTCTTTGGATGTGCTCTTTCTAGAAGGGCGCGAACAAAGTGGAGCAATAACCTTTTCGATTTCGAAACAATCTTTTACACAACAATTTATATGACAATTACACATCGCCTGTGTATGCTAAGCAGGCAATCCGGGCACCATGGTGTCTATAACAAAAACGACACTTTAAAGCCAATCGAACGTGCCGTGATTGCGAATGGGGCGAGGTCTACTCGCTCGGGTTGGGTTTGGTTCCTTCTTTCTCTCCCAGCAGACGGAAATCTTTAGGTGAAAAAATGAATCATGCACCGAGATGTACATATCCACAGTCGTGGCCTAACTTATCGAAAACGGAAATCGAATAATGTGAAACGAATTCGTATGCATCCTATGGCATTATCACAGCGAATCCAAAACAGGTACAAAAACCACTCAATTCCTGACTCAACGTCTTTTGTTCGCCACCCAATTAAAGACTTATTTAAAAAAAAAAAAAGAAAACTTTATTTTATAAATTTCTGGTATAAAATAGTAGAAGACATGCGTGTGCATCTGATTACTTATTCGTCGTCGGGATCTTTTTTGAGTTGGGCTGCCAACTTGGACATTTTTATCAAGGCCTCATAGGCAACCTTTGTATTGTTATCCTCTGGCTGATTGGCCGCGGCCCCGATCGTGATTTGATCCTCCTTGGGCTTCTCCTTTGCAGCCGTTTGATCTGCTTTCTTATCTGCCGGTTTTTCATTTGTAACTTCAGTCTCGGGTTTCTTCGAAGTCGATTCCTTTTCGGCGTCTAGCTTCTGGTTCACTTGGGCGGATTCCACGGAGGAGGAATTGTTTTCTGAAGACTTATCGGTTTCTGCGACGGCTGACCGCCCTCCAGGGACGTCATGCAATGGATTTATGTTGGCTTGATAAAACTGATGTGGGACTGCTAAATTGCTTCCGGCTGGGTGCGATGAGAGGCAGGGAAGAGATATCAGCGTTGGCTGCAGGCTGTAAAGATACGACTGAGGACAAGATGGTTTGACCAAGTGGATCGAAGGTTGATAAGCCTGAATTCGCGGAGCGTAACTTATCGGAGCGGAGGAATAAGGAACTGGAATGTAGGATGTGTACGTGGGTGACGGAGTTAAGACCGCAGAAGGGATTGGGGGTTGGTACGAGGTAACTGTGGGGGCGTATTGGATAGGTTGAGTGTATGCATCATAACCCGTTGAGACTGGGAGTGGCGATGCCGCCTGCAGCTGAGGTCCACTTTGGTCGAAGCTGTCCATGTTTGTGGGTTCCATTGACCGCTGCGAATTCATGTAATATTCTACGGGGCGGAAATGGAAGTACTCATCTTGCTGCTGAGAGTCCCACATGGGCGTCATCACGTCTTCAGCCATGCCTCTGTAGGCTTGAGTATTTGATGAGTATACTGGCTTGGATGACGGTATAGTATGGTCCGGCATGGTGTGCTTGTTGTGGTCATGATATTCCGGCTTAGTGTAAGAAAGCGACTTTGAATAGACCTTTGGTGGGGACTGCGGACTGTATGTTGACTTCGAAATGCTATAACCTAGATGATCTGCCTGTTCGTAACTCGTTGGCTTTGAAACATATGAACTCGGGCTTGGATACTTTCCATCGTAAGAGGAACTGTGTGCAGCACTCGACACACCGTGAGGAGCCATTGAATAACTACTGCCTCCATGTCCTGGCTGGCTGACATAAGCACTCGATTGCCCAGAGTAGCTGTTGCCTTCATGCCCTGGGTGGCTGGTATAAGCACTCGATTGACCGTAAGAACTGGGTTTTGAATATTCCGCTGAATCACTACCGCTGTATGCAGATGGTTTATAGTCCTGCGGCCTGGAAGATGGGCTGTAAATCGATGAGTGTACGCTCGGCTTAGAGTAGTCGTGTGAATCATACTGCTTCACTCCGTACAAAGGCTTTGCATTTTCATAGCTCGAGTAACTACCGGAACTTGCAGGATCCGAATACGACGGCTGTTTCCCATAACCCGGCCTCGGCTGCGGCTCATACGAAATGGGTGCTCCATATTTGGAATGCTCTGGTTGATAATTTGTCTTCACTGGACTAGGACTGTGGTATCCAGATTGGTACGATTCACTTTCACCATAAGACGATGAAGGATTTGGCTTATAACTGAGCTTTGACGACTGCGGTCCACTGCCACCACCATAGGAACTGCTCTTCGAGGACTGCGGCGCATCAGTGCCTCTGCACATGAAATACGGCTTATCGTCAGGACTACTCGGTTTGATTTCAACACAAATTGTCGTCAACGTCCTTTTGTCTCGTTTCACTTCCTGTTCACTGTACTCCGAGGAGGGCGACAATTCGGACTCTTCCAACAGATATCCACGAACCGATGCAAGCTCAACTAACAATATGAATGCGAGACCAACGAAATGAAACTTCATGTCGATTGATTTAACTTGGTTCAACTGTATCCGAAGTTCTTTGAGGTTTCCTCTTTTATAAAATTCTGCCAAATACAAAACAAATGTAAACTCAACTTAGCATCGTGTTACAAATTGCAATTGGTGTTCTTAGAAATTTCTGAAATCCTAACACAAAGTAGGATGCCAGAAAAGAAAGGGAGAAATCGCTTTACCTGGGAACGGATGTGAACCGTGGATAGCTCTTTACTAAACAGAATGAAATTGCGGAATAAATTCATGTCGCAGTTTGAGCATATTCCAACATTTCATTGCCCAATGAAATTTTTCATGAATGGGCGAAACAAAGCGCTGATCAAATTTCGTTTGTCATGAATTTGAACGCAGCAGGCAAACAACAATCGAATTCGATCGAAATGTGCTTCTTTAATGGTTTTATTTTATGTATCATGGTAATGTTTTGTTTGACTTTCGAGCATAAGATGGTGATGTTCTCTCGTGTTACAGCCAGCTGGCAATAAGTAGCTTGGTGATTGAATAACGCGAAAAGCTGTTCATCGACGACATGGATGCAATTTGCAAACCGTGATACATATGTACATTCTTCCTTTGACTGCCTTGAAGTGCCATATCGTATTAACGAACGCGAATGAAAGCGATAAGCCTCCAACAACAAGACTGATGTTATGCCCATGTTATAATCTAAGATATTCACATGAACTACCGTATGCGCTCAGCGCCGTCAAGCTTTAAAATAGTAACCAAATTCAGTCGGTTTCACATTGAACACATACATAATGTATTCCAATCGTCATATGCGTGACAAAATATGTATTTTCGTATCATTTTCCCGAAATTGCTTAACACATGTCTGCTTTCGAAGACTTGCATGTCTTCTTCAAGTATCTCTTGAGGGTTATTCACCCAAAAATATGTATGTTTCCATAACGCATTCCATTTCACACTTCAATTCGTTGACTATACTCCGTGCCATACTTTCATACTTCCGAGCTCACAATAATTCACCATTCAACATCTGTTATTCCTCTTTGCTTTACCGTCCTCAGCAGCAGCAGCAGCCGCACCAGCATGTGTATGGGTATTGTACACGCATTGTTCCCTCTGTTCTCTGGTCGACATTCAAATTTTCTTTCAACGAAAAAATAAATAAATAAAAACACATTTAAATTTATCAGTGACTCACGCGAGACGCAGCTCAAACGCAAAATTATTCATCTGCTGCCGGCTGTTAAACACATTAGACAAACAAAAAAAATAACAGAAAACAATCTCTTCCGACTCGACTGAGTGAGATGGTGCCAGCAACCAGTAGCAAGAGGCAACATAAAATTTTGAAAATGACTCAAACGAGCATTTGAATAATTGATTTATTTTCACCGAATTGCTGTGAATCGTTGCCTTAAAACCTACCGATGATTAAGATATCATTCACAGAAGAAACCCAAGGTTAATACGTTTAAAGGCAAGTCACTATATACACATTGGTTGACACCGTTATCATCGGACTTCATGTCTTATCACAGGAAGTCATTGGCTTCTTTTCAAATTTGTACATGGGTTGAATGTACATACGGAATTCTTCAGAATGATTGTGAGAAAAAAGAACAACAAAAGAATGACACATCAGCATGCCATGCCTCTAGCCAAAATAGTCTATTTATAGAGAGCGTCTTGAATGAGATGAGACACGATCTCCTTATCAACGAACGGGCCACTACTATATACATCAAGCAGATAGGAATGCCAAAGTGCAATGATACTTTTTCGTTAGAAAATACATTCATTCATTCATACGTTCATTGTTTACTCGTGAAGATTCTGATGATAATACAAAAAAGGCAACGTCGATGAGATGATGTGACGCCGGATGACGAGACAAATACTACACGCTTTTGTTTACGGGGAATCCGATGTGAATCATTCAAACCCAATACACCGTACCGCACCATCCACCCGCGTTTCAAATATTGCTACTGTATGCAATCAGTAACCTTGTAACTACATAAAGAGGGCGCCAGCCAGACCTTGTAGAATTCTTTACAACCTCGTTCCCCAACATATTGCATTTCTATCTCTCTTTTCTTACTCTGTGTTCTATGAAAATGTGCACTTTACATGTGCGAGGCATTTGTGTATAATTGGCAGCGGCAAACGTGTGGTGAGAGCAGCATTCAGGGAATTTCATACATTGCAGTTGCAGACTGTAGTTATGCGGCGTTTATCTAATAAGCATGAAAAGAGCAAGCATATCGCTTTCAGCAAATGAATGATGTAAGAAGCGCACTAAGTTCTCTTTCGGCGGTTAATCAGTCCACAGCCTAACCATGTGTCTGTTGCAATTAATTAATTCAAGATACACAGACACACAGAATGGACTGCGCTGGGCGATTCGCTTTTAAAATTGGATACCCATTATCGGGCACACTTCATTTTCGATTATCGCAACGACTCATGAGGAATTTTCAGCGATCAGCGAATTTCATTTTTATCAATCCAAAGAGATAAAGCAAGAGATTACAAATTTTTTAAAAATGTTTTATTCTTATTTTCATTCTTTTTCGTTTACAAACTAATAGCAAAAAATACTTTATATGTCCCATACATGTAAATTAAAAAAAAAATACAAAAAAAAATCATCAAAATGTATGAAATTTTAAATTTAGAAATCTCAAAAGAATAAAAAAAATAAGGAAAACTCACAACTATCCCACGATTCGCTTCAATCGATTCTTGCGGTTTAAACCAATTTCATCTACTAATTACTAGATATATTTAAAACAAGTAAGTTATACAAGTTATGACTAAGATAAATACATTTTTGTTTAGCGTTTAAAAATAAGACGAAAATGAAGAAGAGAATACGAGAGCACAAAAAAAAAATAGGTAAATGTAATATTGTAGAGAACAACAAAACAAAAAAAAATAATCATCATAAAATAGAGAACAAAATTAGGCGTGTCAGAGCGTAGTGTGTAGTGAGTTAGCAGTAGCTCAACGGAAACAAAAGAAAAACTATCTAAAATACAATGATAAATATGCGATTTCTGTTTTAGTTTGCATTACTTTCTTCTTTTTTTTTCAATATTTTATTTTATTTGTGGAAAATGCCTCCGAGTGTGTATTATTCGTTTACTTAGCAATGAATTATACAAAGCAAAAAACACATGAAAAAACTTGGGAAATCTTATGATTTATTTTATTTTTCGTTTATTTTCATTATGTATAAAACGGATGATGGCCTACGATTAAAAGAGAATATTATTATGGACTCCCCGCGATTATCATTATTTATATTATTTTGTTTGTTTATTACATACAATTATATACTTGTTTCATTATTCATTATTCTTTTTTTTCTTTTCGTTTTTCCTTTGTCGCGCTCAGCAGCAAATGAAAATAATACACATTGAATTTATTTTGTTTTTTTATATTAAATATTGTTTTTTGTATTTCTTGATTTTTTCGGATTTTTTGTTTTTTGTTTCTTGTATCAAATGATAGAACATAAAAAGCGATACGATTCAAGTAGTAAGATTAGCAAAAGTTGACACAACACATCGTAAAAATTATAAATGATTTATTCTCACAATTGCAGTTTTTTTTTCTTCTTTTTTTAGATTTTTTATTTTGTATTCCATAGCAGATATTAAAATTTTATTTTTTGTTCTAGTACCCACAAGTAATGAGATAATCTCCAAGTTTCTCTACAATGGAAGCAGCCTGTTGTGGCTGTACAGGGTCTTCGTAAATAGAAACAATTACGGCTGTAAATAGAGAAACGAGAAAGAAAAAAAAAATAAGGCGTTATATGGATGTTTTGTTCAACCGGCATTGCTTTTAAAGGAAATCACACTGCATCAATTCATGTGTATAATTTCCATGATATGAATTAAAAATAGCTTTTCATACGATTCATGCAGTCTATTGACCTTAACATTCACACGAGACAGAGAGAGATAGCGTGAGTGGGAGGGAGGATGGATGATTGAAAGACAAAGTTTCTCTTATACTAACCTTGTTGCGTTTTCATACAGTGTACACCACTTCGTCCTAATTTGGCACGTATTACGCGGTCAGTTCCGGACAGATAGATGTACCTCTGACCGGCTAGCGTAACACCACCACTGGTAAGCAGCTCCTGTTTTTCAAAACCTTGTACCAATTTTGCGAGCTCTTCTTTTGATACCTGAAAAATAAACGATGTTTGCCTTTTGTTAGAATGTGTTGTGGCCATCCAAATGAGTGTATTGTTTACAACGGAAGTGTGCAAATATTATCTTGACGCCCTTAATCACTCGCTTCTATGACATTCTCCAACTGGGTACGTAATCTCAACCTAACTATTTAAATAAGTCATTATGTCACGGACCTGCTTAATGTACTGCTGATTAGAATATTAATTTGTGCATGTGTGACAAATCGGTTATCTATCATTCCCACAACTACATAACCAGAGTGTGACATTAGTTAATACATCTGTATGTGATCCTCCGCCAAACAAAATAGGCGACATACAGGTCGACATCATTACCAAGTTCGTACACAATTCAAGGTCGCCTAGATTTGCTCAAAACGGCATGATCTTTCTGTTTGCAAATGCATGCCCATGTTATGGAAACGACATCTATATTTGGGCTCACCGCATTTATGCTAAGAACCGTGTGTAAACACAACAGCCAATGCTATAAATAATATCAAAAAATGCACCATGTTGGCAGATCTATCCACATGTGCATGTATTCGAGGGTAAATATCAATTAAAACTAAGACCTTATCGAGGCATATAGCACTGTATGCTCAATTTGACTAGAAGTAAATAATCTACTCTAAGTAGCACCCCACCCAAAAACCACGGTAAACAAAGGATCCACTCCTCTTTTCGAAGTCATTGTGATTGAGAGAGAAAGGTCATTTCGTTTCATTTCAGCATAGGTCATCCTTTTTTTTTTTGCTTCTTGAGAAATCTGGTGCTTAACCTTTCCAGTGATTTTTTTTTTCTTCTCCATATACTTTCAGTTTATTCACATCTTGCCGGCAAAATTTTTTGCATTCATAGTTTTCTTTTTTGTGCAAAAAAAACTGTCAAATGTTCGTCCAGAAGAATCCAGCGCCATCCGCGCGACACTTGTATGTACAAAGTATGATGTGGACGAACAAAATGATTCTATTCCTCTCACTCATGACTTCTGCGCGAACAATACAGTCTCACAACTCCATTTCGGCAGCCATTTTATATCGAATCTTGTTATACACACAAACACGCATACATACAATATCGCAATACCCAGGCCCACTCTTTTGATAAGGAAATCAAACATTTGTCGGCTTTGTTCGCCGCCGAAAAACTCCTCCAATCCCAAGTAGTTGTGCTAAATAAAAATAAAATTAACAAACAAAAAGAAGTTGGCGGAAGAGGGAAGGAGACACAGAGAAAGGGACCAGTCGCAACTTTTCAAAAAAATGATTCATTCTCCAAAACGGGTACATAGCATTTATAGATATAAGCGCGACAGATTCATACAACAGCGTTGTCGTCCATGTATGTACATGCTTACATGTGTGGATGGCAGGCTATCTATATAAAACTATCAAATACTGAATCATTAATTCATGGTGTGGATATCCCACACACACCCTTCGTCCTTCCTACACTTTTTCGATATATTTTTTCTTTTTTTTTTTTTGCTTCCTCCACTATTCCGATTCTCTGCTGTCTACACCCGGCGGATTGGCATGGTGTATATGCACACATTTTCATTTTGTTTTTTGTTTCTTCGCACTACCGTCGCCCTCCTCTACCCTTCGTCTTGACAAAGCAGCAGGCAGGCAATGCACAAAGCTAAGTTCACCACGCGAACTCATGCTGCACCCCCACACCCTTAACAACGCGCTGCTGCTGCTGAGAATCAAAGAAGGTGGTGCTGAATATACCGACGAAGGGAACAAGAAAGAAACAGCAAGTACACAATGAGATAGGGAAACGAGAGTAACCAGAAAGGAAGGGAAAAAATGCGATACCGGCGTGCTGGTCACACCCTTGAACTTGCGTGACAAATTTCAACATTTACAAATTTCCCATCTGATACTTAGGGAATATGAAATATATATCTTCTATGGAATATGGTTTTATATTGTACTTACCTCAAATCCATTTGATTGTGCCCAGATGTTACCATCGTGTCCAGCGATGGCCGCTTTTGAAACGCACTGCGAGGCCAAGAGTTGGTTGTCGACGTAATCCTGCCAGCTCATGGTGATGTGTGTATATTATTTGTTCTATTGTTTTATCAAAAACAAAAATAAATTACTTTCTATTGGCAAATAATTCTAAGCAAAAGCTCTAATAAATAAGTAGTTTTCACTGATTTTTTCCTGGACTTGGTTCAAGAGTTTCTGCTTTTCCAATCCAAATGTGTTTCTTTTTCTTTTTTTGTTACAGAGAAATATACACGTTAGGAGAAGTACTCTGTCTCGCTTTTGCAAGTCTCGATATACGTATATACGCAGCTATATTGAGCGTGTGTATGTATATGCACATAAATTATCGGAAATTTTGCAGAATTTTTTTCTTTCTTCTTCTCTTTTATTTTTTGTGCCGAAAATATATCAGGAAAATATAACTTGAATTGTACATAAATGAAACACCTACAT
Organism: Eristalis intricaria; assembly: GCA_964034865.1. Taxonomy (NCBI): domain Eukaryota; kingdom Metazoa; phylum Arthropoda; class Insecta; order Diptera; family Syrphidae; genus Eristalis; species Eristalis intricaria. The sequence continues at coordinate 421,847 of OZ035877.1, read as the reverse complement.
TGGTTTACAAAAATTTAATATGCCTTTTGCAGCAAAGCGAGTACTTTTTCTTTTGTTAAAATATGAAAACTTTTTGGGTAGAAAAAAATCGAAAATGGCACACCACGGGATGACTAACGAAACTTTACACGGTGAGATGTCGGCTGCAAATGACTATGGCTGAAACTCAACTGTAGTAGATCGGGGATATTACCAACGAACAACCGTGGATAAAAATGATGACTAACCGGTTATGTGAGTGAAACCAATAGAGGACGCAACGTATGTTTTCGCGTAGTGATGCCAAGTCATATGTGGGATTAGAAAGTGATTATGCTTGAGTTGAGTTGAGTAGTTGATAAGAACATGAATCTGTTAACCATGTCAGTGTTTTCAATTTACGTATTTTATTTATTTATATTGAAAATGTATTTATTCGATACATTTGATGCGATTTACCATTTAAGCAGTGTGCCATATGTCCTTCGGAACCGATCAGAGAATGCATGTGTGTACGCATACTAACGAATGTCCTCTCACGCATACGCATGTATATATAAATAAAAATAGAAAGCCGGTTGTGTATATATATTTGATAACGCTATACATAGGTTGAGTGGATTGACCAGAAATAGTAGTAGTTCCTCAGGAGTTGGTTCACTTGAACCGGTCAAAAACAGTGGTGCCAAATTTCGGTTATTTTGGAAACATGTGTTAGAAGTTCTTGTAGACTTTATTATAGGGAATTGAATTCCACTTTCATCGTAGGTTTTTGAAAAAAATTAGGAGGACGAAACGATGTTCAATATTAATGCGATCAATTCCTTAAAAAGTGTTTTTTATTTACCACTTGAAAATTGCAATCATTAGTCAAATTAGTGAAATTGTTGTTGTTCTGTCTCCTTGTCAAATTATTGGCAGGTATACTTCGTTCAACAACAAAGTTATTGTTATTTTGATTTGAATTTATGTATTTGATACAACTTCTGATGCAAAAGTCCACATCTTAATTATTCAACAAGAAGAAAAATATATAATTCTCATAATCTCAATTTAGCGCTGAACGACAGAGAATTTCAGTGCTGCCCCAATCTTACCGTAAACACAACGACAAAACGACCTGTGAAAACTGAACGAATTTTTCGATTGGCAAGTGACTCAGAATTCGGCAAGATGGAGCCTTTCGCTTGGTTTTTACAAATCAGAATCAGCACGTGTGTGAAAAGTGCCAAATTGAACTCGTAAAATGTGCGTAAATTTTTATAAAAAATATTTAAATTCTATCTAAAATTAAAGATAATAAACTCCTCTACCGATTGAATATATTTTTACCAGCATTACACACCAGTAAACTGCGAAAAAATATTCACAAAATTTCTCGACTGAAAAATGTCGATCGATGTATATTTTTTTTTCTTGTTCTTCGGTCTTGCTCTAGAATGAGCTAACAAAAAAAAATTCTCCGTGTTTTACCTTTTTATCTATCTATCTATACACAAATTTATATTTCGCCACAGATACATATCAGAATTTGTGATTCGATACTTGAGTGAAGAATAAACCAGAGAAATAATAAATTAATATAAAATGTAAAAAATTTAGAAAATGTCTACATAATTAATTTTTTTTCGAACTATGTACTCCGTGCCACTTTTGCTTTGGTTATGTGCACTCCACCATTTCTCACACTTCATACGTGTATGAAATGAAATTGAAATTGCCAGATGCAAATGGCGATTGATGGAGGATTATACATTCGAATTTATTATATTTAAATGATGGAATAAAAACTAAGTTTTATTGAAGGAAAATTGTTTATTTCTCATTTGCAGGGATGATCGTACCGAATTATCTCATGATGGACCCGCTAATATGGACCCAGAGGGAGTGATCGAATCAACATGGGATGAAGTCTTCGACAATTTCGATGACATGAGCCTTAAGGAGGAGCTGCTGCGCGGGATCTACGGTTATGGTTTCGAGAAGCCATCGGCCATTCAGCAGCGAGCTATTATTCCCTGCGTTAAAGGTCGTGATGTCATCGCACAGGCCCAGTCTGGTAAGTTCTTAAGCTTCTACAATTCTAAACATGCCTACGTATCCAAAATATCGGTAATTTATGCATTTTCTGCTTACTATGCTATGCATTGACCATGACGCTAGTTTTTACCAGGAAGTGGCGCTCAATGCACATTAAATGCGTTTGATGTGTATTAAGGTCATTTTGTTGAAAGAAAACAAACCAGAAAATATTGAGATCAGCACTTCCCAGCTTTGGTGTCGTTTCTGTTAATGCGTTTACTTATCAATTTCAACAAAGCAATTATTTAGTTAACTTTTCAAACAAAGATTTGTTTTTTATTTTACTTTACTTTACGTTTATTTGCTGTCCAAGCAAAAGCTTTCAATTCTTTGTCTCGCAAGCAGTGATTCATAGGTGTTGCGACTTTTCTCATCAGTCTCAAATGAAATTCATTGAACGAGCTACTGCAAGCAGCGTCAGTAGAAAGCATTTACGAATAATTACACGTAGGAAATGACGAGCTATCTGTATGAGCTGTGCTTGTGAAAGTTGTTGGCGGTATAAAATGTACATTGTTGGTCAGAATAGGTTTACAAACTGGTTCGTACGACGGAGGCATGAACAGATTCATGATCGATGCGTATTATATATATATATATTTTTGTATTTCAATCGGATTTAGTAATTTTTACTTGCTCTTATCTGCTAACTCAGATAACATGCTGACATTTTCGTGAAACCCACTGGAAAATAACGCAAAGAGCATGAATATATTTTCGGATTTTTCAAAGCATATTGTCTGATCGCCCATGTGCGCGTCTGCATTGTTTTCCAGGAATTCATGCACGTGAACACATGGTGGCCATTAAACAACCCTGGTTCATTGTCACCCCTAGACACGCACATCTTTTCATTTTACGAGCACAATAGCCGGCTTGGGAGGGTGAGAATGGAAACCTATTTCGAATGGCAATATATTGTATTCATACCCCGCGGCGTCTTAGGCATTGCCATCGCATTTGTTTTTGGAATGTTTCCTGCCCTCATCATTCTTCATAAAGAGAACATTTATAAATGTCATCTAAAACTATAAATAACCTATAATTTTTTTTTTTTTGATAATTAAAAAATTACAGGTACTGGAAAAACTGCAACATTTTCCATTGCAATTCTTCAACAAATTGATACGTCCATTCGCGATTGTCAGGCACTCATTTTGGCACCCACTCGTGAGTTGGCTAGCCAGATTCAACGCGTAGTCAATGCGCTCGGTGAATTCATGAAAGTATTCAGTCACGCTTGCATTGGTGGAACGAATGTCCGTGAGGATGTTCGCAGCTTGGAAAGCGGTTGTCATGTCGTAGTCGGCACTCCAGGCCGTGTATACGATATGATTAATCGTAAGGTTTTGAGAACAAGCAGCATCAAACTGTTTGTCCTGGATGAAGCTGATGAAATGTTGTCGCGTGGTTTTAAGGATCAAATTCAGGATGTATTCAAGATGCTTCCAAATGATGTCCAAGTCATCCTGTTATCTGCCACCATGCCACCTGATGTATTAGAAGTGAGCCGTTGTTTTATGCGCGATCCAGTAAGCATTTTAGTCAAGAAGGAAGAGCTGACTCTTGAAGGTATCAAGCAGTTTTACGTAAACGTAAGGCAGGAGAACTGGAAACTGGGTACATTATGTGATTTATACGATACACTTTCCATTACTCAATCGGTAATCTTTTGCAACACTCGACGCAAGGTAAACTAAACCAACAATTATGATTGTCATTGTGATTGAAATGTATTTCGTCAAGCCGAAAATGTGTGATCAACAACTTTGAACTTTACAGGTCGACCAACTTACTCAAGAGATGACCGATCACAGTTTCACTGTTTCGGCAATGCACGGTGACATGGAGCAGAGGGATCGTGAACTCATCATGAAGCAATTCCGTTCCGGTTCTTCTCGTGTTTTGATTACAACTGATTTATTGGCTCGTGGTATCGATGTTCAACAAGTTTCACTAGTCATCAACTACGATTTGCCATCGAATCGCGAAAACTACATTCATAGGTAAGAACAGACAAATTCACATAATATCGATTGATGTACATTCAATGTCATTTTTTTGTTTGCTTCTGTTAACAGAATTGGACGTGGTGGTCGTTTCGGTCGTAAGGGTGTAGCCATCAACTTCATCACAGATGAGGACAGGCGAATCTTGAAGGATATTGAACAGTTTTATCATACAACCATTGAAGAAATGCCAGCTAATATTGCAGATCTTATTTAAACATTTTGAGCAGCCGCAATATATCTTCTCTTCTTAATACAAAGTGCGCTCACCAGCAGTTAAAACATCAACAAGCTACAACTACAACAACAAAAAAGTAAATTAAACAAACCAACAATTGTTTTAGCTTTTTATAGATATATATCTGAAAATAATAAAAAGCTAACATTCATTCATCCATTGTCTAGAAATAATTTATATACATATAAACAAACAAAACAAAAAATATGAAACGAACAAGAAAAACGAAACACAAACAAACATGCAAGAAGGAGAGAATTTAGTTTTGTTTTTCAGAGATGAGATTTTTAATTCCTTTCCTAGTTTTTATACTTAAGGAGGATACACACATTCTTTAATTTTCTTTTTCTTTTTGAAATAACTAAAATCAGCTTACATAAAGAGAATGAAACTAAATTATAGAATATAAACAAAATAAAACATTTCAATAGGTATGTGAGTATTAGCAATTTATACAGTGTAATCAAAGAAAAACTAATAAATATTCTTTCTTAATATGTCGGTGCACATTGTTAATGGAGATTAATCAATTGATGTTTGATCTGATAGGGCTTAAATCCTTGGACAGAATCAGTCTCACTATACGTGTGTTTGGCCTGAAGTCCGTATGTAGTAGCTTGTAAGATTAGGACGAACTATTAGATGACGTCATGTTTCAAGGGTGAGGCTTGGATCGCGCGTTGTTTGGTATCCTGTAGAAATCAGTGAATAACCTGTCGCATTGTTTTCCGTGAACGCTCGTTATGGGATAAGTCAGGCATGCATAGAGACGAATTCATAGCCTTGAGTGTGAAGTCAAAGATGCATTTCATTATTTTTTTTCTCCGTTTTTTGACACCCAAAATTCATTTCATTTCGTACTGTACAAACTCGTCGTAGAAAACACCCATCATCTGATTTCGTTCAGTTTCGTTTTGACATTCGCTTATTGGCTTTACAGCGGTTCGTCATACACCATCAGAGTTCTTTGGGAACGACGGCGACGAAAACGCCGGAAAAGATAAGATCCGTACTTCACAAACTAATGGGTAAATAATATTTATGATTAATACTCTGCTTAACTCTTATCTAATCGCATTCGTTAGTTGCAGGTGTTCCAAACAGAGAACAGAAAATTCCCTAACGCTATCGCTCCGAATATAAACCGCTGTGACGTTTGTACATTTCATTTTAATCGTCTTCTATTTCCCTTTCGCTTTGACATTCATTTAAAATCATTCGAACACCACCCACCATAACCGTATGATGTTTTAATTGGGGTAACCGGGAAAAGGAGGAGTGCTGCACGAGAAATAAATTGAAGAAAATTAGTCATTTTCATAAATAATATTGCTTAGCCGAAGTGTGTGTGTGTTTGAGTGATAAACGTGAGGATCAGGATGGGGCAGCACGTATCCCGGACTGATTTCGAATGGGTGTACACAGAGGAGCCCCATGCCAGCCGACGAAAAATAATTCTCGAAAAATACCCGCAAATCAAAAAACTCTTCGGGTATGATCCGAAATTCAAATACGTCGCCGGGTCTATGGTGTTGACACAAATCCTAATGCTGTTCATAATGAAGGATCGTTCGTGGCCAGTGATTTTCCTGACGGCTTACTGCTTTGGAGGAATTCTGAATCATTCACTGATGTTGGCTGTGCACGAGATTTCTCATAATTTAGCCTTCGGTCATAGCCGTCCACTGGCTAATAGGATATTGGGTTTCATCTGCAATCTGCCCATTGGATTACCGATGTCTATATCTTTCCGGAAGTATCACCTGGAGCACCATAAGTGAGTATATGAGTGTGATTTATGTGTATGTCTATCACTACGTGACTGTGAGAAGGTATTCTTATCGAGGCTGTCAAGGTATCATATACTTTATGTGCGAAAAGGCATAAATTAGCTGAAGTTCTTTTTATTGCGCGCCGAAAAGAGTGGACAGGAAGAATAGTTTTGTGACTGGTTACGTGTATGTGCATGGCTTGCGAGTGGGCACTTCCCGAGGGCGCTGTTCAATGAGTTGCCACGGAGATAGTAACTACTCATGCAAGCAAAAACAAAATTGTTTAAACATACCTATCTGATTTTTTGATCATTTGTTTGTTAGTTGGCATTCGTGATATAGCAGATCGTTATGCAGTCATGGCGATACATTGTTTATCTCATTAGCGTTTGCCTGTTGCGAGCTATATACGCTGCTTACAAAAGTGTACATTTTCCGATGTTCTAGCTGGCCTGTCGCTAGATTTTCATATGCGCTTCGTCGACACACTATTTATTGACACGCACATGGAGTATGTGTCCATGAATGACTACGTTATCTAATACAGTTGCGTTAATTTCTTACACCCCCTCATGAATCGATCTTAATATGTGACAAAATTTACTGTTTCAGATATCAGGGTGACGAAGTGATTGACACTGATATACCAACCCTACTAGAAGCGAAACTATTTTGTACTACATTCGGAAAGTTCCTGTGGGTTTGCCTCCAGCCATTTTTCTACATTTTCCGGCCACTTATCATCAATCCAAAGCCACCAACTCATATGGAAATCATCAATGGCGTTATCCAGCTAACATTTGACGGAGTGGTGGTGTACTTCTTTGGCTACAAAGCCCTAGCCTATTTGCTCATCGGCTCAGTATTGGCTATGGGACTGCATCCAGTTGCCGGACATTTTGTTTCCGAGCATTATATGTTTGCAAAAGGCTTTGAAACATACTCATACTATGGACCATTGAATTGGATTACATTCAATGTTGGCTATCATAATGAACATCACGATTTTCCAGCTGTGCCCGGAAGTCGCTTGCCAGAAGTTAAGAGAATTGCCCCTGAATTCTACGATACAATGCCTCAGCACACCTCCTGGGTGCGTGTTTTGTACGATTTTGTCGTGGATCCTGCCGTGGGTCCCTATGCCCGTGTAAAAAGACACCAGCGTGGCCTTAAAACATAAATCTACGACATGGACTGCAAACGAAATCCACTCGTAATCTCAGCTCTTAGTGTGTTATTTTGGTATATATTTTTTTGGTTTTTCTGTGTAACTATGTATGTCTTTACATCAGCACGTGACATTATGAATAGTTTGCCAGCACAACAGGTTATTCGGATAGCTATGTTTTACACTTTATACAAGATTTCCTACAGAGAGAGAAAAACAAATGCAGAGATGTAGATAACGTGCGGTGTAACTATAGCTATAGTATTATTAAGTTTTTACATGCCAAAAAAGCGGTATATTTACATCAATATACATTTACATACCTAAATGAATGAATATGACTATACATGTATATTAAGAATGCGTTCTAAAATCAACTATAAATTTTACTATAGTGTATTCCTTGTTTGATGTTGATATTAAAACAATATGAATGTATGGAAATTATATATTTCGCTTTGCCCATAACAGCTTTACCACTAGGATTTTTTAAACCATAATTATGAAGGAAGTGAAATGGATGCTATTAATGTAAATAAACTCAACTATTTTGAAAGCAAAAAAAATCAAATCTTTATCTGGTTCTTCACTCCTAAAGGAACATCACATTGAATCATCAATTGAAAGCTTGTTAAACCATTTTGACATTGAAATTCAGTTTAGATACGAATACACTTCATTTCACTTAGCTTCATGCAGGAAAACAAAGGCTGAGATTGGCGCACCTCATTCATCAATTACTTCATCCATTAAATTGTTTATCGTCACGTATTCTTTGAGTATGATACAAACAGAGGATGTTGCAAAGCAACGTAAACATAATTTGCAGCGTTTTTCAGTCGGATGTTTGTATTTGATTCTTTCGCAGAAGTTTGGTAATTAATTTCAAATAAAAAACTCACATCCTTTCAAAGGCGCGCATCGAAAATCGTTAAAAAAAACAGTCTCTTGACAAAACTGTCTAGAGAGCAATGTCCTTGAATTGATCACCACCTAGTACTTACATCTTATTAAATCCCAGTAAAACTGTGAAGAACATCTAAAACAACAAAAACAGGGATATTCAGTGTAATTAAAATAAACACTTTCTGCTCTTTTGGTTATTTATAAACATGTCCCCTTTCAATATTGTACTCCACGAAGGTGAACACTTGATGTTGACTGCTTCAATTACTTGACGCTGTGACGTCAATGTTGTCCCTGTTGTTTATATAAAATAAATACTGTCACAAAGGTGCATGCTCTGAGACCAGACAATCGACCAAAGAATCATACGCAGTACGCTTGTCTATGAATACATAAAATTACACTTGTAGGCGTAGTGATAAAAGTTTTGACAATCTTTGGGTATAAAGAAGAAAACTCTCACGCATTCACAAATAGAACGTCGGCTATCAAAACTTATTTATCAATAAGTGTGTGCAAGCAAGCAAGCTCGCAGCATTCCCAAGAGTATTATGACAATAACTCTTATTCTAACTGACATTTATCACAGCAATAATTGACCTCAACAGGACAAGGTCAGGTTTTTTTTGTTATAAACCTCAACAATACAGTACATATATATGTGTATAAATTATAAAGAGAGAGTCGGAGAATAATATATTTCCGCTAAATATAAAATTTGTCGCCTAAAAATAACCTACCACTGAAGCTGAGAAGAGAGATGCTACTTAAAACGAAATGATTAAAAAAGCGTTCAGTTCAGCACTGACGACAAACTTTTCTCGCTCTCTCGCAACGTACAATGCTCTCAGGATACAAATATTACTTTCCATTTCGGAAAGTTTGCAAGACAATGTCCGCATTCTGGTTGTGCACTTGTACTTGACCTTAGAATCCGTAACGTAATAAATTTGCTACTATTTTTGAACCAGTAATACGAAGTGAACCTACCTGTTCAACAAAAGAAAAAACAAATGGGTAACAGTCAATCTGCAAAAGTCCTGTCCACATCGAGCTTTCACATTGTGAGACAGTCTGGGCGATGTAGTACATAAATGTCATCTCTTGAACTCGTCTGTTCAGGAGGCGAACTAACCTGAACATGTATGTGCCTTTCATGTACGTTCAGATTTATGCTCTGAAAGTTGAAAATAAACTGGAGCTTTTCTCCGCACAGCATCGTTTCGAGAGCGGAAAATGTTTCTCCGCAATATTGAGGAGCATCATTTTTCCGGCTACTTCGTTGAGTACATTGTTGGCTGTGGTGGCTGTTTATTCGAAATATACTTATAAAACCGTGAGAATCCGAAAATTTGGTGGCATTAAGTTTTGACGCATCCTCCGGTTCTCATCTACTCTGTCAGTTTGTTGTATATTTTCTTTGATTCTATATCTACGCTTACTTCTCTTCAAGGATAATTAAACGTGTGTGCGTGTGCGTATTTATGCATTGTGTTCTTTTACGAAACTATTTTGTGTTGCACTTTTCTGTTTTGCTCTGTTCATCTAATTTGTTCAATCTTTTGTTACTGGAAAGTGCTGTTTGTAAAGACTACCTGTGAAACGGATTACAAGTCTGATTCAATCGGAAATGTGAAGAGACTATATTAATTGCTTCTATTCACTGAAGTGTCTTAAAGTGAGTGAAGGGGAGTGAGTTGAGAGTAATTTTATTTTGTAACTGATTCGCGTAATAGCAAATTCAAACGGATATCGATAATTGAAGTGACTTAATTGGTCAAAAGAAAAACTCGAAGATACTATTAAATTTATTTGAATTCAAAAGAAGAAAAAGGAAGGAATACCGCTGCCGCCGGTAACTGTTCTGTCCTCATGGGAAGCATAGGTAAGATGTGACTTTTTGTTGGTTATGCCTTTGTAATGGTATCCACGATTTATATAAGGATATCAATAAAAATGAAAATGAAGAGAAATTTATTTTTAGAAGCAGTTCAACGAAAGCTTGAATGTCATCTATCCTTAGGTTTTGCACTAGAAGCTTCAAATCACTATTGAATAGCAGAATAAATACAAACTTCTGTAACGTTTAGTAAAAATGAGAAGGCACGCAGCTCACTGCTTATGACATGCACGCGAATTCACGATCAAATTATTTTTAAATAAAAAACGATTAACGATAGTCTGCACACGCATGAGTCAATTCCACTCGTGAATAAATAATCTATAGACAGTGAAAGTAATGTTATTTTAGAGGCGTGAAATTCTTAAATAATTCGATATTTTCCATACTGACTTTGATGTATGTGTTCTGATTGCCTCTTTCATTATTTGGATAGCAAATTCGCACCTCTAATTATTTTATTTCGCATGCTACATGCAGACAGCAATAATTTTTGCAATTTTCGCCAGCGAGTATCAAAGGAGGAGGTTGTACTCTGAGAGAAAAAATGAATCTCATACATTACGTCTTATTGTGTATACACTCCATACTGTTACTGTAACTGAAAATTATATTTGAAAGGCAAAAATTCCATCCTCAGTCGCTCGGTCTCTTCAAATTTTAATGTAAACTATTTCCGAGCACATGTTGACTAGCTTGGGTTTGCTGTTTTCAGATTACGGCAAATTAATCCATGTGATAGCCATTAAGAAACATTAGTGTGTCAACCATTTGAGTTGTGCGATTCTAAATGCTAGACAATGGATATATAAAACAGAACACATTGTGTGTATAGACACAATCCGGCACGACGTCAGTTTTCATTTCATACCCCTTCCTATTTTTATCCCGAACACTCTGTCCAATAAACTCAATTTCGAGGTCATGTTTGCCATTTAATTAACCTGCAAAAAAAAAAAACAAAATAAATAAAATAACAAAATTCATATTTAAATACACGAATAAAATAAAAAAAAAATTGAACAAAATATACGACAAATCAACAAATCAACCCCTCCTTAGCCGCAAGGGATGGCTGTGTGGAGAGAAAAAGTCTGAAGAGGGGGAAAAAAAGAAAATGTCCAAAGTATAAACGGAAAATTTTTTTGTGAGACGTGCCAAAAACGCATTTTAAATATGTATGCCGTTACAGATCACAAAATCGAAGCAAAATAAAGTGTGCTACACCTCGTTCCACAGTGTTAAACTACAAAGTCTACAAATCATCTGGGGATACACCTTATTATTTGAAATTGCCAGTCACCCGAGTCGTCTGGCATACATCATCAATAAACTCGTCGGATGTGTTCGATATAATGTACTCCTTCGAGATGAGATATTTGAACCTGAGAACAATGATTGTTTTTGTTTTTCGTGTCAAAAAATATATATCAACCATGTGAAAAAAAGAAGACATTTATCTTTTTTGGCTACTCACAGCCGCTTTATGTTCTTTCGTCTGGTCTTACACACCACATATATGTATGTACGAAGATAAAAAAGGCGAGTTGTTTTCTTATTCACAAAAAATATGATCTACACAGAATCACACATCTATGATATGAACTTCCCACACGAGTTGCCAACGGCAAACAGCAAACAAAGTCTCAAATGTGTAATGGTTAAAAACGGATGCGGGCGGTAGAATCCTAGGTAAGTGGGTATCCCACCGAGGGTAGGTTATAAAAGTCCTTTTGCTTACGTCACTTAGCCGAAGAATCCTTATATGTAGCGTACCCGACTTGGCTATTATTAGATGAAATTGATTTGTTTTGCTATAAGAGAGATTTACCCACGAGATGTATGTTATAGCTGAAAACCGATGGCGTATACTTACCATTTGTATTTGTATTTTTTTTTCGTTTGATTAAATTTCGACCCCCCGGTAAGAGGTTTTCATCATCCCTGGTTGGACGTTATTTAATTTATACTTGACGTCATTGTGCAAATTTCTTACATCATTCAAATTCAATGTCAGTTACTTGCCACGAGTACGAGACCCTTGCTCGTGGGTGGTTTTATTTTAACACTATCAATCTGTATATTCTTATGTATCATCCAAGTGATACGGGTGGGTGTACATAGTGTACATTTATTAAGCTCACCTGAATACCCCCACGAGTTTCAATTCAATAAATTGCAGATTGAATCGATAGAATGATTTGCGCTTGAGTAAATACACGTAAAATCGTCTGTTATAGCATTAGTAATTTACAGGTTTGTTTTGATAAGTTTTATAACCATACCTTACTAACTGCACAGATTGAAACTAATAGAACGATTGCGGGTGTGGGTTGCACATTCATTTTATTTGAAAGCTAAACAGTGTTTAGGAATGCAGTGAGTAATTGCACACAGTTTTGGATTGAAATAGATGAACTTAGTGCAGAGTTCAATATCAAGGGTACTCTTGCTGTTGCTGGCTGCAAAGGTTACATACGAAGGTAGGTCGTTGCAACGGATGACATGTCATATCTTGAATCAGTCAATGGAAATCTTTGCGTCAAGTGAGAGTAAAGAGACGATTGATTCTTGTTCACGAGTCCAAATAGAAGAGGCTAGTTGAAACCATTGGAGGAAAAAAAAAACATTTTCCTGAAAAGAAACAACAAAATTGCGCTCCTTTTCGGGTGTCCTTAAGCTAAGTCCGCTTTTATTTTCCACTAGGATTCGATTTCTTTGTTCAATAATAGATTGTAACTGCGTATCGACCAAGTTAGACTTCCTCAACCATCGAGTAAAGTAAATATATAGATGCAAGCCTTAAAGCCATCACAAAACAAATAAACTGCGAAAACATTCCGAACAGTATGCCATAAATCTATTCACCTTGATTGCGAGAGACATTTCGGTGCTTTCCTTTCTTGCAGGAGCTCATTTCGGTTTTTGTTTAAAACAATTGACGGTGGGCGGAGGCGTTTAAGCGAAATGACCATCGTCAATACATTAGCTAGCCACACCGGTAATTATAATGGTGTTAACCATTCGCATCAACAAACACCTTTTAGATTCATGATTCATTTCGAATATTTGCCCCACACTCCGTTGGCAAATGGTTTACGCTGCACAATGTATACAAAAGTGTACAAAAATACAAACAAATAAAGAAAAGAAATGATGAATACATTCTCATAGTCATGTATGTATGAAGACAGCAATAAAAAGGAGAAAATCAAAATCAAATCAACGCATTTGAAATAAGGAAAAGAACAACAACAACAGAAGCGAAGATGAAAATCCAAAAATGAGATCACAAATCTAATTGAAATATAAAAACGTTAAATTGCAAATTGCCATTGATAAATAAACGAAACAAACGAATTTCAATGTAAACTAACCACAACAAATCGAATGAATATTCATAGTTGGTTGGGAAGAACGCCTTGGATACAGAGAAAGGATGGTGTACCCTATCGAACGCTTCTGGCGGACTCATCCAATCCGAACCGAATGCGATGGATATTTTTGATAACCCACACGCTATTTCGAGATCGAACAAATCTTAAAATAAATCCTATATGTTTATCGGTCACCCTCCCTGCCCCGCCGATGCGGATAGATTCGGAACAAACATACACCCGAAAGTGTGCGGACATGGATACGATTAAATCAACGTGCTGCAAAAGTACCACGAAATTTCATATTCGTTTTCAGAAGCCGAGGGCTTCTTGTGATGTTTTCGAAAGGATTTTCGCTGCGGTAAGGATCACAGCCACTTGTTGGAAATCAGTGTGCATCCGAAGTGAGTAATATTTTGGAATGAGACGCTTGGGCGACGCACGAATTAACAAGATAACAGCAATCAATGAGGCTATAAAGATTATTTTGGAATTTTCATTTTGTTTTCACTTCAGAACAGAACAATACTGAAGTGGTGCTATCAAGCCGATTTCACTGATTTGAAAATAGAGGAATAAGTCAACCGCAAATTTACTGCGTCTGTCAAAGACCTCTCATAAGCAGAATTTATTCTGTATGAATAAGAGTTGTATAAGAGCTCTAGACATTGCTGATAAGATACTGAGGTTGCCTTCCCGATAAACGACTGAGTAACGCACTCCACTTCGGGTTGATTCATACTATTTTTAAGTGGGAATAGATTACACCGAAGTGGATTGCATAATTTTATCGGTTCTTGTATTCTGGCGCTATTTTTTGAGCGCATAGTTATCGATTAGAATAATCTCCGGAATGGCCAGACACAAGTTGAGTTCATAAATTTGTCTATCAATCAAGCTGCTGACAAAAAACTCCATTACGTTGTCGGATATGCGACAGTTTAACCAAAGGGAACAGACAACTAGTACAGCGCTCGTAACGCTTGTCAAATGATGAGCATGATAAACACATATAAATACTGAACGATTAAAAAAGCCAATTCAAATTCAATCTGTTCGCTTAGAGATAATCTAAGTTGGCGAAATCAAAGTGATTTGGAATTAATGAAAAAGACGTGCGTCTTCACATGTCTCATCAAGCTGACATTGAACACTTACATTTTATATTCATATCTTCAATGAGAATGAGGCTATATCGGATAAATGGGACCACAACGGTTGAGAGCATCGCACTTTTATGACAAGCTCGTGCTTGGTCCATCTTTCTGTAGTTTGATTAATGTCTTTATACACACAGAGGCTGTGACCAAGTGGTTGCTCTACGTTTGAGGACATTTGAGATCCATAAAACTTGCTCTTCAAAGCACTTCCACTGTCTGCGAAAAGCGCATGCGAGGAATTAAAATATTTTTTTTACTGATTTTACAATAACTTTGCAATGAATCAGCCGTTTTTTTTCATATGGAATATTTTCTGTCTACGACGATGGCGGCGGGATCCTCTAGAGCTTTTCGGCTCTTAATTATTCTCATAGATCATGTTTGCGTGCTAAAATTGTGGTTTAATTTAATCACAGTTTTCTTTTAAGTCTTAATTCGCAACATTCTGATAGTCCTATTTCGATTTTACAAGCCAGAGCGTCTAGAGAATCGGAACCATTTCGAATATAAATGAATAATATAGTAACAACCGACATCAAAGGAGAAGTATATTTATAATTATTTTTTGACATAGGATTCGTTCTTAAAGAAACGAAAAAAAAAAAATAATAAAATATGAATTTCCTGTGTTTGTCATACGGAGTGGCAATAAACATTAAGATATTGTCACTCTTAACACATATGACACATCAGATTGTGTATATGTATATTTCCTGAACCCTCATATCAAATCAAAAATAAGAAAAGATGTGCTGGGCTCCTGGAATACACTGAAAAGCACTAAAGCCGAATGATTAATGTGCTGGCTTTGATGCAAAGTAGAAAAAAGAAAAATGAACAAAATAAGAAACATATAAAAAGAGAGCAGAGTTTCAGATGAAAATCAGGGCGCCAAACTGTCTAAAGCAAACAAGACCATTGAAAACAGTCACGTCATGCCGCCGATGGACATTCAAAAAACAAAAATAATACAATTCGCAAGTATGAGCATCTTGTGTCTTAGTTCAAGAGCAGCATTCACGTATAAAATGTATAGATTTTTGAATAAATAAATAAATAAACATGAGACCTACGTTGTTGGTTGGGTGTCTTTGGCTGATTCTCGTGATCGTGCAGCGAGTGAAAAATTTTGTGAAATGTATCACTTCGGATATACAATACACGCTGTTCGACCACCACTGAGTGTGACCTAGTTGAACTTAGTAGACTTTCTTTTTATAGACAATCGTTACCTTTGCACTTAATTATTTAAATAAAACTTAATGTGTAAGAAAATAAAAAAAAAACCGAAAGCGAATAGGGTGTGAAAATGCTGAAAATCTTTGCTTTTTAGTGGGCAATAAATTTTGGCCAGCACAATTTTAAAATTATTATCAGCATGAGACGGGCACAGGAGAGCAGCGACCACGTCAGGGTGTGGGAACCGGTGTGCCACAGAGGCAACCAATAGAGCAAGAAATCTTTTGGACACTTTTCGAAAATAGAAAAACCATCGTCTGTACAGCGCTGCGCCACAGCGGTGGTGGCGATGGTCTATTGATGTGTGCGTTGTGGAAATTTTGCCTGACTTGCCTGACGGATTAATTTGTGCTGGCGGGCATTGCTGACGTCAATTGGGGGATTGGAGCGAACATGCTTAGTTTGAATGCGTACATTGATAGAGGGTGTATTTTCGGGGGCGGAAAGTGTGCGCGATGAAGATCAATAGAATTGAGGCAACCCAGACACTTGAGTGTCACAAAAAAAATCAAACAAAAATTAGGTAACAAGACGAATGCAAACACATGCTTATGCGTTCATACAAGCGACTACGGATTTGCTTCCATTTCATTTCCTATCCAGACCCAGGGAAAGAACAACTAAATCTGTTGCATAAGGCTACCCGATTACATGTGAACTCGAACATAGTCAGTTTCTTTTTAGTTTCTATTTCAAAATCCTTACAAAACAGCATTTTAAAACGTTCAATTTCATTTCTTTTCAGAAAAACGACTTTCATTTCGCATCATGAGGCTTACGGAGGGCTTAACAAATAACAACAACAACAGTCATAGTCACAATAACAATAACAACAACAATCACTCAAGTAGTAACAATAATGGACCATCAGCAGGGAGTGGAAGTGCTGTGAAAATGCTCGAGGTACCGAATGCAACGTTCACCCGTCGAACCAGTATTTACAAGAAGCCACCGGAGAACACCGACGGTGGCGTAATACATATCATCCCAGAAATAGAACTACCACTGATGACGTTCTCTGATCAATACAACATTGAAAAGACCGTTGCGGAGGGATGCTTTGCAAAGATTCTGCTCGCATTGCATCGGCCGACGAGTACCCAGGTCGTTCTGAAGGCTGTACACGCTGAGTTGACCACACTTAAGGACTTTCAGAAAGAGTTCCATTATACCTACCAGCTGAGTCATCAACGGAACATTCTGAGCGCCTACAATGTGGCTTTTCAGACAAAGGACTACTATGTGTTTGCCATGGAATTCGCCCCCTACGGGGACTTGGCAGCAAATCTGGGCTCGAATGGATTGCATGAGAGCGCCTGTAAACTGATTTCGGAACAGCTGAGTTCTGCGCTTGGGTTTATGCATTCTAAGTTCCTGGTGCATCGTGATCTGAAGCTGGAGAACGTTCTGGTCTTTGCTCCGGACTTCTCGCGAGTGAAACTATGCGACTTCGGTGCGACCACTAAGAAGGGGATCCTTGTGCACAAAGTCAAGCACACGTGGATATCGTTCGTGCCGCCCGAAGTAATAGAGATCGTCAAGCATGAACGATTCATCTGCCGGACCAGCAGCGACTCGTGGCAATTCGGCATTCTCCTGTATTCCATTCTGACTGGCAGTCCGCCCTGGAAGTCCGCTGATTGGGTAAAGGACGCAAGCTACGCGTCGTTCATGAAGTACGAGGAGCGGAAGACCACTAAGATTCCCGACAACTTCCGACGGTTCTCGCCTCGTTTAATGCGATGCTTCCGCAAGTACCTAAGCCACGACCCCGAGGATCGGTGCAAGATTACCGAGATTACCAAGTACATGAAGGATCGTTGGGTGGAATGCAAGGTGTCGTCGTCCAAGTCTGCAACACTCATCTCACCGCAACCAGACCAGGATTCGTGTATTTATTTAAACCAACGAGAAACGAAGTCATTTTCCGATGAAAATAAGAGTCGACTTAAGAGGCTAATGAGCAGCTACGGACTGGAGGCGACAATTGACCAAACGGCGGTGCGCAAGCGAGTCCTTGACTGGCTATCGACCTGTGATAATAATGCTATCGACACTGAAGTGGAGAGTTTGGTTTTGGACATCAGTCAGCAGGAGTTGGGGAATGATTCTCATTAGGCTTGTTCAGTGCGGGCAGTGAGGGTAATCCTCAATCCAGGATTTGTAGTAGGTCTGTTTTGTTTGCACGATGCTTCCAGCATTCGCAGGGCCGCAGTAGTGACCTCTTTATTTGGCCCATTCACAAAATGTGCAAAGTGCACACACAAAAAAAATTGTTTGACAATAAGTGGGTGGAGTATCGAACAAGGTGTTCCGCCCGGACCAGGGCTATCACATAGAAAATATACACACGTAGAACATTAGATGGCGCTAAACCATTACATATCAAAAGCCATGCGATAGAATTGAATTTTCTAATATGTACATAGTCTCAACTCAAGTGTAGGTGAAGAGACGAGCAAGGAATACCTTCAAGAAGGAGACTCTCAAAGAGTTTTGAAATTTATTTATGATTGTATATGTATGTAGTATCCATTATATAATCGTTTTCAATTTATCGTTAATTATTATAACAGATTTGTGATCATAATGTAGATAAATGTATCGTATCGTCAATTTACATATATGTATAGAACTGTAGAACTGTAAGGCTGTAAATACAATTTACTATTTTTATATATTTGTGTAAAAACTAAAATGCTAGAATCTAAGTTAGCATTCGTACAAAATGTAATTAGATGAAGAAATGTATGTACTCGATGTGGACATTATCATTTTTCGGCTTTGAGCTTTTTCTTTTAATTTTAATCTACGTTTAAAAATGTATTCTTTTGTAAAATAATATAAATATTATTACAAATTAAAAGAAAAGAAATGTTAAAGTAGTGATAGCTGTCAATTTGGACTAGATTTCTGCTCGATTATAGGAAATCATTTGTTTACTTTAAATCATCTATCTATAGACACACACATGTATGTATGGGTCATGTGAGGAACAAACAACAAAAACAAAAGAAGAAAGAAATGTTTAAAATTTACTAACAGGAAATGTAGCTAAACTTTGGATACCATTCGAATAATGAAAATGTGATTTGTATGTATATGTTTTGATGCAACGTTGCAATTAGAAATAAAAATACACATTCGTAATATCTCTGTATGTATGTACATTTGCGTCTGATAGACTGAATCTGAATGGATGGATCGATGTGATAGTTTGTTTTGTTTTAATTTTCGGCGAATTTCTGTTTTGATCATGTCCCTGTCATTGAGTGAATGCTATTGATCTGCTCCATGGAGCGGTGCGGCAGATGACAGTGGGAAAACGTTCGATGATGGTGTGGGGGGCGCTGATGATGATGAAGCTCTGATTGATTTGCAGTTGTTTTGTGTTTCTGTTGCTGTTTGTTATGACATTGATCATTCGCTAATTCATGTTGAAAATTCATTTCGATTTTAGAACCCACGTGTTGGGAAACATTCGAAGTAACATAAACATTTGATTGATTTGACTTGATTTATGAAAAAACACACCTACGCTGTCGTTAATTAATCAATCGCAGATGTTTTAAAACCGATCATGATGGCGTGTCATGTAAACTTGTTTCCCTTCCCTTCAATGTCGTGATTATGTGCAATGGAAGGTGCTTAAAGAAAAACAAAGTCTCAACAAGATTCATATAAACATCAGGTAAACAATTTATTTGAGCACATGTGCATGAATATAAACTTATAAATAAATATGTATGTATTAGTTTTCACGACACCGTCCTACTCAATCGGGATCTTTTCCTTGATTACCTGCAAATAGATGAACAAAATGAGTTACATACTCCCAACCACAGCTTGTACAAAATTCTACGTCGGAGCACATATTTCGATAGATCTCATCAGTGTCCCATGGACCTCGCTCGGGAAGTGGTAGTCCTCGCCTTCGAAGCTCCTGCACACAGTCCGTGAGATCAAGTATTGGTAATGGATCGATGCCAGCTTTCGACACCTTCCCAGCCAAATACTCCACGTAGTGTTGCCTGCATTATTTTGCAATCAATTACATATACAATTACCTCTCGATCGACATCTATTTTCTTACCGACACAATCCAGCATTCTTCGACTGCACCTCAGCATTGCACACGGTATCCACCAGACCTTTGGGGGTTTCCTTTTGCAATGGAATGGGACATTTTGACATTGATATAGGATCGTCGTCATTTGAATCAATTGGATCTACGTCGAAAGGAATATCATTTTGTATCAATAGATTCTGCAACTGTTGCGGATCCTTATCACGCAAATAAAACAGACAACTACGAGGGTGATGTGAGTGTAGCCCCAGTTTGGAGCAATATGGTGAGACAGTGCATTTTGCTCCCATTCGAAAAGGTTTACTGCAACCATAACAGAATTCGAATTTACATTGTGTACAGGTAAAATGCATGCATCCGCCTCTGGCAAGGGAATACTTGAAGTGACACTTGGGACAATCAATACCGTTTATGGCCAAATGCTCTGCGACACCTTTTGCTTGTATTTCCGGATCGTTGGCTTCCTTCCACTCTTGGAACTTGTCACACGATATCCCCTCGTGCTGTTTTTCCCACTAAAGCGAAAGTATACGTGTTGTTGAATTGAATTTGAGGAGGGATGTGTGTGCTTACTGTTTTCCGACATTGGCTGCACGTCACCGATCCGCAGTCGGGACAAATGAGTCTCTTCTGCTTGGGCCTGGCAAAGAATCCCGACGAGCACTGAATGCACCACTTGAAGTTGGGGTCCTGCATCAAGGTCCTGTCTCGAAGTTTTCTCTGAAACAATTCGTGGACCTCGGGCTCGATTATATTCTTGAGGAATATGTCCAAATTCGAGAAATACTCCAAACTCTCGTCCTCGTGGATGTTGGGATCCTGCAGCTGTGGGATCTTGCAGAAGGGACAATTGCAGTCGTTGATGCTGCGGTCGGTGATCTAAGTGGACATGGTCATGGTTATCTTGTCAGTCTAGCATTTGAAAGATTGTACCTGAATCGTGAAGTAGTTCTTGGCACACTGCTTGCAGCACTTGTGCGTGCACTTGAGCATTGACACAATCTGGTTCAGCGGGTACGAGCCCATGCAGAGTTCGCACTCCTGCTGCAAGAGTGAAATGGCCTGTTCCAGGTCACAGCATTCCTTCGAAGCCCAAATTGAAACGTCCTGGGGGAACTTCATGCCTACCAAGGCCGCCACTAGTTGCGCCTCCGCCATATTTGCTACCAAGCTTTCGTCGATCAATCTCTGTGCTAGCACCTGCAAAGAGAGGTTAAAAATAGATCTGAGATTTGTTCGCTTTACCCACCTCCGGCTTCTCGATGAGGGTCTCTTGGATATTTGCGTATGTCCTGAACACCGGCGCGCTGTGCTTCCTCAGACGAACTTCGACCGTGGCTGGAGATTCTTCCTCCGACGTGGACTCCTGGTAGTCCTCGTCGCTGAAGCATGTTTCGTGATATTTCTTCTTGGGAATCTTAGTGATCTTGGGCTGTGTTCGTGATCTCTGGACTGCGTGGTTGGTCGTGACTTGAGTGAATTTGGATATCGCCTCGGATATGGACTTTTTGCGGACAACTGGTAGGGGTGCGATTCTCTGTGTCGCAGTCGATGGCTTTGCAAGTTGAGACTGCTTGCTGAACAGCTCTTGTTGAATGGCCCGCACGGAGGAGATGCCAATGGGTGAAGGAGCCGAAAAGGACTTTGAGCGAGTGGGTACAGGCTTTGGCTGGGCAGTACCATTGGGCTTGGGAATCTTACTAGCCGGTTTCTTGCTGGTCGACTTCTGTTGGCTTGAGGCCTTTGATGTGGACGGGATATTGTCGTTTTCTTCCTGGTCTTGAGCGATTGATTCTGATTCTTTGAGAGCCTTTGATGAGGAAGGGTTGTCATCGGCTTTTGGGAATGTGGGTGGGATGTCCATTTTTGGGGGGCTTGGGATTGCAGTTCGCATTGGAGTTGCATTGTCCGTGCCTTGTTTGAGAGATGCAGGAGATGGGATGGATGACTTGATAGAGCCTGGTGCTTTGACTTGTTGATTGGAAGAGCTTTCTAAGACGATGGCTATTTGTGTGGCGAAAACTGTTTGGGGTTTTAAAGCAGAAGCTACTTCCTCTTGCGGAACTTTGATGGGATCTTCAGGAACGGAAACACTTTCACTTGAATTGTTTCCGTTTCGTTCACTCTCGGTTGCATTGGAGGTGGAAGCACTTTCCTTTGAATCGTTAAGCTCGAGTTCATTATCATTCACATGCGTAAAGTGAGTGTGTGACACAGCTGGTGCGATCTCAATTGGTGCGACAACAGACGCCCCGACCTCATTTGTGCTAACTTTCGGAGTCTCCATCTTGAATCTAGTAGAATCATCGCTTATTCCTCCCTTCGCGACTGCATTCGAAGTGCTGGAAGATGGTTGTTTGTTGGCTTCTTTCCATTCAATGGAGTTTGCTTGGTTTCCTTCTACTTCCATCGCAGCCATCTCATCTAACTTCTTCACAGTGGTCGAAGTTATCTTGGCAACAACTTTTGTCGGTTTTTTGATAACTTGAGCGTTGCTAGTCAACTTTAAATTTACTTCTGTTCCATTTGGAATTGATTTACCTTTTTCGAGAGTTTCAGCTCCATTTCTCTTAACTTCGGTGGTTGTTGCTGTGGCTGAAGTCAATTCCACTTTGGGCGACACTCCTGCTTCCTTCTCTGCTTCTTCAGAAATGTTCACTTGTTCTTGGCCAGCAGTTGCACTGTCAGCAACATTTGCCAAACCTTCAGAAAGACTTTCTGAAGCCACCGAACTGCCACCTGTTATGCTGCTAGCTGTTTCTTGAGCAGTCTCTCGAGTGCTTGTTGTGGGCAAGTCATTTGTTTCTACACTCGTAGTTGTTGCAGACTGATTGTTGCTTGCCACCTTCTGCAGCATTTTGTTTGAATCCACAAATGTTGATGGCACATTATCAGTCAGCACATGTGAAGTGGATGCCATGGGCTCATGCTCTATCCTCTCACTTGGCCGGGCTCCTGAAAAATCCGAAACAAGTTTATCATCTGTGGCTGCGGCATGATCTGAATGCATTGAGTTTGATGAGTCTATGGCGATTGATGGATAATGAATGGTGGACTGACTGTGGCTTATTGTGACCTGAGGTGTCTCGGGAATATCTCTTGTTGGTATCTCCTCTTCAACGTCGATGTACTCGATGTCATCTTCTGTGATGTCTCCTCTCTCCTGAGATTTGTCTGATTCGAATCCTGTGCTGGGATCTTCTTCCTCTTCTTCTTCTTCATAGTACTCCTCGGGATCCCCTACTTCTTCATGTTCACTGACTTCTTCAACTACGTCTTCTTCTTCTTCTTCCTCCGCTGCTTCTCCATCTCCTTCGGATTCCTCCTCTTCATATTCCTCCTCATACTCTTCGTAGGAATAGTCCTCACTGTATTCATCCTCGGAATCGAAGGCTTCCATGTCGTTATCGATTTCCTCCTTCATTTGCTTGATCAGCCGCTGGGTATCTTCAACAAGCTCAGACAGATTTTGCTTGGCTGGATCGGAGTACTTGAAATCAATGGACTTGTTGGACGCTCCAGTCAGCGTGCTCGAGGACACGGATGGAGTAACCGAATTCATTGGGTTCTGCTCGTTGCCTATGATGAGCAGAACTTCACTTTCAGAGGTTGGCGATTGCAGTTCTTCTCGAAGAGCTACAGGCTCTTGCTCTCCGTCGTCACTTTCGACACTGTACAGCTCTTGGTCTGAAGTATCGTCTTCGTTTTCTTTGGGATCACTAACTGCGGCGGGTTCGGGTGTGTAATCCCCCACAAGTTCTTCGACGGTGTTGTAGTAATTTGCCTCCTCGTCAGAGGATGCTTGAATGTCTTCGTAGACTTCCTCTTCGTTGCTGCTCTCCATTGCTTGTGAATCTTTTCGAGTCACCTTTGGTGACTGCTCTGCATCTTTGGCAGATGCAGGAGCTCTTGTGGATTGTGTCTCAGCCGATGGTGGTGCAGACATCAGACTTGTTGAACTTATCGTTCTCCTGACCGGGATTCTAGAAATCGGTTTCGTTTTCGGCTGTTGCTGCTGATCTTCTGTGGGACTTGTCTGTTGTATAGTTTTTGAATCTTGTTGAGTAGTCAATGTGTCTGTGGCGACTTCTTTTTCTACTTCGATGTTTGTTGTGGAACTTTGTTGATTTTCCATTTGAGAGATGAAAGTTTCATTCGAGTCTTCGTTGGGCTTTGCTGGTGCTGTAGTTGAAGTGGAAGTAGCTTTCGGTCGTTTGGACTTCCTTATTTTCGTTTTTACTTCCTGAATTGGTTTCGTTTCTGTATTGAGTTGCACCATGCGACTGGTGGTAGCCAAAAGAGTGGAAGGTATCTTACTTGTAGTGGCTACAAGCGTGGAAGGTATCTTACTTTCAGTCGCAGGAGGCGAAACATTTCCAGAATCTTTCTGCTGCTTAGACTGGTTGGGAGTTGGAAGCCTGGTTGAGTGGTGCGGTGTCAGTTTTGGTAACTTGGATGTTGCAGGCTTTTCTGAATCTGACACCACATTGTGGTCCTTACTGTGAGTCGAAGTTACTTCCTTCTTTCGTTCCACTTTATTGGACTTTTGGGGCACATCTCTTTCAGGATTGGAAATACCGCTCGTGGACGGCTTATCTGCGCTATAGTCAAATTCCTCAGTTGCAATGATTTCCTTTTCTTTTTTGAAAAGTCTCCGCTTTCCCTGTACTCTGCTCCTTCTTCGACCATTGAAACCAATTTTTAGAGTAAATCCCCTGTGCTTCTGTTCCTTGGACACTGGTCCTTGGATGTCCTGTGAACGCTCTTTAGGCTGACTCACTGCCTCGGGTACTTGCGGTTGCTCCTTAGGCGGCTCCTCCACTATCTCTTCATTTTCTGGGACAACATTGTCTTCCATTTTGCTTATCTCTGCTTCCTCTTGACTGTCTGCAGTGGATTCCTCCTCGCTAGACTCCTCTTCAGAACCCTCCTCCTCGCTCGAGAGAGGTGCCACCGCCATTTTGAAAACCACCTTCTTGGCGTTGGAGAACGACTTAAATTGATCGTCATCACTTTGCCGCCGTCCCATGGCTCTGTCCTTCGTCACATCGAAATGTGAGATTGGAAAAATGTCTTCCATCTCAGATTGAGGTTCCTCTCCTATGGAGCCATGCCTGATCTGCGGTTTTATGACCTCTTCCATTATGAATTCCCCAGCGTCGATTGGTGGTGGAGGAGGAGGCTCCTCAGGCCGCTCGGGTTCCTCTTCCTGAGCCTGAGACTCCAGCAGCTCCTTCTCAATCTGATCGACTAGGTTGGGCACCACATCCTGTATGTGCTGCCAGACGAAACTTTTTATGTCCGCCGAACTGTTCGCAGTCGGTCCACTCACAGGCCTGTGCGACAAAATTGGACTCTTCATGAATATCCTCTCAGCGTCAGCCTCAATCTCTGGCTCTGGTGGTTTCTTCACCAGGAGATTGCCCAATATGTCCTCCAAGCTGCGGAACATTGGTCCACTCTGCTTCGCCTGGACCTGCTCCATATTTCCAATTAGAATCTCCAGGTCCCTCAGCACATTTTTGTTCTGCGGAATGGCCGGTTCATCCTTCTCATCAATGAAGTGTGGATATGAATTTGAGCCTGCCAAAGCATGCTTTAAGGTGCCCTGATCTTGTGTGAATGGAAGCTGATCTGCATTAGCACTAAGAAATTCATGAATTGGCGAACTGACTTCTAGAATAGATTTTCAAAGAGAAAGAGTGAAGTGAAGTGAAGGTTTTCTTCTTTCGGAAAAAACAAAAGACAAGCAGATTCTGATTCTAAGCTAGTTTAATCCAATTGAAACATAATGTATATAAAAAAAGCGTGTGGATAAGGTGCAAATTAGTTTATGTATTTATGTGTGTGTGTATATAGTTTATGACAACCGCCAGCGTTTGCTACTAACCGGTTTTTGGTGGCATAGGTATGTAATTAGCACTGTCGTTCTCCACTCCGCCGGGAGAGCCCCAGACCCTCATTAGAAATGGCTTCAGTTGGGTCTTGCTCAAGTCCAGAACGGCGAGTTCTACATTTCCATGGTGGGCCGTCAGTGCGGTCACTATATCCTCTCGGGAGTAGTTGCCCTTTGCTGAAATGTCGAGATACTTGCGTTGCCGCTGCTCAACACACTCCGTTATGGCCTGCCACACGTTGCCGCCGTGCATGCGTAACGCTTCACGAGCCTCAATCGTCGATATGGTACCAATAACATTCTCGATTCGCTCTTGGCCATATTTCGTGGCCAGACTCTGGACTGTTTGAACCAGTTTCGACCAGTTCTCGCGCAGCCAGGCAATCGGGTGTGCGTCGCCACAATGCTTCAAGGCGGCGTGCAGTTCTTCTGCAGTGAACTTGTAGTGCTCTGCTTCCTAGGGAGAGTGACATGTGAGTGGTAAAAAAGGCTATTCTCTGAAAAGGGACGCATTCGCATTCCATTCACACACATACTTTCAACATCATGAACAGTTCAATCTCGGGGTCTCTGGTTGGCTCATTTCTTTTCGACACTGCATACTGGTCAAAGAAATTGTCATTGTGGTACATTTGAGCCTACGGGTGGGTGGGTTGAGTGAGATCGTGTCACGATTAGTCTAGCGAACGGCTCACCTTTTGCATGGGCAAGTAGTCTGCTCCGAATGGGTGTCTGGTGTGGCTCATCGGGAGTGGTGAGTCGTCTAGGCGTACGTCATTGGAGCTGCGGTAGCGGTCGCCTGCCGTCAGTGACATGTCTCTGTAGAATCTCAGGTTCCTTTCCAAATTCGCGAAGTGCTCTGCTTCACGTGCGGAGGCCGCATCTTGGACTGGAGACTGGAACATCTCCTTTGGACTGAAGTTCCTGGTCGGTGGGGTGTACGACTGATCCTGGAAACATTGAGAAAAAGTGAATAACATCGAGAAGGCTTCATTTCTCGGGCAGTACCTGGAGCTCATTGATGGTCGGCTCAGTCGATGTGCCCGCAGTTTGTGGTTCGTTTTCGTTCCTTGTCGGCAGTACGTCGTAAGTCTGCAATGGAGAGAGAGAGAGAGAGAAAAGGAATTCCGTTTACAAAAGGAGCTGTGCACTTGTGCGCGACTATCCTGTGTGCGTACCTGCGTAGAGATGCTTTGCGGTACTGGCGAGGTCGCTGTGGACATTACTTTCTTCGAGATCTCTTTCGGAGGCGAGGGGCCACAGCCTGTTGAGATTTTCTGAACCTTCTTCTCCTTGCTCACGCTGCGAGCTCGAGGGGATTCCGAATCGTTTCGATTTTTCGGCTTCACTGTTGCGCTGTTGCTTTCGGCATTACGCCTTGCCTTGCTCGTTTCCGCTTTGATACTCTCGTCTAGCGTCGCCCAGATATCCTCGACGGGTGAAACGTCTACAAGGTGGGAATTTTTGGGTGGTTTAAGTAAGAGTAAATACTTTCCAATTGAAAAGAAGACCATCTCTTAGGGAGGCTTTTTCTGAATTGAAACAACGTATGTGTGGATTATGTCTTTAAATTGTGATGTATTTCGTGGACAAAAGACTAAATTGGCACAACAACAACTACAAGGCAACAAACAGATATAAGAGTAGCATTTCAAGTGGTATTAGACTGATGTGAGAGGATCCAGAAAATAATTTCATTTCGATTTTGTTCCGAGGAAAAATGAAATTTTTTTATTCCTACCTTTCTTCTTTGCTCCTGTGTGATCGTCGGTGTCCCAGTCGTCGGACTGAGAGATTTTCAGCTTGGCCAGCCCGTTGGTGGTGGATGCAATTTCCTTCGCTGTGACCTTCGTGGGCTTGGGTTGCATTGCTGTGATTTTCGGTGTCTTGCAGCAAATGGAGCAGATTTTCGTTTTGGCTTCGTTCACAAAAGTGCAGAACTCGCATTCCCATTCGTGTTCAGGTGTGGAAGGTGGAGGTCCAAGGGTTGGACTGTCGTCATTGGGAATTTCCTCAAGGGAGCCCTCAGTCGGTTTGGCTTCATTTGCTTCGCCATCGGAGGGATGTTGGTGCTCTGCGGACTGATCTTTTTCATCTTCCAGTGGGGCTGGCGCCTTGGGCTTGGCTTCAGTGGTGGACTCCTTCAGTTTTTCTTGAATCTTCGCCTGAACCATGGCTCGGGTTGAAGGTGTCTCGGATGCTTCGGAGTCGGGCGAAATGGGAGAGTCTGAATAAACCTTCCGGTACGAGCTGAAATTTTGATTGGAGTTGGTAGTTGTTGAGGCTCGCCGCGGAGGGGTCCATTCACTTTGCACGGACTTAGGGACTGAGGGTGCTCGCCGGTCTTCTCGGCGTGAGGTCAAGATCTTCGCTCTTAGTGTCCTTGGCTCTTCCTCCTCCTCATCGAGGATAGCTTGAGATGCACTTGAGACTCTGCGCCCTCGTCGCTGGTTTGCCAGCCCCGATCGTTGCGACATGAGTGATCTGCGGTCGTCGTTGTCAGAGTCCTCGTCGTCTGTAAGTTCGTTTTCGGCGTAGTTTGTGCGTTTCTTACGAATCTGTATTGACTTGCGGCTCAGCGTAGGCGAAGGTAGCCTGGATC
This sequence comes from Eristalis intricaria, assembly GCA_964034865.1. Classification (NCBI taxonomy): domain Eukaryota; kingdom Metazoa; phylum Arthropoda; class Insecta; order Diptera; family Syrphidae; genus Eristalis; species Eristalis intricaria. The sequence goes on along the minus strand of OZ035877.1, from coordinate 393,432 downwards.
CAGCCCTTGATGTTGCCCTTGAGCGAGTTGACGTCGGTTGCATACCTGTAGAGTGTAGTGAATTGAGATGTTATCTATCACCAGAAATCGAGCAACTAACCTTGATTAATTGGCGGCATTCCAACACCCATCGGGTAGGGGTACATTCCCGGCATGTTCATGAAGACTGGCGGTGGGTGCATCATGCCGTGTGGGTGCGACCCGGGATAGAATCCGTGTGACATGTTGAGACTCATGTTCGACCGGTTCAGGTTTGAATTAGCTGCACCTGGCCATTCCTCTGGATTTTGTGGATGTGGTTGACTCCATGGCGATTGGTTGCTGCAATTCATACAGTTCAGCTGAGCCATGGATTGTGCCTGGAAAACACTCTGTTTAAGGTCTACACGCACTGTGGCCACGGATATCCTCACCTGCTGCATTTGATTACCGCCCATCCACATGTTTGACTGATGATGGTCCATCGACCTTTGGCTGACTTGATTCAGATTGAACACGGAAGAGCTCATATTTCGGGCATTCATGCCATGCCGCATGCCCATGTGCTGGGGGAAATTAAGCGGAGCATCGTCAGGATAATCGAATGAGTTGATGCCAGATGACATGCTTCCAGAACGAAAATGGGTGGGCGATGAGATGTTTGACCACTGATCAGATGGAATGGTCTACAAGACAATAGGCTTACAAGCTGATTGCCAACAATGCGCACGGTTCTTACCTGATCCCTGGCGTTTCCCATCCGATCAGTGGGCTTGCCCTGCTTGTGCTGGCGGTACCTCTGCTGCAGTAAGGCCATTCTATCCAAGGTGGCACTGGCTTTGTTCTTGATTTTCTCCAACGTAATAGATGGTGGCCTCTGAATTGTGTCAAACACAGACTTGCTATTCGGAGTGGTCGATCGCGATGATACGCCGTCGCTGGTCGGGGTCTTTGGTGTCTCGGGCAGTGGCCGATTGCTCAGTGTCAAGCCGCGCTTCAGTGATCCCAAACGGTCTTGCCAGGCTTGCTGCTGACCGGGCACTGGTGAGAGCGACGCCATCGATACTGTGGAACCTAAGACCTAGGATTGATTTCTTAAGTTATTTGCCTTCTTCGTAACAGCCATTTATCTATGCCAGCCAATCAATTGTTCAAAACACCCAGAATGTATGATTGTATGCATCTCGGCAACAGTTATAATAAACTATTTCGATTTTATTTCAAAAAAAAAAACATTTTATAAATTTGACAAACATGTTAGAAAGTTACTTGAAGTTGTGTAAATACGAACACGAGCAGACGTGCATCTCAGATTAAAATGGAAATGGAAGACAGAATTCAAAAATTTTCCAAAATCAGAGTACATTTGTAATTTTGTTGAAAACCCACACACAGATCCAAATAGTGGGTACAAGTACCCTCTCTTAGTTTTCAAAAATCGCATATTTAATTTTCAAACTTATGAGATGATGCAGAGTCGTACCTGATCCCTTCGGAGTGGCATCGGTGATGGCATTCCCCGTTTGTTGCGACGTGGCGGTGCAACTGGAGGTGGTTGATTCGCTGCCGCCTTCGGTGGGATGACAGGTGCCATTCCTTTGGGCATTTCGATAGCCTGTAAAATGAACACTTATAATTGGTAAAGATGCTGTCCTAAATACAGTTTTTCGTTTTCGTTTTCGGATAAAACATCTCTGATTTTATTGCCACCCATTTGTTGGTGGGGTATTTTTAGTTTTATTGGAAAAATGAAAAACAAAAAAAAAAACTTGACTAAATTACCTTCCTCAAATGAGTCTTTCGCTTTGGATGTTTGTGAAACATATCATCGCACGAGGCACAGAATATCTGTTGGGCGCACTCGTCACATGTTACCCATGGATTATTGGAACCGCATAAAGTGCATTTCAGTGCAGATTCGGGGCGTCTTGTATCTGAAAATAGCTATTTAGAATGAGAGTCCCCTCAATTGTTGGTGCGGTGGAACATATCTTACCAGGAGTTTTTGGACGCATGCCTAAGGTTGGCTCGTTTGAGTATTGCTGACCAGAAAATTCGATGACTTCATAGTCGGGTTCGACTTGGTTTTTTTTTGGCGGTAGCGCGGGTGGTCTTGGTGCTGCTGTTGTCCCATTTGTTGGCGGTGGAGCAGGTGGCTTGGGGCCAATACGATCACTTGTTTCCGTCTAAATATTGAATCATTGCAATTTGAGGGATGCGTTTATTTCAATATTTTTATGGTTTACATACCACCCACTTTGGCATGGGTCGTTCCGCTTTCAGTTTGGCTGGAAGTGTGCTTGTCTTTGACTGGAAATTCTGAAACATAAAAAAGGGAAACAGTCTATAAAGCAGTTGCTCAAGAGCGGTGACCGTCAAATGGTGTGGAAATATTAAAGCGATCGTTCAGATTAACTATAACATCAAGAGTTGGTTAGGAAATGTGTAAACCGCTAGATAGACACTTGTTTGCAAGAGAAAATGATTTTTTTTTTATTATTCAATCTGATCTCATATCCCGCCCTATCAAACGATGATGATGACTTCATACTTAATGGGGATAGGTCTGTCTAAAATATGTTGTCTTTCACACCACATTTTTGCCGGCTAAAATATCCACATACATACATGCTATGCGATTTAAGCGGTATCCTCCAATTTATAAAAATAACTTTATTTCACGATGTGCTCTGTCATATTTCTTTTATTTTTGTTTTTTGTTTTGTGGGAGCCAATAAGGTACTCCACTGCACTAATGAACTAGAATGTTGGACTCTAGTGCAGAGCACGACATATACTCTTAGTTATTTGGGCGGACGCTATGTGTATTCTATTAATAAATGTTTAAGATTTTTAATTCACAAGAGAGCGTCAAGCACTGCCGTGCGTCTACTCGTTGTTGCCGTCGTCGTCGTCGCCATCATTGTCGCCTTTTCGACAAAACGAAATTCTGCACATTTTCCAGAATTAAGTATTAATTTTCACAGATTGTCATAGTTTCTTTTTCAAAATATACCTGTGTTTACTCACATTCATAATTAGGCATATACACGGACTGGTTCCTCTTCTGGTTTCTCTGCTGCCGCCGCGACACCTTCAGTTTCTTCCCACTGTCGTATCCCAGGGTATTCTTTATGGATTATTTTAGAATTGTAACTATTTATAAATGCATCAAACACAAATATAGAAATAGTGCAGAAGGAACTATTTCACTTGTTCTCCTTTTTGGCAAGGATTTCTATTTTTTCAATTCTCCGTTGCACTGAACAGAACACTATGAATATTCACGGCAAAATTATGCGGATAATAATCTTATATAACGCAACCGATAAATATCACAATTACACTAAATATATTTCACTTCTCCCACAAAGCTACTGATCCACTTTGTTGTGGGATGCTACTTATTCGTTTTTATTTTCCTTTCGATTCACTTTGACCAACTATTTGGGCGGCTTATGGTCTTCCTCGAATTGAATGGGACAATAATGATCATTCTCTCTTGAACAGATTTTTCAGACCAAAGCGATCTATCTTTAGGCGGAGGAGGAACAATAAGAGTGAAGTAAAATGACTAAAAAAAAGAATAAATATAAATATAAAAATACTTGTAGTAAAAAAGAAAGTGACGAAAAACAAGAGACTTCGACAGACTGTGTGAGTATACGATATATTGATTCGTTTCAAAGGGATCTCGTTGGTCCAGATAGCAGACGTTCAGTGACTACCGAATACCGAAATAAACTGAACGTATTGGACAAATTCAGAAGCCACTGACAGAAACTTTCAGTATGCAAATCTTTTTTTCCTTGTTTTTCTTTCGAGTGTATGTATGTATATCTGGGAGTCCTGATTTGAGAAATGCGCAAAGATGCGTTTGTTTTCGAAAGACGATGGGTGGATTGCGCAAAGCCAAACGATTGCGGTGTGGACTAGTGTAAACATCTGAGAATAGACATTTTTATAGAGAGCAAGTGTTGATAAATATGAAGTTGGGGTGTTCGGGCTAACTTTTTGACGTTTTTCTCTTGCGAATTTCCATTCCATTTAGCCGAATTCACTTTCAATCAAAAAGAGTTTCAATTTTTTGAAGAAAAATATACATTTTATAAATTTATTTATATTTTTCAAATAAATACAACATGCGCTACCCTACATAATGAAAACTTGCAAAGCTTCGTAAGCTCAAATTCCTCAAGTTTTCAACGGCACTCAAGAGAAAAAAAAACAAACTTGTTTATCTACAGCACGTACATATATTATATATTTATTTTTTTGAAGGCTCCGCCAACTCACGTGGTGTGGTAAACAAAAGAAAGCTTTGCTCAATTCTCAAAGTGAAGAGCTTTTATGTTACAATCCTAGGGACAAGGGATAGATTATAGCAGCATTTTTAATATCTGCACAGAAAAGCTCAAAGCAATGCATAAAGTATAGTTCTGCGGTGTTTTCCGTCACATTAAGTCCCTCGATACGACACAAAGCAGGGAGATTATGATAGTTAACGTGTTTTTTTATTCGTCTGTGTTGTGTTTTTCTTTTTGTACTAAGTGCCTTGTTACTGTGCGAAATACGGATCTAGATTAGATTTAGATAACATCTTAGGTATACTTTTTAGTTAATTAGAATCCGGTTCGCATGAGTATGATGTCCTCGTAAAAATCGATAATTTTTGGTAAAGGGAAACAATCACAATTAAAAGTAAAGGATATTTTCAATGCCAAATGGAATGAGGTGCATTGCGTGTGTAGCAAGCCATTACGACATTTCATGGAAAATTGAATTGTGCAACATTCGGGCGTCTTTTTCAGACACAGCTATGCATGCACTGAATAGATTCTAAAATCGATTGAAGACTTAGCAGACAGACCGCATATCACCCGGGCCAGGATGGTGGATTTGAACACTCCGCCAACACCCCCCATGGGCGAGGGTTCGAAAATTAAGAGTCTGATGGGCCGGACACCGGGGATACTCAAATCAAAATTCCTCACTGTCCTGGGCAACAGCAATGAGCTGCTTAATGGAATTTCAAATCGAGTACGTATGTATATCTGACATTGTCTTGGAGTGTGCAGCCACATGTGTGCACAAATACAAAGGAGCACGTTGAAGAATGTGACCCACTTTAAGGAGCACAAACAACAAGAGTCCTTTGCATATGTTTCAAAGAGATCTTTCTTCATTTCTATTTCTAGTTAACACTCAGCATAAGCTCCAGCGATTCAGACTATTGCGATGACGACGAGGAGGAGGTGCCACAATGTAAGTTAATCACTTTACAAACCTGCATGGTAAGAAAATTACCTTCAGTGTCTTTCAATTAGATGACGAATCGATTGATTATACAAAGATTGACTTCGAATCGAGGAGGGTCAAGGCTCGTCGTGCCCATGAAGAGATTATATCTGGCCGGTACCGCCATCCCAATTGGGCTCCAAGTAACTCACGTGTTTCCCTGCAGCAAAAACAAATTTAAGGCCTGCCCTCGTTATTTCCTTTTCAGAAACTAGAACGGAGGCAAACAGTGCAGCACTAGTTGCAAAGCCCTCATCATCAAGTTCAAGTAGTTGCGGTTCGTTGGACAGGGGGGGGTGCAATATCCGTTGCAATTCAATCGATTCGAAGTCAACCCACAATGACATTGACATAGAAAACGACTTAAAGAAAATCAATGAATTGCTGAGCATGCCACCAGCAATCGATGTTGAACCACCTTCGGAGCTGGGGACTATCGATGGTAAAGTCAAACTTCCTGTGAATTCTCCGAATGTGCCTAGCAAAACGTCAAACAGCAGTACATTGACCAGCCTTCACGATCCAGTCCAGGCCAGTCCGAGTCTGGAGTCGACCGATTGGAAGAACTACATTCGTTCGGAGTCCCAGAACTCGGTTCCCTCTTGGGCATCGTCGATAAGTCTCGATGATCATCGTTCTGATGATCCCACCAAGGAGTTCATGAGGAAATTCAGTGAGACTATGTTCACAAATCCATCGACCATTGGATTGGAGCTCAAATCGGAGTTCGGGCAAATAGCCAGGGAAGGATCGGGGAGGCTGTGGTTTTGTCGATATGTACTGGCGCAGAAGTTGAAATCGAAAAGAGTCGACGAAATAACATTTTACTCGCTCGTTCAGAACTTCGCAATAATCCTCTTTGAATGCACCGAGTGTGAGGATTACACACCTGCGGCCAGCATCATGAACATGTGCTTTACTTTTTACCATGAAAGTGAGTATGGCTTCTGGCTATTCACATGATCTATCCACATGGTGGTCTGTTGTTTCAGTTGAAGTTCCTGGCTGTGAGCCGTACAGAGAGTACCTTTTCACGTACCTTCGACAGCAGCCTATATGGCACACGCTAAGGTTTTGGAACGCGGCCTTTGTGGATGCTCTGGCAAACCAAGCGAAGCAGACAATGACAGTTTCCAAGAAGAAGCGAAGCAAAAAGAAGCAGAATCCCTGGGGATCTCCAACTCGTGGACAAAGCGAGGGTGAGGAAGACAAATCGGATTCTTCCAGTTCGTCCTCGCACCACAGTTACGCGGCAAGTGGTGTCAATGATCTGACCGATGAGAAAAAATTTCAACAAAATGTTGCCTTCCAGCAGTTAGGGTAAGTCTGGCAATTATATACATTCATCTGGAATGAGTTTTTTTTTTTTAGAACGTTCACTTGCAATATGCACTCGCTTGGTATAAGCAAAGATCTGTGTCTTGAATTTCTTAGAAAACAAAGCGTTATTGTTCGACTACCAAAAGGTATGCAATTAAGATACTGACATGTATATTCCACTTATCAAGCAAATTTCTAGATAAAACGAGACTCATACGCGATAACATAAATCGAATGTATCACGAAACAGATCTGTGGGGTGCGAAAGAGTCATGAAGACGTTCAAGTACACCTTTTGCTCATTACCGAAGTAATCAAAATTTGTGAATGAAAAAGAAAACAAGCAATCGTCTCTTCTCTAGATGGCGCTAATGACATAAATATTTTAAATTTCTAAACTAATCTTTAGTGTTAAACTTCTTGAAGACTATTTTACTTACTTGTTTAGAATTAGCCTTTAGTTTAGATCTAAACTTATCAAACAAACAAACAAAACAAACAACAAATGCATACATATATTTTAAATCGACATCTTCTCGGTGAAAATTGTGATACGGTTTTATTTGTGATCAAATTAAAAAAAAATATATACATGTAATGGTTAAGATCGATAGAGTAAGTGACGTTGAGAAGGGGGCAACTCTTAGCAAAACGATGTTGAAAGTGCATTAAGCTATTTTTTGGATGGATAACAAGCTTTATTTTGATTTATACAAACAAAATAGATGTATGGATGTAAACAGAAGAATACATTTTCAGTCGACACATGAAATTTGAATGTGAATGCAATCGCAGTACGTCGAAGAGAAAAGTTTGTATGCATGATTGTTGAGAAAGGAAAAATACGGAAGGAGGACAGACAATTTATTTCATCTATCACGTACTATTTTGTTTCCTCGAAGCAATGCTTTACAATCAGCCTTTAAGGGTGCAATACACGTTTCTTTTTCTTGAATACTTGAAGGAAAAGACAGTAGACTTATATAAAATATTTAGTTGTATGTTACGCTCGTCGTATTGGGGATTCTTCCGATCATTTAGTTCGATACATATAATTTAAAACTAGGTAATACACAAAACATACATTCATGGTTTCATAAATTACTGTTAGGCTCTTAACAAATGAACTCCATTTCATCCCTGAAAGAAGGGATCACTCTAGATTAGAGAATGGAAATTACAAGAAAATGCTTTAATTTCATTTGTCACATTAAGAATGCAGAGCAGAGCAAAACAAAACAACATGACAAATACATTCGTTATATTAATTAATTAAAATGAAGTTTATATTATACATTCTAAGGTACATAGAATTGACGAACTAATATTAAATTAGTTTTTACTCTTATTACAGTGCGATTGCATATTTTCTCCAGTAACAAAAAAAATACAAAGGAAAAAAAGAAAATAAAATTTTGTCTAAGAGCGAATATATATGATAGTTTTAATAAAAAAACGAGAGTAAATTAATTAATATATTTATATTTGTAAGTTTATTTAAATATTTACAAAAAAATACACAAAATCGAAGGCATTTCATTTCTTTCACAGAATCACTTCCAATTTGTTAAACTATTGGTAACAACAAAGAATAACGATTGTTTTTTTGTTTCTACTAACAAGAACTGACATTATGACAATTACGTTTATTTTTTTTTTATTTTTTGTTTAATACGAAAAGGAAAAGTTGTGAAATCCGTTATGTACGTATCTCCTTTAACCTACACTAAATACCAACATATTTTCTAACGACGAAAAGAAAGCAAATACTGAATATTTCCGAAGAAAGGAAATAATTTTGAATAGAGAAAAGTTTTTGTTTTGTTTTGTTTTTTTACAGCATTTTGTGCTTAGAAATTAGAAGTTCACATGTATTTCATGAATTTGGCAATGAATGAATATGAATGGGTATGGCGCGTGTGTGTGTGGGGGGGAGTTTTTTTTTATTGTTTTTGAAGCCAAAAGAAAAAGAAAATTTCGGATATTATTTTCTCATTATCTTTAGAAGAATTAAGTATCATTCGCTACCCAATGCATTGAGTTGATGAATAGTTGGTTCATTCAATATCATTCTTTTCTTTTAGATTAATCGACAAACAATTGGAAGGTCACCGAACCCATTCGGTCACGTACTTTACCATTGTAGATGATATTTTTAGCCCAAGCGCGGCACTCAACATTCAAGAGTTGATTCACTTTCAACGATTCAAATTGAACAGCGACCAATGGACTGAGATAACCGGGTTGATTACGGTAAGGATAATAGTAAGAGGGTAAGCCGCGTGCGGGGAAGTAGTTAATAGTGCCTACATTTTCCTTATCTAAAGAATGTTGTCCCTGGCAAGAAACCCAGATTTGTTGACGCTGTAATGGAAAAGTGCAACAATTAAGGTCAATCGTTGAATGAGCTATGTGTAAAGTTTAACAAACCTGAGACTTATCTACACTCTTGATGTGTTCAACTAAATCAGTTGGCATATCCTCTGGCAAATCGTCCACGTTATCGTAGTAGTCTGGGACCCAGTCGAAGATTTTGTTCAGTTTCAAGAAGACACAGGGACGACCCTTGTTGTATCCGTACTCGTTCTTGGGCGTGCAAGGACCGAAAGATTCAATGTCTACAATGCATACTTTGTTGTGGTCTTGGAGTTGGTCGAAACTGCAGACTTTTTGATTCTGTCCAACCGTTGCGTTGTACGCTGTAAAGGAAAGGAATAATCGTTAGAACGGATACTCTATGTATATATTAAATAACACTTACGCGACAGGAAATCGTCCAATAAATTTTTCCAATACTTGTACTCAGCTGGTTTCTTAGTGTCGAACTGTATGACTGAGCCGCGTTCGGTTTCTTCACTTAATGGGCGGAAACCAAGGCCGGGATTGCTTCCGATTAATGATGAATCCAATTTCCACTTAGGTTCCGATTCGCTCAAAGTGGAAAAGAGCCCCTGCATTGAAATGGAGAATAGGCAGGCAAGCACAGCGTAGAAGATGGCGTAGAACACAAATAACCGTCCTGGAAATATAAGTTGAATAAAGGTTGTAGATAAACAGGTTAAACACATAAGGTATGCATGTCATGTGCGCTTATCTGAAGGTTTACTATACTAGCACTGAACGTGCAACGCGTACGTCATCATAATTCGAATGTTATATGATGATCGCCGCCCATGTGAAGGCATTAAATATATATTTTTGCAATTTTCATTCCTCAGCAGTTCAGTCTGGCAATCCATCAATTGTGTCGATTAAGTCTTAAGGGTCATATGTACATATGAGCATTAAATGTCTTTGAGGTTTGAAAAAATTACAAAGAAATTCATTAAAAACTGCCGGTGAAGGAAGTGTCATAGTGAAAATTAATGACTTAGACATTGGTCACTTATACAATCATAGTTTCTTCGTTTCTTGGAGACAAGTTATCTATCAACTTCATCAGCGGCATGAATGCGGATTGACGTATGGCTACATGTGTATGCGAAAAGTGATAATGAATTTGAAATTAATTAATGCACAAATGTAAACCTGGAATGCATCTATATACATTTGTACTCTCGTTATTTCATATATGTAGTATAGAGATGAAAAACAAAAACAATAACTTTATAGACGTTTTTCTTTTTTCTTTTTTGAGTCGCTTTCAGTTCAGGTTTAAAGATCACGTTTTAACTGGGTGGATTGGTGTTATTCATCAAAACATTGCAAACACAGCAGCGGAGAATAGGAAACCAATACGAAGTCGCTTGCCCTGCTCTGTCGGTTGCTGGTTTACCTTAGGTACCAGAGGTGACGTACTACCAAGTGTCCTCGACTACATGAAGCGTTGTTTATAGTTTGTTTGCCTTTTTCATTCGCATAGTCCGCATTTCAGCTTGTGTTTTGTTTTTAGAGGCTACACTCATTTATATATATTTGAGTGTGTGGCTTATTGATGACTTTGTGTTGGATCTCGACGGAATTTGTGTGTGCTCAGTGGTCAATGCCAAGGCTATTAGCTCTCAAAATGTTGTTTAAGTCGTTTCCCTATCCTTACTCACTCACTGAGAGTGACGTTGCGACCGTCATAGTGCTTTCAAAAATTTGCATTACGTCGGCAAATTTGTATTCGCCTCGCATATAGGCTTCTGTGCTACTCTGACCTGAATGTCTCAAGGTACGAATAAAGGAGAAGCATTCTGGCAAGAGATCTTTATTTCTCACACGTTGAACTCAGGCATTCAAGATTTAATTCCGAAATCAATTAAGCAGGAAAATATGAAGAAATGCTCGTTCTTGAAACAAAGGTTGCAATCAAATATCTTTCACGTGATCGTGATAATCGCTCGATGTATTTAATTGATTTAAGTGTGAGCATGTGAGTTTTGTAAAGGACAAGTATGAAATTTTCTCCGGCACAGTTTGTCATTCGTTCATTTCAACACAACGTGCTTTTTTTGTTACGTAATGAATAATGACGCATTTCCCCTCTTAGTCTGTATTTCTTCGAACACGATTTGAAAGGAAAACAAAGTGCTTATTTCTATTACAATTTAGAAATAGTTAGACTGAAAACGAAAAGCGGTCCAAAAATTAAATGTATTTATCTAGTTTTATCTAGCTATATACAATCGTCTAGTATCTGTCGCGGAGTCTTCTATTTATAGTGCAGGTCAGACGTGTCTAAATTTATTTTACTCTATGTGTCTATGTTTATTTAAGTATGAGAATGTATTTCACGCTTTTGTTTGTTTTACTTTTTAAATCTACACAACTATTAAAGATTTGATTTTATTATAGATACTCAAATATTTAATTTGTTGCGGTAAAGTTTTTTCTTTCCACTTAAGCTCCTGAATAAATGAGGTGATTGGAATTGTTCAGAGAGACCTTAACAACTCCAAGTGAAATCTTTGAAAAGTCGGGAAAGAAAACACAAGTGAACTTGAAAATGGAACTTGTTCACTGTAGCTCTGCTTTACCAGTCTGAATCTGGTTTTAGTGAATTTCGCAATTAGTGCACTGAGGTGAGCCAGTTCGACCGCAGCGAAACAATACAACTGATTGGCTGTATCGTAACTGAAAAGCGGTTAAGTTGTACAACTTGGGGCAGAGAAAGACGTATAAAAAAACCCGAAGCTGTACATTATGTACATCCTCCATCTGCTGCTATGCAAGTATCACATTCGCAATCAATTTTGATATCATTTAGTCCATTCATTAGTCAACGTTTACCTTGATTCGTACCCATTTAATTAGTATGAACTTTATGTTGCCATCAGATCAGAGCCGAACAGAACAGCAGATAAACTATTTTTCCACCGGATCTTCGTTCATTCATTCACATTCAACAATCAAACAATGGAATCCAACATAAAACGAGTCGGAACGAGTGGGCCTGATTGAAAGATCTGTTTAGTTTAATCAGTCGTCAATATGTTTGCCTTCCTTCCTACTCTCTCGCCTTGCCCTCCCGTTGCTTTGTTAAGTATCCAATGGGCGCCATCTGATGGTGCTTCAAATGGTCATGACGTCATGACTACCCCTCCTTAAAAAAAAATATGAAGTAATCCCTTGACACTCTGCATCCTGATGGAATGCGTAAACTTTTGTCATGTACTTGCTCTTTATTTAGTAGTCCTTTTAATGATACTAGTTTAATGTATCTGTGCGTTATTTTCAAAGAATAAGGGACCTTGTGGTATACGTCAGCCCCCTTCCACCCCCGAAGATGGTACGAATGATGGGTTGTTTGTACATACAGTATGTGAATCACGAGAAAAGTTTCATGCGATTTTTATGCCTATGCCTATAAAAACAGGACGAGATTGAGATGAAATGACAAACAAAGAATCCCACTACCAAACTAACGTGTACGGGGGTTTATTAAATTAAAAACGTTTGATGTACACACTTAAACATACGTAGAGCTTCCGACCCTAATGTGACAAAATGATGTCACTCTGTCTGGATTGCCGAACTTCCCGCCTAATTTTCGAGGAACTCTCCAAGACTGACCTGGATTTTGTTGTGATGTCACTTAATCGCATCAGCCAAATTGGTGTGTATTTCAGCCAGTCTTTTACTAAAAACTTTTACGTTGGGCGGTGTCGGTGACGGCGACACAGGATCGATTTCGGAAATTGTTCCTTCAAAATTCATGGGACATGTTTAAAGATACATAAAGCCATCAAATTTATTTCAGATTGAAAACTTAAGCTCTTATTTTTGTTTGTTTAAGAATAATTGCAGATATCAAACTAACTTTGATGGCTTTGCATAGTAACGGAAAATTACTCATGGATGGATGGCTGGATGACGTCTTAGTCGCCAGTTATGAAAACGAATATGTATTAATTTTATTTCTTTTGTTTTAGTGACATGAATATACAATCACCCGTCACTTTAAGACAAATTGAAAACTCATGAAGTTCACTCGAAAATGATATTCGTATTGTGTGCCTTTTCAAGAATTGAGTCAATGTTTGGCAAGTCATCCAAACAAACGCGCGTACATACAGCCATGACAAGTGGAAATTCTCTTAGCTTGTGTATGCAATATCTTAAACGAGGCGATTATAAAGTTTACACAATTAATTGTCATAAATTTGCATACATATATGATAGAAGAATGAAATATTTTATTGCAAACTCTCGCACCTACATACATACATACACATAAATCAGAGTGATGCTCAATTTCATCTGCAACTTGGTTAAAACCAATCCCATGTGGATCAATCTAGATTAAGCTGGTTTTCTGAGATGCCACGAAAAGGGAGTGAGTTGATTATGAATAAATACTTACAGATAGATCAGACAATCTCAGACACAAAATGCTTTTACCATAGCCGTAGTAAGTTGAAAAATAAACAAGACAGCTTTACAATAAATTCGAAATTAACATATTATTTTGAATATAATCATAATATTTTGCCTGCAATTGTACTACTTGTACAAGAGTGTAGCACAATGTTTTGAGTGACGTTTCCCCCTTTTTTTCTTTGTCAACCGCAGTCTGACACACAACATTACAAAACGATTGGCTATTAGTCTCTTAGTCAACAATGTAACTTCAATGTCGTTCCCGACTTATCTTATCTTCCCTTCTCAATTTGTACACACATTTATGACGAGCGGGACATATGCCAGTTTGATTTTAATAAAAGTCACCTGTAGCGCGTCTCTTTATCCTGTTGAGGGGAGGAAAATTCCTTATCTGTATATTCGCACCGCATGAGGTACACACATCATGAGCCCTAATCACGGACAATACAGAGTACTCAGAGTGAATGTACGAAAACAGCAGCAGCAGCAAGAGAAAAAAAAACGAAATAAATTCTTTTTAGCTCTTTCAGGGCTGACAGGCGGACTCGTTCTAAAGGCTATAAATATCAAAGTAAGTTTTTCGTATAATAGAAGAATTCCTATCGTTTCCCTATGGCTTTGTCTTTGTAGATTTCTTACTGTGTACACATCTGTTCCCGCCTCACTAATTACTTTTCCTTGCTTTCGATACTTTTGTATCTTTTTTAAACTGCTTGGTATAGCTACTCTCTCTCTCTCTCTCTCTCTCTGTCGATTACACCTTGATGTCGTTCTTAAGTATTTTGTTCTTAGGCTTTCCATAAGACAGTCGTCATAATTTCATACAGTATTCATTAAATTCACTTAACGTGGGTGTAGTTTTACTATGTTCAACATTGGAGCTCTTATCAGCGTTTGATTTTTTCATATACATGCATATATATTTTGTTTGAGTAAACACTTCATCTGCCAGTCACAACCATTTGAATTCGATTTCTGAAATATGAAATTTGTATTGTCTAGCAGCGGGAAATTTTTAGAGAATATACTTGTCTGAAGTTCTCTTGAAGGTTTTATATAATGTTCGAAAATTCATGTCTGCTGTCTCCTCCAGGTAGTCACAGTAATTGACGTCTTATCTGCGACTGACTGAGTGATTTTACACACTGTACTGAATATGCTTACGCACATACATAGATTAATGGTTTTGTAAAATTTATTATATTATATTTTAATCTTTTTTATGATACGAGGATTGAGATATTTGCGTCGGGTTTTTTTTTTTGGTGTGCTTTATAAGCATGCAGTCATACGCGTATGTCTATACGTATGGGGAGGTTAATTATCTTATCTATAGCTCACTTGATACCGAGGTGACTTATGAAAATCCCTGACAATCTCTCCTCTTTTATCTTTCATTCTGTACATATGTATTTTCTGCTCAGTTGCAGAGCATAGTCCTAGCGAAATTTAATCTCTGATCGATAAGTTAAGATGGTTATCTTATACCATTTCCCCTTGACGAAAACGACAATCGTCCATAATTAATTCATCATAAAACTATAACGACGTGCTTGCTTATAACCGCATCAAATAAAATTTAAAATTCTGAATCTCTAATCTCGCAGACGCCTCTGTTGTCTGTGCAAGTAACAGCCATTCAATGGAGTATGTATGTATTTTTGTCAATTCAACATAGATCTCCCCCAGTTACCTATATACAGTCGAAGCACTACTGACGCGACATTAAACTGACCTGGTTACGTTCAACCCTCAAATTAATTACTTACTTCGGGATGTGTTAACTTCTATTTTTTGTTGCTATTCTCAGCTATGGTGTATGTGCAAGCCTAGGGAACGAAAACGACTCCCACGGGGTAAAGGTAGACGTATTTTTATGATTGAAGAACATACTGTCCAAACAAGCGATACACTTTGCACCCCTTGTTGGCAAACATTTTAACCCAGCAAAAAAAAGGAAATGATGGATCGTAAAAGAAGTTAGGCATGCAAATATAATTATGTGAAAGGGATACAATCTAATCCTGTATCGAGAGAATGTCAGTCAGTTCGGTTTTTATGGATTACTTGGTTCGTTCTAAAGAACATGAAAAATATTCATAAAATGCGTTAGGAAAATAACTTGCATACTAATTTATGAATATTACCGCGACGCGGCTGTCTTGTGAATGGTCTTTCTCGAATCGAGGGTGTGCTGTGCCCAGACAGGCAGGGATTGTGGAATTAGTTCTTATTGAACGTGCGTGGGAAATGCTGTTTTTAAAAAATATGTACATATTTATTGAGTATATGAAAAACTTGCTTTCCTCAATCGGAATTGACCTTCACTTAATTCTCATGCCTGTTTATTTTAAAAATTCCAAATGCTCTTGAATTTATTTTCCGCTTTATAAGAAAATTGGGTCATTCGTCATAATTTATTTTATCTCCAAAGTAACACTGACGATCGTTTATATATATTTTTTTGTTGTTTCAGAATTATGGCATCGCATCGAAAAAGAATCAACGGCAAAATGTGCACTTGACATGTAACTACGGTGATCTACATACGGGAACAACCTTCGTTTTCGCTCTTAAAGAAATTTATAAAATAATGAATATTCGCATTTACGGACATATGTATTTTATATTTCTGTTTGTGAATGGAAATAACTTTGACAGCATTGTTTTTTCATCATGTTTGCATTTTATCGTGACACTCTGGTGCCGCTTATCAGTTCTCAAACTCAGATTAGCCAAATAATAACGTTATGTAGAAAGACGTATACTGCAGAGAGCGGTTAAACGGCTCATTTTCGCCCGTGCGTCGCCTGTTGATTTGATTACTCACCCCAGTTTGCCGCAGTTCGTCCTAGAACTGTTCCATTTTTCTTGTTGTAAATGAAATCTCCCATAGATTCCTTCTCGTATGGCTGCATGAATTGAAATTCATAGGTAGTTGCCACTCCATTTTTCTTCTCTGTCGTCGACATGGTGGATAGATGTAAATGCTGATTACCAACTTAAGTTATCTTCCAGGTATGTTTTATACACTCTTTTGGCACTTCACTTGTAGTCTCTCTTCAGTGTAGTCCTTTGCAATCCGGTGTGTGATGATGCTTATTGTGCATCAAGTGATTCAAATTGTTGATTTAAAGACGAACGATATGACTTAAATAATTTTTTCTTCTCTAAATTCAACAACAGTTTTTCCCCTCTTTGTGTTTAACAGACGCGATTAATTTGTTTACACACGTTTCAGAAATTTTTGAATAAAAAAAAAAATAATACAATGAACAGCACAAAAATAAAAATTGAATAAAAACCAGATGCAAAGCGACCAACAGAAACGGCCAAAGTGCTTTCGTGAAGACGAAGAGCAGGATTCTCCACACGCGTGCTGCACCCACGAACTTAGAACACTGACTAAACTGGTGTTACTGAGCACTGACTGTTTCGTGGTGGCTAACAAACACTCTGTGTGTCTGGCTGGACTGACTGGCTGACTGCGTGTCTGAATCGATGAAAATCCAGATACTCAGCGCGCAGAGCTCAGATACTAAGAGCTTTTTGTTTTTCCTTTTTTTGGTTTTGTGGTTTTTGTTGCTTTTTTTTGTTTGTTCTGCTTACTATAGCATACTATCAAATACTCTGCCTGTAGATTACTGTCTATGAGACAAAATGAGAAAAGAAAAATAGATTCGTGTAGTAAATTCGTTGGATGTGCTAGCCGTGTCAACCGAAGAAAGTCAATGTAAGCTGCATTATTTGTCTAGGATAAGAAGTTGTTTACAGACGGCACACTGTTGCATTCATTGAAACTGTGCAAAAGTCTGTTGCTGCGGAAGAGAGCCGTAGTTTGTGGTAAGAGAAAGTTCTGTGCTGCACCCGAACCACCACATGCCACCCTTCTATTGTAAACATGTGTTTTTTTACTCGCGTAGGACTTGGGCGCGCTGGTAAGTATTGACTGAGTTTAGTACTGTAATTAAAAGAGCGCTGAGTTTGATCGAGTTTAATCGACTAATCGAGCAGTCGCGAGGGTATTTAGATATTTAGATCTGGAATTACATAATCTGTATTGAAAGTCAATACAAGGAAATATGAGCAGCAGCAATAAACAATGATGAATGCCACTCACGTACACGGAGTTTAGAGAGTTCATTACACCTTGCAACTTTTACCTACCTGTAGGTGTCACTGGGACATACATACATAAGTAAGTGATTTTGCCGCTGATCATGGGATCACCGAAACAACGTCAACGATATTACAGAAAATCAAGTTTTTCTGGTTCCAACTGGACGTGAGTAACGCAACCCAACTTCGACGAGCAATGCAGACAAACATTCAATTTGTTTAGAATGCATATATGTTTGTATGCATGTGCAGCTACAACGATATTGATCTATAAATTGTGTTATTTTACAAGTCAGCTGCTTCGCATTAATTTGGTTTTATTTTTCGTTTATTCACAATTTTCTCCCAAAGCTGCATGGATGCACATATTATAGCTCACCTCTCTTTCTGTTGTGCATTAATAACGCGAAGGGCTCGAGCGAAGCGATTTAAAGCGGTTTGAGTTGCTTAAGTCAGGTTTACGGCGGCGAGCGGTGTGTTATTTTCTTCGTTTTTTTTTTGTTCTTCAAATGTTTTGGTTTCTCTCAGGTTAATTAAGCATCGTCGCTGATCGTGTTCAAAGTTGATAAAATTCAGTAATAGACTCAAGAGGGTTTTACGATATCAAATGAATTGTTCTCGCCGGCGATTTTTAGCATGAACATAACTTCCTTATATGAATTTCAATAAATGAACTATAAAGTTGTGCAAGAATTTCATTTAAATATTTATGGGCGCATCATGGACTCTGAGACCTCGAATCGACGATAATTGCATATATGGTGTGGTTTGTGTTTTTCAGATGAACTGGAAATGTTTATTTATCGCACATGAGAACCAACATTTCGTTTATACATTTTTTTATATTTTATATAATTTTTTGTGTGTGACAATGGGAGTTGATTGACTCTCAGCGAGCTTAAGTACACATTTGCCGTGCAGTTCATTAGTGAATCATTTATCGTCAAATCAATCTTGATCAATTTGGCATTTAAATGAGCAAACACTGTGCAGCAGGTGACTGGTCTGTTTCGTTCAGTCTCGGTTTTACTGATCTTGTGGCAGGATCGAATGTGTAATTTGCATATGTGACTATGATGTCTATATGCACCACGTTTTTTTCCCCATTCTTGTCCACACCCATAAGAAGTTACGTACACAATGTCCACATGTGGCCAGTTAACCGCTTTGATTTACTGGTTAGTCCATTTCAACGGTCAGATCACTTTGCGCTGATAAAACTCTTCAATGACGCGTCTAAAAGTGAGCTATCTACGTAATTTACAATTCGTGACGCTAGCAATGCCCGTGACAAGAAAATCTTATCTCAATCAGAATCGTCAATCAAACACGTTATTTTCTTTGATATTTGTACACTTTAATTTATATCTTTTTAATCTTTTCCTTTTTATTCAATTTACTTTAGCATATTTAGATTTATTTAACATTATCAGCTTAAAACGAAAGATTATCTATTGTTATGTGATTTTGTAAAATTCCTCAGCAAGAAGTCTCAAAAATTGTTCTTTTAATTTTTTAGCTTTCGTGAATAAATGATTGAATACTATTTTGTTTACAAATTAGCTTTCGAGTTTGGTCTAGTGATACATATCTTTACATGTGTAGTAATTTACTTAACAAAAGCTAAAAAATAAAACTAAATATGTAAAATGTATTATTGGTCGATATTTTTTCGGGGATTTGCAATTGTAAGAATTTCAAAGACTGCGCTATATTCATATTCGATTTTTATTTATCATTTTTCTTTTTTGGTTCAAGTTAATGGCAGTTTATTTGTAAAAAAATGAAACTAATAAGAGATAAAATAAATAATATTACGTTGCTCTCCTTCTACTTTACACAAAGCACAGGGATTTTAAGATTTAACTTTTATAAATCCTTGTTGTCTTTTCGAGATTCAAATTCGCGCGTTGCTGTTCAGATAAGCTCGTAGATTCATTAATAATTTTAAACTTAAAACTAAATCATATGTGATATGCATACAAGACAAAACAAAGTGTATCGATAAAACAATTATTTTTTTTCTCTACTTTTTTCTTGTGTTTGACTAATACTAACAAAATATGCCGAAAACAATCCGGATTGTGTCCGCTTTATTTGCTACATACATACAAGGAGAATATGTTTCACTTTTTGCGACATTTTGAGTAGAATCTGTAGTGGACAGATAAAGAGGCAGGAGGAGACTTCTAAGACTATAATAAATACACACAATGTGCATACAAATGCATACATGTATGCACGTATGTATGTGTTTAGGAAGAAAGTTCTACGACGAGAAAGCATAAGTCGAGGAGGAAATATAATAATTGTTGTTAATCAATCAATAATTCAAAGTGTACGGATCCTATTCTCTCCTTGCGATCGTGATGAATGTTCTTGGCCCATGCCTTGCATTCAACGTTGATGATGATTCCGCCTAAAAAGATTTAGAGAAAAGCAATGTTGAACAAAACAAATGCCTTTCCTAGCCAATGTATACTCACGTTTTGGTCGCTGGAAATGCACAGCTACTAAGGGACTCAAATAGCCTTCGGAATTCATGAATGGATAGAAGTAGCCTGGAAATCCTCGAATCGGTAGATAATCAACTGGGCCAATATTCTCTTGATCAGCCGGATTCTCGCCCTCGCATGACACCCAGATGGTATTCATCTAAAAACAAAAGACAATCAGTTATTGTAGTGAGAATATTTGAGATTCAACTGCAAATGAAAACCTTTTTCGGTTCAGTCTTCTCAACGTTGGAGATGTAATTTTTCAGAGCGTTCGGCATCGTTTCGGGCAATTGATGCGTATCATTGTAGTATTCTGGCACCCAACCGTAGATCTTATTTAGCTTTAAGAACACACATGGTGCACTTTTGTGATAGCTGTAGTTATTTTCTAGAGTGCATGGATTCCAGCTTTTAATGTCAACATCACAAACCTGTCCCCGTGGTGGTGGACGATTGTAATCACAATTGAAGATGTTCTGACCACGTCCCGGTGTGAGACCAGGTACTTTGTAAACTGCAAACGCACGTTAGTTAGTTGTGAATAGATATTGGCCGGTCGCGAGGAACTTACCCGCCAAAAATTCATTCAATGAATCTGTCCAATGCTTGTAGTTCTCATGTTGGGTTCCTTTGTACCAAATCAAGGTACTCTCTACGTTCTCCTCTGGCGGCAGGGGTCTAAAACCAAGACCTACAAGTGTACGCCGTGTTAGACAATTGTGCATTTTTAATGAAATGGCAGATCTTACCGGGATTTGTTCCAATTAGTGAACTGTCGAGCTTCCATTTGGGCTCACGCGGGTCAAGTGTCTGGAAGAATACCCACATGCAGATGGCAACGAGCGCACCTAGAACTCCATAGAAGATTGTGTAGAAAATACCAATTTTCGCTGCAAATAAACAAGATTGTGGATGAGTCAAATTGCTATTAAATTCTGATTGTAAATCTGTCGCATTGATTCAGGGCGAAACGATCACCTTCGTATGACTCGCCGATATATTTACATTCAATAACCTGAATTTAATCAGAAATAATAATTGTGCGTCGTTAGCCAACAAAATTAATTACAAGCTGAAGTTTCACAAACAAATTGTACACAGCTCCTGAATTTGAAACAGCGGAACATCCGCGTCGTCTATTTTTACACATTCGTGAACACACACATCCACTCGGTGATGTTACATGCTTAAAGTCAAAAATTAAATTATTTTTTGCTTTTATGGCTTTTGTCTAGCAGCACCCGTACAACTTTTCCCAGTGCTTAGCTCATTTCACTTCTGTGCCAAATTGATGACATTTAATAATATAATTTTCGCGATGCTATTCAAGGAGAATTAAGTTTTGTGACCTTTCGGCACAGACAACGCCGTCTGTCGGTACATTTGATGGATCTAATGTGATGCAAAATATTGATTTTGATTCATAATCAGAAAGTCACCCAGTGCCTGACAAGACGCATCTAACCTTTCCCGACACATAAACCAAATTACTAATTTATCACAGCCACGAAATGAAATTAACCACTTAAGAATGATTAAGCGTCTGTGGCGGGTTGCTGACTCTGCCCCTGAAACCTCAACTTTGCCACTATATGCTGGGAAACGGAGAGTATCTTTATTAATTCTATCATACTTTCATGCTCCGCAGACTGGCCGCTGCTGTGTCGTTGTCTGGGCAATCCTAAATTAATTTTAAAAGACTGTCAGTGCTCGTTCGTTTTGTTGTTCCCTTTGTAGGTCGATGATTTAATCGTGGAAGTGTGAGTTGATGTTGATGAAGACACTTGAAGTAATTAAAACAAATACATTTGACGGGATGTAAGTATTAGAGCACAAGTTGAGAGGATTTGAGAGATTGCAAATATGTAGATATGGGACACATAATGCTCTGTTTGATATTAATATCAACTCCACCTGTCCTACATAGACATGTACTCCAGTATGTGGTTCTGCCGTCTGTCTTTATACCGTTATTCTACTTCTATAACGTATAACTCCAACAGTAATGGCAATGTATCCCCACACACTGGGTCAAAGAAAGATGCCATACAAGTCGACTCACAACACAAAATCACGATCTGCCCGTTTCAAAGGCTAAACTTATTACGTTTCTACATTTAATTTCCTATCCAGTGAGGTATCTAGCAACGTCTAACTCGTCCTAGCTATCGAGAAAAATGTTTCACTTTTTTCCGTGACCATGGCTAGGGTGCAACAAATGATGAACAAACTGTCTTAAACGTGTATCGACGCAGCTTGTGCTTTATATACTTGTTAATCTAATACGGATAGATGTTTTTAACACAATTTCAAGCCACTTTATAAACGAAGTCTTAAGGAATCTTGCCCAATTCCTCGATCTTAATGGTGAAAAGTAGGCTATTACGGATTTCCCCTTGAAATAGCCAACCACGGCACGCCCATCAAAAAGCCACGTCTTATTACGCTTCTACATAAAATTTCCTTTCCATTGAGATATCCCTTAATCCTCGATTCGTCCTAGTTCTCGAGAAATTTATCTCACAAAATTGTGTAATTCACAAATCGACATCTGCTAAAATTCGCCTTTTTTCAGCAAAAAAATGCGACCCAATTGTGTTGCCCTCTTACTGCATTTTTTGGTGTAAAATGTGTCAATTTCTTAAAAGTCGATTTTCTTTGTGTTTTTGTGTAGTTTTCTTAACAAATGTACAGGGCTGAGTGTGAATACAATATTTAAAGATAATTCAATTCAAAATTCGATTTTAAACCGTTGGAAATGTGAGAAAATTGGGTTTTTCATTTTTCGTGACGTCACTGCTGCACTTGTGCAAACCATTGAATAATTCCTTATCTGGCAATACTGGCGTTGCATACTAATTGGGTGGATTAATAAAATTAATGTTTTTCATCACTTGACTAGAAGAAGGTCAGGTGGAAGTGTAGGTGGTAATTTAGCGTCTGTTCGGTATATTTGACCGATAAGCGAGTGCATTTAATTGTTTTGGATTGAAATGCATCGTCGGTTGTGGTGTTACCACGTATGTGTGTTTGTTGCTCAAATCTATACGAAACCGAATTGTTAAAAATACTGAACACAGACACAGAATTTACAAACTGAAAGCAGCTTATGGCAACTCTAGACGGCAATTCTAGACTCAGAAGAAAAACGATACGAATGTCGCTTTGTTTTTGTCAACAACTGTTCTGCAATTAAGCGAGGTTTTATCTGCGGCATGATTCAAGAGGCAACTTAGTCATCGACAACCGTAGAATTTAGCAAACAGTCAATGATGTATGTATGACATGATGTCATTGTTTTTGAAACGCACAGATTGTCCTCTAAATCTTAACAATATATATTTTGAATGTTGTTTTGCAATTTGAGTTTTTTCCCTGAGTCATAGGTAAATTTCTTGTGATAGGGGGATACCAAAAACAAGAGTTATTCCGAGAACACAAACAAGTTTCAATGGCTTGATGAGGACCGGGTGATTGGGGCTCACAAATAACCGATATTTGATCTGAGTTGATCGGCTCTGTCTGATTGCAGTATATATTATCATAGCCGGCAGAGTACACAATTTAAGGGGTACGTCCCCTTCATCCTTCTTCACTTGGATACGACAGGTATTGCGCCCAAGAGTTAACACCTTCTCGCTTTCCTTCCTTCCTACAGAGGGGGAGTTATGTTTCAAGTATGTACAAGTATACATAAAACAAGAACTGGTTCCATAGGACCGAATTTATTCCATGTGTTCACTTTAGTTTGCCAATTTACACAAGTGTTATACTCTAGAGAAATCATGTTAATGACTCAGACGTTGGAATTATATAAATTAGAAGGAGATGAGTTCCATTAATTCTCTAATGGCAACTATTTACGCATCTAATTACAACACGTTTCTTTTATATGTGTATAAGTATAGCGAAACAAAAATACCATCTTCTAAGGGTTATGGCAAGTTTCGACAACTCCTGCAGACACTATGGATGTGCCAAACATTTGTATCTTATGAAGGGGCGCGTAGAGTAAGTAAACAAGAGAGTGTCCAATTCACCTTACCTTAACAACACAATCTCTCTCACCAATACTTCACAACCCTCGAGTGACACGAAAAAAAATCGATAGTGTGCGTAATTAAACAACAATAAAAAAAAACCCTCTGAGTGTAAGTCAATGTAGATACAACACAACACAACCAAAAACGAAAATGTTTCGAAAACGTGAGGGAACACAGAACAGGTACAGAGTATTGAAACCAAGCACAACCAACGATTTTTTTTTTGGTTTTGGGAGTAAAAAGTGAGGTTATCTATGTACATATCTGCAAATGTATATAATTATAAACGTCTTTGGAATTTCAAAATTAAAATGCCAACTTTACAAGGCTAAAGCTAAACAATATATGCAATTCGGTTAGCGATCGCCATTCGCATTCGTTCTTTAAAGTATGCTAGCGAATGTCGCACTACGAAATTATTTTTAGTCCGAATAAAATTGGGTACGAGGAGAAAAATCAGCAAGGCACAGCCATGAAGAAAGACGTCAACAAAAACACAGATAGAGCACATTTAGAACGGAAGAGCGACGCAAGATCGGCAACGACACAACTAAGACGACAGAAAAATGAAATTATGCAAGAAGACATTCTTCCTCGTGTACTCGGGATCGGGATCAGAAACTTATCGGCTGCGTACAAAATGTATATGTATATAATATAGAGTTTTCATTAAACTTACACCAAGATGATCGATTTCGGCCCATAACAGTCCCCTCATCGCTGTTGTAGAGGAACCTGCTAAGGTTGAATGGAGCTGGCTTCTCTCGAACAAAGAACTGATCATCCATGCTCATATTTGTAATTGGGCCTTTTGACATTCTATGACCTATTTATCCACCACTGACACCCCGACACTACAGACTATGCAGTTACGCGATGCAAAAAAAAAAGAAACAAATTCGTCAACAATCTTATGTAATTTGTTATTATTTTTTTCTTATTTTTGTAATTGCTCGCTTCTTGGCGGTAGACGACGAGCGAGCGAGATTTTATTCAAAAGCAAAAACCAAAGTCTATGAAAACACGCGGCGATCGAAAAAGACTGCTGTATCCTCTCGTGCACTGCAGCGAACGATGCACTCACTGGCTGGTGCAACGATGGCTACTGAGTTGTCCACACACCACTCAGAGCTAAGCAAATATCTTTACTTAATATTCTTGTGTTTTTCGGTGAGGACAAACTATCAATTATGAAATATCTCTTTATGGTGCTTCGTTCTTTTTAACTGCAACGAGTATATGTGTCAAACGAGCACAGCCGGTGCTGAAAAAGCTACGAACACGAAAGAGAAAACGAAGAATAGCCTCTGTAGCGACCACACCTTGGATCTCGAATAAAAATTCATAAATCTTTTGTCGGAAACTCGCGGCAGTTAGGTGTCGTAAACGTTACACTGTCATTTGTTAAATAAACTTCGATTGAGTTCGTCTTAGAGAGCGAGAGAGAGTAGAAACCTGAATTCAATCAGATACAGATATTCAGTTGTTTTTTACTTTTGCCAGATTAAATTGTATTTCTTTGAAAAACACTAAGCAGATTTTTGAGAAGATACAGGAACCGCCTTTGCCGATTTTTCTTACTTAGCAACTTGAAGAATACTATTGCTTTGGTGCAAACATAGAACAGTACAGTGGACAGTCACTTGAGTATTTGTTTCTCTGCTACATGCCATAGTCAATCGACCAACCATCAAACCACTACATAGGAAAAGGGTGGGCATACCTAAATAAAATATCACACGTTAGTTATACGTCTCTCTGGCTATCAATCCGCATTGAATTAACCCAAACTCCCGGGGTGGGTTGATGGTATTGGTGACGGTTGAGAGCGAGAGAGAGTGAGATAGAGAGTGAATAAGTGGTGTAAGTGCGATTGAGTGAGTCTTAAACTTGTTTTATATACGATCGGTGTTTTGAGCGGGGTTTCATGTACAGGGTGTCGCTAAGATATACAAATTGCAATTTGTATGCTAAACAAAGAAAAAGAGTTCGACACAGTTTTTAAAAAGTATTGAATTATTTCTTTGAACACCTTCTTATTTGTGTCCTCGTCATCAGAGGGTGTAGTCTTGTTGCAAGGGTGGTCTACTTTCAAAGCTGTAACCACTAGAACATCAACAGTCCGTCGCCGTAAGGAGTTGTGGTGAAATTTCTCAAACAAACCGTAACGACTTTTAAACAGATGGTTTTACGGTCTCCATTTTTGTGTTTATTCAAATGTAAACCAACAAGTTCGGTACACATATGTATCCAAACGTGAACAACCACCTGTCTTCAACCCTTAAATTCTGTGTGACGATGATGCGTATATACAAATGAAAATATATTCTATCCATCATCTAACACTTTTTTTGACAAGAATTCTAACCCAGACTACGCTCAAGCTTGGAAATATTTAATATATAAGCATGTACCTATCTGTTTTATATTTCCCAAAACCAGTTTTGTAAGATACACTCAGCGTGAAGAGAGGGCATAACTCCACGTTCGATTTAAGAGAGATTTTGTGGTCAGGTCAGAGACGCGCTTACAGGAAATCCAAAGTAGATTCAAGAAATAACTTAAAGAAAATAATATTTATGCAGCCAATAGGAGAATGCGTCGGAAAATCGTGCAGCATAATATTCTATATATAGACTTTAATGAATGGCAGCACGTAAAGGAATTGGCATTGGGTAGTTTGCCAAAGGTGATTAGAATTTGCTTTAGTACCTCAGGTTAGATTTATATTTTTCGAACAAACATGCAGATGCATGGATGTGCGTGTGTATTGAGTTCGATGGCGGAAAACTCAATATGCAGGAAAAAATTATAGTCAGTCTGTTGACAGTGCCTTTGAGTTGTCTGTTACCGCCCGTGTCTTGAAAGTCCGGCTAGAAGACCACTCACACAGATTACGCAATATGAGCAAGCATGTCGATACGCAGCACTGAACATCGTTACTTTGGAAAAAACTGACAGTAAGGAAATGATAAGAACATAATTCAAATTGATCACTCTGAAGATATGAGATAATAGAAATGCAAGGATTCCAGAGCAGAAAGTCTCTTGAATCCTTCTTAAAAACCAGGGGATACTACATCCGTTTGCTAATGAGAATTTAAGGAGCAGACAGTTTCTCGTGTGAAAAATTGAAAAAAATAAATGCGTTCTTAATAGCGCGCCTCATTACACATTATTTCAAGGATTAAGATTTGTCTAGATGCATGTACTTACCCCAGCTCTGCCCAGTACGTCCGAAAATAGTCCTTTCCTCTGGATGCCATAGCATTTGCTTCAGTGACTGCTTTTTCGAGACAACCGGCGGTCTTGCATAGTACTGCTGAAAAGCATCGATCGATTCCTCAGCAACTGTTGGCATCCTTGCTGTGTAACACTTTGGTAATCCTTCGCAATTGAAATTCTTTACAAATTTCTGAAAAATTTATATTCGAAAATCCTTCAAAGACGCTTCTCTTGCTGCGAACACTAATAATTCAAAAACTCTCGAAGTGGAATTCAGATTAAAGATATCCTTAGAACAAAAAAGAAACTGCTATTCGAAAATTTCTTCAGACACCGCGTGATTTTTGCTGCTGCCCCAAACGACTACGTCCCGATCCAGATCACTAATAATCTGAAAATTAAACTCAATTCTCGTACAAAGATGCGGGACTAGACTCCGCCTCGGCCTCCGTAATGTGGTTAGCGCTTAAAAGAGACTCTGAGAAGCGATTTAATATGAAGCAATTGGACATTGTTGTATCTGAGTTTGTATACTACGAATGGTCACTAATATTTAGATGAGACTTAATCAAACATAATATCACTGACAAATCACATCCCAACAAGGAACGAAGCCTAACGCGTCAATGGTACACACACGTCCGTTACATCAAATGTGTGGCAAATTGAAGGAAAAGTGCGTTAAGCCGGTGCGGCATGTGCGAGTGAGTGTACAATGAGGGGGCGAATTTACATTGGTATGCGGTTGTGTTTTTTGTCTTATTTGGATTCTTCATTCTGGCTGTGAAATTTTAATTCGTGTGAATCGATTGCGTAACTGAGACATTATTGCTCCTGTCTGGAGAGTGTGCATCCTTTAAGTCACGTCTCAATGAGTAAAGGGTTTCAAATTGTCTTCCCAGACGGTGGCTAGATTCCCAACGAGTGCA
Organism: Eristalis intricaria; assembly: GCA_964034865.1. Lineage (NCBI taxonomy): Eukaryota > Metazoa > Arthropoda > Insecta > Diptera > Syrphidae > Eristalis > Eristalis intricaria. The sequence continues at coordinate 365,214 of OZ035877.1, read as the reverse complement.
CCATGAGATTTTTATCAGTTAAACACACTTGCAATCCTTCCCCTATGCTGCATGTGAATTGAAATTGGGTGGGGGAACAGCACAGCCATGCAGTATTACGTAAGGTCATTGCAAGGAAAAAGTGAGTCAATCTAAATAAATCACAAATTTTCCTATTTAAAGCGCGCGTCAAAGCCTAGCACGAGATCGAGGGGGGACGGTGGGAACGAATGGGAGGCTAAAATCTGCGGTACACGTTTGAATCTGTTCATTCCAGACAAAGTATGTGTAGTGGTTAGATCAGGTGCGGGTGGACGAGCGGGAAAGGGATTAGTGTAAGTCACTTTACAATATGGCACAGCAACGATGTACATACATATGTATCTATGTATATGATCACTGGGCAAATTCAAAGGCGAGAATAACGACAGCAGCCGCCCGACTTAAGTGTTGCTCTTCAAGTGTAGGACAATTATATTATTAAATTTCAAGGATAAAATAATATCACGCGGATGGAAGCGGTCTTTAAATCTTAATTTCAAAATGTATCACTGAAGTGACTGATTAATCAGATGTACGCCAGACTTAAGGAGGCGACACATACCGTTCAGACAATGTTTGAGTGGCTTCATTGGATTCCATGGAAGAAAATCCCTGTTGATGAGGGGATTTTATTTCACTTTACCATTACCATACCTACCATTACATCGATGACGCGTCTAGTCACATTCTCTCATGACCTGTCTAATTTGATTAATGAATTCGCTGACTGCAAATAGTTTCCAACCATGATAATGAAACAATTTCAACATATTCATGTCTGCACATCTATAGTACGTATCCGCAATCGATTCCTTGCGCTGTTCAGCTTCACTAAGTAGACTAATTGCAATTTGTAATTATTACGTTGACCATAGCATTGGGGTACGGTGAGATAGTGAACTTGTGGACCTAGGGAAAAAGCCATAACCAAACATAATTAACTGTGACTTTTCATCCCCCCAATGGCATCGTAACCAGTGTCTACCATCTGTTTAAAGTCGCCCACTAAATTTATTTGCGTACACTCTGCATTTGCAGTGTTACACAGCATTGACGTCCGAAGCCTCATGAATTAGACAAAAAAACGAAAAAAAAGTATAATCTACATCTCCTCCATTCATTCATCATCTGTGCTCGGTTCGGTTGCTTTAGTTTAGCTTACTTTTCATTAACTTCTCTCCACCGATAGACACATATGTACAGCATCACAGTGGTGGGTTGACAGGAAATGGTCGATTGAACACATTTGTGCCCGTTAATATGAGAACATCCTGCACATAGCAGAGGCACCAGCAACAGTCGTACTACACGGACCAGTGTAGTATTATCAAAGTAACCAAAAGCATCATTGAGTAGCGTTTTACTTTGCTTGTGATACTGCCGCTGGAGAAATGTTTCCATTGGACTCGGCGCAGTGCACGATTGAGGTGTGTGCGTGTGTGTGCATAGAGATACATGCGCTATCTTGTCTGTTTTGCACAAAACAAATTCACTGTTTCTACAATTTGCTGAGATAAAAAGATTTTTGCGAATTTATGTACTTAGATAGTAGATACATAGTTCACAGCAAGCATTCCCTGCTGTTTGAAGCTGTTGGTAGGAAAGCGTGGTCGATTTTGATATTTTCAGAATTTTAATGATAACTTTTGAAGACTGTATTGGTGGTGTCTTAGTTTTGTAGAGAGACCTGCAGCACCTCTTTCATCTAAACAAGAAAAAGGTACAAGACCAAAGAGTCGATTTGAATACACGAATTTGTGGGTCAAACGAATATGCGATTCAAAATTGTTTGGACGAATGCACAGATTTCTGAGCTCACATATACAAAAAGCCATTTAATTTAATTCAATAATAAGTCAAAAATACCACACCACAGCGACAGCAACTCCTAAGAATATGCGACAGCATGTACTCAGCGAAACTGCTCCATCACACTTTTCGTTGCATACTCTTACCCGCATTCAACATGTCGCTAGAGGCAAATTAGGAATTTGTTGAAAGAGAGCGGTGTATGTCTTCGCTATAAGTCGTTTTTTTAAACACCCAACATTTGACATAATTTCTGAAAGTAAGGGAAGTATGCATATACATATGAAAGGAAAAGGATTTTCACCATTCAAGACTGATAAATATTCAGAGGGTCAAACACCACCCACATCCTCTAAGAAGGAACGTACCTATTTGAAATAAAAAGTAATTGGTGGCTTTTTTCAAAATAAATTCCATACTTTATTAATCATTACCATCGTGTATTATAATCATTTTACTTCGTTCTTTTTTTATATATAATATTTTTCCAACGTAAATAAAAACTGCATGGTATTCGTACATCACTGTGCCTTGTGTTCATTGTGGTGTGTGTCATGTGTGTGTGTGTGTGTATGTATCTGTGTTGCATTAGATAACTACACTCCTAATTATCATTTTAATAATTGATTTTGTGTTTATGTACATTAATTTATTAACTAAGTAATTGTGTTTATTTTATTCATATTTTATACATGCTATTCGTATGCGGCATGCTGCTTGGCAGCGATGTTGCTCTCCCTCAATCTCTGTTCGGCTCACATGTTCATACATATACTCTATATAAATTCACTCCCAAGTGCAGGTACCTAGAATTATTTAAGGGGGAGTCTGTTGGCATGTTTGGGCATTCCTCATGACCAACTCTTTAGGAAATGGATTTTTTTTTTTTTTTTTTGTTTTTTGCTTATGGAAGGTATGCATCTCTTAATATTTTGTGCTGCAAACTTAAACGTCGTCGAATGGTAGCAAAGTCTTACCAAAAATTGGCTGAGTTACACATACCAGATTCAGTGGGAGCTGCTCTGTATTTCTTTTATGGGTCTTATCATAATGCCTCTAGTATTTACAAAGAATTTGTTTTTTAAACAATAAATCAGCTTAAGACAAATATGTAAATATGTATATTGCTATCAAATAAATAAACTGAAATGACTGCGATTATATTTATTTTTGTTTTAAAATAGTTTTTTTTTTTTGTTTTTGTTAACATAATAAATTTTTTATATTTTGTTTTTTTTTTTGTGTTTGTTCGCATATAAAAAATCTTTACTATAGTAATTCAATATTCATATTAACTAATTTGCATTTATTTTTGTTTTGTTTTGTTTTTGCTTTGTTTTTATCTCATATTGATATACATATATTTATAGGAAATATATCTATCTGTATATTTATAGCTACAATATATATTTATATATTTAATTGTATGTAATACTTTATTTTGGTTGTTAGTCTATCATTTTTTTGTTTTTTGTGTTTTTTTTCACTTCGTGTTTCATATTTATATGTATATATTTATACTTATGTATTTTGTTTTATTTTTCTTGCAAATGTATTTAGCTATAGTTCATCCATTCTCAACAAAGCTTGGACATTAAAAATTAAAACATTTCCTAATTAACGGTAATATCATTGTTTAATTACATTTAACACCTCATTTTGGTTTTTTTGGTTTTCCCTTTTATGGTATTTGTTTGTTTTTGTTGGTTAACTGCGCTTCGTATTTCATAATTCGTATGCTTTAGTTTTCTTTTTGAGTGAGTATGGGTATCTTGCATCTTCATATGTAACAATGTAGCTTTATAGATAGGTTTATTTATAGATGTGTTTAGTTGATGTATGTATATGGTTAGAATGAAAACTTAATTTAATAATTGCTTGAATGTTATACTTTCAACATCATACTGTTAATATATGTTAAATTTACACGACCTACAGCACTTCTCTTGGTATCGGTGCAATCGACACAGTCCCATTGAACGAACGTTTTTGCAGTAACGAGATGAATCCTTGCAATGGGCTGTAATGAGAAGAGCTGTATTAAATAAAGGTGTCTATGAACAGCATTCCTAATCTTATTAGATCTACTCATACTAGTCATTCAAACTAGAGTGGAAGTGGACAGTGAAGTCTCACAAGCCATCCAAAACTCTGACATTTGCTTCCCCACCAATAAGGAAGTAAGCACGATTTTTCTATGAGTGGGATTGCAAGCGGCTTCAATGGCAAATCAATAATTATTCAAAAGGAACAATAACTTCACCTCTACATACAAATAAAACCCTTATGCGTCTAGATATACCTACATTTTGATATACACGGGGGACTTTTACAAACTTTCATCACAGCGGGTCGTGGCTGATGCCTGCATTCATTTCCCGCGGGTCGACGTGTACCATACCAAACGCATTGAAGTATCCTATACTTCAGCCCTTGGCGACCGCATGGCGCGTTGCACTGTAATGCAATTATTTGGATGAGTATACTCTGCCACCGACAAACGCACGTAACTATACATACCTCCGACCAGGGTTCAACTCTCCAGATCCCCTTGCATAGTTCATTATTGCACTCCTGTCGACTGATTGGCTTCTCCAACTCATCACATCTATCGCTAAGTGTACCGTTGATGTATTTGCAGACGACTTCTCGCTTTTGAATTGCAGTGTTCCGTCCAAAACATCTCGCCTGTTGGCAAAGGCTCCAATCACCGGCTTGCCAGTGGGGGCATTCTTCGGTGCCACATGACTCAAACGTATCTGGTATGTTCAGGCCAGCATCCTCGCATTCGACATTGTCAACGACTGTTGTTGTTGTCGCATTGTTCGGCGATGCTGACGCTTCTGTTATTTGAACGCAAGTTGCTGTGCGCCTCTGCAAGTGAGAGATAATTGTGCTTTAAGACTAATCACTTACTGGAGGGATTTAAATTTAAATCATTTTAGCCAAATGACTCACCTTCAGTCCAGCCCCACTGCCACATTTCTCGGAGCACTCTGACCACTCGCTGGTTCTCCATTGGTACGTGACCATACCCAATTGTTTGTGCTGCTCCTTCTCGTAGTCGTCTTCGAAATTATTACCATATGGAGGATGCTGTCCAATTTCATGATGGTCATCACTCATCCCCCTATCCAGTCCTAAGTCTTTCGTTACCATTTGCGGCTTTATCGGCTCATCCTTCTCAAATCTGTCCAAATCGATACCAAACTGCAGCCCCTTTTCCATTAATAAATGATGTCCCCTCGAGTTACTAAACTTCTGTAATGGCCATAGGTACTGCAAGCATAATTACATAAACAGAAGAGAAACGTTTGAGTACCGGCTCCAGATGTTACCTTAAATCCAGTAGATACAATTCAACTACAAATACATACTTGAGTACATACATAAATTAATTTCAAATGAGAAGCAAAAAAGAAGAATATCTACAGATCTACATGAATGATACATATCTCGACTCCCTTACCAAATCCGTCAAAAGCTTCAAACACTCTTTGTACATCGAAAAACCGCTCTTTTTTTCTTAATTACTGATTGTTCGCTTTCTCAACCACTGCTCGTTTCATCTCCTCGCTCAAATTAGCGAGTAGAGATTACAAAAAAAAAAATGAGAAAAAAAAAAGAATATGAAAATCATAGAAAATCATTGGCGCACATTTAAAATTGCCGGGGAACTACTTTCTCGCTAAAGTGATTTCGAATCTCAAACGTTAGTCGTTTTTCGTGTTTTCGAAGGATGATGGCAGAACTTGTCACTCTAACTGCCGTGAGTGGTAGCAAGCGAAGAGCGATTCTCATTCAATATTGAAAGATAACTCGCGCGCTAGCAACGTCCTGCGGTGAGCTGTCGTGAACTTAATTCACTGAAGTCAAAAATCGTCATCATGCTACGATAATTATCTGCTGAATAATTTTTAATGACTGAAACCTTAGGTTGTCGCTGAGGAGTGAGTGAGAGAGTCAGAGTGCCACATCATGATTATGGGGATGATGCTGATGATGGGGAGGTTAACATATTTTTTTTTTGCCTTGTCTTGTCTCACCCTTTAGCGAAAAACTTTTACCTACATTTTTAATTACCGGAATCTCTTTTACACGTCATACAGACGTTGTACATTTTTTTATTTTTGATACGACCTTATATAGCCTGGAAGATGCTTCAGGCTGTGAATCATTGAAACCGCCATCATCATCATCGTCATCATCGTCTTTGGTGTAGTGAACGTTTTTCCGCTTCGGGAGCAAGTTTTGAAATTTCTTTTTATTTGCTGGCGAGGTTTCCAATTTCCATTTGACTTTGAGCTCTGGACACACCAAGCTAAGGGTTGAAGATAGTACTTGCGTTTGTATGAGATACACTTAAATGGGGAAACGACGTAAACGGTGAGATCTCCGATTACTCGAACGATAATTGTAGGTGATACTGAAAGGAACGTCTGCATTTTTTATCGAATATACTTCAACGAGTAGTAGTTCAAGTTATTTTTGGGAGATCTCAAGTCACTGTCTCTCTCTGTTTTGAGGAAAAGATTCTAAATCGGGTCACAATTACAACACCGTCAAAAGCTCCCTGAATATTACAAGAAACCCCGGGTTTTAATTAACCTAATCCAAGCTTGGCGTATTGAGCGCCATGTTCTGAAACATTAATCAGCAGTCTTAGGGATGTGACGTGAAATGTCTTGTGAGATTGATGTAGCTCACCTTAAGTGTGCGAGCGTATAAACATTTTCATTATCTCTTGAGAATCAAGTTTTTCGAGGGATATTTCGGCATCCAAAAATCGATATTTGTACATTTTTCATAAATGCGGCTAGTGTATGAGAAAATACTCATAAGCACAGGCAATAATTGATATCATTCGAAGAAATATTAGAATGTGAATAGTTCAAGGTTACACTAAAGCAGAACAACCATACAGTTGGCTTTAGTGCCGCATGAATAATTAGGATGTCATGCTTCAATAAGCAATGTGGATTGACATATACACGTATGTGAGATATTCTAATGTACATATTTGAATTAGGTTTGAAATCAATAACACAATAACATTTACACCTATTCACGGAGATGCTGGTTGATGAGTGCTTAACGGGTAATGAATGCATTGAAGGTGCATATCCTGCCACCGCACACAAATCTACCCACAATCGCATCCACTATGCAAACGCAGATAATGCTAAAAGGAAGAGGTTACCATTGATAACATGGCATGAATGCACTTTCCCGTTTGATAAGTGTGTATTTCGGAATCACTCAGTTAATTAAATTATTCAACTTCCTGCGGCAAACTGAAGTTACTCCTGTTTATTTATTTATTTATTTTCATTTTTTTTTGCTTGCTTGCTTTATTTTCTCCAGCCATGGGAAATATTTCATGTTCAATTGGTCGATGGGAAAAACATTATCATCAGCAGCATCAATAGTGGCACTTGGGAATCTTTTGAAAGAAATCGAGGAGCACTAACTTCAATACGACATCGGAGAGGACCATAGATATTTATTTATTAATTAATTAGCGCACTTTATTGATGATGGATGCACATTCTGTGGTCGGTTTCAACCACTAGAGTGCCCATAATTTATTGATTGAATGGAATGGATTTTTTTTTTTTAACACTCATCCTGAGTTATTCCCGTCGTGTGACGGCTTCTCGTCCATCGAGCTTTTATTTTCAAGTAAACAGTTTAATGCGCACAATGATTAAGGTAATTATTATTTTTTACAGTTTTCAATTATTGATGAATGAATCATTCATTCAATGGGGGGCGCTATATTTTTATAGGGAATCTTTATTTTTGAATTCGTGTTGTGGAAGTTTTCAATTAATTGAAATCGAAGAGTAATTTCAGGCACATTTGAGGTAAAAAAAACAAAAACAAAAAAAGAAAAAACTCCAATCGAATTCAGTTCATATGGGCGGGGTTGTGATGGCGGTGGGATGGTGAAGGGGTGGAGGGACGACAAAGGAAAGTCATTTCACACAACTGTCCCACAGAGTCATAAATAATGAACTGTCTTTATTACCTCCGGTTAATTCAGCTCTTTCCAGGCTGACCTGAATTGCTTTGATGCACTTAAATTTGTGTGTGAACTGTCAATCTATCTATAAATGATGAATTCAGATGTGTAACCTGTTCATTGCGGAAGGTATGTCTATGTGTTTAATTGAAAAAGATTCCACGGATTTATATGTGTATATTTTTGGGTTGATATTCATTATGGGGACGTTTAAATGACGTTTACCACCTTGTCGAAGGACATATGCAAGCTTGTGAAAATTACCAAATGAGTGACTACAGATTGCAGGCCAGAAGCTGATCACGTAAGTATTATCATCATTAAATCAATGTTACCAGAAATGTGCTGAACATAAATTCAGTGAAAGCGAAACACTAATAAAACGAGTAAATCCAATCGTCATTTGAATTTTCAAACGCTCTTTAACAATAAATCATGACACATGACCTAGACCTCCTCTCACTACCCTCATTCGAAGTGATAATATTTACTTAAAAAGTTATTTATCAAATAATCAGTTAATCTGTTCCTTGGTAATTACATTTTTTCGTCCCCAAGCGTCCCTAACAAAATGAGTTCCCTTGTCCACAAAATAATTGTAATTAAAATGCACTTGTGTACTCAACAAGGTCAATTCGATTATTGAATTGCATTTTTTGCCTTATCTTTTTTATTTGAAAACAACCGCTGATGTATACACCCGTGTGTACATCTCACTTTCATTTCCAACCCCTATCAGCAAAAATAGAAATTTTATTCACAAATTTCGTGTCGAATACATGAGGTACACCTTAATTGACCAATAATGTAGCGAACTATATTCCTCGCACATAGGCTCTCTTTATTTTCGGTGTTTATTGAAAATATTTTCATTGTGACCCAAATGGCGTCGCTGCGAGCGAAGTTTTTGAGTAGTTTCAAATATTTAAATTTTGTTCATGATTTATTTAGTAAACCATTCATGTTGTACAACAATTTCATTCGGTGTGGGCTGGGAATACGCCAGATGCATGCAACAATGGTTGAATGAAATGTGAGTACATTTATGAAGTAACAGACAAATATGAATACAGCGAAAAAAAAGCACCAACATTGTTCGAAATGAAAAGTTATGAATGGTAGAACGAGGCAGTGCATAAGTTGTGTATGATAATGTCTTCGCATACCAATTAAAATTTGCAAAAAGAGATATTCCCAATCGAGAGAAATCTCTGTGGCGCACATCCAAGTGGGAGAACGTTTCTGAAAATCCTTTTGGGATGTGCGTTCAGTCTCTTCCTCTTGTTGCATAATTTATATTAATATTTCACATTTAATTTTACATAAGTGGATATTACGTTCGTCCCATTTAGATAAAAATTCCGCCGGCATAATGAGAGCTCATTTAAAGGTAGTTAATGTACACAACACCAACACCATCATAAGCACCACCACCCACATAACCACCTTCAACACCATGGCCACCGCCAGTTTCGCAATAAGAAACAACAAAAAACGAAGTAAAAGGTCAACATGTTGTTGCGATAACTTTTTATTATTTTTATGAGAGAAGTAATTTCTCAGGCGAATTTGCTCCTTTTCAGATATTGCTGGGCAAATTGCTGCAGATTGGAAGGATTTCGCATGTCGCCACACGTAGACGAATGGGATTGTGCATGTTGGGGTATTATGTGTGGCCATTGCGTGTGAAGTTGTTAAGACTGGTTGAACGTGTATGGGCGAGAACATGGAGTTTTTAAAAGAAACACTTGTATGTGCGACTTGTTGGAATGTTAAGAAAGCGACAGGAAAATGGTTACGTGTTCAAATTAATGAAAATGTCTGGTTGATCATTGAACGATGAATTCGATTCGATGGACAAGTAATGAAAATTAACTGCAATAGGGTAAAGTAAAGCTCAAATGCATTCTGTTTGCATCTCCCCAAAAAAAGGGAATCAGATGCGAACACCGATAACCATTCGTTCTCGGCTTACTAAATTTATTATCGTCAAATTTAAAAATACCCCAATTAAAGTTAAATGCTTCTGAATTGTAGCCCCTTTTATAAAGTGTGAAGCAGTAATTAAACGAGTACTTTTAAAAATGCATTGCTTCAATTCGCTTTTTAAAATTTAAAATGTTTAATTTTTCGTAGTACAATAAAACTGCATGCATTGCGAGATATTCAGGAACGAAAAAAAAACGAAATGGAAAAAATGAATGTAACATCCGCTAGAGCTACTAATGGACATCAGTTTACTCGGAATCAACGTGAATTCAACAATCGAAAATTAGCCAATCGTAAAAAAGAGGATTTAATAAATTAATCCGTTGAGTTCACGGTCAAATGATTCGAATTACGATATCGGAAAATACTTTTTTATTTAATATATATTCTTTTTTTATATTTTTTGTCTGTCGATCTGGCCGTTGCTTATCCTGTAACGAAATACAGATTGAATACATGCAGCAAAAAAGGAGAGAAATAAAAAAACGACACAAACGATTCTATGCGGCACAAGAGCTACAGAGTTACGGAGCTACTAAAAGGCGTCTACAACAATAGTTTCAAAAAATATACACGAGCGAGTGAGTAAGGTGCCAGCGTGCTACAAAGTATGCAACTATGAACAAATTGTAATGTTCTTTGTTTTACGAAAAAAAATATAAATTATTACCTATATGAAAATAGTGTATCCGGAATTTTTTGTTTTTCGTATTTTATTTTTTTGGAAAATGAAGGATGTCCGCGCGCATGTGTTATCATTTGTTGTGAAAATGTTGGTTTTTTTGTTTTTCATGTGTTTAGTTATGATCGTATATGAGGCGGAGTGTTGTTGTTTTTACGGGAGGTTGAAATTAGACAAAAGGTTCAAACCAAAAATGCAAATAAAAATGTGGGGCTCAGCTTAACCATGTTGGATGACCGCAGAGGGCCTATTTTGGGTGGCTATCTAACATTTATTGTTTGCAAGGTTTATTGACACCGATGCATGCAGTAAATAAAAGCAATAATACACACAGGAAAAGAATCTCCCAACGCTCACCTGTGGTGTTTATTATTTTTTTATTTTTTGGATTTGAAAATAGTATTTAGGTTTATTTATTTTTTTATTTATTTTTTGGTGAAGTGATTGGTTTTAATGCGAATAGCGAATTGTTGAATTTTTCTGATAGTGATGGTAAAGGAACAAGAGAAAAATGGAAAAGCTTCAGCAAACAAAAGTTGCATATTTTGTTTTGTGAAATAAATGTTGATTCAACTGAGATAGTAGGTATGTGATTGGAAAATAACGTAATGGAATATCAACTCATAAACTGAAAAAAAAAAAAAACAATTGTGACTTCCAAACACACACACACGCACACACAGAAGCGTAAGACTGCAAAATTGATGGTGTAGACAGAAAAAGAAAAACGAACAAAAAAACTAACTAAACTCAAAGGAACACAATCGAACAGTGTACGGTGCAAACGGATAAACAGAAAACGGAAATCAAAACGAAAGTGGTAAAAATTGTGTAACAACAACAACAACAACAGCAATGGCTTATAGGAATCTAACTCCATCCTCACCTGCAGGTTGGCTAAGAGTGCCTGAAAATATGGCATTGACAGAATTGTATATGCGCGATTGCCAGAGCTACTGGCCGCTGTTTGAGGCACACCATCTTGAGCCTGCTGAATAAGATGTGACTGTTGGAACGAGAGAACAAGTAATAAAACGCATGAGATCCTTGAGAAAATATTCAAAGTCAAAATCAAGAGACCGATGAATCATGTGTATTCAAAAGGACGCATCACGCACGACTGCCAGTTGCTATCTCGAATACAAAAATAAACCCACTGATTGTTTGAAATGCACACTGGGGCCTACATTTCATTGGAATTGATTTTGATTTGAAGCGGACACTCACCTCATCTTCCATGATGCTACTGTCGGCATGCTGAACTCCATCGGATTTGGGGCGGCGACTCCTCTCTCTGCCATTGGCCGGCTGCTTCTGTCGCCTTTGAGTATTTTGTGGTCTGTAATGAAACGATACCATTGTATTGTGTGTGCTGGACTTATGGTGAAGGGAAGGCAGACAAAGGAACTCTGATAAACAGAATCACTAAACTACATTGACTATTCCTTTTTCACATTCATGTGAATATGTCTCTAAGAGTAGCAAGACTTTCGATTCTTCTCCAGATTTATCACATCATAGACGTTGTGTAATGCAATATTGAACATATTTTGGAATCTTTTAACACAGAAAATGAAAGAATACAGATGAGAAAATTGAACTCTAAAATTGGATTAAGCTACGAGGAGGTGGAGTAGGAGGAGGACGAGGAGAAGAAGACACAGATACGCCATTTCTGAAATCGAATTATGTCTCTCTAGCATCGCAACTATCCGTGTACACTTACCCCACATCAGATGTTGTCATATCGGCGGAGGTGAGGGGCTCCGTGTCACTTCTCTCCCTGACTAGACGATCTGAGAAGCAAATATGAAAGAAATATTATATGAACAACATCTCTTTTATGTGATTCACTACACACAACTCACCTGATTCATGCTTCTCATAGTCCTCCGGCTGGGTGCCTGGCTTTGCCTTCACTTCTATATTAATCTCTGCCGTGCTCAGACCAGCATGACACGAATATACGCCTGCATCTCGGAATGTTATGTCCAGAATGCGAAGAGCTCCTTTCTTCGAGACTTTGAACTTCCTCGATTTAGCCAAGGGCTTATGATCTTTTGTCCAGCGTATTTTGGTGCGGTTGTACCGCTTTACAGGGCACTTGATTTTCACTTGTGTCCCAAAGAACACTATGGCCGCACCGCCCACTTTCAGTGTGATTTTACTCTTCTTCGGGTCATGCTGAATGTGTGTGCTGTTGTTGATGGATATTATAGGTTTGGGGTCTTCCGGGGGACATACCTTCACGTTACACTGCTTCTTATCATTTGGTTTAGCACTCGGGCACATCGATTCGGGACGCTCGATTTTGTGCTCCTGTGCCATTATTTGCTTGCACTCAACCTTACGCTCCTTTATCCCATAGCCGCATGTGTGTGAGCATTTTGACCATTCGCCTACTTCCCATCGTACGGGGCAATCTAGGACATTGCAATACTGACGATCCGCTGGTGGTGGCTGGGGACACATACTGTTTGGCACTACCATTGTATTCTCACCACCCCTTGTCACCTCGTGAATGCATTGGACTTCACGGGTTTTGATGCCAATGCCACATGACTTAGAGCATGGTGTGTAGTCAGAGTAGTTCCATCGTGGCGGGCATGGGCGGTCATTGCATGTTCGCACTCGAGCTTCAGGTTTGGTTTCGGGTGAGCACAGAAATGGTGACACCACCCGCCCGTTGTCTTCTCGGACGCAATTAACGATAAGCTCCTCCACTCCGCCCAGGCACGATGCGCTGCAGCTAGTGTAGCCTTGCTCACGCCAGACATATGTTTTGCCCGGTTCGGATACTCCAACCTTTATCGAATCCCTAGGGTACTGTTCGTCATAGCCATGCGAGGGCAGCATACATGGATCTTCGACGCATCTCTCGACTTCGTCGTGTGGTTTTGGGCCTTCGCAAAGGCTGTCATTTACAGTGGCTATGGTGCGGCTGTATTCAAGGAAGATTTTACACTTGTACGGACGTCGACGAATCCCCTCGCCGCAAGTGACACTGCATGTTGACCACTCGCTGTCCTTGATGAATCTGCACGTGAATATGTTCGAGATAAAAAAAAATAGGAACCTTTTATAAATGTCATGTAAACCAATTGATAGGCTTGCGGGCGGAAAAAAATGCGAGGAAAGCGAGAAAAAGCGAGATTCTCGGCTTGTTTGCTTTGAACGCTCAATCAAATTGACGTGTGTGCGCGATTTATCATCATATTCGCTGAACCATGGATTCCGTGAATATTTATGAGAGCCACACGAAGGGACAAGCTGCCTATCACGTTTCAATGGATTTTCCGTTTATTTTATGCTCCCCGGCGCACCCCAAATATTGTGCAGAATGGAAGGAAAGAATGCAAAAAACGAAAACGATTGCAGTCATCTATCCCATACTTAAGGAATTACCCTCTGAGCTGCGGCTCTGACTTCTGCTTGTGGACAACATGAATGACTACAGCAACATGTTGATAAGTAAGTTTTTCTCAAAATGTTACTTACATTGTTTGAGTGGGTTTGGAGCGCATCGTGAGTGAAAGTGTACACTGTACCTGTGCACAAGTGTATGTTAATAAGAGTGTCCTTAAAGATTTCTACACTTAATGGTACGATGACTGAACACCACCATCCCCGTCGATGAGTGCAAGGAAAACCAATAAATAAACGATCAATACACAGAACTAATAACGAACTAACGACACAAACTCATTTTCAATGAGCTTGAATTGTTGTTTGTCTATTGATTACCACATTGTGCTCAGGACGAAAAAAAAGGAGAACATGTTAGCCGCTAGACACATGTCCAGTGTTTGTGGGGTAAATCAATAAAATTACAAATTTAATGTTTGCCTATCACAGGCATAGTCGGTGAATAATTAATGACAAAAAAAACATTCCCAGAATCCAAGGACTAAGGAATACACATCAGCTCTTAGAGAACATTTTTTTATTTGTGCATTTATTTGTGCCTTTATTTGCGCTCTTGTTTTGCTTTAATTGAAATTTCTTCTCAGAAGTCTCCAGCCAAGGAAGCTCGCAGTCAATATCTATGGTTAAGGTCGACGAAACAAAAAAACATACATACGCCCACAATCACAGTTACATGTTTCGGGGGTGTTGAGTCTGAGTGTGCAGTGAAGCGTGAACAAGAGGACTGCCTCTCCGTCTTCCTAAGCCAACACCTATTCTGTAGTTACTCACAGTCACACTATTAGAGCCTTATATAGTAAAGCTAATTAAATGTTACCCAAGGACAATTCCCTCGTCTCCCACATATGTGAGCACTGGCGTATTCCTATATCGATTGCATTTGCTAATGCGACTGACTGCTACGTTACAAACTTTCAACTCGGCTAGCTACCACTCAAGCTCTGCTCTGCGGGCTATGACGACCAGTACAACCAGCGCGTGGTTAAGCTACATGACCAATTAACAATGTTCATGATTCACTTGATTGGGCGATGAACCCCGTAGACCTCTTTTGAGATGGCAGTGCTTATCGCTCGGTTTCCATTCTCACTGTCCTTGTATTAGTGAGACGAATAAATTACTCTTGGACTGTGAAATCTCGAAGGACAGACAGGAAGGTGTTCAAGTGACAAATTACCCAGTCCAGCTTAGCCATCACGACAGCATACAATTGCCCACACTAATTATTTGCGAGACGAATATACATACAAGCATATGCTACACTTATGTATCTTTGTTTACCCAACGGGCAAACTCAATTGGAAAACGGAAAAAGAAATTTTGACAAATCTAATCCTTATAGGTCCTTCTATGTCCTGAGTAAAATCGTAAGAGCATTAAATTATTTAATGGCTGCATTTAAGTGTTAAACGGTCTATGCTCAGACACGTTCAACAACTAATTATATTTACGATTGTTAGAGTCTTGGTCACAAACGATGGCCGAGACCCTGGCAAATTATTTACCCATGAAACGCACATACGTGGTAACACCATAGTTTGACAGAGGAATAACCGACGATGCATTGAAATCGAAAGCAATTAAATGCCTCAGTTTTTCGACAGAAAAATATACCAAATACTTGTTAAATGACTTCCCACACTCATTCTAAACTTTCAAATCGACTTTCTTCCAGTCAAATGATGAAAAACATTTATTTCATAAATCCACCCAATTTACATGCAACGCGAGCATTGCCAGATAAGCAATTATTCAATGGTTTCCGCAAGTGCAGCAGTGACGTCACGAAAAATGAAAAACCCAATTTTCTCACATTTTCAACGGTTTAGAATGAAAATTTTGATTGAATTATGCTTAAATATCGTCTTCACACTCAGCCCTGTACATTTGTTAAGAAAACTACACAAAAGCACAAAGAAAATCGACTTTTAAGAAATTGACACATTTTACACCAAAAAATGCAGTAAGAGGGCAACACAATTGGGTCGCATTTTTTTGCTGAAAAAAGGCGAGTTTTAGCAGATGTCGATTTGTGAATTACACAATTTTGTGAGATAATTTTCTCGAGAACTAGGACGAATCGAGGATTAAGGGATATCTCAATGGAAAGGAAATTTTATGTAGAAGCGTAATAAGGCGTGGCTTTTTGATGGGCGTGCCGTGGTTGGCTATTTCAAGGGGAAATCCGTAATAGCCTACTTTTCACCATTAAGATCGAGGAATTGGGCAAGATTCCTTAAGACTTCGTTTATAAAGTGGCTTGAAATTATGTTAAAAACATCTATGCGTACTAGACAAATATGTATATAAAGCAGAAGCCGCGTCGATACACTTTTAAACTATTTTTATCGTCATTAAGTACGGCCTGCTCACGGTTCGGAAGGATGGATGTTTTGTTGAACGATTTTCTCAATAGCTAGAGCGAGTTGGAAGTTGCTCGATACTTCACTGAATAGGGAATTTGTCGTAGAAACGTAGTAAGTTCAGATTTTGTAACGAGTATGCTTGCGAAGGGTGTTTACGGGCGACCTCCTACTTTGCCAAACCAAATAAAGCAAACGGTAAGGATTCGCGATGGCTGGGATTGTAAGCTGAAATGATGTCAAAAATATCTACCCGTATTAGACAAACAAGCACATAAATCATGAGCTGCGTCGATACACATTTAAACATATTTGTTCATCATTTATTGCGGCCCAGTCATGGTTCGGAAGAAAGGGTGTTTTGTGACACGTTTTTCGCGAGAGCTAGGTGAAAACCAGGATTGAGGGAAAATTTATGTAGAAGTTCCATATGTACATCTTTCTGAAAGCGTCATAAGGGCGTATTTCCTCCCGTACCGCCGTTGGTGAGGTTCTTTAATTGGTATTCCTTAAATGGCTATTTCGAGGGAAAATCCATAATAGCCCGCTTTTCCCCATTTAAATTGTGGAACTCGGCAAGATTCCCTAAGACCTATGACACCTACATATGTTAACTATTATGTCTGTGCGTGTACTTATGTCCACAGAAATCTGGTTCAATTCAATTCACACCTACACAAAGTATCGCACACAAGCAAATACCCTCAGAAGGGCATTTCAACACGGATGAACGTCGAAGATGTGCAAAAGAAGGGCCATGCTTGGTTAAACACACTGTCCCCATGAAACTGACCGCAACATTTTGTAGAAGAGAAAAAAAAAAAAGAAAAAGAAAAATAAGATAACACCACACTTACGTTGGATCCGACGAGGGATGTTCTGGTTCGCTACTGCCACCCCCAATGAGTGACTCCGCTCTGGGGGGTTGTTCTTCGTGATGAAGTCGATTTGATTGCTGATGGGCGTAAATTGGTTGATCGTTGTATGATACCTGTTCAGAGTCTTCCACATCAGTGTCCTCTGCTCCCTCTTCTTCCTCGTCTCCATCACCCCTCTCGTCATCGTCTTCGTCGCTCTTGCTCACTCCATCCGGACCTTGTTCCTACCGAAAAGAGAACACAGATTTAATTTAGCACATTTCCCTAGAATTCTGTTGAGTTTCATGAATATTTCATCTCTGATTTATATTGCAAACAAGCATCAATTTGTTGTACACATTCAACAAGCTAGATACAACAAAAGTGATACATAGTACATAGAACCAGCGCACAATTAAAAAAAAATGAAAGAATTTAAATTGTTACACAAAGAAACAAAGTTTAAGAAGAAGGAAGATAGGTAAGCTTTTCACTTTTTTAGTATTTTGTCTTAGCCGTTTTTTTTTTTTTGATTTTTCTTTAAACTTATACAGACTCACATCCATTTCTTGGCCACTATTGCATGAGATACCGGTAGTACACTGTTGAGCTCCTGGGGGTTTCGTATGCGGATCGCATTTCGCACTTAAACTACCATCCGCGGACTTGCATTCTACGCCACGTATTTGGATTCCATGTCCGCATGATACCGAACACTATAAAATGCATTAAAACATCACCAAAGAAAAATACACAAGAGCACAAGAAAATATAGAAAACAAGTAGTAAACGTAAAGTAAAGTAAAGAATGAAGAGACGAGGAAAAGAATATAAGAACATAAAAGTGATACATCGAGAGGACATCTTTTAAAAATAAAATAAAGTATAAAAACTGAAAGCAAGCACAGGCACATAGCAGACACACATACAATTCTGCTGTATAGAGAGGGTTGGTGCATAAATCCATGCATTCAATATGCTTGCGGATCAGAACACACACCCACCCGCCCACCCACAACTCACAGGAACAACGAAATGACGACAAAGTACCGGCGGAAAGTGGAATTTGTGGTTGAAGATTATGTCAACGTTTTGAAATCGTCCAAATAACGATATTACTCTACATTTATACTTATCCTGAGCTACAATTTAAAAGCGCAGATTGTCGTCTCTCTGCTTTCAAAAAGATCTTTCCCTTTATAATGTGAAATAGCACAAAGGGGGAGGAATGTGAAGTTTTATGGTGTAGCATGCTGGATGTCGATGGATTTCGTTAGATCATACATAGATTTAAATCAATGGTTGACTTTACGTTTTTTCCCATTCACTCTATCACCGCCTCGTTCGTCATCATTTGTGGGGTATCTCTGGAGAATATATGTAGGATTTGCAGCTTTATTGTTCAGATTTTTGGACACACACGCCAACTAAGCTTTCTATCGGTTGATCTGTACTCTAAATGGTGATTTTATGTACATTTTGTAATTCGCTTCGCTTTCTTTTGGATCCTTCTCAACTTTCGTGGGCCATATGAGACACGGGGGTTCTCTGGTTCATTTTTTCATGGACGTCTAAGACGCTACGGGCCGGAACCAAGATCTCTATGCGCTCAACCCAGCCACTTAAGGCATTGGATCCTTAGAAGACTAAATAGACTTATGTAGATGTACAGCCCGTGCATCATCTGCTACAGATGTCAGCAACGAAAACAGGACCAAACACAGCTTTCCCATGATGACAGCAAAGACTTCTTTATTCGCATTTGTCCATAGCACAGCGCCGTAGAGAAGGACTCGAACGACTAATGCCTTCCTTAATTCAAATTGATTCTTCGGGAGAACTGAATTGCCTCATGAACTCAAAGAAACACGCATTTGATCTCGGTGCTGACGTTGATAGTCTCCATCTTAATTCACTAATTACATCTTATTATTCACCATCATTACTTCCTTAAGATCTATTACAATTATAATTTCCTCCATCGAACACATGTACATACGTGGCAACACCATAGTTTGACAGTGGATCCATTTCATCAAAAATAATTAAATACCTTAGTTTTTCGACAAAATACTTGTTAAATTAATTCCCACGCTCATTCCACACTTCCAACTCGACTTTCTTCTAGTGAAATGATGAAAAACCATTTATTTCATGAATCCACCCAATTAGTATGCAACGCGAGCATTGCCAGATAAGCAATTATTCAATGGCTTCCACAACTGCAGCAGTGACGTCACGAAAAATGAAAAACCCAATTTTCTCACATTTCCAACGGTTTAAAATCGAATTTTGGATTGAATTATCTTTAAATATTGTATTCACACTCAGCCCTGTACATTTGTTAAGAAAACTTCACAAAAGCACAAAGAAAATTGACTTTTAAGAAATTGACACATTTTACACCAAAAAATGCCGTAAGAGGGCAACACAATTGGGTCGCATTTTTTTGCTGAAAAAAGGCGAGTTTTAGCAGATGTCGATTTGTGAATTACACAATTTTGTGAGATAAATTTCTCGAGAACTAGGACGAATCGAGGATTAAGGGATATCTCAATGGAAAGGAAATTTTATGTAGAAGCGTAATAAGGCGTGGCTTTTTGATGGGCGTGCCGTGGTTGGCTATTTCAAGGGGAAATCCGTAATAGCCTACTTTTCACCATTAAGATCGAGGAATTGGGCAAGATTCCTTAAGACTTCGTTTATAAAGTGGCTTGAAATTGTGTTAAAAACATCTATCCGTATTAGATTAACAAGTATATAAAGCACAAGCTGCGTCGCACGTTTAAGACAGTTTGTTCATCATTTGTTGCAGCCTATCCATGGTCTCCGTAGAAAGGATGTTTTGTGAAACGATTTTCTCGATAGCTAGGACGAATTGGAAGTAGCTCGATACCTCACTAGATAGGGAATTAAATGTAGAAACGTAATAAGTCTAGCCTTTGAAAGAGGTATATAGGAATTTGGTGTTGTGAGTCGTCTTTTGTGGGATCTTTGTTTGTCCCAGTATGTCCGGATACCTTGCCCTATAACAACAGCATACAGTCAGACGGCAAAGCCACATGTCCTCCAAATTAGGTGCAATCGCAAGTTAATATCATATAAGGCGTTATGTCCCTCACATCATGTGTAATCCTTCAAATCCTCTCGACTTGTGTTCTGATACCTACGCCCACAGATATTTAATTTAATTCAATTCACACCTACACAATGTATCAGAAGCAAATTGCGTTTGATATTTGCATCCAGTAAGACAAAATCAATGAACAATCCCTTCAGGATAAAGAGGAATACACAAGTAAGAAGGTATAGAAAATGAAAACTGAATTACTGTTGAATTAGGTTCTGAAAAATCACGTGCTGTGCTCGCTGAAGTTGCGAATCGCAAAAGCCTTTCTTTTCAAAAGGATGCGCTAGTCCGCTATCCGTGCCCTCCACACTTCTTACATCTCATAAACATCTCACTAGATCTACACACCATTTTATGGTTTCCTTTTTTCTTAGGTTCTCATCCTCAAATGCAAGGCCTGTACACCTACAACTATTTCTGTTTACAACCTCGATACAAGAAAATACGAAGAAACATTTACTTTTCATGAGCGCGCGAGCGAACATGTGCGCTGTGAATGTGCACTTAAGATAGCGAAAAGGCTCTCAAGAAAGCACAAGTAGCAGCAACAGCAACAGCAACAGCAAGCCCCAAACCATCATCTTTTCTCCCGAAATATGTTCTCGGAGTTGTACACAGATAGCATATGCATAGAATACATGCAAAGCAATGCAATATGCTCGCATCTACGAACTGAGGGTAGGTTATGGTATAGAGGGATGTGCAAACACTTTAGCAACCAAAAACTAAATAAAGATCTACACATTTAAAGGATGTGGGTAAAATAATACTACAAACTTACCCCAGACCATTCTTCCACTTCCCACTTGGGGCACTCCTGCACCATGCAGGGCTCTTGAGCTGCTGGTTTTGGTATTCGGCACACGATGTCTGGAACCTGTTGGGAAATGACAATGGCATTCATAGAGTGCATAGTGCAATTAAGTAAATAGCAGGTAACTGGGAGGGCTGGGGATTGGTACAACTCACCCTGTTCTTAATGCCATTTGTTTCCTCGGCACACACAACCACACGTTCTCGATAGCCGGGCCCACATAGACGACTGCAAGGGCTCCATTCATCAGCTACCCACCTAGAGTAGATGTCGAAGAAGGGCGAACACAAAAGGAAAATGCCATAAAAATTATGTAAAACAACTGAAATGACTCTTTTCCTTCTCGATTCTCCTTCAATCCACCTTTATCTATGCTCGTTGCCGTAGTTATCATTATCGGGGTCGCATTGTAGTCTAACTACTCCTCTTCGAAATGGAAAAGTGGATTGAGGAGATAAGCCGGAAAAAGTCTTTAACAGTCTGCTTAGCAAGCATAGCCGTGACATTAAAATGACAATTCTTCTTAAACCTTGAGGTTTAAGCAATTATTAAGCTATTAGACGCTGCGGAAATGTTTAAATACACAACGTGGGAGAGAAGGCCCACGTTGAACTGTATCGTAGGAGGGTGCATTGATTGCCTGCCCTTGACTAACATACTGTACACGGTACGCACGAAGCAGACTGGATTTGTTGAGTTGAGGTACTTACTTAGGCGGGCAGGTGTGGGTGTTGCAGAGTACCACAGATGGTTCAGGCCGATTAGTTGCACTGCACAAAGAGTCTTCGACTTCGACACCGGTAACACGATTCCTGCATGTTGGTCGGGACATCTTGTATCCTTTTCCATTTCCATTTAATTTTTGTTGTTTTTTTTTCGTGGCAAATGAAAAGAAAGAGACATTATTTTTTTTTATTGGTTTGTTCTACGACCTCGCTCGTACGATGGTGTTCGTTGGAGGGTATCGATTGATCGATTCCGTTTTTGGAACCTATAATTCCTTGGTCTCGAATTGGGCAAGACACAAGACATTTCGAATAAAATAAGGCTCAGAAAGTTAAGAGGGGTGGTGGTTGAATATGCCCATGTTATTCCTCTTGGTGTTACCAAGTCACATTGAGAATTGTGGCTGAAGTTGAAATCCTTATTGGTTTTCTTTCTTATTTTCTTTCTTTGTGGCAAACGGGCGGACGGCCGGGCGCTTCGTAGGGCGTACTGTGGGGTTTTTGTCGTTTTTATTGTGCGCCGCAGCACGTTTAATCGATTAGCGACGGTGTGGTCTAGGGGTTTAGCTTAATGGAAGCAGGGGTGCTCGCCGTCATTCCTAACTGAAATTTGTCTTTGGCTTTAATCGTTTTATACCCATTACATACTGTTTCTCGCACTGTGGAGCAGTGAAACGCTCGATTCTCGAGTGCTGTTGCTGGTGGTGTGTGCAATTCTGTTTTTGTTTTTTTTTTTCTCTTGTTGTTGCTACTTTTTTGCACAACACAGTCATGAGACAACGACACACTGATAAAATCTCCTTCTCTGTGTAGCTCGGGAGAGAAAAGAGTCAAAGAATAAATAAACTCGGCAATATTGGTGGAGTGCTGTTTTGGGATTACGATGGGGATGGTGTTGGCAGCAACGACACGCTACCCGAACTGGTATTGGGCGCTTGCTGGGGTGGTACTTGACATTTTCTTCTTCACCACTGTTTGGCTTTTTTCCGATGTTTGATATTTGGATCATCGATAGAAACAGACAGGGGATGAAAAGACAAATAGGACTGTTGTAATGCTATCACCCCTGTTTGCGTTACTAGCAGGGGTACAGGCGAGGACTTTCCTCCCACTTCCCAGCCTAGACCAGGGGGACCGCTAGGAAATATACATCTGGGGAGAAATTAAGCTAACGTATTCCACAAATCTGATGAAAATTGCACGACGAATAACAAGAACTCAGTGGATTTATTTGCTTAAATATGAGTATCACGTTATTGTGCTGTTCCTTGTTCTGGATACATAACAAGCAGTTCATTAGTCAAGATTTCAGTACTTCTTCCTACGTCAACGATAGCTTCGAGAAGGCTTTTTCTTGACAGAGATTTATCTGATAGGAACAAAAAAGGTCTCCTTATGGCCTTGCAAAACAAATTATGAAGTAGGTACCTAAAGGGCTTTTATTTAAATCGTCAACGAAGTCTTACAATATTTTGAAGATTTCCATTTTAAATGTTCGTTTGATGCAAAGCATAGAATACATTTATTTTTAAGATAGAACGCAATCATGCCAATTGAAGAATCGTAGGCACAAGTATCAAGTGCTTACCGGTTGCTACGATCTATTTAATCGGATTGTTTAACCGTGCCGCTTAACTTATTGACTTCAACCGGCTTAGAATTCTATATGTATAATTCTGTGTTCATTCATTTGTATACATTGGCGCTGTTCTTGAAGAACTCAAGATCCAGGATGAGATGATTCCCTTCAAGATATTCCGGTTAATAAGCTTAACGCAACCAACCCACCTACAGACCTAATATTCCTCTACCAATCATATCACAATTCTGCCTAAGCCAATCTGCGGTCAGGGTGTTAACAGGAATAAAACCAATGAATATACCAGTTTGCTTAAAATGAAAAATGCATCCCATCGATGAAGCAGTCAATGCACCAATCGTGCGTCGCTCTCTACACACCAGCTCTTCTCGCACATCTCAATCCATCCCTACCTCGCTCTATGAACAAGTGTGTCCAAGCCTTTGACAGCCCCAATGCCTGTGCAAATAATGCCCAGAGCCCAGAAACATTTTTAAGTAAAATTTTGCTCTTTCGTGAATTTTACCAAAGCAAACAGATTCCCAATTTACTATATTCGCCATACCTTAAAGGATACTCTAAGTAATTCCGGTAAGAATATCAGCAAATCCTGTCCAGGGACGTCCAATTGTACAAGATCTTCGACAATTACAATGTAATCGTCTACTGTTCAAAAAGAGTTCAACGACCTCTGAAGCAAGCCGGTAAGGAAACTTTTTAGCCCAGTTGTAGCTCAGTACAATTTTGGCCTAAGCCAAAGTCTATAAATAGGAGTGCGCAACCGCAATGGCTCAGTCGTTCCTGAATCGCGGCTCGGGTAAGTTCTAGTGCTAAAAGTGAAAAGTGAAATAGTGCAAGTGAAATAGTGCAAGTGAAAAAGTGAAACAGTGATATAGTGAAGTGTCAAGTGAAAAGTGCGCCCTGACCAGTGTCTCTCCCGCCCATGTGAAGTGTCAAGTGAAAAGTGCGCCTTGACCAGTGTCTCTCCCGCCCATGTGAAGTGTCAAGTGTAAAGTGCGCCCTGGCCTGTATATCTACCTCTCTCTCCATCCCATATGAATTATCAAGTGAAAAGTGTCCCCTGCCCAGTGCCTCCCCCTCCCAGCATATAAGAGTCAATAGTTTCCCCTGACCATTGTCTCTCGCTTCCCCCCATTCTGTTCCACTTCGCGAATGCATTTTTTGCAAGTGTTAGTATGGCCCTCTGTCAAATGAAGAGCTCTCATAAGAAAATCAGTGTTCAATTGTGTCTTATTTCCAGTGAGAAATGTGAAGTCCATATCCCAGTGTTTCCGATAAAAAACATCCCTTAAAATGTGTTGGGTGCTCGTCACTCGCAGTGTTACTGTTTCTTTGCCTGTATCGGGTTCCCATGACCGACTGCGTGAATCTGCGCCAGCTACCTGCGCCAGTGGATTACTCATTTGGAAGACGGCGATAAGTGCTGAAAATAACGGTGAGTTCTTACTTAGAAGTGAGTCAGTCAGTCCGTCCGTCTGAATTGCCAATTTGCTTGTGCTTGATGTTTGTAAAATTTTACAATTTTAAGTTTGACGGTAGGTTAGTGGGAAGAAGTTGAAAAATGTTTGACAGGTACGAAAATATTATCCTAGTAAAATTTCCTTCGAAATGTACCAAATCTCATAAAGATCCCCAAATTGGACTAAAAGTTCAACGACCTCTGAAGGAAGCCGGTAAGGAAACTTTTTAGCCCAATTGTGGCTCAGTACAATTTTTGGCCTAAGCCAAAGTCTATAAATAGGAGTGCGCAACCGCGATGGCTCAGTCGTTCCTGGATCGCGGCTCGGGTAAGTTCTAGTGCTAAAAGTGAAAAGTGAAATAGTGCAAGTGAAATAGTGCAAGTGAAAAAGTGAAACAGTGATATAGTGAAGTGTCAAGTGAAAAGTGCGCCCTGACCAGTGTCTCTCCCGCCCATGTGAAGTGTCAAGTGAAAAGTGCGCCTTGACCAGTGTCTCTCCCGCCCATGTGAAGTGTCAAGTGTAAAGTGCGCCCTGGCCTGTATATCTACCTCTCTCTCCATCCCATATGAATTATCAAGTGAAAAGTGTCCCCTGCCCAGTGCCTCCCCCTCCCAGCATATAAGAGTCAATAGTTTCCCCTGACCATTGTCTCTCGCTTCCCCCCATTCTGTTCCACTTCGCGAATGCATTTTTTGCAAGTGTTAGTATGGCCCTCTGTCAAATGAAGAGCTCTCATAAGAAAATCAGTGTTCAATTGTGTCTTATTTCCAGTGAGAAATGTGAAGTCCATATCCCAGTGTTTCCGATAAAAAACATCCCTTAAAATGTGTTGGGTGCTCGTCACTCGCAGTGTTACTGTTTCTTTGCCTGTATCGGGTTCCCATGACCGACTGCGTGAATCTGCGCCAGCTACCTGCGCCAGTGGATTACTCATTTGGAAGACGGCGATAAGTGCTGAAAATAACGGTGAGTTCTTACTTAGAAGTGAGTCAGTCAGTCCGTCCGTCTGATTTGCCAATTTGCTTGTGCTTGATGTTTGTAAAATTTTACAATTTTAAGTTTGACGGTAGGTTAGTGGGAAGAAGTTGAAAAATGTTTGACAGGTACGAAAATATTATCCTAGTAAAATTTCCTTCGAAATGTACCAAATCTCATAAAGATCCCCAAATTGGACTAAAAGTTCAACGACCTCTGAAGAAAGCCGGTAAGGAAACTTTTTAGCCCAATTGTGGCTCAGTACAATTTTTGGCCTAAGCCAAAGTCTATAAATAGGAGTGCGCAACCGCGATGGCTCAGTCGTTCCTGGATCGCGGCTCGGGTAAGTTCTAGTGCTAAAAGTGAAAAGTGAAATAGTGCAAGTGAAATAGTGCAAGTGAAAAAGTGAAACAGTGATATAGTGAAGTGTCAAGTGAAAAGTGCGCCCTGACCAGTGTCTCTCCCGTCCATGTGAAGTGTCAAGTGAAAAGTGCGCCTTGACCAGTGTCTCTCCCGCCCATGTGAAGTGTCAAGTGAAAAGTGCGCCCTGACCAGTGTCTCTCCCGCCCATGTGAAGTGTCAAATGAAAAGTGTCCCCTCAAAGTGCTTTGTCTCCCTTCCCTTCATTTAATTAAATGATATTTTTTGCAAGTGTTAGTATGGTATTCAGCCGATATGCTCATTAAATTTTGTGTGTGCTATTCGCGATCTACTCTCTGTCCTTGTCTCATCCTGAGATTTAGTAGTGTTCCATCGCAATCGCAGTGGATATACTGATTGTATATCTATATGTTTAGCTGTTGGAATGCATATTGGTTCAGAACTGAGAATTTCGGTAAGTCGTTTGCATTTTCTTTCCCCTCTCTGTATTCGCTGTCATCTCTGATGGTTTTCGTTGATTTTTGAATTTCCGTTGATTTTGGTCTTCAGTATTTTCTGTACTCTTGACTGAGATATTTGCATATATTTTTTGTGTGTTTACAATAACATTTCTATCTTGTTCTAAATGTTTTGATTTTAATCTTAATGTACTATAATATACTTTCTTTTTTTCTTCCTCAGGATATGGCTCTGGGTGTAACCGCGATTCGGAAAAACGTGAGTGTTTTTTTTTTCTCTAAATTTCAATCGGTTTTTTTGTTGCATTCGATCGCTATTGGAGTAAAATCGGTTTCGGTTCCAAGTCGCATATGTATACCATTGGTGAAGTTTCGCGAATCCCTTGCGCATAGAATTGAAATAAAATCTTATAGTTCACCGTTTGTTTGCGTTGAATGCACAATGTTTGCCGGTTGTCGCGAATGCTTCTGTTAATTTGTTTACATAATCCCCCACTCGTACGTTAAATCGAATACCAAGAATTTTAAAATTTGTTCAGTGTGTGCTTCGTTTTATGAATCATTGTTTTCCGTTCACGCATTTTATTGCCAAATGAAATAATCGGTTGCGCAGTGATGTGATAGCTCGTCAAATCGAGGAAATATGTATGTCGTCGTATTAATATGTTGTGTCCGATCGTATCGTCTTAAATTAATATTCGATAAATTGTTTCCTTTTTAGAATCCTTAAATTTCTTCGAATTTTCGAGTCGTTTTTTTTTTATATAAATTTCGGTTTTGTTTCGGGAGTGGTTACGAGTGTAGCTCAAGTGGTCTTTTATAAAAGCTCTCGCCTGCATATCAAAGAATCTTTTAGTTCATTTCGATTTCCTTTTTTCTATTTCCTTCCGAGTAAGAGAAGTGCGTGTGTCTCATTTTTTCGGCTATTTTCGAAAATCGGGAGTGCCGGCGATATTCGGTAGTGGACGCGAGTGGTCTTTAAAAAAAGCTCAGCCCTTTCATACCAAAAAATGAGCAATCTTTTAATTCATTTCCATTTTCTTTTTTTTTGCTATTTCCCTCCGAATAAGAGAAGTGCGTGTGTCTCATTTTTTCGGCTATTTTTATAAAACCGCAAATCGGGAGTGCCGGCGATATTCGGTAGTGGACGCGAGTGGTCTTTAAAAAAAGCTCAGCCCTTTCATACCAAAAAATGAGCAATCTTTTAATTCATTTCCATTTCCCCCCGAGTAAGAGAAGTGCGTGTATCTCATTTTTTTGGCTATTTTCTAAAATCGCAAATCGGGAGTGCCGGCGATATTCGGTAGTGGACGCGAGTGGTCTTTAGAAAAAGCTCAGCCCTTTCATATCAAAGAATGAGCAATAATGTTAGTCCTTTAAATTTTCTTTGCTTCCAATTCCATCCTAGTAAGAGAAGTGCTCGGTTCTCATATCATTTCAGTATTTAGTATTTTCCAAAATTTACCAAATTTCGGGTTCCGCGGTTCGGGAGTGTTCGTGAGTGGTCTTTTAAAAAAAGCTCTCCCTCTCCTTTCACATCAAAAAAAGAGCAAAAAAAAGTCCCTTCCATTCTTATATCCCTTCAATATTTTTTCTAAATTTATTCGGGCTTCGGAAGTTACCGCGAGTGCTTCGGGAGTGTTCGCGAGTGGTCTTTAAAAAAAGCTCTCCCTTTCCCGAGCAACAAATTAGGTCCTTTCTATTTCCATCCGCATAAGAGAAGTGCGCGGTTCTCATATCCTTTCGGTAATTTTCAAAATTCACCAAATTTCCGGTTTCGCGTGTCGGGAGTGTCCGCGAGTGTTTCGGGAGTGTTCGCGAGTGAGTGGTTCCTGAAACTTCCTTCGAGGGATATTAAAAGCTAAGCAGGTAGGTCATCTGTCTGGTAGACATCAAATGCATCATCAACCAGTTTCAAGACTTCAAAACCATCGAAGTAGTAAGTGCTTTTTCAGTTATCGATACAAAGCCATTGTCATCGGGAAGTCAATTACCAACCGGCCATCGGTGACGATGAATTTCGTAGCTTAAGGGGTTCTCTGATTAGGGACTCGCTGGGATTGTTTATGCTTTCAAAAATATACATTTTTCCTTCTTTTCAGCGTCTGAGTACAATCATTTACTTCGGTAGGTTGATTGAGGACTGTTAGGGCGCTTCTGGGGGTCCTTTCGAAACATTTAAACAACGGAATGGGTTTGCTTGGGACTGGGTTGGGTTTTTTCTTTCACAGTTTTTCATCGAAACAACATCAAATCTACTGCCGATTATTTCACAATTTCCAGGCTTTGCTTGTTTCACTATTCCTTAGGTCAGGCTTACTTGTGACGCAGTCAACCTTCAAAAGAGTTGAATTGCATGAAATTGTCTCAAAAGTCTGAAGAAGACTGCTTTCAATCTGATTTTCAGCTTTTCTTTACTCTCCATTTATTTATTTTCTTCACAGGTATATTTTATTTATTTTCTATTATTATAGCAACCACACATGAATCGATGCGGTTTTTTCGAAAATATTTGAAATCGAAGTCTTCATTATTAGCCGCGATCGGTCAGTAGTATGTGTGAAGTGATGATGTGATAAGAGTCTTCGCGAAACGTTAAAATATCGCATTGGTTGAGTTGATTTGCGCGTGACTAGATTTCTTCGATTGATTTCAAAGTCTCACATTTTTCTTTACTTTATTTTTATAAATGCTTTCAACCGTTTTTATTTTTTTAAATTTGTATACAAATTTGAGTTTTCCTATATACACATTAACGACGTCGCGGTCGGTCGTGATGTAAGATGGAAGAGTGATAATTGTAAAAAGTTGAGTTGGGTTGCAACTTCTTCTTTATTGCAAAGCTTTTAATTGAAATA
The DNA here is from genome assembly GCA_964034865.1 of Eristalis intricaria. NCBI lineage: Eukaryota > Metazoa > Arthropoda > Insecta > Diptera > Syrphidae > Eristalis > Eristalis intricaria. The sequence continues at coordinate 335,641 of OZ035877.1, read as the reverse complement.
GTTGTATCATAGCTCCCTGGCATTGCCTCCCACCTTTCCTTACATGAATCTCCCTCTTGAAAGTCTCAAACAGACTGCCTTCATTTTTTATTGGTTTTCGAGTACCTTTGCTTCTTTATTTTCAAACCGACCATGAAGCGATGTCGCGATTCGGTGGCCGGTCACTGGCGATTCTTAAAAGTGTCAGTTCGTTAAGTACAATGTAAAGTGAGAAAGTGTGTGTACTCTTTCTTCGGTAGGTTCTCTTAGTATTAGATACTGTAATCCATTTTACCTAGATTTTCCCAATTTCAGATTTTTATTTCGCCGGAGTATCACAACATAACCCAAAACCCAGTGCTCCCGTGAAACAAGAACTCGATAGGTACCCTGACTGTGAAGGCCAAAAACCAAACAGCGACAATCAAATAAATCTTCACCTCGGTATGTTGCACCATTTGTTTCATGTTTTATGTACACAAAACACTTTCGACAAATTCCCTACAATTTACATATCAGTCGCCCATCTACATACCAACTTATTGCCATTTTACGAAGCACACGCATTGTATTAGGCTTCCCTTTCTATTCGGTTGTTTCATCGTTCGTTCGTTCGAAAGGTCGTCATTCAGTTGGTAGCGAAGCAAGTACATGACCTCTAACCGATGACTGATAATTCACAATTCCACCTCTTCAAACCACCAGTCATTCATCGGATTCCCCTCTGCTCTAAAAATATTTATAGATTTTTATTCGCAGGCTACAGTCGATAGCTGTAAATAAAATACCATCGATGGGAGTTTGGGTGTTGTTATAGCAAATCCAAAGGCCATTCCAGTGTTCTGTCTTGTTTGAGAATCAAGTTTTAACAACCCTCAAATCTGACTTTCAGAACAGAGCACAAGGCAGAGACCAAAATTTGAAATGAAATTTAATTCGACTCGTGTTCGATTTGCACATAGTACACGTGGGCTTGTATTTTAACTCGGAAAGCCACACTCTGCTCTGAACGAAAGAAAAGGAATTTAAACATCTGATACGTGTGTGTGAAGTGTGAAAAGCATTAGAAACCGGCATGAAGAATTACAAGGACCTCAATAAACAGACATATTAAACAACCCCAACCAAATTTGGATTAACCACGGCCACCGACAACATCGTTTCCAATAGACTGACTAACAGACTGTCGGCACACAGTCATGACTGTGATTATTGCCAGTGATTTCACCATCAAGATGGTTACAGATCATAACAGATGAGCACGAAGAGTTCATACCATACAATGCCGGTAAAATATTCCTTTCCACCTCCCACCACCTTTTGATTCTCACGTGTTTTTATTGGTTTCTATGGAAAAGTATGTACTTACCCCCTCCGCAGGTGACTGAGCACAGTGACATCGGTGCCGTCTCCCAATGATAGAGTGGTTGCGAACATGATTTTCCATCGCCTCCACAGACCCCACATGCGTCGATCTTCTTTGTCGAGCCAATCTTCAGGTCGCAGCCAACTCGCTGAGCGAAAAAATGGAGAAAAACAAATCGAGAATTGGAAAACGAAACGAATAAATGTCGTATAAAGGATAACACTTCTGAAAGTTATATTTGTAGGTCCGTATGTATGTTTGCCTACGTGTAGAACATACCAAGAGTTATTATTATTCGTACTTTTATATCTCGGCATCGAGGGGTATAAAACAATATTTGAATAAATAAGGTATTTTGTAAGTTGTTTCGCATTTAATACCCCCCATTCATTGTGCTTGTTTGCTCGTCAAGATAGGGAGGTTAACAACAAATAATTTATAACAAATAGGTTACCTGAAAAATTATTCTATACCGAACATGAAAAAGATGAATTGCTTGTTCGCACAAGCTCCGATTGGGGCCCGTCACTGCTATCGTGCGTCCTCGAATTCGAAACTTACCTAGGTAACCTAGGTAGTGTGTTGGTATTGGTGCTCGCGCTGGTACTCTTCGGCGCTACACAGTGCGACAATTCAACGAGAGTGCTTTGTTTACTCAAAGACACGTTGTCATTATTTAAATTTCCGTTTGGTAATGAATAAATTTGGCCGAAATTATTTCGGCAAATTCTCAGTTTGATTTATGTGCCTCGTTGTGCACTTTCCTCCGATTTACTATTTGCAATCGATTGATATATCACCAGCGTTGTCGACGACGGGGTCGAGTCACCAAAAGCTGTTCAGACTTTCACGGCGGGGGTGTGATGGCAGTGAGATATATTGTGCCTCAAAACAAAACAAAAACGAGCAAGAACAAAGTCGTGCAAACTTCTTAAAAATAAATGGAACCTAATCACGACATTGTTGGGGATGATGTTTACGATGGATATTGCGTAAGTTATGCAATTGACTGCAAAGAGTATGTAAATTAAAACTTTTGCTTGGGTCTTGCGAGTTGAACGTTTTGTATTGTTTAACTGGTTGCGGAAGGACGTTCAGCGACGTATTCTGACTTGAAAATGAGGTAAACGCTAACTTGATGATAACTTGAAGAGCATCCTTTCGCACTGAGACTGATTAGTCCGACATAAATACTCGCTAAAGACAAACATTAAATTTGGCACGGATTTGAATAAATTTCTCATAGGAGTGTTTCTATTATTTGTTCTCTCACTCGTTTCGCAATGAAGTCTGACAGATTTCGTTAATGCATCTTAAAAGCATTTCTCTGTAAATTTAACTATCGATTTTTGAATATGCCTTCCTCGTTAAACCACGGCATTCAAGCATAATCACAAAAAATAAACGGAGAAGGAAAACAAAAAACATTATTTTTATTTCTCACCTGACATTTGCCCTGGATGCACATATCAAGACTTCCGGCGCGACACCGAGTTCCATCTTGTACTCTTCCTGACAGCTGCACAATGACACTTGGCTCGTCATAGTGTTCCGACTCATCTGGGCCAGCAACACCGCCACCATCAACCTCTGGCAGTGAAACGTCATCAGAGAGATGAGCAGGTCTTCCTCTTTACATTGCCACAAGAAACAAAACAAAAAGGATACAAACAAAAGAGAGAAATTAAAAACTACAACAAAAACAAAAGCAATCCCATTTTACATTAAATGAATCAAGCCATTCAGTTAACGAGTCAAAGACTGTGTACAGTGAATATTTAAACAACACAGGCAAATACAAGTAAAGAGCAGAGAACCAGGACACATCGAATAAGAGTTCTCGCGAGTCGGAGGCGAACTTCGGTTAAAGGAGTGCGCACTTCAATCCCGGTACTACACAGTAAAGTATGTAGGCCGTGTATACAAAGCTTGGTGGCCTCGCACCTTGCACCCGCTCACCGCGCACCACGTTGGGACGCGGCGGCGTTTAAATGTTTCAAGGCAACAGGATATGGCATGCAACATCCGTAGCGTGCTGTTTACTTCGCTTCATTCCACTCCATGCAGCGCCACGTCCACTGCAAACTTCACAGTGAACAATGAAACTACCGGGGGATAGTTCAGCTATCCAACAAAGAAAAATCCACCACCACCAGTTGGGAGAGAGTGCTGCTTGTACGCTTTTAAACCGGGATGTTGATGATGATGATGACTTTTTGCCCTTCTCCGACAGTACCCGATACAATGTAATTACCGCGCATTACATTCAGACATTTGTTTATAGAGTGTCCGCAGTTTTGCGCTTCGCGTGAAGCTTTTTACGGTAATTTGCCGTGTGTTTTACTTCCCCACCCACTTCCCCAAAGAACAAAGCTATTCATGAGTCTACCCAATTACCTGCATGTTAGGGCACAAGGCTCTACGTAATCGTAGTGCGTAGTCCATGTATACAATGTCCCGTCGTATGGTACATCGTTGTATGCGGCGCACTGATGCGCTCTGAAGTCTTGCTGCTCTGGACATGGCTGCATATTACAGATTCTGTAACGTGCTGTTTCTCCTTTGCATCCATTTGGATTGTGGCATCTTCTTATCTGTTGAGCTACGCCGCCGTCGCAAGTCCGCGAACATGTTGACCATTCAGACCAACCCGACCAGCCTCCTGAACCACCTTTCGATCGCTTTTGCTGCAACATACACTGAATTAATACGGTTTTCATAATAATTTCTTGGCAGTTACTCTTTGCTGCTCTCCATTCGACTGACATTCACTTACTTCGAGTTCATTTTCTAGATCGGCATCCGTATGCCACGTGTTGTCGAACGCCTGACTCGCATTCAATTTCTTCGCAACGGATCCATGCTGGAGGAAGAATGTTAACTGAAATGAAGATAATCAATTAATCAGAATGAGTTCACAAAAATCTTACATATCTCCTCATCATCCTAGAAAACTTTGCACGCTTTATTGACTCCGCGTGTAAGGTCATTCATGTGAAGAACACATTAACCTGTCTTCAATGGGTTTCTGATCCAGACATGCTTCAACTTATGGTATATTTAAAAAAAAATCGAGATTATGGAGATATTATGTGCGTGGGTCAGAGATGAAAACCTACCCCAATGGCAAGAGGCAAAATCATCATCCACCAATAAACAGATTGGATACACAGATAATTCTAGCATTCGACTATATCTATGTGCACACTTATAAATATGTATCTGTTCGAATTGTATCACAGTGTCACACGTCTAACCTCACGTAAGACATTTAAATAAGTGATTCATGTCAATTGCTGCCTGTCGCCTGTGTTACAGTAAAAATACATTAACATTTCACCGCATATGCTGTGAGTCTAGCGCGGTCCTGAAGTGCTGCGAAGAAGGATAAGTGGCAAGCGGCAACTAGCAAGCGATACCTGAGGAGTGAAGGGCACCGCACAACCGAAAAGCGAATAAGACCAGCTTCTGGTGAGTGTGTGTATGGCCAAAAAGGACACAAAAACGCAGAGAAAATAAACTTGGCAGCACGTTTTTCGAGAAGCCATCCCTATGTTCATGATGTTATGTTGTTTGCTTTCTCTCTATTCACTTTGTATCTATTACATAGATGAACTCACACACTCACACCACGAGTCAAGAGAATTCAACAAACAAAAATAGAGATTCTCCACATAACCTTAATTATTTATTTATGAGATGAAACCGTTTCAATAATTCACCTTTAAGGCAAACCATACCCGCTACAAGCTCTCTCACTAAAACAAAGAACAGAAAAAGACAGAAACAGAAAAAACGGAAATACCTTTGATGAGGGATGAAAATGGGTCTGACATTATTTTGTCATTAATCTATGTGATTCGGAGTGTAGCGTGTGTACCAAAGATACGAGTCAAGTACCACCACTCTGGTGGAAGGTCCTCTTCCAGACCAGGGGAGATCCCCTCAATGTCAGTCATCACATTATACACAAGGAAACGGATAAAGGGTGTGAATCCACTCCGCCGTTCTCTGTTCCGTCGCCCCAATTTCAACCTGCAAAGTGTCAGTTATAGCTAAGCTATTCTGCCTACACAGCTTCTCCTTCGTTTGCTGTTTGCCGTTTGGCGTTCGGATACAAATCTTCGACTTGATTTTTAATCTCATCTCTTACGAGTTATTGATCAGAAACGATGAATTTATCATCCGCGAACAACGAAGAAGTAGGAAAAAAAGGGCAAAACGATATTCAAATCCTCGACAACGCAACAAGGGTGGTTTATATTTCCTCGGGTCAGCGTTGTACTTTGCTAACTGGATTTGTTCAACTTAAATATCGCTTAAGAGCTAGATAAAAACTTAAACGATACTTGCTCGTCTAGGCTTGTATGGCTTCTTCACGGCTTATTGATTGCAAGACGACACAGTAGCCGTTGATGTGGTCGGCGCCAGTCATTCTCTCATTCTTCAAGAGCTGATGGCTGTCAGTGTCAGCTTCTTGTTTCTTACAAGCAGTTTACCAGTGCAATTTTATCGCACTAATCCCTCTCGATCGACTTCTGATTGGATAAACAGAACATGCCGCAATAAGTTTCGTTTGCAGTTTCAGCTGGATAAAGGTAGTTAAGGTTAGCCAATGTATGCTAAGGTACAGCTCCCGCTTTTGCATGAATATTTATTTAGAGCACCTTTGCATGTTGGCAAGTCATTAAGTCTCGGAGTTGTTGCTCCGAGGAAATTGAAATAAATGTCGACTGTCGAATGGGACACAGAGAGCGGGAAGTATTTACTTTTGTAAATGTAAACAGTTCTCCATGACACCCACACACACACCCTCTAAACCGCCGCGCCGGCACAGAGACGACAGGAGGGCTTGAATGTCAAACAATTTCTGCGAAACACGAACAGCGATAAAATGGAGTGGAATTTGTAACCGAATGAAGGAGAAGGATTGGATGTTATCAGACTTTTACTATCGAAGGGAATCATGTCACTTTGAAGGGAAACACCTTTAATCAAAAATGGGATTGAGTGGATTAGCTGTGCAAACTAATGGATGGACATTATAGTGACCTTTATTGGGGTGGAGTGCGGGTGTGTGTGTATGTTTCCAAGGTTAACAAGTGGTATTTTGATGGGGCATTGAGTAGTTTTTTATTAATTAATTCAAATTAAAGTAGGAATGCAAAATGAGTGGGCATACCGGCCGCATTATTTTTTACAATCACACTAATGGGTGAAGATAACAAACAAGTCTGCATCATAAATAGCTATTTAATAGACACACACGTGAATTCATTTACCAAAATCCTCTCTTTCTTCAGTCGTCCCAAGCGATTATTTCTTATACTTGGCCCACATTCACACACTATTACACGAAAAACCCTTCTCAGATTCCATTTACCCCTGGTTTAATTTCTCGAAAGGGTTAATTACCATCGAAAACTACTTCACACCATCTTGTTAAGGGGTCTCTTGCTGACAACTCTCGCATCTAAGGTCAATCATCAAATGGCCTTCTTTCGGCAAAGCTAATCCCATCGGCTTTTGTGACTTTCATATCGTAACTTGTTGTAAATTGTTTCTGGCCGAAAAATGTCGACATAAGACCAAGCCAACCGAGAGGAGCTAAATTAATTGGGATTTGCTTCATTATTTTCGCCAATGATTAATCATCCAGCACCTAGTTGTCTGCCTTCAGGCAAATTCCATTGGTCCAACAAGTTTCTTTTCTTCTGTCGTCAATATACCGAAACGCCACTCAGAAGCCAAAATTTCAAAAGTTTTCGCCGTTCCATTTGGAGATACATTTATCATTTTGAAAAATTAACAACCCTCAAGAACTGGAGGGATACGAGAACTAGTACTAAAAAAGAGAAAACACATCTCTCTGTCTCTCTGTTGGGACACTTTGTCATTAAGCACCATCAAAGCGTTCGAAAGTAATCGGTTTTTAATTGGACTTGATCATCTCCGACGGGCTAGTGAAAGTGAAATCATTCCTTTTTTGATTCAATGAGTAAATATTCTTATATTGCTTGTCCATCCCATGTCCAAACACTCACGGAAATGTCCTCAGATTGTACATTAAGCGGTTATCTTGAATGCTCGATGAATAGACGTAATAAAGCTACAAAACAAAGGGCAACAGCCTAACGTAATGACAAATCGTGGAGTGAGGGTGATTGGGAAAATTCCACACAACAAAACTTAGTCCTCTGTAAATAATTAGTATGCTTACATCATGCGACATTAGGTCGAAATTTGTATGTGCTCCACATAATCTTATACTCGTCGTTTTGCGATCGTCCTGAATCCCCCATTCGTACAGACTCTCTGACAATCAGGCTGAAGGACTCTCCGCCACACCGCCGCTCCTCTCTTTACACGATGTCCAGTCTGTACGTTCTTTCCTTCATGGCCACAGACCAATTGGGGATGACCAGTGCATTACTGTAATATGTATTTAAGAGGACTCTCTTCGTGTCCTCTCGCCCCTTTCAGCCCGGCGCCAATTACCTAATCACAGAAAATGACCCACACTCCAGCGAAGGAGCTCTTTGCCACAGGAGACATATCCGATCAGAAAAAAAAAATATAAAAAAGGGGGAAATTTTGGGGGTGGTGAACCGATGGAGGCAGTTAGGAATGTATGGTGGGGAAAATACAAGTGAATGTTAAAAACTGCTGGGGACTGAGGATAGCCGTTCTTCTCACACAGGGTGTTCCGTAAATTTAAATGCAATCATTTTGTAATTCAAAATGTATAGTATGCCTCAAATGAAGCCGTCTGTTGCAGACTCACAAAGCTTTCTTTTAATTATGTAAGAAGTAGGTTTAGATAGATTACAAGCCCTTACGGAGACTCGAAAATGTACTGAAATTCGTGCTACATTACGTTCACAAGCAGAAACAGTTTGCGTGGCAAACAAAATTCATATTTTTCCAGTTTCTTTTTGATTTTTTCACACCCGCATGGCTTATAAATATAAAAGTAGAATATAAGAAATAATGATTAAAATATTCAAACAAGAGAATTAATCCACGCTGTGGTGGCACCCTGTTCACTCGCATCCAGCAGTCATCCACTCAGAGGGCGAACATTTTATTCGGATTGTTAATCCACTCGACTGAATTCGTAGCATGCATTATTCACAGGCAACTCCGAGCTACTTCTACTGCTACTGCTACTGTTGCCTGGACACGCTGCTTTTCGCCAGTGGCTGTGTGCCGAGGCATGCATGTGGGTTTTATGAGACTACAAGGATTTTCGTTTTGCTTTTGCCTCTGATTTCATTTTTTTTCCTCTTTTTTCACCTTCCTTTCTTTTCCACTGGACTATGTCTCTTGTCTACTCAAATCGAATGACAAATTGAAAATGCCCACTTTCGTCGCCATTCGCTTCAGTGTAGTGTTTCTCTTGTTCCATTTCCCGGTTTTGCACTTCGAATCGCGGCCTAAGGCAAAGCAGAATAAAAAGGATATAGTAATTCCTTTTTTCGTTCTTTTTTTTTTTTTTGCAGTCGGCCTTTCTGTCTCTGTGCTCACGTTGTTACCAAATTCTGTTGCAAGTTGTGACCAAAAACCCCTTTCCAAAAAGTGACTTTTTAATGCAAAGAGTCCATGGTTCACAGTGTATGGGAGAGAGGGGGAGGATGGGTAGCATTTGATGAGATTACTTACAGTATTTCTGTCACACTAACCGTGAGTAAGCGAGTGATAGACGTGTACGTACGTGTGTATACACATCATCACCACCCACCGTAACTACTCATAGTAGAATTTTCGTGCTTAAAAAGAAAAGGAAATTTTTCAGAAAACACCCCGCGCCACCACAATCCCAATTCATTGGTCCACAACAACATCCTCTTGTCGAGCTGTCTGTGCGGAAAATCTGTAAATTGTTTGATGGACATTCAGTAGCTGCCTGCTACTGCTGATGCTGCTGCTGCCTCTGCTCTTTGATAGGCAGACACTAAAACGTTCCAGTATTACATGGAGTTCAGGCTTTTTTTGGACGGTTCTTTTTTCAACACAGAGATCCTCTCTGAATGACTGTTGAAAAGGACGAAATGGATGGATGGCTGGATGGGGAGAGGCCGGGTGGAATGAATGAGAGATGGACTACACCGAAGTGTAGGGAAATCCGGTGGGGTTCAACAGAAAACAGTTGCAAATGTGATAGTCCATTCAATTGCCATAAAAGCTTTCACATTAATAATTGATAGGAATGTAAGTGAATTGATTGATTCACCTCTCACCTTACCCGGTGTGTGAGCACTGAATAGCGATGGCAACGGCCAGTGGATGGGGCAGAGGCAGGAGCAGGAGCAGTGGCAGGAGAGGTGATTGCCAGACTGATAGGGTTTCTGCTTTGAGCTTGACTGTGCTTGCGTGTGAGAAGCGACATAAAACCAAAAGCAAAGGAGATGAATAGTTGAAATAGGGTTTCCTGAATTAGCATTCGAGAGTCTTCATAGTAACCAAGGGGGGTGGTTTGTCAGATGCCCACAATGCAGATTAACTTTAATGTTTACTTTAAAACAAACTGATTGCTGACATTACATACTAAGTTAATAAAAACCTCTCTAGGTAATCATTGGCATGACTTTAGACTTTTAGTGTATCTCTCTGTGCAGTTGGTTCAATCTACAGTACGTGCACTTGACGACATATAGTAGGTAGGTAATAGCGTTTGTTTGCTAAGCGTCCGGTAGTTCAGTTCAGCTAGAAGAAAGTAATTCATTTTGTATGTAAGCCTGGGCATTTCGGGCAAATAAAAGTTTCGACTTGTGGGAACAAAAGTTCTCGAGCGTTATAGAACATTCATGAGTGAGGGAGAGAGGACTTTTTTTTGTTTTTTTTTTTTGTTCTTGTTGGATTTCTTTTTTTCTTAGTATATTTGTTTTAAACATGCATGTGGAGGTTGCCTTGCGGTTGTTGGTGTTCCTTTTGTGTGTAGTTTTTGTGAATCCACTGTTGTTTCAGTCAGTTGTTCCATCCAATAGTTGGATGAACGCTGTTTTTGACTTTTCTTTCTCAATTTACTCACCAATAGGATTGCTGTCCAGATGGATATTTTTCGGTCCATAATTTTTATCTGCATGTTCGGAGAATCATGGTTTATTCTGTAAATAGACCAAAATTTTGTATACAGTGATGGATGAGTTTACTTTGTTGTATTGCAAGTTATAACAATATTTGAATGAAATATTTTAGCGAAATAGGATGCCGACGGTGGCTTTTGTATGGCCGCATCCTTTGGATTTAGATGCTTTAAAAAATAGTTGCTTTTTGATAAAGTAAGAGAATAATGTTTTTTGCCACAACCTCCTACCAAAGTGGCCTGAAACGAAAATAAAATTATTCGCATGAGCCTAACGGTCATTTCAATCAAGCGGATACACAAACTTGCACCAAGTATAGCTTCAAGATTGAGTTCAAAAAATAATTGACCAAAGAATGAATACCCTTAATAAAACACCGCAAGAGCCATAATTTCAATTATCTTAATAACATCAATCTGTAAGAGTACATAACTCCCTTGATCCTCAAAAGGGCAAATACAATTCATAACGAAATTAAAAACGTTCCTGCGCACACTTCAAGTAATGCATCACCCGCCAACCCAACATTAACCCTCGTTCACATAATTTTTAGCCCTGGGAGAGAATGGAGAGAATGACAACAACCAACGCCAACGTCAAAAGACAATATTTCTCAGCTCGGGCACCCTTCTCAACTATTAATTCCATAGTTCGTCGCAAACATTGTGCCATCTCTTCAGTATGGTGATGGGCGGGTGGTGGTGCCGCTGGTGGTGGTTGCCACTACATCAAGTGTTTACCTGGTCCTTGTCACAGACGTGTCGTTACACTAAGTCTCAGCTCGGTGTGTCTTCCCTCTTTTTCACTACTTGTTTCACTTTCCCTCATTACATTCGTTGATGTGATGTGGGTGTAGAAGGCCAATAGAGCGAACACCTACATCCACACAGGCTTATATTTAAATTTCAATAAATCAAAAAAGGACTGACTGCCAAGTGCCAAAGGCACAGCAAATGTTGGCTCTAGTCCGTAGGAGATTCTTAAATGCCTTCTTAGATAACAGTGTGAAATGTTAAACGCGCCTCATACACCCGAATCCAAAGACGAATGAAAACCAGTCATCCAGAGAGTGTACAACCATCCCAGCCACTCTGTTTGCCTGACATTGGTGAGGTTAAAAAAAAAAAAAAAAACAACAACAAAAACGAAGAAAACGAAAACCAGCAAAAACAAGAAGAAAAAAACGAGATTCCAAATCCCCTAGTAGTGCTTGCGACACGATGGAGACGTGGGAACGTGGAAATGTGAGGACGTGGAGGCGACAGCACAAGCTGGGAAAGGAATAGAAACTGTGCCATCAAAATTGTCAGGATAATATTTATTGTTGGCAAATATACTTGTGTAAAATATTTACCTTGGCTAATTGTGGAAATTAATTAATATCAAATGTGCTTACTTAAGTCGCCACCTCAGCCCTGGGTGTATCGTCGTCGTCTGCACCCTTCTGTGGAAGATGAAGAACCAATGTCGTTTCACTCTCTCTCTCTCACTCCGAGGGCAAACCCACAGTATCAGGTGCTCCTTGCTTAAGCTTGGAGCATGTATTTTTTTTTACTTTGCTTTTTTCTGTTGTTTTAGGGGTTGTAAGGAGTTTAGAAAGACATATGACAGATTTAAATCTTCAACTTTTCCACTTTTTCACAGCGCATTTGTTTGACAAGGCAACTTTGACACCGAAAAACAGACGGTAGAATGGATAAAGTGGCATTCACACATGCATGCTTGTCGGGGTAAATGAAAACAAATGAAATTTTTTGAACAAATAACTTTAATTTGTCACAGCTGCGAAGGTGCAGAAGACTGATGAAAACATTGCAAATACCCTACAATTTTTCAAAAAGAAAAATATAAAAAATTGTTATGAGTCTGTCCTTTATATTCACACCAAATGGCTTAGACAATGCCTGTGTTTGTACGGTTTTGTGGAATAAAACTGTTGATAGCTTCATTTAGTAGAAGTATGTATTTATCACAGAATGCATGTCTCCGGTAGAACAGCACTTAATCTGCGAAGACTGTGGCCCATTAAAAATCCTTAATGTATATATTTCTCCTCCCCTTAGCACCGTAACATCCGTAACAACTCCGCAGCCTACCCACCCAGGCTGATGTAGAAGAAGCAAAAAGGAAGTGGTCTTAGGCATGAAAACCCATTATAAGTGCCCTTGATTATGAATATGTTTCTGGTACCTAATCCTGCGTCATATAAAACTATATTACAGAAAAACAAATACCCCAAGATAAACCTTGGGGTAGCTTCCTTTCATTGACCCTGATGAAAGTGCAAACACGCACACAAGCACACCTCCTTACAACGCACAGTCGTTGACATATCCCATCCTGTCACTTCATTCATTCATTCTAACACCTACGAAACGGCTTAGAACTTCTCATAAAATCATAAGCTTGAAAGAAATGTGCAAGAAAATACCTTTGACCAGGGATACTTTCACTAATTAAGTACAACGCCCTCTACGGGCAAACCAGTAGCTTAGTAATTACTGCACGACCATGTTTTATGACAAAGTGTTGGCAAATTTGTTTGGCAACATTTCGATGAAAATACCGTCAATCAGAGCAGAGCTCTGCTGCAAACAAGACACCAGTATACGAATAGTTCGGTGTGGCAGGTAACGCTAGGATTAGTTCAGGCGGATATAAGATATTAATTCTCCCACCGTCACTGCCGCACGGACACGGACGCAACTAATGAAATGATCAAACAGATTTATGTAATTGGACTTTACTATCACGCACGCAAATCAACATTTCGATTTAATAGTTTCAATTATGAATTATGCGAGAAATAATGTATGTAGCAGTCAAGTTGGTAAGAGTGGAAGTCATTAAATCATGGTAGGTGACATTGTCGAGTAGCCGGTGCGGTGTTGTTTGTGCGTAATTTGTTCTGGCACCTATCGGGAACGGAAGCGTAACAACTGTACTGCAGTTTAACTCAATAGTCTGCACATTGCCAGCACCACGGATGACTGTGGTATTTCTCCCTTACGCGAGTCCTTATTGTGTGGACATCAAGCGAGGAAACTGCAAAAGAAAACGGAGTGTGGCCCGGGGACATATTTAAACGCTCGATATAGCTCTTTTGAAGGCGGCGCGGCACTCAGCTTGAATTCATTGTTTACGTTTAGATACATCTGTGTGCACACAAGTTTCTCATTTCAATGAAAGGATGACGCTCTAAATTCCACACACTTCACAGCGGGTCTAGACCAGATACGAATCACACCATTTTTTTAAGCGGTGAGTTTTGTTTAAACAAACGCACGGAACACGAGCACAGACTGCTCGAATGAGCGTGCAAGGACAATGCGGAAGCCTGGAAAAAAGCACATTTGTGGTGAAAAAAATGCCTAGAGTTTGCGGTTTGTGTTTGTATGAGGAAAGCGAGTATGTGTAAAATTGACATGATCAGAAATCAGACAACGCAATCAACATGTTTGTAACTCATTAAAATCTGATGTACAATGTCCACCTCCCATCAGGCACCATATCGGCCGTATTCAAAGAATACAATTACAATCCTATCAATCCGAAGAGCCCATAGAAAACGTTCCAGATTAGAGTTCTTTGAAATGCCGAAGTCGCCTGCAAAAAAATTGTACTGCCAAGACCTTATAATCAATGTGATTGCCGCTCAAAAACCAAATGCATTCAAACAACATTATAATCATAATGATAATAATAACAACAACGATGACGGTAGCAGGAACTTAGAGGGCAAAAAAACCTCAAGTGGAATATGCTATCTTGGCATTACCGAGGAAGGAATTATGAAGACGCTCAATGAGAGACCGGGGAAGGAGTATATTCCTATGGAAAGGAACAAAATTAGAGGACTATTAATGTTTGGATTTGTATGCAAATAAAATCCATTCCAATTGTAAAGGATTCAAAGGCGGAAGATTTTAATGATTTATTTAAGGTTGAATGTGGTAAAAAGAAAGCAAAAGAAAAAAATATTCTTCCCTACCTGCTACCTGCTGCCCACGATTCGCAAATTGAAGACGCGGCGAGGCAGTAGGAGCACCCATCCAATCAATCGCATTCAAATCGTTCATAAAATTCTAGAATTCGTCTTGTCTTAGACGTCCTTGGCGGTGTCCTATCGCATCATGAGATGGAGTGACTTAATTGTGACTTAATTCTCTTGCCGGAAAATGTTGGTGGGCGATTGGTGTTTAAATGGATATGCCTGAGGTCTTCTTAAGGGGTAGCAATTCAAGTTACATAATATCCCTGACTGAGAGAAAACACCTGAGCGCATCTTTCTCCCTTCATCTCTCTTCAGTGCAGATATTATCGGAGAAATATTAATGAGCGTCTGTTTGGTCAACTAGACGCTTTCTGGATGCTATATCTTATCCTGCAGGCAACCGAGAAGGAAGGCACGTTCCCAATACAATAACTCAAACGAATCGTGTCGTTGCTGAATGCATTTACAGATACGAAGATATAGATAGGTACATAAAACTCATCTGTGTATGTACGTGCTCGTGGAAATTGATGACAAATTGGTACATCGACGTTGACATAATTTAACAAGTTTAATGTTCTCTCCACCTTTTGAGATTCCGCAGTTTGATGTGTAGCTTGCGGCGGAAGAATGTGTCTCAACGAAACGATACTAAAATAAACTCCCACGGAAGGGTAAATCTTAAATTTTATTGCCGACATACTTCATCAGATTCAGATGAGCCTGTTAGTTGTGTCATTGTCATCGATTGACGCATACATATGTATGTGGTGGACAGTCCTTATATCATTTATCGAGCGTGAGTGAGAGTCTGATACCTCGTTTACCTATCGGATAAATGAAACATGAGTTTAGAGAGAAACAAATGATGATGGGGCGAATGCCAACTGGTGTGCTGCTGGTTCCTGCACAAATATGACAGAAGTGAACCGAAAAAGATGAGTGTCCTCAGCGGAGGCCTCGTGTGATATATGGGCTAAGTAAATTCCAAGTGAATGACAGATTGACAAATTGTTTTTTCATGATAAGTGTTTCTGGTAATGTGTACTGTGTCTCTATCTGTGTGTGTGTGTTGGTTGTGACTGTGTATAGCAGAGGTGTGGTTAGTAGATGTAGCTACTTTCTGGTGTTGGGTGAACCTGGAGTTGGAACCCAGTGTCTTCTTGAGTAATAGTAATTGGTTTTGTGTCATTCTGTCAAAAGAAATCGAGGAGAACGTTAAATAAGTTTCTTCGAAAGGGATCGACTTTGAAAACGAGGTCGAACGAGTAGAAAATGCCGGTCTTATCAATGTGATGGGATAATTTGATACGATACGTTGGTCAGACAAATTGTTTCGTGTGCCCGATATTTGATAAAAAAAAATTGTATCTGCCAGTTTTTTTTGAGATCATCAAGATCTTCGTGGGTCAACCACTAAAACCCCATCGTTTCGTCTCCTTGAATTGAATAAATTAGAAATTTGTCACAAGCTTTTATCAGGTTCAATCGATTTCCATCGAAAGTCTATCTTCAAAATGTTAGAATTGATTTCCTAGTGACACACGCTGGGTGCACATGCATGTGTATGTGCTCCATAAAAGAATCCAGCGACGTCTGTTCGAAAACTCGTAAAGGTTCAATCAAATTATTATTTTTTTTTTGCTTCCCATCGATAATGGCAACCTGTGGAATATCTTCAATAAACATTTTGGCATTCTATCTGCTCGTCGATCGACAGCAGACCCAAAAATATTTCCAATACATCTGACATTCATTCATAATTCCTTTCGCAACACATTTAATTAGATAAAATCAGCTATAACACTATGCGTGCCTCGTGGCACTAATCGATAACGTGTACTCCATAGAATAATCATTTCATTCCAAAGACAAAAAACTCTCAACTTCGTTCGAACATAACTTTTTCTGCTTTCATGCGTATGTTCTCATAAATTAATTGCACAAGACCAGTCACTAGTGGGACTATAACATGATTATAACCTCCACCTTATGGTTCTCTTTCTTTCCTCGACTCTATAGACCCCACACACTAAATTGCAACAGCACACACCGAGTGTGGCGTTCGTGGGGACAAGTGGACTTATCCTATTGTGATGTATTTATGATGAATTGGCTTAGGTTATGCTATGATATTACAGTAAATAGCATGAAAATTTGATGAATGAGGATTTTGCAGTTAAATCAATTAACGTGATTGGTTCCTCAAGCTATGCATGTCCATATTTCATTCATATCAAGTTACTTATAAGAATTCTTCCAACTTATAGATGATTTTCGATCGATTACTCCGTAGTTCACTTTGAGTCAAGCAATGACTGTGGGATGGAAGCCGACGAAAAAGATACTTTTCAATCAGCAAAATGTATTCTTTCTCACTCTCGTTTGATTATACCAATGTATTGTATATTTGCGGAGGCATTACGTTTTTTTCGCTTTAATTAGTCGCGGGGAGCTCAGTGGTGGGCGATTATTGCATTTCACCCCTTTGACTCATTGACTTTGATAATTCTATTTTCAATGTCGTTCTTGTGCATATAAGTTCCAGTGCAATTGTGAGAACCTTTTGATTTGGATAACCGAATGAATGGCTCCAAAGACACATTCGAGTTTATCATATTCTTTGAAAGATTTACAACAAAACCTGAATCAACCTACGCACGAACTGAGAATACGCTGATCAGCAAACTCCAAGAAACCATTTCACCTAAAGGCGGTACCCATGTATAATTAAAGAGAGTATAATGTGAATGCTGATTTAGTTGGATACGGAAATAACCTCCCACATCCTTTGGTCGTCGCAATCTCAAAGCGATAAGTTAAAATCGATAAATCAACATTTGATTAACTGCAAAACTAACCCTACACACACTGTCTGGCTCTCTAATTACTTGCATACACTAAAATGTGTGTCCAAACTGGGTTTCATCAAATGAACAATCGAAAGAAATTAAGAAATTCATTGAATGGACATGCTAATTACTGGTTAGCTCAAACACGGGCGTGTATAATTCAACACCACTCCTACACGTTGGTCGATTTTGTCGTGAAAAGCCGCTGCCACACTTCACGGTGACGAGAGGCAGAAGACAGTGGAAAAAAATGTTTTCACTGTGTCAGTAAGTTGTTACGCTTGCGGGCCAGCATTCCTTTTTGACAATCGTACGTAAGGTGATGGCATTTGGTACTGATTAGCCCTTGAAGTGTTTCATCAACATTTCAATCTTGATCAAATACCAGAGAGTGCGGTACAATGACAGCAACTGGAAGGAAAGGCTACACCTAAAGACATTATTAATTTGCCTAACCACGGCAGTCGCCGCCGCCGCCGCCGGCTTCACACTCCACTCCTTAACTGAGCGGACGAAACGACCAACTTTACCACCAGTTTAGACTTCATCATCATTCGCATTGTTCAAATATTGCTCTTCATTTTCGCCCAAAGTGTATCTCATGAATAAAGGTGTGCGTGTGTTAAAAAAGAGAGAGAAAAAGACGTTCGACTTCCAACATTCTCGACACCCCCTACCAGTCTTCCGGACTTCCGACGGCTCGTCGGTTGGGTCATATTAGGGGTGTGTAATTTGATTACACCGCTTGTTATCAATGCATGTAATTATTAAAATGAAAAATTATCCATTGAAGAGTAGAGGGAAGAACCCAATTAGCGAAAAAGTTTGAGCAAGATAGTGATGAAGTCAAAGTAAGTACCGCCAGTGCTAGGGAGCGGGGAGGGGGGAATAGACAAAAAATAACATTTTTCTCAGAAAATCACTTTAATGATTATTTGATGTTGAAGCTGTTGAGCTCTGTGATGTTCTATTAAGCTTATTCGATGACAGCCCTTAATTAACACTTGAACTTGACACGGCGACAATTTGAAAACTTGTGCTCTGATTTCCAACAATTATACGCATGAATAGATAAATCAACGAACCAAGAAACAATCCAGATACAGAGATACAGTCGATGCCAATTCTATAGGATCTTTGTTTGACGTATTAACCGGAGTCAGGGGAAAGTGTGGGATATTTTTCTGGTCAATGGGTTGAGTGATGAAGATTTTCTCAAAGAAAAGATGAAACAAACAGCTTTCTCTCTTTTGTAAATACAGAATAAACTATGACAAAGGGATGGGTGGCAAGTAAACTCTGGAATCAATCATGGGCGGAAAGCCGACGATAAAAGGGTACGCACCCTTTTTCTTTTGGTGGGATCTGGAGAAGTTTACGATTTTAATTTTTATACATCCCCATTGTGATTGGATTCTTTTTCTCAATATTTTTAATTGTCGTTGTTGGAACTCTGAGTTGAGGAAGAACCGCTGGGAAATTCCGTTCTCATTTGGGCTTGTCGGAAAAGAGTCAGTCGACAGAAGCCCATTTCGAGAACTAAACATTTCATAGTTCTTGGAATGAAATATGGAAAAGAAAACGTGAGGATACAGTAAATTGATGAATTTTAGCATGAACCATAATATTTATGTATCTCCATACGTACACAGCTCGTGTGGGAATAATTTCAAGCTCCCCCGCAACGCAAGAAGCACTGTGAGGTGTGAGTGTGAAAGCAGAAATTGTTTCATCCAAAAATAGTCCGGAAAAAGGCAAAGTCCTTGCCCACTCGCCAGCCCAAATATGATCAATTGATTTTTCTTTTTGTTCCTTCTTGTACTTCGCTTCAACGTCTTACGATTGATTGAGATTTATGAGAGCAGCTACTATTGTTCTTACTATTCAATACCTGTTAGCGGTGGGACGAGTATCCCCCGCCCGCATGTGCTAATTAATCACACCAATATTGTTAGTGTAAACGGTTGGAGATAAAGTGAATATAAATCCAAGATTAGCTTGTGGCACTCAGAGTATATTTGTTGTGGATACCTCAAGAACCAAAACCAGACTACTACGAGAATTGAATTTGTACACAAATTTAATTGAAAAACTTTATTCGGTAGTTCGGTAGAAGTTGAAAGTTCGCCTTTAGTTCCTGTCTTTCCTCCCATTCGAAAACAAATTAAAAGTTGTTAAGTTTACGTCCACTAACCCTTCTGCATGTGCCCGCAAAGTACTGCAGCAACAACTTGTGCAACTAAGATCAGATCGATGCTGTGACGAAGAGGACGAAACTGTGCAGGTTCATTGGATTAACAATAAAAATTTGCTTTATTTGGTTTACGATTGGAAAAAAAATAAATCTTGAAATCCATGAATCTTGTCGAAATGACAACCAGGAAATGTATCCGACATTAAACCGTAGGCTCAATGGACGCTCTGGTTGACAAAAACCACACTAAATATCTACGGAGCAGACAGAAACCGATTCACCCGCTGCTTCTCCCGCACTGCATGTCTGTTGGATGGGATGCAGTATTCGTATGTAGATGATAAAGTTTATCTCCTTAGAGTGTAAACATGACCGGAAACTTTTGTCATGGCCCTAGAATTGAGAGTCGGTGTGTATATTTGGTTTCGAATAGATATTATGTGTGTCCTGTATCCTGTCTGAATGTCTGCCTGCTTGCTGGAAAATGTACACACTTGAGCTTAGTCCTCATGCCATATTGACACAAAAATGTCACACAATGCATCTGTGGAATAGCTCAGTAAATTACATTGGTTTTATTCTATTTCTTTTTTTCTAATACATCGGTATGGTGTGTGTACATGGGAGCACATCCTTCTACAGAATGTATTGCTCTTTTAAGTGATTCCTTTTTGATCACATCGAAGAATTCGTTCTAAACTGATCATGATCATGAGACTGCCCCTAGACATCATGGTCACCTGGAAAGAAGATTAATTTTTAGAAGGCTTTCCCGAACCCAATGCCACACTAATCTCCCATGTAAATGCGGCAAATTCATACCTTGTAATTGCACTGGTACAATCATGTTTAAGAACTTTGAAAGAGAACCTCCAATGTACCCCCATCACTTCATACAAATTGACGAGCGACTGTGAATTAAAATTCATATCTCATAGCAAAGGAAAAAAAGCGGACCTTTACGTTTGAAAGGATATACCTTTTCTTTTGAGAATAACCGTTGTGATTATTGCTACAAAGCCAACAATATGCAGTAAACAATAATTTGAGAAAATGAAAATTGCTTACAAAAAAGAACAGACAGGCGGCAGAGTCTCGGCTGGAGTCTCACACCGTTTGGTGATAATGAACAACAATTTATTCAGCCTTTATGTGTACATGTACACAAATGTACGTCTATGCATAAACGTATTCCTCTGCTCCACGCTTTCTGGTGGTTGTACTCTGTCTGGAAAGGTGCACTCAATCCTTTCACATGCCAAGACTCAAGAACCAGGATTCCGGATATTCATAAAGTGAGTTGTGTGACATTTTACCAGACAGAGTTCATTTGCCGCGCCGTTCAACCAGCAGCACACCCTTTGAGGATGCGACTGATGTGGTTTAAGTACCCTATAGCAATGTGACAATGTGACTGTGACAGTGAGTGTGGAGTGTCAGGCATTCTGACATCTTTTTTAAAAAGAGATTCTCAAGGAAAGAAAAAGCGTTGCTTGACAAATAATGAAGATGTTGGCTTCGCTTAAGTACCTTGAGTTCCAGGTGAATGGTTTGGGGACGAAAAGTTTGTCTGAGTTTAAAATTAGATTATTTCGTAAAACTTACTGTATCATCGACTTGAAAATGTATTTGTATCCATATACCACGAGATTCGATAATCCTTGTAGTCGACTTCTCGTACCGTATGTGCTGTTTGAGGATATGGTGATTGGTGTGGTTTCTGTTTTCTAAATCACTAACCCTATAGACTGCTTTGCTCAGCTCACTTTTTTACTAATATTATTATTATCTGCATGCAAATACAATTTTTCGCGAACCCACAAATAGCACTAAAACAAGAACTTTAGCAGCACTTGGCTATACGTCGGTAGCCAGTGGACGCAAAGAATTGTTCATGAAAACAATTGCCAAAGGAACAACAGGAATGTAGAAACCAAAGGATAAGACGAGAGCAATATAATTTGATAGTGGACGAAAAGAAAAAAAAATAATAAAAATCGCGACACACAGGCGTCACACTTATAGAGTGTTTTTTCCCAAACAATTTTCGTTTAAGTTTCAAGTCACGTTCCACTGAAAGGGCTTAAATAAAAAGGGGGTGATTAGAACTATCAATTTATGCCCACAAGAACCCCCGTCTGAGTTTATTTTTTATTTCAAGACGCACAAATTAAACGCGGTGCAATAAAATTCTTGACAATATTTAAATAATTATTTTAACGAGACAGTGATTTTTTTTAACTGTTACAAAATCCCAACCGATAGCATCGTACAAACGAACACACTACTTCGCGTAAAAGTCACTTTAACACTGCCGTGCAACCCTCACGCACTTTAGGGCTCCAACTTCGTGATACACTGTCATCAGCATCAACAATATTTGCGCGATTCGACTCAAGTCCAATCAGTTTGATGGTGGTCGGTGAAGTGGTGGATTTTCCCGTCTGACTTTCTGTGCTCTGTGCCGACTGCCGACAAAGAAATTCACCACGTGCACGATTTTCTTTCGAGAAACTGCTATTTGCCGACGGCTACCAACGATCCAACAACCGTAGCTCGCTTGTCTTCTAACGAACTCTCCGATGGAGAATGAACTTGAATGGATCCACCATATGAACGGATTCCTGTTAATTAGCCAGCAAGGGTATTTCGAGTGAGAATCCAGTGCGCAACTCACCAATGTTGCCAGCCGGTGTTGGCAACATGCTGCATGGTGCGTACGATTTGCAGCAGCAGCATACGTTCCTCTTCTTCGGCGTTTGAGTGGTATAGTATGCAGCACCATTGCCCTCACTCAATCCTGACCTCACTCACCTTTATTGCATTCATGTGTATATACATGGAGACTGCGTGCGTTTGAAGTGGAATGTAGAATGTTGAGTGGAATCGGTGATTGTGATGAGCTTGTTGAGGTTTCCGAATGCAAGGCAAATGATTGTTGGTGTTTCTTGGCGTCGGGCCATCTCCACCATCTAGGACTATGCCGTTTAAGCGGATAATAGACTTATCTGTTCTTCGAACCGCCGCCGTGATTGTTGTCTTTTTAATTTTTGTTTGTTTCAAAACCTAAGCAGATTAAAAATGCATGGACTGGTAGGCAAACACAGGAGTGGTCAATTTGTTTATCAGCTAAGAGGATGCTGCTTGCATCCAGTTGGGTGGCATTTCATAAATGCATGTGTATGTATGCATATGGATCCAACTGCTGCCCCATGCACACCAGATTCCGGTCTCTGCGAACGATAACAATAGTCTGGAAACCCATAAATATCACAGACTGAAGTAATAATTCCGTTTGATACTCCGAAAGGGAACAAGTTCCTCATACATTTATGTATGCAACCTGGGCAGGAATATGCGCTTTCGATTATCAAAGAATTCAATAAACCACTTTAAAGATTTTTCACCGTATGGTTTATTGTAAAACCACACCGCCGCGCCGTCTGATGATAGTTCTTTAGCATAATTGGAGCCTGGTTATATGTAATTTCATCGGACTCTTGTTATTAATTTTAATTAAAGTATACCTAAAGCCGAGCTCGTGTTATGATGGATCACTTGCTCCTCCGGAAAGGGAGCCGCTTGAACTACCTACAATTAAATATTAATTCAACGGGCAGTGTATACCTATAATTAAGCGTTAATCTGTTGTATACGCTACATGCTCTTCCACTCCAATGGATACAGACTGCAGATTGCTTAACAAGCCCTTCTCCCAGTGGATGCAAACTCAAATAAATCACATGCGATGTGGATGAAACCCGGATCGAACTGCAAGAGTCTAATATCCCTGTCACCTCCTCAATACGTAATTGAAAATCAAAATCCCCTCTTATTTCGTCACAGAGAGTTGCACTCTTGAAGGACTGCATGGACATAAAGAATTTGTTTGATCCATCCACACAGACACTGCGTACCAAAAGCAAATTTACCAAATTCAGTCGGGAGTGCCCCCAGTCAGGAGTGCATCACAGAATGCACACAGTCAACTTTAGAAGTTTGTTGTTTCAGAATTTGGTCATAAACGCTCCGGCCAGATGGCTTGTTGGCAGTCGGTTCGTTAAACGGACCGGATGACTGGTCAGTGGTCGGTCCGGTTTTGGAATAAACCAAACTGCTCCCATCTCACAATTTGATTTATTGCTTTATCTCCAATGATACTTTGCACTTCAACAAAGCCATGGCATCTCCTGGGAGGTAGCATTACGTCGTGCATAAAATTTGCAAACCCATGGGAAACAGAAAGTTTTCCACATCCTGTTCGAGTGTGGGGCACTCCGTCTTCTTCCCTATAGCAATCAGATTAATGAGAACTTCGCTTATTGAATGAATTCGACTATTAACGCAAATAACCCATAATAAAACGCTGTAAACTGTTGGCATACAATGCCAGCTCCAACCTCTATCGTCGTGCCCACATGTCAAAAAGGTCAAGCTCCATCAATGGAATCAGTGGAATCCTATCCGCTCGCAGAAAATCGTGAATCTTAATCTACGAGTGTAAGGGGATTGGTTACCATTGTTGAGGCAAGTTGCCACGCAATCACGATCATCATCATTTACATGAGTGGTCGTCATTGCCCGTTGCTGCTGTTGTGCAATATCTGCTACATGAACGTCGGTTAATGATGGGTTTTGACACATCCCACCTCATCTCAAAGTTCACTTTCTGTGAGAGGCACTTCAAAAATTGAACAACAATAAAAAAAAGGAGGCCTTACCTCTGAACTAAAGATTCCGGAACAATCAGTTATCTTAACCCATTTCTCGGTTAACAAAATAAACGACAAGGGTAGTATGGGGATAAGTTGGTCTTTTTTTTGCCTTGTGTTGATCGTATGTCAGAAGGGGTCCCTCTCCCTTTGACCTGTCATAACAGGGCTAGTTTTTGTTGTCTTTCTTGTATGCTCCTCGATTGAAATACCAAATCCGAGCAGATTGAAAGTGTGCGAGTATGTGTTCGAAATGTTCGCTCAATAAGTACCTACATAGAGAGACAAGAGTGCATAGAGTGAAATCAATTCAAAATAAAACAAAAGGGGTTTTCACTTTATTATGTTACCGATAAAGGTTGCGGCGGAAGGGGAAGTGTTGCAAACCCAAAGAGAAAAAAGAAAACCACAGAAAACAAAAAAAAAGGACGGAATTGAGTTTGAAACAAGAAGGACAAAGTGAGAGGAACATGCAGTCGGAACAATGACAGTAAATTTAAGAGGAAAACTTTTTATACGTCGTTCTTTTTGTCTTGCCTCCAAAATCACTGAATAGAGGTGGGCATCACGGTAGCCTAGATTTTCACGCATTCTTGACATGAGTGAACTCTTTTGATCTTGCCAATATTGAAGTTAATCTTAAGGCGGGATTTAAAGTGAAAATTTGCTTTTATTCCAATCTAATCTTGGGCAATAGGGAATTCAGTGCGAAGCGATTTTTGAATTTCCCTCCCTTTATTCATGTTCGATCCAATTAGATATACGAACGTACATATGTATATACACTCTCGAGCATACGCCATCCAGGAGAGGGACAAACTATCGACACGACAATTTCTATGTTATCGATAAAGAATTAATCAACTCAATAAAGGCATATGAAAATACGTACAATGCCCATACAAACAAAAATACGTAGGCTTCCCCAATGTACGTTAAAGTTCATGTTTACAGCTTTTATATGATAAAAAATTCTCACGTCCTGACGTGAGTGCTACCATGTCGATAATCACATGTTTACGAGGCAAAACTTTCGAAACCAACCCTATTGTTACCACATTTGTGAATTCGAGGACATATGTACGTTTGTCAAATTGACAGAACTATTCATAGCAACAACTGTATACCGTTTCCATTAAATCCAATAATCCCCACACTTGGTTTTTGTCGAGCACTTTGTAATATAGGAAATTTTTTTAATGAAATCATATGGATTGCTTTGCATACGCCACACAAACCCCGGCACCGCGCCATTTAATGACTTCATTTTGGTGCCTTTCTAAACAAAAAATCACCATTTCTTGGTCGTGAACGTGTACATTGTTGAAGGTAACGCCAAACAAATTAACTAGCATAAAATATGTGATCCTTACGCGTTAAAAGAAATTCACTTTTCAATTTGCATAATATAACCCAACAACATACGCACCAACAACAGCAAATGCCTTACTCCCTCATAACACTTATATAAAATTCACACCTCGATTACCTCAGTGACATATTTAACTAATGCAGAGATGAGGCTAGAGTGTAAGGATGGAGGAAGAAAAAAAAATACACGCACAACCGTTCTTCTTGGCGTTTTTTTTTTTTTGTTATTTTTGAAGGAATCCCTGTTGTTGATGTCTCCCATTCTGCTTGTTGCTAAGGCAGTGGAGCGGGTTTCAGGTGGATCGTTTTCAAATCCAAAATTGAGTTAAATTTCCCACCTAATATCAATAAAAATTTTAAATTTATAAAGCGTTGGTGGCGCCGGCTATGATACGTTTACGAGGGGAGAGGGGTTATGATAGAAGTGAGAGGAAAGCGGCTAACGCAAAGGTTGTGGCAGCATGCCCGCCAGTGTAGTAGCGTCTTTCTCAGGAGGACTGTTTTCATGGGCTCGTGCATCGTAAAAGAATATCATAATCATCTCGTAATATTTTATGACACATGTAATTTCACAAGCGTTGCGTGTATGTTGCTTCTTTCTTATGAAAGCCGACTCTTCCATACCTCCGTGCCGTCGTCTGCGCAAAATTCGAGTAGATGGTACTGTACTGGCAAAAGCCTACAAGGACCAGCCAAGATATGTGTTCGTTTTTCTTTATTTTATTTATTTATTTTTCTCGTATGTCAAAGCGCAACGCAATCAGTCATAATCATACTCATCATCATCAAGTTCATCATGTGAAACCTTGTAGGTGAAGGAGACGAAATTATGATTGCATACGAGACATAGGCTATAGGCACGGGTTTTTTCTTTTGCATGTCGCAAGAAGACACGACATCGCCCATTGCTTGTCATCGTTTCTATCAACAGCAAAAACGGCATAAGGACCAGAGGATCTTGCAAATTTTCTTTAACGGGCATACATCGCATAACTCTTTCGTTACGACAACCGACAACGACGTCTAGTTAGCTTAGAGCCATCAAGAAATGGCAAATATTTGAGGAAATTATTAAATTTTCTCTCTCAAGTTGGTATAACAAACATATAAACGGTTTTAAAAGAGATACACATTGCTCTCAGTCCTTGCTGATGCTGCTGTTGCCGGTATCGTCGTCGTCGTCGTTGTTGGTGCTGGCGCTGGCGCCTGGTTTTCTGGTCTGGGTCCTTGATGCGAAGCCAATGGTTTGGTTTATACGGATTCACAAGTTTATCCACAGCATAAAGGGTTAACTCTCCATTGAGGAAAGTAGCTGTGGTAATTGGGTGTTCCTGAACAATGAGTCCCAAAATTTGACAAACTTTGTGTGAAATGCTATTCCCGAATAACAATTGAACTTTCTTTTGAAGTTACCCGATCCGTGGAGTTTATGAAATGCCATTTTAACACTCCAATTTATGGGGGGCACTTTTCAACTTCAACTGTAGCGTCAAATTTGCAACAGTTTGCAATTATTCACTAGCGCTATTGACAACCAATCGACCAGCAATTCGCGGGCTTTCTTTTTTTTTTTTTTGTCTGATTTGGAAGTGTTAAACCGCTTATTCTCAACCACTCACTGTCGAAGCCCAAGGTTCCTCTGGTTTGTATAACGTCCATAGGAGATAAATTCCCCACCAGACCGCAATAAATATGGGTGCCTTCCTTGATGCAGTCCGAATGCATTAATATCGGACCGCCACAACCATTTCGCCAGCAGATATAAATGCAGCAACACCACTTCATAAAAGTACACCACAGGAGCAGCAGGCAACTGTGTTCGGCAGATGTGTGTTCTTATTGCAGTTTTTGCGCTCTTTGCCACCCTCTGCCCGCTAGCGTTCATTTTTTGCTAGTCCAGTTGCTCTATTAGTCAATTAAACGGCTTTGAACCTGGTGAATTTCTCGCTAGCCCACCCTTGAACGTATTAGACGAATACGACTGTCGGAAGAGGCTGCCGGGTCTCGACCCTGATTCCTTCCGAATCTAGCCCCGTTTTAAATACAATAATTGAATGCACGAACTATCTCAATATTTCATAAAGGGATGTGTGGAAGTAGTCAAAGCGAGGGTGAGTTGAGAAGGTGGAATACCAGCGGCTGATGTACGAAAACTGAATTCACATTCATAAGGCTATTAGACGGACGAGGGTATGTACGATGGGCGAACGCATGGACACGAGATGATAGCGAAATGCGCTTAGCAGGACCTATCAAGCATTGTTGTGGGCTTTCCCGGGAGTACATAAGTTTGATGCCTTTTGTTTTCAAGCCCCCACGATGCAACTAGCACATTACTCCTTTTCCATAGTACTTCGTTGTTTCGTTTATTTGCCGGCCCAGCGCATTTTCAAGCATGCTGGCGAACCGATAAAAACGAGGCTTTCATTAGATGTGGGTGGCTGCTGTAGGGGACGACTTTTTGCTGCTGCGGATCCCGCTTCTGCTCATGCTACTAGCTGCTGGCTCCCTTTTTCAGTTGCACACCGAATCGTAATTGATTGTTTCGCCACATACACACAGTGTGTAAATTGGGACCCGGCTGGCTATGTAGTTGGCTGGATAGTATAAGGGGGTTAGACGTGGCACCGACATTGCGGCCCGAGAGATGTATTATAGGACGACACACTGGAAATGTTAAAAAGCTTGACCTAGTTTTGTGGAAATTATTCTACGTCTTCTTCACTTTGGTGGGGATATGCTCTGTTTTTCGTTTGGTGAGATGACTTTTAGTGGTTGTAGATGCGTAGGTTATTACTTTGGTTTTGTTGAGACTTAGGTTTTAAGTGCAACTGTGTTAGATGAAAATGTTCAGATTCCTTTTGAAAGTCCGCAAGTGAGCGCATAAAATGGAACTTCGAATTTCCATATAATACATCACTCAAAATGTAAACTACTTGATATCTGGAACGGTGTCTGTAACGTGCAAACAAGGCCATAAACGTGACACCAGACGGACGGAGGTGTTCCTTGAACTCGATCCCAATCACAGGCTTCTGAGAATCCGAGTGACAGGAGATCAGTGAGGTGTAACAGGCAATCAATCGGAAGCCGAACAGAACACGTCGTCCTCCAACTCAGTCGTGTTACAATAAATAAAGATGTTCCATCAACCACCTCAACTGGGGTAATTTGAAATTAATGTCAACGCACTCAGACTGATGAAACATGAATACTCATGTCAGACATTCCTTCTACAAAGTAATGACACAATTCTCGAAAATCTGTTCAAAGTTCAGCACTACAACAGCCTGCCCAATGCTGTCCATGTTAGCTGCTGCTGTTACAATCTTTTATTGGTTTTCATAGATCTCCACAGGCTCGATATTACCGTGTTCCCATGTTCACCTAGTGATGAATGCCATCATTATCCAATACTGTTCTCATTTGAATGAAACTGAATACCACCACCCGGCCCCCTGATTAATGATCCCTAAACAATGATCTTTCAACGCCTTTACATACACGTATTCCCAGATGTCATCAATTTCGAACTAGAACCGAAGGGAACCAACATAAAATCAGAACGAGCAATCGGATTTTAAATGTTTTATGGATAACCTCGTTCTGTGTAGTCCTCATCTATTCATCACTTCTATTGGAAAATACGTACACAATACAAACACCATCAATGTCTGCGTCGACGTCATTATTTGGAAGAAGACCCCTTTTGATAGCATCAGCACTTGAAACATTGGCCGGTGACAAATTTTGATAGCTTCTCAAAAATGCCACCGATTCGGCACTTTTATTGTGGTTAAGATGCAAGTCATAAATATCAATTTACACTAACAATGGCGGTCTAGCAGTGCGTAGTCAGTCAGCACAAAAAAAAAAAAAAAAAAAAAAAACCCACGGATGGAGTGGAGGTGGAGAAAGAGAAAGAAAAGCCTGGTACCATTTTTTGAAAGAAAATCCAAAGCATCCAAATCTTAATTCTGACTCTTTGATTGTGTTTAAATGTGTGCTTGGCGAAGGGGGACAATACCACAGCGGCATACACAGACAACAAAGCACGACATCATTGTTACTAATAATCCACAAAAGAAAAACCAAATCCATTGGTTGTTCCCTGTTCCCCGGCTCACAGGGACAAACGAAAGGAAGGAGAATCAGGAGAAGCTCCACCAAATCCAAATCCTCAATATGAAATCCTGATAAATTACAAATACTTGTTAGAAAATGTTTGTAACAAATGTTATCCCACGATGTTGTGTGCCGTGGTTCGGTTGTGTACAAAGGACAGGAAAAAGTCAACGCGTTAACAGGCGATGGGATTTCATTAAGGGGGTATGATCAAAATCCCATACCCCATACCCCATAGCCCGAATTACACACAGACAGTTACAGAATACGGAATACGAAAAATTCGAAAGGGATTTCCGTCAGAGATTTATGAACACTACACACACAACAGTTGAGCCAATTCTCTCCTCCACGTCCTCCAATCTCCAAACAGAAGGGAAATTAATGCTCTTTGAAGAAGGTTTTTCGGTTTTCAACGAACGCGTTAGCGGTTTGCCTTTTGATATAAATATCAGTCAGCAATATAGGCTGAGGCAACAGCAAATGGTGAAATGGTGAAATGGTGTAAGGCACCACCGCACAGCTAAACTCAAACAGACAAACAGCCGTATCGCCAAAACATCAATATTTACAATTATGGCTTCCATTTTTTTTTGTCGATTGTAATGGCAAAATCACCCAGTTTCTCTCTCTCTTTCTCTCACTGCCTAATCCCCAAGCGGAGACGCATTTTAGGAGGTATCTGTCGTGTCTCCTCATCTGTACACGGCTTGTAGTACTCGCACCACTACGACTATTTGCTATTATTTGCCAAGGACCGAAAAACCGATCCAATTATTTCATAATCCGTTTGAAGCATTTTCGGATTTACAAGCAATGAAATTGGGAATGTCGCAAGAGTTGTCTTTTGCCAGAGTGTGCGTTCGGACGATGGGTGACACTGCTGTGCGGCAACTTTCAATCTGCGCGGTATTAAACCAAAATTCATGTGATGGCCTAGGAGGTGGTATTTTTCAAGAAATATCCTTATCTCTATCAACGATTTATCTCTGTATAGAATGTAATTCATACGTAAGAGTGTATGTGGTTTGTTGTGAGTGTTCATTGTGATGACCACAAGTCTGTGTGCTAATGGCAAGAAAATTAAGTCACATTCTATATCTGCACGTGTGGGTTTGTGTGTGAATGAGGATATCTTGCAATCGAAGATAGTTTCACCATAAACCAACATAACCAAACAGGCACATAACACATTCTGCCATTATGAACCACAAAGCTGAGCTGTTGAAACCACAGAACATCCTGATCCATTGAAGCCAACCAACAAACCGATACTCCAATCTTTAAGCAATAGAAGTACATACCTGTAACCTGTTTGTGTGTCCTGGCCTTCATCCGTTATTTTTTTTTCTTCCTATTTTCTATTATTCATAGCTTATCTTCACTGGTAAATCAAGTGACAGCTTTCACACCAACTGCTGGTTGCTTGTGAGTATACTTTTGTACATGCTGTGGTTAGGTATTTGAATGCGTCGGGGGTGGCACAGGACAGGGCAACGACGACGACAAGTGTATTAAGATCTATATCGTATCTGTATCGTCATCACTCGCACATGAAGACTTTAACAAGATTTGAACACGTTTTATCGTGATAGTTTGCTTCCAAAAAGAGGTAATTCGAATTTAATTATGGTCTAGTTTCTAAGTGATTTCTATGGAAGGTCATTGATATTAAAGCATATCCGATTCGTTGGGTGTTGTAATCAGTTCATATTGATTGTAGTCAGGATGTGGCGCATGTGTGTAGAATGTTTTGAAACTTAAAGTTGTATAAATCGAGGTACATTGACCAACCCACTCGAACACGGACACAGATCGATCTCTTACAGTCTGGAAACAAACATCATACTCCTTGAGTTAACCCAAATAATCGGCGTGTGCACATCCACTAAAATTGCCCTAAAGCGATTATAATTCATTTAATCTGTTTCGACCACTATCACATATCGTGTATTGGTGGGGAGGATAGAGAGAGAGAGAGAACAAAAAAAAAAAAAATCCCACCAGATGAACTGACCACTGGATGAAGTTCATGTTATTGCGTAAAACAATAATACCACAATAATTTTCTGGTTCAGCACCCAATGCGATATGTGTATCAACCATCTACCACCTACCACTTACTATGCATGGGGTATGCAAACATCCATAAGCACATACCAATGTACAGCATACACTTTGGAGGGTCTTGCGTCGGATGGATCTGTTTACCCAAAAGGGCATGAAATTGAATTTTTAGCCTCAGTATCGTGTAGTTGTTGGACCTATACACCGGACAACTCAGTCCACAATATTCGTAACCTACCGTAAGTGAGTGAACACGAGGAGCGGCCACCAAAATCCAAATTGTTTTGTTACTGTTATTGTACTCCCCGCTGATAGTGTAATCCTCTTAAACAGTTTTATTTGGTATTTTTCGTTTTTTTTTATTAACGTTCGTATTAATTCTAGAATTGAATTAACAAAACTCGTTAGTACAACAACGGCCGGCAACGGCAATATGCAACTCATATTGGGCCGAAGCTGCAGCAATCCAACATCTTTTATTCGGCCGAATTCGATGCATGGGCTCGACAGGGCCGCTTCGTAGTCTGGCCAACACATATGATTGTAGTGTTGTTCATATGTACGTACGCCATGTACGCAAGAGAGTATGATCCGCGAGTGGGTGTCAGGAGCAGGAGAGGGCAGAAAAAGTGCACTCGTGAGGAAGAACAATGCGCTATAATTATGATCGAACATAGTTTACGTTCGCGTTTTGGCTCAACCGTTGAATGGTAATAGCATTACGTGTGAAATTAAGTGGTAAATGAGAAATTATCGCAGTGTAGTGCTTAAAATTGGCGCGTTTATCGTATAATATGCGCTAAATTATGAATGTTGGGAATGGATTGAAATTTTACGCTAACTCTATTTGGTTTACTATGCGGAGTAACTCGCAATGTCATGAATCAGATAATGTCTTCTAGGGAGTCTCTTTGGGGAAATGTGTAAATAAATACCCACTCAGTTTCTTAACACAAATATGACATATACAAAGCTCAAGACACGACAAAGGTCATCATTTAATATGCGGTTCATTAATTTCAAAGTCATCGTGTTTGCCTCCAGATGACAGGCTGTGTAGTCTATTCAAATGTCGCAAGGTCTCTTAAAGGACTCAACAACACATAAGCTCTAGAAACACGTTGGCCTACCATTATACAATTCTCTGCTCGACTACCTTTCCTTTTTTTCCCCTCCTTTTTTACTCTGTAAAGCAGTTCAAGAGAACGTGACTGGAATCCCAGCTAAACAAGGCGAAGATAATTTCAATAATGTGGACACATTTCCGTTGTTTCTGAAAAGGCGATTGCCATTCTCCGTTCTACACCCATTTCACTCTGACCATGTTTAACTTCGACAAACGACCTGACAAATTGATAGACCTTAATGATTATAGGCTGGTGGAGTAGCATTAATACCATGGTATTTAAACTGTTTAATTATGTGGCAAACTTCAGCTCCCCAAGAACATTCGGCTATTGATTTCCACATTTAGTGTCATTATTAGTGTGGGGGGTCCAAACTCCCAAGGACAAGATGGTGAAAATGATTTCGTACGCAAGCAAAGAGCAATCGGATAATAATGCAACCCATTGATGGGTCCTCTTCCTCGACCAAGTGAAATTTTTTCATTCCAATTCATAACCACACACGTATGTATGATGTACTTGAATACACATATTTGAAGTGGATAACACTGCGAGCAGATGCTTAATGCAAGTGACACATGTTTAATTCGACCGTATTGTTAGTCAGTCACTGTTGATCTTCAAATCTGTTTGCATAATTAGTCGGACTTATACATATCGTGGATGGTTTTAAGTTGAAATTTGATTTTAATTTAAAGCATGCATGTTTTATGATTGTTCCCATAGACGCGATGGTCCTGCGAGGACGAAATGTCAGAAACTGGTGTTCACGCACAATGCTCTGCCTGCCTGCCGGTGGTGGCACTGATGCTGGTGCTGACGATAGACATGCATGCACATTTTAAAATGCCAAATGCATCCCTCTGCATACCGTTTTCCATACAGTAAGCAGGTACACAGTCCTGCAAGCACACTACCATTAGTAGTAGCCGAGAGCTCTCGGCTGGAAGGATATGCTGACAAATTAAGCCTATTACCGTTTTGTCGCAGATTGCGCCCATTGAGGCATAGCAATCATTTTATACGCTCTTGTGGAGGTTACGAAATTTCCCATGACATTGGGACATGACTTGTCGAACATTTCAGCATTGTTTTCAACCCACACAGTCCTGGGGGAACAGTTTCTTCGGCTTCTGTCGCCCAAGTGGATACCAATTAGTAGGTACATCTCTCTCTGTCTCTGAATGCCCAGAAGTGTCTAATATGTGGCAATGTGTTGCAGGGACCTTTACTGGAATTGGGAATTGTAATCACTTCTGCACTACTAACCTTTGATGCAAATGCCCTCTCTCTCTTGATGTGACCCTTAGCGTTTTGATTTTAGTGGCTTCAGCAAGATTATGTAATGGAATCCTCTCATGGAACATTCCATCACCTCTTCGTTTGGCCAGACCCAGAAGGAGGAGACAACCCGAAAAGGAAGAAGAAGGGAATTCAATAAAAATCGCGTTTAATGGCAAATTGAGTAACTAATACAGCGAATAACCGCGAACGCGACGTTAACTGGCTCAGAGCCTGAACTACCGTACACCTTGAAGAGAAATTTTGTCTTACTCCAAAATGCTTTTAAGCAATATCTTCAATCTGGGGAGCTTCCTGTGTGCGTTCAACGTGCGGAATACTCTCTAGTCTCTCTCTCTCTCAAAAGCCAACTAAAATGGGCTCCTGGGTTAAGTGGATAATGTGCGGTTTGATAAAGAATTAATACGTGATAAGTGAAGCGAAGCGTAGTGGGTGGTGAAGCTGTGCGAATTGGATGTTAAGTGCAAGCAAGTGGATGATGGTGCGTTGTAGGCTATATGCAGAATTCTCTGCTGTGGTTTTCCTATATATTCAATAACTGATGCTTGCTTGTTTTTGGCAGTTGGTACGTTTGGACTTTATGGTGGGGGTGTGAGTGTGGATGAATTATTTTATTGAGGAAGTGCAAAATAGTTTCAATTTGGAATTCATAGAATATTCATGTTCTTGCTTTCTCGAAAATCTTGAGAATTATCCGGTCAAAAATTAAAACCCATCTTACTTAACAATTACAAAACAATCAACGAATGCATTGAAATTTGTTTGTATATCCGTATACCCTTAGAGGAACGGAGAATTCATTGATTGCCATACTTTACCATTTATAACTTGCTATGTGTGTGTATGTGTCAACTATAATGTCAATATTATTCCGCCTATTTCAGCTTGAGTTCCTGTTCTACTCACTATTGTTTGCCTATGGGTACACTACATTGTGTTCAATAAAATTCTCTTCCTATTTTTTAAGACTTCGTGTGTTTTTTTTTGTTTTTTGTTTTGTTTTCTTCTGTTGGAAACATCGACAAACGACAAGTGCTTCCCCCCACTTCATGGTACACATTATTTGTATGTCCTTGGAGTTTTGAACAGGCCACTAGAAGGAACGGAGAGCAGAACTGAATATATGAAGGCAAAAGGAATTTAAAAGACAAGTGAAAAACCAAAAGAGAAATCAATAAAAGAATATTCGCTTGACGCCATTGTTATTATGCGGTTGTCTCGGTGTTGCCAAAATGTCTGGGACTCATTGATGGGGAAGAAGCTACACAACTAACAAACATAAGCGCTTAGCTTTGCTTTTTAGGCGACAGCGTTGGCGACTATCGGCACGATGACGACGATGACGACGACGGCGATAAAGTTCGAATGCCTCACATCATTTGCCTCGAGGTCAAATGCGAAAAATCTGCCCACAGGAACAAACACAGACAATATGGGGGAGCAAGGCCCAGCCTTATTTCCGAAACTAAAATATCCTCCCATTGAGGTTAAAATACATAGATGTGTATGTTATTATGTCTTTAGCATTCAGAATCGCGTTAAATTGAGCAGATGACTGTGATTAAGGATCTGTTTATGTGTCGTCTTGAAATCACTTTAAGGCTTGTCGTAAACATCGTTTGAACATGTCTACGTTTTAATTAACTCATCTTAAGGCAATGTTGTTAATCGAATCAAAATAGTTACCAATCCCCGGCAGAAAATTCAGGGGTAATTTCCCGATGGTCCTTGCGATATACACATTCTATCACAACGCGTAGTATGTGTATGGATGTGTTAGCATATTACGTCCAGTTTTTTTTTTTAATAAATTCTGAATAAAAATCTGAGAGATTGACAAAGTGCTTGCACACCCAATCAATCAATGCTTTTACATTTTCACGGATTATCCTGGCTGTGTGACAGAATGAAGCTGTAAGTGGACGGTGCTTGTGGTTGCCTAAAATAACACATGTCCGTGCCATCACTGAGTGTGAATATTCAGTTAACAGGATACACTTTTTCTCTATCGACTTTTGCACGAAAAAATGTTGTCTATATGTATATATGTATGTGTACATGTCCTTGATCCCTTTACTGAGAAACTTTTCAACAAAATGACTTGACGTTGGACTGGACATACAGATGAATGTATGTATACACATCTGAAGGAAGATTGAATCTGAAGGTTGGCCCCCAACATGTATCTTTGGAAACACACAAATACTCACTTTGATAATAGTTCAGGAAGGGCAGAAATTGAGATTCCGATGACATCTACAAGCATAGTCTGTCCACCTGCTTAGCAAGGGAAGTACTTAATTGAACCAATCTGGAGTACTTTTTGATTAATGATAAAGTGAGTGTCGTGACGGCCAAGCTTGTGAATATAAAAACTACATACTTCAGTGTAAATTTCTCAAACACATATGCAGTCACATACTTCCAAGTGTCAGCCTAATCCAAACCATATGACTTGGTTAAGATTAAATTCATGCAATCCCATTGTCGGGGAAAAATGAAAATCACACACTCACCCACGCACACGCACTTACGGATGAATGGAGGTGATGAAACTAAGGAGACAGTTCTTGTGTCCCTGGGGTGTTTATTTATTTTTAATCGCTTTGGAAATAAAAGTAGGGCTAATGAGGCCTGTTAAGGTCAATGATTGGTGTGTTCGAATTAGATTTCTGACAATCAAAGATGTGAACGAAGATTTATGTTAATTGGCGTGTACTTTAACCAGAAAAAGGGGTGTTTAAAGTGTGTTTATGGAAGGCATATTGCAATTTATGAGTTTGAATTGAGTCTTGGTACACTGGCGAGGCTTTCACACATGGGCGATTAGCTGGCGGGTGGATGGATGCCCACCTATCGAATTGGAGAGCGATAAATATGAATGGATTCTCCGCACGTTGAACCTTGAAGTATTGAGGCGTGATGACAGCTTCTCTGACGGCTGATAAATACGACAATAGTTTCGAGAGACACTGAGTCTCAACAAATCCGCCTACTAACTGGCTTTGAAGCGCTTCTTCTTCTTCTTCTTCTTCTTCTTCCACCACCTGGTCTTCAACCTGACTGTGAAAGGATTTTCCAATGCCCGTGGCTAGAAGAAGGAAAATAAAAATATAAATCAAAACACATCCAGCCCACGTAGTCAGCCAGAATAAAGTCAACAAACATACCAAGAAAACAGGAAAAATAAAAACAAAAACAAACTGCCAACGCATATGAACCCGTTTGAAACCTCGTCATCCGTGCGGCATCACAATCTTCAACTGCGCATTGATATAAACAAATGATCCCAAGCGCTCGAGTACCACTACCCATTCCGCAACGAACATGACCACCCCTATTATTCACACCTAATTCGCAAATATTAGCTTCACATATCCATAAACACACACACCCACACAAACGCACACCACAGGAGACGATACGTCTCCTGACGCCCGACTAAACCCCAAACGAAATCTATCTGAAATATGAACAAATTTAAACCATCTGAAGGATTGTCATGAATATCCATCGCGTTTCATTGCTCGATATCGAGGCACTCTCCACGTTTGTTCTGTTCTTGTTTTCCTTTTTGCATGGGTCTCTATGTGTGTGTGTGTTGTGTTTTTTTGTTTTTATTTTATCTATCTTTCTTTCCTCTTGACTTATAGCTCGGCAAATATGTGTGTATGTCATGGCATGGCATTTTATTTATTCAAAGTTAACTTTGTCATATGACGATGACGACGATGACACAGACGAACGAAAAAGGTCGTGTCTAGGAATGAACAGGATGGCCATCAGGAAGATTCCATCGATAGACAAGGATAGAGGCAAAAACATTCCTGAGAACTGTCTAAAATCCCCAAGTTCCAATCGATTTCAGCTCGTCCGTCGACACGGTTGAATATTGAGAGGACCTAGGACTAGAGGTGGGTGATCCATATAAAATATATTTGAGCTTCGAACTCTCGAGCACCTACACGAGTTCAAAAAAGCAAGGAACGGGGTGATAAAACAACGATTGATTGGGGTCATAATGCAGATAAACGGGCAAAAATGCCATATAAATGTTGGCGACATTTACTCTGTGTGCTGCCTTTGC
Source organism: Eristalis intricaria (assembly GCA_964034865.1). Taxonomy (NCBI): domain Eukaryota; kingdom Metazoa; phylum Arthropoda; class Insecta; order Diptera; family Syrphidae; genus Eristalis; species Eristalis intricaria. The sequence goes on along the minus strand of OZ035877.1, from coordinate 297,379 downwards.
TTTTGCTGTAAGCGATGGACGTATCGTAGTTATCTACTCGTACCGCTTTGGTTGTCGGGTTAAAGCAGCTTAGGATGATATTTTAGCCATTACAGGAAACGTGTAGTGCACACAGGCAGACGTGCTCCTGCTGCATCGGAGATACGCTGCCAACTTTACCATATGGCTAACCAATTGGATACACCAGTACTGTATCGTTTCCTACGATATTTTGATGTTTTTTTTTATTTGGTTCGCCTGCGCTTTAAATTTGGTATATCGTCTCCGTACTGAAGGTGTCACCCGCACACTGTCACGCCATCGACGGTTGACGCGTAGTGTGGGAACATGTGCAGCTATGAACATGTTGATCCATCGTTTCTGCTGCAAATGTTGAGATACGAGTGTTCTGTCGAATGTGGGGCTAATCAGGCGTGCGCCGGATGCATTTGTACAAGTTAAATTGAATAAAAATTCGTACTCCAACAGTCCATGAAGCGAAATATAAAACTACAAGGGTGCTTACCAGTTGAATTACAATGTGTATATCCTTTTACCACATGACTGCTGATGATGGCGTGTTAATATCGATCAGCCAGGGTGGCGGCGGCACTGTATTTAAACTCAGCAACCTACACGTGTAATTAACTGAAGTGTGAAGCAAAAAGCCCGAAACCAACCTTCAAAATTCCACAATGCGATATTGCCACGCTGCCATAAGGATGCAGATTAAAATGTGCAAAACCTTAAAACGTACATAAATAACTTCTCTCCTCATCATGCACAATTTAGTGGCGTTCGATGCCGGCTGCCGCCGCAGTTCACGGGCACTCTGATGCTCAGGATTTTGAGTATACCTTGGAATCGTCGTGCTGTCTATGATGGTCATTCGGAAAACGCTGCGGTCAGTAAAATGGGAAGGACTCCTCGACGAGAAGGTTATTTCGCTTATTGATGATAATCGTTTTGGTATGAATGCCAGCACATGCCTCGCACTGAGGCACGATTCCCCTGCCAAGCTGACGTGGTCGGATTGAGTATTGAGGCAGATCTAATGGCACGTATAGTGGCAGACCACAGTTTTAATCGAGCAAATAATCTTCTTTCAACTGACAAATGATGAAACTTTAATCGCCATACAAAGAAACCCATTTCCCGTGCTCCATTTGAGATCTAAATTAGCGCAATCAATACGACGACTGATCCCATTAAATACACCAAGCCATCTTTCAACCTTTTCCGAAGGCTGAAACCGAATCAAAGAATTCACTGCATCTTTTGTGCTGATGAATGAATGTGTACGTATGTAGTTAATTGAAGCTTCAAATGCCACTCTGGGGAATACATCTTTCAACGCAGTTATGCAAATTTAATCCCACCGAAAGATGAGTTTCGATTTGCATAGAGTATTCGGTGCGCATTGAATTCCACTCACAGAGAGCATTGTAACTTTCTCAACAAGATAATTAGGATCTTCCGCTCATATAATTGGTATTCATGCAAATTCAGACTATTCATAAACAAACGTATACGTATGTAGGATCTCCGTGCAGCCAGTGATGACGACATGCTAACCAGGAAGATCTACATTTTCTGATGTCAATCAATTGTAGACTGTCTGTCTGTCCAGTTGATTAATTCTGTTTATCCGTTGTCTTTTCAACAGTAACTGCTGGCTGGTGGCGGCAATGTCCTTTGACGTTTCAAAATGTGGATCCTTTAGTTTTCATTTTTTGGCTAAGCAGCACCAACAAAAACTGAATGTTTTATGAAAACAGACAAATCGCACTGTGGCAGCTATATGCTTTTTTTTGTCTGTTTAAGTCAAGCTCTGGCATAATCCCAAAGCACCCACTTTAATATTTATCATTACAAACTCACAATTGCAGTCCCCAGAGCAAGTTGGGTTGAGAACTGAACACCATGTAGTTGATGCAATTCTATTAGAAAAAGGAATATCAAGTTGAGAGGCAGAGGGACAAGAGTGACACACAGTGAAAGAGAGTCAGAGAGAGAGAGAGAGTGTGAGAGAGAATGAGAGGGATATAATGAGAGTGAGGATGGAAAAGAACGAAATACGAAGTGAAAACAAGGACAAATCTGCTCCCCATCTGTGCTCAACATGGCAACTTGGCAAATGAACATATACATAGTATTACCCACTCGTTCTACTAATGCCATTATAAAAAGAATATATACTTGGCATACACTGTTGTGAGATGGTCCGCAGAGTATGGCGACGCCCTATGACATCGCTATGAAAAGAACTCGCCGCCGAACTTATATGGTTATGTTGGCTGATGGTTTTTGGGGAGGTCCTCCTCTCTTTGTCGCAAATGAACGAATTCGTGGCGCCACTACGTCTATAGCCTGAGAAGATTACTTCTCCTTTTTTGAATTATTGGATGATGTCGCCATAGCTTATCTTTTTTTCTGTTCGTATTCTTTTTTTTTATTATAGTTTCAATTCACTTGAATTCGTTCGACGATTTACAATGAGAACATTGGATAAGATGTATTGATAGAATGCTGAGGATGGGTTTAAAAGGGAAGAAATTAAAAATGCCGTCTTGTACACCATCGCAGGACAATGGGACATGATTTCGTTGAGATCAGGAATTTCACTTCACTCTAACATTTTTTGTAAAACGAATTAGAAAAAGGAAAAGCTGACGAAGACGGCATCGAATTTCTTGAGGAAGAAACAAAAATGCTTCGATTCTTATATTAAAATGGTATCTTGAGACTTACACGCCTTCATTTCCGGACGGGACATTTCGGAAAAGGTCACTAATTGGTACACTTAAGCAAATCTACATACATCTTCCATAAGGACACTCAAAACAAATTCGCAGGAAAGTACATTGTATGTACGTCAATCTGTATATGTATATTCAGAATTCTCATTCATTCACTTTTTCTGATTTATCGTAAAGGATTTATAAAAATTAAATGTTTTCATCTGGTGCTTCTTGCTGCTTTCCGCATTCTTCTTATTTTCCAACCATTTTTTTTCCTCTATGTATGTATGAACATGCATAGAAATACCATACCATCGTACTGTGGATGGTAGTGAAAGATAGTTGTGGTAGTAACCAGATAAAAGGAGTACTATTCGCAAAATCATTTTCAATCTCGTCTCTCTTGCCGCCCTCTCAGTGTGAAGACGACCAGCAGAAATGTTGAGGTAGAGAGACGATTTCACTGCAACTATCCGCCGAACTGAATGCTAAGGTAAAGGTACAAATTTACTCAACAGCACAAAATATTTTCCCTATTTTTCATTCATTTGAATGGAGAGCTATGAGTAAAAATTTATCTCTTCTTCGACTATGTACTAGGTACTTTCACCGGATGTAGTACAAAACTACTCTAGATTCGGTTTAATACATCATTAATTTAAGCCGACAGAGCAGAGCGATGCCAAACAAAACTGCTCTTCAATCGGAAGAATCCGTCGAAAAATGCAGGAAGAGGGATCGAACAAGAGAGCTGAGATTGATTCAACATTGACGGATACCCTACTTTCCCTCTGCCTCACTATAACAACTCTTGCTTGCCTGCTTGCTATAGCGCACATTGAAGACTATTTTAAACATCTAGGATACTCATCTTATTCACGTTCGTTTCCCGCAATCACTCTACCGTCACCAGTCCTGCTACTGAACCACTCTCTACCAATTCAAAATAATCTCTCGAGGTATGGGGTAGCAATTTGCTTTTGATTATTTGCAACAAATTACATTGATTATTGTATACATCCGAACGTCAGCTACAAAACATGCTGTGGACTAGATAAATATGCTCATCTGCAAATCAAGGAGAAACAATGTCTCGGATTGACGTACATACAGAATCTCAAGCTGAAGTATGCACATGTTCGAGTTGCATAATGTAAATACCAACACAAATCCAATGGATGAGTCACATCGTATCCTTAAGTCATCAGTGTGGGAATTATAAAAAGAATTCGATGAGAACATGAATTCAGTGTACACTACATCACTTCAGATTCATTTGTTGTCCTTTGTTGAAGTCAATTTCAAAATCGATGAAGAGAGAGGGATCGACCTACAATTTAATTTAATGAGAACACAAAAGGAGTCCACATTTCGATGTTATTGGAGATCATATAAATAACAAATTTTATTAATTATGATTTCTGCATGCCCATGGAACAATGAGAATGCGATAGGATGGCTGGCTGAAATAGAATTCTACTTCTGTTTGAGAATAACAAACGAGCGATTTCGTGCAGTCAATCAAAATTCACATCGCCTACAAATCTTTCTTGCCCACAAAATTGTATGAACTTTATTCAGGTGGGGTGCCGCCACTAATCTAGTTTCACTTCCTTCGAATTTGTGTGTGTACAGGACATTTACAGGAAGGAAGGAGGAATAGGTAAAGCGGTTAGAAATTCACAAACTTCCTTCTCGTATAATTCGATTTTGAACTTGATCACGTTTTGCACCTGGATTTTCTGGCGAAATCCTCTTCAGTTTTCGGGGTGATACTTCTTCCACCGAACACACATACACATGCACACCTTGCAATCCAGAGAAGAAAGATTTATACCCGTACGCCGCCGCCGTCGAGCAGGCTCAATAAAGATGATGATGGTGATGCTCCTGGCAAACTAGATAACAAGTGAAGAAGAAGGAGTACCGAAAAAAAAAACTGCTAAAAACTGAATAAAACAAAAAAGGAAAAAGACAACCACACACAAAACGAAACAAAAACAACAATCCAAACGAATTCACGGCAAGTTTTCAAGGATTAAGTTTCACCCAGGAAAAGAGTAGTAGTTGTCGGGATTTCCTCTCCCCAAGCTCGTTTTTCCAGTCCACTGGTAAGGCTGTTGGGCAAAGTGTTTACCTCTACTCCAGTACAAAACGAAAAAAGGAATGAAAAGACACGAACGGGCGAAATGTCCTCAAAGATATTTCAGTATCAGCGGCTCAGGGATGTCGGATGTCGACTAACTATAGGTTCCTTCCTACCAAGTGCCGAAGTAAATATTTTAATACTTTACGATATAAGTTTTTATTTTATCCCTGCTTAACTAAAGCAACAAATTTTGACAGCCCCTTTGGAAGACTCTTGTCGTGAATGATGTCAAATGATAATTGGATATCATTTAACTAAAAACTATAGGATTCTGTTGGCAGCTCGAGTACCATACACATCCAGTTTAACTGGTGCCTTAGAACTTTGTCAAAGTTCATTAACGGTCCGTGAAGGACACCACCAAGAGTGTCTGGACACAATCTTTGCAGTAAATGAGGGAGACGAAGCAGGCACAAGTACTGATGAGGAGCCGATGATGATATAGGATATACCGATTAAATCATGGGAAAACTTTTCAAGTTGATTCGTTATACGACAAAGTGCCAAAAAAGATAAGATGTGTAAAAGGCAATTTTGTGCCTTTGCATACTCTGTGCGTAGCATTGAAATCCATCGGAGGGAAGGAAGTTAGCTGCACAAATCCGTTTAGAAACACGTCGACTGGGTACAGTGGGCGGGGAGGCGAGCTGCTGGAATTTACTGGGGTACTCTCTAATGCATTTTTCATATTCTCAGAGTGTTTATCGCACTTATCGTCAGCGTAGCTGCTAAAGTGAAAACTTTTCGTTTTAGCGAATTATAAGTTTCTTTCTCTACCTTTCTCTTCTACCCCCATTTTTCGGGGTTTTCTCTCTGTTTTGAGAGTCCGTCTCGCCAATGGTAAAGGATCTTTAATATCTATGCTTGGAAGTTGCAATTCTGCGAAATCTTTCTAAGGTTATAGCTTTTTCCATGCATATGTTTATTCGTGGTTTCACAGTGTGCCATAGATGCAAGTAGACAGATGTGACTTTCAATTTAAGAGCGAATATGTTCGTGTAAGAGAGATTAATCCCTTTAACTTTAAGTGCTCTCAGTCGATATTCAGACACTCACTTCTGTAACCAAAGTGTAATTATTTTGTCTAAAACCTGAACGTGCTAATATCCCCTTCACGCAAACAAAAAAAAACATTTCGGTTATAAGGCCATCGACCTAAGAACAGGAAACTTTTCCATCCACTAGTTTCTCATTCTATCCACAACCCTTCTTTGGCTTCTGCATTTCCAATGCAAATTCAAATCATCCCATCCCATCGCCCCAGTGTCTGCTGCAGTATGTCAGTTGAAGTGAAAGGACGCGCAACACCAACCACCACACTGCCGCTAACTGAATGCCACACAACCCCACAGACAAATAGGTGAGAAATGATAAAATAATTACAGAATTACGCAAATGCATTTCACCTTGTACTCGAATTACGTTGTGGGTTTTACTTGAATGGTTTTTGTGGCATCAGCCAGGATACGAAATAATCACGGAGAAACTTTGCATTGTTGTCGGTTTTTTCTGCTAGTGACTTAAAGCTTGACACTTCTCATCCTGTTCAACTCTTCGGCGTTCTACCCTCTCTCCCGCTCGCAAAACCAAACTCGACATCTCTGACAGACGAGAGTGAATAGCTAGCATTTGAAAAATGCATTCTCTCCCACCCCACCACTTGCTCATTTACTGATGAGCAGTTGGCTGCGAAAAAGTAAGGCACTCACGAAACTGGAAGTGGGGAACAAGGATACAAAAGCATGAATTTTTGATTTTGATTCGAAATAAATTGTATTTTATATGTATGACATATTATTGCCCTACAATAAAACCCCAAAATGACCCCTCAAGTCCAAGTATTTTACGATATCGTATCCCCCTCTCACTCGTGATATTGTCGGAAAAATATTCATAAACATATAAATATGAGTATGAACTCGTAAACCAAAATGATTCTACACACACAGCTTCGGCCAACCTACTGACACACCGAGACGAAACGACCACACACCACCAGCGCCGTCATACCGTTTCCAACACGAATGCCAGCACCACCTCCACACCGCGCTTAAGGGATGAGCCAACTTTGGCCAATCTCAGTTTTATTGGATCGTCGGGCGTCGGAATGGCATGGCGGTAGAGTTTAGGCATCATCATGACACTGGGTGTGAGTCTGAATGTGTGGATAGGAAGGAATGATCATAATTTAGGTGCATATAAATTGCGAGACCTAAAAAACACCGCCACTTGGTTTCTGGGCGGAGTTGAATGACATAATGTGAACAAGAGAACATGAACATGAACATGAACTTTGAATGAACGATGAAGGAATCTATCCCGTAGGCGCAAGCATTTAAGACTCCCTTTTTGCCGCTAGTGCAGGGCTGGTGTGGCAGTGGCTTTTTGGACACAACCTCTTTTCCAATGCCGCAGGGAACAAAATGGTTTATTGGACATACATGTAATAAGCTATAAAATTTTGCGGCGCGTAATAAGCAAAAGGACCGAAACGACTCACATCTCTTATACACCAAGATTTGGTGTCGTAATCTTTGCAGTTGTGATTATCCCAATAAATTCTGTTTTATTCTCTGTCTGTGTATGCACTTTCCATAAAAAAAATGTATTTGAATTAAAGCTACAAATAAATGTACATATGTACGCTCGACCATACATATGCATATAAAATGTGTTATGGATGGGAGGAAAGCTCTATGCAACCAGACTGTCAAGAAAAAGAAGTTGAATGGATGCCAAAATGTTGATTGCTTTTTTGAGTCGAGCCAAAAAGGATAATCCGCTGCGAATAGTAGATGTTAGTTGACGGTGCTAACAACGTGAGGAATATCAGTAGCTAAGGTCGGTGTGGCGCCACTAGAACACTCATATCTAACATAATCCTGCCTTAGAAGCGAAGTGAGTTGTCAGTCTTTACAAAAATACCATTGATTCGAAATAAAAATTACATTCCCAAGGACTACTCACCAGCACCAGCAAACACAACAACTTGCAGATAAACGGGAATAACTATTGTACTACTGATAAACGTTCTCCCTGCGGATGAGCCCATTAAATCAGTGAACCACATATGAATAAGAAGTATCTCTCCCTTGCCCCATAACAATTTTGTAGAGAAAAATATTTATATTATTTACAAGCAAATTGGATAAGGAAATTCTTTAGAATTCATCTATTTGCCCGAGGTGTCCGCACACTCTCAGCGTCGTTGTCGTGTAGCATCCTTGCGCACAGGAAAGGAACAGAAAAAAAAGAAAAAACAGAATACTTTCCTTAAGTCTGGCCCTACTAACACTGCTGGGACTTTTTCTTGAAGACTCTTCCTTTGGTCAAGTAGTCATATTTTCATGGTACTACTTTGCTGGCGCTACTACTACTGCAAGGAATTGCTTCCCATTTATTATCAACTTTTGAAAATCTAAGGGCATTATTACGGCAGTAGGGTGACACAAAGAGTCGTTGGCCATTGCCCTTCTCTTCGTCGTCTTCGTCGCACACACTATGGTGAAAACTTTTGTAAAAGTATGCAAATCATATATGACTCGGGGGAAAATTATTTTCGTTTGATGACAGTGCTAGAATGTTCCCACTTCCAGCCTCTCTCTACAAAAAAAAAACACAGAATACATATATAAAACCGAAGAGTTTTCAACAAGGTCTAAAGTCAAGGGTACAAACGAGATAATTTCTTGTCATTTTCTCCCCATCATTGTTGCGGTCTTGCAAATTGGACAATTTGAAAACAGTATTAAATATTTAGTCGTTTTTGTTGCCCTTAAATTTAAAATATTTTGAATGAATCTCGCACGACAGAGTGCAGGTATGTTGGAAATGTCGCGCAATATTAACATGTCGACGGATCAAAGTGACCTCGGTGCTTCCACAAGTTTTATGTTATATTATGTAAACGACATTCAACTCACATACACACACACACACATACACATGCAGAAAATTTATTGCATGAGTGCACGCAACCAGCGCTTGACCCAATTTTGTTCTACATCTTGGAAAAGTCGCAGTAGTTACGCTGGTAGCACTTGGAGCAGCAGAAGCATTGGCAGCCAGCTGCAGCAGCCAACACCAAATGGGCATCAATGCAAATATATCCTTATAAGGATTACATAGGATTTTGATACATTTACGTTTGAAGATTAACACTGTCATAGTAACCACATTGCAAGTCTGTTGAATTATACTCAAGTGTGTGGAGTCGAATAGACGGGCATACATGTGCGTATGCAATATATTGGGGATGTGGATAAAAACAAAAATAACTTTACTAAAATAAGAAATTTTTTGGAAATTAAAACATTTACAGAGTTTTTGTATATAAGACAGCCTTGACCGTAATTCGCTCTGTGAATGCAGGCGAGTTGTGGTATTTTTTCATCAATGTAAATGCAAACAATTCGGACAGTTCAATGTTGAATAACAGAAATCTCCCCAGGAGTCAGTTTACGTTTTGCATAAAAAACAGGTTGTCAAAATTGTCGATTCATCATACATCTACATGTGTACCTCAACATACTCCAGATCGATATCGTCATATTCAAGTGCATTTCAACTAAATTCAAAAACCATAAGAAGACCAGGTCAGGGAATTGTACAAACCTAAAAAAAAAAAACCTCATAAAAGTGTACCCCGTCTGTCGCCAGGATGTTTGTTCATCTCTTGATTGCCCACCATCAGTCCACCTGTTTTTTCTTCTCGTTTTCACTTTTCTTCTTCCCATTGTTAAGAGCCCTTCCGACAAGCTACACAGATTCTACTGTAGTGATTGGCTCCTTTGGCTTTTCATCACTTCTATAAAAATATAATAAATAATGGAAAATAAAACTCGAACTGGCTAGACTTCACGCAGGGGACCTGTGCCCTGAACGGATTGCACATATAAAATGCACAATCGTGCTGCAGACAACCGATAATATATCTACATATGTCTACGTTCAAGCGCTCAGTGCCAACAACCGTGTCCACAGCTAAATCTCTCATTTGTCTTTTCCGAAGAGAGCCCTTGTATTAAGGACTGAATCCAAGATGAATGACGCTAGGCGGTGTGCTCTCAAAGTGACCGCAAGAAATTATCGTTTTTCTTAATTTTTTTTGGTGCTGTCCGGAGCCAGTCTGTTTAATTTATGTCGTTGATTGTCCAACAACCTACAACCTAGGATTAATTGTTTTCGTGTATTAGTGTCTGGGAGTAATCAAGTGAAACGTCCTTTTTTGGGTTTTTTTTTTATTAGTTTACACCCATTAAAGTGTTCTACCAGCCAGATAAAATCGTTATCAAGTCGATGGTACTGAGAGCCGTAAGATGTTCGTGAGTTCCATCAACACCTACGGCGCATTGGAGCCAAGGAGCCATAAATGAAGTTCGGAATCATTGTGCATATACACGTTTAACTTATCAGATACTACCTTCCTCATGCTGATGCCTTCATTGCAGTCAACGTCAGTATTCACTCTAAACGAGTGACTCACTCCAATTACATGACACAGAAGAGTTGATGAGTTACTTTCGTGTCTAACAACGAAAATACATTAGTTGTCCGCTGCTCTTTGTGCATTTCAATTCTCACATACTGAGCGCCGAATCTAAATGACCAAATTATTCTTATTTTATTTGTCAAATAATGAGTGGACATCTTCATTGAGAGGCATCTTGTAGGGTTCCTGCTAATGGTTGAGATAACTACTTGAATTGTTATTGGATTGTAAGGAATACCTACATTCCCCAATCTCCTGTGAGTTCACTTTAAAAATCAATAAAGCAGTCTATGACTACTCTCTAGGTAATATAAAAAAATAAAATAACTTCAAGAATCTTATGATGACTCCACGACGACGACGACGGTTTGTGTAAACTGAATTTGAACAACCTTCAACCGAATTGCGATCTCTTCAATTAATTAGGTTTACACAATGGCGCGACGCACTATTCAATATCCTTTCGTCTTTTTCCAAAAGTTTATGAGGCGACAACTATTTGCTGACAAAACAAAATAGTGTTCAACTGTGAAGCTACGGAGAGAAGAGGAAAAACCTCTGAGGACGACAATACCGGGCATGACCTGGATACTATTCTTTTGATTATCGTCCACGAAAAAATCATCACTTAACGTTCATTTTATCGCAAGTCCTTTCGAGTTGACTGTCGTTTCCGCACAATAACCCAACCCAACCTGGCATAATCCACCCCCACTGTGGGGGGTTGTGCAAAATGCAAAATATAAATATGTATATAAATGATGTCAAACAATCTTTTATTGCCCATAACAAATTATGTTCAGTTTTCCTTCAACGACATCATGACTTCTTTTACTTAATGAACAGCGAACCAACAGCGATTGCAAAGCGAGGAGGGCCCAGCATCACTAGGCGACTCGGACTGGGACTGTCTCCAAGAGTTTATCTATAGATGAATTTATAAATTCTTTCTTTTTTAGCACGAATATGCCGATGTGTGTATATAATGCAATAGGTGCTTTTTAATTGTACTCCGAGGAAAGAATAATACGACAGTGGCAGGAGTAGAAACAGCAGCAGAGGTAGCAGATGAGAGTCGCCAAAGATCAATAAAGGAACGAAAAAGGGAGACGACAACCGTGGAGGACAAAGGCCGGCGCGAAGGAGTAACAAAGACGGGGATATTGAAGTAGACAAATGTCATATAATGCAGTTGTATGAATAAAATATCAAAAAGCGGCTGCTTTATGTCTGACTCCTCCATTTTCATAACTGCCGAAGTTTATTTATCATTTATCTCAACTGGATAAAATATGTATTTTGAGATCGAGGGGACTGAGCGCTATATCGTTTGCCGCGGCGAACGGTGTTAAATAGACTGTTTTTATTTAAGTGAATGTGCATTCTAGAATACTATCAACTGCTTGTAGATATGTTTGTGTGTCTTCATCTGCGGCTATCCGTAGATGTTGAAATAATCATAATTAGGAATTGTTAAAAATGTACCTACATGATCATGGTCAACTCTAGCACCCACGCAAATTAGTCCATCCATGCTATGTTAATTATATTAGAACAGTCCTACACGAAAAATTTATCTGAATGACCGTAGAGACATCAGATCAATTGGAGTCCTCTTGCACTAATTGGGAAAACTAGTTGTATAACACCACAAACATTGTTCAATACAGTCATGGAACAGTTTACGACTAACAATCCACCCCGATGAACTATCAGCTTAAAACATTTGTTGTCGATATACTTACTTAAATATACACAAGTTATTTTTTGTAACCCATGGTCGCATACAACAATACAGCTTTCGTTTTGGGTAGGCCACGTCAATTCCACCGTAACTGATGTTTAGATGAAACCCCATGGTCATCATCTCCCCTCTCAAATGATCTAGCGGTGGCTGGTGGTCAATGCGCGATAAATTCGACTGTCAATTCATTCATTGTTAAAGGCTTGGTGAATAAAATTTCCCGATAAAGGCCCACAGTCTATTCCGCCACCGTTCAATGGGGAGTCTTTTAACTCCTCTCTCGCTTTAATAATAAATGGCCGGCTGACTCCACGAATTCTCTACGCGCAACACATGCCGTTTGTTAAAACTCGCACGATAATTGCTCGAATATTGAGAATAGCGAAGCGTGTGCGAAACCAAAAAAAAAAAGAATAACAGCAGCTTGATGGTCGGTTTGATGGATACGAAAATGTCGGCTAACCGCAGTTGGGAATTGGTCGGGAATGTATGTATTTTAATCGATACCGATTACGAATCGCAAGTTTGGTAGTCCAGCGCTTGAGGTGCATGTGTAAAAATATGCAAACGTGGCGATTTTTGCGACGTTCTATTGCACACAATTCTCGTTAATTTGTGTTCGTACATTTTTTTTTTGAATTACGTACATGCGTGCCTGTAGGTGAGTGTACATCCAGAAACGGAGTAACTTAACACTTTAAGTAATTCTAGTTACATTACCTAAGTAGTTTTAGCGAATCTGACTATCGAACTCAGAATGTTGACAACACCCACTGGGGAAGAAAAGTATCTATCTATCTATTTTTTTATTCACTAACCTAATAATGCGGATGCAAAGGAGAATAAATAAAGCGCCTGGGTGGCTTCATAAAGCATGAAAGTGGAACAGCAACATTAGCACCGGCAGCAAGCAGCGCAACCAGGCGCAACCCACAGCCAACAACTAAACAGTCAGCCAGACAAAAGCACTTAACAAAGTCTGAGAACATGTGCGGCTAAGTGTGCAGGAGCACAGGCACATATGAATGAAGATGAACACCAAAACACTGCTCGGGGGTTGAAAATGAAGTTTAAACAGTCTCGGGGGGAGGATAAATTATTCACGAATGTGTGTGTGCTTGTATGTATTTATTCGTCGGGCTTTACGCGATGCTGCAACCTAACTATTTTCAACAATCGGCTATATTATGCTCTGGATGCTTCGTTAATGCTTGTGCTCATACCTGTTTGCATCGTTAGATAGGCGGAATTTTAAAATTCATTTAACACAAACTGTTTCGTTGGTGGGCTGCCTGAGAGCTTTTATCTTTCTCTTTGTTTCTTGTAGTATCTTAGTGCAATAATGTACAACCCCTTGAAATCGAATCGAATCCTCACTGGCTTGTGGTTACCTTAAATTACAAACATAAATATTTCAATATTTTCCTCAAACATTACTCTCACGAACTATGACAGCTTATCGCAAGTAGACATGGAGCCTGTTAAGTTATAAAAATAAAATGTTTCCAATGTAAAAAAAAACATTTGGCAACACTGTATAGAATTAATTTGCAAGTGCACTGCAACATTTGCGTTGATGGGCAAAACTCTTACATTCTAGTTGAGCCATAAAGTGAATCTCGTGCATTCTCTCTTTCGCATCTACCAACAGCACTTCATAGAATGGGAGGCCGAAATTATTGCACATATAAACAGCCTTAAAATCTTAGAAGCCCTTTCCGAAACCCGTAAATCTAAACTTTCGGAAGAAAAGACGGCAGCATTTTGCATATTTTAATGGTGTCATAAACCGATTTTATTGCACAACAAAGTTACAAAGCTTTCACATTTACAAAGATGCATTCCGGAAACAACTAACAGATTTTTCATACACGCCACGCCGCCGCCTGTCGCCCTTCCCATCCTCCATTGAAAATCTACGAAACAACAACAACGATAGCCCACATTCGGTGGAGGTGGTGTGTACATTTATCAGTTAGTACAGTTTTCAATTTTGCTTATTGATGTGTGGTCCAATGCCATCGCCCCCTCAAATGGCCACACATTGAAATTCCATCTCTTAATTAAAAGTGAATTGCACTTAAGATAGTTTGGGGAGCACTTCAAATGCAGAAATTACCCGAAAATCTCAATGGAAAGAGCGAGAGTTGGTCGATTCCGAGGCAACTGAGCTTAGCATCTGAAATTGATTTTTTTAACCGACTAAATGCGATACAAGCGCAATTATAAGAAGAATTATTCGCAAATCGGAAGAACTTTTCTGCAATTTTCCTTGTTGCCAATTCCAAACATAAATTCGTGTATCTTTTCCCTTGTTTCCTTGTCTGCGACAGCATGTGGAATCTCTTGACCCATGGCATGAGAGACTTTCTGCAGCGATATTGTTGACAGAATAGTCACAGTGGTGGCTTTGGTCGTGGTGGCGTGTCCTTGGCATCATTATCAAATAAAAATCATTGTTTTCTATTTTTATCACATCATCATTATTGTGGTTTTATTGTGGTCCCAGTGCAGTGGTTGCTCGAGCATCTCAAGTGGCCTCTGCAGTTGTACCATGGCGTAAAAAGTGAAAGCAATTGAAGATGCCAGGAAGCATGCACATTTATACACTCATATGGACTTCAGTCATATTGCAATTTTACAATTGCTTCTTCTGTTTTAGGGACCATTCATGGTCATGCACTTTGTTCGTCATATTAAAGAAGATTAAAGTCTGTGAGAAATGTTGAATATGAAAACATGCAGTATGCCTTTCCGCAACGATGATTCATTTAGCAAAGCTCTCTATAGTAAGACTATCGCACCTTAAGAGCCTGCCATCAGTTACCAAGATGCACCCCCTCATTTTTTTTTTCATTTGAAACTACACTATAACTATTAAACTTCTGCATAAGGGTAGATTTAAAGTTTATTCCTCCACTTACTTGCGGTGCGGTACTAGAATTACTCGCAGACGTAAGACTACATGTGCCTTGGAAGTCCGAGGAGGAAGAGCCTTGTACGGATGAATAATTTAATTGTAATGCGAGTGTCGAAAAGTTTTCTTATAGCCAGAGCGTAAAGTTACACAACAACACATTGTAAGTTGTATTTGTTGATAATAAACAAGTTCTCAATTATTTTCCATTTCAATATTCAACTCAAAGTTTAATTGAAATAAATACTCCGGAGCAGATTTTCGCTTTTGCTTCTTCCCTCTGGCTGGGTTGTTGGTACCTACACGCATTCAGGTGTGGGCAGCTTATGAGTGAGACGCTTTCTAAGGATTGTTCTAATTCACAGATCAACTATTCCAGGCCTACTCACAGAAGCTCATTTGATTCTATATATGAAGTTTTCTATTCGCTTTTCGCCATTTATAAATGACTATGCAGTGCATACGTGTGTATGTAGGTATTGCAGTATTGCAATATAAAGTTATTCACCTCTCTTGCTTTGGCTTGAACTCAGTGCGGGTTATTACGAATACAAGTAGAGTAGGTGGGGGCGAAGGGGAAGAATCGCAATCCTCAGGCGGCATGCAGATGTAACCTTTCCATTTCATTTTCCCCTAGCTGGTGATGCTTCTCCTTTGGTCATATTTCTATATTTAACTTGTTCAAACAGTCTCGTAGAAAAATCACCGTTCTGTTGAGTCAGTCTACATGCGGAGGATTGAAGTTTTTCTTTTCACTGTCGGTACGTTTCCTTTTTGCCCACACTCTTAACATTTATTCTCGTACTTAACTTCGTCGTGAACCCGATGGAGGAGGAAATAAAGTCAAGCAATAGGATGAGTCAGGTTATGGTTGCGCTTCAAATATTCATCCATCCTCAGATTGGCCAAAGTTCTGGGCTTATTTAAAATGCATGCTATTATGTGCATAGGCTGTGGCAGTAGAGTTCCTTGTTTTTGGTTAATGATTCCATAGGAAAGGCAAACATAAGGTACAAAAGGACGATTACGATTGCCTTAGCAGCTACTGCTACTGCTGCTGCTGTTGGGGGGCTTGCGATGCTTGGCATGCTTGCCTTATGCGATGATGATGATGTACTACAACTGTAGGCAACAAAAAGGAAAAAAAGCACGATGTAGCCGCATGAAATATAAATGGGTTACAAATTAACTCTACCAGCATATCCAAAGTGTGTCGAAGCAGGATATTCTCCTTTGTACTGTTCTATATTCTACCTACACAACTCGGTGACCACTCTCAGGGAAGAAAGATTTCTGACTTTCAATGCATTCTGTTGCCTATAAAATGGCCTAGTCTCAGATAAAAAGTATTGTTTTGAACTTTTGATCGATTCGGTAATAAATTTTAAACCCACGCGCACGTAAGTCGAGACCAATTTCACTCTAGTCATTTACAAGATGCCAAGAGCAGTATCAGGAAGGGATGATAAATTAAAAGTTGTGGAAAGTTTGGCTACAGTCGTATTAATCGCAGTGTCATTAATACTTGAACTTTTTTTTTCTCCACAAAAGGCCATGACATCAATACTGTGGTACCCCACTCATAATGGCAAACAACGTAAGGGAAAAAAAAAGCGTAAAAAGTACTTTGTTCGCACCTCGCACCTATACATTATCCTCCGCAGGTCTTTTTCATCCGAATCTCTAATGAAATTTCTTTGTGAGGTCTTTTTGCCTATAGTTTGTTCGGCTGCCAGTAAACACCCCCACATTCATATACACAAGCAACCGTACAGACCTTCAAACGAATTCAATTCATAGGACGTTCATATAGTATATGGCTAGTAGTAGGAAAGTAAATCACTTTCCGATAATGTTGGAAAAGCTCAATACCGTTGATGAAATGTTCGAAATTCATTAGCTCTAATTAAAAATGTATACGAAAGGGAAAGAGTGTCGCTGGAGGTGTAAGGCACGGCGCGGCGGCGATGAGGGGCACCACGTCGACTATGACTCTTAATGAAAATCATTCATTAAATTTCTCGTCTAATGGAACTTTCTGAGTACTCGCACTCGTACTCTCCTGCTCATTCACTTCGCTTTATTTCGGAGACGGGGCAGGGCAAATGGCGAAAAGTGATGTTGTCAATCGGGCGTTCCAAATTTAGTGCACTTAGATGAATTTCAACACGTTGTTGATGTTTTAATAGTTAAAAATATTACAATGCCACTGGCTAAAGATTGATTCCAGATCAGAGTTACTTTATAGACGCGTACACAGCAGTAATGTTAGTTTAGCCATCAACCATAATTGCAAACCAAATGTAAAAGCTGTGATTTGACAAGTTAATGATTAAATCCGTAGCCTATTATTAGGCGCACGCTTAAATAAAAGATCGTGAAGCATCAATCTCCATCAGATGAATGGGAAGGACAGTCCCACTTCACAGAGCACAAAATGATTATAGAGTTAATGAACAACGAAACCATGTACATCCTTTGGAAAATGAAGCACAGTATTTTATGTCCGAATGCCACAACGCAGATTGAAATCTAACCATCATTTGCCTTTTATATCTCAAAACAAAGAGGTGTACAAAGCACTGTACTATACTACTAATACGTGAAAAGATTTATGACCTTTACGAATTGAATGCGCTGTTCTCAAGCCAACATGTTTTCACGAGGGAAAAAAAATGAACATTTCTATTGCAGATAAAAATAACAGAAAAGACAAACAATAACGAAAAACGGAAAAAAAAATAAAATTACAAGATGAAGTTACATCTTCTCACGGAGAAAATGTATCTGACGTCTCACAAAAGAACTTTCTTCTTGTGTCTTATTTTATTGTTTCACTGGTCCTGACACGCAATTGAGCGTGTGTTGTACGTATGAACTCATCTGGAGCTAATTAATTAATTGAATGGGATATGGGGTAGCTGGACAACACTAGTCCTTTTTCTTGTTATTGACCACACACAACATCTTAAGTTGTAGAATGTCGATTATCACTTAAGGACAACTAAATTTCATTATATACACATCCATACATACATACTTTGGGCATTCATATGCATTCATGGGGCTTGTGAAAGTATGTACACATATAAAAACACTTAAAAGAGGATACTTTCAACTCATTGCATTATTTGGCATGTGAGAACCCTAAAGAGGCCACTTCGGATTTCAACTCACGTCAAATGCACATTGTGTGCGAAATGAAGGTTCCACATTTCAACAAAATATCTTCTGCAGCGGTGGTCTAATATGAATTGACTTAAGTGAGCAGATATTTTTGGCAACAAACTCAAAAGCCTTATTGTCCCATTGATTGACGTTGAAACCAGAGAATCGAGGGTTCTTATGGCTGTGTGAGTAAGAAGTAAATTCAAATCTTAATGAAGTTATGTCAAAGACATGAAATCCCTGTCATTGACAAGGGCCATTCGAAACGGTGATGCTTAACAAGTGCACGCGATTTATCTCTTATCAGACTAATACTAAGGGTCAATGTGCCGGCATACATATAGAACATGTACTTAAAGGCGCTCACAAAATATACTCAAAACCTGTTCTACAACCTGTCTCGTAGCGTGTAGTTTTCCGCATGATACCCAAGCCCTGATCGATGAGAGTGAACCTGCTTGGTGAACGCACATCTCTTTTCATGTTGCCCCATCTTAATTGGACATGTTGAAGGGCACCACAATCACTAGCAAGTCCGAAAAGGAAGAAAATATGCCCTTGAATCGGAAATCAAATCGAGGGCGAACAAAAGTGAATGTGTATCATAACGGCCAGTTTGGTCTGGTCTGGTATATCATTGTGCTCAATGTGAAGGATAAGCACTTGTTTGTCGGCTGAATGAGCATTAATTGGGAACACCTACACCCCAATACGTTGTCTTCGAATCCAGTTTAAGGATTCACAAGCTTACAGAAAGAAGGTCACCAAACAGTTCCCCTTCACCGGTTCGATCCTCCTATATAAGGCCGTGATGTTTACGAAAAATGTATCAGTCATCTAAAACCCTCTTCAAAGTAAACAATCATTAAGATATTCCCATAAATTCAATATGGCATTCAAGTTTGTGTTCGGTCTAGCTCTCCTCGCTGTGGTCAACGCCGGTCAAATCGCTCAAATAGCTTATGGCGCTCCTGGACTCGCCTACACCGCCCCGTTGACGTATGCTGCATCACCTTTGACTTACGCTGGATCAGCTATTGGTTCCACTCAGCAAAATGTTGTACGATCATTTGGTGGAACTGTCTCGCAGTACTCTAAAGCCGTTGATACACCATTCTCAAGCGTTCGCAAGGTAGACACCCGCATCAACAACAACGTCTACACTCCGGCTTTGGCAAAAACCTTCGCATATGCTGCTCCAGCTCCCGCTGTCTATGCTCACGCAGCACCAGCTGTCTATGCTCACGCAGCTCCAGCTGTCTATGCTCAGAGCGCTCCAGTTTTAGCTGGTAAGGCGATTGCCTACTCCCCAGCGGCCACTGTTGCACATGTTACCTTCGATGGATTCGGCGCCCACTACGTATATTGAGGAACCTTACTGATGACACGTTAATTTGTTCGTTGATTTTTTCTAATAAAAAATATTGAATAATATCACATATTACAGTGAATTAAAATTGTACTCCATTGTCGTTCTCCTGATTCTACTTAATCAGTCATTACTCTAAAAGCTCTTCCAATTTGAGACTACTAATTGGATTTAAATTTTACATGGTTCTTGGAAAACTTTATCTTCTCGTCAGCGGCAGCCCTAGCTTCCAACGCAGCACACAGTCACACAGGTGCTCTTAATTCAATTCGCACAAAAGGGTATCACCAAAATCGAATTAATCTCTGAAGCACTAATAAATATCCCTGTGGTGGGAATGGCACTTTCTCTTGTTAATTGCGTTCCAAAAAAGCTATAGACTTAAGTGCACAAAGCCCTCATCTTATGCGGCTAACCTAACTTACACTTTGACTAATGGATATGAGGCAAAGAAAATGTGTAGACAGAGGGATGTTTTGTGAAATAATGTTGCATCACACACATACGTAGGTATGTAAGTAAATGTGTATTAAGCTCCATCAAGTCTGAACAACAAATCATGATTTTATAGTTTGCTCGCAAAATGTTTGCATTCGAACGAACTGCAGACATACAAAAAAAACTGCTAAACGGAAATAAAAATAATAAAATTGGAAAATTTACAAATGAACCGGCGCCAAAATTCAATATCAAAGAAAAACTTGGCAGCCATTCAATTTCCAAACTTAAGCATTCGTCCAGCAATAAAGATGGTTACTGTTGTTGGCATGCCTTGTGCTCTTGGTTTCCGTACACGTTCACTATATGGTCGAGTTGAGGGTTTTGGTATCTCGAACGCCCTTTGTCCGAGAATCAACCTTCCAATTTTCTCACAATTCAAAGTCAATTTACAAACGGAGAGCTCGTTGCTGTTCAGCAACATCTATCATTGGCAATGTTTTGTATGTACCACCAGTATGCAGATGAATATTCACCACCGAAATCCATTTACCCATGCAGGCCAAAAGGCATGCATTCTATCCACCGGGATGAATAGAAAAGAAAGCTGCGAACGCAAATCCATACTATGTTGTGAAATAAAGGGTCATAAATCTGCATTTACTAGACGGGAATGTGCTCTCAAAGCATAAATGTTCTTAACATTCAAGATTGAGTTGGTTATTTTTCCTCCACAATTTTTATGCAAGCTGTCTGTGTCTACAGACACCGAGGCGTATTCGCAACTAGTACGGGCTTAGTTTAAACCTCATGTGTACGAGTAATGATGAACAAATATATGAAATAACTAATGTTTACTCCTCGATGTGTCTCTCCTACATTTGTAATGTCAATAAAACCTATGAATGCAATCGACTGCATTTCTGCGGGAACAATAGGTCATATGTCTCAAATTATTACTGTAATATAGGTTAGTGCCTATTTAACTTCTGCATTCAATTCCAGAGTATGTTCCTTAATGAATAAGTCACCTATACAAAAATGAAGGCATAAAACGAAATATTAAAGAAAAACATGAAGAATAAAAAAAGATTTTATGACATAATGTATAAGGACACACAAACACATGTGCATACATGAACTCATCAAATGTCAGAAAGTTACTCTGTATGTCAGTATTGAACGTTCCAACTTTTAACAGCTTTCTTTCAAACATTACTCATAAATACTTTCATTTCAATCGAATGACAGCACAATATAAAAATTCCGTCACATTAGAACTTTATAAAGCTTTATTTATTGATTCCGAAACCGATATTCGGCACATAAAACATTTATGATTCTACCCTCTCGTTAAAATCTAGACACTCACGTAAACTTATTCCAACTCTCGTGACTTGTGGTGTATTCACATTTCGCTGTCGCTGTCGCTGTGTGGCAGTCCCATGAATTGTTCGTCGTATCACTTTATTTCTCTGATTTGCTAAAATACTGATTGAACCATTAAACACTCATGAGCCTACCAAATGGATACAGACCAAACACATAACTATGTGAGCCTAACAAATAATCATGAATTCACAACTTTTAGGATATACAATGTATGTATATATGCCACCATTCATAGGCAATCTGTAGGCGATAATCGTGACGTCAAACCATGATGTTTATCGCATGAATGATGCAAAAAGCAATTGATTTAATGCACTAGTGTAATGCATATGTTCGTGTGTGTATACACATCGTACCCCTTCAAGTAATTGAAAACTGTTTTAAAATATGCCCATTTCATATCGGGAATCTTCGCATATGCCGCCAAAGTTAGCCTCTTAATGACAAGCACTTGATTTATGTTACAGTTCACAAGGCATCAGATATTATCGACATTCAATCAGAACAACGACGACAGAAAAAAATCACCTATTTCCATTTGAAAAAATTGTTCACCCAATGCGTGCGGAGTACGGGTCTCGCAGACAACTAAAATAACGTCAACGTCCAACTACCGAACAGTTTTGCTAGTGCACGAAAAAAAAGTAGACTCTTTGCTATCACCCATAAAATTTGACATACCTTTTCATGTCACCTCCAAGGAATGCTTTCGGCTTGACATGAATGCAATCATCCATCCTGATAAAGTCGACTGACTCAATCTGATGTTCCACATTCAAGGCATACTCCAGTAAACCGCCCAATGGCAGGATGCCCGTAGTAGGAGTTAGGTGGCTGATTTTACATCCTACCTTTCGTCCCCCACACTCGCACCATCACCCAGTACTCCTCTTCATTTTTGTTAATGCAAATGGTTTTAGGGGATTTAGCTTGACTGTAATGTTATTCACATATATCCATGCCTTAGCTGACGCCCTCTCCTACAAAGGATCAAACCAACGAAAGAAGGTAAGAATGAACCAAGAGGCAAACAAATGAATCAACTCTGGGATAGTGATTTCCTTCCAGGTTTTCTCTATTCGCTCCTAATACACACACCTGCCGTACATACCTATAGATGGATGTGTGTTAAGCTGGCGTTCATATGTTTATGTTCATATATGTGATTTCTGTGCAAGCTTCTTCAATGAAATTTTCTTTGACGGTAATAATGGGATTTCCTCCTTTTCAACCTTTCTCGTGCACACTACCCAAACTGAGACATAGATTTGCACGCTGTTGCTGCTCTACTCACTGAGGAGATTATCCCATTTTACAGGGACTCAACGAGAAAGAAAAAAAATTACGTACCGATGGTGCTTGAAAATAGGTTTATAAAGGCAGCCCCCATCCCTGACTTTGTCTAATTGACGCCCGCGTCAAATCCTGAAATCTTTTCTGAGCTTGTGCATAAATCCATGCATTTATTTTTCGTTGTCGATTTCAAAAATTGTAAATTGATGTTCATTTACACTCGACTGTACGCATAAATATTTCCGTTTCTCATGCACTACGTTTCGTTTCGTATCCCCCGTCGTCGATCTGTTGCCGAAAAAAATTCTAAAAAAAACTGAATTGACGAGTGGCTGCTTTTGTATAGTGAAGGAAGAAATTGCTTGTCAAAAACATATGCACAATGCTTTGCAAACCTTAAAAAGAATTCTAAACGTCAACATATTTGGCATGCAATTGAGGGGCGAGGAGCCACAATGGGCATATTCTCACCCTTTCTGTATCCACCACCCCCTGCCAACCCCCAAGATCCTTCTTGCTCTGTGCAGTATTGAAAAATTGAGAAACTGACAAATTATTTTCTTCTCTTGTTGTTTTTATTCCGATTTTCTTGAGTTTCAACCTTAATTCGTTTGCCTTAAGAGAAGGAAATCTGTCTTTTAAGAATGTGAAATGTTAATTGATTAATTTCTTCAAATCAAAAACGCCTTATAACAACCATTAGCCTTTGTAAACACTGACAGCACACATATTTCTCTGAACGGAGATCTCCCTCAGTAATCGTATGTCATTGAATTGAATACATAATGTCTTGGAATGAATATCAAACAAGGTAAATTAGGTAATATAGTGATTGGCGCCCGAAGAGAGTGCTGAAAAGTTTGAAACTGATATCTAGTTCGAGAATTTCTCTTCGCGGTGCTTTGCTTCATGATCAATCAAACTTTTACAATGGACCAAGTTCGTTTTTTTTTTTGTTGCCATCCTTATCGAATCCAATTCAATGAGCATTTCTCCATTTTAAAAGAACCTTCGGGGGAATATCACCTTGCACTAATGCCCATCCAAGCGGCATGAAGAAATTTTAGTTTCCTTCTTTTGCCCCCACAAGTAATTTGAATGTCTTCGGCGGATCTAAGAATAAATTAAAGATTGATTTTGCAATAAGAGACGTGAAAAGTTGAGGCTATACTTCTTTGGAATGCCATTAGGAAACTCTTCATTAGGGTCTAAGACAAATAGAATAGCTTTCTAATTAAAATTAATGAAGTTTTTCCTTTTCGTCAGCGAATCGAATCTATGTGACTCGGTCTACTTCGTATTTTATCTTCAGGATTAGTAATAGCGTCCGTCGATTTTTGCAAATTGAGGTCGATTCATTCACATAAATATGCCAGCCTTAATTATTTGTTAATATATTCACATCATCCACACCTTGTGAATTTGATTATCAATTGGTGTCATAATTTGCAGACAAATATTCATACCCTATATCGTTTGAAATACACAAAATCCCTTTGAGTATTACAAAACTTTGAGTATTAAAAACCTTTTGGCACGGGTACCTCTTGAATAAATTACAAATTATGTACATAATAATAGATACAACAAAAAATGATGTAAAGAGTTCTCTTTAAACCTTTTCAGTGGGCAAAAACGTCTTCGTCCCTTTTTGTCACACCGTTGAAAAGACAAGTGACATATTTTTGATCCCAGCGCTTAATTTAAGTCACGTTTCGCTCTGATGATGTCCCAATCTCTCCGTCATGTACTCACTTCATGTATACTCTCGGCTCTTGGTTCTCGGTTCTTTTTTTGTGTTCCCCTAGTTCGAAAAGGTATTTGCAAGTACTTTACAAATTGCTCCTAATAAGGATTTACTGAAGGTTCACTTTCATCGGTAGCTGGTTTCAGTGGGTGCGGTGGTGTGCCAAAATCACACAATTTGACACGACAACGACGACCTTTTGTCACCCAAGCACAGTAACAGCATAAAATTATAATTCCCCTTCGATAAGCCTCAATACGACAAAATCTTTATGCGATGTAAAAGAACGAATTTCGCCCGTCCACAGTCAGTGCGAAAAGTTTAAGCAGATGAAGAGAAGCCAGCCCCGTGGCGCTTTGTTATTCAAAACTTGTCCCAAAAGGATAATAAAATAAAGCCATGTTGTTTAAAGTTAAAAGTTGTTCTTTTCGTCTATATGGAGCAAAGCACAACCACATAATAGTATCTTTATAGGGACGATTTGCAGGAGCTTCATGTAGAATCTGGCGGCATAACACTGCTGTCAGCAAAGTTCAATCAAATCTGCTACAAGGGGGAATACAGTTTAACAAGGTATTCCAGTAAAAATGATATTAAGGCCGACACACAATGATTTCGGCTTATGTGTGGCCGCAATGTGGGTGAAAATCAATTAAACTTTTTCTGTCTACTAATATCCCGTACACATTTGCACACAAAACAACCACGGATGAACTCACACGAATAAACCGAAAAAGACATCGCTATTATCCTTCATTTCTTACTCTCCATAAAGCAAAACATTCCAGGGTCCTGTTGAAGCTAGGCCAAGTAAAAAAAAAAAAAAAAAAAAAAAAAACAACAACAAAGACTAATGTTTGCATCCTGAAAGCAATTAACAAGCCAGTAATTGACTAAAATGGAAACAAACAAAGGGAGCAAAAAAGTAAAGCGTGCGCTTACAGCATGGCAGAGCAGTCTCTGTTAAGAAGAGGAGGCAACGCTTCACCAAACCTTCCACAAAGTTTCACCCTCCTCTCTAAAACTTTGTTGACTGGTTTCAGAGGAGAGAAATGTGGAGTAGGAGTATGAGAGAATAGAAATGGAAACGGGAACAAGTGTAGCCACAAGGAACCCTCCAGATACTTCTCGGATGTGTGTACATACACTGCGCTTAGCTAAAGACCTCTCTCCCTCTCCGCTATTCGCCTCTATTTCACATCATCCACTAACATAGAAATTACCTACTCTCACTCACTCATACTGAACACAGCCAGGACCCAGGCCAGGACCATAAGGACACAGGTTTAATGAAGAAAAAATCAAATACTCCATCATTTAGTAAATATTTTTGTTTCCCGTGGAGGCTTGTTGACTTTCATTTTCTTCCTTTCGATTCTTTTATGTGCAGTGGGTGAGTCCTTTTGTTTACATGACTTTTTCCCGAATATACTTAAGCCCACTACTACTGTGTTCATCATCCTCTGTTGTCAAATCGCAAGTAATAATGTTTATCATCTCCTCGAGAAGACATTGTGAAGGATCATTTGCTGAAGGACATTGCATTTTTAATTATCTGGATACTTTCCTTCCTCCTTGGACGGACGTCCAATGAAGGAGGCCCAGTTTTACGACAAACCTGCCCAATGACGAATGTGTGTGCTTTAGCCCCCCGACTACAGCAACCAGTATGAAGAATCACTTGAGTGAATTTTTCCGGACTTTTATGAGAAATGTGTCCCTTAGTCTTGCTAATTGTTTAACGAGAGTTGAGTGGGGTTGAGAAAAAAGTTACACAAGATAAATTGTTGTTCGTACACTAACAATTTGACATCTTGACCAGGCTTAATTAGAGTCATTACCAGCAATTTCATGGAAGGCTTAGCATTTAGCATCTCTTGTATTACGAGAGACTAGGAGGAACCTTATGATAATAATGAAGAGAAAGAAGAGCCAGTTGGGTCACAGTTTATGTGTCATCAAACAGGATGTACACATGAGCAAATTTGGGTACATATTAAAAATAAATGAATGTGAATACTGGGAGATCGTGTTGTGCTCGTATCTTCAAAATGAAGCTATATTTTATTGCCCATGGCTGACAGGTAAAAATGCAAAATGTCAACTCGGCTCGCCTCTAATTTCATTGTATTGAATTTAATTAAGGCTCTGCCATTACCTATCCATCATCGGCTATTGTTAATATTTCATTATTTTAACCAAACGACATAATAATTGCTTAATGTGAAGGACTATTGCTGGAATATTGTGGAAATTGTGACAATCCCACCGCACCAGAACGTTGATGAACAAAAGCCTTAAATCCGTCTTCGCCTCTATTATGCAAGCGTCTACCAGTGAAGGCAGTCGCCATGGCATTTCTGGCATTATCATTGCTCCTGGTTCTCGTTTGTAGTTGCCATCAATGCGGAACATAATTGCAATATTCCTGTCCCTGTCTCTGTCCATGTCCCTGTGCCCTGTATACACTTCTCTCTTCCCTCACTTTCAGAGATTTTAATGTATCAGTTTAATCCTTCCAAAGCTGCAAATTGAAAGTAATTGACATTTATTGGACAGCCGAATGGTTTCGACATTTTATCAGATCCTCTCTCAGATGCCTCTCGGCATGTATTTCGTTTACGCCTGCTGCTTTTGGACACTATACTGTTTTGGAATTTAGTGCATCAGAGATATAGTGCCTCTTTGAGTATGTGGATAAACCGATTTCCGGGTTAAAGGCCATCAATCCCGTATGTAAATATGCTCAAATAAATTCTTAAATTTACAATCATTTCACTTTCCACTTGGAGACACTGAATTATTTCGCAAAATATGTAAGTACTTTGGTACGCACACATGGCCATAGAATAAGATACTTAAATAAATATGCATGTACACAGTTCACAAGCACCTTCCATTGTCTCATTTTATTTTCATTTACTTTTCCCTGTTTGCTTTTGATTGTGTTGGGACTTCAAAAATGTTTTCATTAAACATCAGTTGTGGCCTGCCAATTTAATATTACAGCCCTGACAACATAGGATATGTTGTATAATCGAATAAGATACACAAACCACAGTTAAAGGGGTGCTTTCAGCCCAGTAGAGTTGTCTTGCTCCTGAGAACTCTCCATACACCCAGCACAAAGTTAGCTTTGTGGCAACTCTTGATATCGAACTATACGTGCATCTTGTACTCAAACCAGTGGAGCACAAGTATGTTCGTTCTTAATTGCAAGACAAGTTTCCCTGCTGTTTAGGATAAATGCAACTACCCTCAACAGTCATTCCAGATATAGAAAAACATTTGGGGTAACGGGTGCACAGCTTTTAGCAAGAATTGCTTTCGTCTTATTCCCAGAGTTAATTATGCTTAAATTTACGCTCCCTAAGAACTGACATGTTTCTCTCCCTTTCTGCCGCCTCCCTCTCCAAGCAATGCTTTTCAGAGTATACAGGGACACCACATGCACTAGGGAAACTTCGCAAATAGGCAAGCATCCAATGAAGCAACTCATCTTCCCGTCGCGCGTTCTTGTTTCATTTACTTGATCAGGCAATTAGGCTCCAATTGTTTTCAAAATGAATATAAAACGAAAATTTGATTTCGCCTGTGGATGCATAATCATTAGACACTTCCTTATGCAAAGGTTTGCGTTTATGTATATACGGGTCTTATGGACAACATAGAAGGGTTGATTTAACAGAATGTTATTTTACAGCTGTTGTGACTCGCAACCGCAACAGAAGTTT
Source organism: Eristalis intricaria (assembly GCA_964034865.1). Classification (NCBI taxonomy): domain Eukaryota; kingdom Metazoa; phylum Arthropoda; class Insecta; order Diptera; family Syrphidae; genus Eristalis; species Eristalis intricaria. Next base: position 269,217 of record OZ035877.1, on the reverse strand, counting down.
ACCCTTACCGACTTTAATCAGATTTCCTCTATTAGCGTCTCACTTTTGCCAACAGTCAGCTCCAAAACGAATTGAAGAGGGCAAAGAAACAGAAAAACGACTGAATTAAGTTGAAAACGGTTCCGGAAATCTGATGAATAATGACGGTAATTTACAATTGAGCAAAAAATTGTGTTAGCTACACAAAAAAATATGAGTTTACACATATATCTAGATATACACACGGACGTACGAGCCAAACCGAAACGAACCAAAAGCGTACTAGAGAGTAATTTCTGCTAAAGTAGTCGCTATAAATTTTGGTTTAAATTTGCCACGAAGCAAAAATGAAGAGACCACATCATGGGCGAATTTATATTCATTCTAGTAGTAAAAAGCTTCACTTCCAACTGCAAGGACCATTGACCGTTTATAGAACAGAACCAAAAACCATCTCTCCATCTAAGACGTGAAACGAATAATTGAATTTAAGTTATTTTTTTTGCATCCATACATTCTCTTCGCACTGCCCGCCCAGGCAATTCCCGGTTACGTATTGCTCTGTTCGAGTGGTAAAAATGCGACTACACCGCACAAATAATAATCGTTACAATAGGAAATGTGTGTGTGAAAACAGTTGAAATATTTGCAGTTATTTGTTAGAACTTATGGCCACGTGTGACTTACCACCAATACCGCAAACAGTATGCTCTACAATTACGTCGACATTTAATCTTACCTTTTGGGGGGAAGGGGGTTTTTTTTATGTAGCCGGGTTTTGTACCCAATTTCGCAATGTATGAGATATCTGAAGCGCTGGGCAATTAGTCGTGCTCCGCATGTAAATTCGCTCTTTCACGGACTAATACATTAAGCTCCGACCAAATAAAAGGTTAATCCACGTCGCATTGGCTCCAGACACATTCCTCAAACAACAAGCGTATTTCTTTTTTTAAGGCCGCGTGCAATATTTGCGTCCCATTTTTTCTGTGTATGTTTTAATCCAAAATAACATTTAACAAAACATATACATTGATTCCCACTCATGGTTACCTTTAAAGGGAATAATGGATTTCGACCAGTTCCTTGCCAGACTCTAAATAACCTCAAAACCAGCTTACCTCAAAAAAATCTAGTACTAGAGACGAATATCCTCTCCATCCCATATCATAACATTACACCACATAATACCACACCACGAAATTCCTTCACATACACTCTCATATTTACGTTATTGAAATTTAATAGTATCCTACACGATAGCACGTAGATGTGGAATAATAGGAGACTTTACTATGAAAACAGCACGTAAACCAGATCAGATATACGCGACAGGAATCGATAAGAAAAATTTCACAGCCAGAAGGAATGTTGCTGCACAATTCTTTGGCTCACTCATCCAACAACGATATCACAGCAGTCTGGAGAACTTAAAATGCCATGAAATGTCAATACCAAAGGGCCGGGTTCCTTCAGACAGTTTGCCTGTCTCCTTTCCTCCCCATTCTACCATTCATTGTGATCCTTGTCGGTTCTTCCTCTCAATTTTGATTGTGTCTAGTCAACGACTTGATGGATTCTACCAGTTCCAGTACTATTATTCTTCAAACTCCCATTGTTTTACTTTCTGCTCCTCGTTTGTATGTTCGTTTCCTCTTCCGATTTTGACTTTGTTCTTTTTTTGCCAGCTCTTCACCTTCTTTTGTAAAGTAATTTTCACAGTTTTATCATAATTTCTGTGAAGAACAGTCGCGCATTGGTTCCTCTTTCGCTCTCTTATGACGAAAAGGAAAAATTGATTGATTGATGGTATACACGTGTGTATGCATACACATATCTGCTGCCTCGCAAGAAGCCGGATATAAATACCATGGAAAATACAATGCAACAAAAAAAATACACATCAATCACGAATATATCCCGGAATTTATATTTCACAAATCTGATAGGTACGTTGACAAATTGAATGCATTTTAAAGAAGACGAGCCACAAAAATAAGTGTTTCCTCCAGAAGCAATCAGAAAGTGAATACAGGTTACTACGGAACGTTCTGCTGTGTGAATATGAATGGTTCTCTGCGCTCAAGAGCATAGTACATACGTCTGCATTGACAAATTATTTTCAATGAGACACCAGCAACAACTGACCAAATGACTGGACTTGAGTCAAGTGGAAAGAGCAGAAATGCGAAATGCGATACAGGAAAGGAGGAAGGATGTAGAGAGGAGAATATGTAAATTTCACCAACATATTGTTATTATAGGGCACCGCATAGAACCTTAACTAGAATCCGACAAGAAAGTTAAATGCCTGCAATTCTAATGAAATAACGTCAAAATCCTTTCAGACTCTATTATTGACAATTTATTCCTACGGCTTTTAATTTAATATTCTGTCCAAGCCCACCGACCATCGTTCTTAGAAGTCTAGAATCCCTCCCAGAAACAGGCAGGATATGGCGTGTTGGTAAAGCAAGAATGATTCCATTCATTTAAATAATAATTTTATTCATCTTTCTTGCCTGCCGCTCGCTACTGCTTCTACATTTGCCAATGCTGCTACAACTTCTGCTGGCAGTAGCATAGTGACAGTGGTGGTATCATGACATCACAAGCAATTTCACGCCGTGCTGGATTTCAATGCAGAAATGTTTTAGAGTTCCTTTTCATTTCATTGTTGGCCTGAGTGACGAGAATAGGATGAAGATGGAGACAACTATGAGTTGGCTACGATGATGATGAAACCGTTTACAGCAGCGTAATAATAAAAATAATTGCTAACACGCCCCACTGTAAACGACTGTTTCTTGCCTTAACCATACCACGATGCCTAGGTTGTTGTTCCTTTAACCCTTCACCGCTGTAGAATGCCGCAGTTAATCATATCGTGGACGTTATCCATTGTTTGCTTTACTACGGCCACTGGATTCACTTTTAGGAACTATCCAGTCTTTGTTTTTTTTTTTTCTTTTATTTTTTCTGACCTGGTCCATAGTGAAATGTACGTTTATTTTTCTTAAATTTAGTGTCATAAAATGTGAAATGCTTATAATTGGAAAACAGATGACAAGTAGTTGGTTGAAGCAGCGTGTGGTGTACAGTCATAACTTAATGACTCGTGAAGAATTGAGTTACAGCGCGAATAACCTTTAAAGTAATTGTGCTCTATGAATTGACGATGAATTTGTGCACATACAAATGTCTGTATGTCATCATGTGCGGCTCGTGCTATTTTCCCTCCTCACCCGCCCCCGCTACCTCACGCTCCGTTTCTTATTCATCCCCTTTCACAAATAACTCGTAAAGATATCAAACAGCTCACCACAATAGTTTACACCGTCACACATGACATGGCGACAGAAATGGTATAGACGGGGCGCTTCCTTCAATGTTGGTATCCCATTAATGGTGGCGGTAGTGTCATAAAAGATGGGTGCCTGGGTGCCCCTGCCGTCTGGAATCCTTAGAAAGTCCTAATAAAATATTCATTGGATGTCATTTACGCAAAACTTGTATCCTTCAATCGTTTCTAAATGCGCCGATGGTTGAAGTAAAGAGAAGAGAACACCAAAGCCGAGAGTCTCGTAACTAATAACAAATAAATAACAAAACATACTCGTACTAAACAAAGTGGGTCATACATTCATCAAAACGCACAGATACACTCTGCCAGACATAGAGAAAGAAACATGAATGTATGTATGTACATACATATATAAATGTGAATTGAAAAAGAAAACTCAATTTCATCAGGAAAATAAAAACAAAAGCCAAACAAGAACCCGAAGGAAGAGAGAGGTAGAGTGGCAGACGGAGCGGAGAGAGCCGGAGAAATATTCATAACAAATCTTTACAAAATGCTTATGGAAGTCAGAATAAAATGGCCTTTAAGCGTTGTTTGGGGAGGATTGAAGAAAATGCAATAAAAAGAACATTTTAGCCGTTAAACGATTTTCGTATATAATTTGTTGACCTTTTGATGGCAGAAGGAGCATCCTCTGAGGTCAGTGTATACGTGGGTGGGGGGGAAATACATACAAGGAGTGTGTAACAATGCGATTTTCATATTTGTCTATTTAAATGTCACCCAAGGAATATTCTCCAGTAAACACACACTATACATAATACTAACACGCGTAAAATGGGGACCAAACAGCCCTGAGCATTGTGTCCCTTCTACAATTCAGCCGGTCGGTACCGCAAAAGTTTGTTAGTTTGCCTTACAATGAAATAAAGTATTATTCTTCTCATGCATGAAAATTGTGTCCAGACGAACACACATTCGAAAATGATTTTACATGTGTATGAGCCCGTTGTTGGGAAACAATACAGTAATGGCTTGTAAAAAGGGAAACATTGTTTATGGAATAGAATTGCTAAGGACATTCTATGTGTGCAATCATTTGATCCAGAGGGGACCGTGAAAAATTTATAAACAATTTGGCAGCTTCACGTCAGTCAAATGTTCTGTTCACATTCGAGGCCAGACACGAAATCAGCTAAAAGCCTGCGTTATACACCTAATGCCTTTTTATAATACATTTCTATTAGAAATATTATGGGACCCATAGACGGTTGCTTCCAGTCGTCATATCACACCCTTACTGTATTCCCTTACATCTGGAAAAAAATCTGAATTCTCACAAGACCAATGGGAGTCACCACAGTAGAAGGTGTGGCATAACACTTTCAATAAATTTCAGAGTGGTTTCTATTATGGAAGATTGGAACGAAATCCCGCCAAGGGCAAATGAAAACTACAATTTTACTATCATGCATCCAAGAACAAGAACGACTATTAGCCCTTTCGCACAATATCAGCAGAACAGACCAGGACACCATTCCTGGCGGCGTGTACTCCAGGTTCGTAATGTTGCCAAGAAATCGGGACAACGATTTTAGTTTTTTTTCTTTCGTTCTTTTCTCTGTTTCATTTTTTGATTCCCATTTCGAAATGAATAATGCATAAATCCAGAGGCCAAAGAACTTTACTTATCGTCACTGATTGTTGCAAGAGGGAGGGTAGTGTCTGATAACAATGGGCGAATGACGTCTTATCTGTTTCCGGGTTTCGAATTGGATTGAGAAGAAAATTCCTACAAATTTCTATCCCATTTATGTATGTATATGCTTATCCCTTTAACGCCGAAATCATGTTTTTTGAATGTTGAACGTTTCTTTAAACATGGCAATGGACGCATTTGAACAATTATACCATTTTTTTATTTATATGATTCAATTTTTATTCATCTTCTCTCTTATACAATAAATTAATGTATGTATGTTTTTCTTATTTTTTGTTGCCAATACATTTACATACGTTTTGATCTAAATAATCATTTACATCTTATGGAGGACACAGGGTCTGTTACTCGTATATGTATTTAATTAAGTCGCGGAAAATGTTTGTTTGTTATTTTCTTTTTGTTTTGTGTAAGAATGCAAACAGCTTTAACGCGAGATGTATATACATCATACGTAAGAGGTCCGCGAGTTTAATTACAATTCATGAAAGGATAGAGGAATTCTAAGATAAATCAAAAAAATGTAAACGCAAAGTATTTGCTTTCAATACTAGATTTTCTTTTTCGAATCAGTCGATATGTCTGTAATAGACAGCAAGTGGAGTGCAGGTGCAGTGCATAACATTCCATGCCATGTGAAGAATGCGCTGAAGCAACGCTAACTGAAATTGAGTATCCTCACCTGCATCAAGTTCCACAAGCAAGAGAGATTCATAACAGTTCACAAGAGATTACACGAGAATAACTTGGTCTCCTCGTTCGCACGGCAGTATGCAACAATTGATGTCAGGAATTGTTTTCGCACACAGGATTGCGATTGTACATATGCGTGTACACATGTGTGAATATCAATTCGCAGGTAAGAGTCAGTAGAAATCCTAGGGAACGTAGACTTCTACACTTATGAACTCCCTCGTCTAAGGTACGCAGCAGGTAAATGGATAAAGATGAGCGAAACAAACGTCAGCAATAGCCAACAAAATGCAGCATATGCGGCCGTATATGCTTCCGCTCATTTGCATTTCCATACACCTAATATTCGTACATGAGTGCGATACCGTATCCGGACCGAAGTGGACCTTGGGGCGCCATTAACAGGCTTGAACCTTGACTCGGTCTGAACGGTTAAAACCATAGAGAGGCGTAGTGGAAACAAACGCTTTGATCCCTTCTGAATTAGCACATTAGATCTGTAGTCCTTCCCAGTGCCCCCATTTTCTCGAAATGTTCTGGTGTCCATATTGAAATGTTTCATGTCCTACATGTTCGACGTATTAAATAATTGAGGTTTCGCACACAAACACGAATGTTATGCATGCATATAGTGATTGTTATGTTTCCCTCATGCCGACACCACCCAAGCTTGAGGATGAAATGCAAGCATGGGCGGCGTTGAATTAATTTGTCATACCACATGCATTCGCCTCAGCTAACAAACGCTCTCGATGGTCAGGATTTCTTGGCAGAGAAAATAATTAATAAATACATCCACCACACACCCGACAGAGCCCACAGCTCACAACCGCAACTATTTATAAATTCCCACGTAATTTGTTACCAAATGGGGAGAATAAAATAAATAAATGTCGTCAAACCATCAACCGAAATTAGTGTCAATAAATTTTGCATCACTTCAGTGCGTAACACGTGGATTTAGATATAATATATGAGCCGCAATCCTAAAGCTGTGCTGGTTTCAGTCAATATGGAGAGAGACGTTCTTACCCCATGGATTATTTTATATCATATCCACCTAGATTTTAATCCCATGCCAACTATGATGCCAGAAAAACTAAAGCTGCCTGGTAAATCTAATAAGAAAGAATTCTCCCAAAAATTATTTAATCACTTCATTCCCTGGCGTCAAGAGTCTCACGTAAATATATGTAACATCATTCAAAGTCGCCTTCATGCCTCGCTTATTAACTCAGCGCCTTGAGCTCATGAATATGATTATTATATGTTGTGCAAGAAGAAGAGTTCATTCCTTTCCAAGAGAGCATCGCAATGGGCATAGCAGCGAGTGTAAGCAAAATTGACTCTGTTTTGCATAATCCTTACGCGCTATGTGCTTAAGTGTCTTCAAGGCGCCTTTAGTCCTGTCTCTACGTCAATGGCATTTGCCCTTGCGACTGAAATTTTTGTTTATTATTGCACAATATGTGTACGCATAAATTACAAAATACACTCGCTCATACCAACATTGCTTTAGAGAATAAAGATGCCGATAGACAATAGGCGGCAAACAGGGCCACCCAACCATCCCCCTTTGCAAGTAGAAGAGAATTAATAGCATTATTAACTGCTAAATAAGACAGTAGAGAACGGTACGGTGGAAGTAGCTTAATACTGGTGTGATGTGTGGAAAATAGCAGACAAAATTACGCCACATATTGTGGCGACGATAAAGTATGGCAAAAGAAAGGATTTTTTTTACCTTGCATAGGATTAATTGTGCGTATGTATAGGGCTGTGAAATATCTTGATTTCGGTCATAATGGGTACTTTCTGTGGTAGAATTAAAGCGTACTAATCTTTGCCCATCTAGTAGGGTAGGTACGCGCGACGCAATTTGATGGAAAAGCATTCATATTTATTGTGAATTTTCCAACAATAACCTGTTGTTCTTGAACGCCGATAATTAACTATATTTAACTTTAAAAATGCATTGAGGTAATACAATGGTACAAGTTGATGAAAATTTAATGATGAAAGCGCATCCTTTATCTCTAGCTGGAAACTCTACGCACCCGTTGTGTAGGGACACCACGTACGTAATTCTCAAATTTGAATTTCAGAATTTTTAGTCGAGCTAACACACACACACACATAGTGAGAGATGAATATCGCACCGTGGTTAACAGAATGTTGGCTGGTTTATGTCTATAACATGAAGTCTGATACCTAATATAATAGGTGTAACGCCCTTTGCCTCATATCCATATCCGCATCTAGTCCGATTACTAATTCCTCAGTTCAACAACTAACACATTTCCACGAGTTTTCGGTTTGTAAGAATTCTGTTACGTGTGTATATATGAATAGTTTGTGCTTTGTGAAAAGATAACGAAGGCGGGTTTCTCATCGCCGCCGTTACAGCTAGGGTATTGTATTAGTATGCAAATCGAAATAATAGTAGCTGTGCACATTCAGTCCTCCTATGCTCTTTAATTTATTCGCTTTGGGCTGTGGAACCTACTGCCATTCTATTATGTTCTGAAGGTGGTGAGGTGAGATACTGGTAAGGATTCGTCAGTGTACTTGGAAAATGCTCTAAATCAGAATCATCCTTAATGTTGCTGATCCTGCTGGTCGCGACTGATTAAAGAATGACTTGAAGTTGGACTTTAAAACGCTTATTTGAGCAATCCATGATTAAATATAATGAAGCGAGCCTAGCGAAATAGGGATAACACGATGTTGCGATGCAACGCCATTCAATAAATACCTTCTAATGCATTGTTCGATATACCAACTTCAGCAAACACACTATCGAATTGCTTAAGTGCATACATATTTCTTTTTTTCATGTCAAATATTTAACAGAGCACAATATATCGGAGGCAATACTTGTAGAGTTTAAATCCAATATTGCACATCCAATAAATTCACATTTTTGCAGCGACTGCAACGGTGACATCGCTTTTAGCGCTGCACTGACCTCTCCTCTCCTCCCCAGTCACCTAAGCTTAAGTAAATTGAAAATCAATATATTTCCACGAATTTCACAACGAAGTCAAAGTTAGCTTTTCATACATATTGCCTCAACTGCCCCAAGCTTTTTGTCCGAAGCCGAAAATTCCATTCCATTATTTCCCTTCATTCAATATTCACTTCGCTTAAGTTTCGCTGCAATTTTCCCATCAGTCTTCGAAATATTCATAAAAAATTTACATCCGGGACCGGTTTCGGTGAGCTACAGGGTTCTCTCATCCCTTGTTTGTTGTACTATAACTCTACAACAGGGATGCCCCATTCAGCTTCTCCCTACTTCAGCTACTGTTGCCATCGCCTGACTGCACAAATTTCAGTTTTACTTTCTGTACAGACACAGTAACTATTGTCAACTTGTATATAACTTGTACCTATACATATTTTGCCATTTCTACAACTCTGATTAGTGCACACTGAATAATTAAATACACCAGCTTTACAGGACTGTCTAAAGTTAAGAAATGGGATGCTATTTCGCCGATATAATTCCATACAATAAGAGAGTACGTTGGCCCGCAATTAAAGTACATATATAATCCATCCATTGATGCGTATCTATGAGTGTTAATTCATTCACTGAATGCATATACATTTGAAGCACAGCACAAGTGTCACGAGTTAGGAAATGAAAACGGTGAAGAATATAAAAATACAAAAACACAATCAATTCAATTTAGTATATATATTTTATTTGTTATAATTATTTATTTAAAAAATTTTCACTTACAAAAACAAAATAATAAACGTGAAGGGAATATATATGTATGTTGTATAACACGTACAATTTAGGTGCTCAGAAAATCGAATACTAATAATAAATGAGGACAAATTAACTATTAAAATAGATTTAAAAAAAAAAATTCGGTTTATGTTTTAAAAATATGCATTCCAAACGTGTACAAACATATCACTATTACTAAGAAAATATTGATCACAGCAATGTTTGGAAACGTTTTGTTCTTTTTTCTCTTCTTCGTGTTTTTGTTTAAGAATACAATGAAAATTGGTACTTCTGTAGTCTCGTAGTATTTGTTTCGTTTCTCATTATATGTATGAACAATTATCCGAAACGAACCTTAAACTATATTGATAAATGAAGATCCTAACTTTATTTATTGTTCACAGTAAAAAGTTCATAGTTAACCCTGTTACGCATAGTATACTTCGCCCATAGATCATTGTTTAATATTTAAGTTTTTGTTTTCTTTTTTCTCAGATTTTACTAATATAATTATTTTACAACGAATATACGTACAGATACGATTTGCATTAATTTGGTGGTTACTTTTTAGGTGTTCTTTTTGTTTGCTCCTCATTGAAAAGTACAAAACATAACGCTGTATAGTTTAATACATATGTTGCTTAATCATTTTTAAAGCAGTTCTTTAGATGCAAATATTCGCGGATACGTGACACGGCATACTCCTGAAAGAGGCAATCATTTTTATTTCAAAAAACAACTACGAACTGTGTTACTTACCCAATACCCGAATTCGATATTTTGATGTACATTTATGACGGACCACAATGACCAAAACAAGTGCGAAACTAAGCTGAATACGCGTACTTCATTTTCGACTCCTTCAATTTCCTCCGTTGTGGGCATGTAGTTTTCAATGCCTTCATTCTCTTTTTTCAAATAGGCACCAATGAAATCCAGGCGCTGCTGCTTAGTGGGATATTGTTGTTTGTAATGGAAGTAGAACGGAAATTGTGGATTGTTGTAGTCGAGTGTCCATTCGATAAAATGATTCGCTAGGTCAAATCCACGATAATTGTAGGCACAGTATTCATAATCGATTATGATAAGGTCTGGTTCGCAGTCTTCTGAATCACTACTACTAAGTACGGAATCGCGGGTATTGTCTAGATCGGTGTAGTTATCGGCTGATGGAACCGATCGCTTTCTGCTACAATTAGAAAAATATCAAGCATACACATAAGTTCAACATATCTACACAAATATCAAATTTATGAGGTAAATTTTGATAAATTATTGTGTTAATTTAGAAGGAAGGTCATGATTTTTACGTGTTTTTTTGTAATCAGCAAGTATGTTTCCAATTCCCAAGAAGCACAAGAACTCGTTCGTTGGATTGCCCTTGTTTGATTTTATCTTTTGAAAAAAGATCAATCAGTTATTGAGGATTTTTCTTCTTTCCGATGTTCAATATCGAACACGAAAAAATCAGATAAAAGCCACGTGATAAAGAATTTACCTATAGGTTTTTTTTTGTTCTTGCACCGATTTTATACCGTTTGGAAACCCTTACCTTCTTGTTGCAATAATTCCACCGGAAGAGTTCGCATTGCTGTCATTGCATAAGCTCGTTGATGCTTCATTATCGGTATCTGCAAAGGAACTACTACAGAAAGAAATGCGTTTTAAAATAATTGATATTTTTAAAACAGATACTTTTATTATATGTATGTTCAATGATGAGAAAAAAGCATACTTAACCAACACCCAATTTCGAATTCTACACTGGGCTTAAACTCAATGCAGATACATTTATAGAATGTGAGAGTGTGAGATTGTATGCGAATATTTATTATATTCCAATCGAACTAGCCTTTAATCAGACTGTAATTAAAAATCATGCAAGCAATATTTTCGTTGCACTGCAAACGTTTGAATAGTCGTTATATTTACCTGACACTCTTAACAGAGTTACGTCGAGATCCACACGATTCTTCTCTTAATAGAATGTTACCTTCTTGCAAATCGTTATGGCAGAATACCACTGGATAATCACCTTTCTCAACAAGATTACGCACCCACTTAACTTCATTTTCAAAGTTTATTTTCTTGACCTCTTGAACCTCGCTCTTTTCTTCCTCAGCACTACTGAATATTAAAAATTACCAGTGAGTTTATCATCCATTTTGAGAGCCTGTGTAGCTTACCTGGTATTCTTTAGGATTGTATCTAGGCTACTTAGCCAGCGGTGCATTGTGTTCCATAACCATTCTGGTTCCTTAGAGACAGGAATGTTAAGGCTATGAATTTCACCCATTTTTTCTGCGATTTTCATGGAAGTCTTATAGTCGGACAGCTCTAAAGTGACCAGAGGCCGCGCCTATTGGGAGAACATATTACATTATTACATTATTGAATTTGTGATGCAAATTTGATAATGCAAGCTTCTCTTACCGGAATATATTGCTCAATCCTTCCGCCTGGAAAGAGTCCATACAATTTCGGGCCTAAATTCCGTTCGCTAAGTAAAGCAAATACCACAGACTCTGTAATCATTGTTTCAAGTGCATGTTCTCCATGAGTCTGACCGTAGATTCTTAGGAGGACCTGGGAGGGAAAGAATATGCATTGCTAAAAAAAATCTACAACAAAATACGTTGACAATCAAAAAAAAAAACATCATTCTCTGGAATTTAAATAACTTCGTCATGACCTTAAAATTTGTTTTTGTTGGTCGTAATCTAATTATAATGTGATAATTGAATATTCTCTACCTACGTCTTTTTATTGTGTGTAGAATAACATCCAAATTGAACGTTGCCACAATACCTACAGGTACTGTGGAAGTCTAATTATATGTAAAGGTTAACACTTTACATATGTAGGAGAAACACATTTTCTTGTTAACATCAAATTGGTTGAATTCGAATAATTCAATTGGTTGAATTTGGATAATCATTCACGCAAACAGATGAGAATATAATTGTGTAATTTTTTTAGAAATTGACTCACGGCTAATGTGGTTAATCGTGGGGGAAAGTCGAATGACTACTTCAGGAAATGAATATGCATACACACATGCATATGTATTTATAAATCCATTCGAAATGGACTTAGAACTAATTTAATTTCTTATTAAAAAGCTATAATAATAAAATAATATGTGTGCACATAATCCGAATCCTATACTTTCATAATTGTTCGTGTACATAGCTAACATGATAAATATGTCTGTTTACATTGCGATTGCTATGCCAACAAAATAACTACCTAGAAGTGTTTATACATACCTCATGGGGCTCCTCAACACTCACTGTACTATCTTTCCTTTGACGTTTCGTACCTCGCACAGCGGTTTGAATATTACATAAACTCTTATTGCTATTTTTATCACAGACCTCTGGTAGACTGATATAGTATAAGAAATTAGATAAGCCTCCACTGAAATCCCAAAGAGAATATGTATTAATAATGGTAGTTATGTGAATATGGTACAGACGCTTACCTTATTCGCTTCACGATGATATCTTGACTCGTTATTGACTTCCAATGGCCTGTTAAATAATCCCGACACAATCTCGAAGCAACATCCCTAATCTCTTCAATCGTCGCCTGAATAAAAGAAAAAAAATATTAAAATCAATTGGAAATATAAATGGAATGAAAATTCTAATCCATCGTAGAACAAAAAGCTTACGTTTAGTTTCAAATTTTGCTTATTTTCTTCAGTACTTGATTTTGTAAACAGTTTCATCGCAACACACAATAAAAGTTACCTTATATTTAAAAAATTACTACTATTTTTGGAAGTGCAAAACAAGTTTTGCAAAAGCTCATGTAATGTGGCGAAAACAAAATATTTCACTGTAGAATTACACAATAATAGTATAGGGGCGCAATATTGAATATGAATTTATCCACTACAGAGAAAATCAATAGTCGGAAGAAATGTTTGCCAATTTGCCAGGATTATAGAGAGAATAAATGAGCGGTGTTCTTGTTCTTGCAACACTTTCTTATACACTTGAAAATATGTGTTCGTGTAGTACGTGTAGTAGAAGACAGATGAAGGCGACGAGAGTGAATACAAAACTAAATGCATAAAACCAGCTGGCAGAATATTCAAATGTTTAAAAACCGTAAAGCGCATGAGCACAAAGAATCTCAGACAGTAGAAGTCTACAAAAAAATCCTCAGGACATCGTGTTTTTCAAATTATACTCTTTTTACGATATTCGTTTATCTTTCGACTGATTAAAATTCTTAATTTTATGAACATTATAGACTCTGTAGTTTATACTTTTAAACTGCGCATCTCTTTCATTGGCTGAAAGATGATTATCGGTCTTTGAACTATCGTCGAGAATACAGTTAATGTTAGTTCAAGAAGATAAGCCAAGGTCCCACCCATATATGCATACGCACACTACGTGCCTATAACGAAGTATTCGTTACAAGAAAGTTTCATTCCAATCGGTTACTATCTCTACAATTACACCACAGTCATAAGATATTTAGTTCAAGTGCTTTACGATTATTCCCTAAGATTACGTCAATTGAATTATAAATATTTGTAAATACTAAATGCAGACATACATCATTGATATCCTTTGATAAAATACAAGTTCGACGTAGTACAAGCGTTTTTCTCTTATATTTTTTTTATATTTTCAAAGTCAATGCAATAGCACGAAAGTAACAAAAACAACAAAGATAGTTGAGGAAAAACTAAACGTGCAGAAACTATAATAGGAGGCCAGGATGCACCGCGAGCTGCATTCATTACCTATGCATGCACAAAAATACCCACACGTGTAACGCATATGGCAATGTATTGCCCGACTGCCCCCTTTTCGTGTTTTCCATTGAGACTACGCGGTAAATTAAAAATAGAATATAGAATACACACAGTTGGTGTATGAATTTATACATATAACTAAATACTATCAATCTATGGCATTGAAAAGTGTTACGCGTAGACATTTTTGAGGAGTTTTTCATGAAGATTACATCTGCATCATTTACATCAATTATTAGTTTAGATAAACATCCTGTAGTGATTAACGACACTAGAAGTGTGAACTTTATCGCTACAGAACACACAAACATTGTAAGTAATACCATAGAGCCATTGGATGGATGTGTTGTTTGCGAGGCTTTATGTTCCTATCAGTTTTGTTCTCTGCGGAATTTCGTAACCCCAGCATAATCAAGACGAGTGGAAACTTTTCATAGCAATGATTTTGGAATACAAACAAAATTAGCTGCGATAAATTGATAGATTTGAAAATCAATAGAATGACGAATATTTGAGAAAACTATCTAGCATAAGTGAGAATTGTGTTGAAAAGAAAAAGTGAAAACAAATTCAAAACCGGTTTTTTCTGTTACTTAAATCAACTGCGACCTCTTGCATATTGTTGTTTTGATGAGTGTAAAGTGTATGTAGGCAGGGTTGCCGCTGTATAAATTTAGTCGCACTTTGACCCCTTTTTAAAGCGAAGACACCATGACCTTAAACAAAACACGCACTTTTTGACAATTTGCGTTTATTTTTAGAGACTTTCGTACTATATATCTGTTTAGATGGTCATCATCTACTTAAATCACAGCAAACAACAAGTCGATCATTGAATTGCAATATAATACACAAACCGTCACCATATTGATCATCATCATTCCACAGAATTCCATTGCGTTCGTTAATGATATGTTGTGGACTTCGTAGAAGCTGTCTTTTTTATGCAAATTTAAAATTGCAATGTGATTATCTATAATAACTTTATAATTAATTATTAATTATTATAAAGATGTCAACCTTCTGCTCCCATAATATATTTTTTGAATGCAAATGAAGTTCGAACTTTCACATTAATTATCTCAACCTTTGAAAATTTCCCAGAGGCAACCTACACGCAGGGCTGGCCACAGGTAGGCACCTTGTTCAAAATGAAATTATCTTCAGGGACGATCCCTTGTGTCATTATTGTCATTCATCTACAGTTATTTTCCTTACAATCTCGTGTAGGCGGATATCGCATGAATGTTCTTTGATAAGATTATGACTCAACTATCAATATAATAGACATTTCAATATTATGTAATGGTTTATGAATATTATTTAGGGGTTCAATGACACGTAGCATCACATTTAAGCCGAAAACTAAACTGCAGTCAACATTTCAAATTTGTTAAAAATGAAACACGTAGATTGTTTACATGGGAACCTTTTTATTTTTCGACAAAGCCATACAAATGCTTAGCTGATAAGTGTCAAGAACCTGTTTACAATATACAGCAATCAGTAAGATAGTTACAAAATATATTTTAATGCAACTATATATACAGAGACTTTTAATAATACTTACAGTTGTTAACGATGTCATCTCTTAAAAATCACACGCAAAATATATTTATTTATTCTTTTTTATTTTGTTATTCACTAGTCTTTATGGTTCTTAGAAAGTCACGTGATATTAGGTGAAAATGTTTTCTTTCGTTTGTACTTGATGGGGATTAAGAAAGGGAAACAAGTTTTAAATATATTCCGGGGATTTTTGGTTTACTTTATTATTGATTGGTGCGTCTTAGTTAAGCCTCGGCAATTTGAAATGACACATTTATTCACAGAGAACTGCACCACCTTCTGTAGTCAGAGTTGAGCTGTAACTGAGAGCGATGACGGACACCTGTTGGTTGATTTGAGCCTTTTTATACCCAAATAGCAATGGCGGGTTTTGCCTTTGACAGTTTGAGTAGAAAACATGCATCCATATCAGGTAAATCGTAATGACATATCGCTCATTAGCCAGTGCACAGATCGTAATATCGTAAGTGCGAGCACAAAGCTGTCTCTTTCTGTTTCCAAGCAAGTCTTCAACGCTTGAAAGTAGACCGATTTAAGTTAGGCGCCTTGTATGCTATCTCTTGCTAGTATCACAATCCTCGATCGACCTTTCACTTCTCGGCATATTTGTTCTACGAACGTTTCCGCAATTATGTGGAAATTTAACTTCAACCTGACACCTAGATGTGAGTTACAGAATGAATTGTAACCAATTCAAGAACCATCCACTATAAAATCGAGTTCATCACACCACACCAGACCATCAACACCACTTTACTCCTAAAACACGTTAGCGTTAGTCCGTTATTTTACCCAAACTTGATATTCAAAATTTAATAAAAGTACAGTCCCTCTTGTTAAATTTTAAATGTATTTTTCACCACTCATTTTCTTACAATTTTCTGTTTGAGAACATATCCAAGAACTTAAGTACGGTCAACTTAAAATCCACTTCATTTCATTTCATTGAACGATTTTCATTGTTAATTCATAGAAAAACTTTGTATACAATTAATAATCAAAAATAGGTAGGCAGTTTTCATTTATTATGTTCAAAGTTATTTTTTGTTTACTTTTTGTTTATTTTTTCAATAAATAGCTTCTTTGTCTCGTTTGTATTTTCCCGCATACGAACTTGCTGATGAATATCACCAGAAAGTCCCATCTGTGCTTGTATATATTTTTACAGAATTATTTTTGTGTATGTATTAATGTATATTGATATAATTCATCTATTGAACTCTTTACTTTGACACGATTGTTTTTTTTATCATTTTTATTTATTATTTTTTTATTTTTGTTTGTTCACTTGTTTTTTACGGTTCGCTCAACAGAGGTCTTTTTGTAAGAAGAAAAAATAACCTTGAGTTGTATCAAACTGTGTGGCATATCCTTATAAATAAATTATTACAATACTAAAATATTACAAGGAATTTATCAGGACTCTCGTTATCTTATTTGCATTATTTTTATTCCTACTGCAACGAACAACATTTTTTCTTAGTTCCTGATGGGAATAGTGATGGTGACAAAAGGGAATTGATTTATGATACATTTCCGTATTGAAGTGGTTGCATGTATAACTCTTGTTTTTTTTAGTCAATCATTTCTTCATTTTTTTTTATCAAAGTTCTTATAGGTCAAGATCAGAAATATACAATCCGCATTTATATATGTACGCATATATATATATATTTATATGAGTTTTGAGCTCTTCGTTTCACAAGGTGCGCTGAATATTTTTCTTTTCTTTGAATTTATATGAACTCGACAGATGTCTGATATTAGAAAATAAAAAAATGAAGGTCATGAAAATGTTGCGCATTGACGACGTCAAAATCATCCCAAATATTGCCTATTGGCTACACATGTTCATGTCGTACCTTAAATTGATGAGAGTATAATAAAGGGATGAATATAACGCTGTTTTTAGCACCCTGCATTTACGACTTAAGAGAACTATTAATGTTACTGTGGAGAGGATATCGCACTGTGATCTTGTTTGGTTTGGAAAATATACGCGTTTCCTCATACATATATAATATTGAAAATAAATCATACATATATATCGAAAAAAAAAATGTTTGTTTCGTTTGTTAAAAAAAAGTTGTTGTTGGTTGTATTATTAAAATTATTAAGTTTGTTATTTTTTGTTTTGTATATATTTAAGCCGCTACTTCGGTTGCATCTGAACCATTGGTAACATCTTCCTTTGTTTCTTCCAATTTGGCTTTTTTCTCAGGAGTGGCGGCTGTTTCGTCTGATTTGGCATCGGCACCTGGAGCGACTTTCCTCTTAACGGCTTCAGCTGGGGCGTCTGTTTGATCGGAAGAAGAAAACAATATTTATTTCATTATTCACATAAAATGGGGGATTTGGAATAAAAATTAAAGAAAATTATTATCAAGAGGACAAAATTACTAACCTATTGAATCACCATTTGTCTCTTCAGCATCTGCGTCGTCTTTTTTATCGCCGTTCTGTTCCTCGTCTGTTGATGGTGCAGAGTCCTCGTCTTTGGCGGCTTCAGCTGTGGCAGCGCCATCAGAAGCATCCGCAGATTCTTTCACATCACCGTTTTCTTTTGTGTCTTCCTCACCATTTTCTGTTGCAGGTTTCTCAACAGCCTCCACTTTCTTGGCAGAGTCGACCTCCTCTACCTCTTTCTCAACAACTGGGACTTCTCTATAAGGTGGGAGTAAAAAAGTACTTTTTTAGTAAATATTGGAGGCTTAAATTTAAATATCGCAATCATTTCTCAACGGTTTCCATTTACTGTACATATAAAGTTCGGAAAGTGTACCCTTATTTTAGATACTATTAAGAAATAATATATATATATATATACCCTCCCACATAATTTTATGTACGCATGTACTTCAAATATATATACTGACAAAAAGATGCCTAAAAGGACACCCAAGCGCGTGACCAGACTGACCTTCAAATCGACATCTTTCCGACACTGGTAACTGACAATACTTTAACCCCTTTTCGAAACGTTCTCTTGTGAATTCTTGTAGGATAAGAAATTTTAAATTTAATCAGCAACATAGGAAAATACAAAAATTAGTTTATCACGCCTTAAATAATTTTGATTTGAAAAAAGGTTCTTTACCAACATTCATTCATTCAAAAAAAAAAAAAAAAAAAAAAAAACTTTTGCTGGAAGAGCTCTTGCGCAAAACAAACTTCTCCCCTTTTTCCATGTCGACGGTAAAACTTGTACGTGTATTTACACATACCTACCACGCATGTTCTTTTCGACTGTTTGGCACAAACAGACCTTGACGTTGACCGGCAACGACCTTTTTCAAAAATTCCGTCTTTCTCATCAATTCTATGTGAAGAGGAGATCCACAGAAAAAAATGTTTTCTTCATAATTTCGAACAATGCAACAAAAGAGTTACTACTTAGCGCGCTCAAAGGTAGAGAACAGAATACGATTTCAAGAGAATTCGAGCAATGAAAAGAAGTTCAGAAGAGAATTAAAATAAGTTCGGAAGCCAACAACAGCACCCACAGAAAAGGTATACATCATCTCAGGAACGAAACCATTCCCACCACCTCATAAAACCGCCAGGCAGTGGTAAGCAGCATTCCAGAAAGCGTCGTTTCTATATATACATAATTTTTTACACGTATATAAGGTAAAGTAGTATACATACACGTACGCTGTCTACCGGAGCAAACAATACATTCACAATGCCGAATAACAATTTCACATCTACCAATCACCGGCTTCCAACAAATAATATTGTATCATGTTTTTTTTTTGGTCTACCAGAGACAACCTAAGAAATTGGAATTAAGATCCGTACAATACTCCAAAAAAGATTTAAGATTTGCAGTCTATTCCTTTTTTTCGCAAATCTGATTACACAGTAGAAATACAAGTAATTCTCCCCTTCTCTCACACACATCCACACACATTTGAAGCACACGCTCAACACACACACACGCACCGCCGACGTATTACCTATCTTTCTTACACAACAATTCCCTCTAACAAGCTATCCTTCTCTGACAGGCGTCGATTTTCGAAATACAAAATACGGTAAGTGACTGCAACCGCAATTTTTCTATATTCCTTCTCGAACTCAAAGCACTTTGTTAGTTACCCACTGCTGCTTTGCGTCTCGTTCTTTTTCAGCTACCCTCCTTTACCCAACAACCACCTTTTTGTATTTTATTATACATACAAAATTTTTTTTTCTCATTTAATTTTAACACCACTGTTTCAATGCGAACATCATCATCAATTGGATGAAACTGATTTGATAAAATGATTCACTTATTTCCAGGGAATTAAAGCAAATACATTTTTTTGCTACGATATGAGTATTCAAAGGGACGCCATATTGCCGCGCCAAAATTACATGTACAGGAAACAAGTATGAAAAAAGCTATTACGCCGCCGGTTTTCATTTATCTTTATCTTTACTCACTTGTTTTCAACTGCAACATCTGCCATTGTATATATTTTTTTTTTGTTTTATTACAAATGAAATTTAAAGATATTGATATTAATTCGAGACTTTTCTCTACTTTTATTTCAAAATATTTTGTATGTATAACCGTTAGCACTTTGCACGAACAGAATAAGCACGTCTAAGCTGTTTCGCTGAATAACGCCGAATGAGGAGGAACTCTACACAATTCGAAAATTGCTGAAAATATTCCACACAGTCTCATTATCGTTTCGTTCCTATGAGATTTTAAGCATTATTTTTTTGCTTCTCTCTGTGCATTTGTAGTAGTTGAGCGTTGTATAGGATACTGCTTGGGAGTATGTGCACCTTTAAAAAAGGGGAATGTTTCACTATATCAATATATGGGAAGGTATATGCATGCTGTACATTTTGTATTTGAATAGTTCTTATGTGTTCTATGTCCCTCTCACGTTTTTTTTTTTATTACCTTCCCCTCTCTGAAAGGCTCATTGAAAAGGAGGAAGTGAAATGTACATACATACCTACAAATGCACGTATGTACCATATCGATGTATATGCATACCTTGAGTCATGATAAGACAAATGTACTATTGAGAAAATTGTTCGCAAGAAAAAGTGGAACACAATCACATTCGATCAGGCCAGACATTTTTTTCATTTCATTTGAATTTATTCATTTACTTTTATTTTTGATTTCCAAAAGAGCGGTATAATAACTATACATGGCTGTATACATTGGTCATTACTCAGGTTGTCATATCTACCAAGTTATCTGGTTAGCATTGTAGACAAATGTTAAGCGTTATTTGTTGTGCCAACAGTTCATGGATGCATGCAGCCTGTACAATGTTTGCAAGCTTTTCTTTAAAATGTGATATAATTTTTGATGTTAGGAACGACTGCATATCTAACACCTTTTCACCTTTACTGTACAGCTACGTACACACGCGCAACGTTTCTTCAATGAACATAGGATACACAAATGCATGATTAAAATTGCGCCATATTACCTATTGATGCCGAAATCAGAAACAAGCCATGAACGATGTAATACAAAACATTGAACCAACATCTATTTTTAATCTATTTTCGTTGTGATGATTTTTTAACTGGTATTTAAAGATTGAAATTAATGTGTGCTTTAATTAAACACCTATTACCTACCTACATAATAAGTTTGTTAATTTGCCATGTGACTCGCTCTTCTAAACAAATGCAGCATGAGGCATTTGTTAAATTTATTTTTTTGGGTACACGTGTAACGCGTGTTCTGAGAATTTTGTATTCAGGATCAAGGTAAATCATATCAAATCAGGAGAAAGTAACATTGACCTGAAGTAGATACATAAATACATACAGAAACCTACCTACATCCAAACCCGAACTTTTTTATTTGTAAAACGAATTCATCATCTGTATTTTTAAGTAATGAATCTGTAGATTTCTTATGACAAATATGTACATACAAACACTAAATATAACACGCTCGTACATTCATGAATCAATGTCTCCATACAACCAAACTCTTCAAAATTCAACAAAGCCTTGATTTGTCTTTTTTATCAGGACACTACCATAAATCAGATATAAGATTAAAAAGTGTAATTAACACTTATCAGCTTTCAATAACTAATATCTTTCAGTTTGAAATGAAGTGATAGTTATATGTATACACATGAATGTACAAACATGACTCGGAGAGTTTATCGCATAGAGAGCGGGTGGTTGACGTTGAATGCGCGCGTAAATATATTTCGACGTACATACAGACACTGTATATGTGGGTATACACACATAAAATATTTTGTTATCCTAGGTTTAAGCAGTTTACATACATAAGCATACGTAGTTTCGTATAGACGCGTACTTCTATGCATGTCATTCATTTTTTTGTGTATATTTATACAAGTTGTGTTAGAACATGCGCTATGAGTACATCTTGCAAAACTCCTATGAAAATTGTAGCTAAAAAACAAACATTTGTTTGAACATCATTTCATTGAAATAAGTTCATAGGTAGCAACTGAGAAGTGAGTGTATGTTAATTATACACATACATATGTATGTATAGTCACATGCAATTTATATAAATAAGTATGTGTAATTTTTTTTCGGCAAAAAGAGTCTGCTGAAGATACACCACAGCCACAGCACAGCACAGCTAGAAAAGATGAGGAGCAGGCCTAACGATATAAGTTAAAAGAGGACAAAACATGACGAACGTATGGAATCGAATCAAAAAGCCGGTGTCAGCCTCTGTGTCGTGTTGTGACGTAAACTTAAAATGTTTCGTTTTATCCAGTTTCCCATTTTTGATGGCATTTCTTTTTTTTATTTTTATTTTTATGGTTTTCTTCACCGCTTTCAGGTTTCATTATTCCACGTTCAATTTAAAACGTTACTTCAGCGATTCTTTGTCACTTTGATAATCGTTACAGGGGGATTAAAAAAAAAACTTTTCAACTATGGTGCTCTTTCAAAGACTGTACATCTACATGAACATAAGAATGTATCTAAGAATGTACCTAGAGATGTACATGTACGTACACATCTGCGCAAGGATACGCATTATAGATTTCATCATTTTAGAAGTTAAATATTCAAAATATTGATGACTTAGATTTGTCTGTCGGAGTTGGTAGCGTGACGCCGGGACTAACAAAGTGGAAGTCACACATTTTCGTTAACGGACATAGTCAATATTTGGTAGACTCCAAAACAAAATGTACATACCTACATATGTACCTATCTAAATTATTTGAAAATACTAAAGCCGTTAGCAAAGTAGTAAAGGACAATCGATATTTCGAATATAATTTGGCGCTTGGCTGTGTATGTACGTATGTATTCCTATGTTCGACTTATAGTGAGCCACATTTTATTCTCTCGAAAGAGAGAATGTGTTGAAGAGTTTCGGCGGTTTCAGCGTTAAATGGAGACTGGAGACCTGGAGTTATCATCAGACTTGTGTATCCATGAGTATTCTGATGGTGTGGATACAACAAATACAATAGCAGAATGGATTTGAACGATTTTTTTGACCCCCTACCATTTTTTTTCCCTTAATTGTGAATACTTCGTGTTCTTTTTATTAAGACGGACATGAACAAAAAGTCGTTGACAGGCGAATGACACTGAGAAAAAACATGATTAGCAATCATTTTCCTGAAATAGACTCCGAAGTAAACGTAATTTTTTGATTCTTTATTTTCTTCTACACACGTTATATCGCACACAGCCAATAGTGTAAAAATGTATGCATGTATGTGTGTACATTGAAGCTCTTGTTGATAAAGTTCAAGTTAGCCGGAATGATGTTCGAAACTTCTTCTCAAGGTCATCTAGTGTTATCAAAATTGTATTAACGATGTGCATGCGGCACACGTATGCATGGGATTGTATGAATGTATAAGGAATCGTAATCAGTTGCAAAAAGGACACTCCTTATTCGCAAAGTGAATTTTAGAACATTTTTAAATTTATGAAGAAATGTTAATCATCAACAGTCATTCGGCGATTTGTGCACAATTGTGTAAATTGCTGTACTTACAAAAGTATGTACACGTGTTCCTACTCTTGGTCCCATATATATGTATACCTATGGATTCAGTACTCATTTATATATTTTTCAGGCATGTATACCTATCTGCATGTATATCATCTGTAGCTAGGTAGGTAGGTATGCCTACATATTGAATGAAAAAAAAACAGCTCGTAAGATTTTTTACCCAAGCAAAACGGACACGTTACAACTTATTACTCACGTAAAAGTAAACGTACATTTTGGCGCGATTATAAATTGTAGTCGCATTTCACACCTTTAATTATCTTTGATTTAAGCTAATTAATCCCACAATACACATATATGTAGGTATATGCATTAATTTGTTAAGACAGCAATGACGAAAATGATATCATGAATAAATCCACACATTCCTAATAAAATGCACTGACTGAATGCATTTTAAAGCATTAAGAAGGGAACAAATGAAGCCAATCGCGAAATATGTCAACACATGTCTACATATTATACATTTGCCTATATAAATATGTATATACATTTATACCAAGTAAGCTTGAAATGAGGCCGATGAAAACAGCTCTTTTTTCATGTTACTCATGCATTTCTTTTTCTAAGATCACCCACATTCTGTTGCACATTACACATGCAAATAAATGGAAATTTGTATCATACGAGCTGGCATAGAAACACGCATACAAATCGATGTACGTACGTATGTACATATTAAATGAAAAGACGCAAAGAAAAACCTGTAATTATTTTAAATAAGAAAGAAAATTCTAGGAACATTTCGTATTACATTTTTCGGGAACAGCTATGTACTATATGTATGTATGTATATACAAAATAACATCTGCTTTCTTTTATAATTGAGAAATTGCTACCTAAATAAATTCCTTACTAATTTTCAGACATTTCAAGAGGTTATCAATCAGTTCAATAAGGCCACTCTTAACTTCATACTTGATTGATAAATAAAAGCACAGTGCTTCACTGTTGGTGAAGTATGAAATTTCATAAGTAGCACCCTTAATAAGTCCTCATTATTTTATCGTGTAAAATAAACGAAATATATATTTTGATAGGTACAGCCATACGTATACACTATGTATGTATGTAAAAAGGAACAAGTTTGTCAAAACTGGGTATGTGGTACAAGGCTACAGCAGTATGTGTGAACTGCACGCTTGAGGTGAGAAAGAGAGAGTGGTTCGTGGGAACGTGCCTGGGTACGAAATTATTGCAGATGCTGTTCTCTTTCCCAGCGATCATGGCATAACCTGGAATTCGAAACATTCGTTTAAAAAAAAGAGAAGCTGTGTTTCTCTTCCAGAACATACCAAACGGCCGCCTCCATGTTGGTTAGTGTTTGGAGAAGCCAAAACATTAAGCTGGGGCCACAATAGGTAAAAGTTGTGTTAATGGGTTAGCCCAGTTTAAAATGTTCCCTAAGACCTCTAAAAATGATGTTCTAAAATATTATGGTTGGCAAAAATTCAAATCATTTTTCTTCTGTCCTATTCTAGGCGAGTTAGATTTTTAGTCACTTAGGCACAGCCAGACATTTGAGATAAACTACACTTTCATCGATACTTCTGCGAAATTTCCCCTTTCCCCTGCGTAATTATTAATTTATTTTTGCAATGACTGATGAAGTGGTGTACAGTCGGAGAAGGGGTTCAAATGGCATTTGGCAACAGCAAGATACGAAAATGTTTGTATACAGTTACGGATATATACGTATGATGACTACTCTGTTGGAATCTCGATTTATTTTGTATTATTTCTGAATTGTTTCCGGGCTTAGAGTGGCATAATCCCCTTAGCTGTGGCCAAAATACGTAAAAGTTGTGTGAAAACTATAACTTACTTATAATGAACGTTACTTATAATGAACATGGAATTCCTTCCTTATAATCAAGTCCCCAATTAGTCCCAGGAAATCAGAAAGCATTTTTTGGTCGAGAATAATAATCGTTTAATGCAACCAACTAAAAATAATATTATGATCAATTTAATAAAAATGTTATCCTATTTGCATCGATCCTTGCAAACCTTTTTTCGCTGTTGTCTTCCTATATAGCTCACTGCGGTGCCCAGTTCAGGAAGTTCATCTTAAAAATAAGCTTTTTATAGCACCAATACATGCTTCGCAGTTCACATACCTTAAAGAATGTCAAGTCAAGTGCGGCGCAACTCATAAACAAATGATATGTACCTATATATCCTTGCTGGTGAAAGGATATCTGTCCTGAAACACATAAGCTGCAACCAAAGTTAGTTTTCGATGAAACTTTAACTCGAAGTAAGCACATCGGAAAAAATTAGTACTGGTATATTGGGAAGGACTAATGTTTAACTGATTAAATTAAATGATGAAACCAAATCTATCTCAGTGAAATAAAGAAATATAAAATTGACTTGTGAATTGTGTAAGGAGTGGTGCAATACGCAAATTTTAGGAAAAATAAGAAAAAAAAAACTGAAATGCATTTTTAAAAGGTATTGCCTTTTTCTATTAACAAAATACGTGCAAGAAATATATTTGAATATGTACATTCAACTGATCAATCGAAAAAAAAAACATTCTTTTATCACCACCTTATTCCATGATTTGAAGGCTGTGTTAAAAAATGTGTCCTTTATCCCTGTACATCAGCAGCAGCCATTTATTGGCAATTATATATTCCTGTTCACGGAAAGCTTTAAGGGCTATCAATTCAACACCACACTGCCATCGACATCTGTGGCAGTAACCCAGTTATTCGTTTAATATTTCTGGGGCCCCATTCCATATATATTATATGCATTGTATAAGATTTGCATATTTTTTTCTAAACACAAAAGTTTTTATTCGAAGGAGGTTGAATGTCCTTTAATGTCAGTGAAAAATCTCAAAGTTAAAATGATATAAAGAAGTTATTCTTGTTTCCACTTTATTCTGAACACATTAACCATTTCAGGCGCACAACCTTGCATGATACGAGTAGTTGACTATTGTTAGTGAACTCTGGGTATATTTTTAAGTGATAACCCTTACAATTTGGCGCCAAAGAAATGAAACCTAACAAAATAATGTAAAGGGCTTCTTTAATTGTTTTAGGGAACCCTCATTGATTATTTATTTATCCACTTTGTTGGATACATGCATGAGGGCCTTTCCAAGTAGCAGTGAAATTGAGTATTAACTTCTTTTGCTATTCCTACCATATTTTTTATTTATGAAAGCCATCGAATGTTTTGTTTGCAGTGATTTATCTCGTTGTGAAAAAGGAGTAGATAATCTCATCTCAAATCACATAAGAATTTTGAAGATGAATATGTTGAAATAGGAATTTGTGTGCAGTTTATTTGAAGAAGAGAAATGACACAGGATAGAGCATTGAATACCGTCAGTAATGGTACGCAAATCACAAATGGACATACAAAACATGATCTACAACGGCCGACAGCAGACGAGCTGAAAAATGTGACATTCGAATCTGCACACGATGGGGGTGAGCCTTCTGAAAGAAGAAGTGCCACCGGTGGTGCTGTTGTTCTTCCAGATATAGTGTTAAATAAACTTTACCAAAGCTATTCGGTTAAACAACGTCGCGCTGGTCTCATATGGTTTCTTTTTGCTGCTATTTTATTTGACATCTGGTCCCTTGTGATTCCTCAAGGCCAATGCCTGGAAGCTATGGGTAAGTTATAGAAGATGTCGAAAATAAGAGTATACATAAATGATATTTGTCTTTCCTTGTGGCCTAAACATAATAAACAGAATAGACTATTACTACTAAGCTACTGTAATCGTCAAAGATTTTGTTTTATTCAATAGTTATGACGTGTATGGCGCTTCTCATAAACATCTTACTGTGCGCCTTCTTACGCTTTTCTGATTTGTCTCAGTCGAGGTTACTGATTGACTTCCTCAAAATTATACCCCATTTGATCTGGTTACTCACGGTGATTCACCTAGTGTTTTATTTGTTTCTTAAAAAGTCCGTTTCGCCAAGGTAAGGTTACTGAATGCTTACTCAAGGCCTTTGAATAATTAACAAGTTCCTTACAGAGATGCCCTTGGTTGGAGTATCCTTTTAAATTTTCTCATTTACGTTGCATTACCCATTCCGCTGCTATACACTGGAGTAACGTTTGGAGTGGGGACGTTCGCAATATGTATAAGTATTCTTACAGGCCTTGCAACACGAGATCCTTTATTTTGGGAGCAGGTTAGTCAAATATAAAAATTAACAGGCGATGTGATGATTTAAAAAAAAACATTGTAGATTGGAGCGGATATCGTGCTTATTTTGACTGCTGCGGCAATTGGACTATTGGTATATTTCATAGGAGAAGCGAAACAAAAGAGGGTTTTCTTAGAGGCCAAAAAGAGTCTTGAAGTGAAAATGATTATTGAAGAACAGTCAGCAGAACAGGTATCTACTGAAATAAGATATCCGTATATTGTTTGTCCATTAGTAATCCAAGCAGATACACATAAATGTCACGCTGAAATCATAGCTTTCATTTTTTAAGAAGCATATTTTACCTAACAGGATGTGGTCTGCGTGTGAGACATTTAATCAAAGAAAAATGCTTATTGATTTATTTTTTGTTTGTAGTAATATACGAAATATATTTATTTAGTGTAGATTTCAGTCGTATGTTATCCATTATAGGCTATGTATAAATACTTGTGTGTTTTTGACATTATACATATGTTCATATGACAAAAGGGTTTGGGAAAGCCTAATACGTGTTTATAGATTATCTAACAAAAGAGTTAAACGCATTTGAGTCTGAATGCACAACAGTTTGTTAAGTTTATATCACTATGCTTCTCATTCTCGAATTAAATTATAGTTTAAAATTTGCTTTATTAGATAAATATCGAAACATGAATTAATATTTGTTTTGCACGTTTGCAAGGAACGTCTTCTACTTTCTGTTTTGCCCAAACATGTAGCTGTTAAAATGCGGCAGGACTTAGGCTCTACAAGTTCTGAGCCATTTAAGAAAATTTATATGAGTCGACATGAGAACGTGAGGTAAATAGGTGCTACGGACATTTTTAACATACAACGAAAAATATATTTTATATTTTATTTTTTACATAACAGCATCCTTTACGCAGATATTGTGGGCTTCACAGCGATATCATCTACGTATAGTGCTCAAGATCTCGTAAAAATGCTCAATGAGCTATTTGCACGATTCGATCGTTTGGCTGAGGTAAGCTCTGCAGTGCTTCTTTTAAAATACAATCAATTACTCCCTCTATTCGCTGAGATATTATCACCCTGGTAGAAATTTAATTTTTTTTTATGTTTTTTTTTTTTCATTTTAACTGATATAATTTGAAGGGGTCGCCTTTTCTTGCCGCCAATACTATCATCAATGTTTGTTCGTTTTCATCCCCTTATTTTCCTTCGTAGTTAATTGACTAACTTCAATAACGACCATTTAAAATTATCCTAATTGGTGAATTATCACACCATTCCTTTTGTGTCCCCTACGTCACTTTTCCAGAAATATCAACAACTAAGAATAAAAATTCTTGGAGACTGCTACTACTGCATTAGTGGGGCTCCAGTAGAGAAGCCCGACCACGCTGTTCTTTGTGTTCACATGGGGTTGTCTATGGTAAAAGCAATCAAGTGAGTAAAAATCACATTCCCCTTTTTGCATACTACTTATGCATCTAATATAGGTGCAGTGTTTATTTTATCTTCTTTTTTTTTTTTGTTAATGAGGTCAGCGTGGTTTTCATATTACTTTCTTATCACTTCTCTTAAAATTCTGCTGCCATGGCGCTTTTAAAATTTATTCTGGATTATCGCATTAGATATGTCCAACAGAAAACGAATTCTCCCGTTGACATGAGGGTGGGCATTCACACCGGTGCTGTTCTGGCTGGCATCCTTGGCCAGCGGCAGTGGCAATTTGATGTTTACTCCAAGGATGTAGAATTAGCTAATAAGATGGAGTCAAGTGGAAAAGCCGGGTAAGTGGAGTGCAATATTCCTGCATATGCTTTTACAAGTATGTTGTTTGCCGCCCATTGATACATCCATATATATGTATTTGTATTTTTGTGTACGGATACGGACATAAAGGCGAGTTCACATATCAAATAAAACATTGGGATTTCTTGATGGAGCATTCGAAGTGGAGCCCGCTATGGGTGAACGGAGAGAGGAAGCACTACGAATGGCTGGTCTAAAGACGTATTTCATTACGAAAGTTCTCAAACCCGTAAGTGATTGAATTCAAGGCATAATTGTTGCGTATAATTTTGATTGCATGGACAAAACTCGAAATGACAGAACTCTTTTGTTCTCAGTTTGTAGCAAACAACGAAGAGGAAAATGGGGATGACATTGACGATGACAACGAAGAAATCCTTGAAGAACAAGAGAAGCCCATAAATATTGAACAAGAAGATGAAATAGATAAGCAAGAAGACTTTAAAAAACGTTTACAGCACGAACTTGTTGCACGTGATGGTCATGGGTATGTGGCAATTTTGATTTAGTAACTCAGTTTAGAGTGTAAAATATACTGTAAAGCCGTACTCGATTTCAGAAATCTATCAAAAGACACGACTCTGTTCCTCAAATTTAAAAATCCTGATCTGGAAAAAGCTTACGAGCGTCATCGAGAGCCACATTCTTCGATACCATTGCTAGCAGCTCTATTAGTTCAGTTTGAATCCATTATTTATTCCTATTTTGTGTTACCAAGGTAAATTGACGGTCGGTTTAATATTTTCAAAGCATTTAAATCTACATACTCTTTTTTTTTGTAGACATTGTTCACACTTTATCATTATAACGTCGCCTGTATTTTTAATTTGTTTACTGGTTTTTATTTCTGTGAGTGAGAGTTTTCCAAAGCATTTGCCTGAAAAGTTGGTAAACGCTAGCAAGCGTTTTAATGACATTCGAATTTTACGGTCATTAGCGGCAGTTACTATTTGTTTAGCTGTCGGCTGCTGTAACCTTGTAGACATGGTAAGTTACACATTTCTCGAATGCCAACAAATCATTTAACCAATGGGTTTCAGTATTTCTTCTATAAAATGTACAAGTCTGATGACTTTGTGTTGGAGACGCCAACAAGGTCCATAACGCCAAACAACGATACTAAGGATGAAACGAAAAACCTAACTCAGTTAGCAGTCGAAAAAGTATCTGTTCTAACAAACTTAGAGACTAATGTGTATCCCTCTTATATGAGCAACTTTGCTGTCCTGATTTTAATTGCCATATCTGTGATTGCTCAGTTAACACATACAGTGAAGATAGTTATTATGGTCTTATTGACTGGTTTGATAAAGTTTAGTGAATTCGTTTGACATTTTCAATTAACTTATTCAATTGCAGGTTTGCATTGCTTATTGAACATTTTTGTTATAGATGACTTATTTCGATTCGAGGATTTCCTCTCATCAGATCCGTAAGTAGGGCTTTCGTGTATGCAAGGCGGTTAAACTAGAAATTTATGAAACTTTCAGAGTAATACCAACGAATGTTAATGTTTCTGCTATTCTACTGGTTGCGGCAATATCCTTGTCGCTTTTGGCCAGGCATGTAAGTATGTATACGATATTCCTTTGTATATCACTTCAAATTTTGGGTCACAAATGTATGCAGATGGATCGTGAAGACCGCGTCATATTTAAATGGAAAACCGAAGTTGCAGAGCAGAAGGAAATGGCTACTGATATGAGCAAGAGGAATGAAGCACTGGTTTATAATGTCTTGCCAGTTCATGTTGCGGAACATTTTATGAGAAATAAGAAACGGTCATATGATGAACTCTATTCACAGAGTTATTCCGAAGTTGGAGTTCTCTTTGCGAGTATGCCAAATTTCGCAGGTGAAACTTATTACAAAAGATCGAGTTGAATGTGCTTTTAAAATTATAAAAAATAATTTAGATTTCTATTCTGAAGAATCAGTCAATAATCAAGGACTCGAGTGTTTGCGATTTTTGAATGAAGTAATATCCGATTTTGACGCTGTAAGACAAAGTTGATTGATTTCCCCGGCAGTTTAATTATTTGTGTTTATAGCTTTTAGAATTGCCTCAATTTCAAGATATTATTAAAATTAAGACCATTGGGTCAACATATATGGGAGCGAGTGGCATAAACATTGCCAGGAAAGTGCAGCCCAATGATACAATTTTGGAAAGATGGTCACATTTGTCGGTTCTTGTAGAGTTTGCTTTTGAATTAAAGAAAGCTTTACAAGGTATTAACGAGCAATCCTTCAATCACTTTGTGCTTAAAATGGGCATCAACCATGGACCCATTACAGCTGGAGTAATCGGAGCTCGAAAGCCTCATTACGATATATGGGGTAATACAGTTAACGTTGCATCACGAATGGAGAGCACAGGGAAAGCTGGTGCTATACAGGTACATCATACAAAATAATCTTAAGTGTCTCAAGTAAATGCGAAGTAATGATTATGTGCGTACATATTCGCAGGTGACCGAAGAAACTTGCATAATTTTAAAGGAGTTTGGATATATTTTTGAGCAACGTGGCTTAGTATCTGTTAAGGGAAAGGGTCAGCTCATGACGTATTATCTGACGGTAACGTAAGAACGAGATATTTATTGGAAGAAATTTACATTTGTCTGCTTTCACTTAGGGTCGTGATCAATGCTTTGGAAAGAAAACTGTTTCCAGTGAAACTGTCAGTAAAAGTAACTCATGCCATACAACAAAGGAAAAAACTGATATGATAGAAAGTCATCATGGTGAAACAACTGGTTCACATTCGCTCTTTTCTGTAGAAAACACAAATAATCAGCACCAATATCCCGCCAGTACAACAATCTGTTCTTTACAAAAGCAAAATATCGAAGAAGGCATTCCCAATGAATCGGAAGCCGACAGTAAAACACCACTTTTAAATAGTATTAACATAGAACGTAGTGAATTTAGCGAAAAAGATTCTCTAATAGCAATCGACTCTGTTAATTAATTATAGGTCATGTAAATCAATTGAACATAGAGTAACGCAGTTAATATGAATCCTTGATCTACATTTACATGTATAATATGTATCTATTCATTTAATTTAGTCAATTTTCTAATTTTATACTTTTCACGTTATGACTTATGAGTGATGCAAATGGTGAATCTCGCGTTTTGTTTTTCTTTTTCTCGTACTCGAACTATCATAATCTGTTCTCTCGATGATTGACTTGAGCCCAAAAGACAATCGAAAATTTGTATTTTTGTTCATTATACGATGTCATGTATACATAAAAATATACATATGTATGTATATGCATTTATGTGCGTAAGATTATATTAATTTAATTATGAATAAAAGTAAAGTAGGAAAATAGGAAATTAATACAAAAAAAAAAAAATACACCACCGATATGCAAAGAACTTAGATTTTAGAAAAAACAATAAAATGAAACAGACGCTAGTCTTATCTTTAATGTGAAAATAACGGCTCTATTGTATAGATTTTTAATAGTATTTTTGCGGCGACAATTTCATGAAAATATTTTATTTAATTGCACCTACAGAAAATATTTCTCATTTTTATGATGTACATTTAATATATGACTTCAAGTTGCTAAACATTGGCTTGTTAATTGGTACTTTAACAACACTAAAGTAAATAAAGCATATCTAAATTTCAAATGAGGAAGAACTTAGCTATGCCTAGCATATTGACCTTAACGAAGTTACTTTCATCAGCTACAAAACGGCAAGAATTAAAAATACTTAAGAATAGTTCAAGAGTAAAATTGAAATATGTCTCCTTTAGATCACCATTCTAATTAGTCAGTAAGACTATGAGTATGTATTGAAAAATATATCTACATATATGTATATTAAGAATTGTTATATTTAGGGAATTTAATCAAGTGCAAATTAGAAAAAAAAGTAAATTATTATATTGTGATTTAGGTTGCTATACAATGCCATTGCGTCTCAGTTGTTGCTTTATTTATTTTTACATATTTTCCTAATGAGTTGATGAAATGAAAACTATCTTCAATAAATGTAGCGAGATTGTTTTATTATTCATTCATTCTTTTTTTTTTACAAATTTGATGATAAACCAATATCCAAGTCCG
Organism: Eristalis intricaria; assembly: GCA_964034865.1. Taxonomy (NCBI): domain Eukaryota; kingdom Metazoa; phylum Arthropoda; class Insecta; order Diptera; family Syrphidae; genus Eristalis; species Eristalis intricaria. Next base: position 235,371 of record OZ035877.1, on the reverse strand, counting down.
TAAGATATTGTAGTATTTTTAATTTAGCTAATGCTCTTTTGTCCGTTGGTAATCGCTGAAAGTATCCAACTAATGAAAGAGCAAAGTGCCTGTCCTCTTCATAATCGGTAACTGAAGATGTACTACGATTATGGTAATTTATAGGTGCTGGGACCGTGACTTTTATTGGTCGAAGATTATCAACAGGAACTTCGACTTCACTGTCGACATCTGCTATATATTGTAAATCTACAGTAGAGGAATCTGGTTGACTGGAATTTGGATCTATATAAACGATGTCATCGAGGTCAATTCTTTGAGTGTCCTCAGGTGAGCAGCTCCTCTCGTATTGTTCATATTCTTCACAGGGTTGTTCCAGATAAAAATCTATTTCTGTACAAGAGTTAGTTATGTCTTCCTCAAGTTGTATGTTCGTATTCTCGATGACTTGATTCTTCATGTCCTCATTATCATATTCATCTAAAATATAAGTATCATCATTAATTGTTTCCACGACCAAATTATCCTCGGTATTCGATTGCTTATGTTCATCTTCGATGTTGCTTGCTCTGAAAACATGAATTGAATTAAAAAATCAATTTGATTTGTGTATTTTTCATCTTACTTGTTACAATTTTCATTGCCTCTAGTCAGCTGGTTGGTATTTTTAACATCATTGTGTTCGATCGGAACAGCATGCTTCCTTAATATTTTCCTATTGAACTGCGTACGTATGTCACATTCTCTAAAATGATTTTCGCAAAAAAATCTATGCGCTTTTGCACTGATATTTTTTAAAGATTTATTTCCAGAATTTCTTATCCAGGTACTTCTTCGACTATCTGATGGAAGGCGGAAAAACGCTATGCTACTACAAGGATATTTAACGCATAGACAATTTTCATACGAGCACATAACAGACATTGTGAAAATATGTATTTAAATGAATTTATTTTCTACTGAGCATATTTTAATTATAAAACAAACGAAAATTTCACCGTTCAGTTAATATTGACAGCAATGAATAGTTTATGACCAATTCACAATGGCGCAGCATGTGAATATCGGTTATGGATTTGTGGGAAATGTGTAGTTACTAAATATACACTCCTTTTATACGATCTTTTCTCTGATTCCATTTTTTTAGTTTTCGCGGAATTATGAAAGATATGTTGAGGATTTGATCAGATGTAGGATCAAAGTACAGTTATTAGGCCTTTATAACGGGGGCCTTAGTGACCTATTCAAGATTAGAAAACTTTCAAGAAATTTCACCAATTGTATTTCTTGATTCCCCATTGATATGACGTTTACTGTCAAAAGGCAAAAACAACTAATGCCAATCGTTTGAAAGTATCTATAAAATTCCTATGCAAAAAATCAATTTTACAATTTCATTTATTTGAAAAACGTAAAATTTGTACGTTTAAATATTCACATTGATCAACTTATTGATAAAAATTAAAAGTTCAATAAGTGTTTTTTTTTTCTATTACCTGATGAAAGAATTTGGTTAATGATTGTGTGCCCTCGATTCCTCTCATCTAGTGCATTTCTCCAATTTTTCCTAATCGAACACATTCAGAAAATACCTTATCATCGTGTTTATTTTTTATTCTGCAAACGGGAAATTAAATATATTTATTTGTATAAAGTAAAAAAAAAAAAAAAAACAATTTCATCGTTAAGTGCGTTATATACAATTCATTAAGCTAAAAATGCAGACATTTTCGTAGAACGCAGCGCGGAGTTCCTCGTCGAATTAAAAATAGACCCACAAAGTCATAACACCTCTCTATATTTATTTTTTTTTCTTTTCACTAACAGCTTTACTTTGCGTGTGTGTTATTTTTTACTTTTTAGGTAAGAGTATGTCTTTAAAACCGAAAGTTGTGAATTTCGACCAAGTTTGGGGTGATTTACGGGAAACACTAGAAGCGGTAATAACGCTTGGTAATGTTCAAAGAGATGTGTGGAGCAGTAGATTCAGGTGCTTATTTGATATGTTTTGTTAGCTGTTCTTGTACCAACTGGTTCCGTTTATTCTAGTGATGTTTATTCTCTGTGTGTTGCTCACCCGGAACCTCTTGCGGATAAGTTGTACTCCGAAACCAAACAATTTTTAGAAAATCATGTTCAAAATATGCTAGCCACAAAAGTGGCTCCTCCAAACTCACTATCGGCAGGTGACAAAAATCAACCAGACTTGTTACAGAGATACTACGATACGTGGTCGGTCTATAGCCAAGGAATTATTTATCTAAATAGTTTATATTCGTAAGACGCAATTCAAACAAGTATCAATATTTTCTTATTTCCACAATTGTCCTTGCTTATTGTGTAGATATTTGAATCAACAGCATATTAAAAAACAAAAGCTTTCTGATGCAGACATTTCGTATGGAAAACTTTGTCCGGAAACTCATGAGCTCATGGAAATTGGGGATTTAGGTGAGCGGTGGAACTTTTTGCACCAAGATTAGTTTTACTGACTGATGTCAATTTTTAGGTCTGGATATATGGCGTAACTACATGGTTAATTCTCTTGGCAAAGAGCTTGTTAAACACATTCTGGAAGGCATCAAGGCTGATCGTTGTGGCGACCCGGAGATCGATTCTAACCGTGTAAAAATAATAAACGGAGTAATTCTTAGCTTTGTCCAAGTGGAGGATTACAAAAAGAACGGTTCCTTAAAGGTCTATCAAGATCTATTCGAAACGCCAATGTTGGTAGCTAGTGGCGAATATTACAGCAGTGAGGCATCTAAGCTATTACAACTATGCTCTGTCAGTGAATATATGGAAGAAGTAATCAAAATACTAGAAGATGAAAATAAAAGAGCTCGAAAGTTCTTACACTTAAGGTAAAGTCATCCTATAACTTGTGTAGAGATGCAACCTTCAAGTATTATCCTTTTCAGCTCTCTTGAAAAACTGCGCGGACAATGTGAAAAAAGTTTTATCAAAGATCGTTTGGATTTTATTTATTCGGAGTGCAAAGAAATGGTTTTCCAAGAAAAACGAAAGGATTTAAGGAATATGTATATCGTATTGAAGCCAATACACAATGACTTAAAAAAAAATTTAATAAACACGTTTTTGGATCATATTAAAATTGAAGGAATCGAAACGATTTCCGCTTTGAAAGGGGAAGACTTGCATATTCAATTTGTTGAGAATATGCTTAAAGTTCATTCGAAGTATCAAGAACTAATTGCTGATGTATTTGAGAACGATTCAATATTCCTCAGTACATTAGATAAAGCATGTTCTAGTGTAATTAATCGTCGTCCAAACGATCGTTTGCAATGTAGAAGTGCCGAACTCGTCGCAAAGTACTGTGATACGTTGCTTAAAAAATCGAAAACATCAGAGGCAGAGATAGATGTCAAACTTACAAATAATATCATAATTTTTAAATACATCGATGATAAGGATATTTATCAGAAATTTTATAGTCGAATGTTGGCAAAAAGGTATTTGGAAATAAGTTTAAAGTGAATAACGTCCCGAATACAAGTTATTTATTTCAGATTGATTCATGAGCAGTCGCAGAGCATGGATGCAGAAGAGGCAATGATCAATAGATTAAAGGTGATATACATTTTTGTTAAATAATATATCAGAGTACATTTGAGTTATATTTTAGCAAGCTTGCGGCTATGAATTTACAAACAAATTGCATAGAATGTTCACCGATATATCTTTGTCCGCAGACCTCAATAATAAATTTAATAGTCATTTAAAGAAGGAAAATATAGATTTAGGTAACATTTGGCTATATTTTACTTAGCGATACATGATCTATTAACCGTTTACATTTATAGGAATCAACTTGTCAATAAAAGTTCTTCAAGCCGGTGCATGGCCTCTTGGACCTACACAAGTTGTTATACCTTTTGCTGTTCCACAAGAATTTGAAAAATCCATCAGAATGGTTGGTTATATGTTTTTTCACATCAGTAGTAATTTGATTTATATTTACCATCATAGTTCGAAAATTTCTACCATACGTCATTTAGTGGCAGGAAGCTAACATGGCTTCACCACCTCTGCCATGGGGAGCTTAAAATTGGTTTCCTGAAGAAGACGTACATTGTTACAATGCAAACGTATCAAATGGCTATGCTGTTGCTTTTTGAAACATGCGACTCACTTACTTGTAATGAAATTCAAACAACACTGCAGCTCAACAACGAAACCTTCCAAAAGCACATGCAATCTTTAATTGAGTCAAAGCTTTTATTAGCTAGTTCGGAAAGTTTAGAGGGAGGTACAAAAATTGAGTTGAATTTTGATTACGCAAATAAAAGAACAAGGTTTAAGATAACGGCTGCCTTACAAAGAGAAACGCCACAAGAGGTATTCTGGCTCTCCACGCAGTATTTTTTTTTTGTCGTAGTTATTAATATATTTCATTTTTAGGTGGAGCATACAATGAGTGGCATTGATGAGGATAGGAAGCTCTATCTTCAAGCAGCTGTTGTTCGGATCATGAAATCAAGAAAAGTTCTTCGACATAATGCCCTTATTCAAGAAGTAAATATTTATTTCAAATATACCATCATATATCTGGTGCTAATATATTGTTTTCATTGTAGATATTATCACAGTCAAAAGTAAGCTTCACACCAAGCATTTCGATGATAAAAAAATGCATTGAATCCTTAATTGATAAGCAATACATTGAAAGAACTCCGAACTCTGGTGATGAATATAGTTATGTGGCATAAGCTGGAGGAAATATAATGTTATTGAACATGAATATAGTTAAAGGATCTATGATGTATGACCGCTGAAAATAATTTAAATAAAAATAAATATTTTAAATAAAATCAAGAGATAAGTTATTCCTTTTATATTTCCTGTTAATCATCTATAAGGTCGTTTACAACGTTTGCACGGTATACTGTACGAATTTTTATATATTTTATATTCTTCAAACTGTTTCCAGCTCTTGGCTTTATGAGATTTCTATGAAAAACATTCACAATTATTGTTAAATGCAAAGGTAACTGATTGGCATATGGGACAATAAACGGTGATGAAATAAAAAACAATGGCAGCTGACAATATTAAGTTAATGTATTTTTCTCCTTTGCTTTTCATTTTAATCGAACTATAGGTTTATATGCAATATATATTCCTTTTTTATTTTTTTTTTTAAATATTAGTAGTAAGTAAATCTAGATTATTCCATATTCACTTGTTTTTTTTTAAACTTTTATAGGTAATAATACCAAATTAATATGTACTAACAATGAATGTAATAGGCTATTTTTCATTTACTTGTTTATGTTTCTTTTATAAATATATTTATATTTTTTAGTATTATATAAATGGCAATGTAAATTTAATAGTTTAATTTCGTAATAATTAGTTCTTAATTTTATTTTCATTTCGCATTAAATTAGTTTAATAGATTAAAATAAGTTTATCATTTGCTCTTGTCCTGGTTATTTTTTGTATATAATTTAGCTTGGTTATACGTAGGATTTTACTATAAACTCCCCATTTTCTGCCCCTTTCACGACAGATGTGATAACGTCATTACAACATTTGGTTAGTCTCTCAACTTTTTATTTTAAAGTCATGTTGTTTCAAAACACCGCATAATTGAATCTATGAAAATTTGCTTCTCATAGAAATTACTCGGATAGCTGATATAAGATAAATTTATTCACTATTTGCTGTGCAATGAGTTCTTTCATAATAAATTTATTTTAGTTGTTAATTTGTTACCTTCTTTCTCACTTCGGTTAATTTAATAATAATAAAAATCATATATAAAAAATAATGAACAACAACAAATTTTAATTTGCTAATTATAAGTAAATCTATGTATCCCTTCATCATAAATATTCTAATATGTATTATCTCATTGGTAGGCTCAGCAATATTTAGTTATGGTTAAATTTACAATTTATAAAGATCGTATTCTTAATAACGGTTTTTCTTTTGTTTATAATTTGTCAATATGCTTGTTATACAAATATATAATGTATTAATAATAATAGTGAAGACATTAGTAGTGTACTTGTAGTTATACGATATGATGAGTAACATTTGCGCATTGAAGAAAGAAAGAAATCAAATATGTTGTCGAATAACATGATTGGTGATTGAGAAATGAAAGATATTTCGGGGTTATTTTGATTGAAACATACTTTGAATGTGGGCTGACAGAAAGATAACCGGAAATTAGAACATTAACAGTGTTCAGTCTTGTGGCTGTTTAATAAATAATAATTCAATTCATTTGAGGATGAAATTTGTATGCAATTTTATAAATACATATCTGCTGAGGTTTTATTTTAAATTAACATAAACGTATATCTTTTCTTTGCTTGCCATTTTCTCTGTAGCTTTGCTCTAAAGATTTATATATGCATTTGTTTGAAAGGTTAAGGTACATTTGGAAACTATATTTTATAAATACCAGGAATGACTAGATTGCATCTTTTACGTGTGCTGTTATACTTTGTATATATATTTTTTTTTATTCTGCTGTTCCTTCGTTATTAGATACACTTGAGCTAGTTGATAAAACACTTCAAATGCTCTCTTTATATAATTTTGTAATTAAACAAACATATTTTTCTCAATTGGTTTTGGTCTATCAGATGTATACTTAACAAATATTTGATACGTTTTTTTTTTTTTGTTTCAAATAAATTCCATGACAGGTATAAATTAATAAATATGATACGTGGTACACAAAATAATAGAATATTTATTTTTGGATTCGTATATGTACATATTTATATGCATAAGTGTAAGCATTTCATTTGATTTCAGCTTATTTTTTGTGTACCCATTTTCTGTATTGAGTAGAAAAAATGTAAAATATCGGTTAATAGCACTTGGTTGGATCAATTTTCCTATTTTAAAACTACTGTAATTTATGAAAAAAATTATTCGGTCTATGCTTCGCTAAGAATCGTCAATATGGCGAAGTTGAATGCTATGCAATAAATAAATGTTTGTTTTGGTGTTCGGTGGCAAAAAGAAAATGTAATCAATAAAATGTTAAGCAACAATCAGTGAATATAAGTACGTAAACTTGTTTCATGGTGAGAGATGAAATAAATTATAAGGTTTTGATGATAAACTGAAACCAAATACTGTTGTTTTGTTTATCGTAACTAAGAACACTACACGTTGTTCGATGTTTTGTCGTATTTCTCAGGAGGACCTTTATGATGGTTATATGGTTTAATTTTTAAATTATTTGTCTTAATATTCTCCTTGTATTTGTATAAAATCTGCATACATATGTATGCATATATTTTTGTGCTGCAGCTGCGCTTAGTAAGAAATGATAACATCTACTTATTGATGTAAACTATAAATCTATACATTAATATGTATTATATGTTTTAAAAAATCTAGTTAACTCACTAGCCTCACGAATTTTTCGCAAATTTTCTTTTATTTTCATTAGAAGGTTGAGCAGATATTTTCTTGAAAATTATTATTATTCCTTTTTATGTATTCATATTTTATTCCCGACTCTTGAAGACTTATTTATCATATCCTCATATTGATTCATTCGTCGCTCAATGTTGAGAGACTTGCGTTGGATCAAGATTTATGCAATTGTTCGTTTTCGGGCCGTCGTTCAGTGGCAACTTGTAGAAGGTTATTAAATTCAATATCAAGTGTTTGCCGTGCCTTAAAAAAAATGTTTCAACGTGAAAATTAGCTTCGTCCTCTTACGTGAATCTGCAAAATAATCTTACTTGTGTGTTTTGGGTTGGAATTTGTAATGCTAATGCCATTGCATTCGAATCAAAGCTTTCATCCAAAGATATTAGCGCTCCGTGCACTCCAGATTCCAAAAGATTATTTCCATATTCCTTTGGTAAGAATTTTATTAAATGCAATGTTTAATGTATATATATATATATATATATATATATATATATATATATATATATTTTTTTAGTTTAATTTTCACCTTTAATCCAATATTGCACACCCAGCGAATCACTCGTTCGTTACTCCACACCAAACAATCACACATAGAATTTTCGGAAATTTTACGTCGTCGTTCCAGCTCATTCCTATCATAGTTCAATCTTTTAAGACACGAAATACCATACTGTAAGCTAGTTCGATGGAAACTATCCACCATTTTTAATTGGCCCCGTAAATCTTTTTTCGTCAGATGGTCGAGCATTCTAGCATCAACTAAGCATTCCATAAAAGTGGTACGATACTGTGGCAGCCCTAGACCTGGAAGCCAGTAGTTTCCAATCCACTCATGGTTCATATCACCTTAAATTAAAAATATAACTTTAAATTATGCATATTATAGATATCAATACTTTGACACATACCAAAGGCAAGTGTTGTACGGGAAGTTTGTGGTGCAGATGGTGACGTTAAGGAAACCATCTCTTGAATGGCAAGACGTAATTTCAGTCGATGAAGAGGATTACTGATTCCTTTTTATGTAAGAAAAAAAAAAAACACTATTTATATGCCGGCTCATTTTAAAGAACTAAAATATACCAATTTCTCTTTGAATTTCCGTGTCGCTCAACGCACTCATGATTGCTCCTGATTTTACATTTGCCCTACACGCCGCTACATACCATGCTGGCATACCAACCCACAATTCTAACCAAGCGACTATTGTTGGTCCATTCCATAATGCAAACGGTGTTCCAGCTTTCATGGCTTCACCAAGTAAATCATTCCGATAATCATGTTCCCTAGATAAAATTTACTAGTATAAAATATTCGATACAGCAGTATAAAAATCGATTTACTTCTTTTGCCGTCCATAATCCACAGATGATATTTTACCCGGCATGCCAATAATGCCTGGGATTTTTCCTCCAGATAAACTCATTGAGTCGTAGTTTGAGTCAATATCACTCATCATAGATAAGTTTCCTATTGACATCATACTCGTAGAGCCATCGGGCATAGAATCTTTGACGCCTTTAACCTTGTCCTTTTTACTAAAGAATCTCCCTAAACTTGATTTTATTCCTTTTTTCTTTTGCACAGATGTGACAACATCTCTACTAACGCTGGATGTTGGTGTTTGCAACATATTCATAGAACTCATTGTGCTATAATGACGAAGGGACTCTTGACTTCCATGTCGTGAACTTAGTGGTGATGATCCATAGTTTTGGTATGCTGATCTGCTATAACAGAAAGGTTAACATTTACATATATTGAATATGTGAAATCTTTATTTTTCTTCTTTTGATGACGAATGATAAAGAGTGTTTAGGAAGATGTACAACAATACTATGTTTTATATTAACCTTGTATTATTTGGTCCTTGACTTGGCGATAGTCCCATAGATCTTCTACGCATTGATGGAAATGAAGATTATTTTAGTTAAATTAGTTAGTTTTTGGGATGAGTTTTAATCTAGTCTATATGATTCTGTATGCATTTGTATGTATATGCGTAAAATATAACCAGATATTTTAGTTACCTTCGTAGCTCTTCTTGGCTGTGCGCTAAGGCTTGTGCCACTCGTTCTAATCGCATTGATCTAGCAGTGAGCGGAGATGCTGCCCCTCCTGAACTTGAATCTCCCGCCATGGCCATGGCATGTAATTCATCTCTTGACACATCTGATGATAGGGCTGGCAGATTTAGCTGCAAAATTGTGAGATAGGTCCATCATTGACTTTATTCTCTACAAAAATTGGTATAATACACATTACATAAATAAATACATTTAAATTAACGATAAACACCATTAGATATTGAATGAACTATATAAATAGGGAGATATATTTTACCTGAATGAATTAAAACAAAACATACATATATTATATAGGGCAAAGTATTATCATGCGTAAGCAAATAACGGAAGATAAAAATAAGGTATTTTTCCCAGAAAACTCATTTTAAAATGTTCAAAAACAAGTACAGCAACTGGTTGGGCGACTTATAATGAGTCAATATTATGCCATCAGTAGTTTACCCAAGCTACGTGTAGCTATCTGTGAGGTTCTCATTACTCTTGGGTAGATATTATATTCTTTCTCAAAGTGAGAGAAACCTTTGCTCTATCGCATTATCTAAAAATATTTATCTGACATTTTATGTGTTTAAAATAGTTATGTTTTGTAAGGTGTCGATGTGTGTATGAATGGTTGGTGGTGCCTGGTTGTGTAACAGCTCTTATTTCAAGTGTATATGAATACATTTCAAGAAAAATACCCATATAAAATAAAATAAAGCAGATTGTTTATTACATATGATATTTAAGAAGGGCAAAGTTTAAAGATCTAGCACATCGTATTGCTTGTACCTGGCTCGAAGGAAGCGACTCAGACAATTGGCCAGGGCTGAGAGTCGCCGCATATTGATGGAGATGAGCTGGTGACATGGAGGCTGGTGCCTGCAAATTCATTTTTGCTTTTTTTACTTATGCAAATTTCAAATCAAAACATAATATGCTTCTTATTCTTAATAAACTCAAACATGTCTGAATGAAGTTTTGTCAACAACGAACCACATTCTTATCGCAATCTTACAACAAAAGGATATTTAAGAGTTTAAAAATAAAATTTGAGAATAGAAAAATGACCTGTTTACGTACATACATATATATTCATGATATATGTAAATTTATATGTATGTATGTACGCATTTTTTTACCGTGTGATATTTGTGTAGATAGTCTCTATTGGGACTGTTTGGTGTACTACGACCACTAAGTGGAGGACTCTGTCTATCCATAGATCGACCACGAGCTAAAAGATTTACATGCTCCAAACTGCCTACTCTCGACTCGAGTTCTTCAGCACGAGCTTCTGTAGACTGTTTCTCTTCTTGTATTAATCTATAATAGAAATAAGAATCGAACGTTTATATAAATTTGTTAAAAACAATTTGTCCCGAACCTAATCTCATTATTAATAGCATCTAATTGCTCTTGCAACATCATTGCAAGTGTTTGTGCGTCTGTGTGACCTGATGGTGACATCATTTCTGCAGCACCAAAGAGAGCATCATTTTCATCGCATTCCTGGCCACTGGAAACTTCGAATGCTGCTTGAACATTTGCCAAAGCATGTGCCTGTTGAAGTTTGCTCCATTCCTATTACAATAACGTAACATAGCTGGTAATAAAAATTCAGTTGGTTAATTTAGAAACAAACCTGTTCAGCTAAACTCCTGGCATATTGGTCATTTTCTTCCATTCTTTGCTTATTGCGTCGCAAAGAGTGTGTATCGAAGCTAGTGTGGGAGGTGCTTCGTGAGAATGCAGTTCCATCTACTACACTGCTGGGTGATAAGCTCCGAGTCAGTGCTTCTGTTTGTTGGATGTTGTACGCTATTTCTTGTTGCAAGAGTTGCCTTTTAAAGTTCTCAATCTCCAACCTTGTTTTAGAAAGCTCCTTCATTATTTCGCTTTTTTCGTGATGAAGTTCTTCGGCTAACTTTCGAGCCTTTTCTAATTCCTGAGTTAGAATATTTTTCTCGTCTAGGGCATGCATACGTTCCTTCAGATGTACCTGAAGGCGTTCGTTTGATTCCGAAAGTAATTTATCGACTGTAGAAGAAAGTCTCATATTGTGCTCTTCGTTCATTTTAAGTCTTTGGTTAAGGCGTACTACTTCCGCATTCTTTTCATCTAGATTTGTTTCTAATCTTTGAATACGGTCCTCTGCGGAACCATGTCGTTCTTGTGCCTAGTATATAGAAAATAACATTTAGCAATAAAGACTTTTAAAATGGAGGCAATAACAGGCAATAAATAATGGAAAATGATTGAAAACATATGGTTTATTTTAGTACTAAAAATGAACATACAACACAAACTATTAATGAAATACGTCTACGACACTAATAACAGAAACAAGGCGCGATTTAATATTGATTGAATGAAAAGTTATTACTTATAATTTCATTTGTGTGAAGCACAAGCGATATACATATACATATATATGTGTGTGTGTATCTGGATTGATTTAGAGGATTTCAGCGGTTGATTATGGAATATGTGGTTTAAATGGTGTGTCTATTTTCTGATCAAGACAAAGGTATGGTTAATGCAAAGACAAATAGAAATATGAAAATAAAATGGAATACTATTTGTGCCCAGTGTCAAAAAAGATGTTTTTTTGTAATATTTTACGTTATGGGATTGCTCCCCGCCCTTTCTAGATGCTGTACAGTGTTACATTTTGTGCAGTTTATAGTATGTTTGTTCTTTAAAAGAAAGAATTTGAATATCGGTATAACACCAAATATTCGTTGCATTCCACTAAATAAAATTATCAACCAAATAATTATCGAATGTAAAAGGATAGTAAAATCAGCGCAAATTGAAATTGATTGTCGATTGTTATTCAAAATTGCAACCGATTTTTCAATGTTAAGTTTTTTTTATTATCCATTTGCATAATGCCTGTCATTCTTTAAAAAAAATACAAAACAAAAACATCTAATATCATTCTTTGTCTTGTTCGTAAAGAAATAAAATAAATATTTATAATTAAGGATACTGTTACCAATTCGTTTTGTATTTTAAAATATAGCTTCTTGTTTATTTATACAAAATACAATTCGCTAGTCCAGTCAAACGAATACAGTAATTGAAGAAAAAACATCTTATTTGACATGATGATGAACCTGCCTACCTTGTTTCCTACCTGAGTTAACGCTTCCATGCGCGCCTTAAGTTGCTCTTCCATGTCGGGAAGCTTTGCTTGTTGCGCCAGCTTTTGTTCGGATAATTCCAATTTTTCTTGAATAGCTGCGATTTTTTCTTCATGTAACTAAAAATTATTAGCCAAAAAAAAAAAAAGTAAACACAAAAAACATGGAAATGTGGTTTTGCAAGGATTGCTTGTTAAAGAAAGCATTTCATTATTATTTGATTGTGATTTTCGTTATCTCGTCTGCTTCAATTGCCATTTATTAGAGTTCAAATATTAGTCACTGTAAGCTTATAGAAAACTCTGCGTTTACCTTATAATTGATGCATTCATTATGAAACTTTAGTGTTTCGGAAATGGATCAAGAGCATTTGAGAAATACCAAACACCGTTTTATACGCAATGATTTGTACGTATCAAATAGTTCTACAATTAGTATCACTATTGTACTGACCTTAAGCTGGGCTTCTTTGTGTCTGAGCTCTTGTTCTAATTTTTCATTAAGATCGTGTAAGGAAGTAGATTCGCGCTGGGCATTGAGATAGCGTTTTTCAAGTGTAGCTATTCTCTCTTCTTGGTCTTCTTTTTGAGCGACGTTTTCACGTAAGTCACGCTGAAGTTTCGAACATTGTTCCTGAGATTTTGAGAGATCTTTTTGTACTTTCCCGAGATTTTCCTCCAGTTCATTGATCCTGCTGTTTAGGTCGGAAACACGACGTTGCCATTGTGAAAGCTCAGCAGTCTATAAAATATGATAAGATTAAAGAACAAGACAATTTGATACTAATTCAAAAATAACCTACTTGTTTCTCAATAATTGTTTGAAGTTCATGAGTTTTAGCACCATAATCAATGTTATCTGTTGGATCGCCGTTAACACCGCCCCCGCTCTGTAATCAATAAATTATAAATATAATTAAAATGCTACAGGACTAATCACAAGAATATATACTTTTTCACTGGTGCCATTTTCTTTATTCGTGTCACTGTTATGTTGAATTGCACCGCATTTATACTGTTGTAACTATTATACAAAATTAATATTATCGAATGCTAGACCATATTTTCAAATTCTTACTTCATCTCTCGTAGACGTTAATTCTTCTTCGAGGGCAGTATTTTTTTCTATAGACAACCGTAATCTTTCTCTAACCTATTTAATAGATAAAATTGAATTTATTTATAATGGTTTTATTTCGTGCAAAAACAATATTTATACCTTTTCATCCAATGCTTTGTGATGTTCAAAAAGACTTTTTAAAGCTTTTAAAACCTCGACCTCACTAGAAACTCCACTTTGGGCAGCAGCTTGCCTCTTAACTACTGTCATCCGCAATGAACGTTCATGACGCGATACTAGGCACTCAAGGTGTTCCAAAAGCAGCTAAATAATAAAATTATAGCATATACATTTTGATTTTGTGGATTCAAATTTAATGCAGATCGCGTTCATGTATGGAGAACTAGATACTATGTGTTCAACTTGAACTTACTCGTGTATTGTTTCGCTCGGCTTTTAATTCAGCTATTTCCTCGTCGCGCTCTAGTAAAGTTTCCCTTGCTTGAGTCAATTCTTTTGTAAGTGTGGCGAATTCCTAAAACAACATGTAAATATAAACATTTTTTATAAACAATCAAAGTTGAATACTTTGAAATCTTGGGATATACATTTAAGAATATTTCTAATCTATTGAATTTTCATGGTATACATTTTTATAAAAAAAATAGGACATTACCTTAAAAAGAATTTGATGTAGTGAGCAAGAACATTCTCTATTGTTCTTAGCTCCTTTGTCAATTGAGCGTAACAATTGTACGGAGTTTGATATAGAATTAGAGTGATGGGGATGTGTTATTAGAATCCGGAACAAGTTGGCGTGATCTGAACAAGGTGCAACAATATTTGACATTTAGCTTTTGTATGGTTTATCTTCAATTTTGAAATTGAAACGGGATTAAACTGTTCGCCACGGCCACACAAGAACCTATTAATATTGCGAAACAATGCATTAATGTATCACTGGCCTTTTGATTCACTTTGACAAACTACGACCCAGTCAACTCGTTCGCTTGTAGATTGTGACTAACGGTTACAATGAATATCAGTCGATATTACTGGGTTACGACTGACAGTCTTCACACATTTCTCAATGAATACTATTACGAACTTTAAGATGCGATCTACACGCCTCAATGGGCTGTTGATTTTTCTTCTCTTTGTTTTACCACTTCTTTTAGTGCGTGGGAATTCTTGTGGAAAAACATAAACGAATATAAATTGTATAGGCACCGGAAGTTACAAAATTCAATTATGTAAAATAATGTATCGCAATCTAAATAACGTCTTTTATGCAAAATGCTTTCAGCACTTTATTTGCTGATATGATTTTTGTTTAGATTTTCTTTCTTTTATCAGAGAATATAAAGTATTGGTAAGAGATAAGATAAACTGAGTGACATCATGAATTAAACTTTAACGCGTGGGAAGTGCACATCAATATCAGTTAGTTCGGATGGTTAAAACATTATCGGATCTCATTTTGGGGAAACCCGAAAAACATTCAAATCAAAACAACATAATGAGCATCTTTTTTTTTTAACCTTAGATGAAATAACTACAATTAACAATTAAACCTGCATCCCATCACACATTGCTTATAATCAGTTTCTAAATAATGCCCTGAATTATTTCAATTAAGTGGATTGCATAAATAAACAAGCATATGACTGCATGCGGCGGTACCTACATATTAATACATAGCCCAGAACATATATACAGCATTACGAATGAAAGTGGGTGATTCAAAAAGGCATGAATCAAATCGCAATGCCTTGACTTTGCACAACATGCTAATCATCATGTAAACATAATCGATATACTACTATTCGGTACAGAACATTATAAAACTGTGTTTACTGCTGATTTCTGTATACAAATGGTAACAAGTTCCTTCCTACAACGCCCAACTTCCACAAAAAAAAAAAAAAACCTGTTGGCTGTTTAATCATGCTCATATTGATTTTATCTTAATTACCTGAGGCAGATTTGCATTTATCTGTCGATGTAAACTGTCACGCTCCTTTTCCACTTCATGTAATTTCATTTCAGAATCTGAAAGCCGCTCCTGTGCTTCACGCAGACTATCCATAAGTTTGTCTCGTTCGTCCAGCATTGATACCATAAGTTGTTCAAAATTCGCATCCTCGCCGCTGAACTGCGAGGACCGCTGCGAGATGCTGTCCTCGGATATAGTCGGCATCACGTCACACATCATGCTCCACATTATATGCTTACTAGCGAAGGAGTTTAAATATGTTTTTTCTCCCCAAGACTACTTTGTTGGTCGAATTTTTTATCTTTTTATCTGTCTTATATCAAGACGCAGTTAAGGGCTCACCACAAAAATTAATTTAACATAATAAATTTGAAAATAAACAAAAGAAATTAAGGAACTTCGTTCCTTTCGTCCAACACACACGCAAGGATGTAAATGAAGCATCGGTTCACTTCAGGAATATTAATAAAGACGAATAAAATAGAAGACTAGAAAAAAATCCTTTTATCTTCAGCATAAACACTAAGAAATCATTTGCCAGTGATAGATATTTTTTTTCTCAGTATTCTTTCAGTTTTTTTTATGTAATTGCATATATTATGAAGTAGCGTTGAATCGATATTTACATATGTATGAATAGTAGTAAAATAATCAGTTTGATTGTGCCTTTGGCTGTCATACAACTTTTAATTTGTTAACACTTTTATCCCATTCAACATTTTTCTTTCTCGATCTCCTGCCCCCTATGAATGTTAATTATGTGCAGAAAACTACTGTAAAACCAAATTGTTCACTTACTCCCCGCTGGCCACTGAAAAAAATTGTTCTTTTTATTGTACATTTTTTTTTAGTTTTTAGTTCTTTTCACATATGTATATAATTATTATTCATTACATTTTTGTATCAACAAAAAGGAAATTCTTTTTTTCCAATAAGAAATATACTTTGGTTTGCTATGAAAATTTTTACAGCCCGCCCGCAAGTTTATTGCAATAAGTATGTATACTGGGATTTTTCGCATAATCCACTGAACACGGTGATATGATATTCACTGTGTTGCAGAAATATTCTCGGAGAACAATTATCGGAACATTTTTATAAAATACATGTAGTTTTTGGTAGTTTTTCGCGTTTTTTCGTGTGATTCACAAGAATCTATACAACCCGGCCGCCATGTTTGACAAAAAAAAGAACGGACTTTTGATATGTCAAGATTTTCGTTAGCGCAACTCTACTTGTCTCAGTTCTTTGACGAAAGTTTCGCCTTAATTTACCCCTTCGGCAAGTACCATTCTGTTTATTTTTTTCCAACTAGATGACAGCTGACATCTCAAACGAAGTGGTAGTGTTGAATGTTGATGTCAATTTGGCATAAAAATTGTTTTAAATGTCTTCTCCTCCAAAATTTATATTTAGAAGAAAAATGCGACAGAAAGATGGTACGTGCACAGTTATGAACTTATGTCATGACAATAATAAATGTTATTTTGTTTAGGTGTTGTTTTACAAGACCTTGCTAAAGAAATCAAATTAGATGTCAAAAATGCGAATGGTATTGATGGAATCAAATCAGAGTCCGAACGTAAACGAAAGGTTGTGGTGGAGCATAATTATAAGCACATCGATACAGATATATGGTTTAGCATAGCTGAGTTCATTCATCCAGAAGATGTGCTCAGTTTTGCATTGATTTGCCGGCAAACAGCGTTTGTTGTAACAACAGCTAAGTTCTGGTCTTCACTTTATCGACGATTTATTAATAAGGAAAGTAATCTGCCGGAGAGCTTGAAAATTGACTGCTTATATCAAATCGGATCACTGCGAAGCAAAGTAATATGCGCCTTGTATTACGTTTACTCACCATTTATTGAAAGAATTAAAGTTGGTTACGAATTGTCTTACATTGATGGGTACAAATATATAAATTGCTGGTATAAAAAGGAGCGAAATGTTTGGGTATTTTGTTATAAGCTTTGGAATCATGTTATAGCCAGAACGCCAAGACAAGATTTAGACGACAGCGACTCTGATGAAGATGGACTGTCGAAAATACTCCATAAATTGAACAACGTCTTTGAAAATCCTCATGAGGGTATCTCTCTATTGGTGGTATGTTCGAAAAGATATATCCCTTTCCCCAATTTGCATGGTGCCGATATGATATTACACTCAACGCGACAGTTACTTGCATCCGATTTAAAGAGCCATAACTTGGAATTAAAGTTCCTACCTATACACAGGTTATCACCTGTATCAGTTGATGTAGTCTATCCATCGGTTATGAAGTTCAAAGTTATACCTTGGTGGCATCCCGATTACAATATATTTCTGTACAATGAAAAATAGGGATGGATAAATAAATGTACAATTTTATACAATTAACAAAAATGTATTTTATTTGTATGCTTTTTATTATTTTATATCAATAATTGTTAACTACAAGTATTTTTAGTGTATAATCTAACATAACATGTATTAATGCACTTTTTCCATTCGAGAGATTGCGTATTATTATCAGATTAATATTGATTTTGTTGATGAAAGCGGCTCCCTCATTATTGATTGAAAAAAATATATATCAATGGCATACTAAATTTTATATAATAATTAAACATTTGCCATTTATTTAAAATATTTCCATAAGAATGTATATTATGTATGAATATATCAGGCGGAGGATGATTGCTCGTGAAAAAGTTCACAGACATGAACTTTTCGTAAAACATATATATATGTACATACATTCGAATACATAATATTCCGTTGAACATTATGTACTTTTAAGTACATATACAATAATAACCAGATTATTGCGATACCTATCTTTTAAATGTGTGAAACAAAAAGAAATTTTCTTTTCGACCATTTGTCTGGTTTCACTTATGGAAATAAATATTTTTCCAATACTTTGGAAATTCGTATATTTGAAACAATACAAATTGTTATTGAAATAAACTAAAGCTGGCTGACTAGATACTGTCTTGTTATTGCAACTGTAATCATTTGATTTAATCGTCATCAACAGTAAAAAAAAAGATGTGATCGATTGAAGCACATTGCTTTTTGAAATTTTAACTGTGCATGGCTTGAACGTAACATTATATAATCCAACTAAAACTACACACACCAAGTTTGTTTTGTTTCTTTTCTAACTCTAAATGTATAATTAAATAATGTAAGTTTTCATAATATAATACTTTCTACTTAATACCATAGGGTTGCTATATATTTGGCTGCCAAATTGTTTGCTTTTTTTGTATTTACTAAATTCTATAACAGAACGATTTTATCTCACACAATTTGTGAAACCAGACTTCAGTTTCCGTAACAAGCACAAATCTTGATCATGATTATAGTAGAGTTTCTATGCTTTCTTGAATTCTTTTTCTTCTCAAGCGTATGCTAAAGGATGCGAATGTTTAAGTATAATTTTGATAGTTTGAGTTTTGTTGTAATCTATATGCCATTTTTTGTGTTCAATTTTTAAGGGACGGTTGTGCAGCATAGACAAAATATTTCAACTATTTTATATTGTTAAAACAATTAGGTTTAAATTCGACATTTTTGAATTGGAACAGTATTATCTTTCGATTTTGGTTTAATTCTTGTTTTTGTTTGGAATGGAAGATTTATTGCAGGATCCCGGTGCAAAAAACAATATATTTCAAACTAAAACATGAACAGAAGATAAGTTAATTGCTTTGATATATGTGTGAATTGACATTGCTTCTGTGTCTTACATTATTAGTGTATAATAAATCGAGCATTAATTTGCAACACTGGCAAATTTAATTTCGTCCTTCCTTTCAAAATGGCCAGTAATATACGGTTGTATAAGGAATTTGATAAGTACAAAAAATACGTGTTTTGTGTTATTTTTAACATACGAGTACTTCTGTGGATGTGAATAAAATATATTTTTCGATTTATTTCGTATGTGTGTGAAGTGGTATTTGTTTTTTTTTTCTTTCAAAATTAGTAAATTTGTGCATCTAGCAATGACTACTGTTTTAATAATTTGTTGTATATATGTATGATTAAGAATGCTTCGTACTTTTCATAGGAAAACATTTCGTATTCTTCTTAAGTGTCAGTCGTTTTGGTAAAAAAAAATCATCAATTCTGGTTTTTACACACATTATTCCTTATTCCTGTCTATTAATATATTATAATTCCCTTTATGTGTGCTATTTATGTTCATAAAGTTTTAAAACATAAATCGTACGTTGTAATAATCAGTTATAGAAAGTTTATCTTTTTCTTCGCTTAGACATGTAGTTACATACATATATAAATTTACTGATCCAATGAATAATGTTTCGACTTTTTCCAAAAATTTTTAAAAAAACCTTTCTTCTTTTGGGACTTGTGTAAATTGTTATTGAAATTCGATGTGCTCTCCTTCGATAGAACTTCTGCAAAAGTGGAAATTTATCAAGTCAGTTTCGAATGTTAGAGGTTCAATTAATTTGTCTACTTACTTGATGAATCAACATGGTGACTACCTGTTTGTGGTGATACTGTGTCCTTATTTCTTTTGCTATCCCGTTCTTTTGTGTTACCTAAAAATATATTGATCGATATTTTTAGGTATTTGAGTTCCATAAGTTTATTTTATAATTAACCTTTCTTAATTAGAAGACTTGTTACTCTACGCAAAGCCTCACGTGGTGATTTATTTAAGAAAGTTGGGGTAAGATTTGGTGGCAAGGTTAATGGCTTTCTACTGCCTGCAGTTCCAGACATTCCTGTGGTCCCATCCCATGCCCGCATGGATGTGGACTGTTGAAGCCTATGTAAATGATCAAGGTTTTCTGTAGAGGCTGGTCGCATTGACCTCTGCTTTGGATACCATCCCCTTGCTGGACCGCCAGTCAAACGTAGCATTTCGCCTGTTTGAAGTGCTTGGCTCAGAGTGCGTTGCCTGCAGCCAGTTAGTGTATTACCCGCGCCTAGACATCATATTCATACTACAGATTAATAACAAATGTATTACTTAAATTTATGTAACATTACCGATTCCGACAATTGAAGAACCAAAGTTCATATTTTGGACATTTGAACTAGATCTTGGTGTCGTTCGGGATACACTACCAACTGTGGGTTCTGTAGGACGTCGGTGCGGTGTACGAGCAATATCACATCTATATTAAATACATATAACAATGTTATTTTCATTATTTTAATTTGTATTACCCCCTAGCAAATATTGGTGTTTCTGGTAAACTACAAGAGGTTTGAAGTCGGACTTCTTCTCTAGGAGTTTGAGTGGGCGGTGTTCTTCTCGAGTATGATCCGGGTAAATTTCGTTTAGTTGAACTTGATATTGGCATGTCACACGGCAATGTCCCTGGAATGCTTCCGTGGCCGTAACTCTTTCCACATTTTTTGGAGTAACCGCCATCCATAGAACGGGTTTTCATTGTATTTGATGGCATTGGACTCCGATGCGGGGGAATTGCAGGTGGGGGTGATGATTCTTCGGCAGTGTATTTGCCAAAATGATTTAACTGTGAGTGTGATTTTATTTCTTGAATATCAGAAGCAACGTGATCAGAGTCCATGTTATCTTCAATATCAGTGGGTGATGGTGGCAATGGGGGAAGCCCATCGGAATCCTGTAAATAAAATATATTTAATAATCCCAAAATTCATAAGATCATTGTTTCGTAACCACTAGTTCAGGGCTTGACGAAGTTGGCGTAGGTGGCAACGGACCAAAGGCATTTTGTGACAAAAGCATCTCTTTGGCGCTTTCAGACTTATGAACACCAGGTCGAAAGCCTAATGAGCGTCGCGATTGAGTAATATCACCTACCCTGGCAACTGATATGTCACCACGCAAGAGAGCACTTATGTTATTTTCTATTTGACGTAGAGGTGCACAGCCGGATTGAGATTCACTATACTGCTCCTCGTCTTCTTCTAAGGGAGGAGCAAGCTCACGCCGTGGTGTCGTGGCATTAGAAGCGTGAAGATCACCTTGATACAAGATAATATAATAATACATATATTTTTAAAGCAATTTCATTGAACGTTTTGTACCTGAATTGGACTGCTGGCGTACTATTGAAGACGATGATACATTTGGATTGCTATTACTAAGCGAATAAAGACCCGGTGAATAGTTATTCCCAATGTTATCTTTTATATTATTAAGGCACCCATCGCTTCCATTCTTTGTTGGTTTTTCTGCGGCATAATCTGTGGGATTTCGTAAAGATTTTGAATGTTCAACACACAAGTTCATATTTGGTTTCTTGTTAACTATGTATTTTTTCTCTGTGACAAAGAAGATACAAATTTTTCAATATTGTCAGTAATACCTCCATTCACTTACCTAAAAACTGTTGATGTTGGGATGGTGGTGTCTCTAAAGTAGGAGACCCTAGGTCAAGTGATAATCTTGATCTGAAAATTCAGATGGTGTAAAATCGTTTCTCATTTTTGAATGTGAAACTTACCTTGGGGAGTGAGCTACTTGCTCACGTGAATTAGAAAAATGATGTGACGTACCCAAGTCTATACTATGACGTGAATTTGCTGTCAAGAGGTTTTGACCTTGATAGTTTGAATTACTCTCAAGACTCATATGAGAATGAATTGATGAAGACTTGACGAACAATTCTGGTAAATGTTGGCGTTCTTTTCTGCCTTTCCTAATAATAAACGTGCCCTTTCCCACCATATTTGCGGGAAAGGCGGGAATTATATCTTCTGCGTCTGAATAAATTGACGTCGCTTCATCTTCTGTGCTGTATATTTGCATTTGATGATGAGTAGCTGCTAAGTGTTCCCGTCCATTCTCACTAGAAGTTGCACTTGATTGAGATTCCGAAATGCTGGTATTACTCTGTTCACTCTGAAGAAATCAAATTAATTAAAACTATGACTATTTGGATTACTTTACATTACCTTGGATTTCGTTACGTCAATGTCCGCGTCCAATTGCTTTTCTCTGCTTCCCGATTTTTTAAGTCTAGGATTAATTTTATTCTTTTGACTGAGAGAGTTAATGTCACCGTCGCCAACACAATCTAAACTTATTTCCCAGGAAATACTTCCCCTTTTCCGAGGAGTTACTGGTGCAGAGAGTGATGGGGTTGGTGGCACTGTGGGCGGTGCGGGTGGTGGGGGCAACGATTGCTCTTCAAGTGAGTCGTCAGAAAATTCATCATCAGTTGAATTTTCTATACGATGCTTTTTTATGGCACCATTACTGCACTTCGAAGAGATTTCTAACTTTTCAAAATTTTTTAAGCTATCACTTATAATGATCTTTTGTTGGATTGGAATTTGAGCTTCACCACTGGCGCAAAGTGGTGTTGTGGCGAATAGGCGTTTCAATGGAGAATTAATTGGAACAGTTGTTAAAATTATTTCTGATTCGTTTTGATTTGACAAATGTACACTACGGCAGACTTCTCGATGTTTTTCTACAGAATTTGCTAGAGTCCGTGGCGGGACACGACTACGTGACGGCGAAACTCTTCCCGGATAAATGGTAACAGGATGTTCATTTACGATTGGTTCTAAACAGAATAAATAGTAAATATTTTGTTGACTTTTTGTATGAAATTTAATACCAGGCAATTTTGCAACACCTCCACGTAATACGGCATTATGCACAGCACTGATGTCGATTCCCAGAACATTTCGTTCCCCGTCGAAGCTACCACTTGATATGCCTATGTCACCCAACTTATGAGCTCCAGAACATGGAAGACTTGAATATTTGGATGGAATACCTGCTGTCGTTCTTACTTTTGGCTAAGATATAAATTGTTTGAAAGTTTTCGTGCGAGTTTTTTAATACAAAAACATACCAAAGTTGTTTGGCTTATATTTGCATCATTAGTCACCTTATTTTGATGTGGAGTATTTGAGGCGATCTTTGCGTTATTGCACTCATCATTCACTTCAACGAATACTTTATTTTCCACAGTTTGCAATGGAGAGTAGACTGTTTTCTCGTCATTGGTCCCATCAAAGCTGAAAAGAAAATATCAATTTATAAACGACATTTGCGATATTGAATTATGAACACAAGTCTTACTTAGATTTGTTAGCTGTTTCGTCATCATCTTTTTCATCTTCATTGATTTCACAGTGGCCAGAATCAGATGATTCGACAACAGGTCCAAATTTTTGTTCTTGAAGAGGTGTTGACGCTTTTGTTGTCCTTAAAATAATTAAACATATGTACTAATTTTTTTTTAATATATATTAATATGAATCTCTTACCGTCTTCCATTCATGCTCATATACCCGTCATCTTCCGATTGGTTACCTTGCAATGGACTCTCTTGATCTGGTATTGCTGGCAGAGATTCTGGTTCTTCAAACTCAGATAAAATTTCATCCAGAACTTGTATAGGCTCCGGTATTTCATCGTTGTCAATTCTACAACAAAAGTTACATTACTTACATTATCATTCCATTTTGTAAAATCTGATTCCCCTTGTATTCAGACATTACATATTCAAACTATAATTGAACTATAACAAAACGCTTTTCTTCTTCTGTCATAGAATATGAATGCCATATAATACTATGCAATACATGAATCTTTTTAGTAATGCAATTCAATCTGCTCTGGTTAGACCCTTGTAGCTGGTTTTCTACCAACGTACAAAAATAGATTGTCTCGCAATTGAAAATAATATAATTGGTGGGTTGCCTCATAGTGCATTGTTATACAAAGTATCGCACACCTAACAAATATCTACATAATTTTCATTCGTGGGCATACAAATATTTAATTAATTGTTTGACAACCAGCCATCAAATAATTACCATAAAGTGTTGAATTTACCTTCAAACAGTTGTGTAGACATATGTGCATATAAAACATTTATTTTGATTTATCTACTTCCTAAAAACTTCAGCGTTGTTTTCCAAATACAACGCACAATCAAAACATACATACATGCTTATATTTATTAGCTACTATTTTTCACGGCACAATTGATGCGATTCCTATGAAGCTCACATACAACACAATTAAGATTTGTGCAATTGCGCAATTTCTTTCAAAGTAACTATAGTTTTGTGTATGTCTATCAATTTGCCACATTACAATTTGTGCTGCAAAAGTATTCCTGTCGTTCTGTTTAAACAAACAATTCCTCCACTTGATTTTTGGAAAATAGAAAATAAAAACTTACTCTAATTTGGGCTGTTCAATCTTGTCAGTATTAGTAGATAAGTCTGCCATTGTTTTGGATTTTGCTGCCTAAACCCATAGCCTGCATTCCATGTTATTTCTGCAATATAAAACATGAGCCACATACGAACTTATTAGAATTTTGATGCGTATGTATAGAATATATTTTTTTCAAAATTAAAATGTGCAACTTATGAAGAACATATACTAAGGAAATTTTAGTCTTGAAATGAACAAAACAATATGTGGTACATAAGTAGCGACAGGACCTCTTCAGGACGAAAACTACCACTGCCGATGAATTGAAATGTCTGGAATCGATTTTTTTTCTCTTGTGGCAGTATGAAGAGATTTCTTTTCGGAATATCAAGAAGATTTTTTTTTTCCAATTTCATTAACTTATTGCCGGCATCAGTACTCGATGTTGTTATTTATCCCTTTGATGCAATTTAAATAGAACAAAAAACAATTTTCATTTAAAATCAAAAATAAAAGTGATCAACTCTTTCTTCACCTTATTGCGATAAATAAACTACACTATACCAGAAAGTTTATAGGTAGCAAAAGTTGACTCAAGAAAACTCTCAAAGTTTTCCCAGTCCGAAAACGGAATCGGAGCTTTTATTCATAAAGTAGTAGGAGTACAGTATTCGGGCTAAAACATTTAATTCGGGGATAGTACGTAGTCGTACAAAAGAAATTTCAAAAATACCTTTAATAGTTCAATTGTTGTAATATTTATTTAAACTGGATCGACACGATATCGATAAAAAATAAATCACAAATTGTCAACATTAAGTCTGTTATGCAGAAATGTTTTAGTGAATTAAAACACTTAAGGAACAGGTTTGTCACATTTCTTACTGCCTGATGATATTTATATTAAATTTAAGCAATTACAATAAAAACTAAATAAATAATTTAAAATAAATACAAAATAAATATGGTAAACCAATCTATTACAATAAACATAATCTCCTATTGCAGCCTCAAGAGGGCACGTGTATCAATAGGTAGAAATTCATTTGCTGTTTGGTCATATAAATTTTGATAGATAGGTCGAAAAAATTGTTCGGCCAATATAACAAAATGGTTGACAATAGTGTTGTAAACAGTGAAATCGTTTTTTAGAAAATTCGATGATACATATTCAAAGAAAAATTATTTAAAATTAATTTCTGTAAACAATAAAAGTAAATTGTTTTTGTTGATTTTTAAACATTCTGTTGTAATTGCTTGGATGTTTTCTTTCGATGTCGTTTAGTTACACATGTCAACGTTAGCGCACCCTTTTTCTGGTAATTTTTTTTCATATCATGTTTAGAACTCAAATATGGACCCAAATTATACAAAAAATACAGACTCGATAAATAAATAACTACCTTCTCTATTTTTTTAGGAAGTGACCCCAATTCGTCGGTCGTCGCAAAACGGCATAGGTCTTTTCCCGGGTAAGTTCTGGATTAATAGATTAATTATTCGAGTGAGTTAAAATAAAAAACAAAATAGTGGCAATCGATTCGGTTGAAAATGTTATATTTCCCTTTCAAACATTCTATTGCGTGGTTCACTAATTTGAAGTTATATTTTTCCCCTCAAATTGTTAACTTTCTAACGATTAGACATTTTGAAGTTAAAAAACGTTCGTAGAAATTGTAGAGCGTTTCAATGAAGGAATTGTTTTTTGTAGAATGATTGCCACGAGGCAAGAATTCAATTGTAGCATAAATATTACTTATATAGCCAAACTTGTTTGAATGACGTGGTATATAACTAAATATATACGTTTCTTTGATTTGGGCTTGGCTCCATTAAGCAAAATTAAGGTGTATTCATATATTATGTTTTATATTTCCTCTGAATCCCTTTGACTCGACTAAGTATGAAATAATGAAAACAATTCTATAAATCACCCTGTAAAATCGTGATGGTATTCTTTTACATACACTGCAAAAAGTAAGCATAGAAGAAATCAACAATGCTGTAGAATCACGATTAACCTGTGCTGGTACTGCTGGTAAAGCGACGGATTGCACTGACAATAATGTACATTGTACATATAGAACAAAACAAGTAACATTTCCACTCAAACTCAAGCCTGCGCTCAAATGAGTATATTCGGCTAGTTCTCAATTCTCATTTATCATTTTCACTCTGACGTTATGCTCCTCAGTCCTCAGTGGGTTTTGAACAGCCGTGTAAATAGGTGGTAAAGTGAGTTCCCGAGAAGTGTGTTTGATTTTATGAAATAACACGTGTGATTTCGTAAAATATAACAGTAATAAAAGGGATATCAGTGTTTACTTATTTATGAACACATAAAATAGCTTTTGCTGTTTCAGAAAAAAAACATTGATAAGCAAAGCATGCAAAATCACGTTCGTTTTACTATTTAATTTGCAAATAATTATAACTCAATTCGAAACAATTCCATTATTAGTTGCTCTTTTATTGCCTTCAAAAGACCAAAAAGAAAACGTATAATTTAAATTTTTATGAAATGCAATTACTACTACAGTAAACAATGCTAGCTAACGTACAGGTTTTGTAATATGGGAATGGCATCGACTATAATTTTCAAGGTTACAGACTTACAAATGTGTTTGGCACAGTTTGTGTGCATATATGATTATTTTTGTATTTTAATGCACCCATAAACAATTAAACGAGAGTATTCTATTCCATGAAACAAAAATCTACAAAGTCAGTGAAAATAAAACTGTTTATTATTTTTCGCGACAGTGGACAGAAAAAAGAGAGTTGTTGCGGTTCTTTTAAAGTTGATTCCTAAGAAAAGTTTAGTGCAAAGTGTGCAGTGACCTCTTTTCGAAAATAAAACCATAGAATTAAATCGGCTGTGTGAAAAATAATTTGGCTATTCAAAACATACTGTTTACAAATTCAAATTCAAATACTACATGTTGCTGTACATCTGAACAACTGCCTTTACTGATTTAAGTGCGATGTATACATATGCATCACCGCCGGCTTCTGCTGAAGGCCATCCGATAACAGCCAATCATTATAGTATTACTACTCCTGCTTGCTTAAGTTCATCGTCTCCACATCAAAATAATAATTTAGGTAGCCCTAGTCCCTTATCTACAGCTTCAACATCAATATCAACAATTGGAACAGCTGTTGCTGGTGGTATAGAAACTTCAATGATTATTCCTAATCACTTACATATGAATGCTTTGCCGGCAACATCATCATCTTCAATTATATCAGGC
This sequence comes from Eristalis intricaria, assembly GCA_964034865.1. Lineage (NCBI taxonomy): Eukaryota > Metazoa > Arthropoda > Insecta > Diptera > Syrphidae > Eristalis > Eristalis intricaria. The sequence continues at coordinate 207,289 of OZ035877.1, read as the reverse complement.
AGTTCGGGTGAAATTAACACTTTAGCCCCAAATATTCATGTTGCTAGTGATATCCAACATCATGACGAATCACATCTTACTGAGTTAACTATGTCTCAGACTAAGAGAAGAAGGTAAAACTATAGATATTTAATACCTACATATATTACGTAGTGATTAGAGGGCTATTCAAATGATTAGTTTCCACTAAATTAACTATTCTTTAGAATATAATACACATACAACTTGAATAATTTGACATATATCGAGCTTACATATGCAGTGAAAAATGTACAATTGTTAAATGTAGGTATATATTATGTACATGAGTGAATCAGATTTGAAAATTTGATAACGTGTTTTTAATGTCCAACCAGAAATGGAACAGCAATCACAGATCTTATCAAACGAATGTCTTCTTTTGTTTTCATTTGGTCGTTACTTTAAAATGAAAGAAATCTTCTATTTTCGTCAGTTATTCTCAGCCCTGTTATATGTTGGGCCACATCGCTATGCTATCATCATCAACATCATCAGCGAAGCGCATACACCTTGCCGTAGTACTTTATCGCATTTTGCTTTGGCCTTATAATGCTTGCAGACACTTCACGAATTTTAATGAAACGTTTTCAAAGGAAGAGTGTCTAGATACTACACGTATGTACAATACGTAAATATGTACATATTTTACGGATATATTTATATACGATTGTTTTATAGCAGTAGCGATGTCAAATGAAATAAAAAAAAATCTAAAGATGGAGAACACATATTAACGGTTATTTTTGAGTTTCTCTTTCCTTTATACCATCTATGTACATGCATAAGTATTTTGAATCTTCCATATCTATTTTGATCTGCAGGCAGATATATTTTTAGTATAATAAACTATGCATGAACTGGATAAATACAAATTCGAAGTGAAAAGTATTTCAAATTCTGTTGCCTGAGGAGTAACATTACAATAGAAGCATAGCGGCCATACCGCAGCAGCAGCGAAATGAAGGGAATCGGATTTTCTTCATGAACTTACATATGCACACGTACCTCGATATGTGCATAAATCTGATATTATTTAAGACAAGTTATTTTTCAGTTATATTTTTGGAAAATAATATTCCATTTATGTCAGTAAATTCGAGTATATATATATTGTATATGAGACACAAATGCATGGTTGATATGTATAGAAAACAAATCAAGAAACGTAAACATTTCATATGCATACTTTATATGCATATGAATGGCAATCGCACAACCTCAGGTAAACGCAGTGTTTAAGCTTTACGCTTTCCCCTACTATTTGCCGGATGAAAGTACTAATGAATGAGCCACCTTCCAATGACAGAAATCACGTTTATAGGATTTTCGCAGTCAGAAAATATCCCATGAGCTCTGGCATACCGGATATCTGCAAAATTGTTTACGAACCGTATTTTAACTTAAATTCATATTTTGCACTGCGCTATTATCAGTCTATTGATTGTGGTCGCCCTTTGTGGAGGATTAAAACTGTTTAACACTGGAGTTAGTAAAATGTATTGCTGAACATACATACACATATATTTATTAATAGGAGTAACATAAATAATGACATAACTATATTGCAATGATCTCTCGAAGAATTGGTATTTCCTGATAGGAATTTTATGTATGCATATATTTAAATCTGCCCGGTATTATTGGTCATTGTGGAAAGAGTGGAATTGTAGATTTATTTACTCAATTGCAGTGGCTTACTTGCATTGATTGATATTGGCTGAAGGGAGACTGATAAAAAGGTTCACCGGCAGAAGGTGGAACGATAATATTTACATTTTGCAATATTAAAAGGGAATTTAAACATGTGAGTTCTTGCTGTTTCGAGAACGAAAATATATTTATCAAAGCATACGATTGCAACCCTTTATAAAAATACTTAAATAATTAATTTTTAGTGTTAGCATTTTTTTTTCCTTAATTTATCATTTTACTATTAATTTCAACGGAAACAAATTTATTCATTTTCAAACAAAATATTCTTTGGTACGCCTACAATAGCATATTCATGGGAAACTATAATGAGCTGGCCCGCATTAAACGGAACATTGACTTATGAGATATGCGCGTGTTTTATATTCTCACCATAAGGACTCCCGTCTGAAGAGTGGATTAATATCGGAAGTGGCTTTCCGTTTTTTATTATTTGGTTGTTCCGGGGCCCGTGTTGAAAATATTCTCATGCATGCGCTCTTGTAGTACCAGCAGAAGTTGCTTTTTTTTGTAAATACCATGGAGTATTTGCACATATGTTATGTGTATGCTGCGCATATTCTGCAATCCAATGACATTAGTATACTAAGTGTGGTTACAAGAATTATAATTCGTATAAAAAGTTCTTCTTTCATTAGAAATCCTTGTAAAATTATATCATTCCATATATTTTTATTATTCGAAGGTTTAATTTTATTTTTCTAGATCAGATGAAGAAGAGCCAAGCGCTAATAAATATAGCAGAATGGACGATGAAAATATCCAAGATAAGGAGCGGTTTGCCAGGTAAGAGATAAAGTCTGAAAATTTATTTTATTTTAATTAGTGTGTCGACTCTTACGCAGAGGGTGCCAGATACCCGAATTTACCACCTAATTCACGACTCCGCCTCTTTCGAGTCACTGACAATGCTCAAAGAGTATTCCTGTCTAGAAAAAGCTTCACAACTTCGCCGTTGGGAGTCGGCATTAAACTGTAGGTCCCTTCCACTCGTGAAAGATAAATAGCACGCTCAACACGAGCGGTTGCTGAGAAGCTAGGCCCAGCTCTGCCTCGGATTGTCGCCACCCATATTATTATTATTATATTAAACATGTAATTAGAAATTGAATATGTAGTTTAATCGAATACAAGTTAACCTACATATCACTATTTCATCTGCATACAGTTTAAAGAGCTGAGTAAACTTCGCACACTCAAGATTTTTTTTTACTTCATACTTATGAAAATCAGAAAAGGAATTCATTCTTCAATATTCTATTTATATTTTCGTGTAAATACCAGTGCATATGTGTAAGTTATTTCACAGAAAATGTGATTAGTAATTGGCAGTGTTTGTTAATGCATAAAAGTACTTTTCTTTACAAAATCTATTAAAACACTGCTGGCATGTCTGGTTTATTTCTGGAAAAACACGACAAGGCTTTAGTTATATATATTTAATTTGATTAATCGGGCCACAATAGAACCTTAAACAAATTTATGGCGGAGTCTAACCTGTAAATTATTTGTATCCTTACTAGCCGAGAGAACCATTGCGAAATTGAAAGAAGACGTAGAAACAAGATGACTGCATATATAACAGAACTTTCTGATATGGTGCCAACATGTAGTGCTTTGGCGAGAAAGCCTGACAAATTGACAATACTGCGAATGGCAGTGGCACATATGAAGGCCCTTAGAGGTGAGTATTTTACAATAGTAGAAATTTTATTCTTAAATATGTAATTATGTGTCTGCCGCCAAAATATAAGTACTAACACTCTTATTTCCTGTATTATTCACATGATTGTAAAGGTGTTTGAGTAATTAAACATTTTAATTAAGACTCGAAATGCGTAGATGTGAATAAAGAAATGAGAAATTATTCATGCTTATATGAGTAAGTCTGCGAAGTGATGTCTTTTTGGCGGTTTTTTGTTCTTATTATAATATTTTTATAATATTATTTATATTTTATTTTCTGCTGTATATACATATACGGGTATACGTATGTATTTCTTTAAGTTGCTCACTATTTTCTTTAACAATGTTTGAATTTTAGATGTAAATACCCTGTGAGTTATTTAATACCTAATTTCTTTATGAAATGAACAAGCTGAAAGTTTTAAGTAATAATATATATATATATATAAGATTACCGAAAGATACTTTTCCTTGGGGAGGCATATAACATTTGAACTAGGGACGTAATAAGGTTTATGGTTATTGTTACAGTTGCACACTCTTGAGAAAGGATAAAGTACATTGCGGTGAATACAAATGTAAGTGGGGATATAATAAAATTGGATATACATACTCAGTTATTAAAAGCACTCTCCTTTGCTTTAGTCTTTAATGAATAATTACGAAGGTGTTCTTGACTTCTTGACTCATTTATTTATTAAACGCCATGAAAGAATCCATTTCATTCTACGTTATACATCTGAAAACATTGCTTGTATTGTATCTCGCAAATTATAAGGAAATCAGTTCGACTGGTTTTCAAATGGTTGACAAATTCTTGCGTGTTTTCATAAAGAGAGAAATAAACTCCAGTAGCAAACAACTGTTTGTTCTTCTTTTTTTGTTTGTTAGCTCATACATGCATAATACGCCTGACTTTGCGGAGTTGGAGCAGAAACTATCTGGACAGTTGGCTAATAGAATTTGCACACATCACTAAGAGGCATTTGCTGGTTGATTCTTCCATTATACAATAAAAATGTAATGAATATATTTTTACCGGATACCTCGCAGCGCCTGTTTTGAATTTTAAATTCCAAGACATAATGTCTTGTTTCTCTCCGTCTCCCCTACTTTTGTAGGTTTCTTTTGTAGCGTTAAGTAGAAATATGTTTGAAATCAATATATTCCATTTGCGGCAACTTATCTCGGTATCATTTTGACGCTAATAAGTATTACAGTTGTAAATTTAATTTTAAAGTGTTATGTTGATGTTACTCCATATAATCCATTCTATAAGTGTTTGTGCATTGGTAATCGAACCATTGTGCAAATCTAAGTTGTTATCATCCGGGTTAATATGTGTTTAATCGTAAAACGTATATTAACAGACGAAATTAAAATAAAAAAGAAGCAATCGGGATTTATACATTGTTTAACACCAAAACTAATTTATTTATATACAGGCACTGGAAATACTGGCAGCGATGGCACATATAAACCATCATTTCTAACCGACCAGGAACTTAAGCATTTAATACTAGAAGCTGCAGATGGTTTTCTGTTTGTTGTATCTTGTGATTCCGGAAGGGTTATTTATGTCTCTGATTCTGTTACACCCGTACTGAATTATACTCAGTCTGACTGGTATGGTACTAGTCTCTATGATCACATTCATCCTGATGACCGTGAGAAAATTCGAGAACAACTTTCAACACAAGAACCTCAAAATACTGGGCGCATTCTTGACCTCAAAACGGGAACTGTAAAAAAAGAAGGACATCAGTGTAAGTTTATATGAATTAAAATCAAGGAAATACTGTATTGATTTTTATTCTCTTTAGCATCAATGCGATTAAGCATGGGAGCTCGACGTGGATTCATCTGTCGTATGCGGGTTGGAAATGTGAACCCAGAATCGATGGTAGCAGGTCATTTAAACCGCTTAAAGCAACGCAATTCATTAGGACCTTCCCGGGATGGTCAAAATTTTGCAGTTGTTCATTGTACAGGTTATATTAAAAATTGGCCACCTACAGACATGTTTCCCGGAGTTCATATAGATCGAGCAGGAGATGATGATGTTCATTCTTCTCATTGCTGTTTGGTCGCTATTGGGCGATTGCAAGTGACTTCGACAGCATCATCTGACTTATCCAGTGTTAACAATCAATCGGAGTTTATTTCACGCCACGCGATGGATGGAAAATTTACCTTTGTTGACCAGCGAGTGTTGAACATTCTTGGGTACACTCCAACCGATCTGTTAGGGAAAAGTTGCTACGATTTTTTCCATCCTGAAGATCATAGTCATATGAAGGAAAGTTTTGAGCAAGTCCTTAAGCAGAAAGGTCAAATGTTTTCTCTTATGTATCGATTTAGAGCGAAAAATCGAGACTATATTTGGCTTCGGACTCAAGCCTATGCTTTTCTCAATCCATATACGGATGAGGTGGAGTATATTGTGTGTACGAATAGTTCCGGAAAGTAGGTTGACGTGTTTAAATATGAAGATATATTTTCTTAACGGATACATTTTTATTGCAGAACTACTCATTCCACTGGACACGAAAATACAACTCCAGATCATTCAGAACATGTGTATGTAACGCCTGGAGTAGATTATACAATCCCACAGGGCGGGCGAAGGGATCAGACACCGAATTCCGCATCTGGGGGTACACCCCAAGTTGTGTATAATACGCACAGTATGATAAGTGGACATATACAGCAAGGTCAAAATAATGTCCAGCGACCTGCAAGTGCACAGAATCCAGTACCTTATAACTATGAAACTGCGACTCATTCGCCACTAGGGTGAGTAAAATGGACCGCCTTACAAATTGACATTCAATATTCACATTGAATTACGTTACAGTTATGGATCACCGGGTGCTCCTTCGGGAAATGCATCCCATCTCGCCAGAATACCAAAGGCAAATACATCTCCGACGCCAGCATCAGCTGCTTGGTCGCTAAGACAGCAGCAGCCAGTCACAGAGGGTTACCAGTATAATCAAATGAGCCCTTCTAGATCACCAAGTGGACCAACATATACACAATTAAGTGCAGGAAATTCACGGCAATCGGCAGCGTATCATTCTAATGCTCAACCCCCTCAATCAAATTCAGGTACTATAATATTCATACATTATTTAATTTTTTAATTCAATGAAATATTCTTTTTAGGAATTTGGGGTTGGCCAAATTCTGGACAAACAGCTGACCCAAGTGCCGGATCTAGTGGATCAGCAGGAGGTCATCCACCTTCTGTCGGAAACCAAACACATCATCCACCTCATGTTCAAGGACCACAACAAGGTCAAGAACTTTCCGATATGTTACAAATGTTAGATCAAGGTGCAACCTCCACTTTTGACGATCTCAATATAAATATGTTTAATCCATCATTTGAATAGAACAAATAGCATTTGGTTTAAGCATGCATCATCTGCATTAGAGACAGCTGCACTTTTTCTATGAAATCGGATGATTATGACACCAAATAGTTATATTTTAATTCTACAATGCATAAGTGAAGTTGAAGTTTTATCGTAAAAGATAAAGCCAACAGAAAATATTGTAAATTATCTTTTCGTCTCCGCTTTCTGGCACACGTTATACATTTCTTTGATAAACATACAATATTCTCGTTATACGCAAAGTATTTCGAATTTACGTACATTCTTGTATTAAGTGCAATCAGTTCTGGTAACAATCTGATACTCAAGCTCAAGTGAATTTGGTTTGAGGGGGAATGTTGCATAGTATTCCTACAGACTCACGACCACAATATTCGTTGGTCTTGTATCCAATTGGTATCAATTTTACTTTCATGCATAAAGCTTTTTGATATGATATGTCTTAGTCAGATATACATATTAATGTAAGAAATATGTCCGATACATATTTTTTTCTAATTTTAATTATGGTGGCAATTAGTAATAACTATAATTAAGTAAATAAAATTTAACAAAACTTAAGGAAACAACTACAAAAAAAACAAAAATATTGATGAAAGGATGGATGGAAAACTTGTATTTTATTAATTTCAATAATTTGTATGTGTAATTTATCGTGCTTTGCAAATAAAACGAGATAAATAACGATAATCAAATTATTTTATTGAATATCTATTTAAAAATGGCAATGATTCAAGTCGAACTGCCGCAATTCGATTTAAAATTGCAATTTTTAATAGGCATGACCTCGTTCCGTAAATAAGAAATGAAAGAATTCGAAATAATTAAAAAAATTTAAATTCATTTATTGATTAAAGTGAAGCATTTAAAATTCAACAATCTTGTTCTACAATTTTTAAGGCAATTCAAATAGTAATTGTCTAATCTACAGGCATGGAATTTTACTTTCAACAAAACAAAGAAAACAATAGTTGTGCCACGACCATTGAGTTGCAACTTTATATCTAACATAGCGAACAATTATGCACCCTTTAACAATTTTTAGTCTGAGAAAAAAACAACACAAGTTCGTAATAAAATTTGAAGATGAAAATATGGTAATGTTTTGTATTTGTTTATAAAATTATTGAGGTGTAAAGAAATCATGCGTATTGGGCAAAACGTTTAGCGAGGTTGTCTCCATTTGCACCCGAAAAGCTATCAATTTGTTCGCCATTCTTGATGAAAACAAATGTAGGCATGCTGGATACGTTGTATTTGACAGCAATTTCTTCACATTCATCAACATCGACCTGTTGAAAGAACATACACTAATTAACTCAACATATTACATTGTTAATATCGCTCACCTTTAACACGACGACTTTGTCGGCATATTGGGTAGAAAGCTCCTCAAGCCTAGGAGCGATCATTTTGCATGGCCCACACCATGTGGCAAAGAAGTCAACCACAACCAATTTAGCCCCAGCTGCCTGAAGTTGACCATCAAAGTCATCCTAAAAGAAAGGTTGAATATGCAATAAAAAATAACTAGAATCGAGTTTACAGCTTTTCCTTGGCACTTATTGGAAAGTTCTATACTTTAACACTATTTTTTAAACAATATAAATAGTTTAATGGTATCTGGAACCATAAAACAATGAAAATTATAAATAATAATTTTCAAAATTGGAAAAATTATGAATACACACTGAATTTGCACTGTTGTACAAGCGAGTACATCTAAATTTATACCTACCGAACGATACGTATATTTTTTCATAACTTAGTATGTATTATATTGTGACCCCATTTTCATATAATCCCACATTTAACAATATCAGAGTTGTAAAGTAAATGCATGTGTATATACGTGCATGCACATACATATGGTGATAAATTATCAAAATATATTTTATGAGTATTATTTTAGTGGTCAGATATTTCGAGCATTCCAATCCTAGACCACATTCTGGTTGAGTTTACGATATCATAACATTGGGATTTAGCTAGTACATAAAAGCCTTGATAGAACCGAAAATAACATGCACTTAGTTAATTTGTGTGTAGAACTGACTACAATATAATCAAGGAGTAATAGTGCTTTTATTTATTCATATAAACCTAAGTAATGGTGTGTAATATATACCATAAAACAAATACTATTGTAATTAGCAACAACCTTCTAGGTAAATGTGTATGCTGATAACTTGCATATGTGACATTTAGCAAAATATGCTATCAATTTTAATCATCGATGATTTAAGGGATTGGATATGAACTTTGGATTAAATAAAAAAGACTGGAAACAAGTTATATGTGATATTCTGTTTCATGAATTTGTAACAAACAAGACAAGTTGTTTGGATGGTGAATGACTCATAAAAATTTTCCAACCACTTTGGAATCTATATTTGATTATTACATTTGCACCTATGAGTAATCTCACTATTCGTGACTGGTAGGGTATGAATGTCATTAATGATTTTGTTTTTTTACTGCATTAAATATTTTTGTCAGTAAACGAAAATTTGTTTAACAATACACATCATTAAACATCAATGGTGAAAACAAATGTGATTTTCACATCATATGAAAATAACAAATAATCAATCATTTGCTAGAAATTACGTCATGATACTGACAAATATAGGAATGGCAAACAACTCAATTTACAAGTATCATAGGCAAATCAATATTATTTAGAAACACTTGTCTACGCAAACTGAAAGGGATACGAGTGCATGAGTTCGTAAATCGGCGGTGATATCACTTCATTTAATTTTGTTCACGTTTTAAGTCACCGAGAACACATTATATATGTATAGTTATGCATATAGCCATAGCCATCCACATATGTATGATATGAAATATATTTATACTATTACTATTTATGCCTATTATAATCAAGTTCAGAGTTTTCAAGTAGATATGTTTTTTAAGTAATCTTACCTGGTTCTTAACTTGGTACACCATTTTCTAGAAGTTAAATTAATAAATTATAGATTAGATTTTCACAAGACAGACACAACCACACCAAGCGAAGTTGATTTACGAAATGCTGACGGACAACGAAACTACGGAAATTCTTCGTTCATATTTTTAATTTTTGACGAAATGAATATTGCCTCTTTTGCGTTGCAGTGCGATGGAATGAGGTGGTGATTTAATTGACACACAGATGGCACTAAAATTAAGTTCAGTTAATCTTAAAAGCTTACTGCACTGTACTGTAAAGACTTTATAAGGTTAAAGTGTTCCAGTGTTTTAACTGTCTTTATGTACACATTACTTGACAACAAAAACATATATGTGGTTTCAGAAAATATATGCTTTCTCAATTGAACACAATAATCCACATTAAATTTTTTATTTGCCGGAATCGTATGTAATCTATGAATTAAATATTAGTTAGGTATTATCCAAAACTCTGACAGAGAATTCCAAAATGTTAGGATCGTTGTGTTCGCCGTCACCAGTGGCCAGCATATCGTATGGTCGCAAATCCTCTCCCAAATTAATTTCAATACCTACTCCTGATTGTAAAGCTGACCGGCCGATATTAAACGCGTTAGAATGGCCAATTATTTCTCCATAGTCATGAGCACTAGCTGAATAGTTTCGCCTATATATGGAATCACTTAATATCCCATCATCTGAAAAATTTGTTTGAATTTTGATTATGTCATCGGTCTCTACCACATCTTCACAATTAGCCACATCAAAATCCTCGTTTACATACAAGTTTGTTATTTCAATTTCACTACCATCTTGTACTAGAAATGTGTTTTGGTTATTGCTACTGCTTGAGCATGGTTCCGTTTCATAAAAATGAAGGCTTTTCTTTAAGATTAGCTACAAAGAAGCAAATACAGACCAAATTAGTTTGAACAAAAAATCGAAAATTTCAGATCAAAATAGACGCAGAAAAAACTTATGTACATATGTTTTAAAATTGAATTTTATCAAAGTTATGAGAGTGAAACAAAAACATTGGAGTTTTTCAAAGTTAGGGAACAAAATTCGATAACACAATCAATCCCATCAAAACCATGAAGGTAGTCTACCTTATTATTGTATTTGAATCTAATGAATTCACTTATGAATAAGTAAAATTAATTGTCCACGCTTCTTGGAACCTATAAAGAGAAGCACTCGTTATGTCATGATTTATTGACAGCAAATTAACATAAATATATAATCAATTTCAAATCCCGGTGTATCATTTTCCAGTTGTCTTTGTCAGTGCTCCAAATATCTCCAGAATCAAACAAATGAAATGAATAAAAAAAATAAGGGATGACATTTGCCTTACATAGTACTTATATCAAAGAGGACATTTTGCTCATCCACAAAAAAGTATGCAAATACGATTATCGATAGAAGTCATTTTTTAGAAATAAATATGCATATTTCCATAGGAGTTCATTTATGTAAATTACCCATTATGAGCACACGTTCAAAAATGAGCAGCGTGTCTACGTTTGTTGTAAAGACCTTTAAAAGGGCCTGCTGTAAAACAGAAACAGCATCAACCCTTCATTTAGAAATGATGATGTTATTATTTGGAATTAATTGAATCCGGTAAGAGGGTTGTTGATATAAACACAAACAAAACGCCCCTGAATACAATTTTAAACCCTCTTTCATTTTTAGTGGATTACTTGAACCTTTAGTTCATATCATTCTTCAAGTGATAAGTAGTTAATTTTAATCGTTTTCAGTCAATTTTATTCACCACAGGATTAAAGCAAATCCGACAGATTCGTAAAAGGAACCTTAGCTCCAACAACAATTACCACAAACAATCCTTTTTTATGTTTAATGTATTAGTCTTTTTGAGTTCTATTAGGTCCCGCATATTTACATTTCAACAGCACACATATGTATGAAAGCTCAAATTAAGAGAAGAATCAATGCATACTAAAATATGAAACATAAAATAAAATGTATTAAGTCATCTAGTTCTTTCACTGCCAAAGTCAGAGTTAAATATTTACTTTGTAAAAGATAAAATACATTTTATGTATTCTAGACAAAAGGTTAAACACACACACATTAGATTTCAGCTTCTGTTTTGTGCTGAGACAATATACCCTAACTAATAATCTCATCGTGAGATCCTGGTAAACAAAGAAAGCACTCGATTGAATGACGGGGTAGATGGTAACGTTGATCGCCAAGATGGGGTGGAATTTGATATTTGTGTAAACCAGGATCTCTTATGTTGCCTCAAGAAATATCTAATTGAAACAAAACGTTGTAAACCCTATACAATTGATCATCTTCATCACCATTATGTTTATTTGTTTGCTATTGAATGGCGGACGTTGGTGGTAGCAGTTCAAACAAAGCGTACAAAACATGCCAATTTGATTGTTGGTTGGATTTTTAATTAAATAAAGATGTGAGGAGACGACTTATTTTTGCTTGTTGTTTGTTTATGCAAATTTATATGCAATGACCGGCATTATCAATATGTATATACTATTTAGGGTATTATGAGCACAGCTGCATATTGGAGAATAGATAAGTCATGCCCTTGTTCTAAAAATTAATCCAACGTCTGCGAATACAAGTCATAGATATTTACAAAGTGGCCTTGTGATCATTTTATCTTCTGAACACCCCAGGCCATCAACGATTATTTACAATCACGTGTTACGTTCTTGAGGAAGAACGGTTTTAATAGAAATACGATTTCGGAAAAAGTTTCATTGAAACTCAGATGATCCCGGAGATAAGTGCCAAATTTGGGAAGCATCTTATCTGCAAGTAGGCAATAAGTGGTATCAATTGTAATACCCATGTGTCGTTTTGTGTTTCCATAGTAGTGAAATAAAATAAATTCAAAACAAAATATTCAGTAGGAAATGACAAGATTTATTGTTACGCATTTTGGTTCAATTGTATTTTAATTTCTAATTAACAAAATATTTAATTCTTAAAAGTAGACTTCTGAGTTACAAAAAAAAACTATTCTATGCTTATTATTAGACTATAACTTAATAAAAATACTGGGGATGACAAGAAACTGATAGAATTAATTTATTGGAATATGACTAGATAAAAGAAAACTTAATAATTTTGTTTGCTTGTGGCGCACATTTCATTAACATAGAACATGGATACTCTCAATAAACTCCTTAAACAATTAAAAGGAGAAAATTAATAGAAAACAGTCTTTCTTTTAAGTTTTGAAGGACAAGGACATGAAGGCATTTTTGGACATCTTCGGGCAATATTGTTAATATACCCCGCTGATTTGTGGTACAGCAGCTGGTGATTGGTAATGATTTTGATACATGTTTGTGGTGTCCATATGAATGTTCCAAACGTTGTCGCGACCAGTATTACTAAAGAAAAAATCAGGGCTCGAATGACCATTGTCTGTCTGAAACTGTTGATGGTTTTGTTGATGGCTGTTATCAAAATGAGATTGGAATGCTTCCGAGTATGATGATATAGGAGATAAACTCTGTGGTTCGTTCTGTGTACCATAAGATGTCGTGGTATCATAGACAGTGTTGTAAATGCTTTCATCGATGAATGACAGATTATCGAAACCACTGGTACTAAGTGGAAAGTTATTACTGTTTCCATGAGACACTTGATTCTGAGTGGTATTAGTCGAGTCAAATGGAAGAAAGTAATCGTCAGAGCTTGTCGATGAGGTACTTGTTAGGCTGGAAGTATCATCACAACTTTCATATAACCATTTTCGATTGTTTTGATTATGTTGAATGTGATTTTGTTCTGCTGAGTGGGTTTGATAAAGAACATCATTTGTATTTGCCGGATGAGGATGGCCATACAGATGGTTATATACTGGATTCTGGTAGTAAGCAGATGCACTTTCTGTGTCCTTTTCACAATGTATGGAATGATATCCAAAACCGAAACCATTGTGGTTGTTATAGTCTTCACTTGGATTTTGCCAGCATGAGTAAGATGATGAATCTGGGAAAGTGGGTGTTCCATGAATTGGTGCTGTATTGTCGCGTGGTGTAGTAGAACACAAACAATTTGTAGTGGAACACTGGCACATCTTCTTTGGAGAAAAGGCGTCGGTTGAAACTTTTGTTGAAGGTCGTTTGGTGCCTCGCAAACTGCAGAGTTTATTATTAAGAGCAGCATCGCGCGCAAGCATTACTGCAAGACTACGAACTCGTCGTCCTCCTCCACCTAGAAGTCGCCTTGCTTCACTGGATCCCTTAGCTTCTGGACGGGGATGGTCGTGTGTTCCCTTGGCTTGAAAGAATATGGCATTTCCAGCTTGGCGCCAGAAGTGGGTGACAGGGTATCCACAATGTCCCCTGCACGGCTGAATTTCAAGACGGCCAGAGCAAAGTCTATAATGTAAAAGAGAAAATGTAAGTGACATTTATTCTTTCATTTATGATTTCATTTAACAAATCTACATTTTAAGAAGATTTTATATATAAATGATATTTACCTATTCGGACATTGTTTTCCTTGCTGTTTTCTTCTGGCCTTGTCACAAATAGCAGGTCTAAGATGCACACTATCGCCGTTTGGCAATTTGCAGTTTGCCGAGCACAGTAGCACGCCTAGACAACTCTTTTTTAAAATATTCACATTATGATTATTGGTGTTCCTCATAGCCCAACCAGATGCATGTTTTCTTGCCTCTTCACTCGTTGACGAATACACTAACCGACAGTGTCCATTGGACCACTCATTAAACACATCAAATTCACTAATCGTGGGTACAATAGTATCATTTATATCCCAATCCACATTCGTACACGAAGGAGTTTGCAATGGATTTTCTGTATCGCTTAACACTGCCATTGAACTTACTATAACCATTTTTAAATCGCGTCTTATTTATTAAACTATCTTTGAATTTCTTCTATATCCAATTTTTTTTTTCAGTACAATTTAGGATGCAACTCAATACGTCTGAACCCAACGACTGCGCAATGTAAACTGGATTCTTCATCGATGGTTACTTGCCTAAGTCTCTTCTGAAGTTCTCATTTTTAGGGTTGCGCTGCAACACGGTTTTATTTTATTGTGTTTTCTGTATGGGTACTGTATGTTTTCAATGTGTGCGTGAGTGAAATTAAGGGATGTATACTTATACGGTTTGGCTCCGCCTTAGGTATTTTATCCGACTTATCATACCCATATTTATCCGGTGTTTGTTAATGGATCTGTGTAGTAAGTGTGCGTTAGACTTGCAATTTTATTCATTGTACTCTACTAACTTCTACTTTCTGATTGGATGGATACAAACTTCAACCCTGAAATGAAACAGAAAAAAAAAACACTAATTGAATTGGGGGGTAAAACGGTGCGGCGCCAACGTAGTCCAAATGAATACCCACCTGGCTGAACTCACTTGGAGATTTGTAGTAGAAGCAGGGAAAGGGGTTTGATTTTTCAGTACAAGCTGGGAGATGGAAATGAAAATTAGCAGCTACATTCAGACATGGTACGTTAAGAGAACATTAATTCTTTTAACATATTTTCTCGTGTAACAAGTTTTACTTGTGTGCCGAAGTATGAGGGTGGCAGAGAAACAGGCGTTAACGTATTCTTACGACGCTCAAACGGCAGACTTCAATTTTCTTTCTCAATATTTCTTTTGTTTTATTCTTTTAAAATAAAAGTGCACAATTGTGTGGAACAGTACAGAACAGAATAGGATATACCTACACTCAATTCTGTTTTTACACGATTTTGATTTAACGCGGTCTAGAAAACAAATGATTACGTAAAACGATTTCATTCGATTGGCACGATGATGAAGCGAATTAGAATTTTTTAGTGTGGAACGTACCTATGTATCTACCGTCTAAAAACAGAATTGGGTGTAGATTGTCCTTTTAACTCTAGTATCGGGTTAGATTATGTTTGACTAGTCTCTTATAACAACCTTTGTGCCTACAAAGTCGGACACAATCATGTTCAACTATAAATATATCGAACTACATAATATGCATATCGAGTTCTCCTCAAAATAAGTTAGACATTTCTAACTGTAATGTTATATTCTGATTTAAAGCCAATTCTGGGAACAGTAACTTAATGCAAAATATTTCCGGCACACCCTTAAATTTAATCAGTTCACTTTCTAAATTGTGTATAGTAATTTACGACTGTGAATTTCAATAGATGAATAGAATGCCATGCATATTGATGCGTTCAATTATGGTCTCATTAGTGTCAACCATGAGTCAACTCATCTAAGCAAATTCTATTCAAAGGTTTTAGACAAAAATGGGAGGGTGTCCTTTTGAAATAATAATTATATGAAACGCATTGATCCTGTCTTTCCCATATAGCAACTAAAGGACGAAAACGGGCGCACTTAACACCGATATTGTCATGGAAGTCATAAAAGGAATTAAGGGGTTGTTCTGAGTGCGAACACACATATGTGTACATATATCTGTAAATATACAAACATATTCAAGCAATTGAGCAAGAATTCAAAAGATCACGAATGATTTGACAGATATGTATCAAAGGAATAAAAAATACCGCGGTTGGTTGTACCCCTTTTGAAGAGAATATATTCGTCACGTTCTCAAGATTGTAACACCTCAAAGATGTTAACAATATACCTTTTATCATGTATTGTTACAATGTGCGAAATTCACACCATCTTCCCTCTTCCTTGAATCCATCACATTTTTCTTATCTGATGGAACAATATTTAGGAAACTTATAGAACATTCAAAAAATTAATAGAAAGGGTGCAGAATAAGAAAAGTAAATTACATGGTTGTGTCTTAATGTTAAACTTAATCAGCGAATACAATCTGTGCATATGGATGCTTTGTACCTCTGTCCGTGTTACACACATTCTTTTATGAATTTGAAGAAGGGGCCATAAACTCAAAATTTGAACTACTGGGATAAATTAAAAATTTGTAATGCCTTTTAACATCATATTGGATCTATATGGATTTTAAAATAGGGACGTGTACGTATACTATCAGAAAATAAGTCGTTCAACATTAAAGAGATATAACATACATACAAATATGTTTAAAATCTATTCCACATATATTTTGTGTGGTAACCAGTCAATGCCTTGTGTGTATCAAATGTATACATTTCCACGCCCAAATACTAACCAAACAAGAGGTTCTTACCTTCCCGCTGAGTAAATGCTTTTTCTCATCCGAGTACCCTGACGTTATCTAACGAGATCGGAAACCAAAACATAATCAATGATATCGACTTAATTAGGACGGACTGAAAGAAACTTTAACGGATTTACTTCACGCAATTAAAGCCACAGCCCTTCGTTATTTGTCTGTGCTCACAACTATTGTTCAAAAGAGGGATGATATGTATTCGTTGCTGTCGTCAAGATTTCAAAAAGAGATAAGCACATGGGTCACAGTAAGCCATGCCAAACAATGGTTTAGGATCAAGGACTCCGTTGTGTTATCCCACAATATGGTGTTAAGGACAAAATAGTATGTGAATATATAAATTGCATTGGACTTCAAATACTCACTTAAAACCGCGATTGTTCTCCTGCGGTGAGAACACAGTTGGCAAAGAAATAAAAAAAAAACATGTATACATGTATAATGTCCTCGATAATGTACCCATTGTCAACTTTTTGTTACATACAGTTCCTAAAATTAATTCGCTTTGAACGATTGAGAGATTTTCGGGTTATTAGAATTAAGTATCCAAACAAATTCATAAGCTCATAAATACAACACTGACTTTATAAAAAAAATCACAAATATGGGTTATAATTTTCAAGTTCATCACCATTTACTGACCCGCATCGTATCACTTAGAGATTTAGACAAGTCCGACCAACCAAGCCAAGTGAGTTTTTTTCCCAGAAAGCGGATACTGAACGAGTCGTATATGTTGCATGCATCAAATAATGCAAATACCGTTCGATAGACAGGAAGGATTTCGGGAACAATACAAAATTAAAATCAATACATACATACACACATAAGTACATCAACACCCGCAGATTTTTAGTGTGGGAATCCATTCTGATCCTTTTTCGACCTATTCAATAAAAATGTCCATATAGAATATTGCGTGGGTAATGAACCTAACAAATGTGTAAGTGTTTGTATTGTATTAACGTTGCATGGACAATTTTAAGAGGAAAGTCTGTGATATAAACATGTTGCTTCAGTGTTAGTTTAAAAAATATTTAATCTCGTTTGCATGGAAATTTAATTTTCATTACCTATGTGAAAAATATTCATAATAACAATAACATGCATACGATGCGATGTGTCTGCCGACTCGCAACGTAATTTAAACCTGAATTATTCGACAGAACAGATGCATTTTCTTGCAGTTAATTTTTCTATTCATTCATGCATAATAGAGTAGAAAGCAAATGGTTCTTGATAAGTGAATTAACGTAACTCTTGAATGGGGAATCAATTGTGCAACGGTGTGTCTATAGTTGAAGATTGCCAAAGAGATCGAGTTACAATCCTTACAACTATCAAATAATCAGAAGGGGATATCTAGCTCAGAAATAAAAGGCAGAGCACACGTTGCATGTCAAAAATGATTATTGTATTGTTGTTAACAGACAACAAAACATCTATCAATATATTCCCCTTGAAGTAAGCTGCAAACAGCTCTTGAAATGAAAAGAACTCAATAGATGCTATAGGCATTTGGTGTTAAAGGGTTTAAAACATCAATCTTAAGGGTTTTGTCTACCTTTTGTGTGACATGTCAATTTTCATTTAAAATCTGCCAGACCCACAAAATTAGAGATTATTTACTGAGCGTACCCACATGCCAATGGCAGAGTTGATGTTTGATGCCCTTTTGCATTTTGAACTTGAGGGATTGTCAGGTTTGTAATGTGGTTTTGTGCCCATAATAACGGGTGCTGTTAATGCGGAGTACCGCAGTAAGAGTTTTTCTATGGTTAAAGATCCTTTAACCAGAAAGTAACCAACACTAGATAAGAGGAACCTAAGAACATTGTATTTGATTCACATTTGTTTTTATTTTCATCCGATACTTACTTGCCCATGTATGCATGCATAATTTATTCACGATGTATAAATGCGTGTGCTATCAAGTGTACCAAGTACATATTTTTATTAAGACACCCACTGTGAAGAAGTTGATATTTTCTCTCGTTATTTTCCAATATCACCCTACTCATGATGCATCCAAATCTGACAGCCCCCTCCACTTAAAAATTCAGTGAATAACCTCTTCAAATTGAAATTATTTCAGTGTCTAACTGTGCTGTTCACAATGAAGGGGATATAAGATGCAGTGAATGCAATTTAAAAGTTCTAATTTCGAGAATATGTTACTCTGTTTATTTGTATTTCGACCGTGTGTAAGTTACTTTTAGAAGTGATAAAGTTAGTTAATCTTTAATCCTATAAATTATGTTATATGGAACTAAGAAAGTATTTGTCATTACATAAGAGTTATATTTGCATGTGGATTAACATAACCGCTCTCGGAGCTTTACATTGCCGTTGAATAGTAACAATATGCTACTTGTCGTCCTTGTCGCCAAACCCTTCATTCGATTGTTCTTCTTGAATAACAAATATAAGTGGGCTCTTAACAGACGCTACTTCTTTGGGAATATGGTCAATTCGCTAGAGGGAATACCGGGGGTTAAACTCTGAAGCTGGGGCCATGCAAAGTTTCTCACGCATCTTTGAACCGAGTGCGTACATATGTACAATGCATGAACATACATATAAACTTCAGTAAATAAAGAATATGATCAGCATCAGAATATGTTCTTTATAAAATGATACACTGTAATTTCTTTCAATTGTAACAATTGAATGTCAGTTAAGTTTGAAGTTTTCATTGTGCATCGGTTCCACATGGTTGGTTTCACAAGTACCAGAATTTTGCTTGCCTATGGTTTCTCTAGATCGCACGCAATTCTAACCACGAATTTGGGGTTTTTTGAGTACATAATTCTTCTCACAATGTGTGTTCTATGAAATGATTGTTACGTTTAAGTGATTCCGATAATCATTTCACCTTTTGTTTGTGACGAATCTTATAAAAGTATCAAGTGATCCTTCGGGGGCTTACACTCACAGTCTGCTGTGATGTTTAGAACATTTTCTTTTGTACATAGTTACTTTGAGTCCATTACTGATGCATAGAAATCATGATCCGTTTTCATTGTGACAATATGGAATGCATGGTATGAAAATTGATCGTTTAATGTGATCGCAATATGCAAATTTTGTATAGTCCTTTAAAAATTAAGAGTGAGGAACAAGAAAATAATTTTTGTACGGATCAATGCACACAATGGTATCGATTTGATTGATTGGTTTATTCAGATCGTTTTCATCTGGGCGTATAGAATATCGAGAATAGAGCCATTGTTCAGATTTCTTTTTGATTTTCTTTACGACTATCTCAAGAGGTCATATATGCAAATATGTACATTTGAATCTTATATTTTTACATATGTATATGTGCAGAACGTTGTATTCTAACATAAACGTATACAAAAATCTTCACATATAAATGTTAAAAGTCCAGAAAAGGTTTAATTTAAACTCTTTTCGAGATATATTTTTGTATACATATGTACAATAATAGGTTCGTATATGCATAATACATTATATAAGTCAATATGAAATGGTAAGGGACATAAGACCCAACGTCTCACATTTTTTGATGTCCTTAATTGATATTAATTGGTATAGAAGAATTTGAGTGCACAAAGCATCTAAAGGAAGCGCAACACCCTCGGACGTGTTTATGATTTATAAAACTGGGTACTGGGAACTTGTGGAATATCGTTGTGAATCAGAATTAAATCTCTCGATGCTGCCATAGGGCCATGCAATTGACAACGGTCTTGGTTCTCAGTTAATTATATTCAATTGAACATAGGAACTAATACATATTGGGGGAAATTGAAAATGTGACTTTGAGTATGGCCATAATTGAAACGAACAACGCAATTTAAATATGGTACGATATATACAAACTAAGCGATGTATATCTAATCTACATTTGAAATTAACTTTAATAGTATGAATGTGTATACATGTAGATGCACGAGTGTATGTGTATGTAATGAACATTTATTATACATGAATTTGAAACATTAAATCACCCCATTTCATATTTTTGAAGCGTGTTTCGGTTAAACATTGTATGTGTGTTAAAGAGTAACCCCTCGATCCTTTTTACCAAAACGAATTGCAATGTACAATCCTTCAAAGGTATTGTGAAATCTATAAACAATTTTAAGGCAATCAAAGGGATTATAAAAAAATACCAGCTCTAATAGTCTGTAGCGAATTTGTTGATTGCTTTCTTCTACATTTTGATTTTTAAATGGCCTCGTGATCATTGAAGCGAATCAAGGACATTGATCCAACCGGAAATTTTAACAGTTATGTAAACACAAGTATCCCATTCAATTGAAGGCAAGTCATGTTGACACGTTTCCATTGTTCCGTATTTTTTTCTCTATCTATTGTTGCTAACTAATATCACTTTAAAATTTCCCAAGCAAAAGATAATTCTATTGTATCGACGACGTACGGATGTACCAATATATGCGTGTTAATATATGTATGTATGTATACATACATATATTCAGAAAAATAATTCAAGTCAACATACATATCTGTAGAAAATTCAATATTCATTTATCAAATTAATTTTTCATTTTCGAGTCTGTCGTTGAAAAAACATGCATGAATGTAGTAGAATTGCTACCAAGCAGGAGAATTGCTACCAAGTGTTATCCGTCAAAAGTGTGCCTCGTAGCGGTGTGCCCCTATTAGTAAGGTACAAAGATAAACGCAAAAGAATACCACGTGCCATCACATCGATTACAGTCGAATACTCCTGCTCTTGCAGACATGCAAGTACATATACATATTCAACTGACTGTTTATACTTATACAAAAATCCAACCAAGTGCTCTTTGCGTGAATTTAGATTACATCACTCCCTGGTTTTTCCAATTAGACGTGCATAGTGAAAATTACTGTAAATTGGGGTTTCTGCTCTTCTTTGCATGATCAATATACATATGCGTTAAAGTGTGATAAAATTGAAACTCATCCACTGTAGAAGATAATTATGGTGATGTCGAATAGTGTGATGGAATTAATGCATTTATGTGAGTAACACTTCTTATTTGAATTTTTATCGAGTTATTCCTCATAAGGTCTGGGGTTGACTTTAGTGCCCAACATGCAAGGGGATAGTATTATTCGAAAGACCGATATATCTAAATACGTCGGTATGTACGTATGGATGGATATTTATGAGTTTGGATTGCTAATAGAAGTGTACACGTGCCAAATACTGTATGGATAAACTTATTCGGATTATTTGAAATGACAAAAAACTTTTTAACTCTGTGCTTATGCAGCTGCTCTTTATCTTTATCAGATTTTTCAATCTCACAAAAAAGCATAAACGGAAGGAGAGAGAGAGATAACATTGATTTATTGCATTTGTAGCCAGAAACCAATCAGTAATTTTTAAATTACATAAACATTGAAGAGCTGTCGTGCAAATCATAGTTTTGCCTGTGCAGGCCTCAACGCTTGCTTCAAACAGCATTCCTAATTTTGATTTCATTAGGTTTTTACCATGATCAATTGACGGGGATGAAAATCATAGAAAATCGTCATCATTACATACCACTGAAGAATCATCACCGTCATTCAAGCAAAATCTTATATGTGTGTGACTGAAACAACCCCATACTATGCCTCATTAGAAGTCCTTGTCCTCAGTGAACTGTTTGCAGTTAGGTCAGTGTCTAAAACAGGCTGCGCCTAGTCCCTATATGAAGTACTACTGCATTATCAACTAGCTCTTGGTATTGCAATTTGAACTGGTATTGTGATCGAGGGTGAACTCATGGACATCAATAATCTTATTTGACAACAAAGTGTCGAGTTTCCCCTAAAATAATAATGATCAGGAGTGAGAGATTTTTGGAAAGGGTAGGCAATGAGTTCATGAGTGTTACGGGGTGGTGATGTATTATAGAAAACGTATGTTTTTGCTGGTCCATTATTCGCTTCGAACATCAACAGAAAAATTTTGTTATTGCATTAGACGCAAATCGTTTTAATGTGGTGAAGATTGTCACTTTTTGCGTTCAGGGATTTCAATAGAGAGATAGTGTTTATTTATAGTGGGAGATTTGTACATACATGCTTACGCATACCACACAAGCTTATTATAAACTATAAACTAATTATGTTGTAGTCAATTGTTAATCAGCGTACATAGATATTGTTATCGAAATTAAAATTAACAAAATATTTCAATTGTCACTTACTTACAAGCATACATCTATAACATCAATAGCATGTTTTTATTTGCGTATGTTCACGTGTACTTATTATGGACATACACATCAGAAAACTAATTCCTTATTGCGATACTCCAACTGTGAAGTACGTGACCAACCAAAAGATATTACTCGCTTATTTATGTGTGTTCAGATTTATCCAAATCCTCTTCTGCCATTTCAACTTTGACATAACCATAAAGAATACATTGCCCTATTGCGATTTCATGTTTTTATTCGAACAGTGATTTTCGTTCAAGTGAAAGAGCATATGCGCGCATACCAGAAAAGCTATAAAAATCATATCTTTCAATTTAAGTCGTATGGATTTTGCCAGTTACGAATTCTACACTTCAACCTGGTTGCTTCTCAATTTCTATACGTCTTACTTCCACTTTATCTTCTCTATAGGTGTCTTCCTCTGTGAAGTACCATTCCAATTCTAACGTACAGCATTGTCTTTGAGGCAATCGAATCGTCGAATCCAGAGAATTCAGTTTAGTGCGCTGCCGTATGGAGAATATACTTGTGCATATTTATGTATGTACATACATATATGGGTTTCAGGCGAACTAAAGATGAAAACGAAGACTGTTGAGGTGAACCGCGTATTTGATTGTCTAGCGTGGTCATCGGTGTTATAAAGGAACAAGTCAGTTCAGTCAGGCAACCTGTGTGATGTCAGAGATTGAAATCAGTCAATGAAGTCGTAACTGAAAAGCGCATAAATTTTACCACACTTCCAAAGAAATGTTAACATTCGCAATTCCCATACTGTGGAATGGTGGAAGTAGATCTAGCGATATCTTGTACTTCATATGCAGCTATTGACGCTGACGGCCGGTGTGCAGTGTAAATACCATGATGCACAAATTCAATTGATGTGGTAAATACAATTTGTTTTCATTGATAATAGATGTACTAGTTATTTCTGGACTATTGTTTTGATTTAATAAAACTGCTAATAAATTCTGCTGCAATCACATTTTCTGTGGTTGTCCTGAAATTAAAATAAATTTCAAATACACAGAAAGTATGTATATTGACTACATCTAATAAAGGTACATTTTTAGGAAGACCTAAAGTACAGGTACACACATACATCATACATATTCATGTATAAAACCCGCCCGCATAACCTAATCATTCGGAAATCTATTAGCTGATAGTGTTTACAAGGACGCGTACAATGAATGACTGCAGATATATAAACCTCAATCGAATTATTAATTTATACATGCATACATTCAACTCAAATGAATAAGTACAGATAACATATGTAATTTATTCAAATTAAAGAAATTTTCTTAAAGATGCGCTCCTGTAAGATGCTCCACTATAAGTATTGGTGTGAAGACAATTCAGCATGTAATCTCCAAATAGCTATTTACAATTTTATCTGAGTATTTGCTTTGGTCTCACTAATTTACAGATTACCGAAGCGACACTAATTAGTCGATTAAGATTGAATTTGTCTGATGTATAACATCAATTAACTTGAGTTAATGTTTGCAGATTATCTAAAGCTTTTTGTTTTTCTCCCTTTGTTGAAAAGGAATGTGAATACATGCTTGCAGATACAAAAGGCTTAAAAGGAGCACACATTTCACAAGAGCTACAGCATTAGAATCGCCTTTCAACTGCAGAAGACCAAACCCTAGATAAAAAGATATTTACCAAGCCCCATCGTCAACATCATCATGATTGTTCTTGTATGAGCGAGCGTACACACATTTATACGTGCATGTCCATGGAGGTATAAACCCTCTCACAATTTCATGAAATTGGCTTCGAGTTTGTCAATTTTATGTCAGGGGTGAAAAAACGCCCGCAACGATAACCTTTGCGCGGTATTGTATTCAACATTTCATTTCACATACATAGTTTTGTATTGTAATATGTTAAGTATAGCATGACATACAGACTATGAATGTACAGATTTCCGACAGGTTGAATGATTCGTTTAATCTCTGATTACATGTGAATACTTATACACTCTGGAGCACTATGTGTGGTCATTTAAGCATTTGTCTTATCTCCAATTGCTCTTCAGTCAGTTCAGTCAACGACTTATGGTCACGTGCTTCACTGAGAGTTGTGTTGAAATAAATGTGAAAACCATTAATTATATTTTGGCTCCTGGTGGTATTCACTTTTGAAAAACTTGACTAGAGTTAATTTGTGAACGCTTTTCGCCGCTTCGATATGCGGCAAACAAAAAATGCTATTAAAAAATACATAAAAGTAAAAAAAAAAGACAAATTAAATAACAATTTGCCAGATGTTCAGCACCAAAACGACTATCTCAAGTGGTGATATGGCATCAGCAATTATTATGAATTGTAAACGATCAAGAGGAACATCGATCGACACCCTATTCCACCTACAACTTACAATGCGCATAAATTTGCATAATGAGTGGTGCACGCTACCGCAAGCACAATACCGTACTGTCCTGGCAGATTCTTTCAGAGCAATTTGGTCAATTACATCCCTAAGTGGAATCTCCCCTTAGGAATGACTCATGTTCAGTTGGTCAAACAAAATAGCATATTGGTGTACCAGTCAAAGGTTCATCGCCTAGAATATAAAACAGTCGGTATTCTGATAAGAATAATTGCATTGACGATCAGGCAACAAGCCATATGGTCTAAGATCTAATTTAAATGCACCCATATTCCAATTTCGTTGACTTTCAGAATAAATTAATAATGACACGAGGAGAGGAACAGGACCAGAACGTTAAGCATGCGCAGAGTGTGGAGTCAACTAGCACCAACTATACATATAGAAATAAATAAAACTACATCCATACGGAACGTATTACCTACATACTCACAGACAATATATTCATTTTTAGAATGGGACTAAGTTGATAGTGATAACTTATCGTCAATCACAAGTAAATGTTAGAATTAGTATTTATGAAACAATTTTGTGATAGGAATGAATCCACATACACATAATGACACGTATAACAGTCATGATAACAGATGGTGTATGGGATGGATGAGAATTAAGATTTCAGTATCAAATCAAAACGTGCAATATGAGCAGTCTAATTTTTCTCGTCTTCATCGTTGTTTTTGCAGTTTTTCGATTAGTGGAATCTAGTGACAATAATTGCACCACTATTAAAATTCAAGTTAACTCAACAGTCTAATTTTAACAGTCTAATTACTGTTATTTATTTTTAGTACAACAGAACAACACTCCGGCCAGTTATTGTGTTTATCCACCCAGGTGGATTTTACGGTGGATCAGGTTCTAGTGGTTTTTTAGGACCGGCATACATTTTAAAAGACAGCGCAATTTTAGTGACAATTAACTATCGTCTAGGTTCACTGGGCTTTTTAAACCTTGGAACACCACAAGTTCCAGGTAATGCCGGTCTAAAGGATCAGGTCTTAGCATTAAGATGGGTCAACAATAACATTCAATATTTTGGGGGTGACCCAAACAATATTTCGTTAATGGGATATAGCGCCGGTGCTATCAGTGTAACCATGCACCTTGTATCTCCAATGTCCCAGGGATTATTTCATAAAGCTATAATTATGAGTGGCTCAGTTCCCCCACAGACCAAAATTCCATCCCACAATCAACTTGTGCTTGCCAAAAATCAAGCCATTTTAATGGGTTGTAAAGGGCAGTCACTTAATCCAAACCAGATAATAGAATGCTTAAACAAATTTAATGGACACGAAATTGCATTGACACTCCGACAAATGTTTCACTTTGGGAAGGATAATCCTATTTTTCTTTGGCTACCTATAGTAGAAGACGACTTTGGACAAGAACGATTTTTGATTGGAGACCCATACATTTCCTTCAAAGCTGGAAGATTTTCAAGAGTTCCTATATTGATTGGTTTTACAAACGGAGAATTTTGTACTTCGGCTAAAGGTGTATTTGTTTTTGCTTGTTTAATTATTAATAATTTATATTTGTTCCAGATATAATCGACAGCGAAGAACTTTTGAATACATTTAATAATCGCTTTGAATTGCTGGCACCCACATGCTTCATGTATTCCAATCATGAAAATCAGGATGAAATGAATAAAGAAATCTGGTTGCATTACTTTCAAAATAATACCATTACTAAAAACAATTTCAATCAGCTTTGTAATCTTTTTTCCGATTCGCTCATTCGGTTTGGAACTTATAAGCTTGCCGAACTTGTATCAAAATATGTTAAAGTCTATCGATATCGGTTCTCTTATAGAGGTCGATTTAGTAATCTTCATTATACAAGCTATAGTGGTAAGAAAAAACCTTTCGCAACCATATAATGTTGTACGAATATTTATTTTCGATTTCAAAGCCGCTGAACATATGGATGACCTAATGTACCTTTTCCAATTACCTTTGGCAAAATTTACTCGGAACGACCCCGAAGCGGATATAGTACATATTATGACAACTGCGTTTACAAGTTTTGCAATATATGGGTATAATATTTAATTTAATGATATTTATTATATTTAATATTATTTATATTCGTTTATGATATATAGGAAACTTGTAGACAATCTTGAAAGTGGAACGACCCACTTTGTCGAAATTAATTCTAAGATTGAAGTAAAAAACGATACATATTTTGATGAAATAGATTTTTGGAATAATTTCACGAACTTATGAGCTAGGTGAATATATAAAGAGAAAAAAAACAAATTGCATATTGCTATACGTGTGCTTATAAATGATTTTATTGACAAAATAATTGGTTATGTAAAATGGTTCTTCTTTTCTTTACTTGCTTCTGTTCTCGTGATCTGGGTAATCCAGAACTTCATGATTGTTCTTGCTATGACGACGTTCCCAATGAAGGGGGAAAAGCTTCTTCCAAACTTCGTATCGCTCCAAATAAATTGAGTTTTTCATAGTAATTTCATCGTTAACTTCCAAATAGTTTTCCTTTTTGAAACTGAATGGACGCCAGCGTATTTTTTGGAGATATTCATCATTTGCTTTATTCGGATCGCTAATATTTTTTAAGGTTGCATATGTACTGTTTCAGAGTTTTCACATCATTCTATAAATACTTAACTTACCCTTTATATGCAAAGGCAGACCACAATCTAGTTAAAGTCTCGATAATTTTGTTCTCTTTGTCATCTTCTGTGTACATACGATTTACCGAGGGTTCGGTAAAAAGGTAGAGAAGATCGTCATGGTGTACAACTCCTAATACAATATAACCTTTGGCACTAAGTTCAATATTGTTAATTGTTTCCTTACCATATGGTTTGTTTGAAGGGTAATAAAGATGACTCAGTTCACCTTGATAATCAAATTTGTAGTAGTAGACCTTAGTTTGTCGGGCAGCTAAATGAACAAATCTATGCACTCCAAAGCCAGTCAAAGCATCCGCAAACAGCTAATCGAAAAATGAACATACATATACGTATATAGAGAAAAATAAAATATGTAAATAATATACTAAATATGACTACCAACATGAGCAAGTCCATCTAAAGATCTGTTGTTGTGTAAAGTTCCAGATCCTAAGTAGTATCTCCTCAGTTCTTCACTTATGTTCTTCGATCTTACTAAGTGCTTGTTGTAAAGAAAACATGTCGGCGCAATTTGTTCAAAGTTGTTATCAAACGACTCTCTCAGATCATCATTTTCTAGAATATCTAAGGACATAATTTTTAAAAAGATTTATGCATGATTTGATGAGGGGAGTACTTAGAGCTGGTCCAACAAATTCATCTTTAGTTATGCCCGTAATAATAGGCACTTTCATGTAATTTCCATCTTGATATGTCTTAACTGGATCCTCTATCAGAAATCTTTCTTGCCCAAGATTTGGTTCCACGACTGGTCTCCAAAGAAGAATAGGATTGCCTCTTCCGAACTCGAACATTTTGCTTTGTGTGTTCGCAAATTCTAAATAATGTTTCTTTTGCAAATGAATGTGTGTTATTCAAAGCCTATAACAAAAGTATTAAACAAATACGGAAACTTACTCGTTGTAGACAGGCCATCATATCGCTTAAATTAGTGTCTGGGCACAGAAGCAATCGCGCTTGTTTTTTTGCAAGGTTTAGTTGTGCGCCCGGAATTTTCCACTGCGCTGTTGCTGAGCCGCTCATTACAATCGCTTTATGAAATAAATTTCTTGACATTGGCGATACTAAATGAAGTGTTACACTTATGGCACCAGCGCCATAGCCCAAAAGCGTCACTGAATTGGGATCACCACCAAATCTTGAAATGTGCAACTTTACCCATCGCAATAGCAGAACTTGATCTTTCAAACCCGCATTACCTGGGGCTTCTCTTGTACCAGTACTCAGGAAACCCAATGAACCCAATCTATAGTTAAATGTAACCAGAACGATGTTTCTATTCATGAGGTATTGCGGTCCAGCGAAATTTTTACTTTGTCCAGAAAGAGAATAAAACCCGCCTGGGTGTATGAATACAATAACTGGTTTTTTAATATTCAAGTTTGTTTGTATTGGAAGCTCTTTAGTATAAATATTTAAGCGCAAGCAATCCTCTGAAATATCTGAGCTGTTTAATGCAGGTTGTGGACACATAGGACCGTCTAAAGTGGCATCAAATATCCCGTTCCATTGTTCAATGGGTACACTCGCCCTAAAACGCGATTGATCTGCAGCCGGTTTAGCGTACCTAATTCCACGAAAAGCATAGAAATTTCTACCCGATTGCGATGTTAAATATGTCCCCCGAACTTTACCAAGCGCTGTGGTAAGGACAACGTCGGATAATTCTTTTTGGAAATTTGAAATACCCTTACCTCTTATAAGTACTAGCGAGTAAACTACGAGTAAATGCGTCAAGAGAAAACCCATTTTATAACTAGAACTGACAACAGTCTTTCGCCTTCTTATATAGTCCGGTTGAAATGTATTTTTTAATCAAACCGCTTTGTTTATTTTTATGATTTCAAGAATTCGCCATCTGTTTATGATTATATTCATTTAGTAAAGTACAGGGTTACACTAAAGTAGAACGTGTAGTTTTATTTACATGATACCTAATTTTATCAGGGAACGAACAAATTTAGCTCTCGGTGTTGTGATGTGTATTATTTTGTTGTGATTTATTATATTGTATATTGGTTTCAGCTAATTTGTCCTTATTAATCGTAAATCTAAAGTATTTTATTTTGAAGTCTTAATATTATTTTATTGCGAATTTTCTAAAATTCCGGTAAACCCTGTTTTTACATTGCGGTGCTCTTAAGTGCAATCAGATACTGACTTCGTGTATTCTCATAAAGCGATTATCGCCTTCCACGCTTTGTTCGTGTCATTAATTCATGTCATTGGACTGAAAGGCCTTGACTAGAGCATTCGAAGTAAAGAAATCTTCCCACACACACCTTTTTCTTGCACCTTTGAGGGAGCGAGAAAACGAGAAAAGGGCAATTCACTCAAATTCTCCGAGTATGACTTTAATTTTCCCACGTTAACTAATCGCGTGATAAACCAGTATTTGATCCATAATTAACATTAAATATCCTTAAATATCTCGCCTTATCGATCGTCAGTTTATTCTTCCAGCAGTTGAAAACGTTTATAGGTTATCGGCTGTCCCTTCTACGCTCTCTATGTTCAATGTCCCGCACATTTTTTTGTAACCACGCAATGAGCACACTTCACTACAACACCTGGTCAATCCTGCTGGGAATATATGCAGTGGATATATCATTTTTCTCATTATCTAATTCTATTAAGATCTCGACCAAAGTGGGAATATCAGGGGACACAGAGCATCTTTGTCTTTAATCCTACCGTTTTGTGAAATGTGTTCTCTCCTGAAACCTGAGACGTGAGCGACTGTATGGTGAATAATTTACCTACGTGTAATCATATATTCATACATACACACTGAAGTACTCTTAACAAGGTGTTATTTTATTTGGTTACCGATCTATCAATAGATGTCCGTATACGATATCCATGTACCTAAATCCTGTTTACGGCGTGTGCGCATTTCGTTTTTAGTTTCCTTCATGCACTCCTTTTCTGTTTCGCTTATTTGTAAAAAGGTGGACAACAAGCAGTAAACGATATGTCTATGGCACGCTGCCTTTTGTTTAATCGCAGAAAATTCTGTTTGCATTATTTTTATTTTTTTTTTGCACAACATGTTGTTTTTTGTAAATAGCATTTATAAGAAATTTATTGTAGTGGTTTAATTTAAAAATTATTGGGTTTGTCTGCATAAAGGTATTTTTATAAACATACATACATACACACGTCAGTGGTCACGCCACCATACAATTGTTTGACTCGTGCTAAAATCTTTTTTCTATAAAAACACTGGGAGGTATGAATATGTGACAAAATAGCGGCATTTAGAGTATGTGGCGCATGTTAATTTTGACCATTCATCCATTAGATGTTCCGAACCGCAAAACTAATATATTATCAGGTTAGATGACCCAGGACGATCCCTACTCAAAGCATTTATGCTCACATACATGTAGCTGGTTTTGTGACGCTGTGAGTTTCCCTTTTTATATTAAAAGTCATCCATGCATGACGTTGTCCTTTTCTGAGTAGATGTGTTTTTATCACTAGATATGTAAGGATATAATAGAATGCTAATTTTGAATCGTATTACAGCTAATGACGTGGCAAATAAATTATTATCACTGACATGTACTACTTTATGTTTTATTAGCTAAGCAAAAATTACGGATATATTTTTAAAGTACATGTTCTATTAATTTTGTATTCAAATATTCAATACTTCATTTATATATATTGTATATTAAATATCTTTATAAAACTAAATTCCTCTTTATTTTATTTGGAATGTACTCAGAAACCAGAAAGTTTGCTGAAAATCTAGTTACACCTTCGATTTCGGCCTTACAATTAAGTCTTTGTAATATTTCAAGTTCATTGCGTATCTGGCCATGTGTATATGAGCGTTGTAAGAGCTCACCTATTTTCTTTTTATCTTGTTTGCTTAAAGGTATTGAAGGGATAGCGAGAATTTCAATCTCCGATGGATGAATTCCTATCCATCGAATTTCAGGACACGCCAATTGATCAGAGTTCAATGCCATTGCCTAAAATTAAAAAAAATACGTATAAAAATACATTCGAACAATAAATGCAAATAACTTTACTCTTGATCCATAACGATATACTAGCATTATATCTATTCCAAAAGGATCAGCATCTACAATGGCATAAATCGGCAGGCGAAAGTCATTCCATATTCGTTTTATTAACAATCTCGTGTTAAGATCAGGATACCCTTTGCCGGTGATAAGAATAAAATCGGAATGTATATCAAGAAGAATATTTTGTTTCAACAGTTTTTCGAAAATTGTGTCTTTTTCAATTATTAACACGAATTTTGCAGTAGTTTCTAAAAGCCTTATACATTGTACATCTGGTATAAGCGAAGCGCCATCGTACATATAGCAGTCAATAACGACATGATTAAGCATGTGTATTCGAATAGCTCCAGCGATTAAGCCCTTAGCAGACGAACGTATTCCTAAATCCCAGGGAGATACTCTTAATATGCAGCAGACATCTCTAATGGCAGATTTTACTTTTAATTGATTTTCACCTAACTCAAGATTGTTGTAGTAGAGTTCTCTAACAAATAAAAAATAAGTATTTTTATATGAGTTGTTGAGATACGTTTTTTTTTATAATAAATTTGCCTCTACCTTTCTGCGCACGTTGTGTTAGTAATTAATAAATGGTACACCTCCGATAGAATGTACAAAATTAGCGCCAAATGATGCCTGCAGCTTAGATATTTAAAGCTTACGGTACTATGCGCAACATTGGGAAGATCATTAATATTTAATCTGGAAAAAAATTGTTGTCATATATGAATTGTGAATTTTATTTACTTTGGGATACTAAGTTTGCCTACATCCCATTTGTAATTTTGAAGTTTTCCCATTTTCTTAAATTGGGGATCAGCATTTTAACATTATTGTCGGTGGTAATATCTTGCAGAATTTTAATCAATAATGCCTCAATATCTGCAATCAAAATTTGTCTTGTCTTAGCGTTTTCACTTAAGGGTACAGTTCCCGTTTCATAAGTGCAATCCATATCTTTACTGTTAAAAGGCGCAGATTGAATTTTATTGTTTATGAATGTATGTAATGAGCTTGCAAGAGTAGACGATTTCAAATGAGGAGTGGAAATGATTGATGAAACATTAAAAATATTTGAGTAATGTTCTCTATCCATTTGATGTTCTATCTTATTCCTTAAGACAGTATTGAATTTCGAAACTCCAAACTGTATTAGAAAGCGGATTCGAGTAAATCCTATTTGGGGATAAAAAATATTATCATGCGGCGGAATTTCGATGAATTCGTTGGCATCATTAATTAAGTCCAGTACTGCTTGATCGTCGACCTTGTCGAAATTCATAGAATTATCTAAGCGCGTAAGGTTATATCTGCAATTATTTACCGACATCTTTGAAACCTTGAATTAGTATTGGGAAAAAAAATATTTAAGTAGGTACTTAAGTAAATGTAATCCTTAAAAATTAAATAAATTCATTAAATGAGTTCACCACTAAATTGATGTTTCGATATTCTCTCTTTATTGAAAAAGAATAGGCCCTGATGTATTTCAATTAACACTTTTGCCAAACCCATAGGGGTTGTTACAATTGCGCTACCCAAATTATCACACGCTTCCCTTTATTGAAATCGCTTACATTGTACATAATTCCTGTACGTAACTTCATATATAATAAAGAACTGACTAAGAACGGAAATAGTTGCAATGAATTAATGAGCTTCCAATATTTATCTTGAATTTCTTTCATGTATCCTATGTACACCAAATACTAGGGTTCAATATAAATATATATTTCTAATTGAAATTAACAGAGCGAGAGAAAAATCAACAATTGAAATAAAGTAATTCAGTGTCGTTTAAAAACATGTGTAAAACGTATTATCGGTTCCCATATGGGCTTCTGCTTTGAATCGCTGATACGGAAAATTATAACTACAAACAATCAATGAAAATAAATCAGATATGTATACAATAGAAGTTGGTACGTTTTTTGGTCTTAATTGATGAGATAAAGGCATGTTTATTTGTATATGCAAATATCTACATATCCATAAATGAATGTGCATATATACTCAATATCTGAGATTTTAACATTTTTTGAATTTGATTGATGTGATAACAACTATAAATTTGAGATAAACGCCCCTGCCAGGGTCAGCTCATCTAAAAATACTGTCAATCATAATTATCATGCCCTATCCAGCGTAAACATAAAAGATTGGACACAAAACGTGTGACAAAAATTCTTTGACATTTGTAGAAAACATGTACTCGAATCCAAAAATGAACGATGGTTATTTTGATGAATGAATGGAGTATGATTTGCCTGAAGGGCACAATGTAGCATGTGCCAGTGACCGATGCAAATATTTCTTGAATAGGAATAGGTAATTCTTTTCGCGTCATGTTAATGTTAGTTAGCCATGGGAAGCATCTGTACATTTGCTTATAAATACTCTTAGTTCCATTCAGTTTGCTTTTTCTACCTTACGTTTGCAGATAACCACATTTTTCTTCGCCTACATATGTATGTGTTTATGAATGTTTATCCAGAAGGTAATCCATAAGAGTGTTTTTAAGTACTGTAACTATCTCACAGAACAATTTATATTTCTGCAGTTTATGACGGTGGTCGACAGTTCCTGCGGTGGCACGAGTTCCATAGTCATACACATTCTCTCTGACGCCTGAATAGGCAGGTGTTAGGTGGTCAAACTGTACTGATACCATTCGTCGCCACAGGATATGTCTGGAGTTGATAGCAATTTCAAGTTTCTAAATAATTCTATTTTGCACGGAGTTAGCCACAGAGCATATGTATGTATGTACATATTTATGTATGTATGTAAGTAGTGCAATCATAAACATGAGATCAATGTTTAAAACATAATATTTTATACTATGAATTCACAATGGTATGCGTAAGAATTACATCGACAGCTGAAGAACAAAACCAAAACCCTTAAAGGGCATACAACCCGTATCTGATAGTGACATTTGATACTAAACAGGCAGTTCAATTGACAGCTATTAAAGATTTTCAAATGAAATTGCTTGGATCTGTCGACAGCGATATAAAAGGCTTACTTAAGTAACATACATGAAGACATTAAAAAATATACCGTTCTTGATACGCATTTGCTTTTCTTTTTTTCTTTAGCAATTCTTTCGTGTGCCAGCGATATGGTCCGGTTTTGGAGTGCTAATTCTCCTGCTCCAGTGGCTCTCTTATATTTATATGCGCAAACATATATGCAAATATACATGTCATGCTTCATGCCTTCAGAAACATACATACCAACAAATTTTCTTGTGCTTGGTTTTTATTTTCTCTCTGCTGACCATGCAAACAAAAGAATCTTGCTGCGGCCAACGTGCTTAGGTGTACGTGTGTATGTATCCTTCGAGCGCTAAGCCTTTATGTGACTATAGAACGCGTGATTCAAACATATCCGTACCATCACAGCAAGACTTGGCATGCAAAAACAAAATAAATATATTTTGTAAGCCTACAATTTCAATAAAAATCAAATAGAGGACAGATTGTTTTGCACGTGCTTCATAAAGTCATTGCAATGTTAGGATTAAAATATAAAATGAATGTCACGACCCATGGACGAAAAGAAATACTGAATAACATTTGGTACGAGTTGGTCTTTTAAGGAAAAGCGTCATGCGATGCAGAAATGTATACATATGTATATCTCCTGCCATTTAAAAATACTTTGGATTTAATGTTAGCGACTCAACAATGCATTGCCGGATTAAAATAGTTAAACGATTAGTTGACACGTTTTATTGATAGCGTAGTACAGTGCGTACAGGTAAGATAAACGCACTCAAAACATGATCATACAAATTCTGAGATGGTTTAATATTAAAATATATACAATCGCGCAATAAATGAGTTGTTCATACTTACATATGTTTATGCCAAGCTATTATATACTCTTACAACTCCCTTAATAATAATACAAAATCGTAATTTTAACAATATTTACAAAACAATAATGCATACGTACATGTTTTCAATTTATTACTTTGAAAGATAGCCTACCGGCAACAACAAATGCAAGGCACGTGCCAATAGCACACATGCTTATGTCTACACCTGAATTATCAGATGTGTAAACCAGAAGTTCCTTCACTTAAAGGGGCAGATGGAGTTAGCTATTAACTATTCCAATCACAGATGAAATTAATGCCCAGCTGTAAAGCGAAAAGAAAAATGCGTACGATTCCTTTAACTAAAATGTGTTATCTTCGTCGATCATGTAACCTACAATAATCTTTCTTGCGGTGCACTGTGTCGTTGGTCTTGAACGCGTGTCTGCTGTGGGTTCCCTACTTAACCGGATTTATAATTGCTTAAAGACGAACTGTAGCTGCCTTCCAATTAATTGAATGATCTTAAAAATCAAAATCAGAACAAGCAAAATCAGAGAATGAATTCATTTACGAGATGATTATGCGGGATCCATTATCATCTTTTTAAGGCGGACACGCGTCTTTTCATGGGATGCAGTTAAGAGTTGTTTCTGGTTTCATAGTAAGCGCTAAGATTAAACATACCTTCGAAGGTCAACAGAGTAATTTGCTGGACAGATGGTAGCTACCTTCTGGCGATTTATTTTTCATTCTCTCTAAAAGTTTTACAGAAAAGTAAAGAGAAAAAGTGTAACTTCTAATTGTAAACACATACATTCATATGAACCTGTATTATTTGAGTTTATACCCAATAAATAAAGTTATGTAACATTCAAAATATTTTGAGGAACAAGTAATAACGGGCGCTAAATACAAGTGCTGCAGTTAATAAGCGGTGGTCACTCATTATTAATTTATTGCTTGAGGCTCTACTGGTCGCAAGGTACCCGAATTACACTTTGTAGTTTCAACACGAATCTGAATACCTGCGGGCTAACAGAAAAGATGGATAAAATTTTTATTTGACATCACTTTACATAAGCGAGATTCAAACACTTGAGGTGGGTTAATGCTAGGTTGGGTGTTTCTTTAGAGATATACACCCTTTTTAACAGAAAGTTAGCATTTACAGATGCACCGCAATTTGGGAAATAACACCTGAACTCATTACGTTATTCTTCTCGTCTAACTTCTACCCGCATATATGGCTACAGACTCAGAGTAAGAATACGTGTTTGTATTTTATAGAGTAAATGGCAATAGTCGTTTACAAATAAGAATACAAATTAAATATATGTCCCTACAAACACACCTACAAACCTATTTCACCTACAATCCACCGGGCTTAAAGAGAAACACCTGAGGATTTTTTTTTAATGTTGTTCGTCGATTGAGACTAGGTTCCACCCCTTTGAAGTGTAAAAAAGAGTCAATGTAATCAAATAAATAAATAATACTACTTTTATACGGGCGGAAAATTAGCATGCGTTTCGTTTCACAGTTTGCTTTATAATTAAGGGAGAAGAACAAAGAGTGAGTGATCATTACATAGGGACGACAAAAGTGAAATTATGCGAGTTTATTTCAACGCCTAGGTACTTCTAAGTACGTAAGAGACTATAACTAACTATACTTAAACATAGATAAACATAAAAAAAAGAAACAATTAATTTATAGAAACCCAACACTGCAACCAAAGCTTAGAAACCCTATGCAAAGTTAACTAGCATTTCTGCAATTTCTACGTAATAAATCATTTTAAAAACTTTTTAACTACAATCATCATTATTTATCAAGTTTGAAATTAAAACAAACAAATGGAATATATGTTTGCTTTAATCGCATAGATTTTGTTGTTATTTATGATCTTTTAGTAAAGTCAAGCTTGCTTATGGCTTGAGATTCAAGAACAACAGTATTGTTGTGGGCTTCAACCGCACAGCATCATAATTATTCATCGATGATTTATTTACATTTTTATCGTTAGCTGAAATATAACAATAATTCATTTACACAGCTTTTCTCAACCGCTTCAATACCACCCGAAGAATAATTAATGAATTCAACAGAAAACTTAATAGATTTCTGTCGCTACTTCCATTTTCGAAAATTTATCATTTGTTGATCAAGACTTAAAAGCAAATCTTAGATTTAAACAGTTTTCATAACTTGTCTATATTTGATAAGTCGCATTAACTCCTTACAATATTTTATGAGAGATGTAAGAGGCAAAGAATTTCCCTTTTCATGCTTCAATTTTATTCAATCTTTTACACATACAACTGTATCTCGCATACACAACAAACTTCTCATAAGGCGGTGTGCGGTGAAGGCATATGTATCGTATTTGTGCATTCCATACAGAGAAACAGAACCAAATTATCCGACCAATCACCATGCAAATACCATTGGAACAGTGTTAGGGTTAGGAGAAGTTGAAGTTTTTTCCGGAGTTTCGACGATGGGAGCAATCTCAATATGAGCGTAGGTGGAGCTTATTTATTTCGTTTCACAGTTATTTTAATGCTTAAGCAGTATTAAAGAAGAACTTCAAGTACTTTGTTTCTTTAAATGGATTATTTGTTTATCATTCCGTGTCCTTTTCATTCAATCGTACACCCCAGAATGTTTAGCGCGTATCATAATGATAAAACAATTAATTCCTAATTCGCACGGATTTAATTTCGAACCACAACATTTTTCTTATGCAAAAATAATATAAATACTCGGTTCGCGTGTGATAAATACTAAATTCAGTGGATAGTGATTAATGTGAATATTAAAAAGACATGATAGAAAGATTCATTGAAAAAAATATAGTGCGAGGAGACTAAAAAGAATTAAACGTGTGAATTATGGTTATAATGTAAGTTAAATACTTTGCAATTATAATACAAACTAGAATTGATATATATATGTCTACATATGTTAACATTAATTCCATTACATCTTCCTCCTTCAAATGTTTAAAAGTAAATAAAATCAATAATTTATATTACTTGAATTCAAAATCAATCCGAAATCAGACCACCCAAGGAAATAATAACAATAAAAGAGCCGCGTGAGTTTGACACGCATATACAAAATTGTTTGACAACCTTAAACCTCCTCAAATAACCATTTTCGACTAGATGAAAACAATAGATACATTTGTTGTAGGTGACAACGTCATACTTGAAGACTATGTGCCATCATTGGGCACCTCGTCCGATCGTCCGTTCATCCGTTCGAGCACAGGTAGGTACAAACAAATTGCTTATCTGCATGGTTGTGGGTTCGATGGAGATTTTCTTCTTCGATCTGGGATAACCTGCTGACTTTATACCTCGTAATTTATTACTAATTATTACACAAGAGAAAGGTGTGTTTTCTGATGTCCACATTGAAAAAGATTTATGGTCTGTTTAAAATAATGTATTCATTTGGAACGTGTGCCTCTGGGATTGTTGGTAATTGTGAGTTTTCGATCGAAACCGCGAAACTGGATGAATTGAGTATTAAAAACATTACATATTTATCAAATAAAAAAAAATCTAATGTTCAGGCGTGAGAAATGTCTTATGATTAAATATCTTTGATTTGGAGGTGTCATCGTTGGAGGTACGGCACCTTGCCGTTAGAAGTTTACAATTTATAGTCACATCCGGTGATAACATTGATTTTTATTAAGCGATATCTACATATTTAGGTATACCAACACATCCAAATGCATACATAATTTGTGAGATATCTATACAATGTAAAATGTAAATAAGGCCATTGGTCCTTTGTTATCAATTCACTTTTTATTTATACTTTGAACAACATAATTTTATGCATTTCCATAAGAAAAGGTGTAATAGGAATTGAATGGTTAACTTAGATAATTGGATTATAGCTTCAATACGTATAAGTTTTTTGTTATAAGAATGCCACCCACAACGATAAAAAAACGCAAACGTTTCACATGAATTTATTACTAGGGTATTATTTATTTATAATTTACTATTAATTTGGGATAATATTATCGGTCGTGGATGAGTAGTTGACGCGTCTAACTAAAACTTACTAACAATTAAGTTCACTTACTTTATTTAATTTTTAGAAACCACATCACTATGAACAACCGAAAGGAATGGGATATAAACGATGCCATTGTACCACAGGTATACGATGGTGAATTTGACGAATTTTGTGAATGGGCTGATGGGCACGTGCGTCTCATATACTCAATTTCAAACGAAGAAGCAAAAAAGCATATTTCGGGCTGGGCAATGCGCAACACAAATAATCACAACGTTAATATTCTTAAAAAGAGCTGCCTTGGAGTCTTTGTTTGCTCTCAGGGTTGCCTTCTATTAAATGGTGGCAAAGTCAATCTTCGTCCAGCAATATGCGATAAAGCTCGTCGAAAACAAGAAGGAAAAGCATGTCCCAACAAAAACTGTCATGGCGGGCGGTTGGAAATCAAGCCATGCAGGGGTCATTGTGGATATCCAGTGACTCATTTTTGGCGTCACTCTGATAAGGCTATATTTTTTCAGGCAAAAGGAGTTCATGACCATCCACGACCTGAACCAAAGAACTCAACAGTATCGAAACGTGCATTTGGAAGAATGACAACTATCGGACGAGGGGTAAATGGCAAACGGATAACTAATTCCATTTTGGGGAAAGAGCACTTTTTAAGGGAAACTGTAAATTACTATTATTTCGTATTCTTAACTATAGTTGCAATTTAAAATTTTTTCAGAAAGGACAGAGCCATATTATACAACCTCCAGTGATGGATATCTATCAGCTAAATGGTAAACACACTGAAATAAAAAAAATATTTCTTGTACAATTTGTATACCATGTTTCACTTTAAATTCCGTTTCCTGAACTGTTTGCGGAACCGAAAAAAAACCCTGAACATAGTGCAAGTCCAAGCATAAAGATGTATTCATATGTATATGTGTGAATGTATGGTTATTTGCACACAACTAACAAATATACACTAACAAATTACAGTATCAAATGCAGTTATAACACAATATTTAGGACTGCATGCTATGAAGCACTCGCAAGTAAACTTTATTTTATTATTTACAGTTTGTGGAAAGTGTCCCAAATATTCACCCTGCTCCTGCGGAGCAGAAGTATACCCACATTCACATGGGTACAATCAATTGAGTTCAACTCAACCAAATATTTTTCATTATGACATCTCTCCTGAACGAACGTGTGGT
The DNA here is from genome assembly GCA_964034865.1 of Eristalis intricaria. Lineage (NCBI taxonomy): Eukaryota > Metazoa > Arthropoda > Insecta > Diptera > Syrphidae > Eristalis > Eristalis intricaria. The sequence continues at coordinate 165,973 of OZ035877.1, read as the reverse complement.
GGTATGCCGTCATCACTTACAACAATAAATTCTAACTGCGAGTACCAGTTCGAAAATAATAATCATCAGAATGTGTTTAAGACTCCCTCCACACCTGTTGCTACAAATATTCCAGAAACACATCGTATGAAATCATATAATGAGTGTCAAATAGGATTTTGTAATAATATCAACTGCACAGATATTCCAGACAATGTCTGTGTAAAATCATACACAGGAATACAAGAGGTAAATTCCTCACCACAACTGAATCAACCGGAGTTTATTAATTACTCTCAAATTAAAACTGTTGAAAACAAGCCAGACTTGCACAAAAATGTGACCTTCTCCAATAATGCTATAGATGATTTTGATTCCTTTAGAAATGGTACAACAGGCATTAAAGGAGAGAAAGTTCATGGTGAGGCAGTTCTTTGTGAGTATGAGTTCAATCCTTTAATAAATGGAACCGGATTCTATGACGGAAGCTCGAATATTGGTGTACTTGGTTATTTCGAAAACTCACTAACTGGTCACCACGTTCATTACGAATCGGGGTATGCGCCAGTAACACAACAATGTAATCCATACGAAAACTACCATCATCCAGCGACGAACAGTATAAATACTTATTATGGTCACCACGTATAGCTGTAATTAATTTTGATATGTAAGATATATTTATTTAAGTGAAGCAAGCGTACAAACCTTAAGGAGTTAATTTATCTTTCTAAGATTAATTGCTTTTCATATACTGGATTCAAGATAAAAAATACAACAAAATACTTGTAAATGAGTATGCATATACGTATATATATATATATATTAAGCATGTATTTTACTCTCAGAGCATATGATATAATGAAATATAAATCAATAAGTTATTGTGATATGTCTTTTTTTTGGTCAGTTCTGGAATATATCCATGAATGGAAAATGTGCATTCTCTGGTTCCAAGAGATCGGTCAAAAAGCAAACAGTTCCAGCCACACCCTCATAGAGACTATGTGGTCTATCAGGTATACGGGCACGATGTTTAAAGTCAGAATTAGTGAGCAGCTCCATGTATTTTGCAGCCCGGTATAAATATTTGCGTTCTTTGGTTAGGCGATATAGCAACAAAAACACATAACCATTACCAGCAACTCCATGACAAATTCCTGGCCCTTTTCGTAAAAACCCCTTTTTCCATACCAAATCTGCCGCCAACCTTGTAGCTGTTAAGTACTTTTCTTCCTTATATACCAAAAAAGCCTTAGCCAGTAAATAAACAGCACCTGGAGCCCCATGACACCAATGAACAAGTCGCTTTTCACGACCCGTTTTCAAATCTTCTAAAGCAACTGGAAAATTTCCTTCAGCATCTTGTAAACTATAGAAAAAATCGATTGAATTTTTAATGTCAGATGCATCTGATCTGGCTGGCCGATTATTGGGCTGAGAATACCAAGGGCATGCAAGTATCATCTGCAATATACCACATATTCCATGTGCTGCGCCCAGGTATTCAGTTCCATGGTATTGATACATCAGCGGTAAGGAAGCGTTCGTTTTTTTAGCATATTCCCTGCCACTTGTCAACATTATTTCACATATCGACATTATTTCTTTGTCTGCAATAGGCTTTGGATCTAAGACTGAATTTAACCAATAGCATCCGCTTAAGTAACCAGCTCGACCAACAAGCATTTCGTCACAACCATGTTTTGTGAAAACAAACTCCTTGGCTGGGGTTAAGCCTGCGCAGAAGTTTTCTAAATCATTCTTAAAGTCATCAGTCTTATTTAGATCCTTTGATATAACTGCCGACACGGCATATATTCCAGCATTTCCACATAAAAATGCGTATCGCTCACTGGGGCGTTTTTTGTAACGTTCTGCATTTGCTTTCGCATTACGAATATAAGTCTGAGCGTGTTCTAATGCTGGATACAAATCATTTGTTTGCGAAGAGCGTGACAGACGCCAAAACATATAAGCGATTCCTTAACAAAAAAAAATTATTAGATTGAATTCTTTTCAGAGTTGATATATTTCTTACCAGAATTTCCAACGTATAAATCGCCGCGATGGTCTTCACTTTCTATACCAGGTCTAGTAGACTCCAATATTGCATCCACATAAGTGCATATCAAATTCTTAACATGTTCCTCATCAATTAAAATGTCTTTCGTTTCTTCGTAATCAGAAAAAGGATTGTCCAAATATCTTTTTTCCATGATACTTATGTTTGTATGTCTCTGAAAAGTTTTCGTGACTTGTAAGAAAAAATCAATAAGGCGTGTCAACACGAAGTGATTTTTATTTCCTTACCTGGCAACTTTCTGCAGAAAGTCTATCGAATTTAATTATTTCCTACTGTTACAAGATAAATTGAACAATTAATCTAACTTTAAAAATATAAACACAGTTCTAAATGTTCAATAACCGGCCGAGAACATTTTTGATAATTTCTTCACTTGAGATTTGAAAGATGAGTGACATTTCAATTCAAAACAAAAAAAAATGGACGTAGATGTTCTTTACATGTACACATGCATACAGCTGCAGTGATTATGAGATATTTACAATTTTTTAAAGCCAGATCATCATTTTTAAATATTTATAAATAGTATATTTATTTACAGGACACCGTTCTCTGAAGTTTATTTTAGTTAATCTTCGTAGAATTATTTCATGAATGCTGCTAACATATGTTCGAATAGGCGTCACAAGAAAAGCGGGGAAGAAAAGTGTTGAAAATGTTCCATATTTTATCAAATGCAAAATATTTATATACCTAAATAATTCAGTATGTTCAATTGAATATAAAAAAAAGTAATATATAAATAAATAAATAACAATCAGAATCAAGGAGGAATATGAAGGAAAAGTAATTTATAAATTGAAAGAAGGAGAGCTGGCATCACTGGTATCATAATAAGCTCACAGAACTCAGAACTGTATCCAGACTGTATTGGTATTCTCTTTACATTTATGACAGTTAATTTTGCCGGATTTATTTCTTGATTTCTTGTCGCTAGGCACAAGTGCTACGAGTGCAACAAGTTTCCTCGGCTTTTTTTCTTGATTAAGAATTGGAAATATCTTGTGCTTTCCAATAATACGAAAATATTCTAAACGTAACATTGTTGTGTCAGTTGCCTTTGAGCTAGTAAGGTGGGGGTAAATAAGTCAGTTTCGATTGGGATCTTGTAAGGTACAAAATGTCGTCTCTGAGAATTTTGGGTGCACTATCTAATGTGGCAAAATCACACATTTTGTACACTAAAATGTCTAAAGGTAATACAATTTGTATTGTAACGTGCGGTATAGTTTTATAAGTTATTAATTGTTGCATATATATTTGTAATACGTATAATAGGCCATTTTCAAGTTTTGGACTTTGTACCTAGGAATCATTCAGATGATATTGAGTAATTTGTTCAGTAGAATTCATGCATTATATGTTGAATATTGCAATATGACCATTTTTATGTAAGAGCTATTTTTCTTTCTCTTTTCCTTTTTTAGTTCCAAATATGTGTAGGTTGTTATCAACTACTGCAAACTTAAAAAATACTAAGCACACATCAACAAAGGTAGTCGACGGCGTTCTTGTTGTAACTATCGACTCGCCAAACTCGAAAGTAAATTCCCTTGGAGCAGAAATAAGTGAAGAATTTGAGACGATTCTTAAAGATCTTGAAACTAACACTAGCGTAAACTCTGCTGTTCTTATATCTGGTAAACCGGGATGTTTTATAGCTGGAGCCGACATTGGTATGTTGGAGAAAGTTCAATCTGCTGACGAAGCCACACGAATTTCTCATGGTGCACAATTGATGTTCAATCGAATGGAAAACAGCCCTAAACCCATTGTTGCTGCAATTAATGGCGTTTGTTTAGGCGGCGGATTGGAATTAGCGTTGGCATGCCACTATCGTATTGCAACGAAGGATAAGAGAACGTCTCTAGCTTTGCCTGAGGTAATGCTAGGACTACTACCTGGAGGTGGCGGTACACAACGGTTACCCAAGTTAACATCAATACCAACGGCATTGGATATGGAACTGACAGGGAAATCTGTTAAAGCGGATCGTGCTAAAAAACTAGGAATTGTTGATCTTCTTGTTAATCCTCTGGGTCCAGGACTACAAACAGGAGAAAAAAATACTATTGACTACTTAGAAAAAGTTGCCATCCAAATTGCCAAAGACTTAGCTGGTGGTAAGCTTACAGTGAGTAAACATTTTTGTTTTAAAGAAAGAACAATATTTATTCTAAATTATTTAAGGTTGATCGGAGCAAAAAAAGTGTAACAGACAAAATTATGAAATTAGCTTTCGACATTGATTACATCAAAAATAAAATATTTGATAAAGCTCGTCAGCAAGTGATAAAAATGTCAGGTGGACTTTACCCAGCTCCACTCAAGGTAATCACCGATCAAACTTTGAATGTATTTTTTTAACGAAAATATTTTCTTATGTAGATAATTGATGTTATTAAAAAGGGTGCAGATGGTGGGGAAAGTGTTGGTTATGAAGCAGAAAGAATCGGGTTCGGTGAATTGGCAATGACATCTGAGTCGAAAGGACTTATTGGGTTATTCCGCGGACAGACTGAATGCAAAAAGAACAGATTTGGTGCTCCTAAACGTCCTGTAAAAGTTGTGGGTGTAGTTGGCGCTGGACTCATGGGAGCCGGTATCGTACAAGTTTCGATCGACAAAGGTTACGAAGTTATTATGAAAGACACCAATGATCAAGGACTTTCAAGAGGTATTGGTCAGGTTCAAAAAGGTCTTGAGACAGCAGTTAAACGGAGACGAATTACCGGGTTGGATAGGGATAAAATATTGTCCAGTCTGACGCCCACACTCTCCTACGATAACTTTAGCAAATCAGATATTGTAATCGAAGCAGTTTTTGAAGACATCAATATTAAGCATAAAGTAATCAAAGAATTGGAAGCAATAGTCCCTCCACATTGTATTATCGCTACTAATACAAGCGCTATTCCAATTTCAAAAATAGCAGCTGGAAGTTCAAGACCTGAGAATGTGGTTGGAATGCATTACTTTTCTCCGGTAGATAAAATGCAATTGTTAGAAATAATAACTCACCCGGGTACTTCAAAAGACACGGCAGCTGCTGCTGTTGCAGTTGGATTGAAACAAGGGAAAGTTGTAATAACTGTCGGAGATGGGCCCGGGTTTTATACTACAAGAATATTGGCAACCATGCTTTCTGAAGCTATTAGGTAAGAGTAATCAAAAAATTCTATGTGCCATATTTTTCTTATCTGCTGTAATTTAAAGACTATTACAGGAGGGTGTCGATCCAAAAGATCTGGACAAGATGACCAAATCCTTCGGTTTTCCTGTAGGAGCCGCAACTCTTGCGGATGAAGTTGGAATTGATGTTGGTTCTCATATTGCTCTCGATTTATCAAAAGTTTGTAGTTTAATATTATATTGATTATATAATGCTAATGTCATTATTTCAGGCATTTGGTGAGCGCTTTAGCGGAGGCAATCTGCAAGTAATGCAAGATCTTGTTAAAGCCGGATTTATGGGACGGAAATCGGGTAAGGGAGTATTTATCTACGAAAATAAATCAAAAGGAAATCGTCAAGTAAATGAGGAAGCTTTGGAAATTGTTCGTCAAAAATATTCACTCACTCCGAAAGGAGCAACAAGTGTTGAAGACATGCAATTGCGGATGGTGTCACGATTCGTCAATGAAGCCGTTTTATGTCTAGAAGAAAACATATTGGACAGTCCATTGGAAGGTGATGTTGGTGCAGTTTTTGGACTTGGGTTCCCTCCATTTACAGGAGGTCCTTTCCGATGGATCGATCAATATTCTGCATCGAAATTAGTTGATAAAATGTTATTATATGCTGATTTATATGGTGCACCTTTTAAACCAGCTCAAACTCTACTGGATATGGCAAAGGATCCAGCAAAAAAATTTCATAAGACTGCAAACTCGAAATTATAAATTAGACTTTCTTTCGTAGACATTTGTCAGCATTTGAACGAAATTATTATTTTTTTTAAATGCCTAATTAGGCGCACTTTTGTAATCAGTAATAAAAACAATCAAGTGGTAATTATCAAACGAATTCCCAACATGCATTTAGTTATACAATATCGTTTTATTTTACGGAATATGGAATTTAAATCTAGAGGGGAAAACAAGCTGCTTAAAAAAATTGCCGAGACATTTAAAGAGCTTAACAGATAAAATCTCTAAATCAATATGATCGAGGTGTTTATTTTATTTATAAATATAAATCAACCTTCGTACCAACTGTCTCATTTTATCTACATAAATATGAATTTTACATACATACTCAATAAATATAACTTATTGAGAAGATCATAACATTATTTTTTACAATGGTATATAATATAATATACATTCACTTTCTCCAACATGCATTACTCTGCCGATTATTGTTGGTATTGCTATTGCTACTCTGATTTTCTCCGGTTGGATATTTAAGAAGTACGTCATCGATAAGTTCCAATATTCCAATTTTTAGTTTGCGTTTTTGCTGTGGTGTCAAGCCAATGATATCTGGCAATATACTGCGGAAAAAGTCCATATCAGAATTATCAGCATTAAGATAACGATTTACAATTGGTCTTTCGTTCAACCCATTACGCTGCTCAAGTTTAATACGCTTTGGCTGTGGCAAATGATGAGATTGATGCTGGTGGCCATTGGTAAGTGGCGTTGAAGAAGCAAAAAGTATTTCCGAGTTAGCATCAGGTGTTGTTCTCATTTCGATTTGAACATCAGGAATGAAATTATTCATTGTGTGCGCGCTGTTTGTATCGCTCATAGGAGTTGACGTTTCTGGTGGTCGGACTATAGGAGCACTGGTATCAAATGCGTCAACTGTCTCTTCATCATTATCTGATAGCGACTGCTTCATTTCTAAGTCACCAACTTGACCATACTTGTATTCATCTAAAGTCCCTGGAGTATTGTAGATGCCTTGTGAACTATCGATTGACTGTCGAGTTGACTTGAGAAAGGGTAATAGGAATGACATATGTTCAGTTAAGTAGTAAGGTTTGTGTTGTGGATCGTTGCCACTCTGCTGCTTTATGTACCGAGATAGACATGCTCGCAGATTTCGCCAGCGTTCTTTGCAATGAATAACTATAATAGAAAATTATAAACAGCATAAACATAATTCACACACATTATTTAATGCAATTAAACTGTAAATATGTAAACTTTACCAATTTATATATATATATAATTATTATGTATGTATATACATATTTATAAAAAGAAAAACATTTTCTAAAATGACCTATATGTATTTCAAGTCTAATATTGAATTATAATACCTAATTCGTATAAGAGTTCATCCGTGGTGAGTTAACAAGTTTCATCAGATTTTCAAGTAAACAAGCATTTAAGTCGCATTACGCAACTCTGATAAACAAGATGCGAGCTTAAAGTTTATTCTAAAATTCGCATCAACCCTAAAATTGAAGTGTGTTTACAAAATATTGCGAGCGGACTGATAAGAAAGCTCAGAAATGATGTATATATGAGAATGTTCTTTTGGAATATTTATTTTTAAACTGCCTTTGTATATAGGTATATATACATACTTGCACATGCAAGTCAAAGCTTTCCCATATGACAATACGTTGACTGAAGGGACAGTATCAATTTGTTTGTAAAAAATTACCTCGGCTTTATTGAAGAATAAGTACATATACCTATTATTTCTTAAATTGCAAGTAGTTTGTATAAATATATGTAATTATTTACCAAGAAATAAGACATGTTTGCTTTCTTACGAAATAACCAGGAACCATGTGCTTGTACACTATGAAGCGAATAAAAACTAATACCTACTGAGTTTTACTTTAATTTAACACGAATAAACATTACTATTTTCTGAGTTCAAAAGACGGGTGGTGGACGTTAATATTTTCTAAGGGTTGCTTTGACGAAATGGAGCGATTGAATAAGGAAAAGCTTTTCTCACCACTTTCCCTGGTTTCCTGGGAAATCACGGACCATGCCTTCTCCTGGTAGTCCCTATTTCTGTACTCAGGGACCTTTTTATCATATAGGCAACGATGTTTCTTCACCATATTCACAAACCGAATATTAAAATCTTCGTCTGCTTGCATTATTCGTGGGGTGCTAGCAGTCATTTGTCTAGACTTTTTATATTCTATTGCATTTATTTGACTACCGTAAGTTATAATGTTTGTAATTAAAAATACACTTTAGACTGCGTATTTTCACTAATTTTTTTGCGCGTCTAACAAAAATAGATTAATTTTATATGTTTTCGAAAGCTCAACCAACTCACAAATGACAACAACTCTTGTTGCGAGCGAGTTACCTGCTACGAGAGGAGCTGGAGAGTGTTGTATGAGTACACAAACAGCAATGACGACAATAGAATGTATCACAAATGTTGAAAGCTTGTTTGTTGTTTTTGCGGTGTTGACGAGGCTATTGTCGCTTTCATGTTACCTTTCCATTATCATTGGTTGTAAAGTTGCAAAAAAGACATGTATGTATCTCTTAGTAAATAAAATCATAGCATAAATATTGATTGTCATACAGTTAACACATAGCAAATGTTTATAAACGAAGAATAATATTGTAGGTAATGTCTACCGTAGATTTTATATATATTTGTATGTGCACAAGAATGTGCTATAAGCTGAGGAAGAAAAATATACACTTGAATGATAGTTAGCAATGAAGCTTAGTATTTTATCTACCAAGTATCTACATATGTATACAAGTATGTAACAAAAATGTATGTGTTTCTTTCTTCAGTCACTGGGTATTTTTATCTACATACTCATTGAATCAACAAGAACTACATAAAAAAAATTAGAGCGCGCAACGTAATAAACTCTGAAATGAGAGACAAACAAACAAAACCCCTCTAAATTTGAATGAACAACAGAACGCAGACAAGGTGAGCAACAGCAAACTACAAACAAAAAGGGGAAACGTAGTGTATTAATAAAAGCTCTAGAATTGAGAAATATGTAATTGATGCTATGAGATTCTTTTTTTAAATCGGTTTTAAGATAGCGTTTTCAAAAACTGTAGGTTGATAACTAATTTATAGCGAAGTTATTTAACAGCAGTTAATTATTATGTGTATGAAGATTAAACACTGGATTTGTATTATGAATTTGTTTAAGAAGGCTTATGATAATATAAATTCTGATAAGTTTATACCGCGCCAATATCGAACGTCCCTGTTTTCTTCTAAAAAAGCTCCTACTAAACTTAAAGTGTTATGAGTGAGCGAAGAGAACAGAAATATTTTGTTAGCTAATTGAGCTTTGAGCATTGAACATGCAAACATATGACCAAAAAACTGCAACACAGCAGGTGATTTTTTAATAACAATTCTGTAAAAGTTGTATAGGAACATTAAAGTGCTGGTGGCTGTCAATACAGTTTTACAAATATTCCTAATTTCACGCATTTCATACGACAGCATATACAAATAGTACATCCTATTCTATATCATGTAGGAGAATTTTAAATTAAATTTTCTTATCAACAAAGAATTTATTCGTGGCTCCCAGAAATAGTCTCTTTTGCTTATATTATGCGCCTACAACATTGATTGATTAAAAGTGCAAAAAATTAAATTTCTTGTTACTTATTTTTGAAACATAACGAAGATAAATAAATAAAATAATCGATTGAATATGTGCATACATTCATATGAATATATAAATATGTAGATAAGCCATTGTATGAAAAATATATGTCATGTAATTTAACAAAATTACCGAAAAAGTACTTGTTTGTTTTTTTTTATGATAAATATCAAGTGTGAAGTTTTTTATATAAATATATGTATATATATATAATGGTATGCATGCACTCAATTCCAATATTTTTTAGATAAAACTTTTTTGTGATATATTAAATGTAATCTCACTTATAGAAACGCGAATAGTTTATGTAGGACACAAAAGTAGGAAGTACAGGGAAAGCTTTTTGAAACCTTGATATTTTGCAAAACGTCACTGTATGAACAAACAAGAATTGTTTTAAGTTCTGTGACTAATTTTTTGCGGAATGCGCAATGTTATTCTATCTACTTTTTTTCAAAAACTTTCTGTTGGTCATATTTTCTTAGAGTGATTAATAATTTAATTTAAAATGTTTGATTACACATGAGTTCGATTTTGACCAGTAGTAAAAAATGTAGCGTCTGAATTTAGTACAAACAAAGTAAGATCAGAAAAAATGATGTATGCTATAAACGAGCATCCGTATACATATTTACATATGTATAGTTTGCGATAATAGATCCAATTCGTATATCGCGCAGATATTTTACGTTTATATGTTCAATGGCTATTGATCATTTTAAAATATGCATACATATATGTACATAATTTATGTCAATGAGTAAAAAATATGCTAAGGCATTTTTATGCGCAAAAAAGTAAACCTTTGCTACTCCCGCTTTAATTTCATATATGTTCCTGCGTGCTTTATTTTTTTTATTTATGAACATTACACTTTTCTTCTATTAAATTTACTTTGAGTCTTTGGATTATAAAATTGTGCACCTACATACCCATATACATATTTACGTACATAAGAGCATGGCTTTGATTTCCTTTTGGTAAGATAATTCTTTCTCATATTTGAGAGAACAAGCGAAGGATCGACGATAACACATATGTTTTATTCTACGCATGCTCAAAAACAACACGAATTCATCTTCAGATTCCGTTGTTGTGTTATAGTACGCATACGCCTAGGTTTTCGGTGAGAGCAAATGTGTACACCATTTTTGAATGCTCTCCTTGTTTTAAGTTAAGTATTCTTTACAATTTTTCAGTTTTTTGCCTTCTATATGTTGTTCTTGTTTCATTTTAACGTGTTAAGGAGCAGAAATAGAATCTCCGTATTTTTTGTATGTGTATTACTGCTGTCTGAAAAATCTAAATGTTGAAGTCTTTATTTGCCGCCTCTCTTTATTGTGTGATCGTATAGTATTAACTCAAAATTTTCAATATAAAAAACTAACTGGAATAAAAGTAAATATATTTTTAATTTAACATTCGATTGATTGTAATAATATAAAAAAATTAAGTAATAACTTGAGGAATACTTAAACGTCATGCAATATATAGGTGATACATACATATGTACAAGCAAAAAGTGTGTTATGTTAATTGCTAAAAATATACCATACTCTAGACATTAATCGAAATGCATTGTTTCGGTTATTTTTTTTTAAGTCGAAACATTTAATTTCCTTCAGTTGCAAATTTTAAAAGAAATGTGAGAAACATTATTTAATCAAAGCAAAAGCTTGTGAAACCGCAAATGTTTTAAGTGCCCATTCTGACGACGATCTATAATACATAATAGAACAGACATACGATTTACGAAAAGTTGTTTAAAAATCTATAATCCTAAGAATAATTTTTAAATTACAAAGGCACACGAACTGAAATTGTTCATTTCATATTAATGTATTAAAAAACAAAATTATATGAAGAAAATCGTCTACGAAATACGGTGATCGAAGTAGCTACCATGTAGAAAAATTCTATTTTTAACAAAGCTTAAGAGAATGCTCGTACATTTCATTGTTGCTGTTATATTGTTGTTTTTCGCTTGAGCAAACTAAATAGACGATTCGTTTAATAATTTAGTTATTTTACTTAGTAAAGACTTCTATACTTCAAATAAACTCTTAATAATTCTTAGCATGCAACTAGACTAAATAGCACACGATATAGATATAGTATATTTATTGTATTTATTTTTGCGATGACTGTGTGTACTTATACAATTATTAATCTAATTTATACTTTCTCCTATTATTATAATTATAACAGAAGCATTTGCGATATACTTTATGATAATAATACAAATTACCAAAACAGAAATTCTTAATTTTAGGATTCTGATTTGAGTATGGCTCATTTAAATATTGAGTCTTGCAGCAGATTAGCAGCGCGTGTGTCCGAGGAAGTTTAAGAGTAACATATATGGAAAGGAAAAGTCTTGATGAGTCTTGATGAATTTAATAACATTACTTATAAAATATAGTCTTACATTCGATTATCCTAAAAATATCAACATGGACTAATTGCACCCATTGATTTCCGAATTAAAAGCCGATTTCGGTCATTTAGGCAAAATTCAAGCTACGCACATACCTACGTTTAAAAAAAGTATTTTTTAATAATTTCGACTTGCAATATCAAACATTAAATTGAATAACAAAACAAAGAGTGAATTCGCCGAGATGCAAAAAGCCGATATGCAGAATGGTCAAATAGGAAATGGTCAAGGTGGAAACAACGGTACGAATACAAATTCACCTCCAGGAACATATGGAACTGCCAGCAAAAGGGCACAGATAAGCGGTGGGCGCTTTGATTTTGAAGATGGAGGCACATATTGTGGTGGTTGGGATGATGGAAAAGCGCATGGTCATGGAGTATGCACTGGTCCTAAACACCAGGGTGCGTATGCTGGTGCTTGGAATTATGGTTTTGAACTTTCTGGTGTTTATATATGGCCAAGGTATGATCGTATTAATATATATCTGACATCTATCAAAATTAATACTAAGTGAAATATTAAATATTAAAGAGTTCTTAACATATTAATATTAAACAAAAATACACTTTATAGACATTAATTCGGCTTGTGAATCATAAAAAATAATGACTTCAAATTATACATGTATTAAAGTATTAAAAGAATTTTAACTTCAAATAGTGGGTCCCATTATGAAGGACAGTGGCAAAATGGAAGACGACATGGCTTAGGTGTAGAGCAAAGAGGTCGTCTTATATATCGCGGAGAATGGTCAAAAGATGGACATAAAGGTCGTTATGGAGTCAGACAGAGCACAATCTCCACTGCCAAGTATGAAGGAACTTGGAATGTTGGATTTCAGGATGGTTATGGTTGCGAAACTTATGCTGATGGTGGTAAATATAACACCTAATATATAATAGCATGATGTTAATGATAATATATGTAATCTTCTGTATAGAAGATATAATGTAGATATAATGATGTATGATAATGTAATTTATTTAGAGCTTTAATGGGAGTTGATATTTTATTTATGATGTACGGTATTTACATGAGCATTTGTATTTGAACATCTTCACATCAAATCATGTATGTGTTATAAATATAGACACAATAAGAATTTTGTTGAATTATTCACATAGACAGAGATAGAGAAGCTAATGTATTCTTAAATTGGAATGCCACATTGCACCGATAATCCGTCAAGCAATCGAGCAATTGTTTTATGTCTAAAAATAACTACATTAGGTTTTCATTTCATTACTCTTTGGTCGGCGGCCGAAAGAGCCTTACCATCCATCCAAGTGCAGTAAGCGAAGTATCCCAAGAGGAGTATGATATGTAGTTCTTACTTTAAATGCAATTACAAGAGGTTACGTAGACGTATGTATTTACAAAGACGATTTATGTATGTAGATATGATTGCATTAAAGATTCGGTTTAAATGCTAAATTCGCCTCGTTATATGGCGGCTGTGGCGTTATGGTTATGTGCATAGGGGGCCACATCCCTTCGCAACTGAACCTCGCTGCCTGGGTTCGATTCCTGGAACGACCAAAATAATTTGCATGACCCAACTCGTAATAACTGTGTAGAAAAGGATTCTCAAACTTGGCCGTCCGTAGACGGCATAAAATTGTAGGTCTCTTGCACTCGTGAGAGCATTCACAAACGAGTGTGTACTGTGGAAGACTTCGCCCTCTATGCGCTGTAGTGAAATCCATACTATTATTATATTTACCTGTCTTTTGTTTTCAGGTAAGTACCAAGGGCAATGGCAGGAAGGAAAACGTCATGGCTACGGAATGCGTACCTCGGCTCCTTTCGGTATGGCATCGCATTATAGACCTAAGAGTATACATGCTTCTATGAGCTCTTTAAGAAGCAATGAAAATATTGATGCGGCTGACAAACGCAACAATCGTGCAGAGGAAATTCGCGGAGGTTTTGTACTCACCTCAAAATCCGATAAGTTGCCTACAAGAAGGAATAGTTTGACAGAAAAATCAAAAAAAGGTTTTCTCTCGGTATGTACATAATAAGAACACTGAAATAATAAAATAATTAAATGAAATATCGAACGTCAACATTCATATTTCATATAGGGTCTACGGCGGAAACAGAGAAGCACTGGAGATTTGGAAAAACATGGAACATTAGCCTCTGGAAGTATTCGATCAACAATGTCAACAGCGTCTTGGTTAAGCACTGGCTCTGAACAATCAAATTTAACAGCGAAGTAGATTAAAATCAAGTTACATACATGCATGGTTTTTTCTATATAAAGTTTTATTTTACTGCAGATCTGCTCATACTGAATCAAATGCTAGTTTTACAATGGATGAAGAACAACTAGATCCTACTGTAGTTGAGACATATATGGGAGAGTGGATTAAGGATAAGCGAAGTGGTTACGGTGTTGCAGAACGAACTGATGGTTTAAAGTAAGATTCCGATTGAAATTATATCTACATTTATAGATACACTTTGTATTTGAAGATATGAGGGTGAATGGTATAACAACAAGAAGAACGGATATGGTGTTACAACTTTTCGTGATGGCACAATTGAAGAAGGAAAATACAAAAATAATATACTTATTACAAGCCAAAAGAAAAAACATCTATTTGTGGCAAGGTCGCGAAAGTTCCGGGAAAGAATTACGGCGGCAGTAAGTTCAGCACAAAGAGCACTGAAAATGGCTTTACAACGATCAGATATTGCTATTTCTCGTACCGCTACTGCTACAACAAAAGCCCACAATGCGGATATAGCGGCGGAACAGGCACGAATCGACTGCGAGAAAGCTGTTACTATGGCTCGCGAATTTGCACCAGATTTCAAACCATTAGTATTGGAGCGATTCGAAAAATTGCGATTTAGAGAACGATATAAAATAATTTCAAATGATTTAGAAATAAATCCATCTGGTTCTTCATCGAATCCGCAAGTAATGCATCAAACTGAACCAAATAATCGAAACAATAGCTTACATCAAGCTCCCAAGCAATCATTACCGGTTCTTCAAGAGCAATTACAAAAACCTGGTAATGCGAGGCGACAATCTCAATTAGCAAATCAACAATCCCTTGATTGCCCTGTTCCAAGCTCAATATATTCTCAACAAATGGTCGTTTCTCCACAGACAGATTTATCGGCCCTAGTTAGTACGCAACAAAATCGCGGAATGGGAGTTTTACCTAATAATCAAATTTATGCAACTGGTACATCTGCTCAACCTCATTCGAGCACACAAACAAATTTAGGATATCAGTTTCAACAACAGCAACCGACTGGAGCTCAACCTAAATCGAATGATAATCTAGTTAAAAATGCAACCCAGTATAGCAACATTAGTCCCACGCACAACATAGGCCACCAACAGGACTCAACGAATAGTGGCTATTTTCCAGAAAATCAGCAAAAACATAACATGCAATCACAGTACCTAATGACATCAGCACAGCAGCAACCACATCAGCAGCATATAGACGCAAAGGAGCAGCAATTCCAACAGCAAATTAATATTCAGCAACAGTTCATGCAAAGTCAAATGAACCAGCAAAATCAACGTATTGAGAACGTTAATGACCAAGCAGTTCAAGAAAACAGTTCTATGTTGCGACGAAATGGTAGCAATAGACCACCAATGCTAGGTCAAACCAATCAGCAATCGTCTATAGACCATTTTGATCATTACAAACGTCCGCCTAGTCGTGATTCATCCGTTGATAGATATGCGCGAGCCGCTAGTCGCTTAAGCGGTGGCTATGGGTCTCGCCAAACCTCCGTAGATCGCGCACCGGGAACAACAAATGGAAACACAGCACCTAATGAGACTACATCCACCAATGAAACTACGAGGCCGAGAACGGGATCAATTTTTCGCGGTGGCACACCTGGTCCCCGGTCGTCCACTCCATCTCAAAATACTGGGAATGGTACGGTACCAACAGGATCAGGCCGATTATCTCGATCGGGTACACCCAATATGCAAAAGCGTTCAACTCCTGTTGCAGAATCACTCTTTTCTTCACCGAATCAACCATTCGAAGACGTCCTCCTACGCCAGCGTACATTAGGACAAGATATCATTCCCTCACCCTCGCAACCAAAACGAACTGAAAGTTTGTACGTACAGCCAAAACTACCACTTGGCGGCAATGTGTCTTCAGCTTGCACCAATGGAGGAACCAAAAAATTGAAGGTTTGTAGATACAAAAGAATCTATTTAAATTATGAATATTCATTCTTAATAGTTTTCAAATATTATGTAGCTGTCGTCTTTATTATTTAAACCAAGTAGATAACAGGAAACTTTGAGAAGATTTAGTTTAGTACATTTATGTATTAATATAATTTCAAGCAGCTTGAAAGTAGTTATGAAAACTAAACAGTTTTTAAATTCTTCAATTGTACGTTTTATGTTAGCTTTTCAATGATTTGAATAAGATATGTTTCTATATTGGAGATTTATTGACATGTTGCATATTCATACACAGGTTTTTTCCTAATATAAGTGCACACATAAGTAGCACATCTTATTCATGGAGTGCTTAGTTTGGTATCCTAAGCATTTTTGCTCATTTTTATAAAATTTGGCCAAGTTTTATTTATCGCCTCAAGGTATTGTAGACATACAAAGCTTTTTCTAAAAATAAGTTTTGAGGACTGTATAAAAATTGAGCATCGTTGAAGTGAGAGGAATATTTGTCTATTTCTTGTTAATCTAAATACAACTATAAATATACTCAATCATCGCGCTTTCTATTAAATGCCTGGGAAGGCAGTCTCTCTTTTTTCTACCAACTCACAAAAGTCACAAAACGTTTCGTGACGATTATCATTGATCACTCGATGTCTTGTGAATATATAATAAGTTTGTCCGTTGTCACAAAAAATATCCTCTCTATTTTTGTGTATATGCTCTCAAAGATGAACGATTCTCTACGAATTCAAGACGTCCACTTTTCAGTCAGTGTTTTTCATCGGTGATCGGTACATTCAAACGGAATAACGCAAACAAGCGCCTTGTGCATACATATACATAATATGTGGAGATATATATTTCGAAAAATGTATCCCATTAATTTTTTGTATATTTTCACTCAATTTAATTAATATTAAATCTAAAAACTACAACGAAAACTAATTTGAACAATTAGTGTACATAAATTATGCAATTTTTGGATACTAGAAAAATATAATTTTGATAAAACATATAGTATATGCAACTGAATTACGAAATAAATTAAATTAAAAATAAATTACTTATTTCGGCAGTATTTTGAATATATCTGTATGTGTCAACTGAAATTCAAAATACGCTTGTGATTCCCGTGTGCGTTTTATTGACATAAAAATCTGTTGATAAAACAAAAACAAAATGGAATGGTATCCAGAAGAAGATGAAGAAGATTTAATGTTTTCACCAGCTCTTTTAGCCAGAAGGGCTTCAGAAAGTTGGATAATAGACCCTCCCGTAGAGGTTAATATGTCATCCAAATTTGGAATTCTATCCTAAAGCATGTTGATAAATTTCCCTTTAAAATTATTAATGCCAATTTTTTTTTATATTTATAGAGTGTCCCAATAAATGTAACTTTGCAAAGAAAAAAATCATTACCCGATTTTCAAGAGCTGCCAAGAGCCACGGAAGCCATGAGCCGTGAAGAAGTATCCGCATTAGGTTCAGCCAGACGAGAGGCTGTACGAAGGCAAATGGAACTGAATGAAAGGCTCAGAGCAAATCCTTTATTATACTTAGTCAGTCCACAAGTTAAGGTAAGTTTTTACTTTATACGACCAAAACTTTTCACAATTAAACTAATTTAAATGGGATAATAAGTAAGTATTATTATATTATTAGTACATGCATTTGTATTA
The DNA here is from genome assembly GCA_964034865.1 of Eristalis intricaria. Lineage (NCBI taxonomy): Eukaryota > Metazoa > Arthropoda > Insecta > Diptera > Syrphidae > Eristalis > Eristalis intricaria. The sequence continues at coordinate 148,018 of OZ035877.1, read as the reverse complement.
TTTTTATTCTTTAAAAAATAGTTTTGTTTTTTAGCTATATAAATTACTTTTTGAATACTTTTAGGATTGGTTCTCTCGTCAGCAATTAGTAATTCTGGTTCTTTTTGCGAATATAGCATTGGCGATAATGTTTTTCAAAATGCTGACATAGCACCAAAGCAGCACTACAAAACTTGCTAGGTATAGATTATACATAGAAAATAATCTTCCGAATAGATTTGTTTTTCACGACAAATAATGAGAAATACTATTCAATTCAACGGAAAGAAGTAAACGTTAAGAATAATTTTTAGCTTTAGTATAGTTTTAATGAATCTGAGAATATATTATGTATGTAATACACGAAGAAAATACGAATCTATATATATATATATATATATATATATATATATATATATATATATATATGAAAATATATGTATATATATGGACTTAAAATTTCGAATTATTTTTTTTATAATTTTGTTTAATCTATTCATCTGATTTGATGTAATGTTGTTAAATTAATTTTTACTAGATCATATAGATAGTATGAAGCAAAAAGGGAAATAACAATATTTAAAGAGACTGCAGTCAATGTGCTTATGAGAGCTGCATTTTTCTTTCTCACCATGGCTTACAGTAACATTAAAGAGATAATGTAAAAATAAAAACATTGAAGAATGCTCAAACACCCAATAGCATGGGATGCATTTTTATTTTAAATGTTGCTAATAATATATGCATAACCTGAAGTCTCCATTTAAAAAAAATTTGTGTAATATGAATTCACTTTATATATTGCAACAAAAATTAACAGCAGCAATCATATAATTTCGTGTTAGGAAATAATTAATACGTCACATAAAGTCGGAACACTTGATGCGTGATAAATATTTTCGTTTTTTTGTTATTTAGAAAAAATTAAGCATTTAAAAGTGCAAATACTATATTTCATACCTTCATTGCTGAGCATTCAATTAATTTAAGCACAAAAAGTAAATATTTGGTTCCTCATTATTTTAACAAAAAAAAAGGTTATTTAAACAAAAAACGATAAAATGTAAAACAATACTCTATTTTGTCTAAAATGTAGTTTTAAGTTATAATAGATAGATAGGTACTTGGTATACACACTTTGAAACAAATTAAAAGGATATCAGTGCTATTTTAGTCCAGTACGTAGCTACAAAGTATAAACCTTTTATTGTTAAAACTATAATTAAATTAAAACAATATTGTTCTTCATTTTGTGAAAATTGTACTTGTAATTTTAAAGAAATATTTAACTTGAGATTTGATAGTTTCACATAAGCCATTTCAAAATACTGATCACATCTTTTTTGGGGAAAACCTATATTGCTATAGATTTGAAAAAAAAATCTTGAAATTGCTTTTTGGCCAGATAATTTAATTTGAAATTTATGTTTAATAACATAGAAATTTTGAAATTTCTCATAGGGGTTAACTTTACACAAAATGACCATATTCAGTTGGTCGTATTGATCCGGCATTCCGTTCTTTTCATTTTGGTTTGCCAGGGTAATATTTATAACATATAATTTCGTTCGTTTTTTATTCCTTAAAGAATCGAACTTCAAAATATGCTATTTAATCGAAAGAATATATTAAAAGAGAATATAATAAATACATTTTGAATATAAACAATTCAGAGATTCCACAATTAAAATTTGTATACAACAGAGGAGTAAAACAATAATAATATACAACACAACACCTTAATTTGTAGCTCTTAAAATGGAAATTGGAAAAAAATTAATTTGCTATTTTCAAATACTGCTACCAATACTATGAAAACAATAAATAAATTGAAATAAAATCAATCAACATTGAGAACCTTGCGTTTTAATTTTTAAAAGTTTATTAACTATAATAAAATAAAACTATAATATATATAAATATCATAATAACAGATTCCAGGGTAAATTTATTTTTTAATTTAAAACATAGATAAAAATATTGAACATAACATTTACTCGAAAGACTTCAGTCTGTGAGCACTAAAATGAGTTCAACAATCACCAATATTGGATGAACGAATTAATGAATTTCACTCATGTTCGAAACTGCTCCGAATGAATGAAATTATTCCATTTCATTCCGCGTTAAGAGCCGTCATCGTGAGGTTTGGATTTTGTTTTCGTCGTAAATACGGCTATGCCAGTCAAATAAAATTATAAGTAGACAGTTCGTTGCATGGTAATATAATATTGTTTATTCCGCATAGTAGTAGTATGCATACGTTCTGCAATCATCGTGAGTTACAAGTGAAATGAAAGAAATATTTTCAATATTTGGACAAGATTTTGCCTGCGTGGTAATTACTTGGACATAAACGTATTTTTAGTTTTTAAAGAAAATATCGGTGAATAAGGTGAGAAACAATTTATACTACCGTATGTTATTTGTATGCCAAATATTTTTAACATATGTAGATAATCTTAGTTTCTATTTGGAAAACTTATAATCATTGTTCCATACGTTCTATATATACTTTCATCTCTTTCATTTATATACATATGTAGTAGGGAATCTAATGCAAAAGAGAGATAAGCGCTTTGTTTTAGGTAACAATTCTATTGTTTGATATGTATACGTATGTGTATATATACATAATATGTATATGCATAAATGCATATTAGTATTTCAATTTCATCAAAAACATTTTTGTAGCAGATGTTTGTTTTACATGTACATATATGTATGTATTTGGAAAAATGTTGTCTTGTTCCTTTTGGTAAATTAGTTATTGAAAAAAGCTAGACGACATTTGTGCTATTATGTTATATTGAAGAACCTTAATCAGCTGAGCTTTTGACGAGTTCATTTAGTAATTATTTACCAAACCAGAGAATCATTGTTTTGTCCCTCTTTAAATACACATAAACGAAAGAGATAACTGATAAAAATACCAATTTATTTCTGCTGTTTGACGTTTCTCTTTCTGTTCGTTCCATAGAAAAAAAAACACTTACAAAAGCGAAAACACATTTCAACGATTGTTTCTTTTTTTCCAAATTAAGTTTATGTTATAAAAAAGTGAGTAATATAATTTATAAGAATATCATATTTGAACTAACATTATATCTCCACATGTACATTTGAATTGTAAAAATGTTAACATTTTCAATTCATCTATGTAAATGTGTAAGTACAGGAAATTGATAAAATTGATAATTTTCTTTTTTATTATTTTTTAAGTTCTGCATTTTTGATTTGCTTTAGAAGTGCTATTATCAAAAAATCAAGCAAAATCACTAGATTTATAACAATAAATAAATAAATATGTGAACAAAATACGAACTATAATATTTATGTAAATATGTACATATGTTCATTATACACAGACTCTGTGTCTTTAGAAATGCAGGTAATTCTATTGAATTATCTTGTCATTACTTAACAGCTGAGTAAATCACACACATGTCCATAAGAAACAAAGATATATACACTGAACAAAGCTGATACAAGAATATCAGCAGGTATATAGCTAATAACCCTATAGAAATGCACATTTCTTAAACATGCATTTTTAATAGTACAAACGAATAACGTGTCAATGTTTTCAATATAATTAATAATATTTTAACAACAAAGTTGGAATGCTTAAGGGGAAAAACATGATCCATATTTATTGAAGCAAACATTTTTCCAAATATACATAATTATAAAGTATTAATTTATTTTGAACTAAAAAATGATGTTATTATCTAATGAACTAGTTATTTTATTTGTCATTATTAATTATTAATTATATTTATATTTCAGATGCAGTAAGACGAACTGTATTGAAGCAGTTCACTAAAACTTTGAGTAATAGTAGTACCAAAAATATTTCGTGCAAATGATATATTATATTTTGTATACAATTTTGGGATAGTATATAGGTTGTGTCTGTAATTGCGTATCGAGAAGTTATAAACAAGTGCAAATATGTTGTACGTATTTCACGTAGATATGGGAAGGATGCTGAAGTTCGATATGAACGTCGCATTGTCAAGGTAAGAGGAAAACACAAATCCCTAAACTTTCTCCGAGATATTGAACTCAAACTGTTCTTTTGAGTGTATTAATTTTTTAAATTTTTAGTGTATCGAATTTGAAAGATACAATTGAAAGACTTCATGGAATACCAGCACAAAATATCGTCTTGTTGGTGAGTGGTGGAGAAATGCTTACAAAATCAACACAAGTGTCGTTTTATTCAGCTGGAACGGACACAAATCCCATATATATGTTTCTTATGGGAGACGTAAAATTAACGACTATAATGCCAGTTCTTGAAAGTGGTAAGGCGTGAATAATATCTTTTTCATATATATTAATTAATAAGGTAAATTTATGTTTTTTTTATTTATATATTTTGTTTACTATTAGAAATTGATCTTAAAGAACAAGTAGATCATTCTCTTACATTACCTGCTGTTTATGATACAGTCGTTACACGAGCTCAATTAGCGCAACAAATGTATGATTTAGCACGTGAAGAAGAAACACTTTGTGAAAGACTTGTACATGAACAACATCTTCAACAACAAGGCTGGTCAGCTGTTGTGGCTAATATGGAAGATCTAACGGAAGAATTTCGCCAGCGTTTTAGAAATTTCTGTCTCTCATTTGACCATCACTTAGAAAAACGTGATGAATACATCGAATTATTAAATTCCTTTGCTGACGATTTGTCGAAACTTTCACGAATACCCATTTTACCGGGTTTAATGCAAATGGCTCAAGAGGACTTTCATGGTTTCGATGCCTTTCTAGACAACGATGATGTTTTTTCCCGTTCTCAACAAACAGTGTCTGTTGTATTAGCTGGTGGATCGCAGCAGATACTCGATCAACCAACAAACACTAGTAATTTAATTGGATCACAAGACGATGATAAACGCGAGAGCACATCACCCAATAAAAAACTGAAAATGGGTTGCGAAGATGAAAAATCTGGTAATAACCAAATTCTTACAAGTATAGGGAATGGAACCAGAGATTCAAGAACGAGGACACTTACGCTTTTACAATGGATATCCGCAAAGGAAAACCATAATAAATTAAAAGAAATGTCTGAAGAGTGCATACAAAGCTTAAATGCATTTGATGACATTGTTTATACTAAACTTAAGGAAGAAGTTAATAATGTAATCAAAAGTGCAGATCAGGTATAATGCATTAAATAAACATAATAAGGTTTTTCTACTATTGTCCCGTTATAGAGTGATATGAAAGAAGTTAAAGGTTTAAGTGATCGGCTTTGCAAATTGGAAGAAATCAAGTACAAAATTAAAAACATGGTTCAAGATCAAAAAGAATTGTCCACAGCATTTCAACAGGTGTGTATTTTTTTTAGCATAATAAAACATAATTTATATATTTTTCTTTAGAACCAAAATCGTGCAATTAATCTAAGGGACCCATCGATTCTTCCTGACCTCTGTGCTTCGCACAAGGGTCAGCTTTCGGTCATGTTACAGAATCATCAGAAAATTCATGACTTGCGTCGGTGTATAGCGAAAGCCAAAGATGAATTAGGTGCAAACTTGCATACAAGATTAAAGTAAATTTGATATACCTTTATAATGTGACCTTATTAAGGAATGTTTTTTGTTAGACGTATTGTGTTATTGGAAAACAAGATGAGTGAATTTGATAATAGACAACTTTTCTATCATCGATGTTTAAAACGGGCAGAACGGCATATAAATATTATCGAACAAATTCATCAAGCACCATGTATATATGTAGCAGCTGTTACTGAAGTAGTTCGACGAAAAATATTTTCGGGAGAGTTTCGTCAGTGGGCCTCAAAACTAGCTGAGGATTTCGATTCAATTCACAGCGAAGAAATTAATCGAAGAAGAAAGTTCAACGCAAGCTTTGAAGGTCATTTTCTCAACATTCTTTTTCCTGGAATGAATGATATGCCTCCAGCTTTTGCGAATGAAAATCCACTTGTTTTTGACACACGTCTCCCAAATATTACAGAAAGGGGTAACAAAACAAAATTGCAACTATTCAATTAAAATACTAACTATCTTCTTACACAGATATTGATGTTTTGACTACCTATCTTCCGGATCTCACCCATCACATTCAACTGCCAGATATGGGCCCAGTAATAAACTTTTTTATTTCTAGGTAACTATTTTGCATTTCCATAAAATTACGTATATTATATTATGTACATTTAATATATAACATATGTATATGCTATTTAGATCTGGTAATCAAAATACAAATGAAAAAAATTCACCATCGAATAAGACGATCCTGAATTCTACGGTATGCCCAATTAATATTCATCATCAGCGAGTTTTAGACCTACAATCCCAATTCAAGGAGTAAGTACGAATGTACAGATGCTTGAAATTTTAAAATAAATTGATCGCATTCTAGTGGTTGCGATGAATCAGAAACCGATACAGAAGAGTTTGAAAAAGTTGTACAGCCTGAAATGAGTCCAACAGTTAATACTTCAGGTTCCACTAGTGAAAACGTCTATCAAGTAGCTCATATGGGAACATCAACAGAACAACCTCAAACAAATACAGTGGAGACATTAACCGAGGTGAATATATCACTGTCTCAATGAAATATCACATTCTTTACAAAATTGTGTATATACCTGTAAGAGTAATGATCTCACTTACTGAATACGTCATATAAAGACGCTTCTTTATACCCTTATCATCATTATCCTCTCCTTTTTCACTATTATCAATCTTTTAATATCGTGAGAACCTTTCACATTCTACTTTCCAACACGGAATTTCCAATTCTTGGCGTAATTTTTGATTTGGGTCACCAACTGCTGATCATCGAAATATCGATATTTTATTTAATATCTTAAAGGAATGTAGCCACAACGATGAAAGAAACGAATTTGTAAACTCGGAATTTTACCTAGATGAGTCCATAGCTTCGATTTATGGAGGTGATGATAAATACCATGATAGTCGGAATTTAGAATTGTGTGATAGCCTACAAGGAGAGCTTAAAACAGTTTTGGAAGTACGATCGATAAATGTTATGTCATCAACATATCCCAGCCAAACCATACGTTCAAAGAATAATATGATCATAAACTTCGACACTAAGGAATCTATGGAGACTATGTTCACTTTACTTCAGGTATTGGAATAAGATATGGCAAAAATATATTAAAATGTATATGCATGATTTCAATCATATCGTCATATGTATACACATGCGCTAATATAAAAAATAGTATATTTCTTGCATCAGTTAAAGATACCTATATAGCACACATTTCTAGCATTGGTGACCAACTACTTAGATCCTTAAAAAAATAAAAGGCATTTCATCCTTAATCATTACTGTTGCAAGTGTATATAAAAAATTACTACTTTTTATTGCTTTGTAACATTCTTTTATTTATTAGGAAAATCTCGGCACTACTCGACTTGAAGTTGAAAGATTACGATCGGTTTTAAAAGCAATGTCTCAGGTCTCAACAGAATGTATAAACTTAGCACGAGCAAATTTTCAAAAAATAACATGTGAACATAAAAACTTTCAACTGGATTTTCGTTCGGAATTTCAAAACATATCAGAAAAATGGCAATTGGTTCAAATGCAGTATGAATCCAGGGAACGGGATATACAGGAAATTACATCGAAATATACACAAGATACACTTTGTCTAAAAGCTGATATAAAGCTAAAAGATGAAAAAATTCGTAATCTAGAAAATGATCTACAACAAAAAGAGATTCATTGGAATACTCAAGCGTCTCAACTAGAGGCAAACTATGCTGACTTAAAACAACGGTACCAACAACTTGAGAAGCAATTTGATATAATAAATCATAGTTTAAAGGAAGCAAATTTAGAAAAAATGCGTGCCTTAGAAGTATTGCGGGATAATCTCACTCATAAACATAAAACTGAAATAGAATCACTTCGTTGCCGTTATAAACTGATGACCAGTATGGAACGTTCACCGTCTGATACTAGTTTGGAAAGAATAGAAAAGCCTGTTGATATGGCTGAGTTGAGTTTTCACGAATCGAATATAATTCAAATGCGTAAAGCTTTAATCGCAGAAAAAGAGGAAGCTATTAAAGAAGCTGTAAATTATGAGCGATCCTTCTGGGAAGCGAAAATGAGATGTAAATGCTTAACTGAGTGTGGTGAAAATAATGGAACTTTTGATAGCCATGATGAAACTCAAAACTCTCTTAAACAAGAGATACAGAATCTGAATCGTGAAAAATATCGCATCGAAGAACAATTAAATGTAGAGAAATCAAAGCGTGCAGAAATGGAGCAATCATTTGCAGATCTTAAAGGGTAAATAATGAAATTATTTCTAACATAATTTACATCTTAATATATGCTTAAAGATCTATTATGGAAGCGAGCACTCTCCGACGTTCTAAATCAAGTGGATCCAATCACCGATATATAGTTTTGGAAACTTGCTCTAAAGGAGACATTGTTTTTGTGGTATGGAACGCCCGACACTGCCAATTTATGGTAGTTCAAGACTCACTATGCTTGTACTTTGTGCACTGTGATAGTTTAAGTGCATTAAATCTAAAAATACCTGGTCCTGGTGAACCAGACGTTCCATCTCCGTTTTTCGCGTTAGGACGAGTTATTCACAAAGAATATTGTCAAGCAAGAAAAGTATTGTTTTCGAGAACCAATTATATACTAAAACTATTAATGCTTTTTTTTCAAATAGCATGAAAACCGTTATAGAGTTAGCAGGGGAACAAGATTCTATCGCATTAAATTGGAGCCGTTATCTCGTGCTGAGCCTAAGTGGGCTAGTAGACGTGAGCGTGTTGAATGTAATTATTTTATTTATATATCTGATAAAACATTATAGTTCATTATTTTATAGCAACATCGTCCAGCGCTTCAATAAATCGTTCCCCTTCTCAAAATGAACCATGTGAGCAATCGTTATCTAATATTAACGTTTCCCGGCAGTTGCAACGTGATGTTGATATAGGGTGTATTAACTCTGGACTTAAGGAACGAACCACGAGTGTTACTAGCGTCACTGAAGAGGATGATGAATCTGTATCCCTGGGTGACCGTGACCGTTGTCGCTATATTAGCGTCAGCGAAGAAGAAGAAACTAACCGATCTGTGATAACAGAGCAGCCAACCTCGTCATACTTCGTATCGATGGTAAGCGACAAATTGACAACAAGATCTTCATAATTATCACCTAATTATATAGCTATAGAATAAAAATATACTAATTGTATAGTTCAAGTTTAAATAATTTTAAACAGTACTTCATATGTACATAGCATTACATTTAATACATTATCGACAAGATTTGTTGTCACATTTGTCATTTTTATTTTTTGGTATACCTATATAGGATAATGCATCTGCTTCTTCTTCAATGACTTCTACGACGCCTGTCAACGTTGCCACATCGACCGTGATAACTGTCAGTCGCAGTCCGAAGCCCATACAAATTCTAGCAAACATAGGCAATTGTTCGTTGGAAAAAGATACCGATGATTCAGATGAATATAGATCTCTTGAGGCTAAAGACGAAAATGAGTTTCCGATTGCTCAAGAATAAATTTGATTGGATTGACACCATAAATTTAGTTTAATGTAGTTACTTTTCTAGATTTTAAAGAACTATTTTGGTTTATTTTTGTAACGTTTTAACATCAATCATTTTCCTGTTCTTTTATAATAAGTTGAAAACACAGTTTAGAAAAACTCCCTGAAACTGAACTTAATACAGGTCAGAAAGATGCGCATCACATATTTTGTAGCTATTATATTGTTACTAACATATACTTCATAATACACTGCCCAGACATTTATATTTCCATTTTGTTCAAAATTGAAATTTCAAATTCTTTTCAGAGTAACGCTGATCGTCGAATCGGATTATTTACTCTTATTGAACCACTCTTTACTCCTATTGAAATGTCTATGGACGCCGGTATTGAATAAATACTTTTTAAAATTTATGTTTCTGAAATAGATCAAAGGGAAATATAGTTGTCTTATCACACATCTTCTCTTTTCGAACAGCAGTTTTGGAGCAAATAAAGAAATATCTTTAAAATTCAAGCTGTTGTATTTTTTTGTGAATGTTACATTGAAAAGCATACATTTTAACTTCCAGGTGAATATACATATACACCATAAAAAAACAATAACAGTAAAAACAACCATTTTGAGAAATAACTTAAAAAAGGTATACATTTTCTAAAACAAACCACATTAATATTTGTATAGACAGCCTTATATGTCTGGTACATAATAACTTGTGATACTCATATTACCGTAGAATGAATGAGACCAAATCGTAGCGATGCATATTGAGTATAAATTAAAACATGCAAAGGACGAACAGCTTCCAGCATGATTTTGTTTCAACTATAGAAGTATACATGCAGGTGCAATAGGTATAAGTAAAATATAATTATTTTAAATACACATCAATGTAAAATTTTCAATATTTAAATAAATTGCATGGATAAGTGAAATAAAATTGTTTAATAAAAACGTCAATATTTATTTTTGCTATTTACAAATCAGTGTTTAAAATGTAGGAGGTGTAACAAAGAAAAAGAAAAATATTATATCTAATCTACACATTGTTTAAGGATCCTGTTCTTCCGTCAGCTGTATCAAGTTTCTGTTTGCTGTACAATGCATACGTATCTACATAAATGTACTTATCACACGAAAATACCAACCCCATTATACGTAATTTTGGGGTTGCAATTTCCACCCCTATACCACTCAGTGCATCTACAACTAATAAAAAAAGCTACTCTCTTACATTAAAGAGTGGAAGCATAAGGAACATAGTTCATTTTATTTTGTGGTGTAACAAGGACATTGGAATTTGGAAAGCATTGCGCATATAAAGCTTGCTCTCAAAGCGAAAGCGCGATTCCCATTCAGTTATGAAATGAGAACTAGAGTAAAGAAATCTCCAAATGCTGCTTCCTCATTTTTCTGTGAACTTCATTGTATTCAATATCCGCATAGTGGAAGGACTACAGTATTAGAAGCTAGCGCCACGCATAATACATATTGCCACCGTCATAGTATTTTTTTATTTGGTGAAAAGTGAGTGATACTTCAATAAAACAGAAGGCATCAATACGGGTGGATTCTAAAAATAGTCCAAGAAAAGTTTCTGTCCGAAAGAATAAGCAGAAGTGCAGTAATTTATCAGTGTTTACTTTATAAGATAATTTTCAATATTATTGAATAAAACATATTTTAAAAATAAATAAAAAATCCAACACTGATTACTTATCGACCCTTAATGATCGGTCGACCACTAAGAAAATTACTTTCACTCAATTATTATTGTTATATCTTGTTTTCTTTCATCTACATTATTAGTATTATTAAAGTGTTTACTTAGTTATTTTCATCGAAACAAAGTTATTTCTATGGGTCCCGATAAAAAATTTTGATTCAATGAAACGGGTTATTTTGGTTTAAAATATGTATGTCGTATGTGTACACATCAAAATGTGAAAAGTGATAAACAGATAGTCATCATGTGCGCCACAATTTACCTTGAAAGTATTCACTTGAAATTAATTACATTTCACAATCTTAAACTATCCAAATAGTAAGGAATAATGTGTATAGTATTGCGCAGAATATAATAATGGAATAAATATAACAACTGAAACGAAGCAACAATTTCACCATGAGAGTTGATACTATCATTTCTCGAATCATAAATTTCGGGATTTTCTTTTGCAGTGTTGAAGGCTTACAAGTCGGATTGTTAAGCCCAATTGGTAAGTTCAGAAACGTATGACTTTAATATTATCATTATTGCTCTATTACGTAATTGAGTTCTATATATGTACCAACAGCGTTTTGGTACAGAATTTATCGTTTCTATAAGTTTATAATATGTCTGCTAAGTATGATTGATTGATCTTATATACAAATTTTCGTTTACTATTGCTATACTTCTTTCTTTAGAATTGGTAGAGGAATATGGATGTCATGATACTGAAATCCGCCTGACATGCGGCAATTTTGACTCAAAGCTAGCAATACTTGAAGCTACTTTCGCTCCGAATTGCACACATCACGAGTGTCTGCAATTTGATGTTAGGAGGTAATGCAAACAAAATTTAAAAATCATAAACAACTAAAGACTACTTAAAACTAGGTTAGTTCAATCTGTTTCAATAAAAGAAACCGAAGAGTCAAAAAAGGCGGAAAGAAAAGCTGGCCAAAAATTTCTTGAAACATTACAGCAAGCTCATTCAAGTGACGAAGAAATTGACGCAGAGGTAGTTGAAGATGCATTTACTGGAGATGAAAACAATAATGGTATCCTCTTTATTATATACTTGCATATGTATGCAAAAGTATCTTGATCGTGTTTAAAAAATGCATTCTGAACTATCAAACAGTCCTTTATTCAGATTTATTTCTATTTCAGCAGAAAGGAATGACACCATATCTCTTCGTATGGTACTTGAAAAGCTGATAATTCGTTATTTACGTCAACTATCCCCAGAAGATGAGCTAGATGAAAACCTTTCGCGTCACCGACGGAATATCTTAAGCGAAATCCATACAGATTCGGGTACTCTATAAGCGAGCAAGTTATAACAATTATGAATAATTTTATTAAAAAACGTATTTTAATTGTAATAGCCGAAAATGGTTCTAATAATGCTGAATCAACTGAAGATAATACGCGCTTAAACTCAACTAGAATTAATTGTGAAGAGCAAAAGAGACAAGTTTCGTCTCTAAACATATTGGATCTACTGCGGTCATACAGTAATCAGTCTGATGTTGAATATAATATTCGCAATGTCCTTAACAAAAGGTAAGATATGAATCTTTTCTTTTCAAAAACACAACCGCATCAGCAAAACCATTTTCTACTTGCATTCATTCATTTCCATACAAAATTCGTTTAGGTAAAATTCCATTACATACGTTTATCATATTTCATCCCTAACGCTTTGTTTCAGAAAATGTATCTATGTGCACACGTGTGCACCGAGGCACTTGTAATATATTTAATATAAATATTTTAAAATGGGGGAATACATTTTTTTGCGTATTATGTACATTTACATTTTATGTATTTTACATTTTATTAGTTGTTCTAATATATATACTTGTTTCCAATTTTAATTAAAACCTTACTTTTAGGTGCTCTGGAAAAAATCACTGTAGTTTCATTTTTGCTATTGACCACCCTTTTGCAAGAATATGGAAGGGTGGTGTTGTTCGCATTAAATACATATGCATGGAAGGTAAGCAATATATAAGAAATAAGTCGAACTAAATATCTATATGTAAATGCGGACATCCCTTACAATATGTTTGATTGATTTATGAAGTATAATTACAAATCTGTTTATGAACAAAAGATAATTGTAAATATATATTATTTTTATTATTCAAGATTTTCGAATAAATCGTTATTGCGGTGAACATTTAGCTATTAACCTTGAAATAGACCCCAATAAACAATTTGATGGTACGGGTGGAAGTGGGCCTATAGCACAGCATAGAATTCAACCCCGTGAAACCTTCTTACATTCATTAAAAATAATAAAAGCTGATGAAAGAATTGCAAGCAATACTATGAACATTAGCAAGATGCCAGAACCTCGAAAAGTTATAAAAACTGCTGTGCCTATAAAACAACTTGGTAATGAATCAGGAGAACAAAAGCGAGTTTACTCGCAGGTAAAACAGAATATAATATCTATTTTTTCAGTATTTTCATTTTTATTCGTCTAAAGGATTTTAGGGTATTGAAAATTCTTCCAAGCAATATTGATAATTTCAACGACCTTGAAACAGTAGGAAATGAAATTTATTTTCGAAAGGAGGAAAAAGCATTAGATATTGAAAATAATTCAACTGAGGCTACCATATTAGCGAATTATACCTTAAATAATATATCAAATGATTTGAATAGAAATGCAAATGCGAAGAAATCTAAATCAGAAAAAAATTCAGACATCCGAGACTCATTGGACAATGTAACAATAACAATTCGCGAGGGTGGTCATTACTTTACAGTTTACCAAAATGTAAGCAAGCTTAAAAGTACACCTAACAGTGTTGCAGTTGATAGAGGAAAATATGCATTTGAAGAAAACGTCTTACAACATTCAACACCTTCCACGAGCATTGGTAAGAATAACATTATTTACATTACAATTATCTTTAACCATATTCCTAATATAGCACTCAATACAGGCGATGAAGGAATTAGTATCACGGGCATATCTTCAACAACTGTTAATAATTTTAGACCAACAGACGATGATAATTTAGAAACGATAAAAACGCATGATTTGCATACATTCCATGATAACGATCTATATAAATTAAACAAATCGGGGGAAATAGGACAAATAGTGTCTTCATACCGACAACCCCTACTTCATGGCTTTGCAATGACACCGGGATACCCAAAATTTTATATAGGTGAATTTGAGTGCTATTGGAACATTATTGCACCCGAGAATGTAAGAGTAAGAATATCAATTTTAGATATTTCCTTAAGATGTAAGTTTTCATATATAATTTTGTTTCATCACACATATTTAAAAAATTCAATATATTTTTAAGACGACGATATTTGCAAGGATTATCTACAAATTGAGGACGTTGGTAGCAGAAAAATATTATTTAATAGCTGTGCAGATGCTATTTATCCCATTGGAGTTGTTAGCTCCTCGAATTGGATAAAAATTACTATTAAAACAACTTCTAAATTTGCATACCCTAAGCGAGGAATACTGTTGCATTATACTGGTTAGTAAAAAATGCATTGAATTTCTTAAATACTTTTTATGCCGACCCTGCAATTATTTTCATAGCTGATGGCTGTGTTGATTTACCAACACCACCAAATGTCAAATTAGTTGACAGAACAACTACAACCGCGTTTTATGAATGCCTTCCGTCATTCTTATTTCCTGATTCTAGGCATAGCACGCGTAAATTAACCTGCAACAACATTCACCTTTGGGATAAGCTGTTGCCCAATTGTATTGGTAAGATTAAAGGATCTAGAAAACAATTTATTTAGAAAATATTAACGCATTTATCCATAATCATCGCTGACGAAATACTAGAAAAATATATTTATATAACATATAACATAGATATAAAAATGTTATAATCAATCGAATCAATTGATTGTTATCAATAAATGTAATGTAATTAATATGAGTGTGGAATACCAAATATGTATACGTATCAGCTGGTTAGTCTTGTTTAATCGTTCTATTTTTATATATGTATGTATTTATACTATCTATGCCTATACACAAGTATTTCAACTTTGCAGAGCAAGAAAAATTTTTCAGACGAGCTGTCCTCTCAGAAGATAAATTGACATTGATACACAAGAAACCAGACTTATCCCAAGCTAAAAACAAAATGCCATCCCAAAAAGATGCCGATATGATATTTGGTACGAATATTATTGAATTAATTTGTTTAAATACTTCTACTAAACATTTGACTTGAGAGTTGAATTCTTGAGAATTGTCTTTTATCATTTATTAAACATTATTTTTGTTGTATTTATTCCTATAAAGATATAATCATTCCATCCATTTTAATCGCCGGTCTGTTTATAATAAATGGAGTCATTTTCGCTATAATCATGAAATATCGCCAAAGGTTTGTTGAAAAGAACCGAAATAATTTATTAAAGATTGTGTGTACTAATGGAAGATAAAGATGCACGAAAATATTGGGTTGGGACAAACATAATTACATACATATGTAGTTATGTTGACATTATCTGTAACCCTAGTGCATTTTAAGCTTCAAGAAGTACGCAATTGCTAGAGCTAAAATTTATTGTTGTATAATCTTGTATCAAGAGTAACTGATCAAATATTTTCGCTGCAATGATTGCTTTCCTAGATACAAGATTAATCACTCGTTAATAGGTTGACAATTTATGATTTTTTTTTAAGCAGAAGTAAATCATTGGGGAACAGGGAAATGGAATTGGCCGAACTATGAAAAAATGTACGAACTTTGCCATAATTGGGAGAAAGAGGATGGAAGCATTTATGTCCAAACACAATCCGGCTGTATAAATATGTGAAACATACAACTTTATAAAAAGACAGATAAAAACTTTAGAAGTAGAAAAAATCCGCAACCAATTGAATTTGTATTTTCGTAGCTATTTCAACGAATAATTTCATAACATTCTATTAGTACACAAATAACACGTTTTGCGAAATACAAAACAAAATGCATACCTGGTTTCACATATTTGTCGCAATCAATGTACAGCGATTTTTAATAAAGAATAAACAGTATATTTTATTTTATATGCATTACATCTTAATTTTCTTGGGTTCTTATTCTTTTTGATTTTATTAATATATGTACATTCTATATATTATTTTATATAAATACTGTATACATAAAGGTGTTATTTTTTAAGGTAAAGATAGAACATAGAATAATATTGTGTATGATTAGTCCTCATTCTGCAACATCACTATCAGTATGATTTCAAAACAAATGACATCTTGTGCCTTACTTATGTAGTATAAATAAAATATTATTTTGCTTTTCAGCTCCATAGGCTTTTAGTTTACATAATTGTAAACGTTCAATGATTGGGACATGTATCGGCCCAACTCCTTCAAATAAATAAATTACATATTCAACAACTAATCAATCAACAAACTTGTTTTTATTTTCGAAAAATACTATTTTTCTACTAAAAAATTAAAACGATCATAACGTTGCTGGTCTTAAGAATTGGCATTACATGTACAAGCATGCAAATATGTATTTATACAGGTAAATTTATTATTTATTTTAGATAATAGATTAAATACGTGCAGATGAGGTAAAACTTCTACCTGTTTACCTAAATACCTACATTGTAATTTGTAATTAAATGTAAATTAATAATTTAATAAATACTTGTGAACATGCCCAATTTGGACGACAGCAGGCATTTATACCCCATATAAACCCATACGCGATTGTCAAACGCATGATCGAGTTAACGTTGTATCGTGGAAATTATTTATCAGTTTATTGGGAAGTTTGGAATTGATAATTTCCTAAGTACTTAGTTATTTGCTTTTCAAACAGCATTGTGAGTTAATGTATTTCACTTAATTTTGTGTGTTACGAATCCTTTTATGACAGAGGCAGTTGTCAGTTTATTTGACAGTCTTGCATCCTCTGTTTATTCTTGTTCTGGGTACGCTCATATGTCAAATAGAAAACAAAAACAGTGAACGGTGGTGGTGAAAAAATACGTGATTGAAGGAGACAAATTTACATAACTATTATAATTCAAAATAAAAAATAAATAATTTACAATATTTGTCGGGACGATTTTATTCAAATGTATGTATATTTATACATATATGTAATCTGAACAATAAAATGCCAGCTAAATTATCTATGTCAACTTGAGTGAACTATCGATTGTGATCATCTTTATTCTGATGTGATATTACTTTATTTATACATTATTTCGGTTTTTTATTGCATTGTTGAGACACAGTAATCCAAGCATTACAATTTTGGAATAAATTGATTACATATGTGAAACACATTCTAATGCAGGGATACAAATCGTTTCAATGGAATGTATATTTCTCATTCTTGCCTTGCCTGCTACTTCTTGTGTCACAGGCTTCTCATTCGGTTATTCTAACTAAAGAGCTACGTTGGCATTCTATTACCTTGTATTAATTGCACAAACTGGGCCACTTGCGTCAAAACGCGAACTAAAGTCATACTAATGTAAATTTTTTTAAAATTTAAAGACTTTGCTGCCCTATTGTAATTCGCTACCAACTAAGTGAACCTAAAATAGTTTTTTTAACTGTCATAGAACATATTTGATTTGGCAGAATAGCTCACAAACTTTTCTTAAACCGGTCTGGAAATAATGACAAGTATATACCGAAAAAGAATTAGAGATTTTATTTTGTATGAACATGCAATTTGGGCAGTATTTTTAAACATTATGAATTATTTATATACATAGTGCTATGTTTATGCGAATATATGGAAATTGTGATGTGTGTAATAACTAAATTCTCAATTGGCAGCAAAAATACATCTGAAGGATAATTTCACTTGTAAAATTTTGTCGAGGATCGGGAATAATAGAAAACTTTGGATTGAACCTGAAGCTTTCGGGGAACAAAATTCAAATCGATAAAGGATTCTAGTCGCATAAATCGCACGGTTATAAAACATGGCATGGACGGAGGTAAATATAGAACAATTATTATCAATATTTAATTTTCTTTCACTTACTTTCATTAATTACAACCAGATAAAAATTGTATGATATGAAATTTTACAAAAATATTTGCATAACTATTTACAATCTACCATTTTCAATAATTGTGCACCTAAAGAACGTTAAACCTAATTGATTAAAAATTAATTTGAAAAAATCGTATACATATATCAATAGTGTATATGTTTGTCAGGATTCATTCTGCATCTCTTTTTTCATCTTGTGCCTGGTAAGTCTGTCTAGTATCTGCAAGGTCTCACCATACCTTCACATTTGATAATAGGTTTGAGTATCTCTTTCATGTTTCTGACGCTCTTACATGAGTAGACGTTTTTTTTCCTGAAAGTACTATAACTGCAGATCAGTGATCACTCTTCTGCTCACTCTTTAA
Source organism: Eristalis intricaria (assembly GCA_964034865.1). NCBI lineage: Eukaryota > Metazoa > Arthropoda > Insecta > Diptera > Syrphidae > Eristalis > Eristalis intricaria. The sequence continues at coordinate 129,341 of OZ035877.1, read as the reverse complement.
GCCCTGCTTATTTTTCAATAGAGCTGTACTCCTTTCACATTATTGATCATATTCACCTGTGCCATGAGTCAATCAGAGATAATTATATCTACAACCGTATGTTCTGCGACAAAATAATAAATACCTAAGTCAGTGTAAAAAAAAATTGAGCTTCTTAGCTTGACTGTGGTTGTATTGGTTGTTACTCATTTTCTACTTCTATCTCTCGGTCAGCAACTTAGTTTGTGTCTACGCTTACAACGCATCGCAGAAAATTGAGTTTTTTTTCATATGAGCAATCGCATTGTTTTTAAGTACGTGTTCAAAAAATCAAATTATGATACTCACCTGAGCTATTTAGTTGTATGTATATGTAAACTGTAATTTCGTTCGGTTTGTTTGTATGTGAGTCTGTGTTTGGAATAAAAATTGATGTCTCAGTTTTCCTGCCGCACCCAAAAGAACAATTTTGTCTTAAAATTGTTGTAATTAATTTAATGTTTATATATTTTTGAAATAATTACGATTCTGTTCTAAAAAAGAAGAAAGTTTTAAGTTGATTGTGACCTTAGACTACATGACAACGAAGCAAAAGTGTCGCTGAGCAAAAGTGTATATGTATGCAAAGTACTGAATGCGACATGTTGTAATGAAAATGTGGCGTAATGAAAAAAATGTTAGCAGTATCCCTTCTGTAGGATCATCGACAGGAGGGTTCTGGAATAATAATAATAATAATAATAATAATAATAAATGGAATACCCCTGCACAAAGAAGTGCATATTCTTTACCTCATCCAAGCATTTCTGGAAGTAATGTGCGATATCGAAATGCTGAATGTCCTCCCAGAGGAGGATATATGTCATATGCGTCATCTACGTTAAGTGTTTCCGAGACTAGAGATAGCTCAATTGTTAACACAAGACCACCATCTTTTGTGAACCATGGCCCAGAAAATATTTCATCTTCCGTCATTGATAGGAAAAGACCCTTGTCAATGTATGACATTCCGCCTAGTAATGCTATAGCATATTCCAATGGTCTTACAACAGGAAAAAACAAAAATCAACATAGTTCTATAACAAAAACGTTAGCTTCTAAAAACTTACGCCAGAGCCCTAGTGAATTGGTATGTACAAACATGTGAACTCTTTCTGTTCTACAGGTGTGAAGCACTTTATTCTAATCAAAGTATATTAAACTGCAATGTACAATAACAAATTTTATTCATTTTGTTTTTTGATTTTAAGAAAGTGGATCCAGAGCTAATTTTTACAAAACAAGAAAGAATTGGCAAGGGGTCATTTGGCGAAGTCTTTAAAGGGATTGATAATAGATCGCAACAGGTTTTGAAGCACTATATATAAATAACTTGGAATACAAAGTAATATATTTATTTTAATAGGTTGTAGCTATCAAAATAATAGACTTGGAGGAGGCTGAAGACGAAATCGAAGATATTCAACAGGAAATCATGGTTTTGTCTCAATGTGATTCTCCTTACGTGACCAAATATTATGGATCATATTTGAAGGTTAAAGGATACCACATTTAATTTAATTTCTTATTTATATGAATTTGAATGTAAATAGGGAACGAAATTATGGATAATTATGGAATATTTGGGAGGAGGATCGGCGTTGGACCTTATGAAAGCTGGATCGTTTGAAGAAATGCATATCGCAATAATTTTACGAGAAGTTCTTAAAGGCTTAGACTATTTACATTCCGAAAGAAAGCTTCATCGTGACATTAAAGCTGCAAATGTTCTTCTTAGTGAAATGGGAGATGTAAAGTTGGCAGATTTTGGAGTTGCAGGACAGCTAACAAATACAACATCCAAAAGAAATACATTTGTGGGTACACCATTTTGGATGGCACCCGAAGTAATAAAACAATCAATGTATGATTCCAAAGCTGACATTTGGTCACTAGGTATAACAGCTATTGAATTAGCTAAAGGTGAACCGCCAAATTCTGAACTCCATCCTATGAGAGTCTTATTTCTTATTCCAAAAAATAATCCACCACAGCTAACCGGTAATTACACAAAATCCTTTAAAGATTTTGTTGAGGCCTGCCTCAACAAGGATCCAGAAAATGTAAGCTATGTTTTTTTCACTATCAAAATAATTTTAAATTCGTTCTTTATTAGCGACCAACGGCGAAGGAACTACTTAAATATCAGTTTATAAAAAAGGCTAAAAAAAACTCGTACCTCATTGACCTCATAGATCGATACAAGAAATGGAAAACTCAAAAAGGGGAAGAAAGTGAAACGGAGTCAGAAAATTCCGATTCGTAAATATTTCATTCAGTAACAACATATTGGCATATTATTAATTATTTTATGCTTTAAAGGGAGGATTCGAAACCCGGGAGTGATATGGATGAACCATGGATAATGACAGTAAAGGGCTTAAACTTTAATAATGCATCAAATAAAACTGCAACGCCTTCGGTGTCTGTGGAAGAAAATGAAAAGCTGTTGAGTGGTATCTCCAATAAACATCACAACGGTTCAAGCATTCAATCATCACATCATACAATAGGAGGGCAAACAGGGCAATCAAATCGAGATTCAAATTTAAATCATTATAAAGTTTTGTCGGCCATTTCATCCTCCACATCTGGTTCATTCAATCATAACCAGCAAAGTTCAGCAAATAAGCAAGTTGATACATTGCCTCTTAACCTGGGTACCGGAATTGATGGCAACAATAAAATGACTGCAGCAGATTCTATCCAGGAAAATGAGCGAATACACAGAAAGTCTGAAGAAAAAGAACAAGAAAAACGTACATCGAAGGAAGTAATTAATACTTACGAAAAAAATTGTAAACCCTTTATTAATGTTGCTTTTTTAGTGTGCGCTTTTGGAGCAACATTCCGAGGAAGTTATTGCGGCGCCTTCTAATCAGAGAAGGAACCAAAAGGATCATAATTTGACTTCAAATAATCAACCTGCTTCCAGCTCTTTACATGGGAATAACAACAGCAACTACAATACAAGTTCGAAAATAAATATCAACTCAGACAGACCTTCAGCTACTGCACCAAGTACCGCCACAAACAGCAACAGCAAAGTTGTTAATAGAGTAACTCAAACAAACAGTGCGTGCCTAAACAATTTTCTTTTCCCCCTATTGTCAGAGGTAAGTAACTTATATTGCCTACATTATTTTGTTTGTTGGTTTATTATGTATATGGATATAGATAATTTGGACGATTTAAATATTTTAGTTGCAACGTAAACATTCGCATTCAAGTAGAAATTCAAATGTACCAGATATTGTGGAACTAAAATCAGCATTTGAGACAGCGGAACGGACAAGCCCAGGTATCAGCGATCTGTTTCTGAAGGAAGTAATACATAAATTAGTTCCTGGCTATTCTGAAACCCGAATAAACAGTTTGATGGAAAAGGTAGTCCGGTAAGACTAAACATTATACATTATGTATGCTTTAAAGGTGTGTACCACATACTGTCTTATTTTTATTTTTTTAGAAACAAAAAGTGAGTGTGGATTTATTTTAGTGTTAAGTTAACAAATTTGTGCAGCGCCTAAGTAAAAATTAATAATACACTGGTTAGATTTATTTTTATTATAATTATATTGTTTGTTTTGTTTAACCCTATTGTTGTGTTCGGTAAATGTTTTTACAGAAAGCGCGTACAATATTTAACTATGATGTATTAGAATTGAGAAAACCGAATAGTGGTTTCTTAGGTTTATTATAATTGCAAACCTAAAAGTATGTGATGTTTACATTGTGTTTGAAAAACACCACTACTTTGACAAATTTTAAGTAATTATAATATAAGGAATAAGACTAATTTGTTTTCTTGTTTTCCCTTTTTTGTTATTCATACATTTTATATTATATTTTTGTGTATCGATTACTTTTAAATGAAATATTATGTATAAAATAGGAGATTTAAATGAAATATATGTAAATAAATATATTTAACAGGAAATAAACATTATTTATGTCTCTTATTTCAAAGTCGTATTGTTCAAGTTCATATTATGACTATCGTACGTATGATATCGTACAGAATAACGGCACAGGGTCACTCAACTTGAACACACATTGGTTCATCGGCATTAGTGCTTCCACTGCTACATTTTATTATGTTCGCGTTAGAAGGTAATAATTGTAATCTGCCACTATAATTAATGAAAAGAGTGATTTTCAATTTGTTGCATGTATCAACAATTTTACACAAAAAGTTTTTCTTTGTTAAATCCTGAAAACAATATATTAACGATAAGTGTGTAATTAAAAAGCTGAATTTTAAACTTATAGACATAGTATTTACTGTATTTAATCCTGTGCATATTGTTTTCGCCAATGCATCTTTTATTAGTTCCAGATTTTGATACTTTTCAAGTGCAGTGGTGTTTTCTATAAAAACACATTTCTTTTTAAGGTGTTTTGCTATGGCTATAATTTGAGATATTTTCATAATTTCTCTTAGACCTGGTTCTAGTTCATTCCAAATACAAGAAATGCCATTTTTTTCAACCCAAGTTTCTGTTTTACTCATATATTCCCAATTCTAATAAAATGTTCTAATTATTATTATTATAGATTTTTACAATGGTTTCAGCTTACCATATCCCGAACATTTGCTATTTTGTCGACTAATGGGATAATGAACTTAACATTGTATTCTTCGCATGTTATGTATCTAAATATAGATCCAATTTCATTTGCTATGTCCAAAAATGTTCGTTTTTTTAAAAGTTCACATTCTTTATCGATCAATGAACTCATTTGAATATATTTAGAAATACGTTCATACTTGAATATGTGCCGACTATTAGAGGCATCCAAATAATCAGCCAACAATTCAATAAAGCTGTCGTTACTACCACGGTTTGAGTTATATATTAATACATATATGGACGACTGTTTTTGAGATATTGAATTTCTTACCACTGTTGAAACATATTGGAACTACAATCGCCCATCAAATTTGAAGAGAATACACTTGGAAAGCTGTAAAGTAAAACGTCGAGTTGGCATCGTTCATGAAAAACTTGAATTAAATCAATGTATTGTTCATCGTCAAAATAATATAAGACGAAATCGGGTTGAGAAACTAATCGCATAGCATCCACTACTACGTTATTTTCGTCCTTTAAAAAAGTATATTTGAAATATGTATAGTTTTTGGAAATCATATTTAATACCCCAGTTCTGCGAATTATGAATTTCATTCGAATGAAACTTGTTTCATGTTGACAAACAGGTATGCAACCTATTTCACATAAATTCATGTCTTTATAAAAGAAAGATTTTACGGCGTGAATTAAGATGCTTTTGACATTTGTGGAAAAATTGAATATTGTCGCATAATTGTTTGGCTCGAAATGTAAGGATAAGTGTTTTTGCGAGAAGCAATTTTTTATTTCTAGCTAAAAAAAGGAAAAAAATTTTGAAAATAAAAAAAAAAATTTGTATATGTACCTACACTTACTTCTTTTAAAATTACCATATTTCAATTGGGTTACTCAGTAAAAGATGCAAACACTTCCAAAGTGGCTCTGAGGTTCAAGTACACATACCTGATTTCTGGTTAAAATTAAACTACCTATATACAGATATCATGTATAGAAATTAATACATATTCCAATTATATTCACTCTTTACTTGATATACGGTACTCCCAACAGAATTTGACGAAAGTCATTTACGTCAGCAAACAGTTGTAACAACCCTTGAAGCACGACATTATCACATATATGAAAATGCACATGTATATAGTGTGTCACCATAGTGACAGCTAATTGACTGATTTTTAATATTCTTAAGAGTTGACTGACGCTTAAATTTTCCGTTATTCTCCTTTGTGTTTCTATCATGCGTATCGATCTTTCCTCGTCGCACGTTCAGTTATACAAAGTTACAATTTTTAGATGAAACACAAAAATAACAAATACCCAAAATAATGGTAAACCTATCCTGCCAGTGTATTTATCGAAAAAAAATGTCTATGTCTGATCAAAACATACGGTCTCAAAGCCGTCTAATTCCCTGCGCCTACTTTCCCTTTAGCTTAATTCGCGAATGAAGATCAGAATTGATAAAAATAACAATTCACATACAATATTTGATAGAAACAGATTTCATTATCCAAAATATACTTTTTAATTGTGAAATTTAAACATTGAGATGTTTTATTAAACAAAATGCTCTCAGTTGAAATTATTCAGTGTTATACATTTTTATTATTTACAAACTTGTTTAAGCATAAACATGTTTACAGAATGTTTTTAGACTTGAAATATATAAATTACTAATTGATATATCTGCTAAGCTTCGTCAAAATTATTTTAAATAAAAAAAGGTTACAAATTGCCTAATGAATACATTTATATTATTTAAAAATAAATTATTACGATCCATGCATATTTAAAAATAAAATTACATATTTGAATTTTACATAATATATAATATTTCTAGATACATCAGGTAACGGAATTATTGTACACCCGCACTCCCACTCTTCATCACCATAAAATTTTCCGACGAATAATTTTTTTGTGAGTGTAAAGCTTTTACTTTCTCAACAGTACACTCGAGTGACGATTTGAGATCATTAAATACGGGAACCCCTTGTCTTTTGGCCAGATCTATGAGGTAGGATCTCCCTCGATTATAATCTTTTATAGCTGCAGATGTTAGCTGAAAAGAAATCATTATATTTTTTTATATGTATTGATTTGCTTTTTATCTTTGGTATACTTTTTCGCTTCCTATGACACAATTTTCTGGAAGCATTTGAACGCAGAGTACAACATTGTACATTAGTCCAATACAATGAGCGGCCAGAGTCATAGGTGCAAGAGACCTTGTCTCATTGGTAATAATGAAAAGTAACACTCTGCTAGAATCCATTAAAGAAGGATTATAGAGATTCGGACGTGTATTGAGAGGTCTGTAAGATGATTCCTCATGTGATATTTTTTCATTCTTATGCTTTTTTTGATATGGTAATTGGTCTGTAAAGTTTAATCCATTTTGCTTCCTTCCCTGGGAATTCGAATCCTCAAATGACTTTTCCGGTAAATCAAACTGGGATGGTTGAATACTTTCGTGTAAGGCAGGTAAATGAAAGGATATATCCTTGGATTTTAGGTATGGAATTGCACAATCCTGTCGCCATTTAGTCCGCAAGTAACAACTGCCACCCAAGTACACATCACGTATTTCAAAACTAGAAAATGCTGAATCACCACTACAGCAGTTAGAATTTATTGAGCTACCACTACTAGAAAAAACAGAATCATTGGAATCACTTTCCTCTTCGGCTGCATTACTTCCAAAATTGCCCACAGATATTGTTCTCTCTACTTTTTCAGATTTTTTTAAACAGTGTCGCGAGGACTGTTTCATTTGCCCCAATTTTGAAGATCCTGATAAAGATTCTATGGGCTGAGGTGAAGATGTTCCACTATCTCTATTATTAGGCACAAAGTCATATAAATGATCATCGGTAGTAACCTCAGTATTGCAACTTGTTTGAAATATTTGTTTTGTAGAATAATTTACTGTTACATTATCATCTGCATTGCGCGTTTGAAAACCTAAAAATAAAATGATTTAATTGTACAAAACCAAATTAAAATTTTAGTGATAAAAGGTGTACCTTGCAAATTTGTCAAATAAACTGGCGGAGGTGGTACGTTAGTGCCCTTGATTGGCGATATACATCCACTTTCGTGAATTTCTTGCTGCAGTACTGACAAATAAGCTGCTAAAATGCAAAACTTGTCAAAATCAATTTGACTTTTGCTTTCCAAAACTTCATGTCCTTCGTTTGTTACTGGCGTTTTAGTCCGGATAGGCTTTAATGTATTATTTGAAAGTTTCTCCACGAATTGTTGACATGGTGATTGTAAAAAAATTTTTTGCGATAAAATAACTTTTTTCAAGTTTTCAGGAGTTAAAAAACTTTGTGCATAGCCCAAAATTGACAAAGCCCGCTGGCACTGTTCCAATGAAATTGTATCCTGCATTTTGTTATTAACGCGGTTAAACGCACCATGCACTGCACTGTAAATTAAAGCATGTTAACAAAGAAAAATGTATGAGCGAATCATTCGTAATACTTACATTAATATTGAGGCAATGTTTGGAGGTGGGTCGGTAATACCTGCTAAAATTTCCTTTGTCCGTTGTAAACCTAATGGTATACTATCCAGAACTGGAAGTCCCCTTCTACTAACAAGCTCACGCAATATTTGCTGGTTTCTCGTCAAGTCAACAAACTCTCTATAAAGACAGGTAAATTATAATTTTGAATATTTTGAAAAATATTCGTATAGTTACTGGTGTGATAACGGTTCGTTTAGTATGTACTGATCAGGTTTGTAAGGATGCAAAACTAAGACCAATTGTTTGGAGTTCTGTCCTGCTATATGTGCAGCCTCTATTGCCCCAGCAGAAGCCCGAGTTTCAGAGTCCATTACAAAGAAAAGTACTCTAGCTTTCTCTTTCGCTTTATGCTCCAATTCGATCAAATCGGGTGTCCAGTCCGATACTTGCTGTAGCATTTTTAAAAGTTGCAAATTAACCTTATTTGTATGAAAATATTTTCTGCTTACTGGATTATAGAACGATATACCAAGCTTTTTTAAAGCTGGTATAGCTACATCTTTTCTCCATGTGGTAGGATTGCAAGACCCTCCAAGAAAGACTTCAACCGGTGTTCCACTTTCACTAGATGGTGTAAAACTACAAGATTTTTTTATTCGTGAATTTGCGCGTCGAGATTTTTCAATATTTTTCAAAGAAGTTGAAGGAGAATAATTTAGTCCATGATGACTGTCCACTTCTACATTGTGGCAGCTTAACCCTCTTGTTTTTTTGCTTGTTGGTGTAAAATTGGTCGTTCTTTTAAATAATAGACGTTAAATACATAAATTTCATTTTTATCAAACCCGTAAAATGGTACATACCTAAACCGCTTCAAGTCAGCGGCAAGAACGCAAAACTCACCAAACGATAGACCATTCCATTCTCGACTTCCTTTTCTAGCAAATTTTTTTGCTATTTGGAGCATATCGCTTACTTAAATAAGGAACTTTTAATTACAAGCATTTTAATTAAAACAAGAAAAATACTTTGTCGTTCATTGGGATGAAATTGAAGCTCATGAAATAACTCCTGGACACGTTCAGCCGGTACGGCGCTACATCTTGCTTTTGTCCGCCAAGCGTTTAATGCTTCACTGTAAACATTTTACAAATCATTGCATTCATTAGTATATCTCTAAATTATCTTTAATTAATATTTGTTATTAACTCAATTGGTTTAATTTATTTGCATCATTTAATAGGATTGCGGACATCTAATGAACTTATAGTTGCTAAGTACTTTTTTCAAGCTCATAAATTAGGTGACACAATAGTCAGTGACATTGTTTTAAATTACAATTGCATAAAAAGACATACAGAACTGCAATATAAGACCAGCCCTTTTCATCTTAATTCTTAAACCTCACCATACCTTACATATACTTCATTCTTCGCTTCAATATTAAATACCATTTTACAACTCCATTGAAATTAAAGAAGCTCAACACACAATAAATCTGATTGTACAACCATTTATTTAGGAAACGAAGTCCCTTTACGGAACCCATTTGTTCATCAAACTTTATTTATTGATTGTTTGGGTACATGTTTACAAATGAGTAAAAATAAATTAAGAGAAGTGATGGTAAAAAAGAGTGTTCTGAGATCGTTTTCACATTGAAAATGTTATTGCTGTATTCCACCACATTTGTCAATGAATGAAATCTTAACGATGAAATCATCATACTCTTGAATTAAGAAGTACTACCCTACGCAGCTAAATTATAAAATATATCTGTATGCCCGTATTTGATATAATTCGGTGACAATATAATCTGTCAATTCACATTGTTTCAAAGGTCATGGGAGAAACTTTTGAATATATTATCGTAGTGTGTAGATATTTTGACTAAAGTTGATATGCATATTACTAACTATACTGATATTTTATGTTTTCGTTCTATTTCAAAGATGTTACATAAATCATATAATATGTGTATATATATACATACATGCATTGCATTCCCTTAACTTCAATAATTTCAATAAAAATAAACAAAATATGCACCTGATTACCTCATAACTCCCGTAAGTTTCAAATTTTAAAACAGTAGGTGTTATTTACATTCAAGTTTCCAAAACGGTACTAGAATATTTATATATTTATATATTTTTTAAGAGTTCTACTAAGAATATATATTCGGTAATATTTCTTCGGCGGTTCTTGATGCCTACATATCTTGATGTCATTTCCATAATAATTTATGGCGAAAGATATATAATTAATAAATATAATTCAATAAAGTAATCTGTTTCTGTAAAAAAAACTTGTAGGTAAAAATTTGCAGATTTCGAATACAATAATTGTAGGTGCATGTTTTGAAATTCTTACAATGTAAAATCGTGCAGGCGCACATATTGAATAAAGTCGACATCAACATAAACGACATAATCGGAGCATTATACATTTTCTTGAATTGGCATTATTGTAACTTAATATTATTACATTACACTGACTGAATAGTATTAATGGCAACATCTTGCCACGATGGCAATATCGAAAAATCCATGAAAACAAAAAAAAATGTTTGTCATAACAATCTCACGTTAGGTATCCATTGGCTTAACCCGACGAGCCGTCAGTCCAACAAGAGTCAGTCGCTAAATAATCGAAGATGAGGTCATAACTAATAATAAAGCTGACTTGATAGTAATGGCCGAAGAGAAAAACAGCTGGTTTGTCTCGAAGAAATGAGCGCTTTCAGTAACTCACTGGTTCTCTTTTTTAATGTAAAACAAAAACCACATTTGTGAAAGCAAGATACAAACAAAGAGTTCTGTTAGCAACAATACAACAAAAAGAAAAATGCTCTGGGCGGGATGTTTGAAAAAGGAACTAAGAGTCTTGAAATCCTATGAATAGATATGTACATGATAATGATTATTTATGAATGTTAAATATTTTTTTGTGTACAAATTATACCGTCATTCGAATGAATATATAAAGCGTCTTTATGAAGTCAAAAAGGATTATAGCATACCTAATAAAATATTCTGCTTCAATAGTTGGTGCTTCTCGCAGGTTGTTAACATTTAATGTTTGAGGCCGTATGGAAGTCATAGCTGAAGTTGAGCTGCTGCGATAAGTCGTCGTTGTTGTTAATATGCTGTAACCATTTGTTGTTCCAACATGGCTATCTGAAGTCTTTGTGGATCCCATCATATAATTATTTGATTGATTTTTCAGTTTTTAATCTTTTAAATCTCATAAAACTTGATGAGACAATGAAATGTTGGTTCCAAATTCAATAAGTAAAATGAGACGATTTGTCAATGTGTTTTCCTCAGATTGAAATATATTACTTGACACTAACTAACTTAACTACCCCTTCACCCTTTTGTTATGATACAATTCTGTTTTGCCAGCGACATGGTTCAGTTTCATCCAATGCAGAGAAAACACATAACCAACTTTTGCCCGGCAGATCATTTAGATTTATATTTAGAAATGATCCACACGTTTCGGAAACACTACTTCAAGGTAGATCACAGTGTATCAGTTATTGTTGGTATTTACGAGATGCTATACGTGCTTTCAGCGCAAAAGCTATTCATTTTTTAAAGTTTTAACATTGATATCAAACAAGCTTAATCAAAAATAAATAAATATTCTTTTGAAACATGAAAAATAGTAGTTATCATTAGTTCATGTTTGGATGTACGTACATATGTTCACCACGAACAAAACCTCCAAATTATTAACTACTTATATCACAATGCATTTATTTCTATTCACAAATAGTATATAAGTCAACAAAAGCACTTAACTACGCACACAGTATGTTTAATTTACAGCAAACTAAATGTTTATATCTCAGCATGAAATAAATATTTCCCAGACGTACGCGAAAAAAATATTTGTTCATGTATATGTTTACATTTTCGAACAAATATTATGAACAACATTACATATTATTTCAATTCAAATAAGTATATATTGGCCTGTTTATATCGATTCACTCTGCAAAAATATTCATCGAAAATAAGGTTTTATTTTTTCCGGATAATTTAAACAGAACATACGTACATCCACGACCAAAGTTTCGCGTTGACTAACTCTTCTGACTAACTCGCTCCAAAATCTTTTAATGGGAAATTTAAAATCTACTAAGTTTGTTACTGCTATAAAAATTCTCTTAAAAGCTTATAGCTTTTATGAGTGAAACGTATTCATTATCTCTTTAATATTGAATATATACTCCTGAACTAATTTGGATAATCTCAAAGTTGTAGTGATAACACTTGATGGTTCATAAAGGGATATTTTTCTATTTACGTAGGTATACTAAATATTTTGTTCACACTAATAACGAAAGATAAGACGACACGTATCGAAAGTTATATGTGTACTCAAATATCGAAATGACGTCACAAATATGCAATGTATACAATTAAACAAAAAAAACATGCATACATGTGTGCATGTGCCTGGATAAATGTAGTTCCGCATTCGTACGTACATACATATGTTTAATTAAACTACAACTGACTGACTGATAGTAAATATTGTCATCCCGCTTCATATATGCACATGGCAAAGGAGTATTGCCAATATAACAAAATAATTTTTTATCATAGGTCATAATCATAAAAAATTCAGTATTATATGCAAATAGTGTCCACATTTTTTGTACCCGCATCTCCCAAGAATTTAAAGCAAACTATGTATGTATATGTATACGCACATCTGCTGCTGCGCTTAATTATGTACATATGCACTAAACATCAGTTTCAAATATAAAATAATCAACTTTAGATTCCCATATTTAATATCGATATGTAAATACATTCATACGGACATCCAAAAATACATACAAAACATGTACGTATAACCTTCTTTTTTTTTCTTAAAAGATAACCCGTTTTTTCTCACCTTATGAATTGCTTAACCATTCTCATTTTTATTTCTTCTCTTTATACAACGATTGGAGGTACTCTTAAGCATAAATAGTAACTTAAACAACCGTATAATAATCTTAATTTTTAATATAAAGTATTGAAAAACAATGAAACGGCATATGTGACGTTTGTCATATTAGATTCTATGTTTTCCACATTCTAGTTTGAATGAAATTGTCCAGGCATGTTATTTTTTTGGATAACATAGACATATATTACAATTTATATAAATATATATTTTTCTCGTTTTTATCATATATATTTCATTATTTATCAACTACCAAATAATTCCTTTTGGGACAATAAAATTGGAACTGCAGATAATACGAGCCAAATATGATCAGTTAATGCATTTTTATACATCTCTGCTGTTCTCACTTGTTTTGTTTTTCTCTTTTTTTCATTTCAACTGTCAAAAAATTCTTATTGGAGTGACAAGAAAGAAACTATTTGTGTGATAACGAAGCAAATATGATCGCTGGCGATCAGTAACTAATATTTATTTTTTACGATGATATTTAATATCAATATTTTAAAACTGTTTTCATAGTTATTAATTTGAAAAAAAAATATGAACAATATTTATTGTGTTTTCAAATACAATGTTTTGCTTCAAAAAATATTTTACACTTGCTATTGTGCTTACGTAGATATTAAGTAGTGTAGAGTGTAGTGGTTCCATTTTAAGTTGTTGCTTGTGTTGGTAAAATCGACATAAAAGAAATAAATTACTAACAAAATAAATATTAATAAATTAAAGCTATTAGAACACGTATCTTATTCAAATGAGGTTACGTTCGTTGTACGTTTTTTGTTGATCCCCAACATATTTTACGATATCACTATTTGATATGAACAAGGAGTGGATGTATTTATTATCCAGCTCGTCCAATTAAATTTAATAAAGGAATATTTTTATGCCTATAAATTATTATAGTTGCGTGTAAATGTAAAAAATATCACAAGTTGACAATATAGTATTATTTTTGGTGTTGCTTTGGAAATTTTGGATCCCACATTTACTGTCTTCGCTTTCAATCGTAGATAATCAAACGTTAATGAAACAGAAAGTATGAGGGAGATAACTTAAATACTTATCAAAAATATAAATACATCTACAATTCATACGCGAAAACAACCTGGATCAGATTATGTGTACTAAACTGTGTAAAAAATGTGAAAATAATGGACGATAATAAGATATTTCAAAACAAAATTAAAATGATTGTACAATTGACAATTTGCGGAGTTCTGCGGGATTTATTGTATATGTGTAACTAGAATATTTTTTCTTTATTTTGAACATACATGTATATACATACATATGTATATGTATAGATAAAATATTATCTGATTTAGTTAAAAAAAAAAAATGAAAGACTCGCAAGAAAATCTGTCGGCTAAAACATGTGTGTCGGATCAACAACCAGATATACATCTTGATCTTGATTTAAAGTGTAGAGGTAAATATCTCATGGACCTGTATTGTCATTAACTATAATTACTAAGCATACAAAGATTTAAATATTCCCATATTCTAACATAACATTAAATTAGTAACTTTGTAAAAGCTATACATAATTTTTTGGAAGCGTGCTTGCAATATTTTTTTTTTTTTTGTTATTCCAAATGCATGCACATATTAACATTTGTATGTATATGCATATGTATCTGACAATTTGTAACAAAGAAAAGCTTAGTACTGATAACCTTTTGAGAAACCGAATGAAAATAAATGAGCACTAGATAGTTTTACACCATGATGCACACCGGGCAAAGTTCATAAAATGCACTGTCGTCATGTTCTTCAATATGACAGTGTACTTGCTTGTATTAGAGATATGATTTATATTTCCTTAAAATTAATTAGTCTTTTAATTTATAGCAATACAGTCAATAGAAATTGATACAATCTTTATTAGGTAATTTTTGTTATATACAAAATTCATTAATATTTTTACACATGTATTTAGGAACATGTACTTATGTACATAATATGTGTTAATATTTGTTTGTCGATTTATTTTTTACGTTTAATTGCTGACTCTGATAAGGAATTTTCGATTTTGTGTCAGTATTTAAATGCAGAGAAGCATGGGAGGGCAGTGAAAGAGCAAAAAAATATGACGGACATATACATACATACTATTCTCGATATTTGTTATATATAGGAATATAGTTAGGTGAAACAAATACTGCTAATACATACAAGTATGGATTCTATTCTGCCAGTAGCACTTCATCACTACAAACGCGCGAGAAAAATACTTCTATCTCCCGACTTTGTCATGTGTAGATCGCTGTCACCGACTGTGAGTACCTTAGCTTTAACTAAATAATGATTACTCCGCAGATTGTGATAACAGCGACTTTAACGTTTATTGGCTCCTGCTCTTCCCCACGTATTATTGTTGTTGGGTAAAACATATAATTTCTTCTCCCATGCGCCTTCATAACTCTCTCAGTTGTGTCTACGAGAATTCTAAGACAGTTAGCGGAGTGATATTTGTTTAATCGGTTCGATATAACACTTGCTCAGCAAGTCTTGATCTTGACGCTCAATGGATAGAATGAGTTTGTTTAGCTGCTTTATAACTATACCTTCACTATTTCAGTGTTGAATATAAACATCAAAAACCTATATTATTCGTTAATTTACTCGGTTGAGAGTGAAACTAAGTTCACTTTTCCGAAAACAAATATACATATATATATATATATATATAGTACCTGAAAACGTTATTGGATTCTTTTAGCAGAATATGACAAAATAGTATCAGTTTTACATTTAAATCAATTACATTTAAACATTATAATTGCAATGCTCAAAATGAAAAGTGAAATTATGCAGCCAATTACATTTGATGATTCGTATTTGATATCGAATCACTTAGATGAACACTTTTTTAGCATGATTAGTGGTAAGTAGTTCTACATACGAAGAAAAAAGTGTACGCGCAACTTATTGTTTTGTTATTGATGCTGCAAACTGGAAATCGTTTCGATTTTTAATTTTTCTAACAATTTGATTTCATTACTTATACGCATTAGAAAAATTTAACTGGCTTAAAAGTAAAAGTATTAGCGTCTGTTTTTTTCTTAAGGAATTATCTCAAAATCACACCCTGACAATGTATGTACGCATACATGTGAGTTTTATTTGTTGTATATCGCTTAACATTAGCGTTTGTAAATTATTAAGATAAGGTTTCTTATACAACAAACAATATGTAAAAATACTTCCCTGTCGATTCATCAAAGTTTAAAATATTTTTAACCTACTTATATTAATATATATCAATACAGGAAGTGTATTTCAGGAATACTTTTAAGTCAAAACAATTTAGTACATTCAACGCATTTATAACTTTAGCTAATCTACATCTCTTAGTACAGACATATGTTCTTTCAAGATTAAAACTCTCATTTTTCTTATCGACACGACTAAATACTTATTACTCACAATGATAAAAAATACACTGTACCCTTTTATTATTTTTTTTTATTAATTCCAGCGTAATGCATGACTTTGCCACCTAGCAATATCAATTTATACGCCTAGTATAAACGCCGTGTGAATGATTGTCCAACACATTTAACTCACAAGTTTATCATGCAAATTATAACTAACTGTGGCAAAAACTTTTAAACCAGTGCAGTTTAGTTTTTGTCGTTAAGCTATTTCAAATTAAAATTTAATTGTCGGCTTAGTTTATCCATAGCCTGTAAGATACTTACTACCCCGGCGAATTAAACATTAAACACGTACATATGCTATGCGAATGTGTTGTTTTAAATATTTCCCTTGAACTGCCAGTATAAACGGTCAAGTTTTTTTTAATTTTTTTTTAACAAATACGCCAGTTCGGTTATTTAGTTTATTCTTTATTAAATCTATCGTTATGTCACCGATACTTATTTTTATAAATATAATTACGCTTCTTGGCTTTATTTAATTCTACATTTTAATATGCATATACATTTTGAAAGTGAAATAAAAATTGAGCATAATTTTTACAAAAGTTATAATCTGTAAAAATCTGTAAATGTATATACATATGTATCTATGTACATTTATTTATATTAACGTGTATTCCGTCCCTCTCTATGTTTTATCTGTTTCTCTCACTCAATTTGTGGTTATTGTCTTAAACGTTGAGTCATTTTCTAAATACAATTTTTAAAAATCTGCTGCCGTTGTGCCTGATAAGATTAATTGTTGTGTCTACAACTTATAATTTAAATGTTTCTTTATTTTCAATAAATAGTGTCAAGAACGTTGGTTAGCTAACTGAAATTGCTACGTATAGAGTTTATTTTCAAGATTTTATTATAAATTCAAATTCATCTCATATTAAATATCTACAGCATTTTAAAAGTTTATCTGGAGATATGTATGGATGATAGAGGCTGCATTATTAATAATGTAATCATATCTATACACTAAAATCAAGTAACGCATATGAATAAGTACATACAAGTTCATATATGTATTTATTCTTGCGTTGTATATGTAAAGTTGTTTAACTGTGTTAAACAAATTTTTCGTTACTGATAAAGGGGGTGTGGCAACCATTAAAAAAATGGCAAGTGGGCCATAATTTTTTTTTTAAATATTGATAAGAACAGCAGATCACAAAACATGTATACATGTATACGTTTTAAAATAAATTCTAGTTTGAAGTTAAATCGCATTTGACTGAACTTACTAAAATGTATGAACTTAGAAAACAAAGATGACCTATTAAGGTCATCTCAAGCTCTCGTGTAGGTATATTTTTTTGTTTCTAAACCTTGACTATTTTTCAATATAAAGTATGTTATTCCAAAGTTAAAAATTAAGTTATTTCAAAAGGAAATACTTATTATATTTTAAAAAATTGTAGAAGGAAACAAAAGTAGAGAAAATAATTGTTGAATAGTTTAGCAAGTCATAGTTGTCATGGTCATGGTTAAACAATAATTTTACGTATTTAATATACTATCTTTACTTTAAACTTTATTATGGTATTATCCTCAGATACTGAAAATCATATAATTACGTCAAGCAATGGAGGCGGAAGTAATCAGTCGTTACCAAGTCCCATTGACCAAAACCTTAGCCCAGCTCTAAGTTCTAGTAGTACGGTCACTAGTAACAATAATGCATTTCTTCAAAACAACTCCCAGGCTGCAACAGTATGTGCAATATGTGGTGACAGGGCAACAGGGAAACATTATGGAGCTTCTAGTTGTGATGGATGCAAAGGTTTTTTTAGACGTAGCGTTCGAAAAAACCATGTGTATACATGCAGGTTCATACTTTAAATATGTCTCTAAAAATGTTCTACAATTTTTTTAATATCCGTAGATTTTCTAGAAATTGTATCGTTGATAAGGATAAAAGGAATCAATGTCGATACTGTCGTCTGCGAAAGTGTTTTAAAGCTGGGATGAAGAAAGAAGCTGTTCAGAATGAACGCGATCGTATCAGCTGTCGTCGTACATCCAATGAAGACCCAGATCCGGGAAATGGACTTTCCGTACTATCTCTCCTGAAGGCCGAAAGAGAAAGTCGGCAATCTAAAGCCGGAGCTGCAATGGAAACTGCTCAAAATGAAGATCTTTCTACTAAACAATTTGCTAGCATAAATGACGTTTGTGAATCTATGAAACAACAACTATTAACATTAGTGGAGTGGGCGAAACAAATTCCCGCATTTAACGATCTCCATTTAGATGATCAAGTTGCATTACTGAGGGCACATGCTGGGGAACATCTATTGTTGGGCTTATCGTGGCGATCAATGCATTTAAAGGATGTCTTATTGTTGGGAAATAACTGTATAATAACGAAACATTGCCCAGGTATATTTATTTATACATATGCATTTCTTGGGAAAATTCAGAATTTGGATTTTGGTTTTTTAATTTAGATGCACGGCTGTCACCAAATTTAGATATTTCACGAATAGGAACTAGAATAATTGATGAATTGGTGTTTGCTATGAAAGACGTTAATATTGATGACACCGAGTTAGCTTGCATAAAAGCCTTAGTTTTTTTCGATCCAAGTAAGGTTTTAAGAAGAAAGTATAAAAAAACGTATTAATGGCATTTATATGTTAAATGATTTTACGAGACTATATTTTGTCATTACAGATGCTAAGGGACTTAATGAACCACAGAGAATAAAAAATCTTCGGCACCAAGTCTTAAATAATCTAGAAGATTATGTTTCAGACAGGCAGTACGAATCACGTGGCAGATTTGGCGAAATACTATTAATACTGCCAGTACTTCAATCTATAACTTGGCAAATGATAGAACAAATACAGTTCGCCAAAATATTTGGTGTTGCTCGAATTGATTCACTATTGCAAGAAATGCTGTTAGGAGGTAATATTATAAAATATGCAAGTTTTATATCAACAAATAATGAAACAAACTATACAGGCGAATTAGCTGACAATACATCACCTTTATCGCCTCCTATTGTAAATGATTACAGTCCAACACATGCTATTCATCAATCTCAGGTGTCTTCATCGTTGGACCCACTTTCACCAACTAACTCAGATCAGTTATCATCGAACACGATTCCCACGTGTGTTGACGTTAGCTTGGAAACTTCAATAATAAATCCTTTGATTGATTCAATTTCACCAACGAATAATTTTGAGCATAGACAATCAAGATCACAGTTAAATCGACCTAACTCCCCTCCCTTAGTTGGTGGTACGAATGCACCAATTCCTACAACTGATTTGTACAATACCCACCAACACAGGTCGCAACAACATACTCACAATCAGCAACAGCATGATCAGCATATTCAACAGCAAGCACAGAGAAATCCATTCCGTCAAGAAATCCTGTCACCAAGTAACACCATTCAGAATCAGATGGAGCGTGTTCGTAGCCCAACAGAAATGACATTAAATGAATACAATCGGACATCTACAGACGATATAATGAGGCGACCTCCTAGTAAAATAAGTCGCTCTGAAGGATTATCTAGTCCTTCTGCATCTAACTATATTCTTGGAATTCCCGATAATGATAACTATAGAATGACTCTTAAACAAGAGCCTGAGACAGGATACTAGACGATGAATTTATTGGTATGGGGTTTGCTTATATGTGCAATAGAAATTAATATATTTCAACTTCAAGGATAAATGCATATTATGTATGTAAATACTATACGTCGGTATATAATTTTATATAAACATTTTTAGATGTTTGGAAACTCGTAGACGAATGTTATGGCAAATGGGTAAAGGCATTATGAACACTCAAGAAGAATGTTACAAATATCGTTTTAAATTTATAGGGGAATAGTTATTTTAAACGGTTTTTATAGTATAAATAAATCCCGAAAGTATGAATACTGGTAAAACAAGTTTTATTCTACATACGTATTTCTATAACCATAAGTAAAGGATCATAATTTAAGGTTGTTAATGAAGAATTTACTGTTTATGCTAAGGTTTATGAAATTATTATTATTTTTTTTTTTGAATATATATATTTGTTATTTTATAAGCATTTTCAGATTGTGGAAATAAAATTTGTTAAATCGTTGTTACAATATAATTATTTTTTTCTCTATATAACGTACGAATGTAACAAATAAAGTTCAGTGAATTGAATTTAACTGAAAACCTTTTTCGAATTCAATTATTAAAAAGTGATATGTTTGTGCCTAAACTACACAATTACGCCTTTATGTGTGCATATAATTCAAAAATAAAAAAACTCAAAAAAGATACTTTGATATGCTCATGTAAACGTAATTTAATTCTTCTTTTAAAGGAAAAATATGTATGATGAGTATAATTGTGCAATAGAACAAACCTAAAGATCTTATAGCTGTAAGCCATTTCTATCGTGTCGTCTCTATCTGTACTACCCTTTTCACTCTAAC
Organism: Eristalis intricaria; assembly: GCA_964034865.1. NCBI lineage: Eukaryota > Metazoa > Arthropoda > Insecta > Diptera > Syrphidae > Eristalis > Eristalis intricaria. The sequence goes on along the minus strand of OZ035877.1, from coordinate 108,404 downwards.
ACACGGGTCTGTTCATAGAGGAAATGAGATGGACGGTTCAAATAAAAATGAAGCGGCGGTTAAGATTGCGAATCTACTGTCAAAAGTATAAAGCGGCGTTGTTTTGCTTTTGTCTCAATATAATATTTAAGTTCTTGAGAAATTAATATATTTATTTTACAGATATCTTTATTTTCTTTGAGTTAATAACAGTTTAAGCTTTTCCAGAAAAAGAAATAATCTTGATTGACGCAGCTACAAAGTCTGCAATTATGTACCCAAAGGAGATTTGTTATTCGGATAAATATTACGATGAAGAATTTGAATATAGGTATATTTTTATGAATTAAATAAAAGGACATATTCATATAATTTGCATTTTAGGCATGTAATTCTTCCCAAGGAACTCGTAAAGTTGGTTCCAAAAACACATTTAATGTCTGAGAATGAGTGGCGAGCCATCGGGGTACAGCAGTCGAGAGGCTGGGTGCATTACATGGTACACAAACCTGAGCCGCATATCCTGTTGTTTCGCAGGCCAATTACGAAGTAAAAGTTTGTGTACAAGAAGAGTGATAGCTTGAAGTCGGATATAAAATGAGAACATTATTATTTGTTGTAAATAAGGAATAAAATGGTGCAAATCACATTTTTAACGGTTTATAGAGTATATGGGTAAACAAAATATAAAAAATGCAGTTGCATGTCTATAGTACATTAGTGTATTGTTCCATTGTCATAAATATGCTTATAAACGTGATTTGTCAATAATTTTAAATTGCGTTGGCTCTGTTTTTATTATTAATTAAACGTATGGCCGATCCAAATGATTTGTGATTATATTGTTATCTTCGAACAAGTAGTGTAATATATGAGATTTAAATAAAATACCAATGTAAAATATGTCTTTAAATATTACAAAGTAAATATTCCAAGTATTGAAGTGCACATATGGTTAATCCAATTGGCTGAATCACTTGCAGCCGAGATAAAGTTCCAGGTGTCGAGACAGCGTTGCGAAGACAAAGCTGAGATTACGATCTCAACTCCTTACAACCTGTAAAAAATCCACATAAATATGTTGAATGCTTGACAGGAAATTTCATAATCAGATGTGACGAAAATAGATTCCAAAAACTATTTAAGAGCTGATATTACCATACTCGTCGTTACGATATTACCATACTCTTCGATCGATCGGCGAAGAGACTAAGAAGGATAGTACGAACTTATCTATAATAAAAATTTGTATTTAAAAATTCTTCACACAAATTCGAAACACGTTCTACAATGCAATCGCTACTGTTATTAAAGTCAAAGAAAATAATATACTGTACAATAAATTTAATAAACTGACATACATGAAATGTGTACTTTAATTAGCAGTACCAAATTTGAACCTTACCTTTACAAATTCACATTTACAAATCTAGATAAAATCATTTTGTATTTAAAAGTATTGGCAATATATATTTGCATTTCTGGTGAAATTTAACTTCATTTTCAAATCAACTCCCATCAAAATGCAAAACATTCTTTTCATTCATAGTGTCTATATTTTAAATCTATGCACATTTATCTACATTCTTTAATCTATATAAGTCATCACCCCTCACTACTGATCTACAGATTTACTGTTATTTAATAACTATTAATTGAGTTTCATTATTAGAGTTTATCATATTATTAGTAATAAATAATATAAAAATGCAGAAATACCTATTTACTATTATGGTTATGAGAAACAATAATGTAATGAATTATATCAAACGGAAAACCTTAATTAAATCAGAATTGATACTTTTTACTAATTTCTATAAAGAAAAGGTGCAATTAAATTTGTTGATAGATATTAGGTTAAAAAAATTCACAGTATGCAGAGTTAAACACATTTACATATTGGGAAATACTTTTTTATCATTCTTGCGTTCTACGGGTTTTAAACTATAAACATTATTGTTTTTAATAAAAAGTTGGTGCATCAGTTAAATTATTTTCGAAGAGATAAAATGAATTTTCCCACAAAAATTAAAAATACTTATCTCAAGCTAATATTTATACGTAGGCTTATGTATATAAGTAGATGAGACATTTTGTTCCGACTATGAAAGCCAAGTCACTTACAAATTTACAAATACATTGATGTCATATTTTAATAAACGTTTTAAAAGCGGACGCCACCTGATACATGAACGTATGAATGAGACCGGATCTGTCTATCTTAATTGAATAAATATTTGTTAGACATCGGACTTTTTTTCAGATGACATGCATGATATTCTATTTTTTTATACATAAATATATACATATAATCAAATAGTGTAAGTTGAAGCATTAATGGAAATTCAAATTTAAATATTATCGTTAAAAAATATATGACATGCATTTTTTATACCTATACATTCTTAAATTCAGAATTTCGTGAGGTGAAAATAAAACAAAATTTAAGAAAATATTTTTATTTATTATATTCTTAAAATTCTTTTTAAATAAATATACCCACACAATAAGTGCATAATATTCCGATATTTTATCACTATCTATATATCAACAGTGATATTTATGTTGTCATCTCTTTAATTACATGTTTGCTTTTCCCATCTGCTAGGTATACATATTGCGAATACTTATTTGTATTCACGTTTATCTCGACAAATTAAGGTATGTTGTGGGCGAATACGTCATGGTTTATAGTTCCAGAAGAAATTAAATAAACACAGAAACAGCGATCAGAACAGAACTGCAGAAGAGCGCAACAAAGCTGAAAGGGAAAACTCATTGATTTTGAGTGCGTATGTCAAGCGATTCCACTGAATATTCGCGCTCTTGTATCTAAGTCAAAAAGCTTAAGCAAGCAGTAATCACAAGTCAACTACAAGTACTGCGGGAGCACCAACAGCCAATCAGACTATAACCGACAGCCTCACGTTCTGAATGTAATCTTCACTGCTCAGTGCAAACCAATGTCTCGTTGAGCGAACTTGTTTACTCTCAGGTGGTTGGTGCTCTGGTGTATTTAAATTTTTATAAAAGTTGATTGTATGTCCAAAAAGAATTTGTTGTTTGTTTTTTTCAACTCATCTTATAACAAGTATATTATTCTATTTCTTCTCAGTATTTTTAGTTGTTTGTTGTAACGTTTTGTGCATCTATTTGTGTCTCTAAAAGAAACCTTTAGCACTTATATTTGAATACGTTTATATATAATAAAATATCTTTAGTAAACAAAAGTTATTTAAAATAGTTGTAAAGTGTAGATAGCTGCAGGTGAAAAATAATAAAGTATGTGCCAAAGCCTGCAACGTGCAAACGTAGCATACATTTCCAAGTATTAAGCTCGATGCATTTTTTAATCAAATATGAGTTTTGATTTTTTTAGAAAAGCTAGATAGCTAAATTGCAATTATTTCTTTCTCAACCCACACACCTACACATTTCATTTATTTAAACTTGTTGATCACAGTGCCTGATTATAGCACTTGCCTTAATATCGAAGATCATTAATTTTTTCTTGAATATTAATAATTCTGGACAAAATACTCGTGAACTACATATAAGTATTAATATGTATGTTCTGATAATTTTGTAACGTATAAAATTAAATTAATTTTCAGATTCCAACATACATGATAATTTCATTAAATTAAATTAAAATTTTCGTGGTTAATTAGTGTGAAATCAAAATCATATTGCGAAATGCACTGCTTCACGCTGTCTTAAGGACTAGTATTGCATTTTGTTCATATCATCATCCGTTTTTTATGTTTATGTTGTATATTAAACCATAATTAAGTTATTATTATTATATTATAATATTTTTGTAATTAGTACGCATTATTTAGTTATTCATTTAATACTGCACACCCTAGGACACACAATTTTATTACATTTATTTAGAAAGTTAAAAATAAACAAAAATGTCTCTTTCAACAAACTTGGCGAACAAAACATTTGATTTATAAATACATATCCACATATTGGTTTATATATGAATACAAACAAACGTTCATAAAACATATAATTTTCCTGTAGCCTTAGTTAAAAGTAGAAGATAAAAAAGTAATAATTTTCGGCCTTCCGATTCTCAATAAAACGAAACCAGTTGTGAATATATTTTTGAGCCGCAAGCATTTTATTTTAATACCTTTTAAAATGCTTTCATACCTAAAATAAAATGTTCCATATACATGCATACAAAAAAGTACTATAACCATTCATGTACCCGAAATCAAAAACGAGTTTTCAGAAAATAGTAAGCCACAGTGGTTGTGGAACGCTTTAAGAAAATATTTATGTATATTGATTAAAATTTTGGAGTTCCCAAATTGGTGATATTTTACCGGAAATTAATAAAAAAAATAAAGAATATACATATTATATTTATCAGATGAAAAATGTCAGCATGCTACATAATTTTTCATTTAATCTATTTAGAATATATTTATCTTCGAAACCTCAAATGTTAACCTAGAGAGCAACAGAATACAAAGCATATATAAATGTGTTGTATTATAACGCTTGTTTGTAATACTGACCTATTTTCCATCAAATGCAAACGATCCCCTTCTTTACATACAGATTTTTTTCCAAAACGAGCACTTAAGAGGGATTATAAATGCCTCATCAGCATTTCTTCATTATCTGTCTATGCTCGTTAAAATTATTGTCTGGACACATGAAATGTACACACTTGTTCAAAATGAAATATAAAATTACTGAATTGTGTTCGCAATGATTCCAGGTTTGGTTTTAATTATTGATTTAATTAAGTTAAGTTGTCTATAAACTAGCGGAAATGTATTTTAAATAACAAGAACACATTTTAGTAAAATATGTTTATATTCTATAATTTGATAAAACTGTCCTATAGTAATACATTATAATTAATTTATATATATTCAGGGCTCAGATTTTCAGAAGCAGATGAGTTCTGGCTTTTTCTGGTAAGCTTTTCGAAATTCACTATAGGTATATATATATATTCTTCATTATGTTGATAGGAAAAAGATAATGTTAATCTTCATAGGAGGAAGAATTATCTATAAGACTGATTCTATGAATGATGCGCTTTCTCCGAACTATTTTATAAATTTGTTTGCAACCTTTCATCTCTAATATACATATGTTTATAATATCGGCTGTGTAGACTGAATTACAATTTTACAATGAATAACCTTTACTAATTAATTTTATACCATTGAAGTAATATATATATATATATATATATATATATATATATATATATATATATATATATATATATATATAATATTTTAAAACGATTTACTACATACTGTACTATAAAAATATTGTATACGATTATAACAAATATGCAGTTTATTTAACAATTCAATCGTAGTGCTGAAATATGTTATACAGCCGTATTTTTGATCATCAATGTCTCCCTTGCGATATAGAACAAGGGGAATTTACATTAACATTGATCACAATATATTTTTTATTTCATTACTATGTTGCGGACATGAGATGCGAGTTCATCTGTCACCTCCCGTATTTAAATGAGGATAATATAACTATAGATCTCATCTGGCTTAATTGATAATGAGTTATATGATACCGACGAAATATTACACTAACTGCGAATGCCACATGAAAGTACATACATACATTCATACATGTATGCGTAGTTGTTATTTAGCAATTTATTTGATATGATGCTTCCAAATGAATATTATTTTGGTGACACATTTGAGCTATATAATATATAATTCTATATCTATATCTTATATATATATATATATATATATATATATATATATATATATATATATATATATATATATGTATATATTGTATATGTGCATAGCAATATTATATAAACGAATACTAATCTAGTAAACTTGATGGTTGTTTTCAGTTTTTAAATTCATTCAGTTACACCGTTTCATAGGACCTACAGTTATCGGCTGAGCTTTATAGTGAATTAAATAGGATTGCTTGAATTCCGTGAATTTAAATCTATTGGTAATAACAAAATGTGTCTTATTCTATATTCAAAATTAACTTAAATATTCAAACTTGTAAAAATGTGTTTCTATTACAGATACGGTTTTGAGTTTATTCCTTCATAAATATGGCCTTGAAGGAACATTCTCTTACTATATTGACCGTAATTGGGGTATGTGTTGGAGGTGCCGTAGGTTTAATATTGAAAAATAGCACAGGACCATGGACACCACGAGAAATAATGTACATTGGATTTCCAGGAGAGTTGTTTTTAAGGTACATACATTATAGAATACCCCTTTTGGAAAAAAAAACATATACGCAAAAAAAATTATTGTATATTTCAGAATGCTTAAATGTTTAATTGTGCCTCTGTTAGTATCATCGATAACCAGTGCCATTGGTTCGCTAGACTTAAGTATGTCTGGGAGAATAGCTACAAGGTACGTTTATACAATAATATTTTTTAAAATTTAATAAATATAATAATCAATCTTATGTTGGTGAAGGGCCATCGCGTATTACTTTTTAACGACAATTTCTGCAGTCGTATTAGGTATAATGCTGGTTTCTTCCATTCGACCGGGACATGTAGGAAAGGTTGACGAATTTATGACCGAAGATGTTGAGCAGAATTCCAAAGTTCTTACACCCGACACTTTAATGGATCTTGTAAGGTGTGTTTAATAATATATACATATAAATGTACGTTTTTGCAAGACCTTTAAATAAATTTATTTTTCAGAAATATGTTCTCAGATAATATAGTTCAAGCTACCATGTTCCAGGTAAAAATAAGAAAAATAACATATAATAGCTAATACATTAATAACATAAAATACGATTTATCGACTATGTACTAAGTACATAAAGTTTATTCAATTATCCAATATAAATTGTGGTCGTTCGTTCGTTTCTACAGCTTTAATTCAATTTACCTCTTTTATATATGTAGAAAAATTAGCTTGTTAAATTTTGCGCTTGCACTCCTATGTATACATATAAGACATATATAATATACAGTGGAATGAAATCGTGAATAGAATTGATTATACCTTAGATAATATATTTAATGGATACAAAACCCACACTTAATATTATTATTTTCTTGTATGTACACTTAAATATTTTAAAATTTGAGGTAAAAATGTATTTTCCAGTACCGTACAGAAATATTTCCTCCTGCAAACAACACTGAGAGTAAGTTAGATCGTTAATTATTTAACAATTGCTATTACATATGTTTTACCAAAATAAATTTAAGAACCAATGGAGTTATGGAAATTCAAGGGAAAATACAAGGAAGGTTCAAATGTTCTGGGTTTGGTTATGTTTAGCGTTGTACTTGGTACCACAATTGGGAGAATGCGTGAGAAGGGCAAACTGTTACAAGACTTTTTCACAACGTTAAGTGAAGCTATGATGATAATTACGTCATGGGTCATATGGTAAGTTCAACTTAAATTGAAATTGTGTAGTTATATGGTAATTATTTTCGCAGGATTTCACCGATTGGGGTTGCTTTTCTCATAACCGCTAAAATTATTGAGATGCAGTCACTTGCGTTGATTGTGCAACAATTGGGCTGGTATTTTCTCACTGTAATGCTTGGACTTATTCTTCATGGATTTGGTATTTAACAAGATATGTTAAGGGAATTATTTTAACGATAAAATGATATTTCAGGAACTATTGCCGTAATCTTTTTCTTAGGAACCAGACAACTTCCGTATAAATATGTAGCTAAACTTAGTCAAGTATTAGCCACGGCATTTGGAACTGGCTCTAGCTCAGCAACAATGCCCCTAACAATAAAATGCCTCGATGAAATGGGAATAGATCCTCGCGTAACACGGTTTGTTATTCCAGTAGGTGCAACAATTAATATGGACGGAACTGCTCTTTATGAAGCAGTTGCCGCGTTATTTATTGCACAATACAGACAGATTAATTACTCGTTCGGTACTATAGTTGCAGTCAGGTAAAAATATACAACAGAGTAAATATTGTATGAATATTTATATTACACAAACAATATTTCTTTTAAGTATTACAGCAACTGCTGCTTCAATAGGAGCAGCTGGTATACCACAAGCAGGGCTTGTTACAATGGTAATGGTTTTGGATACTGTGGGTTTGCCCGCAAAAGACGTCTCTCTCATTATTGCTGTCGACTGGTTGCTGTGAGTCTACTCTAAATACATGAAATATGTAATACTTAATACAAACTCACATATTTTTTATAGTGATCGTTTTCGTACAACTATTAACGTTATGTGTGATGCTCTCGGTACCATATTAGTAAACCATTTGTCTAAAAATGATCTAAGAACATCTGACAGGGTAAATACACAAATACTGGACAACAATTTCTTATTTATCGTATATTTTTGTAATATAGGCTCAAGCAGATCCACACGAATTAGTAGAGCTGGGAAATGGATACGAAAATAAAGAATAAAAATAGTGATTTCTAGGACTATAATTCGAACGCACCTCTCATATATATTGGGTAAAAATGTAAATAAATAATGCAGACAATATAGTTTATCTTCAATTTATGTCATTAGGAAATTTTATGAAAGTAACATTCGTACAGAATATAAATATTTTTTTTTTAATTTTTTTAACCAATGTATTATTCTCAAACTTGTTCGCTTTATTTAATTAGTGTCTTTTATTTGTAACTATAGTCATTGTACAAAAATAAGTTAGATGAATCAAAATTATTCTTTTGCAAATAAAAAGAGTTCTAAGAGAACTTGTACATATACTTAATAGTATAAGATCAATTAAAATGATTAATTAAAAGTGTTTATGAATCAATCAAAAATTTAAAAATACATATAATGTTATGCCAACACGTTTATGCCGTATGAGTTATTTAGCTGAGCAAAAATTGAATGCATAAATAGAATAAATACCAAGCTTGAAATTATAATTTGAACGAATTATTTCAGTTAATATTAACATTGTAAATTGCCGATGACTTTTATTCAAACACATCAAAGTTGCACATGGTTCTATATATGAAAAAATAGTAAATAATTTATTGGAAATATAGTGAACGTGCACGTGAAGAGTAAAGCACCCGTACATTTGTTACGCTGTTCACATTTAGGACGTAGTAAGCAATTATTGCATTAATGCAACTTGTTAAGTAAAATTGTTTACAGCAATTTAAGTGAAATATAAGTTTCCAATATAATATTAAACAGTACTAAAGTCATATTGTGCGTCATTATTATTGGCTCATAAATTTAAAAAGAAAAAAAAACCTCTACTTGTATGTACTTCAATTCCAATATGAACTGCCTTTATCAGCTTACGTAATTAACATTATCTTAATTTTTATTAAAACTCAGTCTCTCAATAACCTTTTTTGACCGACTTTAAAAAATAATAGTGGAATACGATTAGATATCACTAACGATCAAAGGGTTTAATATATAAGCTAAATTGTATTGTATAATTAAAGTGGGATTTCATTCAAAATATTTGCCAGGCGAGAGGGTAACGTTATATGTGCAGAGAAATGCATATATTTTCAGGAAAAAACCTTGACATATCGTCATTAATACCAACAAGATATGCAATATATTATTTAAATTTTCGTAAAAAAAATTTATTCAGCATCTTTAATCTTTGAAGTTTCAAATTGACCCAACTTGTGATCGGATCCCTCAGCTTTTCAAAGTTATCATGGATTTTCTTCAACTTCAACCTTTTGTTTTAAGCTTCCAGAAAGTTCGTCGAATATTTTAACCGGAATGCGTGCTTAAATCAAAATTTTTAAAATAAATAAAAATGTATATGCTCATTCAAATTACTATTGCATTTATAGGCCAAATCCGACCAGATTATCATTTCTTGTGAAAAACAAAAAACACCTAAACGGCCTCCCTTTAGAGTTGAATCATATATATTATTTGAATCCGTAACCATTGTTTCACCATCAAATATCCTAAAAATGTCATATTTGTTACAATTAACCTACATATTTTGTAATACCAACCTCAGTCGTATAAGGCCAATGTCAGGACGGTGCATTAGTGCCCAGCGATATGCTGTTCTCTCTTTCCATCCTATATTTTGAGGGTCTTTCCACAGTAGCTTAACTTGGTCCCTTGTATCTCCGGTGTGCCATAGACTATTCCTTAACATTGAACCAGGACCAGTTGAACTATCAACTAATTTAATTTGTATTCCTGGCTCAGCCGATGCTCTGAACGGCGAAGAATGCCAATAAGTTTGTGTATGTTTTTTCCACATTACTACATAAAATTTTCTATTACTTTGGTAGCTAAATACAAATCCTACAAAGTCGTCGTCAGTGTCCGTATCAATGTAAAATGTCCCCTCGAAATCAACGCCACCAAATGCATGGTGGCCAATAGCTAATCCTGGATCGCTGTTTAAAGTTTGAACTATTTCTGAACCATTTGCGTGCACCTCCCAGTTAGGATCCTTTTGTGATTCACCTTCTGGATCCAGGATTACAGTTTGGAATGAACGAAAGTCTGTAGAGTATATCTTAGAATTATTTGGACAATTGTCCAAAAAATTAGGTATTGTGTCATGGTCTTCGTCTTTTTCACATATGTCTCCCTTTCCATTTTCTGTAACAAATATTGTATTGATATTGTTAACTTAATCTCTAATATAAGTATACAAAAGACTACAGAATTACTATTTAGATCCAATTGCTGTAAGTTGTGGACTAATGGACAGTTATCTTTATAATTTGGAATACCATCATTATCAATATCGTCATCACATGCATCTCCTCTATAAATAATTTGAGAGTTAAATTAAATATTAATACATTTAAAGAACATCAAAACTATTATGCCTACTTCCCATCACCATCCGTATCCAGTTGATCAGGATTGCTCACCATTGGGCAATTATCCTCACTATCTTGTTTTCCATCATCATCTCCATCAATATCACTGTCGCATGCATCTCCTACTAAATCACTGTCTCTATCTTCTTGTGAAGGATTGGGAATTGTTACACAATTATCACATATATCACCAACACCATCATTATCAACATCGGATTGATTGGGATTTCGGATGGTTGGACAGTTATCAAATTTGTTTATAATACCATCTTTATCAACGTCATCATCACACTCGTCCCCATTACCATCTTGATCTGAGTCTATCTGCTGTCTATTTGGAATAAATGGACAATTATCACATGCATCACCATAGCCATCATGATCAGAATCCCTTTGGTCTGGATTAAATATTAAAGGACAATTATCTTTATCATTTTGAACAGTATCGCCATCTGCGTCGTCGTCACATGCATCTCCAATACCATCCATATCTGCATCTTCCTGACCCGAATTGGGTATGTTGGGGCAGTTATCAGCATTACATTTTTCATCACGACAATTTAAAGAAAAATCTGACCAACCATCGAGATCTCTATCTTTGCCACAAGTGAAACCATTCCCTGCCCAACCAATAATGCATTTACATGTGTACATAAAGTCATCAACATTTTGACAACGTGCATTTTTATGACAAATAGTGCCATCCGGGCACATATCAGACATTGGGAAACATCCATATGTACTATTTGCTACGAAACCTGCCTTACATTTACATTGGTATGAACCCTGAGTAAAGGAATACATTTTAAAACACCTGTATTATGTATATGAATATGCATGCAATAATTATCTTACAATGGTATTCATGCATTCCGAATTATTATCGCAAAGTGAGAATCCTGATTCACATTCATCGATGTCACTACAAATTTGCTGTTTGTAGCCAGGTGGAAGATGTGATGCCGAATACCCTAAATTAATCATTTATTTATCACTTAGTATTGTAAAACTTAAACGAAAATCTTACCGTGGGCATGATTTCCATGAAATCCGGTAGGACAAGGCTCGCATTTAAATCCTGGTATTAAGTTTATACAAAGGGCCTTGGGATCACATGGTTCAAAAAGGTCACATTCATTAATATCACGACAATTGCTTCCATTTCCAACGTATCCTCGTGGACACGGAACACATTGGAAGAAGGGACTTGAATTTGCTTGTATACATTCTACTCCTAACGTAAGTTAAATAAATTGAGTAAGCCATTAGCAACATTTCTTACAAAAAAAGAAGCAAACTGCATATAATTATATATCAAGCAAAAACGAAATACAGCAACTTATTACCAATTGTACTTAGTTGCACATTTATGTGTAAATAATACATTCGGAATGTTATATAGGATATGGCAAGAACATTTTTACATTTAAATCTTATCCATAGGTTCCATTGAACATGGGTATTCAATTTATAAAACAAATACATACATTACTTATTCGATTTCGGTAGTCATTGCCACTCTTTCGTACGAGCTATATTATTTAGTGATAAGGTAAATGAATTACGTTCAGATTTGGGTTAACTTGTACGCTTTATATTTATTTTTGAAACTTTTGAAAATAGAGAACAAATATAATATAGCTATCCATTTAATACCAGAAAATGAACACGAGTATACTTATAACCGTACAAGAATTCTCGCTAAAGGCATATAAAGAAAACACAAGTTAATTTCATTTTTTGATTTGTTTATTTATACATATTAAATCTTTAACAATTCAACTTGTTGCATAAACATTTTCTGGCATTAAATACTGTTTAAATATCTATTTAAAACTCACTTGTCAATTTAAAAGGGCAAAATTATTATATTATAAATAAAAATTATAATAGCATATATTCGAATAATTAATTTAGTAATACTAGTAATACTTTGCACGTTTTTTGCCAAATGTATTAACATATCAAAATGTAGAAAATAAAATTGAAGAAATTATGATGTCATTACAGAATATTTTCTGGATGTATACTGCCTTTGATAATGTTGGACATTATGTGATGGCACAATAATTGTTCCTATTTAAAGAAATGCTATGAATGTATTAGACAGTATTGTACATATGTAACTTCATAATAACAAAATCATTCAATAATAATCTGAAAAACATTCAGTAATATTCTAGGCTATGCAATTATCTATGATAAAGTGATGTGTATAATTATGTTACATATAAATATAAATACAAAATATGCATTATACACCAGAATATTACGTAACAATTTTTTATAAACATACATATATCTAAGAATCATGCAGTAAGCTGAGATTTAATATGAAGTCTGATGTTACTTACCGGAAGGGCACGGTCCTTCTAAGCAAACATTTCTTTTTGTACACATTTTGCCATCACCTTCATAACCGATCGGGCATGATTCACATTGTGCACCATTCGGGGTATCATGACATTGGACACCACTGTAAGTACAATATGTATATATGTATATGTATATATATATATGCATGTATATAGATAATATTTTAAAAAAATGAAACGAAGCAAACTGTTGTATATATCAATGTCCTATATTTTCAGACTGCAAATCAGAGCTAAGTTAAATTTACTTCCTTGTTAGGGAAGATCCTAGCCTGAGACGTAAAGTGAGTAAACACGAAAACAAGTTTGTTTTTGTTCATTTTGTTATTGGAAAATATCAAAACCAAAAGTGACGCCATCGCTTGTAAGATTTTCAATAGGCGTACACACTTTCCCACAGATACATTTGAATATTGATGACTGTAGTAGACGCCAACGTCCACCGCGATACCTGAATGCAAGCGGAGTGGTCGCATAACTTAAATCAAGTTCGCCTACGCAACAAAATATTATACCGCCTCTGCGTCGTCGCATACACTTTTACCAACCGGCTGAACTATTTCAGGTTAGGGAATAATCCAAATATTTTGTTGAGGTGACTTAAATTGAACGAATATATACGTATATGCTCATACATAAAAATGCTATAATTCTTAGCTCAGATAAATCTAGCATAGATAACAACATAGGTATATATATACGTATGTGTATATTTCTTAAAACACAAAGAAATCCATATGTATCGTAAACATATAGGTATGTAGCACTTTGAATACTTACGAAAAACAGGGCACATCGGCACAGGATATTCCCGGTTTACAAGTTTTTCCGTCACCAACTAATCCACGAGGGCAGAGGCCACACTTCAATCCGGTAGAAGTTTCGTAACATTCAGTTCCTGTGGACCAATAAAATATGGGATAGAATGTAAAAAAAAGTGTTACATATACATATTTACACATGTGTAAGCGTAAATATATTTTCAATGGTAAATGGGTTAGACCACTTACCAGGATAACAAGGATTTGATGTATGGCATGTTGGTGTTGATAATGAATCTCTTATTTTACAACTGGCGCAGTTCTCTATTATAGATCTCAAATGTGAAATTTCCTTTCGTTGGTGACCGATATCATCCCGGAGAAGTTTAACTAGTGCCAGTAAATCCGTTAATGATCGTGCAAGGGCATCTTCATTAAATGAAATTAAACATAGATTAATTACTATTATGCATTAATAATTCACGAACTAAACAAATAGAAACACCTACATATATAAGTATTTGGATTTTAAAAATACTATCCAAATGTATATTTATATTTTATGTTTGTACAAATACGATTATTATTACTTACCTTCGCAATCGCCTTGAATAACTGGAATATCACCGCGACTCTGTACTTCATTGACAGTTTCTAATGGAGATAAGTTTGGCTGTTGGCGATATGGTTCATTACTGTTAATTGGTTCCTGACTAAACCAATCACGCACATCTCTTTTCTTATTCTTCTCTAAAGTAAGAAAAGCAATACATGAGTTCGTTATTTACTTCAGGTCGAAAGTAACCAAGAAATTTTTACATACTAATGTGCTATTATATGTACCTTTTTCGCTAATTCTGTTCCTCAACATTCTTTTGTTCCCACGCCGCTGCAACCCCTTTTGACAATTAGCGCGGGAGAGTGCTTCTTCTACACTTCCATCAAAATGTAATGGGTACTTCCGCTCCCGAAACTAAGTTACACAATAAATAAACAACACATATTTAATTGCACCTCGTTTTATGAGACTATATTGCATATTCATATATTTAAAGGTAAGAAATATACATATGTTTAATAATGAACTGCTTTTATTTCTAGGAGTTTTTAATTTTGCTTATAAGTCGCATCATGCAATACAACTTACCAGTTTTATAATTGGATCTTCCATTTGGGAATAAAGTTTAGATAGACTCATGTCAATTTCATGCTGGGAAACGTCCTTACAATCCACCAAAAGTGATATTTTATCTTTATGAAAAACGAGAGCCAATGATCGAATTGTACTCGTTTCGTTAATATGAGGGATTTCGAAATGCTTGGAAGTCGTAATTGAATTGAAGCTTATATCCAGCGTTACTCTTTGTTGCTTGCGATCCAAAAAGAATGACATTCTATGCTTCAAAGTTGGAAAGTCAATCATAAAGAGTGCCTCAATTGAAATATGGAGTTTGCGACGTGGTCTAAATTTTGAAAATTAGATCATGCATGGGAACATATTAAAACTTTACCGTATATGTCTCATAGATATGACGCACTCTCCTTTAATATACTGTTCCAATTCAGAAGATGCAGCTATAATATTATTATAAAAATTATTATAATATTATTTTACTTTTATTTTTATAAATTATCAAAGAGACTGTATTTACTTTTTATGTAGATTAGCTTATAACTAAGTTGTATTTATTTAAAATTACCTGGATCAAGAGACAAAGGACAAACGCCACCAAATATCGAAAGAATGATCAGTAAAAATACACGAATCTCCATTGCAAGGTCTGAAATTAAAGGTCCCATAATATATATAAATATATATATATAAAAATATATATATATATATATATATATATATGTACAAAATATATAATAAATAATTTTCAATAAAAATGTAAATTTCTTAGCAAATTTGAAACTAACGCAGATATATTGTAGACACCAAACGGCTTGGCTAAATCGCCTTACTAGTTAATAAGGAATTTAGTTATATTTGTAAGTACTACTACGCGTCATTTGCTCTTAATACTCTCCATTTATATGCAAAAAATCAAGTCGCCTTTTAATTAATTCTTCAGAAGAATTTTACATAGGTATATTAGTAGATATGTTAAGAGATGTGGGTATATAATGATATCTATTTTACGCAGGGACAAACAATATTAGACTAATAATATTAATATACGTATGTATTCGTTATGAATTTAATTAGTACAGGTATGACATTAACCCTAAGTCGATATTTCGCAGATATCTTTTCCAGCTTACAAAAACGGGAATTTAACAAACATCAAGGCATAACATCATACCAAAGTCACTTGCAGCCTTAACCATATTTGGTAAATTCGATGAATCAGTGTAAACACGTATGGTCAATACGCTGAATTTAACTATTTGTTTCATTCATTCTTTTTTAAATTATTATGATATACATAATAACAATAAAATTGTTTCTATTATAAATAATATATTATTTGTTCTATTCATTCTGTTGACAATTCATAAACCTTTGCAATCAATGGAATATGTATACAATAAAATGTATGATGATTTCCTGTTGGCATTCGATAGAAATTGTTGACATTACTTACTGACTTAAATATTTTCATAGAGAATTTCAAACGTAATAAAGCAAGTATTTTTTGTACTCAAGTATTTCAATACCAATTTTGATATTACTTACAACTACGAACAAAGTCTAAGAACAGTTATACTTACTCATAAATGTATTCTATAAACAAGTTATATGTAAATTCAGTGAAAATCCTAGAGCTGTTCTCTTATTATTTTTAAATGATAAAGATAGTACTCTTTCTCGAATCCATTTGCTTCCACAAAGTACCTGCAAAATTATTTAACCAATTTAAAAAACAAAAAAAAACAATTTATAACTTCAACGGCAACAAAATGTATCGAATATGGTTTCTCGCACTGTTGACTGTTAACGTACACTTTACCGCACCACACGACTGAGAAGCACGATCTTGAACGAAGCAAATACCACAAACCACTGAACCCAACTAAATCT
Source organism: Eristalis intricaria (assembly GCA_964034865.1). NCBI lineage: Eukaryota > Metazoa > Arthropoda > Insecta > Diptera > Syrphidae > Eristalis > Eristalis intricaria. The sequence goes on along the minus strand of OZ035877.1, from coordinate 91,451 downwards.
CAGCTCAATATACTTGAGAATTGTATGCTGCTGTGCCAAGCAACGTTAAGACTACGCAATCCCACAGAGAATAATCCGACGACTATGTTATTTGTTGTGCCTTTAGTGGCACAGAAGAAAATATGTTGTGATTCTTTCAGACTTGAGAAATCGAAAAAAAACGAAGAATGTATATCAACATTTTAACGCCTACGTAGGATTACTCGACGCCGAGATACATACATACGGGTATACCTACAAGCATACATACATATGGACATATGTATACCTGGTTTGTAACATGTTGTTTATTAGACATAGGGTAGAATATATTTTTCTTGTTTTTTAATATTGATATTGTGATGTTATAAGGTTTTTAAGATACCTATTCAATTTATATAATTTTCTGAAGCTCCACAGTTTTTACGAGAGTTGTTCAGGGTTATACTAGATATCCTTCAACCAAAACTTTTAACTAGTTACGTTAATACACTTACGTATTGTCAATTCCTATTTGACTTACTTAAGAACTGTATTAATGTATAAAAGCCAAATATTTTTAAATTCAAAAGTATTAAGTAATTTATTGTTTATACATGTTTAAAATACCTATATGCAGTTTATAAAAGTTCTTATTAATTATCTTACAGATGCACATAAGAACACCGAAATAAAAATAAAAACAATCTCGTTTTACATATTACGCATGACGTCTTAGTATCTATGTATGCATATATTAATATTTCTGAAAGATCTTGCTAAACTTAATTCGTTGTCATGCTTCTGATGATACATATTTAGAAATAGAGAGCCAGCATAATCGTCCTGATGTATATATGTATATTGTATGCATTTCATAAATGCTTCCCACGCACCGCTGTCAAACTGCTCAGGTATAAATATTTATGTACGTAATGTTTGTGCGCGAGCTAAATTGACTTCAGTAATGTTCCGATTCCTAATAGGAAAAGTAATTTAAGTTCATTGAAAAAATATTTTAAAGAGTTGATTTTGTTTCTTAGATTGTATAAGAATCTCTTCAGAAACACTTTGAAATGACCATGTAATTGAAAGAATACTTCGTATTTATGGATATTATAGCAATAAATATTTAAAAAGAAAATACTTAAACATATGTTGGGCAATTTATACTTTATTGTACATATCTGTATATATGTATATATATATCATTACATATATTTATGTGGTGAGCCTAATTACAGTATACTCACAGTACGTGTACATTTAATATATTAACTGTATTGCGCATACATAAAATTATATACATATATACTATAATTTGTTGTTATTTAAATAGCAATAGAAATAAATAACATATTAATTGAGAAATATTTAATGTAAAGTTGCATACGTGTTCCATTCATGAACGCATGCGAATATAATGCGTTCTCATTTGGTTTGGTAGGAATTGTTTCAAACGACGTTATTTTTCTGTTCAGTTTAAGTTGAAACTTAAGGAACAGAATGTATATGGAAATAATATACAATGTTTTTATTTATACGTTTTACTTGATTGAAATTAACTTATTTCTTAACATTTACAAATGAAAATAAAATTCAATAACTTAAACATTTTATATACACAAACTGGTACTTCCAACGGCGCCACATCGGGGAACCGTATTTCTTTGATGCGAATTATTGTGGTTCTGCAGTTCACTAAGTTCAACAGAGTCACCACAACTGAAAAAGAAAGTTTTTAAATATGTACAAAAAACAAATAGTTACTTCGCTAATACCCTACCTTACACAAATAGTTCGCTTGATGTCAGGTGATGCTTGTGTCGCTGTCATAACTGTTGTCAGCAAATCGTCTGTAACTATACTATTTGAAGACCCTTCTCTTCCATTTTTGAATCGCTTTTCGTCTTTGAAGCGCTTTGATAATGTTGTTTGGCGATTATTCACCGACTAATTTTATAAATTATAAATATATTAAATCTATATAATATCAATAATCTATAATACCCTCTTATTATTGCCCTCCCGTCCTCGAATGTTGAAAGCCCCGTAAACCAAAGGATTCATACATGAATTTGTCACAGCAAATAAAAATAAACCCTTTTGGATGCGTTGATCGACTTTTAGGGCTGAATCCTTGTCCAGCCAATACCATATACACATTATATAATACGGTGTCCAGCACACAATGAAAACTATTACAATTGTTACTGTCATTTTTAATGTACGACGTTTTGCCCTCCCTAGTACATCATCGTTAGATCGCCGAAATCGTTCTTAAAAATAATTTCATCAATATAAACCCTTTATTTCTTGCATATAAAATATGTACCTGAGCCTTTGACAAATAATTTACTCTTCCTGTAAATCTCCACATAAATTGATATGTAACAAAACAATATTATACTTAAGGGAAGAGCATACATAGCCAACATTCCCATAAATTGGTAAAGTATTTCGTGGAACTCTTCTTCAAAAAAATGAAAAGTAACGCATTGCTCGTACCATAAAACTTTTGGATGTTGTTCCAAGTGAAAAATTATCGCCTAAAATTGTCGTGTATGAAGTTGAGGCAGAAAATATAAAATTAGGAAAAAGATCTATGTAAGAAATTAAATTGATTGTTTGCTGTGTTGCTTTACGAAATACTTGCGGAACACTACAGATAACTGATCCTATCCATGCAACACTAAGCATTACTTTTCCTCGGGAGTTTGATAAGTTTAATGGTTTTAAGACAGCATAATATCTAATCAAGTATATTATATTATTAGAATAGATCACAGCATACATTATCTATAAAAAAAATGTTTATTTACCTATCAATAGATATGCAGACTAAAACAAAGCTTGATAAATAGAGCCCGAACGTTCTAAAAAAACTCATGAGACGACACGTAAAATCGCCTGCATTCCAAGTTACTGTGTATGCCCAAACAATTTCTAAAGGCATTAGAAGAAGGGTGACCAGCAAATCAGCAATTGCTAAGTGCATCAGCATAATATCTATTCTAGAAGGTCCTCTTAGACGACGCTTTGTCAGTAGTACAAGTACTGTTATATTCCCAATTGTTGATACAACCATGAGTATGCTGTTTAAAAGAAATGTGTTAATAATGTGTATATAATGACTTAATCCCTTTTTTCACCTATAAACAGTTATTGATAAGCGGTGGCCATCATTAAAAACCATATTTATCGGAAGATGCAACTCAGCATTTGAACCACTACTTCCATTAACTCCAACCTCAGACCAATCAGTTAGAGTCCTGTGGTCGTAAATTTTTTCAACTGCCTCGGTGTTCGGCATTTTTATGTTATTGTTGTTAAATTTCCACAATAGAATTACAATCAACTTCTTACATTGGATTCACACCATTGCACCGCTGTGTATTTTGTCTAGGATTTGAGGACAATTTTTGATTTTCGACTTATTGCAAATGTTTATCACTTTGTTATATAAAAATAAAAATTCTGATTGTATAAAAAAGAATTGTTGGACGCTATTAATGTCTTTCAGTCAAAATAAGTGTATGTGTTAATATTAAATACCATTTTCGTATTGTGTATACGTATAAATTAAATATTTTTATAGAAAAACACGATAAATACTTATCCACAATTTAATAGAAACACATAAGAGTGTAATAGTTGTCTATTTAAACCAAGTTAATAATAAATAAATAATTGTCATGCTATACCCATCCAGTTATTACTCTTATTAAAATAAAACTGTGTTAGCGATAATCTGAATATTAAGCTATACGATCTTACATATGTCCAAATAAAATTATACACATTGAAAGTAGACGTATTTTCTTCGGGTATATGGAATATATGAATGTTCTTTAGAGATAAGAAGACTGATAGTCGAGCGACCTCACCACCCGCACTAATAAGGCAATAATAACTCAAAGTTCGATTTAAAGCTGTGACATTGTGTTTGCACAAATAAATGTTATTAATTATTTATATACATTTACATTATATACATATAACACATTAGGGTATAGAAAACAGATACAAAATTAAAATACTTTATTGATAAAAATAATTTAAAATAACTACATGAACAACGACTTTTTTAACAAGAGATATGTACTTGAATTTTCTTAACGTATTTACCCACATTGACAACATGTAATTCTTTTACAACGGTTTATATCCTAATCGGAAGATTTATCCTGCATGCGCAACAGCCAAAGGAACTTATCAATAACAATAATGATGTTAATAATAACGAAAGACCGTGTCCTTACAGTAAACAACCCATTGTTGTGATATCTAGATAACAAAATGTCAAGTCAAAATGCCTTTTTGTTTGTACGTATATAGATATGAACACAATATGTTTTGAAAAGGAACTTCAAACAATGCATTATAAAGAAGTTATGCCTATTAAAATAATTGAATCTATGAAGGAGCTTAGTATATTCGTGTGTATTCGTTTATCTACGACAGTAAATACATAATCTGTTTCCATTATTTCTGCATTTGTTTTGCCTAACTAATATATTATATTGGTATGTATTGATTGTTTACGTTATATATGTATGTGTCCATATAGCCAATATAATTTTGAATTTTTAAGGTCTTGTAACAATTGCGTTAAAACTGTATCGAAAGAATAAGTTTTGTTAAAGTTAACAAAGTTAACTCTATACCCATATTATATAATGTATGCTCTATAATAATATATATTATACAATGGGTAGAAGTTAAGCTAGCACATAACTGCCTCTTAATAAAAATCTGAACTGAAAAAGAACCATTTGGTAACTCAATAATGTGAATACAGGGTATGTTCAATACTGATTACGTCGTCGTTTGCTTAGCAGTGTCATTCAGTGTTTCATTCGTTCGTCGTGAAGTAAACTTTCAAATATGCATTGAAATAACAAAAAGTATGCCATTTGTCATGTCTATGCCAATTTATTAGCAAATAAGTTAGAAAATAATAAAAAAAATATCATATTGCATGTAAGCAAATAACATGCGTATTTAAGGACAGGGAAAAGAAGCCATTTGGCAACACAATAAACACGTGTCCAGTCCATTAAAAAACTGACAGTTCTCTGTTAGCATTGACAGGTGAGGGGGGCAGATTCCTCCAGAAGTAAATTATATTTTTCACTTATATATCGCGCGTTAAAGTTTTTTGTTTGTAAAATGCCTAAAAGTATAAAAGTAAACAATTACGAAAAAAATAAGAAATGCGTTTTCCATAGTTTAGATTCTAGTAGTGATTCTGAATCTGAGACAAATCCAAAAGTTGTACGCTTAAATGAAGAATATAACCAGGATGATAAAGCTTATAAATATGTCAGCGATATTCGAAAGCATAACACTCCCTTGCTCAGTGAACAAAATTACAAATATAGAGGAGAAATTGCCCGTCGGGAAAGTTCTGATTGTTTCAATATTTCCACCACTAGTGTACCAAAGCTAGAAGTTGAGTTTCAACATGGATATACTGATACAAGTTTCGATATTAATGAATCCGTTTTAAATCAAGAGGAAACAGCAAAGGTTAAATCCTTATTTCCAAACTTAAACACAAGTTTGGAGGTACACAAAGCCTTATGTGTACAGAACCAACTTACAATCTGGGAAAAGTTACTGGAAGCACGAATTCAATTCCAAAAAATATTAAACAAGGCAAATAATTTACCGTATTCCAATGAATTTCAGAATTCAGCATCGTCCCAAGAAACAAAACGAAACTTGGAAGGGTTACTTGAAAAACTCATAGAAGCAAAAGTTGTACTGAGTACGCAATTTTCTGCCATAGAGAATCTAGATATAAAGCCAATGAAAAAAGCTCAGAATAGAAATGCAAAGGAATATGGTCTGTTAAATAAATCAAATTTTGATAAGTTTAAGCCTTATCGTAATTCTGTATTGCTCAAGTGGGAAGATCGCACAAAACTTCTAGCTTACAATGCTGTTAAAACAAGGGGCACATTGGAGAAGTCAAACATAGTTAAAAGTATTGATGATCATCTTATTAGGCTCAATGATCTCATTGCACATACGCGTACAATTAAAGCTTACAACCGAAATCCAGAAAAACAGTCCAATGTTTCAGAAAGCAAGTACACCCAGCAAGGAATCTCTCATGTTCAAATATATGATGACACAGATTTCTACCATTCTCAACTCAGAGAACTTATAGAATATAAAACAAATTCATCTACCAATTCTTATGAATTAAATACACAATTTTCCGAACTCCAAAAACTTCGTCAGAAAATGAAAAAAAAGGTTGATACCAGAGCCAGCAAAGGACGCAAAATAAGGTTATACAATTTTGTACGAGTTATTTAAATAGAAATATATAAACCAACATACATTTTTCAGATACATGGTTCACAATAAACTTATCAACTTTATGGGATCTAAGTACAATTCGAATTGGACTGAGGAATCTAAATCAGAATTGTATAAATCATTATTTCTCACGTAAACTAGAAATTAAGAGTATTTATCTAATCAACATTAAAATAAAACATTGTAATGTATATTTTTCTTTTACTTGTAAATACATACGTAGTATTTCAATAAGACATCTTTCTTGGGTTAATTGGTATATAAGCTATTGAAGCTCCACGCTTATGAAAATACCAGAGGAATAAATAACATAATATATACAAATAATAAAAAGGTTTTATTCATATTAAATTGTTCTTTTTTATTAATAAATCATTCCATTCGAGGTTTCGTTAATTAATAATTTTGATTATTACAAACTAGTGATCAGTATTGAATTGTTGCAAAAAAGTTCAATCAAAACTTAACATTTGTAGATAATAAATGTTTGTTTTTATAGAGAATATATTAGTTGAAATTAATACTAAAATAAATAAAACATTTTTATAACTTAGAACTACAATTTATACTTATTTATTCGTTTCATATTTTAATAACGTATATTTTTATATTCAGAATAGTTATTTCTAAAATCAATTTGGGAGGTTGGCTTTTCGTCCAAATATTTACAGTTTTTCTTTTTTCATTCAAACACTGAATCGGTACATTATACTAAGCCATTAACTTTTGGTAATTGGTTGTAGACGGAAAACACATTTTAATCCTTCTGACAATACAAAAGTGAATTCAAACATATGCATCTACTTTTAGCCGGTTATGTACCTTATACTGTATATATTTGCATATTGAATCACTGGAGAAGAGCTGTTGATTTTTTTTTTATTAATCTGACTTAAGGTGATATAAAGATATTCATACGAACAAACTTAAATCAAAATAGTGAATATATAGTACATTAATATGCATACTGTATGCACCTGTTTATTTATTATCATAAATACATGTATATATATATATATATATATCCAATTCTTATGAATTAATTATATTTATATATATATATATATATTCTTGCACACATGAAGAGTTCTGGGCAGTATAATGAACTCTAATTTATTGAATTTTTCAATAACAAAGGAAGTCCTGTTTTTGTTTTTGTTTTTGATACTAGTATTGTTGCCGTCTTTGTATTATTAAGACCTATCGAGGTTCCTACGCTGTTAATAACAGCAGTTGGATTATTACTGTCATAATGTTCCGCAGTTGATTCTTTTCTGTACTGTTTCGATGTCATTTGAGGAGAAAGACTTTTTCCACACTCGGGCTGGGCAGAAAAATTTGACTTTGATTGTTCTGAGTTATCTTGTATTACTGCACTTATTTTAAGGTTAGTAGAGTTAACGTTTGCAGTACTACAAATTGGTATATTAGAAAACAGATACGTATTAGTGTTTTCATTTGTATTACATGCACGCGTGTATTCGAGTTTGTCTGTTTTAGGTTTGATATTAATATTTTTGTAATTATTGTATTTATCGCAGATCTTATTAGAATCAGTACAATCATACAACGATTGCAATTGAGACTGTATCGAAGTAACATTTGAAAGAGTGTTGTCAGTTTCTATAGCATTTAAATATCCATTTCCTTTTTGGATGCGATTCTCCATTGAAGCCATTTGTTCCGATTCTGAGAACTAGGAAGAAAGTATGCGTTAATTTCAAAAACTTGATAGAATGTAGGTTTTGGTAAATGGGGCCAAACACTTTATTTATCAAAAACGTGTAAGTACAGTTATTTGATAAAATAATAATATCTACTATTTCTTACTGTGGAAATAAAATGTGTTTCCATACTGTATGTAAATAACTGAAATACCTTATCAAGGATGGTGACATTTATGTCTCAAGTGCTCTTTGGAGGATGAATCAATCTTTCCATTTCTTTCTGTGCATCCACAAGATCGGATAAATGTTTAGCAAATAAAGCGTTTAAATCTATTAATTTACTCATCTAAAATACAAAAAAGTGGATTATAATTATGCCGCTGGTTGATTATAAGATTAATATATTTACGTTCTGTTCACTACTTTTATCTAACAGGCTTCGATTCGCGGCTTTAAGCTCGATTTCTTGGTTCATAAGATCTTTTTCTAAAGATTCTATTCGTCCTTTAAGTAATCCAACTTCCCTACGAAGATCTTCAGCAAGCTCATTGCCTCCGACCGCAGCTGATGATCCTTGTCGAGTAGATTCCATTTCACGTTTCAATCGAATATTTTCTTCCTTGTAAGTATGAAGCTGACGCTTCCACTCGTCAACGTTTGCCGTTGATTCCTAACAACGACACAACTTAAAAGCTTGTAATATCAAACTATACCAATATTGTTACTTGAAGTGCACTAGTAAGACGAATATTATTATTTTTTAGAGTTGCGAGTTCGATTTCCCATTTTTTAGCGTTGGCGCAGCTAAGGAAATTACATGAAAAACATACTTAACAAGGAAATATACTATTGCTATACCTCTGTGCCAAAGCCATTTTCAGCCTCTCGTTCTCGTATTTCAATTGTTGTTCACCACTGCCAACGCCATGACCTCCACCTACTTCTGCCAAACTTTGTGTACTCAGTTGTTTTACATCGGTTGCAGCGTTATTACTATTTTGGTTAGTCTTATGAGAAGGACTTTCGGGGTTAGCATTTTGAGTATTTGTATTTGATAAATTTGGAGGTTCAACGGTTTGTTCTAAGGAGCAATTATCATTTTGCATGACGCCTGTTCGAGATGTAACGGGCGAAGTATTGGCTGATGCTGTTGGGGTCGCTGCTGCACTCCCTATTATTGAAAAACACAGTATGTAGCATGTTAAATTAATTACATACACGATTGGTTTTTACCATTAGCCGAAGATTTTGCCATTGCATTTTTAGTTGCTTCTTTTACTTCTTGAAATTTCTCCACAAACTATTAAAATCAGCAGTAACATATAAACAATTAATAGCATTAAAAAGTTGATCTACTATGTTACCTTTGTTAATTCCGCTTCTGATGCAAATCCTAAACCATAGACAGTATTTGCTCTTACGTCGCTCCATTGTCCAAATTTTTGTGAAGTTTGAGTAAATGTCATATTTGGAGTAATCGTAGAGTTGATAACGGCTTTGCTACCTTCGACACTTATTATTCGATATAAATTTCGAGATGAATCATAGAAAAAACTCACTGCTACAGCTTTCATGCTGGCAGTGATCCACGTTCTCTTAGTTTTTGGATCAATGTGGAAGACATGAGCCTGACAAGTGAATATCGGTTGCTCACTGCAAAATAATTTACAAATAAATCAACCATTTATTCTGGCGCACGATTGAACTTATATCAAATAACAGAATAAAGAAATCGAAATAAAAATGACATTAAAAAAATCGATTTGTAGGAAAAAATTAATTATTTAAAGTATTTTTCAAATAGTACATATCCCAAATTTTTGTTTTTGATACAATTTATACAATTAATAATGTATAATTCATTCTAATTTTGTACCAAATTAAATTGGACAGACGGGCGGAACTTTCCCATTTTCGACATTGATTTTTTGTCAGACATATTTCAGCATTTACACAATTTGTTAATTACCCCATATTTCCGTTATGTTTTAAAATAAAAGTCAAGAACTATACTTTTTTCCAAATATTTCAATTCTACTATTATATATATTTAATTTATTTTCTACTCTGAGAGCTGCACCAATATGATAGTATAGCAAAGTTTAATTTTTATTGGAATCGAAAGTGAAGGAAACTGTGTTAAAGTGCTCTGTGGTGAATATACTCTTCCAATTCACCATATTATTCTAAGGCTAACGTTACATTGCATGCCACTGTATGGAACATCGCATATATCATATTAAATTAAACGGAATTCGCTGGCGAGTATGAGAAATGTGTATTATTTAGTGTAAATACTTTTCAAAAATTGTATGTATTAGCATCCCATGGAATTCTTCATGCTTACAGAAAGGACAATAACTGTTAACTGATGACTAGTATTATATCGTAAGCCTGGAGGAACCTCCTACTGACTAAAAAACCATGGTAAGTGGTTACTTTCACTTGTATACCAAATGTTATCCAAACCGATAACTACTTTACAGAATAAGGCTTTAATTCAATCAATAAACAATCGTATTTATATTTGATCAACTTCCAAATGTGATATTAAAAAAAGATGAGAATTTGCTTTAAGTTCAAAGTTTATTTAGGTCAAACGAGACTATTTTATTACATTAACAATTTTACTGATCATCGTCGCAGGTGCTGGTTCAATATTTGTAATCGTGAAAATAGAAAAAAACAAAACTAAACTTCATCAAATAAAAAAATAAGTTATCCAATACAAATAAATTTATTTTATGGTGTTGCGTGGTATTTTATATTGAATATAAACTCAAAACCTAAAGCCAAAAAAGTAGTTCTTCTGGGCCACCTTACAACTTGTCCAAATATTGTGTAAGATCTGGTAGTCCCTCCTTTAAGCCCTTACGTTTTCGTGTATCTTGGACAATTTGGTATGGCTTGGTTGCTGTATCCATTGGGTCTCCGGGAAGTACCTGCCAGTGGTCGAACACACACTGTGGAAAGGCTTGTCCTCCAGTATTTGAACGCAAATCAGCAGTAAAACCAAAGGACTCGTTAACAGGCAAGTACGCCTTAACAACGAACATAGGTGTGCCGACTACTTGACTTTCCTCAAAAACATGTCCACGACGACGATTCAATACACCGTATATACCACCGACTGCAACTTCTGGACATTGAATTTCACACAAATACACTGGTTCCATAAGGCGGGGTGAAGCTGTTATAGCTGCAGCATACAAAACACGACGAGCAGTTGGAATGATCTGACCACCTCCACGGTGGATAGCATCAGCGTGCAAAGTGACATCATATATGTTAAAACGAACACCTATGAATTAAATCAGATTGTTAATTTGCATCAACACAATTCGATTGTTAATATTTTCTTGGTTTTTTTTTTGTTGTTTCAGGCCTGTTGAGCTTATTATTTTACATCGACAGTATTTTTCCGATTTTCTTTTTCATCATGAACATTAAAAAAAAACATTTTGTGTATAAGGAATTACCTCGCATGTTTTCATCAGCCAAGACACCCTCTTTGGTCGCCCATTGGAATCCAGCAACAACAGAATCTTTGATTTCGTTCAAGTACTGAACAGATTTTGTGCAATCCATAATAAAGTTTGGACCTGTACCGTCTGGGCCGAAACACCAAATCTTACGTGCTTCAGTAACGTCGTAATCATACTTTTCTGCCAAATATCTTGCACGGATCTTAAAGTCGTCCTTAGAACTGACATCTCCATTATCAATATCTTCTGGAAGTCCATCAGGCATAGGAACAGCCTTCATTACAAGTCGATTATGTTTGTTAGGTGATTTAGACAGACACATTTGGTTGGATTCCTCGAATACAGTTTCGCGGTAAGACACAACTGGATCCGATTTTTTCAAAGGAATGCAGGCATGATCTTCTTCCAAATCTTTTAAACAGATTTCCAAATGTAATTCACCAGCGCCAGCAATAATATGCTCTCCAGATTCTTCAATAATACATTGCACCATAGGATCTGACTTAGCTAAGCGCTTAAGACCTTCTACAAGTTTCGGCAAATCAGCTGGATTTTTGGGTTCGACAGCAACGCGCACAACAGGTGAAACAGAAAACTTCATAACCTATGACGATAAAATAAAAAATGATTTTCCAGTTAAGTTGTATACCCAAATATAAAGCATACAATAGAAAATAATTATAATCAGATAAAATTTGTCTCTCAAAGCAATCAGAACAGGTCTGTGAAAATGTAATCATCATTGAATATGAAAAAAAAGAGAAAAAAGAAACAATGAACATACCTTCATATTGTGGGCATCCTTGAAGGTAGTAATTGTACCAGTTTTAACCAAGAATTGATCAACACCAACCAATCCACAAATATTACCGGATGGTACATCCTCAATAGCCTCAACATAACGACCCATCATCAAAATTGTTCGTTGTATAGCTTTTTCATATAAATCCTCCTTCTTTCCAGGTACATAATTCGGGCCCATGATACGAGCCTTCATACCAGTAGCAATCTTACCGGAGAAAACACGACCAAATGCATAGAAACGACCCTTATCAGTAGTTGGTACCATTTTAGATATGTACATCATAAGTGGCCCATTGGGATCACATGATTTTACTGCAACAGCAGCTTCATCATCAAGAGGGCCTTCATATAACATTTCCATCCTATATTTCTGGGCAACGACAGGTGATGGCAAATGAATAGCTATCATTTGAAGCAAAGCTTCTCCGGCAGGTAACCAACTGCGCATTACAACTTTAAGAAGCTGTTTACCATCCTTATCCTTATCTTCATGTTTTAAAGTAACTCCAATTTTTTCCAACAGTGTTGGGATTTCCTCCTTCTTGTAGTTCATAATGGCGTCAAACACTTTGTAGATGGGGTCCAAGATGTACATACAAAACGAGCGCTTATTATCAGCTTCTTTTTGTTTCGACCATTTCTTTGTTTTGCCGTTAAAGAAATTTTCTCCCCAAAGACTGTAATTAAATTATAAATACTATAGTCAATTCAATTTAATCCAACTTTAAGATGTTTAAAGCACGTTGTAAATTTGGGTTTTGATTTTTTTTTAATACTTAAGGGAAAATGAGAAATTATAATTTTTAATTTCAAAAATATATAATTTTAAATTTATTGATATCTAATTTCAAACTTACCGATTCATTAGCTTTACAACGTCAATCTTGAATTTCTCTGAATACATTTCAGAAAATTGTTTCAATGTGAAGGCCCATCCATGAAGACCTGAACCAAAACCGACAGATCCCTTTGAAGGGTCAACACGAACTTCTCCCATTGGCCCCCCATCATCGTTATAAGTAGCAATGATTACGTTGACATTTTCTACAATCCTTTGGAAAGTTTGGTACAGTTCTTCGGCTTGTAATTGCAATTCCAGTAGTGCACGATCCATCTTGTTCATGAATAAAATTGGCTTAATACGTTCTGCAATTGCTTGACGCAAAACAGTTTCAGTTTGTACGCAAACACCAGACACACAGTCCACGACAACCAAAGCGCCATCAGTTACACGGAGAGCTGCAGTCACTTCAGAAGAAAAATCAACATGCCCAGGTGAGTCAATCAAGTTGATTAAGAAACCCTTTTCTTCTTTCTCGCGTTGATCAGGGTTGGTAATAAATACCAAGTCCTTATCTTCAACTTCGAAATACATAGAAATAGCACTAAAAAATAGTACTAATATATTAATAATGGATCAAATAGAATTGATTATATAATTTTGTTATTGTAATCAGAATGCCTTATAATCTCCTAAAAACTTAATGTATAATATATGTGAAAAATACACATTTATTTCTTTAAGTTTCTATCAGTCTCGTCATCAGTTTCATCATAGTAAAAGTATATATTATAATTAAGTGATGAAAAATTCAACGAGATTTGACTTACGTCGATTTGATGGTAATGCAACGCTCTTGCTCATCCTTGCGGGTGTCGGTAAAACGTGTTTCACCAGCCTTGGCTCCAGCAATAATACCAGCTTTTGAAACCTAATAACGGCAGATTAATATCTATATATGAAGAATCATTTTGATCTGAAGTTGTTTCTTTACCAAAGAATCAGTCAGAGTAGACTTTCCATGATCGACATGAGCAATGACGGACATATTACGGATATTCCGTTTTTTGTCCATCAAGCCACGGATCTCATCTACGGTAAAGTTGACCTGTGGAATAGTTTAATCATATTACTTATAGGAAGGAAACGTATGTTTAATTGATAAATTAAAATTGAAGTTTTAAAATACTACAGAAAAAAATTCCACGTCACAATGGCACACTTGAAGTCATTAAGCCCAAAAATTACATTACTTAGAAACCATGAACAAAATAGTATTCCGATTGAATTATATACCACTTTCTTTATACTTTTTGATAATATTTTAATATTAATTTGACCTACCATCTTGGATGTTTAGTGATTTCTTGACCAAAGTTGTAAAACACCACACGCCTGCAATGGCGTACTTTCAAAAAAGAAAGATGTGAGATCATGATGCCCCCTCTTTGAACAATAATTTATTGGAAATTCAAGTGGAAGAGTACAAGCTTGAATGAGTGTATTCAGAACACTTCTTTTTCGAATAAAAATGGCGTTGAACTGGAATATTCTTTTCTTAGTGGACTCATCCAGCAGTTTCAGCAACAGCACCTTTTGATATAATAAAATACGACGCAATTTTTTCTTTTAAGGAGATAAAATATATATACATATATGTAGACTTTTTAATGGTTGTGACTAAAAATATTAAGTCGTTTCAACATTAGTATATCAACTAGTCACATTTGTAAGCATATATAATGTATAAGTTTCATATACATACATACATACTTACATTTAAAATATTTTATTTTCTTGTAAAATCATTTCTCTTGTAAATCTGTTATTAAAATTTAATTTTTGTTTTCAGTACATAAAACATATGTATGTATGTATGTATGTATGTTTATATTTGCTAGTGAAAATGTATATCCATATACACTTAAATATATTAAAAATTACGTTACATAATATGTAATTATATGTAAACAGTACGTTTTTCGACGTTGTTGCATTCATTTATACAGAATGGAAAGACGCATCTTTTGAGCCGTAAACCGTACTGCCCAATAGAAGGTATGTAGATGCATAAGTTATATGCATACATATGTACATATCTGTTTCATACGAACTTTTTGTATATATTTCTGTTTAAATAAATAACCATTTCTCAAATTCTACTCATTTCGAAAAGTTGTTGCCAAGATTATGTATATGTACATGTGTACATGATTTGTCGCACATATGAAAATATTCTGGACAATCAGCAGGCTGCGAAAACAACGGCGGTGATAAACGATGGACGAGAAAGCAATGGAACCTAACAAAAATATGACGCTATCTCTATTTCTCAATAGAGAAATTTCAGTTGAAAACATTAGGTATGTGTATATTTGGTGCATATAAATGTAATTGTTTATAACAGGGTTACCAGGGTTTAAACGAGAAAATAAACATACCAACTACGTCATCTACAAATTAATAAACTTTAGAAAGGGAATTATAAGACCATAATAAGCCTTAAATAGGTCATATTATATTCAAACTTTATTTCATTGCACTATAAATGGGGAAATATTAACAATGGGTGACGCGAAGTAAGGGCAACTCAACCCATTATTTAGTCAGTCAAATATGGATGAATCGTTTGAATTGCTTAAAAACAGTCCTAGAATTTATGGCAGTCATGAAGCGCCTGGCTTCAACGAAAATGATAGTTTGGGTCTTGAATTATTTTTGCCCAGTATGACTTTTTGTTCCTCTTTAACACGTTTCTCCTGCTCTTTCCGCATTTTTTGCCTTTCTTCATCCATAAGTCGTTGTTCCTCAATTATTGCTAGCCTCTCCTCTGCCTTTTTGAAATAATAATATTAATATTTTACCACTTAGCAAATCATTTAAGCTTACTAATTTGCGTTGAGCCTCCTCAATTTTCCGATTGTTCTCAGCTAGTATTTGTTCCAGTTCATCACGTTTTTGTTTTTCTTCTTCCTGGAATCAATTCATTCAGAAGTAACCATGCAGTATGCATACTTTAATAGTGATAAGCTTTACAAATCATCTACATACCTCACGACGTTTTTCTTCTTCACGAATTTGTTCTCTTCGTTTTTCTAACTCCATCATCATATCACGTTCCATATCCTTTTTTGCTGCTTCAACGCGTCTATTAACTTCCCGCTCGATTTCTTCCTTCCTTTTTTCTAATTCTTCTTCAACTCTCTTTTTAACTAAAAGCTCTATTCGTTTGGCGGCTTCTTCTTCAATTATCTACATGATTAATATTTAATATTTGAATCAGTTCTATTATTATTATTGTCAAGTAAATATGTACATACAAAATTTAAAGCAAAGCATTCCATTATAACAAAATCATTGGAGGCTTATGTACTCTTTTTAACTATTTCACCTAAAGTTTGATCTTTCAATATTTATTTACTTGTAATGCACACCTTTTGCTCAGCTTCCTTTTGTCGTCGCTGTCTCTCCATTTCAGCAAGTCTTTCCACTTCATCCAGCTTTTTGGTACGTCCTTTTTTCCTTTGGCGTTTCTCATCTCCACTGGACCTCTCTGACGAAGAAGTCGACAAGGAGCGTTTTCTAGAAAAAATCAATATACAATTAAAAATTAAAAGATGTCTCATTAGCCTGAGCACTTTACTTTAATTTATTTGTGTTTCTTTCACGGCTCCTGTCTCGATGTCGGCTATGAGAATGTGAACTACGGTCCGATCTTTCTCTTGATTTACTTTTGCGCTTATGTTTACTTTTATGATGCCGTCTTTTAGATGGAGTCCTTGATCTAGATCTTGATTTACCCATTCTAAATTTGATTATTGTCTTTGTTAATGAGTAACACTGCTGTCTTAATTTTAAACCCGCCAGTTATTATTGAAAGAAAATATTAAACACATAAAAATGGCCACCAGTCAAACTTATAAGGAACTGTCATTTTTTGGACACACTGTCAAAACTATCGGTTTTTCGTGTTGCCAGATTGTGTACTTAAGAAAAAAATAAAATCCAAAAGTATTCATGTGGAGAGATACTTTTAAGGGAATTTATTTTTACTGTTGTCGATAAGGTAGCTCTTCAAAAATATATAAATGATTTTGGAAATACTTACAGAATGAGTATAGTATAAAAGGTTTATTCCAAAAACATATATACATATAATTTCGTATTCATATTAATAATTTAATCGTTTTGCTTTAATTTTTGGATACAATTTAATGAAAATAAAGGGCACACTAAATATAATAACGGTACACATGTTTATAGATTTTGGACAGTGCTTTCATAAAAATAACTAGAGCATGTATTCTACATGCCAGATTAAATGCGATTAAGGTCTGTAGAACAAATTTTGCTTTACTTTGGTGAAAAATTGGACGTGTCTTCATTCTCTTTTTGCGACCTCCAGAATTATGATACAGAACAAGGTACAATCAATCCAAGTCGATCAATTCAATGAGATACCTCAATTTTAAATTGCTACCGCAAGATTATTGTTAAAAATTTCCCCTAGGCGTTTCTAAGCTCATTAAGCAATTAAATGTCAATGATCTGATTAATACAATCAGATGCTATACACTTTCTCCAATTCGGATTGATTCCACTTGAAACTTTTTGAAATGAAAGCAAATCAAAGTCATTCCGCATCAATGTTAGATCGGCTAAATCAATGGAAATGCTCATGTTTGGTTTAACGATGTACTCTTTCTGATTTCCTTACTCGGTTTAAAAGACTGTCATTTCTATATCATGTCACTTGCCAGTATGATCTTGGTGATTTAATTAATGTTAATTGTACATATATGAAATTGTATGCATGGGTTAAACAAACAATTTATTAACCTTCCCGATATAATTTATAATAATGAATGTGTGTGTATATAGATCCAGATATACAGTATATAGAGTCTCTTCAGACCTGTGTGTGTGGTCACGAATTAAATTCAAGAAAATCTCAAAAATTGCTCATTATTGGGCACACTTCATGTCATGTTTGAAGCCTATTATAATATTCGATGTTTCTCTTGTTTTTTGGTAATTAAAACGTTTGTGGGGGAATATCAAACACATTTGGATAGCTAAGATATAGATATATTACACATTCTATGGTTCCAACAATATATTTTTCCATAAAATGTATGAACAGTTAGGTAAAATGTATGTCAATTTTACGTTATCTGAATAATCCTCCTATGAAATAGCATTGCATACAAAATATTTTATAATTAACATGATATAAGTTAATTAATCAAATGAAGTAATTCTCAAGATGTGACTTGCATATATAAAAAACGGTTGTAGAAAATGTTAATCCTTAATAATTACAAATAATATATTATTGTAAACAGAACCTCTTGCTTTAAAGTTAAAATAATTTCAACCTTCTACATAACAAATATGGATATATGGACATACGGTTGTTATTCGGCCAAATACTTGACATATGGAATATATCAGATTTGAGTCCATTTCACATTATCTTACAATGTTCTTCAGATTTGAAAAATTGATTAAAAGTACTTTCGGTTCTGGTAGTTGTGTGTTGAATTTATCATAGCCCCTTCAGTTAGTAAAAAAGGGTGCATAAATTTACGCTTCGAATAAAATGCCATTGAAAAATGTAATAGAGAGGGCGGATTTGATTTAATATGTGATTTAATCATACATCAACGGTTGGGATTAAGCTATTATCTTTCCTTTACCCTGCATTTGATTTCTTCAATTCTATTGAATGGTAGTAATGCTAAAGGGGTTGCCAATATAATATACAGCTGATTTGCTGTATTAAACTCACCATCTGTGACTAAAAATATATTCAGTGAAATGAAGATTGAAAAAAGTGTTTTAATCGTAAATGTAAGTAATTGCAAATTTGCGAGAGAAATCGTACGTACAGATAACTATACCTTATTAAACGACTTAAATGGCTCTTGTGGTTAACTGTGGAATATTATACACAAAATTGTGATGCTGCGCATCTGTATAAATATATGTATTCGTATACGTGCATAAAAATTAGTGAACAAAGAAAAATACACATTTATATGCGTTTTCTTATAACAGATTTCTTAAGAACTGGTTTGATGCCTGTACATGCAATCATGCGCACATATGAAAGTCCGTAGATACGTGCATACATATGGATCGGTTTATACATGTCAATAACTATGAGTTATGATTTATAAGTAGAATTTGTTCCAGAATTCAATAAAAAAATCTTTGTACATCCAAGGTTTTGGTGTACTAAAATTAGTTTTTAATTGTAATATGTAATTCTCATTTTATTCTTTCGAAACTTAAACACTTGTGTTGGAATAACTTGCCAGCTTATTTTTTATTGAAATGTAAGAGGATCTCTTTCTCAAGGAATCCCTTCATCGATATATGCATCGTCATCAGCAATTCACATCAACCTAACACCGGCATTGATTGAAGTACAGCGGTCCTTTTCAAAGCCGAGGCAAGGTCTGCCCATTCCTATTCGAAATGAGTCATCAGATATCATTACTATCGATTTAAAAGTTCAATTAGATCCGCCCATAATTTTGATTGCAGCTCACACACAAAAAATACTCGTATTCACATACAGATGTGTTTATGGATGTTTATTAATACAATAATTTTCTTATGGAGATACGTTCAAATATATTTGAGCATTTATATAAAAGTACATGTTAGAATATATTTATTGCCTACGCTTAAACTTGCACATACATGTACATATGTATATATGTTAGTAAATATACATTTTTTAAATTTACTTCTATTAAAATTGTTTGATTATATTAATATATAATAAATACTAAGTATATATAAGCAATTTTTTTTACTAATTAATAAGTTTTTATTATGATGTTCTTAAGTTAAGTTAGTAGAACCGAAATTAAGTTTTGGGAATATAGTATCAAAAATGATAGAAAATAAAACAGTTTAAACTATTAAATGGTATTGCTCGTTGTAGAAACATTTACATTATTTTATAGTAAATACTTCCTTCAATGTAATATGCTTTAAATGTATAGCTTCAATCGACACCAATTGCCACTATCAATTCTCAATGATCCTTCAATAACTCAATTTCATTTAGATCTTTACTCTTTTATCCAGATGATTTGCATATTATTCTATCTATCTAGAATTCTTTTCCATTATCACGAGTGGAACTTGTTGTGTTTTCCCCTTTCTTCTGAAGATCGCCTCAATCTTCGGACGGTTGGTTCCTTTGGTGTTTTACCTCCGGGTAAACATATTTATTGACCGTGCGCTTGGGTCAATATGTCACTTTCAAAGTGATTTATTGGAGTATCATTAGCAGGCAGAGTATGCGCTATATTGAAATTTTACTATTAAACTATACTGATTTAAGTAAGCGGACAGTTCTACCGGGCATATCCACATCAGTTTAGATTAAGATACAACTAAAAATATGCGGCGAGTGAAAGGAAAAAAGAGTTATGGGTTTATGTTTGGACTTTTAAATGAGTTCGATGATATATGCACTTATAAACATGAAACTGCTCTCCAGTTTCAATGTTTCTGAAAGCTGTGCGAAGGAACGGTACGATGAGTTGTATGTCTTATCTTAATTTTTTTATTTCATGTTTTTTGTTGTCAAAAAATAAAGTTGTCACCTATCACCTAGGTATATATGTATGTATCCGTCAAGAGTTAGTCGTTGTTTGGAGGCTATCCCTTACATTGTTGGCTTAGAGCTAAAAAAATAATTAAGATTTATGTGTATTTTAAAACACCTTTTATTTTATTAACATATCTACATCTATGGCAAATAAAACGGACATTGGTCAGTTAACAAGTAAACCCACTCAATATCCGATTTATGTGAATTTTGCGTTGCATGTTGTGCTTAACGAGATTGGTTTTTATTAATAACAAAAATTGTGTAAATTACATCTTGCGTTAAGAAGAAGAAAATTATTTTGTTCGTCAATAATATCACCAACCTTTAAACATAAAAGTATGTAGATATATTTTCTGTCACTGCCACAGTAATGTCATGTATCAATTACCCTTCGAAATTTGAAAGTCTATAGGAATTTTTAATAGCACATTGTATTCTCTCAAAGCTTGTTACTATTCACTTTTATGTGGGCAACAAGTCAGATAAGCAAGGTTGCCCGAATAAAAATGGTAATTCATTTTGACACATACTTTTGTCATTATGTTCTAACATGGGATGATACTACATGTCAGAACCTAATGCAGTTTTATGAAAATCAGTTTCGGAAAATGTGTGAATTGGAAATGAGTTTGTATATAGCAAGTTTATAGTAACAGTAACTAATACTAAAGAGTTTCATGCTCACATTCGCATTCACACAACATTATTGAGTTTTCTTCTTACCCCGCAATAAGATGTAGAGAATAATTATGTACATTTTAAGCTATACAACTATCTTTATTTTCAGGAGTAAAAACTGTAAGTGTAAAAATTTTACATACTCTCTCCCACGAATACACGCAACGGTATGCGAGTCAATTGCCAAGAAATGCGAAAATGCTAATTCTGAATAATAATCTCTTGGTAGGCATAAGGACGCGTGTTCGCGCAGTTAAATAGCGAATTTGTCAACCTACTCATAAACATGGAACATAAGACGTGACCATTCTCGCATACCATCCAATGATTATTTTCCTTAAGGTAACACTTGCGAAATCAGCTGATAGTTCTTATTAGTGATTTAAAAAACTACTTTTGCAACAACATGCATTCTCGTAGATGTGTATATGCTTACCTAGCTTGATAATAAAAATGAAGTAAAAAAAATGATTACCTAACAAATACATATGAGATAATTATCCTCGACTGCTTTCAATGGCATGGAAAACAAGAAAAAGATTTTATCTAAAGGCTTAGTGAATGATCACGAGCATGAATGAAAGAATTAGATTGTATTTACCGATTTATTATTCATCAATTTTCACATTTAAAGTAACTTTGTTTAATCACTGTTTCTTGTCACAATTTCAAAACATACATCTATGAAACTGTCAAATGAATTAAAAATACAATGAGTTTTATATTTTGATTTCATATCGAAAAGAGTTTAAACAATGATAATTTCTAAGCACGTGAGTCCATTCATTACACTGTATATATTGAATGGATAATGTATTTTGTTATCAGCTCTTTAAATTGTTTGTCATCATCACAATGTGATACAATCAAATATACTTTCACCCCCAGAACACACATATAATTAATGCCAGTGTTCAGTAATTATTATTTATAATGATTCATCAAATGTACATCAACAGCAGAAAATTCCCTATTAAATTGTTTTCTCGTGTATAATAACAGGTGTGAAGATAGTTTTTCAGATAATATCTTAGAATGCATTGTGAATAGAAACATGGCAATTCGTAAACATATTGAATCCATAATCGAATGACTTTTTTGTTTACGAAAGCCTATATTCCACACTAGTTAGGTAGTAAAAACTGTAAATATCTATCAGAGCATTCTATTACTTCCGGGGTCGCTAATTTGATTGTCATTCATGGATATAATCAAAATGTAGTCCATTGGATTTTAAACATAATTAGGCCGTTGACTTTTTGAGAAGTATTGCATAATTAGATGCTAAAAACAAACTTTTAGTTCTATATTTCTTCTTAGACATATGACAGCATATAAAAATATACATTTACGCAGCCAGTCGACTTCCAGTGGCACAGAAAAAGGGAACGTTGAAGTCAATAATGCAATGACTGTGGTTTCTGATGGGGTCATACATGTGCGTTTCAAGCGTAACGAATGTTATATATGTTCTAAGTCCGTAGAGCGGAGCGTAGTTAGCGCAGATAATACATCCGGTTCCGGTTAAGCCTACTCTTTTTGTAGTATTTAATGTCATTACCCGAACATTCTACATTCAACCGGTTGTCAATTATCGACTATGGTCATTTCACCCTTATGTTTCGCAATTTGCAAATCATTAATATGTGTAGATATGTATGCGATTGATACGTATAACAAATTAAATTAAAATATCCCATTACACTATTCAATAATGTAATAAACATAGTCTTTTATTTGCATCAAAACAAAAATATACTTTCTTACATATTTATAATTATTGTATTACTATATTAATTTACACCAATATCACAAAGTTTTCATTTATTATATTAAGATGTATAGTAGATAGCTTCTTATTGATAGAATATACATATTCATATATGTACATGAATATCAACATGTAAATGTTGCATGTATGAAGTTATATCCCATTCATGTCCAAGCTGCCAAAGGCCTCGTCTTCACATTTCTTGCTTTTATGGACATGCCGCCGGAACGCTTGACTCAACTCATATATCATTTTATGGTAGAGGAACGACGGCTTGACGAATGGCTTTTAGGCTTCACACTTATCTATAGACACCTCGCGGTTGATGCCGACTACGTAATTATGGCTAGATTGAGGTGTAAGGAATGTGCGCGCGAACATGTTATAATGGACTCATCAGAAGTTTGGTTTTCCATATACATATAAATGTGTATTATGTGGTTGCGGGGTTCTCTGTTCCTCTAATTGATTATTTCGACGTCAGTGTTGAGTAAAATTGAGTAATGACTTAAAAACATTTTGGGGCGTTTTTTATTTTCAAAGATATTTAATTATATTTCTTATTAACTTGCTTCATTATTATAAAAAATGTGTAATAGTATGCATCTAAATAAAATATTGTATCATTGACACATGAATAAAATATTTTTTATTTTTCGTTTCTGTGCGATACGATTTCTGAATTTTTCTAAAAGTTAGATGAGAAAATATATAATAAAGAACCTTGAAAATCAGTATGGTTCTTGACGTTCATATATACATACATATAATTGCAATTCGATACAACTGAGAAACGCTACCACAGGAAGGAATATAAAAAAAGAAGAACGCAACCTCCAGAAAACATACTCACTTTGTAAAGTAATACGTCTTATTTTATAAAAGGGCGAAAACGTATACATTACTTGTGTACCGACCTGAATTCTATAGTGATATTCTGTGAAACATTTTCGGAAATTGTGGCTTTTGGAAATTAGAACTTCAAAAACAACAATTTAAAAAAGTATGATTAAATTGCAATAAAACTGTTGAAGAACTCAAAGCATTAGATCTTAACAGAGACATAATCCGGTGAGGTTCAAGGAATTGTACGCATAATTAAGGGGTTATTAAATGTCATCGGAATTATAAAATGCACCGAGGAGGATATCTGTACTTTTCTAAACAGTGACAAGCACCATAAATATAAATATGTGTATATACGTAAAAGTGAGTGAGATTATTGCAATTTCCGTCGAAGTAAAGGTGTTTTGAGAGTCGTTAAGCCCTCAGCTATGAAATAATTACCTGACATTCCTGCGAACGTAAAGGTTTGCATACATGGCATTATTAAGGGCACTCAGGTGAAGATATATGTTTTGTGTTTAAATTTGCTACCTGGTCACCTCGGTAGATGTACCATAAGTCAATTTCTATGTGTATTTCCGCATTCACAAAGGATTTATTGTTAGATTTCATAACATTTCATCGTAAAGGAAAAAAACTCATCGGAATTGTAAGGTTCAACACAGGTGTTCAAAATATAAACAGTTCGCAAACAAATAATAATGGTACATCCAGTTGAAATGTTTTTATTATTTACACTAAATAAATTAATATTAAAACGTTGTAAATGTAATTATGATATAATTTTGGATATTAGTTTGCGATATTATAGTTGAACTGATAAGAAACTGCATAATGGAAAGAAAAAAAGCAATTGTAAATCCGAAAATGTACGACTCGGTGAACGATCCGCACATTCCTTATACATTTTGTAGGGTAAAAACCAATTAGTATGCAGGTGTCATATGCAAATTGTTTGAATTCCAAAAGGCGTATGAATCGTACCCAAAGGTCCATGTGCTTCAAACTACTACGACTTAGCAAAGCTGATCGAAACAATATTCCGCGCAATGACACAGTTCGAATAACAATAAAAAAGTGTTTTATGTTATTTGTTTTTAATGGCCCCATAATGCCGCATAAATCATTATTCTCATTAGTATTCAAAAAAGGTTTTACATGTCAACCCAAAAACTGAATATTATTTTAGGTATCGAGTCATCATGCTTATTAATATTCATACGTGTTAGTTAAATCTTTCAACAGGAGATAACTAGTAGCAAGTCGAATTGGAAAAGATTGGATTATCTACATATTGAATAATACTGAATGATACTCTTGACATGTAGAGTATGAATTATTTAAAGCCACATTTAAATTAAAATAAGGCCAGTTATTTTTACTCGAAATTTGAATTATGGGTTATAACGAAGTCCATATTTGTCTTTAAAAATATTTCTTAATACGTTTTTAATGAAGTATGGAAATGCAGTTAAAAATGAAAATAAGATACTGTCACTTGATTTGGATCAATTACCTTACAAATTCCGAATGAAAATGTGTGTATGAAAATCTGGTAATCTGGTAACAAATACAACATTTTCGTACTTTCATGTACGACTATTCGACTATGAACAACTTAGCATAATTTATAACTAATGCAGAAGATAAAAACAACTTGTAACTGAATTTGATGTGAAATGTTCCGAAAGTAATTTATTTTTTAGATTTTGAAAGTAGCAGGAAGTGAATATTTAGAATCAGTGTCAATTAACGTATATGCTTACTTAAAACATGAAGTAAATTAATTTATAATTGATTAATCATGTATGTACACCCAAAACGATTATCTTAGCTTAATGCTGTCTAAAAATATTTTCACTAAAGTGGCTACATATATGAATCGGTATGTTCATGCATTAATGCATGTCTATTTAATATTACTTTGTACATTGACAAAACTAATTTCGAATACTGCTTATGCGTCATATGTTGCATGTTTGTGTCAAAAATGTTCACTAGTAATATAGTAATATAATACCCTAGTATGTTGCCGCTACCTGTGTGCCCTTGATTTAATAAAGCTTAGTTCAAATACATTTTTATGGCATTATACAACATAAGGAATCGATCTGCAATTTTGATGATAATCGACTTAATTGTCCTTTAATGCTAGATAATTATTCCTGCGTGTGACTTAAATATATTGAAACATGTATTTGTTAAATTCTATGAATGAAAACATATATAGAAATAAAGTGTTCATTTATGTACATACATACGTACCGAGTTCTGAACGTTGAACCTGATCTATTAACCTCACGCAATCATCATGCAATACTGAAATCATCATACATATGGAATTTATGTGACAAAAATTGTTGAATTGTCGTTGGGAATTTGTTATTAAGAAACATAAATTAATTCATTTTATATGCATTCACAAAAAATTAGGTATAATGTTCGTACATATCATACATATATATTAATAAATATCAAATGGAATTGTTTTTACTTTTCACAATAAATCTGATAAAAAAGTGTTTACGTTTACAATTTGAACTAAATCATAATGAACATTTCAAATACCTCCCGACTTGGTACTTATTGCTTACTGTCTCCCCAGACACAACGTCGACAAGAAGCGTATCACAGATGTTTGTTCATACATTTTTTCATATTTACAGGTAATGATAAGTTGGTCTTTTGGTTATTTTCTTTGGAATGTGTTTATAGTTTTATGATTGGTCCCGGTTTTGAATCTTTCAATTGTTCTTCATTAGTTACATAGATATTTTATTTTAAACAGCATACGTATAATAAATGATTTTCTCATAAGCTATCATAAATGTAACACATTTGAATGAAACTTCAATGAAAGTAAAATCTAAATAAGATGCTTGATGGTATACCTATGGTAAATGATGCTTGGATGTATGTATCAACGAAATGAAAGGAAGAAAACAGAAAACGATTCCCTGCGGTTACGGTTACTAAATTTATTAAAGGGCAGACACATACATACACATACATATATACATATTCTAATATTCAGAGAAAATCCCAACGCACATATATGTATATATGTGGGTATGTCTACCCAGGTATATACATTTATTTACGTCAATCTCTACAAACATACAAATATCATTTTGTATTTTAATGCCTTTCCCGATAATAAACACACCCAACTTAGGAAACCCAACGCTCCTTAGGGAACCTAATACAGCTAGCCAAGGAGCAAAGGTGCACAGTTTGAACGATCATCTTTGGTTTATCTACCGCAGCGTGATGTAAGCAGAAATCTTTCCGATACAATGAAAGGTGAAAATCGAAAATTTGTGAAGGTTCCGTGCCGGTCATACTATAAAATCCCTGTACCTACATTCATTCAGGTCAGAAAAGGTATCTGAAATTTGCTGCAGACAAATCGGCGCTCTTGAATTGTTTCCAGCTGCTGTATCTTTGTCATTGAGACCAGCTTGTCTGCTCCCGCCTGCAGGTTAGTCGTTCCTATTCGGATTGAAGTGGGCGACTGCATGTCTGCCTGAGATGCGTATCACAGCTTAGAAATGAATACATGTGGATTTCTTAGTATAGATAGAAATTTGTGTAGATATATGTTCGTACCTATGTATATATTTGTACGTTTATCCAAATAGGCTATTATATATAAGTCCATACAATTTATACAACAAACATACGTATGCATATATTCTTAAGTTCGAATATTTCGCACCTGCATATATGTGTGGCCTATGTGAACAGAAATCCATATAATTATTATTCCTTGTACATACATATTTGCAAAACTGCACGACGAAAGGCATGCACGTAGAAATAATATGTTTCGGCAGATCTTTCAAGTATTTATATTAATTTGTCCTAAGTAATTGAGACCTGCAAAATAAAAAAAAAGTTAATAAATCATCAACGCTACTGTATGACATATCAAATGTATTAAACGTTACTGAACGGTGTGCCTTGAACAGTTTATAGACAATTTTGTGATATTTCTATGGTGCAACGATTGATTAAATAATGGCAAGGATTACTTAAAATTTATTATTTGTAGTATATATATGACATAGTGAGCATATTATCTGCTTGCATGATAAGATTTCATTGTACTATAGGCTGAAATGATTAACAAGTTCCACCCTCTTCTCATATACTCTTGGCACCGCAAAAGTTTCACCACAATGTGTTTTCAGCTTCCATAAAAAAGTAGTCTTCTTACAATATGAGGGTTCTGATTATTTTCGCAGCTGCAACCCTGTACACGATATCACACAACTGTGAGTACTTAACGGGTAACGAGGGATGATCAACGTAACTGTCCGAAGTACGGTATGAAAGTGATGAATGGAAATGATGGGCTGAAGATTTTGCCCATTTCCGCTGCAAGTAAATATACATACATGTCTTTATAGGTACATACATCAATATGTACGTTTGTACGTTATATTAATCTTAACAAAATAGGAAATCGGAATTCGACACGATGACGTTATGGAACTTAATCAATTAGCTACCCCAAAAACCACTAAGCAATCGAAAGAAGCATGAATGATTTCTGGAACCCCACACTTGAAGTAAATGTTGGTGGTAACTTTTTAATGTTTCGGCAAAATATGTCTTTCGTGAGCTTTTTTATTGGTGATAATGTGTTTAGAATATAGTTTATTAACAATATGTACGGCTTTTCTAGTATCTCAAATATGGATTATTAACAATATTACTGTTTATAAGTTATGTAAATTAATATTCAATTTATGTTTTATGTTCAGTCTAATCTATTAGTGCGCATGTTATTCGCATATCATATGTTATAACTGACCAATGATCAGTTCATATTTTGGATTTGGTTGATTACAATACTGAATAATCAAATATAACATTATTGGAAAAGCTGTATTCATAAGCGAATGAAATGGTTTCGCTACCAGGAGAAAAGTTTTTATAAGTATATACACGTTAAAAAATATCTATATCTTATCTCCCAAAAAAATATTACATACGCATATACAATATGTAAACACAACGTACAATTACCAACAGCAATAAAAATATACTTGCGTCGTCTGAGTCTAATAAGTTTACCCTTAGACACGAGGAACACATGCTGGCAATCAACCCCAAAACATATCAACCAAGTTACTAGAAGATAAGTTCCTTAACAATTTTAGTTGTTAGCGACTACGTGCACTAATTCATTTCTCATTGAAACCGAATCAGGGGTATGTTCAGATTTGTTTACAGTAGTTGATTGACAAGTCGTTGACTTTACTGGTAGTTAATTTGAACAACCCGGAGTGTGGTTATTTCAATAATACCCCTGAAGTGGGAATGACACGGCTAAAATACAATTTATACACAAGGAGTTATAATATAAGGGGAAGGTTAAGTGGTGCATAGAAGCATAGAAATCCCTTTAAGATTTGTATCTATATATTTTCATTTACTTTTTAGGGAAAATATTAAGTAAAACTATTGTTTAAACCAGATTGTATATTGTGAAATTGAAATTTACTAAAACCTTATAAGCTATATTTACATGTACCTTTGTAGTGAAATTATTTTATATGCATATACATCAGTCATATAATATAAATAAATTTAGTGAAATTAGTCTGATATAATTTTATGTGATATTGTTTTTAAGTCTGTAATTGAAAAAAAATGTTTTATTTTATGTAGAAAATTATTTATATAACAGTATATAACATTTTGCATGTACATATAATATAAATTCAGAATTTACAAAACTCGAAATCTTATAATGCTAAAATCGTGACTTGGCGCTGTTGTATTTTTTTTCTCCAATTACCAAAAACGAAATCGAAAAATATCTCAGCCACAATACTGTATCATAAGACGTCTACAGACTCAAAGGGGTAGTTGGTATAATGGTACATACGTAGTAAAATTTATTCTGAACAGGCTACAGGCGGACAGCATCATCTGTCATTGAGTCTTAAGCCCTTGGATGCACACCAGGTCTTGTTCCCCTCTCTTTCGTGGTGTTAAGAAGGCAACACGAATTTGCATGCCAACAATATTTAAAAAGCCATATTTTACGAGATTATCATTAAAACCTGTGGGAGGACGAAATATGGATACATGGGAACAAACGATATGCTTTTAGGTTCTCTAGGTCCTCACAACTGTACGGCATATAGTTTGGAGGTAAGGAAAAGAAAAATGAGAATACCAAATGGCATGTGCTTGTGTTTGAATAAATAGAAAATGCATGAGATAATTTCTCTTTTGTATTATTGGTTCTTTAGTTGGCGTCCAAGGTCAAACATTATATGAAAATCAAAATAAAAATCAAATCAAAAGTTCGTACAAATGTAAATATATATATGTTCGTATCAAACTAATGTATCGGCGAACACAGATATTTAGCCATATAATAAACAAAATGTGTATACGAACAAAAATGAATGACTTTCTTTTGCATAAAAATATAAATCTTCATTTAGATACTGCATGTGTTTTAAAAATAATTATCCTTCTACAGACCATAATCTCATAACATTTCTAATTATACAACCTATTCCTGTTATCAGGTTATATATTTGTTCAGATTGTAATGTAAATTGCATTAAGCTGATACATATAGTTCCCCAATTTTGTATGTCCAGTTTTGAATTAAGTACTCCAACTAATTAAGTATGTGCTATAAAAAATAACCAGAGAAATAAAATTCAAATTTATGAAACATTTATTTTCAAAATGTCTGATTTTATTCGTGTTCGATATAAGTTCTTAAATATATTTTTATTACTTTTTAAGGTTTTCATCATCCTCTTGTTGCGACTTTGTTGGATACTTATATTATGAAGATATATTTCAATAAAATTAGTACAATACAATACAGAGCTGTTGAGGTTTCTAACATTTTCCAATACATTATATGTTACACTTTCTACACTTACTTCGCAAAACTTCAATTAAAATTGAAATTAACGAAAAAAGTCCAATTACTTAAATATATGTATGTATGTACAAACAGTACATCCTTATACACATAAATGGATCTATTTACATACATATGAGGATTTTATATGAAAAGGGAAGACGGATTTCTTCTTGTACTAATAAAAACGTATGCTTTCGTTTTAATTGTATATTCACTGTAACTTTATTATGTATAAAAACGAGTATTAAATATGCTGTTGTTATGTCAGTTTCTTTTTCCACATCAATACAACCGAGCAAAATTAAATATGAAGAGAGATGATTTTAATTGTATATGAAATAATTTGGTGTAATAATAATTGTCTACGTGAATAATTTAATAACTGTGAAATAAGTTCTTCAAACGCTTGATTTATTTTACACAGGAGCAACTTAAAATAAAATCAATAAATACTTACAATAAAGAAAATTATAATTGAGTAATTAAATCATTTAACGTTCAATGCTGTAATTTAGCTGAGATCACAAAATTAAAGCAAGGAAAAGCACTGTGTTTGTGCAAAGTGCACGATCCAGTATCATGTAATTTGGTTATATGAATGGTATGGTGATCTGGGAAGATTCGTTCAATTCTTGCGACTAACGTTCTCTTGCTTTGATTTCTTATTTAATTGTTGCAATTTGGGATACATATCCTAGTTATACATGTCATGTATGATTCTATATCATCGAAGCGTTATAACATAGCATATTACGTATGCTTGTTTTAGCTATATAATTTTAGTCAAGGCGTTACATGCAAGGCACATAATTTGTGTGGTACAATTACTTTATTTTTTTACAGAACTAAAATAAATTTGATGAAGTAATGATTTTAAACCATCTCATGACTCTTCTCTGTAGTATTTTCGACCATGTTTAACCTTGTATAGAAAACTGTGTACCGACTAAATCGGTATTACTTTCCGACGGTATTTTAAATGTGTAGATCCTTTAAAACGACAAAGCGAGAAAAGCGCAATATTGTGGAGGTTTTATAAAAACAAATCAAAATATTAATAAAATATATTTTTAATATTATTTTACTCTTTTCTTAAAGTATTAAAATTTACCATTCAATCATCTCTCGTTTATAGTAAAAGGAAAAACAAAACATGTACAGAATTTAGCTTAGCAAATAACTTAAAACATAAATAAACTGAAAAAGGCGGGCACGTTTTTCTCTTCTGAATAGAATTTGAATATCTTGTGTATATTTGTTGTTCACTTTCTAGTACAAACAAAGAAGTATTAATAATAATACAAAATAAAAGTTGAAAACATATAAACAGTTTTATCACACGTTTATTCACAGTTCGCTTCCCTAAATTGATATTGCTTTCCTTTACTTAGGAGCGCGGTTCATATTTTAAGAACAGTAATAAAGAAATGTATATTTTTATAATTTAAAACTGTAACATTTATTTACACGTATTTAAATGAAAACCAGGAAGGCAATATCATTATAATTTTAAATGAAGGATTGAAATTTGAAAATAAAAATAAAACTTTACAATGATTCGTCTCTTTTTGCTTGAATATTATATAAACTGATAAATAATTAAATAAAACCAAATTCGGTCACAAATGATAAATGGGAAGTTCGAGATACAGAAATTTGCTCTTAGATGTACTTTATATTTCTTTCATTTTATGCCTATGTATATATATATATATATATATATATATATATATATATATATATATATATATGTATTTATAGAAAGTCTAGTATAAGCATGCATATATACATGTGTATAAAGTCGTATATAGGGATATATATATATATATATACATATAAATGAATAATTTACAATGCGGATATATCCAAAAGTCCTGGTGATTCATGAAGTGCGGGAAGGCCATGGGAAATAACAACTACAGAGCTGCCGTCACCATTTGGAGACGATACCAAGCCTGAAGTAGAAGCCGTTGATAACGTCCCAGGGGATGCCATATAACCATGTTGATGAGAAACAGACACTGGTGAACTGGCTTCCGAGAGTGTTGAGCGACTACTTGCAGTTGGAGCCAAACTGTTAGATCCACTGTTAACATAATTGATAAGAAGTGTACTGTGGCTACTGGAACAATTTATCTCAGAAGGAATACCACTGCTGTGTGAAGACACTGAAGAAGCTGAAGATGAGGTTGTTGCTGAGTTTTGATTTAGAAGTATATGTTGATTGTGAACATGTTGGTGAATAAGTTGGTGTTGTTGATTGCTTTGGTTGTTATTTTGATGGAGTTGGTGATGCTGGTGCAGGTGATGATGTAAAGTGGCAGAATTGGCTGAGGGAGTTGCATTTGAATCTAATGATGCTTGGTCGAAGCATGTGGCTATATCTCACATATGAGCAATAGGAGCCATCGTTCGCATCGATTGTTGGTGTTGATGTTGTTGTTGCAAATCTGGAGATACGCTGCTCTGATAATGCATGAGATTTCGTTGATGTTCGGCTGCTGCCGCCGCCGCTGCTGCTGTTGCTTGCATGCCGTCTGGTATGTGGTACATATTAATGAGGTGATTAAGATCTGATGATTGCTGACTTGAGCCATATTCTCGTTTCATTATAAGGTTGTTATTTGCACTAACACCCGAGGAATTTTGTGACGAATTGTGCATTGGGCTTGGCGATACTGGCTCTGATTTTATGCTTGAATCGCTAGGACTGTGACTTTGGCAGGATAGTTGTGAACTGGGTTGACCTGGAAGGCCATAAGGTGAACTTGGCTGTTGTTGTACATTACTGTAAGGTGAGCTGGGCTGTTGAAGATTTCCGTATGGAGAAGTTTGTCCTCCTGAAACTGTTCCGTACATGCTGTAACCAGTTGTCGCTGCTGCATTCATGTATGAGTTCAAAGAACCAGCGGCTGCTGCTTGATGCATTTGGCCCATGTCGTACCGATGATAGTTACCCATATATGCACTGTGTTGTGTTTGGTAAGCTGCCGCAGATGGATCATGCATCATGTAGCCGTTTGGCATATATCCGTTTGGAGCTGTCATTTGATACATATCTCTATTTACTGCTGCAGCTTGTTGCACCGCCGATATGGACGATGTATTACGCATTGAACTTGATTCGGACGGCTGTAAAAGAGATCCTACTCCTAGAGGGTATTTCTCCTTATTCTTCGTTAAAGTTTTTGTCTTGCGTCTTGGTCGGTATTTATAATCTGGATGTTCTTTCATATGCACTGCACGCAACCTTTTAGCTTCATCAATAAAGGGTCGTTTTTCTGCCTCAGAGAGGTCTTTCCATTGCGCACCTAATCTTTTTGAGATCTCGGAGTTATGCATTTTTGGATTGTCGGAAGCCATTTTTCTTCGCTGCCCTCTTGACCATACCATGAAAGCGTTCATAGGTCGCTTAACACGATCAGCGTTTTGTTGATTTTTGTTAGCAGTTGTTGAATTGTTGTTATTAACATTTCCGGAACTGGTGCTGTTTCCATTGCTGGCCATAACTCCTTGTCCCATTGAAGAGAGATGGTGCGTATGGTGATGTGATTGACCCGTAGGTGAAGTCATGTGATGATTAACATTGTTGTGTGACGACTGTGTTGGACTAAGGCCACTAGAACTATGCATTGGAGAACCATGCGAACTAACATGATGTTGAACGCTGTTATTTGAGTTACTGTTGATCGAATTCCCTAAGCTTGATTGTAGAGTGTTAACTGAACCTCCAACGCTACTCCCGGTGCTACTACCGCCACTACTATTACTTCCAGTAGTATTGTTATTTGAAGATATATGATGTGAATTCATATTATGGTGATGGTTCGATAAATGTGATTGTGCCAACTGTGATTGTCCCAGGTTCATCATACCCAGAGGGCCTAAGGCGCTATAGGGCGAGGTTGAGTGTCCGTGAAGAGCCGAAGTTGTGTGGTGAGGAGGCATTGTGGCATGTAAAATGCCACCTTTCATATCCGATTCCATAGTAAGCATATTTCTTTAATAAATCACTTTAATCCAAATAACAACGTAATGTCAATATATATGCTATATATATGTGGTATATCCTTATTGGGCTTACGGGAGTGCTAATCTTGCTCAAATTGATTTTTACAACGTCCTTTAGTAATAAATAACACTAAGGGATATCAAACATATTTCAGGCAATTTTGAACTTCATTTGAAACCATTTTCTGATTTATTCACTCAATTAAATCCACATATGCATACATTTACGTATACTGATAGACTGAGTTTTCTTAAAGCACTATTAATTCTTTTATGGCACTTAAGCTAATTTTTCACAGGTCATTTTATATTTTTCCCAAAACATTCACTGTTACAAATATTTGGATAAGATCTCATTTTGGGATTAGATTTGTTAAATATATTGTTTTTTATTGGTTAAATTTCTTTGAAATTACTTAGGGGTAGATATCGGCCGGTATAATACTGAAAGAACGTACGAATGTATATTGTATTAACTATTTTGCCCGACGAGGTTCACACTATTCATAATGTTGTTTGTTTATTGTAAATTGTCCGTTTATTTATTTTCACACAGATCCCGTTATTTCCTGAGTAATGCATACCGATTACACTAAAATTTTGTAGGCGATTACATATTTATCCAACGGAGTCGCGAAACTTTAAAATAACTCATAAAATTATATGAAAACAAAATCTTTTCTGATTGCGCTAAACACATCTACTTGATCGAGAAGCGTTAAGAAAATACCTCCACACCGTACTGAATTAAGCACCTTTCTGTTGTCAGTAAACGTTTTGTAAACCTGTTCAAAGTGCTCAAAAGCAGTTTTGAAGGTGTGAGTGCTGTGTATTATTTCTTATGACACTGTGTGAGTGCTTGTTATTTGGATTCAGTTTTGGAAAAAATCTAGCATCCTCCTTACTCCAATTTGTTTTGAATCTCAGAAAGAGAAGTACATATACGCTTCCCCCTTCTATGGAAACCAGTATCGTTATGCTACAACTACAGTCTTCATTCACCACTGGTTGGACAGGTTTCTCCATTCTTTCCCTGTGTGGGTAGATACAAACGTTTTATCTAGGGGTGTTATTGGCAGTGTGTGAAAACTGCTTGTAGCCAGTGCCACTACCATGGAAATAAATCAAACTAAATACATACCACGGTAGGGCTTTATTTCAAGTGGGCTGGACTATGCGCGTCTTTTAATATTACTAAAAGTTTGAGCAACCAATTAGAACACGACATTCTTCAGCGAGTAAGCACAAAGTGGGAGGTTCTTATTAGACCTTATATATACAAAAAAAAGTCAACAAAGTGGGGATGATGAGCATTAACAAACGTGTAGAAAAATTGGGCAGACATTTTTGCTGCTATAAAATTTGCACGTGAAATACTTATAAATAGCTTGTAAACTGAAATTGAAAGTATATCTGTGTTGGTGTAGACCCATAACTTGTAACTTCAGAGTAGCAAACAAATTATAGGAAACTATGTTGCCGCACTGCTTCAAAAACTCCCATAGGTTTTGAGTGTACATTGTCTAGGGGTGAAATTTCACACTCGTGTATCGGAATGTAGCGTATAAGTTACAATAGCTGTATATTATTTAGTCTCTACCCAACTATGTACATTTATTGAATATATATTACTATTACATTATTCTGGTAAACCTTACCCATACACACTGACAATAAAATTGTACGATATTAATAATATGCATTAATTTCTTTATCGAGTGTCATACCTACGTGCACTCAAATATGTTGGATTAATCCGACCATATTCGTCACTTATTTGTCAACTCTTCATTTTATGTTTCACTAAAATGAGCACTTATTTTAGTGAAACATAAAATGAAGAGTTGACAAATTTATTTAGAAAATTGCAAATACCCCAGCTGAAACGGCAAACATATACTTATGTGCCGCGTACATATGAAATGACAAGTCCAACAATATTATATTCCAACCTTCGATAGATACGAAAATTACAAAGTTCGATGACACATATTCTGTCCTTTTATGTTGTTTGAAGTTGAAATTCACTTGGACTTATACATGGGTATATACGTATGTCTGTTCGGTATGTTTTCACCTACTACTGTTGTCATTATGCTCTCCCCTCAGTCATCGTCAGTTACTATTGTGATAACAATAACAGACTTTTTGTACATTGAGATTCACTGACTGTTGGCCAACATCAATGAACGTACTACTTCGCTACCGCCAGTCTCCTGTGGCTGAATTTCTGAATAGAATAAAGTTATATAGAAAAAACAAACAAAATACAAGAAAAAAATAATTATTACATTGTAGCGCCCTCCTTCTTTTTAATTCAATTCAATTCCATTCAGTCAGTCCTTTCCTTTTTTTATACCATTTTCCATTCAAACAATTAAACTCTTCGCAATGACCTTGACTTTGTTTCTTTTCATTCGGGACTTCTGCGTCTGTGTTTACGTATTTTCTATTGTGGCGGTTTATGTTAAACAATTGAAGTATTATAACAGCCACATTGGCTGATAACTACATACATACGAGTATGTATTTGCTAAAAAATTATTCGCAGTTGATGTAAGGGATAAGTAAAGTCGTTTATGATATGATGAGGCGGTCACCTAACCTACCTCACCCGATGTTGTTACATACATATTTACATAATATCGGGATTTTCAAATTGAGCTCACGCATTTAAAAATTTTACAATTTTCCCACTTCTTTGAAAATGTATTTACACATATAAGATTGACATTCGATATACATATTATTTTAAACAACTAATTTAATAATTAAGTTTACGGTTGTCTAAATGTCAAATATCTATCAATCGTAGGCAAATTGCATAGCGCTGGTATGTATGTATCTATAAGTATTTGAAATATGAAAATTTATGTATTCTAATATTTGATAGATATGTATGACTAACGCTTTAATTGTGTAGTATTATAAGAAAAAGGCATATATGTACTTAACATATATACAATATATATTTACCCACCTATGTATATAAAATTGTATACATAACATAGTTCTATGAATATATTTACTTTTAAAACACATCTTTTATATCTTAAAAAATGTATTCCATAAGATTTCAGTCTACATTTCGCACACACGACAAATTGGAATTGCTCCTTCCATATAATACACCCCCTATAAATAGAGACCATTTGGTTCAGCCCCAAAAATGTCACTCCTTGTTCAGATAAAAGTAGTCTACTGACTATAAGATACAAGTAAAAACGAGATAGTGAACGAAAAGCAAAAAAAGATGTCAAGATTTGATTCAATATGAACGAGTTCCGGCTTAAGAGACAATTTAATCAGAAAATTGTCCCATCATTCACCGAACGCTTATTGTCCAACATTGGTTCCAATTACGACAAATCACGTTGATCATCTCATTCGTTTATAAATATGTTCGTATGTACTTTTTTATGCATCGATATCTATATATCGTGTTATGCTTTACTGAAAGAACACTGAATCAGACTTGGATTATGGTTGTATCTTAGTGTCAATTGCGGTATCCTATCTAAAGAAACGCAGGCAAACGCGAAAATGTCGGTTGAGGGAACGCTTTGAAATTCGGAAACAAAAAATATATTTGTGAAAGAGATGGAATCTAGAAAACCTTTAATGCAAGCTATACTGACTTGTACATTGCTTTTTGCACTATGATTCCCTGCATAAAATGTCGCCAAAATCTGTATAAAAGATTATCTGAAATTAGTTTCTTATTCCACTCATATTATGTCGCAAAACAAATTTAGCTCAACAAGGAACGTATTCGAAATATACATGCGCTTGTGCGCAAATGCCTAAGAATAAATATATGTACATGTGAATTGATCAGTTATTTGGATCTCAGTGCATATGGTGTAAACATACACATACAGTTTGTGACAGGTGCTTATTATGATTATGACACAAGTAAAAATTAAGAAATACATCTATATTTTCTATAAATATGTATTAGTTTCAGCCACGTTGGCGTAGTGAGTTGGTGCATCGACTCCTACGCTGGGGATGCCGTTCAATCTCCGAAGTAAGCGAATTTCGAAATTCATCGAAATTCAACCATAATGCTCAATGAGTATTCCCGCCTAGAAAAAGCTTTTCAAACTTCGCCATTCGGAGTCGGCATACAAATTGTGGGCCCAATCCACGCGTCATAGAATACTAGTCTGCACAGCACGAGTGGTTGCTAGTACTAGTCCCAGGTAAACCTCGTACTATTGCTCTACCTATATTATTATGATTATACATTAGTTTCTATTTTCTCCTCTTAATATTTCAGTATATATAGAAAGTTTACACTTTATTATTAGTCTTCCACCTCCATAAAGGCAGCTCCTTGGCAAGTTGGTCCAATGAAATTCCCACGTTCGTCTTTTGAGACCTCTTAACCAGAAATAGATCTCCTCCAATTATATGAAGGTTATTCATATGTACATAATTCTGCATTCAAATCCAACGATCCCGAAAAAGATTCGCATCTCTAAGTATTTTAATTCACCTAGATTTCGACCCTCTTCAAGGAGAAACCATTAGGTCTATACGAGTGGCGGTACAGAATTAACAACGACGAAGAACAGGAAAATTCATCTCAAGTTACGCTGCAATGGTATTTTTTTAAAATACAATAATCAACCAGTAAATGAGGGACTGTATGCCACTCATCATCAGATAACAAAGAACTCAGAGCTATATTATTGCGATTTGTTATGGGGACGTATATTTATATGTTGAGTACATACACCAAGATTTGTTCAAAATCCTTCTTTCGGATGAAAAAAAGAAAAGAAAACCAACCAACCATGATATGCGTAGTAAGAATCTCAGGTGATCGTATGTAATTGTAGATTCAGGAAATCAACTCATAAGCAAGGAATTTAATCTATTATGAAGTCGGGAATTACAAATCAACAGTGTACGTTTGTATGTAGATATCCTCCGCAAGGCCGAAATAGCATTTCGTTATCAAATGTTGATTGCACTTAACTAATAATAATAATCCACTTAACTAATAATAGGAGCCCTAAACAGTGGATTTCATATTTGATGATCGCTGCTCACAAAATGAATCCTATAAAACATAGCTTTATTCAAAATTAGTATCTTAGTTTTGCGTGTTCCGCCTAGTGGAAAACGCAAAAATCTTATGTAAATGAAATAAAATGAAAGCCGAAAGATGTTTTCGTTTTTTTTTTTTCATTTACTTTATCAAGTGAGGTATGAATTGATTTTGTCCACTCCACACTGTATTTTACAGGATACTGTTGCTGCTACTTGTATGATCCTTGGGAGAAAATGAGAAAGAGAAATACCGACATAATACATACACCCCCTCATAAGTTAAACTTTTGCGGAGTGTACTGATGTTGCCCTGTGTGTGGATCCTTGAAACAGTCACTTTCACGTACATGAACCAGCATATGGAGGTTTAAATACAACTATATTCATAGTCATATACTCATTTATTATTTTATCCCTTTGCATTGGTTGTTTTTGTCTACTTACTCCATTCTGGAAGGATGTTTATTTCGGGCATTCTCCACTTTACTGATATACATATATTCGTGTGAAGGTTTCTAATTTATGTATATATATATATGGATATATATTTAGATGCATATAAGTATTTATTTGCATGTGTATGTATCAGCAGTAATGGGAAACAGTATGGCTGCTGCTCGTGGTCAATATGAAAAGTGGAGAAGTGGAAATTAAGTGGGTGGCGATGGTGGGCGGCTTAATATTTTTTTCTCCTTCTAATTCCACTTAGGCTTGTTCTTATACAATAATACTGTTCTGGATTCTGGATACCAGGTTTTTGCAATATAAAATAAACCAGCCATTCATGAGTCTCTGAAAATATATATGTATGACTTGTTTATCACAAGGGTCCTCGTGAAATATAATAATATTTAAAATCAAGAATTGTCCTTATTCTAACGGCTTTCAAGTTTTATACATATGTGTATGTATGTAAGTAGAGTCCACCATTAAATTCAAATAATCTTCTATCCGTAAAATAAATTATAGCAATCCCATTTGATTGATGGCTTATAATAAAGTGCATAGACACGAAGGGATCGCGTGAATAAAACGAATTAATGGTAGGTGCGTAATTCAACTGCACGCAATCTGCTGTTGATGTTTTAAAATTGTCTACAGTGTCGTCACATTAGCATTTACTATTCACGAAAATTATTGAATTTATTTAATATGTAAGTAAATTAACATCGGTATAAGTTTGAATAAAAAAATAAATTTTATTAACCTTATTTATACATTATTATACATTTTAAGATTAACATCAGCCATACATTCCAGGTAAATCCCAAAAATATTTCCATTAGCTTCATTGTAAGACAAAGTTCTATCTATCTAATAAATACATCTCTAAATAAAAATATGTGTATTACTTTATGATGTTTTACTTTATAAATTATAAACTTCATCTATTTCTTTTAAAATTAATTGTTTCCAAGTGTATTTATGGGTTGTATAGATATGGCGGTGGTTATACTCTTACTTTACTTTAATACTCATGATTTATACTTGGCAGGTAAAAATAGCAGTAATAAAGAATAGTTTTGCAAATACCGACAAATAATATACCTTCCTAGGCGAATTCGATAGTGGTACATAGTTCACAGGTAGCATATTTAAAGGATGAATGAAAAGGTGATTATATCTGTGATTCCGAATATCAACCCTAAGTATTTTCAAACATTATCCTCTCCTACATGCCAGGTGTTCAGGACATATCGAAAGGTAGCTTTAAAAAATTGTTCAGGACATATTTGAACATATTGTATATTGTATATGTAAGGATATAGTTCAAATTAATGGTCTTAGCAAATATAGTTTGCATAAAAGCCGTTGAATATAAACTCAAAACAAATCATTCATTGGTCAATTACACAGTGGTTGTGTTCAATGTAGACATTAAATACGACCCCAAACAAATCTAAACATGGTAACCATAATTGCAAACCCCGAGGGACGTATGCAGAACCGCTAGGAAAAGTTAATTGACTGGACGGTAAGTAAATATTTACTGCTTTATATAGAATGTTTTCTGAGGGAAAAGTGGTTTTAATCGAAATCGTGCAGCGAAACGCGCTTATGGCTACAAGTGTACATACTGGTAACCCCCTTTGTAAACATAAACACTGATTTGGCCGCCGCTTGTGTCATAATATTTTCCCTGGTAATATAATATTTAATGAATAATGAAATCAGAGCATAAGATGTCGGGAAAAGGTTTTCCAATTTGTCGATTCCTCATTCCGCAGGCGAAATCAGAAAAAGGACGCGAAATAACTTATCCGAATTGACAGCATGTCAGCAAATGATATTTGTCCATGGTTGCTATAAAAAATGCATACCATGTTTCATTGTACGGGATTCCTGAGAAAAGTTAATAATAAAAATTAATCCTCTGCCGAGTTATAATTCAACTTT
The DNA here is from genome assembly GCA_964034865.1 of Eristalis intricaria. Lineage (NCBI taxonomy): Eukaryota > Metazoa > Arthropoda > Insecta > Diptera > Syrphidae > Eristalis > Eristalis intricaria. Next base: position 49,116 of record OZ035877.1, on the reverse strand, counting down.
AAGAACAGCAACTTTTTGCATTTTTTTGCAATTCCATATAATACACATATTTGCATACATATATATACATTTTAATAATATTCAAAATAATTAATTATTTTTTTAGTAGGTTTTTCTTAAATATAATATTGTATAAGTCGATCTTAGTTCATCTGTTAAATTTGATTTATTGAAATGTTTTAATTTCTTATAGTTTTGACTCACGCAAAAACAATATTGGTACTTATACAAACATACATATTTGTTTAGATACAAACATATAACTTCCGCTTGATTTCCGTTCTGAAACAATTAGCCACATTTACATTGTTCTTATGTCTAAATCACCACAGGGTCCTGTTGCCACTACTCAACAAATGTCGTCCGGCATACTTGTAGAACTTGCAACAACGAACAAACTTTAGAAGCTAAGAATATTTGAGAAATTGCAAGAAAATGTATATGGGATGACAATGGTAACACGACTGCTATTCCTTCCCGAGTTATATCCAGTGGGGCGACAGTAGGTATTGTTTAGATTTTACTCTCAATAACTGCAAAAATTGGAGTTTTAGCTTTTATTTTCTTAAGTTATACCCATTTATGTAAGAACCATGTACATACATAGTTACGGTATGCATTTGTTATAAATTTTGAGTTTAGTCGTGTCACGTGCTCATTGTTCAACATAATGAAATGGGGACTCGACCACCCTTCAGATTGCTCTTGCTGTTGTTAGGGCAACGCATCCAAATCAACGTCAACGACATCACCGCATGTCAAGGATAATTGTGGCCGTTCAATAGGTGTTCCAAAATATCCACTTTTGCGGCAGACGTCGGCGTTGCTGAACACTTCATTTCCGATGCAATCGTCAACGACGATGACTTTGAATACCAAATGCTCACTATAGGGTAGATTAGTGGGAGATATTTTTAAGAAACACATTTTTGTAGTATGGGGTGTAACACAATAAATGAATTAATGACCCACCCAATGCCACATTTCGCATCTCAGAAAATAAGGGATGAAAATTTCAATTAATTGATGCCATATCTTTACGGTGACAGATTTTCTGCTATTAATAATCAGAAAAGTCTGCCACTTCACTGAGCTTATATTCCAGCAAATGCTGAACTAGAATTTATATAACGTTATGTTGTATTATGTAAATATATATATAATAGGCTTTTTAAAAAATTCAAATAAAAACATTATTTATGGATTAATGTATAATAATGTACACATCCAAGTATACAAACATAGCTGATCTATCTTAAAGTGAATTTAAAATGTTTGTAATAATGTTAATTGTAACACATATGTACATATATGTACGTATATTTCAATATACAATTAACAGAATTGTGGCTATTTTTAGTAATACTTAGTATTATTTAAAACTTATATACTAACTTACACACTACCTTAAAAATAACTTACACTACCTTAAGGTAAGTTTGGATATATGCTTATATACATATACATATGCTCAATATGCATTTACAAATGCATACACAAAAGTATAAACGAGTGTACATAAGTGTATACCTTTTTTTTATTACACTCTACTTTACACTACATCCAAACCACTGCAAGACAGAGACCGACTACTCCCATATTCGGGGATACGCAATACCCTTTTTAACCCGGATCTAAAGGGTTCGACGCTGGAGTTCCCTCGCTCCCCAGCCACCAGACATTTTGGTGCTGCGTAGCAACATCCCGAACATCCCGTCTTGAGACCGCCGTACTTAACCGGAGGAGATCCTCCTCAGCTCCTCAGCTCCCCTGCGAAGGCAAGCGCTAAGACAAGCCCTCTCGAATCTTTTCCATCCGAATCTTTTCCATCAAGCTTGCACTCACGTTGAACCACACGGAACAGCTATAGGTGAGCATTGGCCGGATGAGGGCCATGTAGCAGATAACCTTCACCCTCGCATTGAGTTGGCTGTTGTAAAACAGTCTCTTTGTAAGGGCAAAAGCGCCTCGGGCCCTGGCCAGAGCAGCATCTACATGTTTGTTAAAATATAGATACTGATCTAGCCAAATCCCCAGGTATCTGACTAGAGTTTTTTGCGCCAGTGGTTCCCCGTGTCTTCCAACGAATGAGAACTTTCGCCAATTCTTTTTCGTGTCCGCCGAGGCCTTCTACAACGGCGTCCTGAACAGAATGGTTTCCGACTTCCGGAAGTTGATACTCAACTTCCAGTCATCGCAACTTCTCATGAATGAATCGAAGTCACCCTGCGTGAGAGTAGTGATTTCCTCGATCTTTTTGCCTGATCTGTACACGATGAAGTCATCGGCATACGCAATTGCATGAGGAAGAGAACTTAACAAATCGCTCAAGTAAATGTTGAACAGGATCGGCGAATTAAGGGCACCTTGTTGGAGACCATTTTTTACCTCAAATATACCTGTGGAGGTCACGTTGCCATTCTTGACGACAAACCGTCTACCGGTAAGCATGTTACACAGTAGGTACAGCAGTGGTTTGCTTATGCCTAATCGTTCGAGCTTGTAGAAAAGACCTTCTAACCATACTGGGTCGAAGGCCTTCTAAAAGGTCAATCAAGCAGGCACCCGTACATTGTTTCTGGCTCTTGTTCCATTGAATATCCGACACCAATTTCGGCGCGGCATGAATAGTATCATGCCCCGCTTTGAAACCGATTTGGTTATCCGGAATTATATTTTTGTCCTTAGTCCAATTGATCAGAGTTCTATTGATCACCTTCTCGAATACCTTGCTGATGTTCGGAAGGAGACTAATTGACCGGAGGTTGCAAGGATTCGAAGAATCTTTTCCTCTCTTGGATATGGGTTGCACAATAGCCGTTTTCCAATGCTCCGGATAATGTGCATTATTCAGAGCATTGTTAAACAGGATTGTGTACATATTAACCACTTCCAGGGGGAGGTGTCTTAGCACAATGTTGGCGATCCCGTCGATTCCAACAGGCTTTTTCTTCTTTAATGATTCGAAGACCGCTTGGAGTTCTGTCTTCGATATGAACGGGGGATGAACCCTTTCGCTGGCGATGGCATTATCTGCCATGTTATCGTCATTGAACACGACAAAGCCAGTGTTCTCAGATCGCCATTGTTGCATGTCTTCTCGAAGTTGCGAGTTGCTAGCCAGTACGCGGTTATCCAAGTCGTGGTTCGGGCGAACGCTCTCATTCACCCCATACACTTCTTGGAAGACCGCGCGCCAAGTACCTTCATTTTTTCTTGCGGATCTTCGACCACAAAGAAGTTATCGTCGAGTAACGAAACACACGAAAATGTTAACAAGAAAATGTTTCCACAAAGCATCATGTCTTCTAAGATCATGAACAGTCTACAATAGATGCTGAAGACACTAGTTTAAACATGTGTAAATATGTGTATAGCATAGATAAAGATATTGGAAATCAAATCCGTGCTATCCTTGCGAATTGTTGCGGATAGTTTTTCTATAAGAAGAAATAATGTTAGGATGGTGGTGTATCCTGTGACACTGGGTTAACTATCGTCATCACTGGTGGGAGAAGCACGTGGATGCAGCAAGCATAGTTTCTTCCTCAAGTACATCGCCATATTGCCGACATGACCAGTGTTGCTACTAGAGCTAGAATGGGTCGCTTGTAAAAAAATTTGACGACGACTTGAGGACTTCGTGTTTCCATACAGGTAACTTACTGAACCTTGAAGGGTACTCTTAGCTAAACTTAAACTTATTCTATGTCTTTCGACTTAATCTAACAATATTATGTAAAAGAAAATTTCAACATGACTAATATGTATTAAGAAAAAATTTAAAAACTCAATGACCGTACATATTTTGTTTTTAAGAGAAACTACAAGCTAACTTACATTCTACCTTAAAATAAAACTTATAAACTATCTTAAGCTAATCCATATAAAGATTCGGTTGTTCGAGAGGGCTTGTCTTAGGGCTTGCCTTCATCTTTATCGAACTCCAGAGTCCCAGTACAGAAAATTCTATTCCAATGAGGTCTTATACAACAGGGCAAACCTGATAAGAGTGGACAATTTCCTGTTGAAGTTGATTCGAGGTCATACTGCTAGAGCGATGAACTCGTCCAATAACTTGATCTCATTTGCTTACTACCCCAATCCCCAACACCAAGAAAGGGTACGTCACAACGGCTTCGTCCCCCCAGAAGCCTTTCTACACATAGACAAAAACGGGCTGTTACAAAATATAAATGCGGTACCGCTCATCTTCCACATAGCCCGTTCAACTGTGGATGGGCGACTCAACCACGACCGCTCCGTCGCACAACGAGCTGATGAGGGTCTCCTCCGCTTCAGTACGGCGGTATCAAGGAGAGATGTTCGGGATGTTGCATCGCAACATCGAAAATTCTGGTGGCTGGGGAGAGAGGGAACTCCCTCGTCGAACCCTTTAGACCCAGGGTAGAAAGGGTAGCGCGTTCCCCCTTATGGGGAGCAGTCAGTCTCTGTCTTGCAGCGGAATAGATGAAAATCTATAAGCTGTAACCTATGGCCGACCTACATAGCCTAAGGTAGTTTTTAAGGTAGTTGTAAGATGTAAATATATATAAAAAAAAAAAAAAATTAGTATTCACATGGGTACACCACTGTGTATCTGTGTATACATTGTATATATTAAGTACATATATATACATATGTCTATACATTCATATATACATATGTATATGTATGTAGTTTAGCTTAAGTTAGTTTAAGTTAATTTTAAGGTAGTGTGTAAGTTAGGTTATAAGTTTTAAGTAAATCCTGTTCAGTCATTAAGTTTTTTTTTCTCAATTTTTCTTAATAATAAGTCGTACAGATCATGAAATTATTCTTTAAATGCATGGATTTTTAGTTTAAGTCGAAAGACATAGGATAAGATTAAGTTTAGCTTAGAGTGCCCGCCGAGGGCCAGTAAGTTATAGATATAGTAATTCTGTTCGTTCAACTAGTTTTAAGCATTTTTGTCTAGTATATAAGTTTTCATGAATTCCAAAATAAAAATGAAGTAAAATGAAAAAATGTGTCTATTGATAAATTTACTTTCGGGGAAAAATTCTATTTATTAATTAACCTACAAATTGTCTTAAAAGTAAAACGAAGGTTTAAAAATAATTACAATTGGATCCATTTATCAACCCTGATGGCAAAGAATATATAAATAAACGATTCAAAAAGCGTACGAAAACATAGACGAAGAAACGAAAATATATGTTCGCTAACTGAGCTTGTATTAAATTTACCAAAGAAGAGACACCTCATATTAACAATTAATTACTTGAAAGCGTTCTTCTTTTCTTCTACGCATTTTTTTAGTAAGTGTTAATATGAGGTGTCTCCTCTTTGGTAAATTTAATACGAAATATGAGGTGTCTCCTCTTTAGTAAATTTAATACGACCTCAGCTTAGTGAATATATATCTTCGTTTCTTATAGCAGATTTCATTTTCTCGGTTCTTTGTAACGTTATCACAATGTTCTTCTAAATTGTTCCTATTATCACCTATTTTACTAACGTTAATAATGTGTAACGTTTATTCGTTCAGACGAAAGTAATTCAATGATTCCAAAATAAACGGAACGTAATATTATTAATTTTAATTTGTAAATAATATATTGTATTTAAAAAACATAGCTATAGACATCTTCATAATACCAAAAGTGGTGTTGATACCAATATAATATAATTGCCGAATCTTTCCGAATAAGAATTGTTGAATATATATGCACACATACATGTGCAGTTATGTTGCTACTTTGAAAAGTTAATCTGATGATTATTTGTTATAGGAACATTATTTTTTCGAGAACCATATGTTAATGAGACCATGAGTTTATCTTTTATACGTGCCGGGGGTCATTCAATGTTAACTTCAGACCTTACTTAGGGTGAGCTGGATGAAACAAAAATAAATGCAGTGAATATGATTAGGGTTTGGGTGGTAGTGCATTGATGATACCAAATAAGGTGGTTTAAATCTGTTCAACAATCCCTGCAATCCGTGTGCACCCACCAAACAAAGGGAGGAAATTTATCCTTCTGGAAGATAATTTAATTTGTATATACGAGTAGCATATTGAAGCAATCATCTAATCTTCGCGCTTCCTTACATATTAAGAGACTTGCGGAGGAATTGAGGGTGTATTTGTAGGTCTGAAAAAGGGATGAAGCCAATGATCATGACTTCTTTTTCTGAGTAGTCTGTTAAAGATCAAATCTTAAGATTAAAGAATGGTTTTTGAGGAGATATGTCGTAGTATATTCCTAGTGTACATAAATACATAAATAACATGTACATATAATATTTTATAATCACTTATATATATAAGTCAGAAAGCTTTCATACTAAAATATATGTGTTTATGTAAATCTTTTTTTCTGTGAGATTTCGAATCTACCCCATTGTTTGACAGTTTGGTCGATTTATAAAACCGAAGGGATGACTTTATCGCAGACAATAACGCTTAATATAGAATATGTGGTTTACTCAAGTGTAGGCCGTTTATGTATGTAACGAATAAGACACTACATAAATTATTCAATATACATTTTATTATAAGTTCTTCCATCAAAGAAGTGTAAGTTCGAGATATAAACATATTGTGAACATATATAATATATAAACATTAATTTAATTTGTATGGATTTACATTTTCAATAAAAGTGTTTAAAGTTAATATCATATTTTTCTTAAATCGTACATACATACAAATATTGCACATATTCTGAATGGAACTTATTTTACAATGCATTAAATGTCAACACTCGTATGCCTCATAAATGCGTACGCCCTTTATTATTCACTTTACTTTCCTATTCATTTCATACATACTAGTTCAAACCCACTTGGACTTAATTGCAGGCTTACTTCATAGCAAAGAAAATGCTATGTAAAATAAGACTACCAACGACACTCCCTTCAAAATATTGTAAAATAAAAACACTGCATAGCCTGGTACGAAACATTAAAAACATCGAAATCTGCAAACACTCGCCTATGTTGACAATCTAGACATGTAAAACAGCCACCGCTTTTGATATATTTATTTTAGAGCTGACCAAAGCGCAAATGTGTGTTTCCATTTTCAATGGGCATTATACATAAATGCAAACATTAATGGGTATATGTGGTTCCTACATACTGCAGGATTACATCAGATGATATCTTTTTTCTTTTCGTATAGGCCGATGGCATTCATTTGGACCTGTTTACTCTCATTTACAAGAACTTTTTAATTTCCTTCGTAAAAAGATACCCTATAAAGACATAGAGCTGTGACTTATAAAAACTTCATGTATGCAATCGCAAATAAGAGCTTATTAATATTAAAAGAGTGTCTATCTTGCAATCCTTTCAAGTTATTTTACATCATTCTAGCAGGAGAAATCTTCTAACTATAAATAATTTAATAGATTAGTCCCTACTCAGCATTTGTCAGTTCGTTTTATTTTTCTCATGTTGGTTTGCAAAGTAAACGTGCCATTTTCATTTTAATTCATTTTTATTGTGGAATTCATAACAACATATATAGTAGACAAAAATGCTTAAAACTAGTTGTACGTACATTGTTACTACTTCTAACTTACTGGCCCTAGGCGGGCACTCTAAGCTAAACTTAACCTTATTCTATGTCTTTCGACCTAATCTTACGGAGTGAAATATAAATGAGAATTTAAAAAGAACAACTTACTATTAAAAAAAATTTGAAAACTTAATGACTGAACGGTTTATATTAAAACTTACAAGCTAACTTACAATCTACCTTAAAATAAAACTTACAAACTAACTTAAGCTAACCTACGTATATATGCATATACACCTGTCTATACCCCTACACACATGTGTATACATATATATTCTTAATATACACAATGTATGAATGTGATGAATTTCTTATTTATTATAGTATGTGTTCTATGTAGTTCACACAAGTCTAGTGTCCTCACGTATTTATATAATTAGTACAACAATGTTGATATTTATTATATGGATATAATCGAATTTAGGAAATATAAGTAATGGTATGTAGATGGGATTATATATACAAAACTAGACATAATATATACACATATATGGCAGTTGTAACTAACAACCCATGAATGGACTTTGACATGTTTTCACGCAACCATTTTTGCTGAGCTTGTTCTTACAAGAATCGCTTACCAAATTTATATTCAAAAATCAATACTAACTACTTCCGCATTAGAATAAATCAAAACGTCTAGAAGAGTGACTGTCATTTTATATTCCCTTGGCGGGAATCGATTTGTGGTTAATTTTAGGCAAAAACTATATTATTAATAAGAGCTATAAATCCAAATAATAAATATATGCTCATCATATGTATGCTTATTTTTCAAAAGTTTAGTGTGGTCTATTTTCAAATATAAATAAAAGTTAGAGGGCTCATCTATTGATATAAATAAAATTATATATACACGGTGTGTTCATGTTTTTATATCGCTTTATTTAGTTTAAGTAGACAAATAAACATCTACCTTTTGACTTCTCAGAAAAAAAAAAAAAAAAAAACGTGAGCATGTTTTAATTACTCGTCTTAATCCTTTTGAAAACAATAATGTGGCGAACAACACCGCATAATGAATCACAGGTAAAAACATTATGATGAGCCAAGCATATGCAGCAAAATTCTACACCTTCAAATGGATGACTCACAGAAGTCCTTTGAAAAATAAAAAAAGTTTCTTCTTTTAGGAGAATTATGTTTTTGCTAGAATTCCTTTTTCCATTATTATCACAATATGAGTGATGCGTTAATGAGGACTAGGTCTAGTATATGAAAGTGTGTATATTTTCTGTTTTAAATATATTTGTTTGAAAATATACACAAAGCAATAGAAGACAATTAAAAAGATATGCACCAACTTTTTTATGCAATTTTCATCTACAAACTTGATAACAATTATAATTTATTTCGTATTTACTAAACAACAGTATTATATTAAGAAAATTACAGCTACTCTTTTTTCAATAACTAAATCAAGTAAATATCAAATAAAATATATGAAACCTGCAGAAGATGAAACATTAAAATAAAAATGAAGCTAAAAATGAAATGAAAATGCTTTTTAATTTAAATGAGATAAATGCATTTTCAAAAGAATTATTTTATTCTAGCAAGACGTAATTTTAAGGGTGTAAGGGCGTACATTCTGTTTTTCGTCATCTGAAAGTTCTTTTGTGCACATATGGTTTTTGATCTCAGTTTTCCCCTTATACTTGACAAATACTAAACTTGTCCCCTTTAGTAAGATTTTAAGACTTAGTGTACTCTTTTAATCTTAACACATTATATACACAGTGGATTCCTAATTTCTTGTCTAGTTTGTCTAAACTAATAAATTAAGCCATTGAATTAAAATGCCCACTCTTAATTCAGATCTGTATTTATTATTAAATAAATAAAACATACTTTTCTTTTCTTAATAACAACGAACAATCAGCCAACAAAGTCTGGGATATAAAGAATACAGATAGAATAATATGCATGTCATATGTAAAAAACTGTCTACATCAAAGAGCAATAATATTGAAATCGATAATAAATGCACTTTCCAATGCCAATTTTTCCGTTTATTAGGTGTATATATTAATATGTGCAGGGCGCGGCTTCTAATAACATTTTCTCTTAATTTCATTTAACATTTTAGAGATTTAGCACCGATGTACATATATATGAATATATATATATATGTGAATATGCTATAAAAATGTATTTACAAATATAATAATTTATCTATTAACCCAAAGCGAGAAGGTATTTCCTGTCTTACATATGACCGAAACCCTTATTCCACCCATTTCCAAAGCTGATGATATCCTTTAAGAATTATTTTCGTCATCGTCATTTAATATAACGAATTCCATGGATTATCCACACTGATCCCATTCTGTCTAATATCCATCATATACTCCATGCTATTATTTATACAATAGCGTTCAGTTTTCCATAGCAGTTTAATATCACAAATCCCTGGTGATTACATTATAAAAAAAATGAACGGCTTTCATTATGCTGATCTATCATGTGTATGTTGTATTTATGTGTCACTAAGCTGCATTTTTTTCTCTTAGGATATAACTTAAGAATATATTTCCAAATCAATGTTTAAAATTTATAATCAACAAAATTTGGTAGAAATGTGCTGAATGTGATAACTAAATGCTTTTCAAGTACAAATTATATGAGAGGAATATATACTTATCTTTAATGAAGGGTGATTTAACGTTATCCATTAGCGGAATGACAAAATCGACGCTGCTGCTTATGCAAAGATATAAAAGCACGTGTATATATGTTTCATACAAACTTGAGAATACGAGTGGGACACCATTTCTCTAATTGGCCATTTTTTACTCTTGTGCAATCATAATTTCCAGTGTGCACTTAAGGCATCAACAACCATTAAAATCTCGAATGCTTCACGAAAAGAAAATTGGCCAACTCCAAAGAAGTGAAATTCTTAATGCATAAAAACCTATCTCGTAAAAGTTTCCTTAGTACATCACAATTGTGAAAAGGCTGCTAGTTTTATTATGATTGATTTCCGCCTAGAAGACTGGATGACATGCATTTGCATATAACACTGATTTCAACATGCTGCCAACTCCCTCTCTTTTGAAAGGAAAGCCATGAGTAGTGTTAGTGTTTGTCGGAAAAGATAATTTACCGTAATGGAACTGAAAAAAAAAAAGATTTTAAAAATGTCTAGAATGTAAGTTTTTTACATTGCCTAAAAAATGTCTCTTCAGCACATACTGAAATTGTATGAAATGTAATAACAAAATTAAGAATGAGAAATTAACATAAATTTCATATAATCATGATTTTTTGAAAGCATAGGTACTTATTTTTCCGGGAAAAAATGTACATGTTATAAGATGAAACTCAAACTTGATAAAAAACTTAGATGGAATTGCTAAGAACGTAAAATAAAGACTGTATTTCTATACATTTGCGTCAAAACGATAGAAGATATAAGAAAAGATGAAGAAAAACTAACGCGCCAAACAGAAAAGGGGAAATATCGAAAGTTTTTGAACGAGCATAAAGGCAAAACTTATAACGAGAAAACTTTACCACTCTGTGTAAGCGCGATAAAGAAATTATGAAAAAGGAAAAAAATACCAAATAGCTAAGAATTGTTCACACACGAATGGTGTCAACTCATTATCAAAATATACATTTTGAATACATAAAATTGAAAGAAAAAGTAAACTATCTTCAACAAAAGAAAAAAAATAAGAAATGTAATGATCCGTATATTTATATATGCAGATATATAGCATATACAATACAGTTCTAATACGTTTATCTACCTGCCGCATCCTTTTTACTTGAAATATTTTATTTTCTAGATATTCTAGATAGATTATTATTCGTGATGGGTAATGAAGTTATTGAATATCTTACTATTAACTTATATTACTATGCTAAACTTATTATCTTTGAGATTGTCATAGATTCAGTTTAAGTAAATATTTCATATATTTATATTTCATACTTTTTTATTGAACTTTCCGAAAACATTATTTCCACTATTTTACTGTTTCAATTACATCCTCAATCAATGCCTATCGTAGCCAGCCAAGCTCATAATAACTTCCTTAATAATAATAATCATCCAATAAAATACATCATTTTGTTTTCGGATACTTATTTCGCATTTATTGGGGTATAGAATACCGATTTTAACAAACAAATCGTAAGGTCCTTTCAATTCAGTAAACAGTTTCCGGGGCGGAATTGACTCATTAAGCTTGATAACAGAGTACAACCCTTGGTGAGAATGATCAAAGTAGTCAATTACATATGCATTGAACATTAAGATTTTTAACTATAAGAAAACTAAGCTAAGATAAATTGTACAGCATAAATTGTATTTTCTGCGGTTTTTTGAAATTGCTCCTCCCTTATGGCTGACATTTTGTACAACAGTAGTACAAATACATACAGGAAATAAATTTAGTTTATTATTTTTAAAATATGTCAATAAGATTAAATAAAAAAACAAAGGCTTATGGCTAAGATGCTCTATGTACAAAGATGGTCTTCTTCGATTCGGCGAAGCATAACTTAAGTGTGTGTAAAATATGCATCAGCATCTAGGGTTAATACACTGTAAATACTTCTCTACTAATCTTGTCTCGTCCTAATATAAATCTCCCAGAATCCATGCACAATGGAACAAGTTGTAATTAAATTAATTTAAAGAGTTCTGCTATTCATACAATTTGTAATCCCTATATGCTCATAATATATTTTTACATTTATTTTATTATTTATTTAAATTTAGTTCCAAAAATATTTATAAACAACAATTTTTGTGTTATAAATATGTATATTCATATGCCTAACTAACATTTTATTTATGACTTCCGTTCATGCCAATTTTGTAATAAATCACGTGACTATAAGATTGAGACTGGGGTCAAATCCGTAAGGGATGTTATTCATAATTAATAGTCAGACAATCATATGTGCCACATTCATGAGCATAAATTTTCACTTTAACCGCATACATAAACAAAATTACTATAATTTGTGGTATGATTAATCTCATGTATTGTATATACCTTCTCCCATATTCGAGCATGTCGAGATATGCACACACATCTATATTTAAAATGTCGTAACGGTGAAGTTATTTTATCAGACAAATTAAACATATTATTTAACCTAGACAATCAATGGGCCGTATGTATACAATTTAAGTATTTACTAGTAGTGAAAGTCAAAGTAAGTACTAGTACTATTTTTAGAAGCTTATTTTTAAAGTATTTACTATATTTGGTGTCCACAAGCATGGTTTTGACTTGCCAGCAAATACTTTTCGTAAATACTGATTTCATTCAAGTAAATGCCACCAGTTCATCGAACAAATGTTGGTAGTATATACTATTAGCAATATGCTTACTATTTTCAGATGAATTTCGTTAGTTAATAAATTATATATCAATTGGTAGCATACACTTATTTTGTATATATAACATTGCTTTGCAGACATTTTTTTAAACTATGCCATTAGCTCTCATGATTAGTTTATATACAAAATAAGTGTATGCTACCAATTGATCGAGGAACTGGTGGTATTTACTTGAATGAATTTAGTATTTACAAGAAGTATTTGTTGCCAAATCAAAACTCGTGTTTATGCATACCAAATCTAGTAATTACCTAAAATATAAGCTTCTGCTAGTAGTAGACATTTGGCTGCATATGCCCCATTGCCATGCGATTTCTATATGTATATGTATGTACGCTTAAACAAAATATGCTTTCTTTCTAAATTAAATTTCGCAAAATTTGATTTGAGCTTTCACTAACGATTGGATAAGCTATATTAAAAAGTAATTTCAAAACTCGTTCCAAGGCGAAAATATTTTCCATGCGTATTTGAAATAAATGCTCCCATCTCTTCGGATTTACTAATAGGTTGTTATCGCATATTAAACAAGATCACATTCGAAAGTCAATTACTCACTGTGAGTAATCCAATCTGAAAAATTACCACTGATGGTTCAAACGTGCGAGTATTGATGAACTTTCATTTGGTATAAACTTAATTTAATCTCCAAGTTTTCTTTACTTTTAGCATTTTATGTTTATACAATATGACATACATATGGATATGTATATTACTTCTCTTTACACTATAATACTGTCTTGCCAAGGAAGTGGCATTGTTGTGATTTAACAAGAAGCCTTTTGTTCACAATTTCAATTATAATCAAAAGATACATAGCTACTTCCTAGAAATAAAATAATATATTTTGGAAACTTGTAAATATAACAAAAATGAGTCAAATGATACAATAAACCTTTGGAAATAACTTAATGTTATGAATATACCAAACCGTTGAAAATATCAACTTATATCTTTGGTTAATTTCCTTTATGACAGAAAGAGTGATACTTTTATATTGATATATTCTCGTGTTACGTACATGGCTGTACATATATATATGCATATGTAATGCATAAACCATAAAGTTTGAATTTATTTCTGAATTTAAGGAAATGTAATACTAAGTGTATAGGTTTAGAAAACAGGAATGAATTAAAGTTCTTAACTTGCAGAGATATCACGATCAGGATAGTATCCCTGAATCCAAATAGAAGCAAAAAATCATATAAACACATTTCTATTCACATATATATGGATGTATGTCTGCACCAGTATACCTCAGAAAAATAATATATCACGAAACCTTTCCAGAGGCCGACGCACTTGAACACCTGGTCGACCCCCTGGAGAGGGCAGCGATTTGGTTTACGACTTATACATTTATGAACGGCGTTTTTACATTCAATGTCGTCAAGCCGGCTTCTTATTTAATACTATATATATACATACATCTACATTTATATTTACCCATATACCAAACGGCTACTCACACAATTCAAATTCTTTTTATTCACTACCACTAAAGCACGTATCTTAGAGCCTTTTCAAGATTTTGTGGAGAATAAGGAAAAAAAAAACTTAAGACGAAAATGCAACAACATCTAGCTTGCAACCCTCTTGGTATTTTCCGGCTATTCCTAAAATTAAGAAGAGGGATAAAACGCAGAAGAAAAGTGTATCGGCAAAAAATCTACTACTGAGTGAATGTTCTTTAGCAGTACAACGCATGCTCTTCAGATATCATATTGTGAGCGTGTTGTAATTTTAACAATTGTTAAGGGTTGTCGCCTTTGGGAATGATTTTTCTTTTCTTTTTTAATTGCCTATCCTACATTGGAGCTCGTACCGGGGATATAGTTGCAGATATGAAAAAAAGGAAAAAATTCCCGGATTTCATAATCTACAGGTTAATGTGGCTACATGTGTGGTGGAATGAAGTTTACTAACACAACTCAAATGCAATGGGAGAGAGATTTTGCGCAGGTGACGTCAAGGAAAAAACTTGTCTCACACCTTAAATGGGATGTAGGTTTCTATTTTGCAAGTTTACTATTCGACTGTTTCAGTGAACTGTTCTATGAATATAGAAGGTTAAAGTGGGGGTTGAGTGTGTCTGATTGGGGTTGATCCGCAATGTGTCGGTAAACATAACATTTTAAAGGTATGGGTGAAGATGTTGAATAGAAATGCCCCAATGTTGCCATATGAAGTAAATAGCGTTTTGGTATTTAACAAAATTGTATTTATATATATATATATATATATATATATATATATATATATATATATATATATATTTACATACTTATATAAATATACAAATTTTTTACATATACAATATATATACATAATTCTAGTAGTAATTTCCTGAACAGTTTCCGAAGCACAACTGAGCTGGGATTATTTATTTAACTTTAAGTGATTATAAGTGTTAAGACTTAAAAACACACCAATTTTCTTAAGAACAAATTCAATCGAATATTACAATAATTAGGTATTGGATGATGCTATTTACATGCAGGGAGAATATATACTAATTTACACAACATTGTTTGACTATTTTTCTTTTTGTCTTAAATCTTCTTATCAAATACAGTCTTATTTTGTTGCTTGGTTTACTTTAACCGATTATATATGCATAGTAAGTATATACTATTTTCAATGCCTTTAGTTACTATAACACAATTTCTATATAATAATGTCATTCCTTTTCCAACGAACAATTTAAAGCAACGAACAAATTGAACAAAACATTAAAGTGTATATTCGGCCTTTCTATATGAATAATTAAAGCACACTTCTAAAGCGAACTCGAGAGAATAATTTAGGAAAAGCCATCCGGATCCACACTCAACTTCTACGTATGTCTACTAAGCGTATGGCATAACAACTTGAACTTACATAAACAAAGAGCAACAAATATACTTCAAATAGACGTATACTTTCATCCGTACGTTGCGCCATTTTTCATAAACCTCTCTGTTGTTGTGGTTTCAAAAGGACAACTTTTTTCCCGCTCCAAAACAATGTTTGGGTGCCACAGACGCATTCAAATTCACGTTCGAAAGTGATATAATAGACAAACAACAACAATAAGTAGGATCCATTTACAAATTCAAATAAAACATTCAGATCCTTTTTGAGGGCTTTTAACTTGTTGGAATTCCGATATTGTTATATTATCTGTGTAAATTTGTAAGCTAAATATTAGCTTAAACCTCGGTGTCTGGATTCGATTCTGGTACGAGAAAACAATTTTCACTAGCCAGTAGATTTAGTAATATATTCTTAACAAACTACTAATATAACGAAACATTCATAGCAGATTTCTTCGATACAACAGCATGCGTTTTTTGAAGAGAAAAACTGCTCTGAATGTTTTTGACATTAAATTCCCAAAGGACCATAAACTTCCGTAATATGTACTGAAAAACAAACGTGAACAAGGCATCCGGAAGAAGTCAAATGAAATCAGCAGAAAATGGTATTACATCCCCACGATGATGACAGTGATGACGAGAAGAATGATGATAGGGAGAATTCGTATAATTTTGCCCTTCTTAGAAGGGTGTATTTGTGGTGGCTGAACAAAAAATCAAGTAATATGAAGAAGGGTTTCATTAAATATTAGAAGGGAAAAACAAATTATGCAGTTGTAAATGTTTATGTTACAAACAAAAAAATAATTTTCGCGAAGGAAAAGTTTATTTTTCACTTTTTGCTGTAATAAATCGATGTCGCAGATTCCTTACAAATCTGCATTCTACACGATGCCCTGTTCGCTTAGCACAATGCTTGTTTGCGAAAGTTCAATTAACATTCAATAAAACGAGAAAAAATTGTTTCAAATAATTCTATATCAATATAAAAAAAAATTAAACGCTCGATATAGTGAACAATTCAATATAGTGCGCAGATAATATATTATGCAGGCTATTCTAAATATATGATTAGAATATGTTTTTTTTTATTTTCTTTGAAGAGTTTGATGTGCAAAAACACGTCAAAAACTCATTTGTGTGGCCAGTATTTACACAATCGGCCAAGTTCACCGTTCGTTCCACTCATTGTGTTGTGCAAGAGTCTTGCACGATAAATTGCGTGACGATGTATTAAACTGCAGCAGCATGAGACAAATTAGGGGGTTCAGTCATTGTGAAAAGGTGTAAAAAGATCATTTACTTTCAAGAAGACCCGAAAGACGATTTTGACTGTGAAGATGAAATACCTCTCAGTATTCTTCGTAACTACCTAGCGTCTAATACAAACACAGTAACCACGGAAGAAGTGATTAATTTTCTGAGCCATTTAACAGGACTAGCCCAAGTTGCAGCCGATTTGAAACATTCAGATATTCCAGAAGACTAAAACGAATGCAAAAAAGAAGAAGAACTAGGTGTCCAGATGACCATTCGATTTGCTCAGTGTCGTCTTGAAATGCTATTCAATTATTATGGAATGTATTAATTTTGTTGCGTCTCACTTTTTTTACGGATGAGTTGATTTTTTAATGAAATATTCTTTTTATGAATATTGACGGGGGTTTTAGTAATTGCATAGAAAAAAAGTAATTGTATTCTATTTAGATGAATTGTACGTAAAAACATACACATTTGGACGAAATTTGCGTCAAGGACTCCACTCTCGTTACAGTGAACACGCCCGGTTTTTATAAGTTCACCACACCGACTGTGCGTATTTATTAATTTTTAAAGACAAATATTAATTTATTTTAAATATTAGAAATTCTCAATATTGCAGTTTTATTATAACTGTAGTTATGTTTATAAATAATAGATACTTATATAAAAATTGTATCTGTGAGAAAAACAGTGAATTCGTATGTTATATAACATATCATGTAGAATAATTTATATTAATTAATTAATATAAGACATATGAACTCAAAGCAATTGTCATCTTTTCTGCCAAAAGTCTAAAATTCCTTTATGAATTGAAATTGAAACAAGGAGGTATAGCACTAAAGGAAATTCAAAATATTCTCAGAGTCGAAACTAATATATTGTGTTCCACCCTTTTAACAGAGTAAATAAAATGTTTGTCGAACTATGAAAAGTCAATACGCTTGTTGTATATGGGAAAGTATCCCGCTGTGGTTGTAATAAACAGTAACCGGATATAAGTATTTTCCATGTGATTTTGACATATGTTCTTCCATCACTTTGCTATTACGACACTTATTGCCCGAGGCCTTCTCATAAATCGCGAATCACGTAATACATTATTTTTATATTTTTGTTGTAGCACCCACGGAACTTTCATGACTTTAGAAAGAACTTTTGCTGTCACAATTTCGTACGTGAGGGTAGTTACAAGTTTGTTCACCTTAGGGCTGCCAAGTTGTACACCAAAGTAATATTAAAGACACATTTCTTGCAGCAGCACAAATATATTATATTATATGTTTTGTATATGTATATTGTATGTATGTATATTGTTTATATTATATTATATGTATATAAATATACAATACGTCAATTTCTTTGTTCTTCTACTAATATATTCTAAATGCAATGTTTTAACTATCGATTATTTAAGTCAAGATCTGAGCCGCTGAGCTAAGATTGATTTGGACAAATGTAACAATACATGCGCAATATTGCAATAAAAATTTCAAAATACATTAATCTAAGACATCTTAGATTTACATTTTTCTTAGATTTTAAATTTAATTGCATAAAAATTAAGTGTCAATGCTATTACTGTCTCCGTGTTTAAATTTATTCAAATTGCATACAAAAGTATATACAATCTTGTATAACCCCTTTTAAACATTCCTTCCAGTTTAATTTTCCAAAAAAGTTTTCCAAAATACTATTTTAACAAACATTACTAAACAAATAAATCTGATTTAACCATCGCGGTAGTTGAAGCGTGTCAAATACAAAATTAATAAAATGCAAATTAAGTTATTTACTTTACTTCATTCAAATTTGCACTTAAGAAAATCCATTAGTAAGAAACGTGCACAATTTTCAGGGCTTCACCGGTTCTTTGATAAAACATATACAAACATTATCAACTTCTGGGAGAAATCCAGTAAACAGGGTAAATCCTGCTGAATTCAATGTATCAATCAAGGTTGTAATTCTTTTTATGGACGCCCATTGGGAATAAGGAGGGTGAGCTTAGAATTCATTTGGCCAGAGTTCGACAAGTTGTCACAACACATGTCAAATGTGCAAGAAGGCGGGTGGTTTGGCGTACCAAAATTAAGAGCCTAACTTTACATGGTAAATTCAAAACGGCTTCATTCGTTGGGAGGTTATCATGACGATGAAGTAAGATTACCATATATGCCACGTGCCGGTCACGTGCTCATCTTCTGAAAGCGCTACAGTGCGAATTGTTAATAAAGTCTAACCGAGCGGAGTCCTTCCCATCGTATAACAACTAATCCAACTTGTGGTTTTGGCAGACTTCTAGTCAAAAATAAGGAAAAAAACGTCAATACTCGCCTTCCCCTCAGTGATAATTATAATTGAACCGTTCTGTTGAAGACTTCATGTTCCAAAAGTCAACACAGGAAGGAAACAGGCACGAGAATTTCTCTTGGTACTGAATATATTTTAGTAAAGGCCTTATATGATATATAAATGTATATACATACATAGACACTGCGAAATAACGCTTCTTTGCACAGGATCCACCCTTGGGATTATTTACGGAATTGATTCTGATGAACCGTTAGATAGACTTCTAATTTACACAGAGGGTGTTTGCTTGCTATCAGTGCTACTGCGTGCTTTATTAATTTATGCCCAAATCAGACCTTCCATTTTACACTCAATTATCGACACTCGATTGTAAGCACGTGACTTTTAACTGCTTTATTACGATTTGAATGGATATAGGTATTCTTATTAAGAACAAAATTCCCGGTAAAAACAGTTACCCATAATATTTTTGTTTTACTCCTCATTTCATACTATTGAACAGTTTCGACGGAAATTATTACATTTATTAGTAACTCGGTGAGTAGTTTATTATTAGTAACTCGGTCAGGTGACCTACCACACGGGTCTCATTGCTATGTGGTCACAGTATTCACAAGATTCCTCAATCCTCAGTTTTCAATAATTCCATATTGAGGTAAATTGCTGAAATATGTCTTTTGTAATATATATATATATATATAGAAGAAACATATTACGAATAAATTGTTCTTGAAATTAGAATAATGTTTGTATCGACAAACGAATCCTTAAAAAGTTTAAACAGACAATACACACTGAGTTTATACAACAAAAACGAAATATGTATAATACAGTCTAGTCTTAAAATTAATTCGTTTTTGAAAACGACTGTATCTTTTTGATATTAATAAATTATACTTTAAGGTAGAACTCATAAAAGTACTTATTCAACGCATACTTAATTTTTAATTGATTCCAAGATTATTCGCACATCTGTGGAGAAGTTAAGAAGCTCTATTGCATTTTCCTGGAAGCTCATCAGAGTTTCTCCTCTTTTAAAAAATGACTACGTAGGTATATGTACAGTAAAATCTCACAGCGAACAAGATGTTTCCTTTCCTATTTTTTCATTACACCTGTGATGGTACAAATGTCGCTAATTGGGTCCTTAAAATCAGATCCTGAGCATGTATGAACGCCCATCTCGTATGGTGTAAAGAGTCACCACAATATATTTCGCAATCCTTTCATCACTCATCGTCACCATCATCATCATAATTGGAAGCTCAAGTTAGTTGTGGTGGTAAGCATCCAACTCTCTTTGAATACCATCTGCAATACAAGCAACTACTTCACAGAAGAGCCTTAGAAGAGGTTGGCCTCCTTGTTTTATGAACCCATTTTTGGTTTGTTGTTTGTTTGAAGTGCTTACGCTATAATTAAAAAGCTATTCTTATCATTTCGCGAAGCATTCCACTAAGTTAGAATAATTCCTTATTAAGTCTCAGTCGTTTATTAAAAGCGTGTATTCATGGCATTTATGTACATATGCATATATAGCTTTTAACAGATATATAACAACTGGAATATCTGAAATCGCACATACGCGCAAATGCAAGTACACACCTTAATTGCATATTTCTAAACCACATTTATAAAATATTAAGTCATTTGCTTTTATAAAACCAAAACAATATACTTAATAATGAATGACTTGTTTAGCTACAGGAAGGGAAAGCTGCAAACTCACAGAAGATAAATTGTATTTGCATCCTGGTTTTTTCCGGCTTCTTCAAAGAATTTCTAATGTACGAAGTCTTTATTGATCCCTTTCCGGTAGATACCCTCAGCGGAAACTTCATACTTATGTCATCATTTTATTTACATTTATGTAAATATGGATGTTACATATTTGGAGCAGTCATAAATTTAAATACATACTAAAATTCAATTGTTTCATATTATTATACCTAAACATAATCTTCAGCTATTTGGAGCAGTAATAAATTGAAAAACCAAAATTGTTCGTGAATTTTACAAAAAAAAAAAGAAGAAATAAATAAATAAAATTAATTGGAATATATGATTAATCGTATTTCAATGATCAAATCTTTGAAATCTGTAAAATTGATAACAATACAAAATTGATATATGTTATACTTCTCCTTCATCCTTCATATTAACTAGCAATGGGATGCTAATATATTTAAATGACTACTAGAAAACGATTACAGTCTCAAATTTGTAGTATGCAAAAAGCATATGTATATATACATACGTATGGTTTAGAACCCCCATATAAATATAAATATGTACTTCGTCATATCGACTAAGTCTTTGAATGCATAAAATTGAACAGATGGTACAAAGCTCGACGTAAAACACTTGTAGACTGCAGCAATCAAAGGGGCTTACTTCTTAATCCTATGGTTGATTTTCCAACACAGCATTAAATATACTGGGACAGTCGAAGTATTATCTCGATAATTCTGAAAAATATTACACCAAGGGTCGTTATGAAAAAGTATGCACTTAAAACCGCATACTATACGTATTTCCAGGGTGAAACCAAAATGTTGAGTATTCCTCAACCTTCAAAAAGCATTTGAAGTGTGCAAAAAATAATCACATATTTCACAGATTTATAATTGTAATGATTTAAAAATAGCCTACATACATAATAGCATATGGTTAGATGAAAACACTGTCATGAAAAAACAAATATATGTCAGTGATTAAATATTGACGTTCTTCATATTTATGTATAAGAACTATCTTGGGTTGTAAATAAACAAAAGCTTCTGTAACATTACATTTATGTAATATGTGTTTTTCTTACTTATACCAGAGTTAATAAATAATATTCGATTGGTGAATCATCGTATATATTATTTATATTTATATATTTAGTTTTGGACTTGCAGAACGTTTTATAAAATATTTTACAATTTAGACTTAATATTGGTGTACTACTTAACCATGTTTATGTTTAATTCAAAATATAGTATATATTATATGTATATGTATATATATAATTATTTATAGCCTTAGGCTGGTTAACTTTGATTTTTCGTAACAAATTTGTAATTTAAATTATAAATTATGATTTTCAAACAAATAAATAAGTAAACAACTTAATATAAGAGTGAATAATTAAAACAAAAACGCATGGAAAAACTACCCTAACTGTACACCAAAATATCCATGCGAAAGTAATAGATTACAAGGCCCAGTGTTTAATGCTGGTAGAATAAAATTGTAGTTCTGTCTCATATGTCCTAATATCTTATTCGTTCTTGATATGTCATCAATAGTTGTTGCGGATATCGGGAACACGGAGAATTATACTTTTTTACGAAACTCTTATATTACATATGTATTTTTAATTAGGGGGGCATTCATTATACGAACTTGTGTTTATTAATAATTTTAAAATGTTTTGAACAGGTTCGCATGTGAGTGGAATTATGGTAAGCTCCTATAGCAAAACAGTTGCTTGTCGAGTTTTTGCTTCCACAACTTTGCACTTCCATACATTCATATGAGCATACATAAGTATGTATATCAATACATAAATCGAATATCAAAAAGTGATTTTTTCTGTTAAAGGGTAGTATTGGATTATAGAAATCTCTATATAAAGACAAAGCCGCAATTAATATTAAATCGGTTCAAATATTATTCTACATTGTGTTTAAACTTGCATCTATTTTTTGTATTTGGTGAAATTTGGCAAAGCAACTAATGAAAAGGTAGATTGGCGAAGCCAGGACCATCACGTAGAGCCTTAAAAAAATAAAAAATATTGAAGGTAAGTACAATATATCTGTTTGTTGTAATTATTTAATTTTTTAATTTCTTATAAGAAATCCTCCAGATTACCGTGAATCTATTTTATTCAGCTGCGAATTGTGCCTCATACTATTAAATTAAGCTACATATCGTAAACTTATTAAGCATTATAGGTTAAAAAGTGTACATGTTCATACATTCAATTGTATGAACCAGAATTATATCGTAAAATACAGTAGAAAACTTTATCCATAAACACAATAGCCAACATGATATAATAGTTTCTATTTACTTTTGATATTTACACAGAAAAACTTGCTGTAAAAATGGCAATGAATATAGCTGTACCATTGTCAGGTCTCGGCGGATTACCACCGATATCTCCAATAGACGTTGACTGCTGGGATAATTTTAAAATCCTTGTTTCACCAATAGATAGTGAATCCAGTGGTGTAAGCTCTTTGGATTCAGACGAAACGAAGGTACAAAAATTAATAATAGTAAATATTATTTGTATGTTAGCTTATTGACAAAATGACAAATATTTTGTCATGCGTTTTTTGATTAATATTTTAATTGCTTATTGATTTTTAGATTAAACTTAAATTCATTAACCTCAATATTTTTGCTTCTATTTTTTCTAAACATTCTATGTGCAATCTACATAATAAATAATAGCAGCAACAGATAAACACATCTCCGCAAAAAGGCCCGGGAGAACCAAGAAAAGAGCTTCAAGTACATTACAATGGTCGAAATATTTTGGACCTTTTCGAGAATGTCGATATGAGTCCTACGAAATGGAGATTTCGATATTCTCATTTGCCGGAAAGAAACAATATCTCTATGTTCTGGGCGAATCGATCTCTATATAATCGACTGGGCCCAAATGGTCTGACTCCTGTTTATACAATAAATAAATGTGAATGCTGTGATTTCCAATATACAAGTGATTGTCCTAATAGTTACTTACGTGAAACATCTTTAATTCTCTCATTAACATCAACATCCCCAATGATATTTTCCACCGCACCAAGTAGAAGACAAGAATTTAATATAACAAAAGTATCAATGACCTCTGCACATTCCTCTTTGAATCGATCATTGGCAACTAGTCAACAATCTCTCTCAGAAAGCCAAGGCAATGAAGAATTGATTTGTAAACAATACTATAACGAACATATTGTGAACAAAATTAAGTGTAATGATGTCTTTAAAAGGGGTAACAATATGGCAAATATTGATTCAAATTATAGTCATATGAGCAATTATAACGGCTCTAATAGCCCTCAAAAAACGCAAATGCACCAGTTTCCTACAAGTAGTAGCAATTTGTCAAAAGCGCTTGTCCCAAATGGTATGGATTACAATAACAGCGTATTAAATCCCTCTGTTTACAGTGACATACCGACAACAAATTCAAATTATTCTACAACGCAAAACTCTGTAGCTGCACCTCTTATCTCATCAACTTCAAGACAATTCGTCACAACGGGAAACGGTACACAAAGTAACAATGTAAACTCTAATAATTGTGCCGTTTCAAGCCATAGTAATGTAGTTAGCAATAAATCTCAAACTTCACCAAATAACTATTACTCCTTATTTAATCCAAATATCGCAAGCAATTCTGGTCTTTATGCTGTTCCGTCCGCTAACAGCAACAATTACTACATGAATGGTTTGAATTCATCAACATCTAGTAGTAATAATATGAACGGTAATCACCTCACAGCGAACTCTCATTATTATGGTAGGATGTATAAATATTTTTAAGATTAAATGCTAGCTTTTTTAAAATGCACAATGGTACATAGTTAATTTAATAATATCAGTACCAACACCTACAAGTTTGTAACCAGAAAAATTGAGAACGAAATCATTTCTCTCTTATCACTTCGATATTGTACGTTATTTATTTTTTTTATTTTAAGTACTTTGTTAATATTTGGTATAATGTATGTGTATATTGCCCAATAGATATTAATTGACTTTGTAGTCAAAGTTAAATTTGCTTTTTTAAATATTTTCCTATAATGCCAAAAATTTATATTTACTTTCTTAAACCAACCAAACACTGTATTTTTTAATTAATACATTTGTATATCGTCATATAAATGCAAAATTATACTGACCGTCCTGTAAACTTATTACAGCTGCAATTTTGTGATCGATTATCTTAAAGACTAAGCAGAATATGAATTAAGTTTCAATGAAATGCTTTAAGTACATTTTTTCAATAATTTATTATATATGCACTACATACCATAAATGTGATCGTTGTTTTTTTTTTTTTTATTTTAATGGATGTTAGAACAATATTTGAAAGCGTTTTATTGCATACACAAAAAAGGCATTGTAAATCCATTTTTATTATAATGGAAAAGTGTTGCTTTGTAATGATTTTCTAGAACACAGATTAGGAGAAATTGTATATGGCGCATTCCATCAATTATTAAAAATCTATATGTGAAATCTTGGTTACATAATTTTTGAAAGAAAAAATGTGAATAACCAATGAGTGACCATAATTGCCTTACTAAAGGATTAAATTATTAATATAATTCAATCATACTAAAAAAAAAACCATAATTAGCGTTTTTGTTCTGTGTATCGGGACATATTTGAACAAAAGAGTATGCGTATTATATTTTTTTATAATTATACCTAAGAAACAAATAGTGTATGCAATAATATCTTTATTTTAAATCAGGAGAATAACCTGTTATATTTTCCATAAGAACTGTGTATATCTTAATTTAGTCAAAGGAATGTTTTTTTTATGTTATAAGGACGAATGATTTTAGATTTTTTTGTTTAAAAAACAAGTATGTATGTTTGTATTGATATCGGTCTAGTAACTTTTTTTAATTTTATCCACACGAAAATCTGTACACGCATATGTGTGTCGATGAGGTTTATTTAATTAACATTTATTTGGTACGGGAGTATATTTTAACAATTTTTCGAGTGTGGATCGCACGTGCTACTTATATTTAAATATATAAACATATATTTTATATATCTATATGTGACAATCTTTGGTAACTTCTGTCCCTTTTTCTATGATCGTTGAAGAAGTGTGCATTTTGTGTTTCAACATATCTAGTCAAAAACGTTGCATATATGTATTTATTTTTCGCATTTATCGCTTTCAAAAATTACTCTAGCTATCAAATGGTTAAATTGTATAGCATTTAGGAAAGTTTTGACAAAATTTGCAGTAAAGCAGAGTATTAAAATTAATTTATATTTATTTATGGAAGTTTCTGGTGTAAAAGTGATTTCATTAAGGCAAAACTAGTTTTTAGTAAACATCTTCCAATCGGTTGAGAATACATATTACAAATATTATATTTTTCACCATTAAGATCGAAACCGAATAATAAGTGATGTATTTTTTGAAATATAATATATAATACAATTTAATATAAGATCATTTGTTTGCTATTAGAAAATGTGGAAATGAATGTTTAAAAAGTTTTTAAATTCTGAAAAACAATTATTTTATAAAGATCGGTTTTATTGAGAGGGTTGATAGGGAATGTCATGAAAGTGCATCATACATAAATAATTATCATTATTTGATTTTGTGTATATATTTACTCTCATTTCAAAATAAACAAACTGAAAAAATGCATTTTAATTCGGGCAAGGGCTCATTATCATTAATTATCTTTGAAATAAGATTTCTGTTAATTTGGTCTTATTTCTAGACAATCATTTTGTTACTCAATATGGTTTTTGGATGTGATTAGTGCATCCAATGTAATTAGCTGAACTAATGTATCCATTAAAACTCAACTAACATGAGCAACAAACCTATGTTATAAGGTTTTTTTCGAATATTAGATTATGGAAATTAATTTTTCCTACAGTACAAATTTGTGCCTTATTTGTTTAAAAAATTATAGAAATTGGATTGTAATATATGTACATAATTATCTATTGGTGTAACTTAAATCTGAAATTTTGTATTGTGTGCTTGAGTAGCTAAAACTTTAAGAGTAACATACACTATTGCTGTAACAACATTAGTCAGTCAGTCCACTTTGTATGTTTATAGTCAATTACTAATTCTCTACAATAGTTTGAAACTTTTGTTACCGTTAAGATATAATAATAATGTGATTTCAGTTGATAACAGTGAGAAAATAACTAACTTTAGTCCATAAGCATATTCTTAATACATAACAATCAAATTTAGTTTTGCATCAGGTAATCATAAACGATAGAGAAACCTTTTATGTATTATGAAAAAAAAATTAAGTCATCAATCAAAATGTGTACGAGGGTATATTAAGAAAAATTGGTTCAACTTATGTATGATAGATCTTATATATACATACAATTATTTAAATATATACATGTATACCTATGTATATATTTAAGGAAACAAGAAACATGATATAAATAAAAATAAATCTGAGACTGTTTTTTTCCATTGTGATAATGTTATCAAACACTACAAAATAATACTAGCTAAAATACTGTAGTCACATAAATATATGTCCTTGTTGTAAAATCGCAATGTGTTTTTTTGATTTAAAAGCGTCAATCTGAGGTCATATGGAAAATTCAGGTATATCTTTTTTTATTCATATATATTTATAGGTGGATTCATGCTATACATATGTACTTGAAAAAAAATGAATATATCTACAATTAAATCAAGTTCAGTTCATCAAGTTCACGTCTAAGTCATTCAGCAGCGACTATTATTGAAAGTGCAGTTATTTTACACAGTTGTTTCCACTTGTGTTCAAATACAAGTGCTTTTTCTCTTTGTGGGCAATTAACCTACGATTATACAGCTATATAGTGTTATCCACTCCACGTTCACTAGACTCTTGAGCCAAAATAAGAGGAAGTAGTTTCAGCGGTTTTCCTTCCGAAGAGCCCACTGAATCCCCACCCTATAAACGCTCTTAACAGCTTAAACTGTAAGAGTATCCAGATCTTCCTGCGACTACAGGACTACTACATTCAAACAACAAATAAATCTCAACATAACCCAAATAAGAAGCTCACGTCTTCACACTCAAGAAACGGCAATGATGAACCTTAATATACTCAACAAGGCCAACCCCACCTACCCTGCCATCCACAGGACACCCAATAGAGCCCAACTTTGGGCAAACAACACCCAAATACAGGGTGGCGGTTTCGCAACAAAACCATCATAACACCAGACAGGTCAACTCATCCTCCTCGGACTATTCCTGGAATGAAAATCATCCAATGGAATATGAAAAGATATGTATTATCATTCCCCAAGGTTCACATTTATCCATTCCCCTATTCCTCATAGCTTTTACCAAAATGTCCCACATTTTATCCCTCCATAAAGAAGTCAAATTTTGTGCATATGCAGACGATTTTGCAAGTGTCGAAACTCTTAATAAAAAAAACTACCTCTGCTATCATTAACCTTGACCCCATTTTTCATCCTCTCATGGTGTGAATATTCTAGAGCAAATTTATCCCTAAAAAAAGGTAAACATCTTCATCTAAGCCGGAAACACAAATGCTGTTGTAGTATCCTATCAACCTTCATTGATTTAGAAAACGTTGATAGATTGAAAATATCAGGCATAATCTCCCAAAAAAATTAAATATGGAATGCGCACATAAATTGTATTCTCCCGGCCCTTGATAAAAAATTAAACATAAAATCCCTTTTATACAAAAAATTTAACTGCAACCCGTTCACCCTAACAGCAATTACTAATTCTATCATAGTGAACAAAATTGACTAAACTAACTTAAACTGCCACTCGCATCAATCACCTCATGTTCGAAGCAAAAATGTTATCCATAGGAAACATGCGCTTTCAGCCTACTTTAAAACTGTTTAAATCATCCCTACATAGCAAAGACACGACCATTTTCAAAAACTCCTTAAGTGACTTTACCTTTATCTATACTTATGGCACTAAGATCGGAGGTAACGTTAGTATTGTGTAATAATATTTTCAATATATTTCATATCTATTTTCATATCTTCTATTATAGTATTCCTAAAATGCTCAAATTTCCTTAATACCATATAAGCAAGCAATTGTATTAACCATAAAGCCTAAGGCTATTACGCTCTGGCTTTTCTTAGCTAATTTGTAATTTTAATTATAACTTATGCTTTCAAATAAATTAATAAATAAATATATCTATTATCATTGCTGCGGCAAATATTATGCATGGTTTTTATATCAAAGCGTCAGGTAAATGTAAATTGTACACTTCTATGTCAGGTCAGCATAACGAGGAGCGTTTTAATGTTCCGTTTTTCGGGGAGCATATAAGAAAGTCATTAGTTATGTGCAGATTGCGCATTGAGTTTGCAGTAGAGTTCAGCCCGAAATGTGCGGATATTTCACGAACGTTCGGAGATGTCATAGATGCGCATGTAATAGAATGCGCGAATAGATTTTACAGGGTCTTGGTGATATTAAAAATCGTGTTACGCTAAATTTCGCCGAATATTATTGGAGATTAATTTCACAAACCGATTGGTGCGCGATACATATACATTTCATTTGGGCTTCTCGTGAATATACATACAGTACCTCACAAAATTGAGCATACACTCACAGCTTAAACATATTTTTATCTTTTAAAAGTAGTTAATTAATAAAACTTAAATGCAGTTCGAATTGACATATTTCAATTGCTAAAAACCTATTTTGTTTCATCTGAAAACAAAACACCTTCCCAAAAGCTTTCCGGGTGGTTTACATATTGTCTAGCAAACTCCAATCTTTTCTTCTTATTAACTAACATTTGTTGCTTCATTCCTGAACAAATTTGCATGTATCGATTCTGCGAAGCTTGTGTATAACGCACACACGACATCTGCATGCTCAATTTTGTGTGTCGATTTCAGGTGTTGTTTCCTTTTTCATGCGAAAAGTACCGGTAGGAAGTCGCCTGTCTGTGAATTTGGCATATACTCTTGTTTAAGACATGTATTCAGTTATGATTGTATACCAAAAAAATAAAACAAAAAAGTGGTCGGCCTTAAAACAGCACGAATATGAAGTAATGATAGGTGTATGCTCAATTTTGTACTGTATGTGTATTTCATATGAATACAAACGAATACAAATGCGTATAAAATAAGCATAGTTTTGCATCATGAATAGCATATCGATCTCGAGGGAAGATGATAAATCTCACTACATATGTATGTACGTTACATAGAAGAGTACATTTTTAGAAGCAAATATATGTAGATAATGTTATTGCAGGCATGTACCGCTACATCATTTTCTTACTGTTAATAGATACGGGGCATTGAGTAATAAAAATAAACCATATTCCCGAACCCGAAGCGCTAATGTGGCTCTTATTATTTGAGAATATTTTCCCCGAATCCTTAGCATGCTTGCAGATATGTTTTCGAATATGTTGAGTAAGGGTCCGAATTTGTATAAAGATTATGTAGATAATCTTATCCTTTGCTTACTAATGGTGTTGCTTTGCCAAATCTTAGAAACCCTGGCCCATTTTATATTAATATACAACTAAACTAATAGCTAATAGTTGCGACTATTTTGATTCCTTCACTCCAATTTCCACGATTTACTCTTCTTTCCCATCGAAACCAACATTATGAGATAGTCTAAAGTGTTCTCTGATGCCTTTGGGTGATTATAATATACACCTAATTCTGTTTTTACACGAATTATTTTTACACGAATTTGAAATAACACGAATAAATACGAAAAAATATTTCTATTTTTACACGACATAATTTGAAATAACACGAATACAAAAAAAACAAAATTACTTTTTTTACATGAATTATTGGATTTAACACGTTTTTTTTCAATGAATTTTTTTCTACTTAAAATAATTCTGGTGTGTATTCTGAGTTATGTCTATGTATGCGTAATTTCTGTTTTACGGGAACTTTGAACTCGTGTTGGAAAAATATTTGGCCAGAATGCGTAAAATGCAAAGATCCTGTTATCGATAATAACGCTGAACTTGCTGATATAATAACAATGGCCAATGCAATCGGTGGGGATGGATTCGATGACCTATCGTTAGCAGATGTAGAAGAATTGTTGGTAGATGAAAGCTTGAGCGAAAATGAAATTATAGATCTCACCCTTGAGACTCGTTATGATAAAGAACATAGTGACAGTGACGAAAGAGATCGTCCAATTTTAAAAGCATCCCTAATTAAAGAAGGTCTTGATCTCGCTACAAAATTAGGTAGTCATTTTGAACAACATGATCATGACGAGGAACGAGCTG
The DNA here is from genome assembly GCA_964034865.1 of Eristalis intricaria. Taxonomy (NCBI): domain Eukaryota; kingdom Metazoa; phylum Arthropoda; class Insecta; order Diptera; family Syrphidae; genus Eristalis; species Eristalis intricaria. Next base: position 17,710 of record OZ035877.1, on the reverse strand, counting down.
CCAAATTTCAACGTGAACTGAAATCATTAATGGCATCTTACAGGGAAGTTTATAATGGGTTAACGCGAAATAAAACTCAATCTAAGATAACTGATTTCGTTCAAAAATCTACTGATGTCCCAACACAGTCGGCTAGAAATGATAATGATCAACAAAATCATTCCAGTGATGGCAGTGATATTGTAGTCTTTCGCAAACGTTTGCGTTTATTATCAGACAGTGACAATAAATAAAATTGTTTAATGTTTAAATTTTTCTTATGGTTGTACTTTATGTTATTTAAGTTTTTTGGCAATGAATTTCTGGTATTATTTTTTTTATGAAATTTAAATTTTAATTTATTTTATTATAATTTAGTTTATTTAATAAATGAAAACGAAAATAAATTCTTAAAATAACTACAACAATATTTTTTTTATATTATTTAGTCTAATTTTAACTTATTTTTTGAGGTCTAGAACCAATCTATTATTTTTGTACTTGGCCAGTATCTTTTTTTACACGATTTTTTTTTACACGAATTTCTCGGGAACCATTCTATCGTGTAAAAACAGAATTAGGTGTACATGCATAGAACGTTTCAATGGCAAATATAGAGTGATCCTTGGTTTGATAAACGATTGATGAGAATACACACAATGTCCTGATCTTCTCTGTGTTTCGGGATAACATTTGTAAGCCTACAGTGCTCTGTGATGCTTGTGGTTGATAGGGATATCATTGGTGAGACTAGAGTGATATTTGACTTGGTAGATGATTACTTAAAAGCCTGAATGTTTTGTGGTCTTTGTTGATGTTCAGGTTTATATGGCGACGTGATAGGCGAATGTGGACTGCTCATCGACTTGGTAGGCGATTATTGACGATGGGAACAGTGTTTCGGTATGTTTTGTGGTCTTTGCTATTGTTGAGTTGTATAAGGGGATGTTATAGTTGGATGTGGACTGCTCATCGACTTGGTAGGCGATTGCTGACGATGGGAACAGTGCTTCGGTATTTTTTGTGGTCTTTCGTAGTGTCCAGGTGTATAAGGGGATGTTATAGTTGGATGTGGACTGCTAATCGACTTGGTAGGCGATTGTTGATAATGTGAACAGTGTGTCGGTATGTTATGTGGTTTTTGTTGATGTTCAGGTGTATTTTGGGATGTTATAGTTGGATGTGTACCGCTCATCGACTTGGTAAGTGATTGTTGGTAATGTGAACAGTACTCCGGTGCTTTGAGATCCTTGGTGATGTTCACGTGTGTATGGGGATGCTATAGGCGAATGTGGACTGCTCTTCGGCTTGTTGTGCGATTGTTGATAGTGTGAACAGTGTGTCGGAATGTTTTGTGGACTTTGTTGATGTTCAGGTGTATTAGGGGATGTTATAGTTGATTGTGGACCGCTCATCGACTTGGTAGGCGATTGCTGACGATGGGAACAGTGCTTCGGTATTTTTTGTGGTCTTTCGTAGTGTCCAGGTGTATAAGGGGATGTTATAGTTGGATGTGGACTGCTAATCGACTTGGTAGGGGATTGTTGATAATGTGAACAGTACTACGGTATGTTTTGTGGCCCTTGGTGATGTTCACGTGTATATGGGGATGTTATAGTTGAATGTGGACTGCTCATCGACTTGGTAGGGGATTGTTGATAATGTGAACAGTACTACGGTATGTTTTGTGGCCCTTGGTGATGTTCACGTGTATATGGGGATGTTATAGTTGAATGTGGACTGCTCATCGACTTGGTAGGCGATTGTTGATAATGTGAATTGTGTCGATGTGTTTTGTGGACTTTGTTGATGTTCAGGTGTTTTTGGGGATTTTTATAGTTGGATTTGGACCGCTCATCGACTTGGTAAGTGATTGTTGGTAATGTGAAAAGTACTCCGGTGTTTTGTGGTCCTTGGTGATGTTCACGTGTATATGGGGATGTTATAGTTGGATGTGGACCGCTCATCGACTTGGTAAGTGATTGTTGGTAATGTGAACAGTACTCCGTTGTTTTGTGGTCCTTGGTGATGTTCACGTGTATATGGGGATGTTATAGTTGAATGTGGACTGCTCATCGACTTAGTAGGCGATTGTTGATAATGTTAACAGTGTGTCAGTATGTTTTGTGGTTTTTGTTGATGTTCAGGTGTATTTGGGGATGTTATAATTGGATGTGGACTGCTCATCGACTTGGTTGATGATTGTTGGTAATGTGAACACTACTACGGTATGTTTTGTGGTCTTTGTTGATGTTCAGGTGTATATCGGGATGCCATATGCGAATGTGGACTGCTCATCGACTTGGTAGGCGATTGTTGATAATGTGAACATTGTGTCGGTATGTTTTGTGAGCTTTGTTAATGTTCAGGTGTATTTGGGGATGTTATAGTTGGATGTGGACCGCTTATCGACTTGGTAAGTGATTGTTGGTAATGTGAACAGTACTCGCGTGCTTTGAGGTCCTTGGTGATGTTCACGTGTGCACGGGGATGCTATAGGCGAATGTGGAGTGCTCTTCGGCTTGGTGTGCGATTGTTGATAGTGTGAACAGTGTATCGGTATGCTTTGTGGACTTTGTTGATGTTCAGGTATATTTGGGGATGTTATAGTTGGATGTGGACTGCTTACCGTTTTGGTAGGCCATTGTTGATAATGTGAACAGTACTACGGTATGTTTTGTGGTCTTTTTTGATGTTCAGGTTTATATGGTGACACCATAGGTGGATGTGGACTGCTCATCGATTTGGTGGGCGATTGTTGATGATGTGAAAAGTACCACAGTGTGTTTTGTGGTCTTTGTTGATGTTCAGGTGTATATGGGGACGTGATAGTTGAGTGTAGATTGCTCATCGTCTTGATAGGCCATTTTTGGTAATGTGAACAGTACCGCGGTATGTGTTGTGGTTTTTGTTGATGTTCAGGTGTATGTGGGGACGCCATAGGTGGATTTGGACTGCTCATCGACTTGGTAGCCGATTGTTGATAATGTGAATTGTGTTTTGTGTGTGTCCAAATGTTTTGTGGACTTTGTTGATGTTCAGGTGTATTTGGGGATTTTATAGTTGGATGTGGACCGCTCATCGACTCGGTAAGTGATTTTTGGTAATGTGAACAGTACTCCGGTGTTTTGTGGTCCTTGGTGATGTTCACGTGTATATGGGGATGTTATAGTTGGATGTGGACCGCTCATCGACTTGGTAAGTGATTGTTGGTAATGTGAATAGTACTCCGTTGTTTTGTGGTCCTTGGTGATGTTCACGTGTATATGGGGATGTTATAGTTGAATGTGGACTGCTCATCGACTTGGTAGGCGATTGTTGATAATGTGAATTGTGTCGATATGTTTTGTGGACTTTGTTGATGTTCAGGTGTTTTTGGGGATTTTTATAGTTGGACAACTCATCGACTTGGTAAGTGATTGTTGGTAATGTGAACAGTACTCCATTGTTTTGTGGTCCTTGGTGATGTTCACGTGTATATGGGGATGTTATAGTTGGATGTGGACTGCTAATCGACTTGATAGGGGATTGTTGATAATGTGAACAGTACTACGGTATGTTTTGTGGCCCTTGGTGATGTTCACGTGTATATGGGGATGTTATAGTTGAATGTGGACTGCTCATCGTCTTGGTAGGCGATTGTTGATAATGTGAAAAGTATTCCAGTATGTCTTGTGGTCTTTGTTGATGTTCAGGTGTATATGGGGACGCCATAGGTGGATGCCGACTGCTCATCGACTTGGTTGATGATTGTTGGTAATGTGAGCAGTACCGCGGTATGTTTTGTTGTGTTTGTTGATGTTCAGGTGTATATCGGGATGCCACATGCGTATGTGGACTGCTCATCGACTTGGTAGGCGATTGTTCATGATGTGAACAGTGTGTCGGTATGTTTTGTGGTATTTGTTGATGTTCAGGTTTATATGGTGACACCATAGGTGGATGTGGACGGCTCATCGACTTTTTGGGCGATTTCTGATTGTATGAATGCGCTGCGGTATGTTTCGAAGTTTTTAATGATGTTGGGGTGTATGCGAGTGAACAATGCTTCTGTAGGATTTATGTCTATTGTTGATGTTCGGGTTATGGGGATATCATACATAAATGCGGACTGCTCATCGGCCTATTAGGTGATTGTTAGCAGGGAAATGGAGCATATAGATTTTATACGACGTTTCGTCGATCGGCTGTGAATACAAGTGAGCCGGTAGTCTTGTAAAAGTGTGTGAAATACATGAAGCAATTCCGCTACACTCTTATTTTCATGGCTCTATACCTTCACGGAATAGGGGTAAAAAAGGCCGAAGTCTGATATCTCTGTACTGCATTATCTCCGATTGTTAGCTTAATAACGTGTTCTTAGGAATATACCGCATATCTCACAACAATTTTGAAGTTATTGTGAGTCCGCCTTATTTCGCGTTGCGTGACTTTCCTTTTCACAACTGCTTATTGTCGCTTGGTCATATTTCGTGCGCTGTGAACATATGTGGGATTGATTTTTTGTAGCAAGAATAACATAAAGGTGTGTCCCGTTTTCACAGATTTATAACATACATTCTGTTTGGTATATTAGATTATTTTCATAGCTTGGGTATACTTTAAACGACCAGATATATTTATTCCGACCGTCTTAGATGTATTGGTATGGTTTACAATTTTAAAATGGTCAATTCATCTCAGATAATGAATAAAAATCTTTTAAGAACATAAAAAAGCTCGATACTGAGCTGCAGTATCGACACGTACGTATACGCGCTATAAAAAAATGAAACTACATCCAACTTCGCACTGGCTGATTATGGCGGATTTGTCAATTTGACAGCGACGAAATTAAAAATTATGAATTCTTATACTTTTTAATATTGCGACGAAATTACTACACTAAATGGAGAAAAAACTTAAAAGAAATTAATTGAGGTCTTTGTTGTCTAAAATTGGTTAATATTTCAGTCATTTTAGCGTCAGGAATGTGAGCCAAGGTACCTAAGAAATGAACTTTCATAACTTGTAACTTTCTGATTGGATTATTGTTTAAATAAAGAGAAGTTGAACAGAATAAATATCTCTTTATTGACTTTGTAATTTTGGCATTACACAGGCACAGTAAAGTAAGTATTCTGGTGATAGGAACGCCCAAATTGCAACTAGAGTGCTGTGTACGTATGGACCAATACATAGCTGTTTGTTTTCGTCAATCTTCGTTGGAAATTCTGTATCTAATTGAGCAACAATATTATAAACGTGTTAGTGGAGTAAGAAATTGAAAATGATGAATTTTTATACTTTTTAATATTACGACACAATTACTGCACAATTTGGAGAGAAAACTTAATAGAAAATTAATTCAGGCTCCAGTTAACATTTCTAACAATTGTTTGTCTACAAAGAATTAGTATTTCAGCCACTATAGCCTTAGGAAAGTGAGCCAAAGTACTGATGAAATGAACTTGTAACTTTCTTATTGGATTATTGTTTAAAAAAAGAGAAGTTGAACATAATAAATATCTTTTTATTGACTTTGTACTTTTGGCATTACACAGGCCCAGTAAAGTAAGTATTCTGGTGATAGGAACGCCCAAATTGCTGTGTACGTATGGACCAATAGATAGCTGTTTGTCTTCGTCAATCTTCGTTGGAAATTCTGTATCTAATTGAGCAACAATATTATATACGTGTTAGTGGAGTAATTTGAATTAAATATCGAAGGCAATACTAACATTTATTTGGGTAAAATAGACACGAATCCATTACAGAGGTTATGTGTCAGTCATGCACATTTTTCAGCAGAGAAATCAGCGAAATCTTGCAGCTAAATGGATAAAAGGATTACATGTTGTTAATAGATTGAATTAAAACAAACAATAAAGTTATACGCACATTTTTCATATCGCAATCGACGTCGATCCGTTGCATAGGTTATGTGTGTCTGACAAGTCCAGATATGCTTAATTTTTATACAATCCCTCTGCGGAATAATGCACCTGATTGGGCGTTATGGTAGCGCATAGATTGTAATAAAAAAAGCAAGAATTTTCAAAGCCCATAGTGACCTTCATCATATCAAAACTGCCATGAATACACTTCCAACCTTCTGAGCGTTTCACATGTTTAGATGATTGGGGTGTTCTTCAGTTTTGCAGACGTTTTTAACGCATAATTTTACATCTGTATACGCAATCAAATTGCACGCAAATAGAGCATCTAGTGAAACGCATATATCAAATGTTATACTTACTTTTCACAAGCCAAAATGCAATCTTTCCACTATGCAGTTGAGATGTACGCGACAGTTGCTTATGTGCGACGTATTCAACAGTTTAGCAGCCGTTTTAGGATGGAAAAATTGCATATAAAGGCGCAATGCCATTACATAAACACTGTAGTACAATGTAGATAATTTTCCAATGTAATTATAAAGCTTTTAAATGCATCACAATGAATAAATCTATTTGAAAAAAACAAATTGTCTTTTATCTTGAAATGCTCGCTAAACTACTGTCACTTGGACATTTTTGCGCGCTGCGAACATACGTGCGGTTGATTTTTTTATAGCAAGGAAAACGTAAGGGTGTGTGACAGTTTCTCAGTTTTATAACATAAATTCCTTTTGGAATATTTGCTTATTTGCACAGCTTGGGTATACTTTAAATGACCAGGTATATTCATAACGACTGTTTTAGATGTATGGGGATAATAAACAAATTTAAAATGGTCAATTCATCTCAGATTATGAAAAAAAATCTTTTAAGAAGATATAACCAAAAAGGTCGATATTGAGCTGCATTATCGACACGTAAGTTTTCGCGCCATACCAAAAATGAAATTGCATCGAACTTCGCACTGAATAATTATGGCGGAATTTATCAATTTGACAGCGACGAAATTGAAAATGATGAATTTTTATACTTTTTAATATTACGACACAATTACTGCACAATTTGGAGAGAAAACTTAATAGAAAATTAATTCAGGCTCCAGTTAACATTTCTAACAATTGTTTGTCTACAAAGAATTAGTATTTCAGCCACTATAGCCTTAGGAAAGTGAGCCAAAGTACTGATGAAATGACCTTGTATAACTTGTAACTTTCTTATTGGATTATTGTTTAAATAAAGAGAAGTTGAACAGAATAAATATCTTTTTATTGACTTTGTACTTTTGGCATTAGACAGCCCAGTAAAGTAAGTATTCTGGTGATAGGAACTCCCAAATTGCAACTAGAGTGCTGTGTACGTATGGACCAATAGATAGCTGTTTGTTTTCGTCAATCTTCGTTGGAAATTCTGCATCTAATTGAACAACAATATTATAAACGTGTTAGTGGAGTAAGAAATTGAAAATGATGAATTTTTATACTTTTTAATATTACGACACAATTACTGCACAATTTGGAGAGAAAACTTAATAGAAAATTAATTCAGGCTCCAGTTAACATTTCTAACAATTGTTTGTCTACAAAGAATTAGTATTTCAGCCACTATAGCCTTAGGAAAGTGAGCCAAAGTACTGATGAAATGACCTTGTATAACTTGTAACTTTCTTATTGGATTATTGTTTAAATAAAGAGAAGTTGAACAGAATAAATATCTTTTTATTGACTTTGTACTTTTGGCATTAGACAGGCCCAGTAAAGTAAGTATTCTGGTGATAGGAACGCCCAAATTGCAACTAGAGTGCTGTGTACGTATGGACCAATAGATAGCTGTTTGTTTTCGTCAATCTTCGTTGGAAATTCTGCATCTAATTGAACAACAATATTATAAACGTGTTAGTGGAGTAATTTGAATTAAATATCGAAGGCAATACTAACATTTATTTGGGTAAAATAGACACGAATCCATTACAGAGGTTATGTGTCAGTCATGCACATTTTTCAGCAGAGAAATCAGCGAAATCTTGCAGCTAAATGGATAAAAGGATTACATGTTGTTAATAGATTGAATTAAAACAAACAATAAAGTTATACGCACATTTTTCATATCGCAATCGACGTCGATCCGTTGCATAGGTTATGTGTGTCTGACAAGTCCAGATATGCTTAATTTTTATACAATCCCTCTGCGGAATAATGCACCTGATTGGGCGTTATGGTAGCGCATAGATTGTAATAAAAAAAGCAAGAATTTTCAAAGCCCATAGTGACCTTCATCATATCAAAACTGCCATGAATACACTTCCAACCTTCTGAGCGTTTCACATGTTTAGATGATTGGGGTGTTCTTCAGTTTTGCAGACGTTTTTAACGCATAATTTTACATCTGTATACGCAATCAAATTGCACGCAAATAGAGCATCTGGTGAAGCGTATATATCAAATGTTATACTTACTTTTCACAAGCCAAAATGCAATCTTTCCACTATGCAGTTGAGATGTACGCGACAGTTGCTTATGTGCGACGTATTCAACAGTTTAGCAGCCGTTTTAGGATGGAAAAATTGCATATAAAGGCGCAATGCCATTACATAAACACTGTAGTACAATGTAGATAATTTTCCAATGTAATTATAAAGCTTTTAAATGCATCACAATGAATAAATCTATTCGAAAAAAACAAATTGTCTTTTATCTTGAAATGCTCGCTAAACTACTGTCACTTGGACATTTTTGCGCCCTGCGAACATACGTGCGGTTGGTTTTTTTATAGCAAGGAAAACGTAAGGGTGTGTGACATTTTCTCAGTTTTATAACATAAATTCCTTTTGGAATATTTGCTTATTTGCACAGCTTGGGTATACTTTAAATGACCAGGTATATTCATAACGACTGTTTTAGATGTATGGGGATAATAAACAAATTTAAAATGGTCAATTCATCTCAGATTATGAATAAAAATCTTTTAAGAAGATTTAACCAAAAAGGTCGATATTGAGCTGCATTATCAACACGTAAGTTTTCGCGCCATACCAAAAATGAAATGGCATCGAACTTCGCACTGAATAATTATGGCGGAATTTATCAATTTGACAGCGACGAAATTGAAAATGATGAATTTTTATACTTTTTAATATTGCGACACAATTACTGCACGATTTGGAGAGAAAACTTAATAGAAAATTAATTCAGGCTCTAGTTAACATTTCTAACAATTGTTTGTCTACAAAGAATTAGTATTTCAGCCACTATAGCCTTAGGAAAGTGAGCCAAAGTACTGATGAAATGAACTTGTATAACTTGTAACTTTCTTATTGGATTATTGTTTAAATAAAGAGAAGTTGAACAGAATAAATATCTCTTTATTGACTTTGTAATTTTGGCATTACACAGGCACAGTAAAGTAAGTATTCTGGTGATAGGAACGCCCAAATTGCAACTAGAGTGCTGTGTACGTATGGACCAATAGATAGCTGTTTGTTTTCGTCAAGCTTCGTTGGAAATTCTGCATCTAATTGAACAACAATGTTATAAACGTGTTAGTGGAGTAATTTGAATTAAATATCGAAGGCAATACTAACATTTATTTGGGTAAATAGACACGAATCCATTACAGAGGTTATGTGTCAGTCATGCACAGACGTACTGCGCTTTCGTCTATTTTTCAGCAGAGAAATCAGCGAAATCTTGCAGCTAAATGGATAAAAGGATTACATGTTGTTAATAGATTGAATTAAAACAAACAATAAAGTTATACGCACATTTTTCATATCGCAATCGACGTCGATCCGTTGCATAGGTTATGTGTGTCCGGCAAGTCCAGATATGCTTGATTTTTATACAATCTCTCTGCGGAATAATGCACCTGATTGGGCGTTATGGTAGCTTATAGATTGTAATAAAGAAAGCAACAATTTTCAAAGCCCATAGTTATCTTCATCATATCAAAACTGCCATGAATACACTGCCAACCTTCTGAGCGTTTCACATGTTTAGATGATTGTGATGTTCTTCAGTTTTGCAGACGTTTTTAACGCATAATTTTACATCTGTATACGCAATCAAATTGCACGCAAATAGAGCATCTAGTGAAACGCATATATCAAATGTTATACTTACTTTTCACAAGCCAAAATGCAATCTTTCCACTATGCAGTTGAGATGTACGCGACAGTTGCTTATGTGCGACGTATTCAACAGTTTAGCAGCCGTTTTAGGATGGAAAAATTGCATATAAAGGCGCAATGCCATTACATAAACACTGTAGTACAATGTACAATGTCCAGATATGCTTGATTTTTATACAATCTCTCTGCGGAATAATGCACCTGATTGGGCGTTATGGTAGCTTATAGATTGTAATAAAGAAAGCAACAATTTTCAAAGCCCATAGTTATCTTCATCATATCAAAACTGCCATGAATACACTGCCAACCTTCTGAGCGTTTCACATGTTTAGATGATTGTGATGTTCTTCAGTTTTGCAGACGTTTTTAACGCATAATTTTACATCTGTATACGCAATCAAATTGCACGCAAATAGAGCATCTAGTGAAACGCATATATCAAATGTTATACTTACTTTTCACAAGCCAAAATGCAATCTTTCCACTATGCAGTTGAGATGTACGCGACAGTTGCTTATGTGCGACGTATTCAACAGTTTAGCAGCCGTTTTAGGATGGAAAAATTGCATATAAAGGCGCAATGCCATTACATAAACACTGTAGTACAATGTAGATAATTTTCCAATGTAATTATAAAGCTTTTAAATGCATCACAATGAATAAATCTATTTGAAAAAAACAAATTGTCTTTTATCTTGAAATGCTCGCTAAACTACTGTCACTTGGACATTTTTGCGCCCTGCGAACATACGTGCGGTTGGTTTTTTTATAGCAAGGAAAACGTAAGGGTGTGTGACATTTTCTCAGTTTTATAACATAAATTCCTTTTGGAATATTTGCTTATTTGCACAGCTTGGGTATACTTTAAATGACCAGGTATATTCATAACGACTGTTTTAGATGTATGGGGATAATAAACAAATTTAAAATGGTCAATTCATCTCAGATTATGAAAAAAAATCTTTTAAGAAGATATAACCAAAAAGGTCGATATTGAGCTGCATTATCGACACGTAAGTTTTCGCGCCATACCAAAAATGAAATTGCATCGAACTTCGCACTGAATAATTATGGCGCAATTTATCAATTTGACAGCGACGAAATTGAAAATGATGAATTTTTATACTTTTTAATATTGCGACACAATTACTGTACGATTTGGGGAGCAAACATAATACAAAATTAATTCAGGCTCTAGTTAACATTTCTAACAATTGTTTGTCTACAAAGAATTAGTATTTCAGCCACTATAGCCTTAGGAAAGTGAGCCAAAGTACTGATGAAATGAACTTGTAACTTTCTTATTGGATTATTGTTTAAAAAAAGAGAAGTTGAACATAATAAATATCTTTTTATTGACTTTGTACTTTTGGCATTACACAGGCCCAGTAAAGTAAGTATTCTGGTGATAGGAACGCCCAAATTGCTGTGTACGTATGGACCAATAGATAGCTGTTTGTCTTCGTCAATCTTCGTTGGAAATTCTGTATCTAAGTGAACAACAATATTATATACGTGTTAGTGGAGTAATTTGAAGTAAATATCGAAGGCAATACTAACATTTATTTGAGTAAAGTGTCCAGGAATCCATTACAGAGGTTATGTGTCAGTCATGTGCAGACGTACTTATTTTTCAGCAGAGAAATCAGCGAAATCTTGCAGCTAAATGGATAAAAGGATTACATGTTGTTAATAGACTGAATTAAAACAAACAATAAAGTTATACGTACATTTTTCATATCGTAATCGATGTCGATCCGTTGCATAGGTTATGTGTGTCTGACAAGTCCAGATATGCTTAATTTTAATACATTCTCTTCGAAATAATGCAATTAATTTAGCTATATTATAGCGTACAGCTTGTAGTAGACATTGCAACAAATATCAAACCCAATAGTAACCTTTATCATGACAATATTGTGATAAATACTCCGACACTTCGCAGCTTCTCACGTGTTAGAGTGTGTGTCATATTTTCCACTCTGGCGGCCTTTTTCGGTGCACAATTGTGCATAATAAAGATGTTCAGACTGCACACAAATGGAATAACAAATAAACCATCTACTTAAAGCAATACACACATTTGTTAAGCCGAAATTACGATCACTACGCTACACAGTTAACTTGCAGCCGGTAGCCACATACGCGCTACATATTCGCCAATATAGAAGCCGTTTTACCACCGGAAAATGAAGCATATATACTCAACGAAATCACGACAATACTGTAGTATAATTTAAGCATATATTCTGTGTAATTATCATGCTTTTACATGTACAAGATTGAACAAATATATCTACACTAACGCGCGTCCTTTCACTCTGAAATTCCCAGCTGTCAGGTTGGCAGTTGCTCATTTTGACGATGTCATATTTCGCGCAGTGTGAACATATCTGCGGTCAAAAAAATCCTGAGGGAAATGATGTAAGGGTGTGTGGTATTCTCACAGTGTTGTTGCATATTTTTCTTTTGGAAATTGCGCTTATTTTCTATGTTTGGATGCACTTTAAATGACCTAATATATCAGCTATAAATAATCAACATTTAAAAACATGTTTTGGATTTATAAAACTGCTCGTGTATGTCGATATGTGCACAAAATTGTTTTAAGATATATAAGAAATTAACTTGACACAGCGCTGTATTACCGACATGAAGGTGTTCCGAAAATTATAGTATACTCGGGGCCAACTTCGCGCTGCATGACAATGGCGGGATTTGTCATTTTGACAGGGGCAGAATAGAGCAAGAAGGAATCTTAAACTTTTTGATATCGCGAAATAATTACTGCACAAATCGAGGAAAAAAGCACATAGAAAATTATGTCAGAGTCTACTTCAATTTTTGATTACATTTTGGGATCAGAAAATTCAGTATTTTGGCGACAGAGACGGCGGGAAAATTTCTTAGTGTACTTTCTTGACTTTGGCGCGAACTTTTTGGACTGTCATAAGGGCCGCCCATGATGGAGGCCCCATGGCGGTATGCAAATGGCGCGGCAATATGGCGGCGCCCTGTTCGTATTTCTAAGAATTGTGGAGGCAGCCATGATGCACATGGCAGAATATTGGGGAAATGACGTTTCAGGGTAGGGGTTGTGTTCGTAGGGTAGATATTATATTTTTAAAGGTTTTTAGGACGGGGAAAATTTATTGGAAGTTATGTTAGGCTTATTTCTGGCTTTTAATAAATTCCCCACTATACCAAAAAATGTCCCAGTATTTTCCCCACTTTTTTTTATTCTTCGATTCCAGCAATAAAAAAAATCCCACCACTTGCAAAAATTTCCCAGGACCAAAAAAATTGCTCAGTATTTTTTGACCATTTTTTATATTTTTCGATATATGCAATAAAACAAATTTCCCACTATTTTCAAAAATTTCCCAGTATTTTGTTCCATATTTATATTTTTCGAAATATGCAATAAAAAAAATTTCCCACTATTTTCAAAAATTTCCCAGTATGAAAAAAATTTCCCACTATTTTCATTTTTTATATTTTTCGATATATGCAATAAAAAAAATTTCCCACTATTTTTGAAAAATTTCCCACTATTTTCAAAAATTTCTCAGTATTTTTTTCCATTTTTTATATTTTTCGATATATGCAATAAAAAAAATTTCCCACTATTTTCAAAAATTTCCCAGTATGAAAAAAATTTCCCACTATTTTCATTTTTTATATTTTTCGATATATGCAATAAAAAAAATTTCCCACTATTTTTGAAAAATTTCCCACTATTTTCAAAAATTTCCCAGTATTTTTTTCCATTTTTTATATTTTTCGATATATGCAATAAAAAAAATTTCCCACTATTTTCAAAAATTTCCCAGTATGAAAAAAATTTCCCACTATTTTCATTTCTTATATTTTTCGATATATGCAATAAAAAAAATTTCCCACTATTTTTGAAAAATTTCCCACTATTTTCAAAAATTTCCCAGTATTTTTTTCCATTTTTTATATTTTTCGATATATGCAATAAAAAAAATTTCCCACTATTTTCAAAAATTTCCCAGTATGAAAAAAATTTCCCACTATTTTCATTTTTTATATTTTTCGAAATATGCAATAAAAAAAATTTCCCACTATTTTTGAAAAATTTCCCACTATTTTCAAAAATTTCCCAGTATTTTTTTCCATTTTTTATATTTTTCGATATATGCAATAAAAAAAATTTCCCACTATTTTCAAAAATTTCCCAGTATGAAAAAAATTTCCCACTATTTTCATTTTTTATATTTTTCGATATATGCAATAAAAAAAATTTCCCACTATTTTTGAAAAATTTCCCACTATTTTCAAAAATTTCCCAGTATTTTTTTCCATTTTTTATATTTTTCGATATATGCAATAAAAAAAATTTCCCACTATTTTCAAAAATTTCCCAGTATGAAAAAAATTTCCCACTATTTTCATTTTTTATATTTTTCGATATATGCAATAAAAAAAATTTCCCACTATTTTTGAAAAATTTCCCACTATTTTCAAAAATTTCCCAGTATTTTTTTCCATTTTTTATATTTTTCGATATATGCAATAAAAAAAATTTCCCACTATTTTCAAAAATTTCCCAGTATGAAAAAAATTTCCCACTATTTTCATTTTTTATATTTTTCGAAATATGCAATAAAAAAATTTCCCACTATTTTAAAAAATTTCCCAGTATGGAAAAAATTTCCCACTATTTTCATTTTTTATATTTTTCGATATATGCAATAAAAAAAATTTCCCACTATTTTTGAAAAATTTCCCACTATTTTCAAAAATTTCCCAGTATTTTTTCCATTTTTTATATTTTTCGATATATGCAATAAAAAAAATTTCCCACTATTTTCAAAAATTTCCCAGTATGAAAAAAATTTCCCACTATTTTCATTTTTTATATTTTTCGATATATGCAATAAAAAAAATTTCCCACTATTTTTGAAAAATTTCCCACTATTTTCAAAAATTTCCCAGTATTTTTTTCCATTTTTTATATTTTTCGATATATGCAATAAAAAAAATTTCCCACTATTTTCAAAAATTTCCCAGTATGAAAAAAATTTCCCACTATTTTCATTTTTTATATTTTTCGATATATGCAATAAAAAAAATTTCCCACTATTTTTGAAAAATTTCCCACTATTTTTGAAAAATTTCCCACTATTTTCAAAAATTTCCCAGTATTTTTTTCCATTTTTTATATTTTTCGATATATGCAATAAAAAAAATTTCCCACTATTTTCAAAAATTTCCCAGTATGAAAAAAATTTCCCACTATTTTCATTTTTTATATTTTTCGATATATGCAATAAAAAAAATTTCCCACTATTTTTGAAAAATTTCCCACTATTTTCAAAAATTTCCCAGTATTTTTTTTCATTTTTTATATTTTTCGATATATGCAATAAAAAAAATTTCCCACTATTTTCAAAAATTTCCCAGTATGAAAAAAATTTCCCACTATTTTCATTTTTTATATTTTTCGATATATGCAATAAAAAAAATTTCCCACTATTTTTGAAAAATTTCCCACTATTTTCAAAAATTTCCCAGTATTTTTTTCCATTTTTTATATTTTTCGATATATGCAATAAAAAAAATTTCCCACTATGAAAAAAATTTCCCACTATTTTCATTTTTTATATTTTTCGATATATGCAATAAAAAAAATTTCCCGCTATTTTTGAAAAATTTCCCACTATTTTCAAAAATTTCCCAGTATTTTTTTCCATTTTTTATATTTTTCGATATATGCAATAAAAAAAATTTCCCACTATTTTTGAAAAATTTCCCACTATTTTCAAAAATTTCCCAGTATTTTTTTCCATTTTTTATATTTTTCGATATATGCAATAAAAAAAATTTCCCACTATTTTCAAAAATTTCCCAGTATGAAAAAAATTTCCCACTATTTTCATTTTTTATATTTTTCGATATATGCAATAAAAAAAATTTCCCACTATTTTTGAAAAATTTCCCACTATTTTTGAAAAATTTCCCACTATTTTCAAAAATTTCCCAGTATTTTTTTCCATTTTTTATATTTTTCGATATATGCAATAAAAAAAATTTCCCACTATTTTCAAAAATTTCCCAGTATGAAAAAAATTTCCCACTATTTTCATTTTTTATATTTTTCGATATATGCAATAAAAAAAATTTCCCACTATTTTTGAAAAATTTCCCACTATTTTCAAAAATTTCCCAGTATTTTTTTTCATTTTTTATATTTTTCGATATATGCAATAAAAAAAATTTCCCACTATTTTCAAAAATTTCCCAGTATGAAAAAAATTTCCCACTATTTTCATTTTTTATATTTTTCGATATATGCAATAAAAAAAATTTCCCACTATTTTTGAAAAATTTCCCACTATTTTCAAAAATTTCCCAGTATTTTTTTCCATTTTTTATATTTTTCGATATATGCAATAAAAAAAATTTCCCACTATGAAAAAAATTTCCCACTATTTTCATTTTTTATATTTTTCGATATATGCAATAAAAAAAATTTCCCACTATTTTTGAAAAATTTCCCACTATTTCCAAAAATTTCCCAGTATTTTTTTCCATTTTTTATATTTTTCGATATATGCAATAAAAAAAATTTCCCACTATTTTCAAAAATTTCCCAGTATGAAAAAAATTTCCCACTATTTTCATTTTTTATATTTTTCGATATATGCAATAAAAAAAATTTCCCACTATTTTTGAAAAATTTCCCACTATTTTCAAAAATTTCCCAGTATTTTTTTCCATTTTTTATATTTTTCGATATATGCAATAAAAAAAATTTCCCACTATTTTCAAAAATTTCCCAGTATGAAAAAAATTTCCCACTATTTTCATTTTTTATATTTTTCGATATATGCAATAAAAAAAATTTCCCACTATTTTTGAAAAATTTCCCACTATTTTCAAAAATTTCCCAGTATTTTTTTCCATTTTTTATATTTTTCGATATATGCAATAAAAAAAATTTCCCACTATTTTTGAAAAATTTCCCGCTATTTTCAAAAATTTCCCAGTATTTTTTTCCATTTTTTATATTTTTCGATATATGCAATAAAAAAAATTTCCCACTATTTTCAAAAATTTCCCAGTATGAAAAAAATTTCCCACTATTTTCATTTTTTATATTTTTCGATATATGCAATAAAAAAAATTTCCCACTATTTTTGAAAAATTTCCCACTATTTTCAAAAATTTCCCAGTATTTTTTTCCATTTTTTATTTTTTTCGAAATATGCAATAAAAAAAATTTCCCACTATTTTAAAAAATTTCCCAGTATGAAAAAAATTTCCCACTATTTTCATTTTTTATATTTTTCGATATATGCAATAAAAAAAATTTCCCACTATTTTTGAAAAATTTCCCACTATTTTCAAAAATTTCCCAGTATTTTTTTCCATTTTTTATATTTTTCGATATATGCAATAAAAAAAATTTCCCACTATTTTTGAAAAATTTCCCACTATTTTCAAAAATTTCCCAGTATTTTTTTCCATTTTTTATATTTTTCGATATATGCAATAAAAAAAATTTCCCACTATTTTCAAAAATTTCCCAGTATGAAAAAAATTTCCCACTATTTTCATTTTTTATATTTTTCGATATATGCAATAAAAAAAATTTCCCACTATTTTTGAAAAATTTCCCACTATTTTCAAAAATTTCCAGTATTTTTTTCCATTTTTTATATTTTTCGATATATGCAATAAAAAAAATTTCCCACTATTT